>CM034149.1:231536653-232986653 GCA_019776745.2 Taxus chinensis | reverse complement strand
ATGAAGAGATATGATCTATCAAAGGTAAAATAGAGATAGATATTAGAGAGAGTCACTTAGCTTATTTAGATGAGCTTAAGATTATGTCATTAAGTGAGATAGAATAGAAACATGGCTTGGAAACTAGAGGAATATTTCATTGTGCTACTAAAATCTACAATTCAAGACCGTACAACACAAATTGTCCCTACTATATAGTTTTGGGTGTCCGCAAAGTCAAAAAATGTAAACTTTAGTGTCACACTGTGTCTCTCTTTTTCACCTTTTGCAATATTCAATGTCGCATTAAACCCTATGTTTTACACTTGTACCTAAAACATAACCCTAGATACCTTGCAACACACTCAAACACACATCAGATAAAAATAAATGCAAATTCTTGATTCAAAGTAACCTCGAATTTTACCCCATGTGTGAATCACTAAGCATTGCACTACATTTTAAACTCAATATAGTTATCTTAGTTATTTGTGACGTTGTGCATATAAATATACCTTGCCCTAGTGTTACCCTTATGTTTCCACACTGATAGCAGGCTAAGATACTTCATCCCATTCAAGAAAAAAATTAGTGGAAAATTTTTATAAACTCGTGAAAATTAGGGGTTTTGGAAAATGGAAATGACAAATTTTCAGCAGTAGGTTGTCACTCAGTTCACCTAAACTGATAGGTCATTTGTATGGGTCACTTCACCTACTATTTACACTAAAAAATGAACTTATGCATGTATTTCACCAACATTTCAAATCAAACTGCGCTCATATTCACCGAGGTATAGTACATATTATTGAGGCATAGTACATATTATTGAGGTATAGTACATATTATTGAGGTATAATACATTTTTTTGGTTGTGGAGCATGATATTATTGGTTAACACTCATATCTCATTCATTATTATCCTACATTCCTACCCCTCTGTCACCCGACTTTTGTCTGTTCTATAATATGTCGTCCAACATAGTTTTCATCCTACTCCTGATTTTCCAACACTTCTATCATCCAACATAGCTTCCATCTTACCCCAAAGTTGTCCAACACATTTTTTGTCTAACATAATTTTCATCCATCCCCTCACCCATCCTACCCCTTTTCATGTATCCCTTTATTTCCCAACCCTCTACTGTGAAGGCCTTTAGTGTTAAGACCTATAGTCATTTTTCCAATCGTGTAGAGATGAAAAAGATAATTATGTCCATCTAACTAACTATGTTTTACTGCGAAATGAGTATCGAGGATTAGAATAGACGGTTACAAAAGAGACGTTCACTTGTTCTATGAAGAGACAACCAGGAAATTAACGATCATCTAGCCCAATTTCGTCTAATGTTAAGTTGATAGATGTCTACTCAACAACCATCTAATATTGGGATTTCCTCATTAGACGTCCACCTAACATACATATGACAACCTTATGAAACCTCATAAATTTGCAGCATATCAAATTGCCTTTTTCCACGAAACGTCTTTTTGGATATTCGCCATTTTTTTTAAATTCAATTTCAGAGATTCACCACCCATTCTATAATAATTTTTGGAGGGGGTCTTAAAATGAACCTTGATCCCATTAAACCCTTGTGTGTTGATGAAAGAAATCATAATTATGCCCTCATATGTTGTATATGCAGTATGTAATACTACTCTTTGCTTTTTTAATTTAGTATTTTGGTAGATAGATAGATGTTTGCTAGATAGCAAATGCTTAAGTTGGACTTATATAGATGATTTTTTTCGTTGAGATTAATACCTTAATAGCGGGAAAGGATGACCCAAAAGATACAAAATGAAAGATAAAAGAGGGATAAACAATTCCATAAAGATAAAATAGTTGGAAAATAAAGGGGGTCAAGACCGTACAATGGGATCAAGACCATATCTATGGTCCTAACCCTATTATATGATTATGACATATGGTCACACAATAGTAAAAAAATTAAACATGGATCCATATATCTCTATATAAAAGGTTACAAGTTTAGTTCAATCAAGAAAATAACAATAAACTAAGTCCAATCAAGCAATAAAAGGAAAATTAATAAGGAACTAATGTCACTAAGACCTTGTCTCATGGTTCAAAACTGATGTACATATTATAGACACCTATAATTTGATCAAAGAAATTTCATTGCTAGCATTGTACTAGTTATTCTATTCCCCGTAAATTGATGATACTTCATCAATTAGGATTATTTTAACCTCCACTCCTCTTAATTAACTACTATATGTTGATTAAGCCTCTTAACCTGCATTTAACCAATAAACCTTCTTGTTAGCTAAATCTCACTTCCAAAGCATCTAAAATCTATCCAAACCTCCTCCCAATGCTCCTAGAAAGCTTCTTAAGCTTAATTGGGATACTTAATTAATCCTAAAATATTAATTAACTTCTAATCCTTGTCAAAAAGTGTTGTGACTTCTAAAAAGTGATTTTTTGACTTACCTTTTGTCCCACATGCACCAAGTTCATACCATTTTTGGAATTAGAAACCTATAAATAGAACCCTCCTCCTTACCATTTATAAGAACACTTTTCCTCCTCTTACATAAACTATAGGCATTTAGGATCTTGATCATTTCTCCATTAATATTAAGCTAGCATCTTCATAGTGTATCCATTAACTCAAGTTTGAGTAATATGGAGAAAACCATATGGTCTTGTAGCCATTCTCGGTGATATTCCATTCTCAAAACCTTGAGATCATACTAACAATCATATTTGATTCCTAAAGATCTTCTTATGTTCATTTCAGAGTTAGCATTCAAAGAGTAGAGATTGATTTAGGCATGTTAGTTTGATTGTTTACAAAGTTGTATGCATGTTAAATAAGTTAGTCTTCCTAAGCTCTTATCTTGATGGTTTTTGTTGGATTAGTTTAAAGCTTTGAAACTCTTAGGTGTTTGGTTTCAATTCCTATATATTTTCTAATTTACACATGAATACATTTGGCACACCTGGTGGGATGGATCCCTAGTCCTTTGTCTTTTATTTCAAGTTTTGTTTCAAAGTTGTTTAAAATGACCCTTTTTTGCATGATTGGTTAAATGTAGAGTTTCTTAACTTATTTAGTTACGATTGTGTGCATTTTATTCTCTTTACAGGATCAAAGGAGGTAAAGTGTTGTCAGATTTGGACTAAAAAGACCAAGTTTTGATATTTTTACAATTTTTTGCAAAAAAAAATTGTGTTTTTTAGTCACCTACAGGAAAGGGTGTGCATATGTCATTCTGGGAATGTAGGCACAACCCTTACTGTGGTTTTTACACAAGGGAACACATACATTTTCATGGGCGTGCATACACTGTCAGGGGCATGCATACGTTAAATTGTGTGTATAACCTATCTTTTGGAAGCCATAAATTTTACTCCCGAACTCGAAATGACTCCATTTTTTGCGTTGAAAAGGTATCGAAGTGAACTATGCAATGGAAACATAATATTAGGATTTTTACTTATAAAAAAATTATGGTTTCTTTTATTATAAAACTAGTCATTTCTAACATGTCTAAATGCTTTGTAAAATTTGGTCTTTGATATTTCTAACATCTTGCAGGGTTTTTTAAGGTTAACTATTTATTTGTAAGGTATATTTGATCATGATTTTTGTTAATTTATTTTTGGTTAAGTTAATGAATGTTGTACTTTCATTTATGAGGTTAGGATCACGTATGGTCTTCCCTCACACCTTTTAGGTGATCTTAGGAATCGGAAACGATTCAACACCTCTTTCATGCTTTCAAAAACACTTCATCAAAGATTTCTAAAGGAATGAACTTCAATTTAAATACGTGATTTTTGCATTTTTTTTGTAGGCTTCTTTCATTTTTTTCTAAACTAGTGAGGTTGTTCGTTGCGTATGCTCGTTCTTTGTGTCTTGGGATGATCTCGAGAATCAGAAACAACATTTAATTATCTTTTTTTATGATGCCTTGAACTACTAATATTTGCATGAAGGACCATATCACTCGTGAAAGAATTGGAATCTAAACAAAATATAACATGTTTTTTAAAGTTTACCAACAGTGTACAAAACATCACTAAGCTACAAGATAAGAAAACATGCCATTTTCAAAACACTTGATAAACAGGTTCAGATAAGGGTAAACTCATCTTCTTTAAACTAGGAGAAACCCCCTTTGGGATAAGCCTTAAGATAACAAGATGGATGCTCCTAGGAACTCCAAAGTAGTCCACACAACAGGGAACCTTATGGACGAAACGGGAAGTTCTTTGCTTACCCACTTGACTAGTTTGCACTAGTGAGTTTAGAGTTAAATTTATCCATATTGTGAACCCAGTGAGAATAAACATGAACACATTTATTTCTCATTGTAATTGAAGGGGGTAAATTAAATCCTAGATACTCCAAGACTAGTCAGTGCAACTTTCTTAGCAAACCAAACTTGTAGGGGTAATTTGTGACACCTAGTTGAGAGAACCAACTAGGAAGCTATTTTGTCTTGGATCCAAATTTACCATATCAAATTAACATGTTTCAAAAATCCCTTATGAATCACTAACTTCTTTTGGAATCAAAACCTTATTTTTCAAACAAGGGGAGAGTCCATCAAAGTTGGAGCCTAGTGATATTCATCTCGAAACTTACAATGTGTCACTTTGTCTTAGTTTTTCACTTGTCTTAAGACAAGGAGGAACTCTTTCGAAGTGACACCAAGTATATTTTAACCTCACTTGATCTACACCTTTGTTATCTTGTTTCCCATTTTGGGAAAAAAAAAACAACACGCATGAATACCATTAGAAATAATTGTGTCCGCCACTTTTGTATTCTACTGGCATACCATGTCGTGGTAAGAATACAAGTGTTGAAAGTGTGATTGGTAAGTCTTCATGTTCTAGTAGGCCCATTTGTCTCAAATTCATATTGAGATGTATTATCATCATAGTTAGGTTGTCTCATCATTGACGTCCGTTGAGTTTTTTACGTTGCTCATGACATATCCATAAAAATTTGATACTTACATCTTGTTTCCTTTGTAAAGCTTGATCTAAGTCTCTAAATTGTATCATTACGATGCTCACATAAATAGAAAACTTCTTGATACACTTGAATTATTTTTTTAATCCTAACATTTCCTTGAATTTTTGAGATTGTTGAGGTTACATTGTTCATATCATGATAAACATCATTGTTATACTTACAATTTTTCTTTATCACAAATCTTGATTCATGTGTCCAAATAGTGTTGTTAGGCTACTCACATTGGTAACTTCCATTTTCAAAGACTTGCGATTTCCTTGTATCTGAAACTATTCTTGGTATACCTTGTTGGGAGATCGCGTCAACACCATCTTAGTACTCAGGTCTTGTTTATATCAAACTTGACCTAAGTGTTGATATCGTGTTGTCACTATTTGACATAACCTACCATTTAATAGTACATTTTACATAGGGAGTAGTTCCTTTTTGGTTAATTGGTTTACCAAAAATTTCATCATTGGTCCTTGTAATTATCAACCTTGTAACTTGTTTCTAAGGCAATCCTTTGATTCATTATTCTTTCACCATTGTTGGAAATTCTTTATGACATTTGTGGTTGTTATGTTGCTTTTTTGTCACATAGGTTCATTGTAGTCCTTGTAATCATCTTTCAAACCTTGGAAAAAAACCTCCTATCAAGCAACCATTGAATTGAGTTGAAGATAGGAATAAGTTTCCTTAATATACTTTGTGTTTCTAAATGTCTAGTTGGTTGCCACTATGTTTCCCGAATCGACATGGAACTTCATTCTACATGAAGGAGTTCAATCATAGTATAAAGGTATAAACATTTGGACCCAACAACACCAACGATGACTAACTATCACATGGGTCTTCACACTAATGACAATAGGGAACCAAGATTTAGGCCTTCACATAAAAATATTCCCATCATGACTAAACCTTGTTTAGTTCTTCAGGTTGGAAAACTCGTTTAGGTACCCCATTCACCACCTTCATCGCATAATCAATGGTATGGTTTGACACTTCTTATCCAAATTATTATTTGGGTTCCCCTACTCTTCTTCTAATTCTAATCCAAACTATTCTTTAGACTCCTCTCCATATTCTGATAAGTTTGATCCCAACTACTATTTGTATTCCTCTAATCCGACTCCTAAGTCATGGTCTTCCCTTTCTTCATAGGATATCCTTCATCAATCACCTCCATGAAGTCTTCCTTATAGGAAGACTTGTGTGAATCAAAATTCCTATAATTAATTATCCAAGTTGATTCCTATGTCACAATCTACTGACTGGATACGTGATCCTCTTTGTCTACTGCAATATATCATCTTATAGGTAATCTCATACCATCTTATTTCACTCACGAGACATCTTAATCTAAATCTACCTCGTAATCTTGAGTCATCTCCTTTTATCACCTCAAATCCAATTTGTCTTTGGCCCTTGGGTCATTTCAATCATTCCTTTTTATATACTCATCCATCTTATAAAAATTGATGTTTATGTGTGTTTCCAACATGGTGTCCCCAGATTTTACCCTGAAATCTGGGACTACCCTATTTAAAAAAAATGTACTTTTAAAATAATGGGTCATTTTGTGTTTTTATTGCCAGAAAGTTCTTGTAATGTGTCAAGATATTCCCAAGGACCCATATAAGCCATTTTCAACAAATACCTAGATGCCCAAAATTATTTTATTCTGCCGTTGGGGTTTGCCTGCGGGAAATTTGTATTTAATTATTTTGAGCCATGTTTGAGGTAATTTATGCTCCAGTTTAACCCTATTGTGATCGTACATAATATTATCCCCGTATACCATTAGGGTTTTAACTAGGAATGAATCCTGGGCTTTATTTGTGACTTTTGGAAACGTTTTGTGTTTTTTGTGTTTTCCTGTTTCATTTTTTGTGAAATTTCTCTGGATCAATTCCTTTGTAATTTTGGCCTAATTATTGGCCTGGAGTAAATTCACCATTGGACGTCTGGTTCTCTTGGAAAAGACGAAGTCGTGCACCAAAAAGCTTCTTCTGGGCTAGCCACATTTTTGGAAAAAGAGGGTTTGAAGTGGATCATGGGATTTTTGGAAGAAGCAGGCAGGTGGGAATTTTGTACCTACCTAGTAGGGTACTTTTTCCCATGGAAGCAATGTCACTTAAGTCACAATGGGAAAATTATAGGCAACAGGTAGGTGGGAATTTCTTACCTGCCTTGTAGGGTAAAAATTCCCATTGTGAAATAAAAGAAAAATCACTTAAGGCATGAATGGGATTTTATTAGTTGCCTTGCAAGGTAAATAATCCCATTATGAAAGTCAAACAGCTTAAGTGAATCATGGGATTTTTGGAGCTGCGGTGCAGGGTGAATAATCCCATTAGAAATTGACTTTTAAAAATAGAATTCACCCATGCCAAAAAGTGCGACCCACCTTAGGTGAATAATAATGCATTAAATAAATATTATTAATATTTATTCACCTAATTTTGGTGCCTAAGCATGAGTAAAAGTCAACAAGGGAAAAGTGGATAAAGGAAATTGGAATTAGAAATTAAATAAATATTATTTATTTAATGTAGCCCCTTTATAACAAAAAAGTGCGCCCCATTTGGGAGAGAAATAATAATTTTTTAAGTATTAAATGATTAAATTAATTTCTATTTTCAGTGGCTAAGGTCAAAGCATACTGTGAGCCTAGAGTTAACTGGAGGCATAAGTGTAAAATTAAATAAATTTAATTTATTTAAATGACAGCCATGAGCATACACAAAATAGGTGCCCCATTTGAAGAGTAAAGCTTATTTAAATAATTAATTAATCGCCAAGAATAGGAAAGGCATTAATTAATTATAGAATTATGAGGATTATATAAGTAGGGGCTGCCATAAGGATGAATTAATTAATTCAAGAGCAGAAAAGTGCAGCCTAGAAAAACAGTGCACCCCATTTGGAGAGGAATTTTGCTCAGAAGAAGGTGTAATTAATGCTGGAAGCTTCCAAATTTGGCGCCAAGGTTGAAGGAGGTTGATTTGTGTCTAAATAATTGTCTGCATAGTGGTACAGGTGCTCAAGTGAAGTTGGTAAAATTCATGCTTGCTTTGCATGCAAATAAAGCATCAACTTTTGAGGCAGCATGCTTGATATATGCAGTTTTTTATGATTAGAATCCACTGTTCATGTTCCGGTTGCCATCTTTGTCTGAATTAATTGCAGGAATTCATCACATGTGTTTTTATAAGAGAAAGGGAGCTTAAATCAATGTCTAATACATTGAACATATCCTCTGAATCTCAATAAATATCCAGATATGCACCGGTTGTGAAGAATTCTGGCTGAATAAAGAGAAAAAGAATTGCTTAGACAAAGACAAATTCAGCCATGGCAAAGCGGGATGAAAAAGAAAGCACAGCAGATTCATGCATCACTTCTAAGTTTTTTGACATCGGATACACGGATCCAGATCTCATAATTGCAAAAGCTTCTAGCAAAAATTCATCCTCTTATTTCTGATGCAGCCCATGTAGAAGTCAGTGTGTGGAAAATTTCTTCCAGGATCTTGTGCATGTGCTCCCAATCTTCCAGTTGAAGGTGTCATTGAAGTTGCATTCACCCAGAGTGCTTTCTAGAATTTTTAATTGGTCATATGCAATTAAAAATAAAAATGATGAGTTATTTATGGAAAACATTGCATTGATGCATGTACTGGAGAAAAAATGCAAAAGCTTCAAGGATAAGAGGGAAGACATGTCAGCAGCAACACCCACAAGCAAATCACAGTCACTTACTTCTAGATCCAGCTGCTTCCAAATCTAGCATGGTGAGAATCAAGGGCAAAAGAATCAACTGCATGAAGAATGTGAATAAAGAAAAAGACTACAGCTTTCCTCTTCCTTCTTCTTTCCTCTGACAAAATAATTGAGTGATTAATTAAATTATAAAACTTAAGTGATTGGTTTAAAATCCATTGCTTGAAGAAGTCAACTACTTTGAGATAGGTGGCAGACGTGCAAAATAGAAGGTTCTATTTTTAGTTGCAAATCATGCATGTCATGCAAAGAGGAATTTCAGGAGGGAGATTTCCAATTGTTTCCTTTCTGACTTCCACATGTGCCAGTTCAACTAAAAGCTTCTAACTTGTAATTGCCCCTCTACATTCTATAAGCAGAGGAAGAACCTTTGGGTTAATGATCAGAATTTGTAAGCAGCATTCTTGTGTTCCAGAATTTGTGCTAAAACCTCTAATAGCCACTTGAAGAAAAGGAATATAAAGGAGCAGGTTTCCAGAGAACTTTGTGTCACAGTCCATTTTGTTTCTAGCTTTCTATCTTAGATCTTCTAATAAATTTTGTGTTATTTTAGATCTAGATCTGGAGTTGCCTTTGCTTATAATTTTTTGCATTGATATATATTGGTTTCTTCTATGTGCATGCAATCAACTCTGTTATCTATTGATTGGGTTGCACATCTTCCCCATTTCTTCCTTGTGTTTTATCACTTCTTTCTTCTATAAATATTTCCTTTCTTAAAACAGTTTCTTACTTGTTGTAGAACTGTACAGCAATGGTTAATGAGCTAAACAATTAAATTAAGACCCCATATAGATACTAGCATATTTTAATTAACAAATCTGACACGGGATCCTCACTGGTAAATGAGGGAGATTTATCTCATGACTACCTAGGTTTTTCAGCCATGCAGAAAATCTAGCCAACATTTTTTGGTGACTCCGTTGGGGAACAACACAAATTAGCAGACAAGAGCTTTCTCAAGTTAGAAGCTGCATATCCAGTATTTCACCAGGAAGAAGAGTGCAAACACATCCTAATATGGATCATCTGGCAGCTGGAATTATTCATCAACTCTATTCTCAAAGAAGATGTGATCCTTTCATGATGTAGAATCAGCCACTTGCCCCTGCAGCGCCTGTTCCATGGGGTGCAGCCTTTGGACCTCTAAATCTAACTCCTCCTATGCATGATCTACCTAAAGGGATGAAAAAGAATTTTTTGAAATTCTTTGGAGATGGCAAGCAGAATTTAGATGACCACTTGGCTGTGTTTTTCATATCTTGTGGTGCTAGCAGTCAAACATGAAGATGTATCTATCAGACTCTTCATAGAGACTCTGCATGACTTGGCTGGAGAATGGTTCTACCGGCTAGCTCCTGGCACCATAACCAACTGGGCTACTATGTGGGGATGCATTCCTGAAAAGACTCAAGGCAGCCAAAGATTCCAGTACATTGATTACTCAGCTCACTCAGTTGAAGAAGGAGCCACATGAGCACATGCGATATTTTATTACAAAATTTCAAAGATTACTATACAAAATTCCAGCTTCTACTTCTCTGAATGATGAGAATCAAAAAGTATTCTTCATCAATGCTTTACTTCCTGAAGTAAGCTATCAACTGTGAAGAGCATGTCCTACTAATTTGTTAGCAACTCAAAACATGGTGGTTGAAATTGAAGATGACCTCATCATGGCTAGAAAGATAAAGAGCAACACTTCTAAAGTTGAAAGTTCATCCTCAGCTACTACTTCTGATTCACTACTGCAAAAATTGGAAAATGAGATGTTGCAGATGAAGAAATAAATGGCTCAAGGTAACAATACTGCCCTTGCTCAGAATTTTAACAACAACTGGAACCGTGTTGCTGGTTCCCAAAGATTAGCAATAAACGCTGCTCCCTGAAACAACATTGAGATGAATAAAGAAGACCAGGAAGCTAACATTGATCAACTCGAGAATGATGATTTTATAGGTCATGCTGGCGACTCCAACATTAATTGCCTAAACTACAAATTTGAACATGACGATGAGAAAATTCATGAAGATGATCATGGTCATACATATGCAGTACTTACAAGATCACAAACTCATCAAGCTGAAGCATTAGCATAAGAGAAAATAAGGGGCATCCCTTTGCCTTCTTCCTTAGCACCTGGAAGTAAGCATGTGAGTTCTTCATCTCAACCATAGAAAGTGGCTCACGTATCTGAATTTATTTCTTCTTTTGACATTATTGATCATGTTAAGAAAACCAGAGTTCAAATGTCAGAAGCTGAATACTTGAGATCCTTTCCTGAGTAGTTAAATAGGCTAGTCAAATATGTACAATCACCAAGGCAATCCAATACATCAAAAGGCCTTTTTCCTAAGCCCAAGGATACTCCTCCCTAGAAGAACACTACAGTTGGTGAATCCTCACCATCTTCTGAGAGAGTGGAACCGTTCTATGTTTCCCTATTGCTTAATGGTTTCAAGTTAAGAAACTATGTTTTAGATTCAGTTGCTTCTAACAATGTCATGCCAGCTAAAGTTGCAGATGCTCTTGGGCTTACCTTGACGAAGACCATAAAAAGGTGTTATTCCATGGAGAGACAAGTCCCTTTAATCAGACAAATAAAAGATGCACAAGCTGTTCTAGCATATTTTCCTGAAAAAATATTAAAGATGACAATTATAGTTGCAGATATTCCTATCTCCTATGGGATGTTGATGAGCAGAAACTTCTACAAAAATTTGGGAGGAGAAGTAAAGATGGATTAGTCTTGTGTACATATTCCTATCAAAGGGATTAACCATAAGATGGAGCTGGAAAAGAAGTCCACATACACGGTTACAAAATCTGAGGATCCTAGATATCAAATTCTTTTTCAGGAATCTAACTGTGGAGTCTATTTCTTGGAAATGGATAAAGACATTCCAGAGCCGGAACTTTGACTAGAGCTTGAGCCAGCAAAAGAAGAAGAAAAAGTTTGGACTTCGGAGTTTAAAGGCACCTGTTGTTCTTTTGGATCAAGATCTGATGCTCTACTAATATCTCCAGATCATGAGGTATTTCCATATTCCCACAAGCTAATGTTCAAGAACACCAATCATACAGTGAAGTATGAAGCCTTGCTGTTAGGAATGGAACAAGCTAAAAAGAAAGGATTAAAACTCCTCAAAGCCCAAGGAGATGTTGAACTTCTAGTAAAGCAGGTTCGAGGGAAAGATTAAGTCAAAAGAGATGAGCTGAAGCATTATAGAGATAAAGTGCTTTCTGCCACACTGGATTTTGTAGCCTTCTCTATCAACTTCATTCCAACCAATCAAAACTCCAAGGCAGATTATTTGGTAGTCACAGCTGCACTATTGAATCTGGATAGACCACCGTCCATATTAAGACAAGAAAACTATAAAGTGGAGATGGTCTACTGCCCCAAAGTCCCTAATGATGTTGAACAATGGTAGACTTTCAATGAGGAAAAACAAACATCTGTATTTTTGGAACAAGGCAATTTTGACAAGTTGCATGTTGAAGGGAGTGAATCACCACCACGAAAAATAGTCAAAGGAAAAGTTGATCCAGGTTATGATGACAATAGTGGAGTAGTCCAACCAAAAGGTAACAAAATCCCCAAAGGTTTAGTTTCCTTAGTAAAGACTTTCAACAAGCATGAGCAGTACTTGAAGAAGAACAAAGAATATGGTGATAGTTCTTCCTCAAAAATGCAGCAAATTAATCTGGGAACGGAGCAAGTTGATGCAAACTTACCCACCACGGAGAGAAGAAAGGATGATCCACCACCAGATGAATTTGATAAGGACTTGCCCATAGTATTTGATAAGAAGGCCAAAGAAAGGAATTTCAAGATCAGAGGCTAGGTACTCTGGTGGGACATGAGACATGAACTGAAGGGCATACACGACAAATCTAATTCACTCTGGAAAGGGTCCTTCATGATCAAAAGATATGCCAGAATGGACACTTTCTTCCTTACCTACCGGGATGGAATTGAGTTACCATTTCCTTTCAACATGCAGCATCTGAAGCTATTCGGGAACTGAAAATCAGGGTAAAACCTATATGTATATAAATAAAACCTTGTTTGTTTTTTCCTTGTTTTTGTTTTTGTGTTGTGCTTTTTTTATTTGCCTGACCTCGTGCCCAAAAGACAAAATGCAAAACCAGAGATGCTGGGATCTCATCTTTACCCTTGTCATTTTGACAGAGGCAAAGATGTCCACAGATGGAGCTGACTGGTGTCCCCAGATTTCACCCCCTAAAATCTAGGACTACCCTATTTATAAAAAAAAATCGTATTTTTAAAATAATAGGTCATTTTGTGTTTTTATTGCCAGAAATTTCTTGTAATGTGTCAAGATATTCCCAAGGAGCCATATAAGCCATTTTTGACAAATACCCAGATGCCTAAAATTGTTTTATTTTGTCACTGGGGTTTTCCTGCGGGAAATTTGTATTTAATTATTTTGAGCACCTTTTGAGGTAACTTGTGCTCCGGTTTAACCTTGTTGTGATCGTACATATCATTATTCCCATATACCAGTAGGTTTTTAACTAGGAATGAATCTTGGGCTTTATTTGTGACTTCTGGCAATGTTTTGTATTTTTTTGTTTTCCCGTTTCGTTTCTATGAAATTTCTTTGGATCAATTCCTTTTCCGGTTTTTGTTGCAAATCAGCAGCACCCCTGGATGCAAATCAAGGTTCTGAATTGATGTTTTAGGCATCCAGTGTGATTGCACAACATGGAAACCTCTCTCCAAGTGTGGGACTTGTGAAAATGAGAGAGGAATCTCTAGATTAGAGGCTGGTTCCTCAAACTCCTCTGATTTAGATCTATATTTTGCACAACTACAGAGGTTCAGATCCTAATCCTACTCTAAATTGCAAGGGGACAGGGATAGAAATGCAAAAATTGAAACTAACTAATGATGGTGATGCACCAAAGGAGTGGTGAAACATTTTTTGCCATGTAAATAGACACAAATTCATGAAATGCAACAAGGGAAAACATACACAAGCTGATAGATGCAATTAGGGGTCTTAAAATGAAGTAAAACAATACAAACAGAGGACTGAAAGCATTCACAGAGTTTGCACTGTCATTTCCATGTAAAATCTCTTGCATTCCACCCTCAAAGAGGTATAAACCTGCTACAATACTTGAAAAAGGTCTGATTCTTGCAACAATCACTTGCTGGAGGTGAAAGAAGAAGTTTTCTATGCCAAAAAGTGTTCAACCATGAATAAATGAGCCAAATCTGGCTTTTACAGTACATGGGTCGAGCCCAGGAGAGAGAAAACGTGAAAAATGCATGGGAGCCATCCCTCATTGAATGAAAATACATTAAAACAGCATGGAGGTCCTTACAAACCCATGCTCTGACATTTTTTACCATACTGGAGAAGAATGCGACCCATTTTGTATTAAATTTGGTTGTTGAAATGTCATTTCTGGCCATGGACACGTACCAGAAGTGTTTTTGAATTTTCTCTCTCCAAACTAAACCAAAATTCAAAATTGACCATGGAATCATGTAGATAATTTCATAATATTTCCATTGATATAAAGAACATGCAAATCTGAGCTCTGGATCGAAAGTTATGCTCGTTTGAAGATTTAGGGCAAAAACGGGCCAAAAACGGATCGGCGGGAAAAAAATTTGAATTTTACCTTTTTTGTCTTTGGAAAAATTTTCAAAAAAATCCTGCGCTCCGCTAGTCAGATACCATGTGTCAGCTTCTGATTCGCCACTGGAATTCTCTCTCCTTCTTCCTCCGCGGGTTTTCCTTTGAAAATTTTACCTTTTTATACTTTGGGAAAATTTCCCGATTTTCCCCCGCGCCCCGCCACTTGTGGACACGTGGCATGATTTGGTTGGTCGACAGGGGCGCGGGCTCATCCTTTGCCTTTTGAATTTTTGACCGAAACTTTTTCCAAATTTCCCTAAGTCCTCCCCGAGCTCCGAACTCCCCTTCCCCTTAGGACACGTGTCCTGTGTCTATTGGCTCGGGCCCTCTGTTCCATTTTCCCCTTTGAAACTTTTACCGACCACTTAGCAAATTTTTTCCTTTCTCCCCCCGCGCCGCGAGCTCCCCGCCACTTATGCCACCTATCATGCCCCTATTGGCTGCGGGCAAATCCTTCCAAAATTTGCCTTTGAAAACTTGGCAAAACCCTTAGCATTTTTCATTTTCTCCTCCGCCGGTTCGGGCTCCATTGGACACGTGGCCCATTTTCATTGGGCGCGGGCTACGCGGGACAAATGTTGCATTTGAAACTTTTACCAAAACTTAGCAAAAATTTCAATTTTAACCCTAACGCCCGTGACCCTCCTTGGCCACGTGGTGAGTTCCTATTGGCCGCGGGCCAAAATTCAAAATTTTTCCTGCTCAAACACTTAGCCAATTTTTTCACTATGCCTCCCCTTGTGACACGTGTCACACTGTGATTGGTCCGCGGGCCCCACGGGAAAAATTTTCCATTTGAACCTTCGACCCAAACTTGGAAAATTTTCCAAGTTCACCTCCGACCTCCGAACTCCCTTGCCACGTGGCAGCTTCCTATTGGCTGCGGGCCTCCAATGGGAAAATTTCCCACAAAAACTCCGCCGAGCCATAACTTGAAAAATACGAGGAGTTAGGAGGAAAACTTTACCTTTCTGGAAAGCTGAGAGAGAGCTCTATCTGATGGTGCCATCTCCAGAAAGATTTGAGTGCCTGAAAATCAAAAAATGAAGACTGAGGCACAAGAGAGGTAGGAACACAAGGAGTTAGCCACAAAAATGAGCAGGGGCACATTTTGGATAACAATTTTGGTGACTCAGAGGGGTCATCTGCCTGCTAGATGAAAGTACCAGTTGCCTGAAGCAGTCCATTGGGCATGGAGTCATCAAATTTTCTGTTTGGAACCCCAACCTGACTTAGAATGTTGCAAGGAGGAAGATGGAATATCACCTGATGGAAGCAAGGACTGCAAAACATCTCCATGGACAGCAAGCTGTGCCAAAGCACTTAGGGGAAACAAAACTAACCTACAGCAAAACAATGTGCAAAGCACTTGGAGGAATGAAAATCTAATCTAATATTTACAAGGTGGAGAATTTCCCTCTAGAAGCAATGCTTGAGATAGATTCCATTGACTGGAATCTGCAGTTCTTCACCATCCAATGAGGCCAATTGGAAAGCATTGTTGTTCTTGCACTTCGTGACCATGTATGGGCCACTCCAAATGGCATCAAATTTTGAATGCCTTCCCGGTTTTGCTCTATCCACATCCCATTTCAACACTAGATCTCCAACTTGAAAAGATTTATCCTTGGCCTTCCTATCAAAGGTCTTCTTGATCAAAGCTTGATTCTTCTCCATTGCTTGGGATGCCTCATTTCTAATCTCTTGTAGCTCCATCAACTCTGCATATCTCACTTCCATGGGCCCAAACTCTAGCAACTCTAACTGCTTCATGAGTTCCAATGTTGGCAACTCAAGTGACATGGGCAAGATTGCCTCTCTTCCATAAACAAGCTTGAATGGAGAGTTACCTGTGGATCTCTTGGGAGTTATCCTATCAGCCCATAAGGCTGATTTCAGTTTGGTATGCCAAGACCTCTGATTCTCATCAAGAGTCCTCCTAATGATCCTCAACAAGTTCTTGTTTGTAGACTCAGCCTGGCCATTACCTTGAGGGTAATAGTTTGATGAAGTGCTTAGGTAGATCCCGTTCTTGACAGCCCACTCAGTCACCTTGGATCCAATGAATGCCAATGCATTATCTGAGATTATTGTAGCAGGTATACCAAATCTGGTTGCTATCCCCTCATAAAAGTCTAAGATGCTGGACTCATTTGCTTCTTTGAGTGCTACTGCTTCAGTCCACTTGGTGAAGTAGTCCGTGGCTGTCAAAATCCATTTGTGCCCTTGACTTGAATTGGGATTAATGACTCCAATGAAGTCCAAACCCCATTGCATGAATGGCTGGTCAACTGAGATTGGATGCAATGGAAGGGCAGCAAGTCTCTCTTTTCCTGTGAAGAATGCACAATTCTTACACCTCTTGATCCATGCATAACAATCACTGAAAATTTTAGGCCAATAATAACCAGCCTTCATGATTTTTAGAGCTATCACTCTCGGTGCAAAATGACCACCAGCTGATCCACCATGGAACTCTTCCAACACCCTATGAATCTGATTTGTGCTAATGCATCTCAGCAGCACTCCATTCACATCTTTCTTGAACAAAACTCCATCAACAATGGCATATGGGATAGCCTGCAATCTGAAGTGTCTTCTTTGGGTCTTGTTCATCTCTGGAGGGCATAGGCCTGTGCTTAGGAAGTGCATTATACCTTGGGTCCAGCAAGGAGTGGGGGCAGCATTGTTTTCTTCTTGAGTGCCACATGGCTCATGGCTGTCTTGAACTGTCAAAACAGCCTCTCCTTCATTGCATGCTTCTTTTTTCTTCCCCAAAACCAGCTGCTCACACAATCCTTTTCCTCTTACCAGCTTGGTGATTTTGATCTCAATGTCATACTCCATGACACGGGTGATCCAACCTGCCCTTTTCTCATTCAAATCTTTGTTGAGGAGGAAGTCCTTAACCCCAGCATGTGAGACCAGCAACTGGACCTTGTTGTTTGAGACTAAATGCTTGAATTTCTTCAAGCTTCTGATTACTGCCAGCACATGCTTCTCAATAAAAGAATACCTCACCTCATAGTCATCTAGGCTCTGGCTGAAGAAAGCAATTGGCTGCTCATCGTTGTCCTTGTTCTGCTGTACCAAAATGGCAGAAATAGTATCATTACCTCCAAATGCATAGAGGATGAAATCCTTGGAGAAATCTGGGTTGATGAGAGTTGGTGCTTGAGAGATAGCTTCTTTGATTGCTTCAAAACTCTCCTTGCCTTCTGCTGTCCACTTGAAAGCCATGCTCTTCTTTAACATTTTGGTGATGGGCTTGACAAGGGCTGCAAAATCTGGGACAAACCTCCGGACAAAGTTTATTCTCCCCAAGAAACTCTGAAGGGCCTTCTTGTGGCTTGGCAATGGTAGTGCTCTTATGGCTTCAACCCTCTCTGGATCAATTGCTAATCCTTCTTTGGAGACAATATGGCCAAGGAGCTTTCCTTCATGTGCAAGAAAGATACACTTCTTAGGATTCAAAGACACTCCAAATCTCCTGCACCTCGTGAAGACTTGTCTCAAATGAGAGAGGTGGTCTGCTGCATTCTTGGAAAAAACAGTGATATCATCAAGGTAAATCAGCACCACATTGTTAATCAAACCTTTGAACGCCATGTCCATTGCTCTTTGGAAAGTAGCACCAGTGTTGGACAGCCCAAATGGCATTTTCCTGTATGCATAAGTTCCCCATTTGGTTGTGAAGGTTGTCTTGAACTGGTCTTCTTCCTTCACCATAATCTGATTGTAGCCTGAGTAGCCATCAAGTAGTGAAAACCTCTCGGAGCCAGCCACAACTTGCAAGATTTGCTCCATGGAAGGGAGTGGGTAATGGTCCTTGAGAGATGCTCTATTCAAGTCTCTGAAGTCAACACACAATCTGATCTCTCCACTCTTCTTTCTGACTGGAACCAAGTTGGCAACCCAACTAGAATGCTTGATTGGGAATATGATCCTTGACTCAATCAGCTTGTGCAATTCTTTCCTCATGAGAGGCTCCATATGTGGATTGACTGGTCTTTGTTTCTACCTGACAGGCTTAGTATTTGGATCCAATTCAATGGTATGCTGAGCTAAGTTGGGATTGAAACCTTTCAAGTCTTCATAGCTCCAAGCAAACACATCAGGGAACTCTTGACACAACTGTATGAACTCATACCTTTCTTGTTCAGTTGTCATCTTTCCAATTTGCAATGGTTTGTTCTCTTCCACCAAGATGGATACTGAATCTTCTCTCTTGACCTGAATGTTTGCTTTCTCTTTCCTAAACTGATCATTGGGATTAAAAATGGACTCCAAAGTGATAAGTCCCTTGGGCAGCTTGTTAGTTCTCAGCTGTACCACTTGGTCACCATACTGTTGTTCCAGTTTTTCTTGATTCTTAGCTGAGAACTCAGCTTCTTCTTGCAAGAAATGGATGATTTGCTGGTCATTCTCAAATACTTGCCAACTGACATTGTTATCCGGCACTGAAGGCCTCACAATCACATGGATGTTTGGCTGTACCTTGTCTTTTTGAATGCTTTCCACAATGTCAAAGGCTGCCCCTACTGCTGCAAGCCTGTCAGCAGCTTGATTCTCTTTCCTAGGAATGGATTTGATGCCAAAACCCTCAAAATCTTCCATGAGGTCCCATACCCTGTTCTTGTAGCACTTGAGTAGATCATTCTTGGCAGCATGCTGTCCCTTGACCTGATTTACAATCAATTCACTGTCACCAAAGACTTGCAAGTTCTTTATTTTCTTCTTGATTGCCCAATGCATCCCTTGCACCAAGGCTTCATATTCAGCAGTGTTATTGGAGCATGCAAACTGAAATCTAAAAGCTGAATAGTACTTTACTCCTTGAGGTGAAACAAGCATAGCTCCACCTCCTGCACCTTGTCTACTCCTTGATCCATCAAAAAATAGCTGCCATACCTCATTGTCATCCTTGTGGTTTGGCTTGGTGATGCTAGGAATAGGCTGATTTTCTTCATGTATACAATAGACCCCTAGCTCAGATTCTTCTACTTCTTGATAAGGATCAAAAGCATGTACCTTGTTTGCCCATTCATCAAGAGTTAGATCTGGGATGCTCCCAACCTTGGTGTCAGCTTCATCAGTGCTTGGGTGATCTTCTTGATCAAATGCTGAGCAATTGGCATTAATCTGACTTGGAGTGTAAGGCTCAATGTGGAAGTTTGCAATAGGTTCAGACCTGACTGTAGCTTTGGTTCCATACCTCGTTCTGAACAGCATGTGTGACCAATCAGCAGACAAATATCCTCCAATCTTGGCTGTGAAGTCCCTTGACAAGCAAAGGGCAAAGAGTGGTGGAAGGTCTATGACTGATACATCTTGTAAAACAACAACATTTGGACATGCATGCAAGGTAAGACTCAAGTTTTTAATCACTCCAACTGTTGCTACTGCTGTCCCATCTAGCTGCACTACCCCTTTGGATATTGTTTCATACTGGAGCCCTAGCTGATCAGCTATTTGTTTAGGCATCACTGAGCTACTTGCCCCAGAGTCTATCATGCAATTGTGCACTAGCTGATTTCCAATGATTAATGAAACATAGAAGGGAGAGGGCTTCAACATTTTACCTTGCTGTCCTCCATAATTCCCCTCAGGCTGGGCAGCATTTGTAAGCACTTTGTCTTGCATCTGAACTTGCTGATTCGAAGTTGGCCAGTCCTTCATGGAAGCTTGTAGCAAATCTCTTTGGCCTGGGATAGACAGGGATTCCCACATTGATATATTAACATTTGTCTTCTTCATCTGATCAATGATACTGAATGGTGATGAAGGATCTCTTTGTTGTCCCTTTGTTTGCACATTCACTCCTTACACGTGGGCAGCAACAACTGGTATTTGAGTTGGCCTAGGAGCTGTTCTTGGCTGTCCTTGTGCATTTACAACTGGATTTTGTTTGCCAACCATTTGTGGAGCCATAGAGGGTTGGAGATTAGTTGGAGCTAATGGCTGTTCTTCACCCAAATTCCTTCTTTTTGACCTTGTGTTGGCTGCCACACCTTGAGAGACCATTTGATTCATGCCACAAAAATCCTCTGCTTGCCAATTTACCAACGTGGTGTCGTTTGGAGCTGATTGCTGTTGGAATGTTTCTTGTTGTTGGTTGTTTCCTTGACTTCCCTCACCCTCCACGCCAGTAGTTGTCACCATTAATGCTTGATTCAAAGCACCATTGAAGCACATGGATTGGTTATGAGGTTCATTGCATGGAAAGCACCAATCATACTCCTGAGCAATGTTGTTTTGTGTTGGCACTAATGCCTTAGAGGCAGATATGGCATTTGGATTATAGGGCTGAAATGGTCTATTGGCAGGAGGCCTTGTTTGATTTATATTTGCAGCTGGATTAGGAGGTCTTTGTGGTTGGTATGGCTGCCTGTTGGGCTAAGCTTGGGGCTGGTAAGAAGGTCTAAAACCTTGGGCTTGCTGCCTCTTGAGAGTGACTAGCTCATTGCCTAGGTTTTGCAATTGCTTCATGACTTCTTGAAGCTCATTTGGGGCACTTGGAGATGAAGTAGAAGCTTCATTTGAACTCTGATTTCTAGGAGTGGGAGAAGGAGCCAAATTAGGTGCTTGATTGGTGTTTGGACTCTCTAAACTTGGAAACAATGGCATGGGAGGTCTAGGGGCTAGTTTGTCAGCTTGGATCAAACAATTTTCAGCCCTAATGGCAATGCTATAAGCCATAGGGATAGTTATGCCTCCCATGGACTGAATCAACATAGAAATATCAGAATTTAGAGCTTTGAGATAGTAGAGAAAAGCACCTTCTGCTATTGGTCTGACTGCCACTGGAATTCTCTCCCAAGTCTTTTGAAATCTGAAGTTGAAATCAGTCAGCTGCTCATTGGGAGCTCTCTTGATGGTTGTCAGCTGCTCCAAAAGAGACAAGTTGTCTCCCTTCTCTCCAAATTACTCATGAAGTGCTATACATAGCTGATTCCAATTTGTGATAGAACCAGCTCCAAGGCTTCTAAACCATTGCAATGCTTTCCCCTTGAATGAAGATGCCAGCAATTTGACAGCCACTTGCATCTCATTGATTTCATGAATTGCACAAAGATTGGCAATGTCTTTAACATGATCACCTGGAGTAGTCTGATTTTCTCCAGTGAAGTAGGGAATGTTCTTCAAGGCTGCAATTGGAATTGGATGTTGTGCATTGAGGGCAAGTGGGCTGCTGCCTGTGAAGTTGACATAGGGGTTGTTTTGTGCCATTCTAATTGGTCTTAAAACCCTTGTTGACTGAATGAAAGGCCTACCAGGTGGAGGAGTTGAGAGAGTTCTGTTTGGTGGAGATGGAGACCTTTGAATCCTTCTTCCTCTTTGCCTTCTTCTTGGAGATAACTGCAGGTATTCAAACAACACTTCTTCTTCTCCAACTCTTGACCTTGTGGTGATTCTTCTCATGAGTTTTCAGGCCTGCACTGCTGAAACCAGTTGATTCTTCCCCTTGGAGTCACCAGATATGCAAATTATAGCTCTTTTCAAGCAAGAAAATTGCAGCAGATGCACATCAACTTTGCTGCAATAAAAATGAGACCTCTAAGGTCCCACCGGGCGTGCCAAAACTGTTGTTGCAAATCAGCAGCACCCCTGGATGCAAATCAAGGTTCTGAATTGATGTTTTAGGCATCCAGTGTGATTGCACAACATGGAAACCTCTCTCCAAGTGTGGGACTTGTGAAAATGAGAGAGGAATCTCCAGATTAGAGGTTGGTTCCTCAAACTCCTCTGATTTAGATCTATATTTTGCACAACTACAGAGGTTCAGATCCTAATCCTACTCTAAATTGCAAGGGGACAGGGATAGAAATGCAAAAATTGAAACTAACTAATGATGGTGATGCACCAAAGGAGTGGTGAAACATTTTTTGCCATGTAAATAGACACAAATTCATGAAATGCAACAAGGGAAAACATACACAAGCTGATAGATGCAATTAGGGGTCTTAAAATGAAGTAAAACAATACAAACAGAGGACTGAAAGCATTCACAGAGTTTGCACTGTCATTTCCATGTAAAATCTCTTGCATTCCACCCTCAAAGAGGTATAAACCTGCTACAATACTTGAAAAAGGTCTGATTCTTGCAACAATCACTTGCTGGAGGTGAAAGAAGAAGTTTTCTATGCCAAAAAGTGTTCAACCATGAAGAAATGAGCCAAATCTGGCTTTTACAGTACATGGGTCGAGCCCAGGAGAGAGAAAATGTGAAAAACGCATGGGAGCCATCCCTCATTGAATGAAACTACATTAAAACAGCATGGAGGTCCTTACAAACCCATGCTCTGACATTTTTGACCATACTGGAGAAGAATGCGACCCATTTTGTATTAAATTTGGTTGTTGAAATGTCATTTCTGGCCATGGACACGTACCAGAAGTGTTTTTGAATTTTCTCTCTCCAAACTAAACCAAAATTCAAAATTGACCATGGAATCATGTAGATAATTTCATAAGCTTTCCGTTGATATAAAGAACGTGCAAATCTGAGCTCTGGATCGAAAGTTATGCTCGTTTGAAGATTTAGGGCAAAAACGGGCCAAAAACGGATCGGCAGGAAAAAAATTTCGAATTTTACCTTTTTTTTTGTCTTTGGAAATTTTTTCGAAAAAATCCCGTGCTCCGCTGGTCAGATGCCACGTGTCAGCTTCTGATTCGCCACTGGAATTCTCTCTCCTTCTTCCTCCGTGGGTTTTCCTTTGAAAATTTTACCTTTTTATACTTTGGGAAAATTTCCCGATTTTCCCCCGCGCCCCGCCACTTGTGGACACGTGGCATGATTTGGTTGGTCAACAGGGGCGCGGGCTCATCCTTTGCCTTTGAATTTTTGACCGAAACTTTTTCCAAATTTCCCTAAGTCCTCCCCGAGCTCCGAACTCCCCTTCCCCTTAGGACACGTGTCCTGTGTCTATTGGCTCGGGCCCTCTGTTCCATTTTCCCCTTTGAAACTTTTACCGACCACTTAGCAACTTTTTTCCTTTCTCCCCCCACGCCGCGAGCTCCCCGCCACTTGTGCCACCTGTCATGCCCCTATTGGCTGCGGGAAAATCCTTCCAAAATTTGCCTTTGAAAACTCGGCAAAACCCTTAGCATTTTTCATTTTCTCCTCCACCGGTTCGGGCTCCATTGGACACGTGGCCCATTTTCATTGGGCGCGGGCTACGCGGGACAAATGTTGCATTTGAAACTTTTACCAAAACTTAGCAAAAATTTCAATTTTAACCCCGACGCCCGTGACCCTCCTTGGCCACGTGGCGAGTTCCTATTGGCCGCGGGCCAAAATTCAAAATTTTTCCTGCTCAAACACTTAGCCAATTTTTTCACTATGCCTCCCCTTGTGACACGTGTCACACTGTGATTGGTCCGCGGGCCCCGCGGGAAAAATTTTCCATTTGAACCTTCGACCCAAACTTGGAAAATTTTCCAAGTTCACCTCCGACCTCCGAACTCCCTTGCCACGTGGCAGCTTCCTATTGGCTGCGGGCCTCCAATGGGAAAATTTCCCACAAAAACTCCACCGAGCCATAACTTGAAAAATACGAGGAGTTAGGAGGAAAACTTTACCTTTCTGGAAAGTTGAGAGAGAGCTCTATCTGATGGTGCCATCTCCAGAAAGATTTGAGTGCCTGAAAATCAAAAAATGAAGACTGAGGCACAAGAGAGGTAGGAACACAAGGAGTTAGCCACAAAAATGAGTAGGGGCACATTTTGGATAACACCGGTTTGGCCTGATTCTTGGCATAGAGTATCTGGAGATCACATATTCACGTTGTGCCAGAAGGAATTCAACATCAAACGTCTAGTTCTCTTGGAAAAGACAAAGTCGTGCACCAAAAAGCTTCTTCTGGGCTAGCCACATTTTTGGAAAAAGAGGGTTTGAAGTGGATCATGGGATTTTTGGAAGCAGCAGGCATGTGGGAATTTTGTACCTACCTAACAGGGTACTTTTTCCCATGGAAGCAACATCACTTAAGTCACAATGGAAAAATTAGAGGCAGTAGGCAGGTGGGAATTTCTTACCTGTCTTGCAAGGTAAAAATTCCTGTTGTGAAATAAAAGAAAAATCACTTAAGGTGTGAATGGGATTTTATTACCTGCCTTGTAGGGTAAATAATCCCATTATGAAAGTCAAACAACTTAAGTGAATCATGGGATTTTTGGAGCTGCGGTGCAAGGTGAATAATCCCATTAGAAATTGACTTTTAAAAATAGAATTCACCCGTGCCAAAAAGTGCGACCCACCTTGGGTGAATAATAATACATTAAATAAATATTTATTAATATTTGTTCACCCAATTTTGGTGCCCAAGCATGAGGAAAAATCAACAAGGGAAAAGTGGATAAAGGAAATTGGAATTAGAAATTAAATAAATATTATTTATTTAATACAGCCCCTTCTTGACAAAAAAGTGTGCCCCATTTGGGAGAGAAATAATAATTTTTTAAGTATTAAATAATTAAATTAATTTCTATTTTCAGTGGCTAAGGTTAAAGCATACTGTGAGGCTGAAGTTAACTAGAAGCAGAAGTCTAAAATTAAATAAATTTAATTTATTTAAATGGCAGCCATGAGCATGCACAAAATAGGTGCCCCATTTGAAGAGTAAAGCTTATTTAAATAATTAATTAATCACCAGGAATAGGAAAGGCATTAATTAATTATATAATTATGAGGATTATATAAGCAGGGGCTGCCATAAGGATGAGTTAATTAATTCAAGAGCAGAGAAGTGCAACCTAGACAAATACTGCACCCCATTTAGAGAGAAATTTTGCTCAGAAGGTGTAATTAATGTTGGAAGCTTCCAAATTTGGCACCAAGGTTGAAGGAGGTTGATTTATGTCTGACTAAATGTCTACATAGTGGTACAGGTGCTTAGGTGAAGTTGGTAAAATTCATGCTTGCTTTGCATGCAAATAAAGCATCAAATTTTTGGGCAGCAAGCTTTATATATGCATATTTTTATGATTAAAATCCACTGTTCATATCTCGGTTACCATTTTTGTCTGAATTAATCGCAGGAATTCATCACAGGTGTTTTTATAAGAGAAAGGGAGCTTAAATCAATGTCCAATACATTGAACATATCCTCTAAATCTGAATAAATATCCAAATTTGCACCAGTTGTGAAGAATTTTGGCCAAATAAAGAGAAAAAGAATTGCTGAGACAAATACAAATTCGGTCATGGCAAAGCGGGATGAAAAAGAAAGCACAACAAATTCATGCATCACTTCTAAGTTTGCTGACAGCGGAAATCTAGATCCAGATCTCATAATTACAAAAGCTTCTGGCAAAAATTCATCCTCTTGTTTCTGATGCAGCCCATGTAGAAGTCAGTGTGTGGAAAATTTCTTCTAAGATCTTGTGCATATTCTCCCAATATTCCAGTTGAAGCCTTCATTGAAGTTGTATTCACCCAGAGTACTTTCCAGAATTTTTAATTTCTTATATGCAATTAAAAATAAAAATGATGAGATATTTACGGCAAACATTACACTAATGCATGTACTGGAGAAAAACTGTAAAAGCTTCAAGGATAAGAGGGAAGACATGTCAGCAACTACACCCGCAAGAAAATCACAGTCACTTGCTTCCAGATCTAGCTGCTTCTAAATCCAGCATGGTGAGAATCAAGGCCAAAAGAATCAACTGCATGAAGAATGTGAATAAAGAAAAAGACTACAGCTTTCCTCTTCCTTCTTCTTTCCTCTAACAAAATAATTGAGCGATCAATTAAATTATAAAACTTAAGTGATTGGTTTAAAATCCATTACTTGAAGAAGTCAACTACTTGGATATAGGTGGCAGACATGTAAAATAGAAGGTTCTATTTTAACTTGCAAATCATGCATGTCATGCAAAGAGGAATTTCAGGAGGGAGATTGCCAGTTGTTTCCTTTCCGACTTCCACATGTCCCAGTTCAAATAAAATCTTCCGACTTGTAATTGGCCCTCTACATTCTATAAGTAGAGGAAGAACCTTCATGTTAATGATTAGAATTTGTAAGCAGCATTCTTGTGTTCCAGACTTTGTGCTGAAACCCCTAATATCCACTTGAAGCAAAGGAATATAAAGGAGCAAGTTTCCGAAGAACTTTGTGTCACAGTGCATTTTGTTTCTAGCTTTCTATCTTAGATCTTCTAATAAAGTTTGTGTTATTTTAGATTTAGATCTGGAGTTGCCTTTGCTTATAATTTTGTGCCTTGATATCTATTGGTTTCTTCTGTGTGCATGCAATCAACTCTGTTATCTATTGACTTGGTTGCACATCTTCCCCATTTCTTCCCTGTGTTTTATTACTTCTTTCTTCTATAAATACTTCCTTTCTTAAAATAGTTGCTTACTTGCTGTAGAACTGTACAGCTATGGTTCATGAGCTTAACAGTTTAATTAAAAGCCCATATAGATACTAGCATATTTTAATTGAAAAATCTGACACGGGAGCCTCACCGGTAAATGAGGGAGATTTATCTCATGACTGCCTAGATTTTCAACTATGCAGAAAATCTAGCCAATGCAACAATTCAAAATAAATAATGTGTTAATATATACTTGTAAGGCACTATCAAATTCCTTTGTGGACATATTAAGGGCAAGCCTTCCTCTCATCTACATCATCCAACATCTTTTGAATCTTCCACACCTATTGGACCCCTTTCTTCCAATCAACCCTTTGTGATCGATCAATAACCTATCCTAATTGACTTCTTTCAGAATGGAGAAATCATAGAATTCATGGGGATACATGATGATATTCATCTAAGGGATTGCAAGAAAGGAATAGAGGAATACCCTAGGATCATCAAACTTGATCCTCCTCTTATTATTACATCTTCACTTTCTTCATTACTTGATGAAACTCTTAGGTTTAGCGTTGATCTATGGCCTATCTTCTCATTACCCAATCCTTCTTTATATATCACGGTTCCTCAATCCTAATCGCACTTTGGGTCATCAGTGAGTAGATCATCATCTTCTTCCGTATGTGGGCCACCTCTTGGTAGTCCATCTTCTACATGTGGGTCTCCGCTAAGTATCCCATCATATTTTATTCTTGGACCACGTCTTATTAGTTTGCCATCTTCTGTTTATGGGACACCTTTGGGTGGTCCTTCGTCTTCTATCTAAGGGACACCACCTGGTATCCCATTATCTTCTATACTTGGGCCACATTCTTATACCCCCATTTTGTATTTTATTTTTTGTTCACCTTTAGGTACCTCTTATTCTTCCATCTTGGGGCTACATCCTAATAGTCTTCCATCTTCCATCTTCCATATATGGCTCACCTCCTAGTATCCCATCCTCTTCAATTCTGGGACCATATCCTCCTCATTCATCATATCATCCTTCTATAAATAATAGTGGAAATATCACCATCATCTCTATTGTTCTTATCATCAATCATAATCATCCACTTTATTCTACCACTTCTTGGGTTCATATGACTCATGCATTAGCTTATAATAAACCAAAATAGTTTCTTCATCAAGCTCAGATCAAAAATTCCAAGAGCTCTAAAGTTCCTAACAATGTAAATAATCATAAGGTTCATAATTAAAAGCAATTCAAGAATACACACCAATGCAACCATTAAGTATGGCCCAAAGTGCATAAACCTCTAAATAGGGAACTCAAGCTCCCACATATGAAATCCATGTTTCAAGATAAATTGTAGTCATTTGTTGAGTATGAGCTCACCATGATCATCTAGATTGGAGATAATATGACTCTTGATAAGCAAACACATTAGATATCTCTTATCAAGGAAATTGTAAACATTGTTGTTGGATATTATCATGCCAAGTGATATTCTTGGTCCCAATAAACCATCAAAAATCAAAAATAAAATAAAAAACTTTCACAAATACAAAAATGAGAAAACATTAAAACATTACAAACAAAATTGATGGTACAAAGATCAAACATTGCAATCAGGTATTGCATACACATGGATGTTCTTTCTTCCCTTTATTTCCATTCCTTTGAAAATCATCCACCATTTTCATCCCTTCGGTGATATTTTGGTTAGTTTATTCATACACATTTTGTGACATTTATCTCTACGGTATCTGTTTGACCTTGTTCTTGCATCACCTTAGTAAATTAAAGAATGACTAACATCTTAGAGATCCCATCAATATCTAGATCTAATAAGCTTGTTGCAAAGAAATTTTGGATATATTTATTGACACTAGAAAATTTCATCATCACAATCACTTCCACATCCTTCCATCAAGCCAACAGTGGTTTTTAACCCCTTGTCAATTTGAGAGAGCTGAAATAATTTTTAGAAAAAAAAATTCAAAATCAACATCAACATCAAGAGAAAAAATCAAATTGATATATAACTCTCTCTTGGGGTATTTTCAATATCTCTACCAGGGCTATCGACACCTAACTGGAAGTAGATAAATGTTTCTATTAGAATCAAGTACATATCTATCGGGGTTATAGAAGCACAGTTGGCAAAGGAACAATGTACGTCTCTCCTTCCACCATTCATTCACAACTCAGCTTTGAAAATAAATCATTCCTACACATTGCCTAGGATGTCTTCACTTGTTGTATATCCAATCTTCCCTCCAAGAGGTAATAAATTTTCATGTGCACACACTAGATCTCTATGAGCAAGAAGGATTAGTATGTTACCAAGTGTCTTTTTTTAACCTTGTTCAGAATCTTACTTTAGTCTGTATCTTGTCTCATGATTTGTGACTTTAGCTAACCACTTCTTCATCGTAAGGATTCTAAGATACATTCATAGCATTCATGTTGTTCTTATACTTCATTTAGAACATCCATGTGTATAAGATTTCCTTTTTTCCATGTTTACGGGAACCTTGTCCCTTCTTTCAATAAAACAATCTTATACTTATTTTTTTTCATGTGCTTCTTGGCCAGCTTACAATGGGGGCATGTTTGCTCCTTCATATCACTTCATTGACTTACGTTCATCATCATGTTGAACATGTCTATCTTGGCCCTGATCCAACTTCTATGTGTGAATATTTTGCCTATGTATATTCCCCTCTATCGTTGGGAGAAACTTTTGCATCTTCTCCTATCTTGAACATCTGCATGGCATTCTGCCCTTGTACATCCCATCTATCGCTGGGGCATCCACATTCCTTTCCTTTCCTATACATAGCTTTGGAAAATTGTCATAAAATTTCAAAAACCTTCAAATACGTTAGAAAATACCAAAAACATTCAAATATGTTTCCATCAAAAATTCAAAAACAATATTAAACTTTCACAAAAATCCTAATAATTTGAAAACATCACATAAATCAAAAAATCAATAACAAGCATGCACTCAGTTGAAACCTATGTCAGAAGCATTGTATTCAAACATCAAAAAATTTCCTATAAAACATCTTTCTTTATAATTTGTTTGTTCTTGTCACAACGACTTACAGATCATCTTTATCTACCCTCATTTACAAATCCAATTTGTTTGCTATGTATGTATGCCTTTGGCACAACGAGCTGTTGGGTACTGTTTCATAGTGCACGAATTCTTTTTCATAGGACCCTTGTGTCCTCTATTATTCCCATCACATGTATCCTTACTTAGGGCACTATTTTTAACCCTTGTCATTGCACACGAACATTTGGGAACTGAAGTTTAATAACAAAAAAATTGGTGCAACTGTCTTGAATGTTGTTTGTTTGAGTATGTTTGTTTGTACTTGTTTCCATGTCAAGTTATCTTGTTTACTTTCTCGTATTGTATTTTATTATGCATGTTGCATTGGGTTAAGCATTTTTGAAAATAAGAAATTATTCATATTATGGATTTTCATGTCATCGTACACTTTTGTTGTATGCGTACATATATAATAAAGGAATGATTATGTAGATCATTAGCAATATGATGAAATAAACTTGTTCACATTAGCTGGATACAAGCTATTTCCATTCTCTTCATCTTCATTTTCCTCCCCTATCATTTTCTTCTGACCTATGCTATTCTTTGAATTCGCTTGGGGTAATGGGGATTACCCTCTATCCCCCCTCCTCATTTACATTTCTTCTATCTATTTCCTTCATATTTTTCGATCGTCAATCAACCTCTGTCATCACCCCATTGACACTCAAGGGGGCATCCTTCATTCTATTAATTTTTCTTCTACTCCGTCAAAAAAATTACTTGTTTATACTTGTCTACTATCTTTGAAGTAGTGTCGTTTATGCCATCCAAAGAGGGGCAAACGTAGACACCTAAATTTTTCTTACGTAGTTTTATAGGTAAAATTGTACTAACTTCCCATTTTAATTGATGATTTCTCACTAATTAGCTAACATTTCCTCTAGTTTAGTATTTTAATGAAACTTCGTTAATTAAATATTCTTTGCTCCATTCTCAGATGCCCATTCAAGACATTCTTTTAGTGCCTAAGTTGATGAAAAATGTTTACTAGTGCATACGTCCTACCAGCACTTATGTGTGCCTAATGACGTATGTGTGCCCCTAAGGCATGCACATGCATCATCGCCCCCTTTTTCTACCCTAATAAATAACCTTAAATGTTATCAAATTGAAATATGGATAGGGTACTCATGTAGGTTCTATCATCAAGCATCCACATGTACCCCTAGATTGTTTCTTATTTCCTCCTACGCCTGTGAATTCACGTCATCTCTCTCACATATTAGAAAAAAAATCATAGTAAACACAACAAGGGCTCAGTAGAAAATGATTTAATCGTGATGATTTACCCCCTAAAGGGACATATTTGCTCGCTTTGACTCCAGCATGATGCATTTTTGCTCGCCATGATGGTTGAGAGGCATGATTTTACCATTGTGATCATTCTAACTTCTTCTACCACCCGTCGTGATGATTATTTTTATTAAATAATTTTTTTTACCCATTTCTGCTACATTGGAGCATTTTTTGCTACCTAGCACCCCTTTCTTCTCTCCAGAGCATATTTTTTGCATCCAGGTGATCTCCTCCATAGTTATTCTTCTAGAAAAATTAAAAATCGCTCAAAAAATTAAAAATCACTCAAAAAATTAAAAAATCAAAATTTTCAAAAAATTCAAAAATCCTTTAAAAAATGTCAAAATTACAAAAAATTGGTCAAATGTTGGTACGTAGCTGAAGTCTGTGTCAAACGCATTGTATTCAAATTATATATTTCTTACGTTTTCACTTGTTTCTATAATAACGAATTATAGATCATTTAGATCTACCTCATTAACAAAGTTAGTTTGCTTACTTCCTTTGTACCATCTTGGCACAATGAGTTGCATGGTATTGTTTCCTAGTGCATGAATTTTTTTTCATTGGACCCCTACGTCCACTATATTTTCTCTCACATGTATCCTTGTTTGGGCCACCACTTTTAACCCTTATCATTGTGCATGAACATTTGGTAACTGCAGCTCAATAATAAAACATTTGTTCAACTCTATTAAAAGTTTTTGGTTTAAATATGTGTGTTTGTACTTATTTTCCTGTTAGGTTGGCTTGTTTACTTGCTTGTATTACATTGCATTTTGTATGTTGCATGGAGTTGGTGTTTTAGCAATGGACATTTGTTTATACTATGGATTTTCATTTCATTATACACTTCTATCGTATGCTTACATTTTTAATAAGGACCGATGATGAAGATCACTTGCAATATGATGAAAATTATGTTATTTACAAGGAACGGGCTGGATGTTAGCTCAATTCCCCTTTCTCATACATTTTTTCTTTTATATCCCCTCTCTTCTCTTTGCATTATTTTGCTATTTTACTGGGTGTATCTTAATCCCTTAATCTTTTATCTATTTTCCTTCTTTTTCGATCGTCGGTCAACCTCTTTCATCACCCCATCAACACTCGAGGGGGCATCCTCCACTCTATTTTTTTTTTCTACTCCGTCAAAAAAATTACTTGTTTATACTTATCTACTATCTTTGAAGTGGAATTTCTTACGCCACCCCAAAGAGGGGCAAATGTAGACACCTATAATTTGATCAAAGAAAATTCATTGCTAGCATTGCACTAGTTATTTTATTCCCCGTAAATTGACGATACTTCGTCAATTAGGTGTATTTTCCCCTCTACTCCTCTTAATTAAATACTATGCATTGATTAAGCCTCTTATCCTACATTTAACCAATAAACCTTCTTATTGGCTGACTCCTGCTTCCAAATCATCTAAAATCTATCCAAACCTCCTCTCGATGCTCCAAAAAATCTTCCTAAGCTTACTTGGGTTTCTTAATTAATCCTAAAAGATTAATCAACTTCTAATCCTATTCAAAAATTGCTTTGACTTCCAAAAAGTTTTTTTTTTATTTACCTTTTGTCCCATATGCACCAATTTCATACCATGCTTGGAATGTGAAACCTAAAAATAAAACCCTCCTCCTTACCATTTCTAAGAACACGTTTCCTCTTATAGCATAAATTATAAGGAATTTAGGATCTTGAGCATTTCTCCATTAATATTGAGATAGCATCTTCATAGTGCATCCATTAATTCAAGTTTGAGTAATATGGAAAAACATATATGGCCTTGTAACCATTGTTGGTGAAACTCCATTCTCAAATCCTTGAGATCATACTAACAATCATATTTGATTGCTAAGGATCTTACTAGATTCATTTCAAAATTAGCATTCAAAGAGTAGAGATTGATTTAGGCATGTTAGTTTGTCTTTTTTCAAAGTTGTATGCATGTTAAAGAAGTTAGTCTCACTAAGCTCTTATCTTGATGGTTTTTGTTAGATTAGTTTAAATATTTTAAAATCTTAGGTGTTTAGTTTCAATTCCTATAGATTTTCTAATTTACACATGAACACACATATAACTATAACAAAATCATGATGTAAAAGTAATTTTGTGCAAATTTTAGTGTTTATACCCACTACCTTTTTGTCATTTTCACCAATTCATCATTAATTGATCATACATAAAGGCACTTATATCTTACACATTATTTTGCACATACTTATTGGACATGGGGATTAGGATCTTTCCATTTTTCATTTATGTAACCATACTGAGTTAGGACTAGAGGTCTTCTTGTTATGTTTTCCCTTTCTCGATCCGTAATGATTATCTCTCGGTCTTTTGTCCCTTGTGAGGATTATGAATTATCTATATCATACACATTGCATGTAAGTATTTATAGCTCTTCTTAGTCTTTTATCTTACACATTTGCATCATTGATTGGTCATTCATTGTTATAAACTAGAGTAGATGTACAATTTCTTTGATATATTCCATTATCTTATTATATTACGCCCCTTTAGTTTTATCCATCCCTTGATTTCTCTTATTATGAATCCTTGTGGGATACCTATATTTAGCTTAAGTATATGCCTTGTAAATGTATAGTTATCTTAGGGTTAGAGTCATTATCCTCTAGAATTACACCACTAGCACTCCTTTAGCATCTTGGCATCTACATCATGTTTTTGGACTTATATTTATTCATACATTTGAGAACCCAATTAGGAACCTATACTTCACCATCATACACAACATAAATACTCAAGGGTACTACATAAGGAACATCCCACTAACCAGGATCTAAATGTGTTTTCCATCGATATTAGAGAGATACAATGCATTATTTTCCTTACATTAGGTAATATGAATGGGGTTGTTCTAGATGGTGTAAAATTTGGAATATGTCCCACGATTATCACTAGTTTTACATTATTAAACATTTGTTTGGTGGCACTCTTAACAAAAAAAATTATACACCACTTGTTGATCATGCTAAATTTTATCTCTAAACTTCTCCCTAGTTTCCTCAATGTGCATTAGTTAAATAATTTTGATTGTATTAGCATAATGATACTCTAATTCCATTTGATGAGTAAATTCTAAAGTGGTAAGATTCATTGAGAGTGGAATCCTAGCTTTAGTTCCATACACCAACATATATGGGGAATTTTAAATTGAGCATTTTTATGTGTAGTTATATCATCCCACAAGGATGAGTTCACCACAATATGTCATGTTATTTGATTCTTCTCAATTGTATACTTCATAACTTTGATCAATTTATTGTTTTTGGACTTTTCAAGTCCATAACCTTGCATATAATAATTATAAAAAGTCTTAAGATATATATCATACCTTAAAGAAAACTCTATAATCTTAGCTACCATAAATTTCTTGGCATTGTTGGAAATAACTATGTGACAGACACCAAATTTGGTGATGATACTCTCAAGGAAGTTCAAAATAACATCTTCAATTGCTTCCTTGAGTGGGACTGTTACACTCCACCTAATGAAGTATTTTTTGGTTGTGAGGATCCACTTATGGCTGAAATTGAAATTTGGTACGATTGTGCTAATGAAATATAATCCTTAATGTCATAAAGATTGATCTGACACAATAGGTTGCAAGGAAAACATGGATCTATGTTTCTTTCCTATGCAAAATAGGCATTTGTGGTATTTCCTTACCCACTCAAACCCATATAAATATAAGGTAAGACAATAGTAACCATCCTATAATATCTTTATGGTTGTTTTCCCAGAAGAAAAGTTACCACTAAAGAGTCCTTGAGAGAACTCTCTGTGTATCCTCTCTACATCCTTGATCTTAATACATCATAGTAAGATGTTATACAAGTTTGTTTTGAATATCACCCCACCATTAGCTCATATGGGATGAATTTGAGTCTAAAATTTCTCCTTTTTGTTTTATCCAAGCATGTGGGATATTCTCTAATAGAGAGACACCTCACCATATTTTGAGTCTAATTCGGTTCATTTAATTATTTGGTCATTAGTCATCATGGGTGTTGAAAACTTTGTGAAAGTTATATAAATATTCATAAATGTGTTAGAAATTTTTTTTACCTCTAATCATCTTGGTTGATCTCATATTAATGTTTGAATCTAAGAGTGATCCAACGTACTCTTTTGTCACCAATTTTTTCTCTCATGATGTAGTCTATGACACTCAAATGAATGAAAAAGACTGTTATCTACTTGTTGGAGAGGATTTTCTTGAATATCGTAATGCCCTTGAGTATCTTGGAGGTATTTTTGATGATTATCTTTGTGGATGAACCGTTAGAGTCGTTGGATACCTTAGGTTAATGGGACATGTGCCCTAAGGTAACCTCCATATTTTTAAGAAGTTGGGTCTTCTCTATGGTGCGAGATGAGGGTTAGGAGAAAATTAAACATATCACAAAACTAACGTAAGCGATGCGCCGGAAAAAGAAGAAGTTAATCAAGAATCCAACTGCCTAAAATGGGGAAAAGGTGAGCAATGAAAAGGGTGGACGAAATGCACCACATGATAGAGATAGATTCACACAAAACACCATTTCAAACCCATCAATCATAGCTTTTAAAATCCATAGTGAACATTATAAATATGCACAGTATAGCAACAATGAAATAAAGGCTATTAGAGACGATAAAAACATGCAAAGGATGGATGAAATGCATCACAGGACATTATATTGCTCCAAAAATTGTTCACAATATAATAATCAGTAGGTAAGATGCAAAAATGTCATTACAAGGATTCAGGGAGAAGGATTGGGTTGCCATCTCATCCCCTAGTAGGGAAGAAATACGAGCAGAGAAGAAACATGACTAACTCCCTGAGAAAATGAGACATAGATTACAATATATAGAATCACAAAGAGAGAAGAGTGAAATCTCGAAATTGCTTTTCCAACCACTTGTAAGATGCAATAAATGAGTGTAATTAATGGTATCTTTATTGTAAAATACTCCTCCTGTTGTCCCATGACCTTCAGTAGTGAAAGAATGATGGACATGCTCATTAAATGCATTCCAAACCACTTTCCAACTGTCTCTTTGAATTGGGATTGTTTTCCTTTAAAATCACCACCAAAGCTTCATTAGTTTCTACATTTCTTGTTTTTTATGTGTCCTTCTCAGAGTCATGATTCCAACAAGATCAATTTTTTGAAAATCAGTTGAGAATTACAAAAGTTATGGTCTTCTGAGTATGAACAGCTATTTTGAGTTTGCCAGGGATTTCCTTCATTTTACGGGACTAAGCATTTAAAATTCCTAGTGGGATTCATGATTAATCCCACATTGTATTGACCTACCACCATTCTTTGTAACCCACTTTGGGTTCAGAGTCTATCTGTGCTGATCTCCACGTGGAGGCCAAGCGCATCTCTAGGGTCTCTCCTTTTCTGGAACCTTTTGAAAGTATGTCGAGCTGACAAGTGGCACCTTTTGCGACTCCTTTTTTATTTTTCGTGAGTTCGTAATGAGACTTGTTGCACATTAATATGAGGACCCTATCTTGATGGGGGCCTTACCATTCGACCCCATGTGGAAGTCCCACGGGAGTTTGGATTTTCACTTTTCCCTCTCACTTTTTGGAATTGTGTCAATCTGACATGTGGCACCTTCCATGACTCTTCTACTTTTCCTTGCCAACTAGTCCCTAGCTCAGTTTTGACTCGCCGATTCAACTTCCTTTGTTTTTTCATCATGTTTTGGCTAAGTCCTTATCAAGGTTTTATGAAGGCTTGACTCATCTCATATTATTCTGAGATCCTCAAGTCTATCTCTATGTTTTCTCAAATTCACAAACTGCCACTAGCGGAGATATCTATCTCCTCTGTTATCCACAACCATCAATCGATATCATGAGCTCATCTTTGCACAGACAAGATAACTTAGGGGCTTCTTTATTAATTACAGCAGTAATCTACTTGTTACCTAATTTCAGTAGGCGGCAGAGGAAATTAGATAACATGTATACTTCTTAATAAATTTTTACCTAGATCCATAATCCTTGATTGTATGAATAGTAAATGTAATAGGTTAATAAAGGTCTTGTCAGTTTCACTGAGTGAGAACTAAAAAAAATTGTGTAGACTTTCAAAGGTGTAGAGGAGGAATTCCTCAAAATTATATTTAGATAACATGGGATCTTGAGAAATGGCTTGTTTCATGAGTTCAAATATATATATTTTTCCATATGAAGTACATTTGAAATCCACATCCTTCCATAGGATGCACGTGATATGATTGATAATGCCCACAAAATTTGTGATGAACTTCCTCTTAAAATCGATCTTTACTAAGTAATGTTTTCTTTTGATGTGGAAATAATATGGAGATAATGGGTGATACCTTATTTGGATCAATGACAAAAATAATGTTTCAAGACAACTTGACCCAAAATCTTACCAATACATACCACATAGATAGTCTTTGGTATAATAGAAATCCCAAATTCTCTACGTCATTGGAAGATCGATTCTAAATAATGTAGATGGTCATCCTACTTATTTGGAATACATTATGATGTCATCTAGGTCAACCAAGATATTATCATTGATGAGACCTCTAATATCCATGTCTCTTTCCATCTAAAATGTTTCTTCTACACTATATAATCCAAATGGAAATATTTTATATGCATATTTACCCCAATTGGTGGTGAAGGTTGTGTTGAATTAATCTTCCTCCCTAGTCATGAATTGGTTGAAATTAAAGAAACCATTAAGTGAAATTCTCTCAAGTCCTACCAAAGTCTATAAAATTTGATCCATAGAGGGTACGGGATAGTGATATTTGAGAGAAGATTTTTTCAAGTCCCTAAAGTCAACAAACATGCATCTCTCCATTATTCTTTACAAGTGGCATCAGATTATCCACCCAAGTTGAATGCTTCATGGGGTAGATGATATTGGCTTCAATTAGGTTTCTTAGATCTTTCCTCATCAACGATTCAATTTTGGGGTTAACATGACTTTGTTTATGCCTACTTGGCTTGGCGTTAGCCACAAGCTCAACAATATGTTGGATGACCTCTTGATTGCAAAATTTCTAGTCATCATACATCCATGCAAATATATCATCGTACTCAGTGATGACCCTTGTCCTCAACCGCTTAGTGCGTGTCTGAAGGATGCATTCTAGTTCCAGGATGATTATGCCCTCTTCATCAAGCTCGGGTAACACTGTCTGGGTTGATATTGTCTGTCCAATCACCTTCTTTAGGCAAGATGCATGGAAGACTAGATGAATTCGAGTAGCCAGAGGAAGTTCCAATTTGTATGCTACATTGCCAATCTTCTGTAACACTTGATAAGGACCATAATACTTAGGTGAAAGCTTGTTATCCTTTTTGTGTTGTTTTAAGGACATTTTCTTATATGGTTGTAAACAGACAAAAACCCAATCACCAACTTCAAAATGTCTTTCACTGCGATGTTTTTTTGCCTGCTGCTTCATGCAGTTTTGTGACATAGCCAAATTCTCCTTGAGACTAGAAAGCACCTCTTGTTGGTGTTGAATATGTTCTTCAACTGCTCGAACATTTGGTTGGAATCTCAAAGATGAAGTGATAGATGGTGGATGGTACCCATATAATGCCAAGAAAGGAGACATTTTAGGTGAAGTATGAAAGGAGGTGTTATACCACCATTCTGCCAGCGGTAACCATTGGACCCATCTCGCTTGCTTATCTGATGTAAAACAACAAAGATATCCCTCCAAGCACTTTTTTACCACCTTTGTTTTCCCATCAGACTGGGGATGATAAGAGGAACTATGAGCTATTTGTGTGCCTAAGCATGAGAACAAGTCAGTCCAAAAATTACTAGTAAAGATAGGGTCTCGATCACTTACTTTAATCTTTGGTGTCCCATGTAACTTCTGAATTGTATCCCTGAAGGTCGTTGCTACTGTACTCACAACAAATGGATGTGATAAAGCAAAAAAATGGGCATATTTGGTGAGTCTATCCATAGCCACCATGATTACAATTTTACCTTCTGATTTAGGCAATCCTGTGATGAAGTCCATAGACACCTCTTCCCACCTCTGGCTAGGAATAGATAGAGGTTGTAAAAGACCTGGGGACTTAATTGTTTCGCCCTTATTTTTCTAACAAACCATGCATTCTGCCACTTTTGGACATCTCCTTTTAGCCCTTCCCAGAAAAAATCATGTTTTATTTGATGATAAGTCTTTAAGAAGCTAGAATGACCCCCAACTGGAGAAGCATAGAGCTCAGATAGAACCCTATTTTTAAGGATTGAATTCTTACATAGATATAATCTATCTTTATACCATAAAACATCTCCTTTCCATAAAAAAATTTCTAACATGTTTGGATCTTGTTGGAGATTCTGAATGATATTTTGTGTACTTGGGTCATTTTTCCATTCAGACCTTGCATCCTCTATCCAATCCTCTTGTAATATAGATATGGCACACAATAATGCCTAAGCAGATTCATCCTTCCGAGATAAAGCATCAGCAACTACATTCTCTTTCCCTTTCTTTTATATTATCTCAAAATCATACCCCAACATTTTTGATACCCATTTCTATTGTTCTTTTGATGATAAATGTTTCTCTAAGAAGTATTTCAAACTATCATGATCTGTCTTTACTTTGAAATGTCGTCCCATTAGATATGGTCTCCATTGTTTCACTGCATGAAGTATTGCTAACATTTCTTTCTCATAAAATGGTTTAGATATATTCTTACCTTTGAATTGGTGGCTCTCGAAGGTAATGGGTCACCCTTCTTGCATGAGTACTGGCCCCCATACCATACCCTGAAGCATCACATTCAACAATGAATGTTTTTGAAAAATATGGGGTAGCTAGAACTGGAGTGGTGCACATGGCCTCCTTAAACTTCTCAAAGGCCATAATATCTTGCTCGTTCCAATGGAAAGAGTCCTTCTTCAATAAAGTTGTGAGTGGTGCTGCGATGCTGCCATAATTCCTTACAAATCTACGATAATAACCTATAAGCCCCAAAAATCCTCAAATATTTTTTAGGCTTTTGGGAACCTTCCATTCAAGCATGGCTTTTATCTTGTTAGGATCCACTTTAACACCTTCATAAGAGACAATATGACCCAAATATTCAACCTCCTTGACACCAAAAGAACACTTAGAAGGCTTTTCATAAAGTTGATGTTGTTCAAGAGTTTCCAACACCTTATTTACATGATGCAGGTGTTCCTCCCATGTTTTACTATAGATTAATATATCATCAAAGAACACTAAAACAAAATTTCAAAGAAATGGCTTAAAGATGGAATTCATCAAGCTTTGAAATGTAGAGGGTGCATTTTTTAGTCCAAAAGGCATTACCAAGAACTCATAGTGTCCTTCATGTGTCCTGAAGGTTGTTTTATGAATATCTTCATCCTTGATTCTAATATGATGATATCCAGAACGAAGATCAATTTTTGTAAAGTAAACAGCACCATGTAACTCATCTAGCAAATCATCAATTATAGGAATAAGAAACTTATCTTTAACTGTGTACTTATTGAGTTCCCTGTAATCTGGACACATGCACCAATTGTCATCTTTTTTCCATACCATCACTACAGGAGAAGAGTAAGCACTTTGAATATGATGAATACTTCTAACATCTCTTGAACTATCTTCTCAATCTCACTCTTTTTCATATAGGGGTACCTATAAGGTCTGATGTTGGCTGGTTGAATCCTTGGTACTAGCTGGATGGCATGGTCATGGTCTCTTTTCGAAGGTAAACCCTTGGGCATTTCTCCAAAAACCCCTGAGTGCTCATCTATAACTGCTTGCATATCTGCGGGTATAAATGTATTGGAATGATGTGCTTCTAATGAAAATAGTTGTGCTACAAACCCTTTTGCACCCTTTCTAAGAAATTTTTTCATATGATGAGAACTTACCATCTATGGGGACTTTTCTCTTAGTCCTTTTAGTTTAAAATTCCTCCCTTCAGATTGAAATTGGATGAACAACTCTTGGAAATTCATTTCAATGGTTCCCAAGGTGGTAAGCCACTGAACTCCTAACACAATGTCTGCTCCTCCCATGGCAATGGCATACATATTGCTAGTTAGCAAGTAATCTCCCATGGTGAGATAAATGTTATGGCATTTTCCTGAACAACTAATAGTTTTCCCATTAGCGATCATGACTTGACATTCTGGAGCTGGATAAACAAAGCAGTTCAAGCGTACTGCTAACTTATGATTGATGAAATTATGAGTACTTCTCAAATCAATCAACATTGTTACCCTCTATTTTTTTAAGAATCCAACTACTTTGAGAGTTTGGGGAGTGCTAATACCAGAAATTGCATGGCATGATATTGTTGGTTGGGGATCTCCTAATTCCTCCTCTGGCTCTACCTCTTCATCTTCTTCATTTTCTTCTTCTTCAGTAGGTCCCTCAATGTAGAACAACTTCTTTTCTGCACACTTATGTCCTGGTCCAAATTTGTTGTCACAATTAAAACATAACCCTTTGTTTCTCTTTTCTTCAATTTGTTGAGGTGTCAGTCTCACTGCTCAAGGGAATGATGGTGGAAGGGTGCTATGATCTCTGATAGTACTGACAGTTCATTTCCGACTTGAAAGAAATTTTTCCTCTGCCCTACGTGCCATGATCATAGAGTCTGAAACCTTATGAGGATTAAACATACGCACCTCAGTTTCAATTTGTTCTTTAAGACCCCCAAGAAATAAGTCATTTAAATTATCTTTAGGAATATTTTCCACCCGTAAGGAAAGGTTTTGGAATTGATGGATGTAATATTTGACTATACCTGTTTGTCTGAGCTTTGCTAATTGGCTGAAATAATTCTCTGACACACTAGAACTATAGTGAAATTGCAACTCTTTGGTGAATATTGTCCTTGTAACATTGAGGCCACTCTTTTTCCTTTGAGCACATAACCATTGATACCAAATGAATTGGTCAGGTTCAAGATATAACGATGCCATGGTAACCTTTTGTCCCAATGGAATCTGATGAAGATCAAATAAATTCTCCATCTGGTTAATCCAATTGAGTGGATCCTTTCCATCAAACTTACGCATTTCCACTTTTGGAAGTATGTTACGGGCTTGTAGAGTGTTTGTATTTGGATTGGTCATGTTTGTAAATCCACCTTGGCTAGTTTGTTTATTACTTTGACCTAAAGATCCACCATGGTTAATATGAGTATGATTGAGTTGTGGCTCATTAGGAATGATATGATGACCCATGATATTGTAGCTAAATTTTTGAATGAAATCCTCCAATCGTTGTCCAATATTTTCTACATCTTCTTTGCTGGCTACTCTACCTTCGAGGTTTCGCAACTCTAACTCAAGATAGCTGACCTTATGGTCAGTTGAAGTAAACCCTAACCCTGAGGAATTTGTAGATACCCCTTATGACTTTAACTCCTCAACTATTATCTCATCCTTATCAGGGGTTTTACCCGGAATGATGGGATTCTTTTTGCCTCTTGTCGAAGGCCCAGCCATGATGCCCCAAAATGGTAAGATTTAAGGATCAAGGTCGAAATTTAGGGTTTCAGATTTCAATAGGAATTCGGAAATTTTTTATAAAAATCAAAGAACGAACTCAAACTAATTTTTTAATCTTCTTTCTGGAAATGTAAATAACTTTGAAAAAATTCCACAAATTGCACCCTATGTAGCTAAATTATGAAAAAACATAAAACCGCTATAAATTTTGCAAAACAAGTCAAAAATTATTAAAATTTTGAGGGAAGCTTACTTGACTGATTTTGCCACACCACAAAAATATTTACAGAAAAATTAGCTACCGATGTTGAGATATGGACGAACCTTCAAAATTAGCATTTGACGCAGTATTGGCCGAATTCAAGCTCTGATACCACTTATAATGAAATTACTTGTATAATTCATATCATGAGCAGAAATATAACACCAAATAACACAATACTCTAGAACAATGATCTCAATATGCAATTAGAATAGCTTCACCACTTCGAGGGGGCAACCTCCAAACCATACAATAATACTCAAATGCTCCAATGATGATCAACTACTACCTACTAACCTCTATATATACTATTCCTATGCTATGGCCAACACCAAGGATGACCCACTAATGAAAATATAACATATATGAAAGAGATACATAATGATAAGAAGTTATGATAGCCACAAGTTAGCTATATACATCCAATATAAGATATATGATTAAGGGCGTAGCACAGGAATCCACATGGATATATATTATAGTTCTTTATGTGGCAGGGATACTACCTCATTCTAAAATCTTCACTCAACATGTCGTGGTATACTCGAAGTGACAGAGGAGTTGGGGATTGAAGACATTAATAAAAATTCCATTTGTTAACCCTTGTGTCATAATATTATCGCACTTAGGACCTAGATGGGAAAAACTTGCTTATATTTACTCCAAAGGAGTCTTCCTCCAAGTAATATGCAATATTTCCTTCTGGTAGTGGTATTGAATATTAACTTGTTTTAGCTTTTAGCTCACTTACTAAGTTGGTTGCATTGGTTTTGTCATGGAGTTTCGCACCATTAAATATTGACTACCATTCCTAATAGCACAACTATTTGAATCATGAGGCAATCCACATGGATAGCACCACTTCAAATCTTCCTCCATGTTGTTATAAACAAGAATAAGATCTTTGTTTAGATTAGAGACTGTGGGGAACTATTGTTGCAATGGCCTAGAATGAACAATTTTTCTTTGATGTGGTGTATTTGGATGATAAGACAGGATGCAATGATGGAAAGGACTAGGATAATGTTGATCTTACTACCTTTTCATGGCAAATAACTCATTTTCCATATTTCTACACATGGCTTTGAGTTCATCCATCTCATTGAAAAGAGAATTGGGAGTAGGTTGGATACTTTTAGGACTAGGTGTGGCTATTAGGGAAATTGTTGGAAAATGACTAACATTACAGATTTTAGGAAATATATGCATTGGACATCTAAGAGATAACTTTATAGCTTAAACTAGGTTATTCTCAGAAAAAAAATGTAATCTCTTAAGCATTGGGCAACACAGTACTCACCATAAATTGGATCATGGCTGCAATATTAAATTTTAAGACTCTGAGGAAGAATAGGAAAGATAAATGAGGTAAAGGTCTTTCTTGAAGTGGTATCTTATCCCAAGTATTCTAAAATATTTAATTTAATTCAAAAAAATAATTAGTACGATCCTTTTTTATTGTTGTACTACTCCAAAAGAGTAAGATTGTCTCCGTTTTCTTGAAATTGTTTGCATATCTTCTCTCCCAAGTCATCTCAACTATTCACTAAGTTAGGTGGAAGAAACTTATACCAATATAAAGCTTTAGCTTTAAGCGATGAGGCCAAAAATATCACAAAAATATCATATTGAATGACTTGTTGAAAAGTATAGAGATTTATAATATTTAGATGAGCTCAATAGGGGTGACTGCATTTTATTTAATGAAAAATTGAAGAGTTTTGAGGGAATCTTCTAAGATATCATTCCATACATTTAGAGCTAGAGGGGTACCTCCATTGAAGGTAACAAAAGAAGGTTTATTTTGAAAACAACAAAAATTCGTTTGGGATGAGGCGTGGATTGAGCTCTTTAGATGATGGAAGCACATATTTGGACCTATGTACTTCTTCTTATAGAAAGATCTAGAAAATCAAAAATTATCTCTCTTCTAGAAATACTTCTTGTCATTATTTTTCTATGAGATGTGGCTACTAGATTTAGGAAAAAAAGTGGCTAGGATTTTACATTCTTGATAATGGTTCATACAACCAAATGAGCTAAGAACATACAAAAACTTAGTTAGAAATTGAAAATACACATTCTTGCATCAAAAAATACTAGAAATATTTCAATAAGGATGAATACTTTTCCCACCGTGTGTGCTAAAAATTTTAGAGGTTAAAATCTTTTGATGAGTAAACTAATTTTTCTATCAACACATCATGGGATTGCTTCACAAGTGTGGGACTTGTGTAGTGAATCAAACCTCCAAAGAGAACTGATTCTCATCTATCTTTACTCCTAACCTTATCACAAATCTACCTATTCTAACACTTGTAGGGGATAATGGGAGAAGGAAACAACAACAAAAAGGAAAGGATATGCACAAAAAAAGAGAAACATAGATATTTATTCACTCTATGTTTGGGAATAACACAGTAAGTTAATCAAATGTAATTATAATCCACACACACATTTATCACAGTTAAAAGGAAAAATAACAAAGCAAACAATTGACTAGATATAAGCCACAACAACTCAACTAATGCATTAAATAAAACCAATTGTATTGATATGCAAAAGAGGCTTTTAATACATTACAATTGCTATCATAAAGGATATGAAAAAGAGACTAGAAGAATGATTGGAAAACCAAAAGAGGAAGAGCCTAAAAGTGGATTTTTTTTCCAAAAATGATTGATTATAGATCATAGAATAAACTGTTATTTTTAGAAGAAAACATAAAAAAGAGGGGGAAATAAGACTTGTGAAGCAAGCTAAAGATATAACATGAAGAAGTGATGGATCAACCCCTTGATTGTTGAAAATTTGAGATCCTGGATCAAGCATTTACTCTGGAATAAACGTTTAATTTTCCTTCTAGTCGATGGATACTCGTACTACCATCCTTTTAATTTTCATTGAGTGAAAACATTAACTTTTATAGCCACTCAAGATTTGAAAACAAGTTCCAAATCTATCTATAAGTTCATGTATCATAGAAGTATCTCAACATGCATTAATGGTCTTACAACTACCACTACCAACTTTCTATGACCTGGGAAGAATGGTGGAATAGGTTCGAATGCATAGTGTTATATAAGATTTCATACATTGAAGAAAAACTTCATATGTTCCTTGACCGAGCTAAAGAAGATATAAAAAACAATGTTGCATGCAAATGCAACCAAAATGATCAAATGCAACTCATAAAATGGTAGAGGAGTTGGAAAGAAGAAATCCATGGCAACATGTATTATTCTACAACATGAGAATAACAAAGAGAGTACTAACAAGGTTGTGTGGCTTAAGACAAGAACTTCAATGAAATGATATTGCTTTGGGGGGCAGTAAAATATTATGTAGGGTCCATACGGTGGCTTATAAGTGATTTGTGGCCTTGAAGGTCACATGTGGCTCCGAAAATCCTTCATGGTAAAATGCAGTATATCACAACTTGGGACAATACTCTATGGATTTCTACAAGCATCTACGAAATTAGTAATTTGTTGTCATGAAAAATGTTTAGCGTGAAAAATTCAAAAAAAATAACATGACAACCTAAGTCACCCTTGAAAATCCTTCTCCCAGTCAATGTGAACCTGCCTTCTGGCTAACTCAGTCAATGTGTTACCCTCATTATGGCTTGGAGGTATGAGCTAACATGATTTTTAAGTGTGTTTCATGTGCAGGGGATGTTATTTAAGTTGATTCATGAAGATATTTGGATCCAAGCAAAGACAAGTGCTTCTGGAGGCTCTGAAAGGCGTATTTTCAAGCTTTTTACACCTAGTGAACACCCTCCATGAATGAAAAGAGAAAATTAAATGCATAAAAGTAGTGTGTGGAAAATCCATGTGATCACCTAAGGCAATTTAGGAAATTTTTGCAACAAAAGTCATGTTTAGGAACAAATTATGTAACATTGAACTACTTATAACATGGTGTAAGGAAATGAAGATGGTGAAGAAGCTATTTGACTTGTTTCAAAGGTTTAGGGAGCATCTGGATGAATTTAGAAGCCAAAAAATACTCTTCAGAAATATAAATATGCATACATCACATTGCAAAAGGTTTCAAGGGATTATATGGCGTAAATTTTGAGATATGGGCCTGATAGTGCAAATGAATATCCATGATCCTAGTTAAGACTTGGTGGGAGGTTTTGGGAGTTATTTGGGACTTGATTAAAAATAAAAAATTACATATGGGATGTCATCTTCACACCTAATGGGTTGGTTTTCATTTTCATTATCAAAAAATTTTGGAGCATCTCCATTCACCGGTGCACATACTTGAGCAGAAGTAAAATAGGGGTAAATTTCATATTTTAGGTAGAATTGGCTCCTAAAAATGGTAGGAATGGTTTTAGAATCCATTTTAGAGCCAAATACATATAATATTTTCGTATGGAACTCTAAGGGAAGCTCCCAGGGCACGAAAATATTCTCAGGTGGCTATTTTTTGTAGTGTTTGGTGAAGGCTTCTAAAAGTGGAAAAACCGCACTTGGAGAACCCTGATGTCCCTTTGTACCTTTTCTCCTTGCCCAAAGGGACATGTGGGAAACTAGAATGCAGCACCACATAGTTTATAATCTTGAAAGACTTAAAAATTAACTTGAAGTAATAGAAAGGTGTTATAAACTCATTGATGCAATATAGAATATACTATAGAAATCTTAGACGTGCTAGCACATATCCTAGCCTAAATTGAGCACTCACCCGAAGTGCGCAAAGGTATTAGGTCCCTCTTTAGATTTTATTTTTGCAGGATGTTAGTGTGATGAAGATAAAGCATATTCAAATCCATAATTAAACATAACATTCCACAAAGCATAATCCAAACTTAGATCTTGGGGAATCATGAATTAAAAAATAACAAAAATAAGATTAATCATACTTGTACCAGTTACAGTCATATTTAACACCATTATTCACCAAATATACTCCATTATATAAAACACTGTAAAACATATAAACTTCTTACATTACAAAGTATCATCATGAGTTACGCGTGCATCAGATCTAAGCATAACTCTACAATCATTCCCTCTCAGTGTATATCTCTCTATTTCCTCTCTTCTACTACATGGTTCAATACACATTTATAGGGGTGGGGACTTTCCCTTCACCACCTGCACTCTTCCCAAAATAGGTCCCATGTTGAAAATAGCCATGTGTCTTTACAATAACATGCACACATATAGGTGTGCTAATAATAGACATCCTACAATTAACTGATAGAAGAATTCCTATTATTATCTTGAACTCATGCATAACGTTTATCAATCACTTGTTCCCAAAGTACCATTTTTGTGTCACACAAGCCTCCATCCCAATGTGTGCTCCGCACGATATCTTCCAAAAATAGCATGTATCCATGAAAACAGCTAAGTCCTAGATCAACTGTTTTGGTGTGTGTTTCCTTTTTTATACTTCCATGCCTTCAAATGCTCCTTGTTTCTGCACACATATTCTTTGTATATATTCTCCTTAGAACAATATTCTATCTGCTCAACATTACCCTCACACTAAATTACATTGTCGTCTCGACAATGGGAAATTTTCCCAATAATAAAGAATAAGAATGGAAGAATGTAAAGAATCAATGTACAAAAGAATGAATCTTTTACTATGCAGTTTCCTCATCTTCAACCGGGAGGATCAACTCTGGATACTCTATTTTAATATCAGCCTCTAATGTCTACCATTCATCTAAAGTTGTCCTTGTCTTTTATGGAATGTCTATGGCAATGGATTCCAACTCATCCTGTGTAATCTTTTTCTTCTCATTCTGTAGAATCTGGACAATATTAGTCATTGTAAACATCATTCCCTCTAAAAGATCCATCTTCTGCACTACAAGCTTCCCAATCTCATTTATTCTCTCCCTATGTGGATCTTGGGCTTCATGCTTTTTCTTTACAAGTGTCAAACTTTCTGCGTGCCCTAAAGTCTCATCCTTCATTGCTGCCAAAACTACATTATCTTCAACCAGAGTTCTAGACCTTATTACTACCTTTGGAGCTACACACAAGTTCAAAGCTTTGTCTTTTTTCTTCATCTCATCCTTTAAAGTCTAGAGCAGCGCCTCATATAATGAAATCTTTCTGATCATAGAGGCCCTTTCTCTCTTTACTTCTTGTTCAACATCTTTGGGAGTTGGCATTCGAAGCGGTCTATCTTATAGCACCAAATCAACCAAAATGTGCACATAGTGCATAGCAGAAGGAAGCCTCTCAGGTACCTTTGGTTCTAGATGAGGCCTTGCCATCAGAATATGATCACCAATCTCCTCTGCCATGCTAATGAAGGCCTCATTCTTCTTCTTCTACATGCCCTTCTCTTCTTTTAATGGCGTGATCTCTATAGTCTTTGCCTTGTTTTCTTCCATCAGCACTCAGATAGTGACGTCCTTATCTATATTTCTACGTGCCACTTCAGCAGATACCTTGACTAAGGAATTGCTAACCTGCTCATCAGACATGAGTGTAGTGATGAGGGTCGTCAATTCTCACCATTAATAATTTCAATCGAGGGCTGGTGTCCGAAGGCTATATGCATTAAGAGAAGAAAATCTTGGAAAGAAAATCCTTTAAACATAAACCAAACTTGCATAAAATAAATCACACTTGCAGAAATTTAAAGTCACACTTGCAGAAATAAATTTTGCATGAAATAAATCACACTTGCGTGAAGGAAATAAAACTTGTAGGAAATAAAAACACACTTACATAAATTGAAATTGCTGAATTGGAAATAAACATAATTAAATGAAACACCTGCAGGTTCACGGCAAACTAAATTTTCACAATACAAAGATAAAAACAATACAACATAATGAATTACAGAGAAATGAATAAACATAAACATAAATACACATATCCATATTCCTTGAAATGAGTGGCCAGCTCTTCCTTAGAAGAGGATTTAAATCATACTTTTGAGATTTTAAAACTACATAATATTTGAGAGGAAAGAACAGATCTTTATTTCTTTGGAGAAAGAATTACATATCTCAGTGTGGAAGGCTGCATTTATAATTCATGCATCCAACCAACTCCTTATTTTAGGAAATAAAATTTTATCTTATCTTTATTCCAATCCTAATAACTAAGATTTCCATCTCCACAAAATATAGAGAGAGATATATTATTAGAGTCAAATCTTATCTTACTTATTTTAGGAAAATTTACTCTCAAATCTTCTCCTTGCTTTTTGGTAACAAGAATCACAATGATTTTATTCTCCTACATTATTGGAAGTATGTTTTTCCTCAAAAGATGATTTTTACCAAATACCTTTCCCGAATTTTCTATTTGACTTTACCTTTTTTTATTGTGGAACTTTTAACGCTTGTTTGATACGCTTTTTCCTCAAACTATAGTTCACTAAAAGTTAGATTTATCTTCATTGATAAAACCTGTAGAAAATATGAATAAGTTTTTTGTTAAAAAAATTTCTATGAGAAAAAACCTCTCTCAGATTTTTCGTTTGACTTTTCTGTTTCTATTTATTGAACTTTTAGTGCTCGTCTGATACAGTTTTCCTCAGACTGTAGCTCACTAAAAATTAGATCTCTCTTCATTGGTAAAACATGCAGAAAATATGAATGGATTTTTTTAAAACACATTTCTATGAACAAAAACCTCTCTCAGATTTTCCATTTGACTTTTATGTTTCTGTTTATGGAAATTTTAGTGCTCGTCTGATACCACTTTCCTTGAATTGCAGCTCAATGAAAGTTAGATTTCTCTTCATTGGTAAAACCTATAGAAAATATGAATGAGGTTTTTGTTAAACACGTTTCTATGAACAAAAAATTCTCTCATATTTCCCATTGGATTCTTTGATTTTTCACAATTCCTCAAAAACTGACATTCCGTTGATGTAGGTTCTAGAGCTAATGTTACTCTATTGATGTAAGTTCCGGAGCTAACTCCAATGGTTCTAGAGAAAACGTTGTAAATTTCGGAGCTAACTCCAATGGTTCCAGAGCTAACTAAAACATCTATAAATTTTGTATACAACCTCGGATTGAGATGATTCTTTTTTTAAACTTGCATAATTTTCCAAGAGGAATTTGAGTATGAAATCATATTTGAGTTTAGATGTATTGTTTATGATCATTTTCATTTTTCCCAATACTAGCATTATCTTTCCTTTATGAATTGCATACACAAGACTTTGCATCTTTTCTCAAATAATCAATAGGTTTAGTCAACAAAATAGATAACAAAATATTTCTAAATAATGAACAAGATATATATCTTATATTTTATCTTAAGTAAACTATAAGTTCCTAAATTATATTTAAATCCACTTTCAAAGGTAACGTGGAAGGACAAAATAATGGTAATCTATGGCCAATTTATGGCCTCATCATGTAGTCTTTAGTGTCATGTGACTATTGTGTGGTGCTTTCTTTTCTCTTCTTGAAACACAAGACTCCTTGCCCACATCGAAGTCTGGTTCATCCATGTGAGTCTGCATGGACCATGATAGTTATTTCCTTATGCATGTAGTGGCCATATCTGGGTCCATTAGATCCCAACCATATAATTCTTTAGGATCCATGGTGCTTTGGAATCGGGCATGGATGATTTTTCTTGTGTCTGCAGCATATCCAATACTTGGTGCAACCTATTCTTCACTTCTCTTTGTCCTTGGCTTTGTCCTTGGCCCCTTAGGAACCTAAGTGCTAAGGTTTGGGGTTGAATTTTCTTCCTCTTGAGCAATAACATGTGCATTGGGTTGCTCTTGCAATGTTTCCTCTACTTCCTTCACCCCTTCTTCTTCATCTTTCATTTCTTCACCTATGGGTTCCTCCACATCTTTTGGCTGCACTAGGATTCCAGGTGGGCTCTCTTTAGACTCCTCCTCCTCGTTGAGATTTAGTTTTCACCTTCTCTTTTTCTTAGGTGATTCCTTGTGAGGGGAGACTCTTGGTGATCTTCTTAGAGGCTGCAATGTTCTGGTGCCTTGGGTCCTTGTTCTCTTGAACACCTTTTTAAATTGGCACTCTTCAGGAATTGCATCCACGTCTAATTCTTCCTCTCCTTCTTGCGACTCGGGTGGAGTATCTGTGTGCTCACTCTCCACTTTATCTGTGGGCTGCCTCCGACCTTTATGATCCAAGCCTCCACTATCCTTATGTTCTTCCTCTTCCTCTACCTCTATGGTCACAGAAGGCTTTGGGGTTGGCACATTCTCCATTGTATGTTTTCCCTTAGGTGGCCCTTGGAGCAAAATTTCATTCTCCACATACTTGTTATCCTCCAACCTAGGATAAAGCTGGAGATAGATGAGCATGGCTCAACTTTCCCCAATAGCCAAACTTACTAGCTTTATATTTATGACATCTTAAATGATACTTTTAATGTAGGAAGATCATCCTAGAAAAACATATGTTATCCTGAGAGTATGGTAGTCGTAATCTACCTTGTCTGCATTGAAGTTCAGCCAACAGGCATCAGTAAACTTATGAACTGAGGCTTGGAAATAACGCACTATGAAGGCACAAGGAAATTTACACCATGGACTCCATCTCCCATATCTCATTACAAACTACGCAATGCAGAAATGTTGATATATTGTGAATTGTACTACATTTCCTGCCACTGATGGTATCTCCTTCAGAATCTGCCACTCTTCCTCAAACTCTAAGTGAAGTTAGTCATACCACAGTTCTACCCTTTTCTTAAATGGGTCACTCATTGATCCTTCACATAAGTATTTCGCAAACCTCTACGCGAGGGACTTTTTCTTTGCGGGCTATTCCCAAATTTTGTTCTTCGGCCCATCGAGAACTCCAATTTCTACAAAGACAAGAGATAATAGAATAGCGCCAAAACTTATCTTTTTGCCAACACACACTTCTTCTACAATTATTTTTGTAATGTAACCTACTAAATTATGTACTTCTCCTTGTGACATATTTTTGCAATATGAAGCCACATGGTGTTTACCTGCAACCATCTCTCTTGATTATTCAACTTGATGAGCAGATGTGTGGTTTCTTGCACTACAGGATACTTCCTCAATTTATATATGCCCATTCCATGTGGACCCTTGGTATACCCTAACTCCTTTCTTGTGGCTATAACCGTTGCTTTATCATTCAAATCACTAACAATGTATGTCCTTGTCCCCTTCAATCTTGCCAATGTGGCAATCAAGGCTGTTGTGATCTTTACCCTTTGTCCAACAAAATAGAAGAAGTCCTCATGGACTCTGCTCATAAGCCATTAGTATAAAGGTTCATGCTTTCTGAAATATGGGAGTTCATACAGTTGATAAAGTCCTACCTTCTTCAGCAACTTTTCTCTAGTGTCATCATACACCGGCATGTCATCCACCGTGCATTTGTTGGTCTTCTTGTTCAACAACGCATCCAATTCTCCCTTGTTGTCACTAGTGCGATGATTGTAATCACTTATCTTGCATCAGCAAATGTGTGAATTCCAATATTTCTCGACTATTACTCCTTCTGGGTATTGCATCTCTGAAAAATTACTTTCGGGATAAATTTTAACCTCAACCTCTATTTTTTTCTTTCCCTTTGTGCCTGTTGTAGGTGCTTTCTTCAGTGCCATTATAAAAATACACCTTTTATCTTCTGTGTCGAGTAAGCTCAAACCCTATCTTAAAACTGCGTGCCCTAGCTCCTTCTAAATGCTTTATGTTGCACTCAAACCCTTCACCAATGGGGACGCAAGCCACTTTTGCGCACAAATTTTTTCTCCACGTCTGGTTTTTTAGCTCTCTGCACCTCAATACTATTTGTTTGGTTCAATCGCAACTTAGCTTGCTTAAAAAATTGTGATCACAAAGGTAAAAATGAACTCGCGTCACGTCCTTATATAAAATTTGAAAAATTAGTGCATTTATTGCTCCTTCACCTACCAAAAATCTTCTCATTAATTGACCATTTTCTCTATTTCCATGCGGTACACCTTCGCGCTCCAACTATAACCTTCTAGGATGCCTTCCTACCTTCTAGCTACAGACTTCTCTTCAGCCCACTTCCATGCGCCCGAGTACCTCGCCACTACACCTTCCTCTAGTATTTTCCATGGCTTTTGTTTACCTTGAGTTATATTGGTCCTTCATTTATTTATATCTATGGTCTTCTTTAGAAGTAATTTACTTTCTAACAACACCTTTCCATACTTGAATAACACTTGTAATAGTTTATTCTCATGTGTAACCATCTGTGAATAACAAATAAAAACCACCCCACACCAATGGTATGTGCAGTCCTCTACGTAAAAAAATACTTCAAATTGTAATTAGCTTCCAGCGTGCAAACGCCCTTATTACACAAAACACCAAACTAAATTGAAAAAGCATAGCGACGAAGAAGGAAATACATTAAAGGAAATGAAGAAAAGGGAAATCTATGCTAAATGGCAATACTACATTATTACAAACACCAAGAAGACTTATTTATAGTAGGGATTCAGCCTACTCTCGTTGAAGTAACTGGGTAACCATATTCCATAAAGTGCCTCTAACTGGAAAGCGACTGATTCAAGGATGTGAGTGATAACATATGGTCCGATCCAATGCACCCTAAGATTACCTGGATGGCGCAAAAACTTAGAATCATAAAGGAGCACCATCTATCCAATCTCAAGCTTCTTGTCCCTTATGTGTCTATCATGACATGCCTTCTTCCTGGCCTTTTCCTGCTTCTGACTCCAACGTGCTATGGTGCGCCTTTCATCCAATTGTATTAACTTGTCAATTATTTCTTCTAATGCTTGCTCATTAGCTAGACCTCCAGCATGCACAATACGTAAAGAAGTTAACATGAATTCCATAGGAAGAATTGATTATACGCCAAACACCAACTGAAATGGTGTGGCCTTATTCAACCTCTTGTAGGTTGTTCTATATGCCCAAAGTACAGCAGAAAATTTATCATCCCAATCTTTCCTTCCAACATCACAAATATTTGTTAAAGTTTGGCTCAATATCTTGTTGAAGGCCTCAACAATCTCATTTTCCTGAGGATGATAGGGTGTAGTTTTGTGGTGCGCAACCATAAATTCATCCAATAATAGCCTAATTGTCTCATTCAAGAAATGTGTTCCTCTATCACTTGTCAAACTCAATGGGCATCCATACCTAGTAAGAATATTTTCCCATAAGAACCTCGTTGTTGTAGTAGTTGTACAATCCTTTGTAGGTGTTGCTTTTGCTCACCTTGTAATATAATTTGTGCAAGTGATGATATAGCGCGATTTAGTTCTACGCACGGCTGGGGAAATATGACCCACAAAGTCTATTGCCCATTTTTCAAATGGTTCTGCACTAGGAATAGGCCTCAAAGGCATTTCATCTCTTTGCCTAGGTTTTCTAAAGCGCTTCCAGTGATCACACGCTTTACAGCCTTTGTACAAGGTCTCCCACCATAAGCCGATGAGTAGAATCTTGTGCACGGTTGCATCACCTACATAGTGCCCACCTGCAATACCGTCATGAGCCTCTTCCATGATATTGTTGCGCTCATGTTCCATTACACACCAGCGCAATACTTCATATCGGCCTAGTTTGTATAAATCTCTGTTAAGCAACATAAAGCGTGTCGAACAAATTGCAAGTTGTTTCTTCTGTAAGGCTTTCATTCCTTCTGGCGTCATACCTGTGTGTAAAAAGATAGCAATATCCTCCAATTCTGAAGGTGCACAATGTAACATGTACAACTGTGCATCCGGAATTGTATCGTTGATTGTCTATGCATCCTCTCATGACTAAATTTGTGATAAATGGTCTGAGCCAAAATTACTTTTACCTGGTTTTACCACAACTGTAAAGTCAAAATCTTGAAATAAGAGCACCCATCAACATATGTGCCCCTATAAAATGGGCTTATTTACCAAGTATTTCAATGCCATGTGATCAGTATAAAAGACAAAGGGTGTTGTTAATAAGTATTGTCTGAATTTATGTAGCTCGTAGATCATCAACAGGGCCTCGTGCTCTGTAGTTGTATAATTATGCTATGTAGGAGTCAACTTTCTACTAGCAAAATAGATAGGATGATCTATAATACCTTATTCATGTTGAGCTAACACTGCACTAATGGTTGTGCAAGAGGCATCCACATGTATGTGAAATGGTTGGTTCCATGAGGGAAAATGCAGAATAGGCATTGTGGTAAGTATCTCCTTCAATGCCTCAAATGCACATTATTGCGGTTCTCCCCAATAGAATGTCCCTTTTCCTTTGAGTAACTCTTCTAGGGGCACAACAATCTTAGCATATCCCTTGATAAAAATTTTGTAATATCTTATGTGGCCCAAGAATCTGCACACCTCACTCTGACTAGTAGGCTCCTACATGCCCACAATAACTGCAACCTTAGCTGGATCCACTAACAAACCTTCCTTTCAGATTATATGCCCTAATAGAGTTCCAAAAGATGTAGCAAACACACACTTCTTGATATTCAAGGAGATGTTTAACTATCCGCATCTTTTAAACATTAGGCGCAAGTTGTTGTAATGATATGAAACAAGTCCATATACCGTCCAATCATCCAAGTAAACTTGTGAATAAAATCCTGGAATGCTTGAACAACTATGCATGAAAATACAACAGACGCATTCTTCAAACCAAAGGGTGTCACGGTATATGCAAAACTTCCCCATTCAGTGGTGAAAGTTGTTTTCACTTGATCTTCCTATGTAATTCTAACCTGATGATACCTAGATACTCCATTTATAAAAGAGTAAACTTTGCACCCTGCAACGCCTTTTAATATTTTCTCTATGAAAGGTGTAGGAAAAGGATCAATCACACATGCAACATTCAACTCCCTGTAATCCACGTAAATCCTAATCCGACCAGCTTTCTTTATATCGATTACCATGGGGCTAACCCACTCTAATTCCTCTAGGGGCTTAATGATGCCAAACTTCAACATTTTGTCAATTTATTCTTTAACTTTTACTCGTAGGTAGGGTTCATCCTGTAAGGCCTCTTTCTGGTCGTGCATGTGCCTTCCTTTAGCTTAATCTTCATCTCGCCCAGTGACTCATGTACTCATTTTAACTCATGGTAGCCCTAAGAAATAAGTCCTGAAAATCTCATAGTAACTCAATTATTTTTTCCACTTCAGTATCAGACCAATAATACCCAATTATTGCCTCCTTAGGTTCAACATTTGTACTAATGTTCACCGTCTTGGTCTTCATAGGTCCATGATAGGCATGCGCATTTTTATCCACATTGTCTAGAACTTTGCATGTACCTGCTGAATGAGCCATGTCTAATTTTTCTATTTCTTCATCATCCACTATGTAGACCATCTTACCTTTTTCCTTCTCAAAGAAAGTGCACTTAAGTAGTGTTGCATCTGTCTCTTCTACTTCATTAAAATGTGCTCCTAAGTCTGCCTCACCAAATAACTCCTAAATTAGTTCTTCAGCCTTTCCATTGTCTCCCATAGTTAAGCGCTTTATGACCCTTAATGCCTCTTCACTAGAGGTTTGATAGAGAAGAAGTCAAAAGTTGGATCAGTCCTGCAATCAAACCCTGCCAATTCCCAGTTTCTCCTATGCAATTCCGCATAAATATACCAAGCGAGTGCACATCCTTGCAAAGGTGGAATAAATTTTTACACCCATGGTGAGGGCAGTAAAGCTTCTTGCCCCTCTGTCTAGAGGTCTCTCACATTGCTGAATGTGGTGTTGAACAGATTGATTACCATTATATACGCATATTTGAGTAGGCGCATTACTCCTGAAGAATCGGGTTGTTAGAGAAATTCTTACGTCATTCCAATCTAGGATATTATTCCTATGAACCATCCACTAGTGCATTGTTATCCCACGTAAGGTATATACTAACATATTTCTTCTCTCCACTTGATCTGTCCATTATTCCTCCATTGTAAGCATGAATATCGTAGGGTCTCCTTCTCCAATGTACCAAGGTACAAGGTTGTTACCTATCCTCCTAATACAATGAGGTGCGATTTTCCACGCATATTCACTTCTTACCTCACGCCCAACCATCTCATAGGTGTCATGTGCCCAATTTCACAAACAATAATTGTAGGTATCACTAATAGACTCTGCATCTTCCCACTAGAGGATTCCTTCCTTAGATGGTTCAAGTACCTCTGGATCGTGAATGGTGTATACATAAATTCTGTTCAGGTCTTCCTCACTCAAAGGTTGAATATATGGTGTAGATGTCCCATATGTTAAAGGGATAACACTCATTTCCTCCTTGTTCTCACAACTTATATACCCCTTGTTGAACCATAGATCAACATTAGTTGCATAACACCAGGGCAACCCAAGGAGAGCGGGAAACTGTCTACTTCTGCAAGCACTAAAACCTCAAAGTCTCCAGTGAACTGACCCCGTGTATAGTAATGGAAGCATCTTTTAAAACTCTAATTGGAGTGCCTTAGTCCGGTTAGCCATAACAGTACATTAGAGGAGGGTCGTAATGAAGGTTGCCAATTTGTACCCATGCACTAAAGTAGCACATTTACTTCCACACCTGTGTCAATCAATATATTTGCTCAAAATCCAACCATCACAAACAACATTCAGAGTGATTTCCCTTGTCATAATCTAATCTATGAGGGGGAATATTAGCATGTAGAATCTGTCATTCATTCTCAATACCTACGTGGAAGGTGGGTCCCTGTTATCCAATTACCTAGTAAAGGAAGATATTATCCTAATGCAGCATCTTGCATACCCTCCTTCACAAATACTAAGTCAATAGATGGACTGGGACCGTATCGGTTGCCTGCGTTGTTCCAACTTCGGTGAACTATTCCGGTGGTTTTTAAACATTGATTTCACCCTAAATATTTTTTCACGTACAGCCAAGGTCTACTGAGAACCATCCTTTTGATTGTTGTAGGATTCGGAGGTACCTAAATGTAAAAATTCCTCATTAGTAATGGTTAGACTTTGTTGGGTGTTGTTTGTAATGTGTTCTATGGTGCGGGGTAACTTCAGATGCTGTCAATCTAACAGATCAAGGACCTCAGGTTTCATGCCACCTCTTTGCATCCATTGATTGTTCATGGCCAAACACTGTACTCTAACCATCTATGTGCCTTGATCTCAGGTTTAGGTTCGCTTGGCTAAGATGCCTATTATCGTCCAGGAAACTCCTTCATAGTTAGGTTCTTTCCAAAAAAAGGAACAAGTACCTTTATGAGGAAAATTCTCGGGTCTGTAAGTGGTGTAGGAGATCACAGGGAAAAAACATGTTGCCCTCGAGGAAAATCTCCTCATCCACCAGAAAGCCTTCAGGCGCCCGAATCCCCCACAGTATCCTTGACATATGCCTAAGACCTCTGCAAAGCAACATAAAGCGGTGTCGAACAAATTGCAAGTTGGTTCTTCTTCTGTAAGGCTTTCATTCCTTCTGGCGTCATACCTGTGTGTAAAAGATAGCAATATCCTCCAATTCTGAAGCGTGCCACAATGTAACATGTACAACTGTGCATCCGGAATTGTATCGTTGATTGTCCTATGCATCTCTCATGACTAAATTTGTGATAAATGGTCTGAGCCAAAATTACTTTTACCTGGTTTTACCACAACTGTAAAGTCAAAATCTTGAAATAAGAGCACCCATCAACCTATGTGCCCCTATAAAATGGGCTTATTTACCAAGTATTTCAATGCCATGTGATCAGTATAAAGACAAAGGGTTGTTGTTAATAAGTATTGTCTGAATTTATGTAGCTCGTAGATCATCAACAGGGCCTCGTGCTCTGTAGTTGTATAATTATGCTATGTAGGAGTCAACTTTTACTAGCAAAATAGATAGGATGATCTATAATACCTTATTCATGTTGAGCTAACACTGCACTAATGGTTGTGCAAGAGGCATCCACATGTATGTGAAATGGTTGGTTCCATGAGGGAAAATGCAGAATAGGCATTGTGGTAAGTATCTCCTTCAATGCCTCAAATGCACATATTGCGGTTCTCCCCAATAGAATGTCCCTTTTCCTTTGAGTAACTCTTCTAGGGGCACAACAATCTTAGCATATCCCTGATAAAAATTTTGTAATATCTTATGTGGCCCAAGAATCTGCCACACCTCACTCTGACTAGTAGGCTCCTACATGCCCACAATAACTGCAACCTTAGCTGGATCCACTAACAAACCTTCCTTTCAGATTATATGCCCTAATAGAGTTCCAAAAGATGTAGCAAACACACACTTCTTGATATTCAAGGAGATGTTTAACTATCCGCATCTTTTAAACATTAGGCGCAAGTTGTTGTAATGATATGAAACAAGTCCATATACCGTCCAATCATCCAAGTAAACTTGTGAATAAAATCCTGGAATGCTTGAACAACTATGCATGAAAATACAACAGACGCATTCTTCAAACCAAAGGGTGTCACGGTATATGCAAAACTTCCCCATTCAGTGGTGAAGTTGTTTCACTTGATCTCCTATGTAATTCTAACCTGATGATACCTAGATACTCCATTTATAAAAGAGTAAACTTTGCACCCTGCAACGCCTTTTCATATTTTCTCTATGAAAGGTGTAGGAAAAGGATCAATCACACATGCAACATTCAACTCCCTGTAATCCACGTAAATCCTAATCCGACCAGCTTTCTTTATATCGATTACCATGGGGCTAACCCACTCTAATTCCTCTAGGGGCTTAATGATGCCAAACTTCAACATTTTGTCAATTTATTCTTTAACTTTTACTCGTAGGTAGGGTTCATCCTGTAAGGCCTCTTTCTGGTCGTGCATGTGCCTTCCTTTAGCTTAATCTTCATCTCGCCCAGTGACTCATGTACTCATTTTAACTCATGGTAGCCCCTAAGAAATAAGTCCTGAAAATCTCATAGTAACTCAATTATTTTTTCCACTTCAGTATCAGACCAATAATACCCAATTATTGCCTCCTTAGGTTCAACATTTGTACTAATGTTCACCGTCTTGGTCTTCATAGGTCCATGATAGGCATGCGCATTTTTATCCACATTGTCTAGAACTTTGCATGTACCTGCTGAATGAGCCATGTCTAATTTTTCTATTTCTTCATCATCCACTATGTAGACCATCTTACCCTTTTTTCCTTCTCAAAGAAAGTGCACTTAAGTAGTGTTGCATCTGTCTCTTCTACTTCATTAAAATGTGCTCCTAAGTCTGCCTCACCAAATAACTCCTAAATTAGTTCTTCAGCCTTTCCATTGTCTCCCATAGTTAAGCGCTTTATGACCCTTAATGCCTCTTCCACTAGAGGTTTGATAGAGAAGAAGTCAAAAGTTTGGATCATTCCTGCAATCAAACCCTGCCAATTCCCAGTTTCCCTATGCAATTCCGCATAAATATACCAAGCGAGTGCACATCCTTGCAAAGGTGGAATAAATTTTTTACACCCATGGTGAGGGCAGTAAAGCTTCTTGCCCCTCTGTCTAGAGTCTCTCACATTGCTGAATGTGGTGTTGAACAGATTGATTACCATTATATACGCATATTTGAGTAGGCGCATTACTCCTGAAGAATCGGGTTGTTAGAGAAATTCTTACGTCATTCCAATCTAGGATATTATTCCTATGAACCATCCACTAGTGCATGTTATCCCACGTAAGGTATATACTAACATATTTCTTCTCTCCACTTGATCTGTCCATTATTCCTCCATTGTAAGCATGAATATCGTAGGGTCTCCTTCTCCAATGTACCAAGGTACAAGGTTGTTACCTATCCTCCTAATACAATGAGGTGCGATTTTCCACGCATATTCACTTCTTACCTCACGCCCAACCATCTCATAGGTGTCATGTGCCCAATTTTCACAAACAATAATTGTAGTATCACTAATAGACTCTGCATCTTCCCACTAGAGGATTCCTTCCTTAGATGGTTCAAGTACCTCTGGATCGTGAATGGTGTATACATAAATTCTGTTCAGGTCTTCCTCACTCAAAGGTTGAATATATGGTGTAGATTTCCCATATGTTAAAGGGATAACAACTCTTTCCTCCTTGTTCTCAAAACTTATATACCCCTTGTTGAACCATAGATCAACATTATTTGCATAACACCAAGGGCACCCAAGTAGAGCTGGGAAACTGTCTACTTCTGCAAGCACTAAAACCTCAAAGTCTCCAGTGAACTTGACCCCTTGTATAGTAATGGAAGCATCTTTTAAAACTCTAATTGGAGTGGCCTTAGTCCGGTTAGCCATAAACAGTACATTAGAGGATGGTCGTAATGAAGGTTTGCCCAATTTGTACCCATGCATCTAAAGTAAGCACATTTACTTCCACACCTGTGTCAATCAATATATTGCTCAAAATCCAACCATCCACAACAACATTCAGAGTGATTTCCTTGTCATAATCTAATCTATGAGGGGGAATATTAGCATGTAGAATCTGTCATTCATTCTCAATACCTACGTGGAGAGTGTTCCCCTTTATCCAATTCCCTAGTAAAGGAATGATATTCTCCTAATGCAGCATCTTGCATACCTCCTTCAAATCATCAATATATGACTGGACCGTCTCTGTTGCCTGCTTTTGTTCCAACTTCTGTGACTATTCCGTTAAACATTGTATTTCACCCTAAATATTTCTAAGTACCTCCAAGGTTTCCTGATAAACCTCCTTTTGATGTGTAGGATCTGGGTACCTTACATGTAAAACTTCCTCCTTAGTAATGGTAGACTTTTGTTGTAATGTTTCTCTGGTGCGTGTAACTTCAGCATGTGTAGTAATCTTCACAGATAAGACCTCAGGTTTCGATGCCATCTTTTGCATCCATTGATTTTCTATGGCACACTGTACTCTAACCATCTATGTGCCCTTGATCTCATGTTTATGTTGCTTGCTAAGATGCCTATATAAGTCCAGGAACTCCTCATAGTTATGGTTCTTTCCAAAAAAAGTACAAGTAATATTATGAGGAAATTCGTGTCTGTAGTGGTTAGGAGATCCACATGTAAAACATGTTCCTCGAGGAAACTCTCCTCATCCACCAGCACAGCCTCGGCCCCGAATCCACCACAGTATCCTTGACCTCTGCCACGACCTCCTTCAAAGCACCCTTCATTCCAATCATAGCGCGGTTGAGCATGATCACGATCATGGTGCTCACAATTATCTTTAGAGTTATCTGATACTCCTGTCTGTCACACACCAATATCTATACCATCATTGATCTGACCAATCAACTTGTAGTTATTTGTATTGTGAGTTGTGGAATGAAAATCTTATAGTACCAAGATACATTCTTTCTTATCGCGCGTTGTAATAATGGGTAGTGGCTTGCATCATGGTCTAAATGACATATATCACAATCCAACAATAATGAACACACTGACCTACGGGGGCAACTATCCTTAGTGTGCCCTTCCACTTCACAATTTGTACACCAAATCCCAGTGCGTGTCTCAAGAGATGAATTGGCCGATAGTTTCTCCAGTTGTTTTGTCATGGCTGCAATCTGTGCTTCCAGGAATGGGCTCACTCCAGTGTCTATACTCCTGACTGCCTCAGAGCATAAATTTTCTTTAAGTGATTCACACAAATCAATATATGTCTTATGCGACAGCGCCCTCCTAAAATGTGTGATCAAGCCCTCAACGAACCACTGTGCATGCTGGCTTGCATGCATATCATAAGAAATTTTAGATAAAAGTGTTTTGAAATGGGCATCATATTCCCAAACACTCTCAGTAGTGTCATGCTTAATATCCTTGAGCGGGCTTATACTCTTCTGCCTGAACTCAGGGATATGAAACTCTTTAAGGAAAACATATTTGAATGTTGCATAATCTACACAAGTCTGATCATGTTCAAACTTCATATACCAACTATGTGCACGTCCCTGTAATGTAGTTGCAAACTGACTTGTTTTGCGCTCAGAAGCTATGATTCCTTTTGCATGCCACAATATCTCACACATGTGCACCTGTTCAGTAGCATCCTCTATGCCCCTATATTTCGGAAGATGAAGTGACATCTCCATGTAAATATTTTGGGGTTGGTGTGGACCATGCCCACCTGATCTAGAACCACCAGAACTAGAGCCACTTATGCCCGTTAATCCTCCACCTGTATCCGGAAGCAGATGAGTGGATGCAATTCCCTGTGTCCCAACAGTGGTGCTAAAATGAACTCATACAGTCTACGAAGTGGTACTACTCCCAGAAATGAGTCCCAAATTTTGCGCGCTTGAGTTTTGTGCTAACGATGCGCCTGAAAAAGTACCTCCAAACAACAAAGAAGACATTTTCCCAACCATAGATTTACTCTTGTTCTCCTACCGCCCAAACTAGCTTGCTGACTACTGGTTATACTAAATACTGGAAAACCAAGCACAAGGGCTAGGTTGTCAGGTAGATTTAGACGCACACCCACGGCCCATGTCGTATATGTTGGTGCGCTCCTATGTGAGGCCGAGGAGGGTTCCCTATCATGCTTACCCAAATGGGGGAGTTCTAGATGCTCTAGCTCCATGCCTTCCGCATGATCCCCAAATCCTTTATGAGTCATCTCTCTCCTCAACTCCATCCGTTCTGCAACATCACATTGCTTCTCTATCTCCCTCTCACGCGCCTCATTATACTTAATCCATCTTTCTTATCTTTTCCTTTCTACCGTTAGGTCCACCATCCTTCACCCAACTTGCTCCTACCCCCTTGCTTGGTGGGGTTTAGCTAGCCATCGTATTTTCTTCCAAGTTCAGGGTTACAATCAAGATTTTAATCACCAATTGAATGACTTGTAAATAAGTTCCCCTGGGATAACGTAAAAACTAGAACTCAGCTACCTCCAGACACGAGTAAGTGGAAATTGAGTACTCCAAAGTATAACTATTCAAAACACCACGGAACCAAGTATCCACATCACGCGTCCAACTTAGATCAACATCATAGAACGTCTGAAATTCCTCCTCCATCCAGACAAGTGTGCGATACCTCCAATTCCTTTTAGATGCATAAGCAACTAGCCACTCGTACAACTCTACTGGAAAGATAGCAAAAAAGCTCTCATACAAACAGTCATACAGATTATGTTCCACCCGCGTGCATGCGTCAAACCCAGATCTAGTGTTGAACTTCCAAGTGTACTCTTCTTCCAAATCTTAATCTACTCCTCAATGCTTGTTAGGGTCAACAGGTATGTCTTAATGACGAACCATTTTAAAAATAACTGAAAAAGAGGTCCCGACAACGGAACCAATGATGTAGCCTAGAAAACCTAGGTGCACTGGCACATCACCTAGCCTAAATTGAGTGCTCACCCGAAGTGCACAAAGGTACCAAGTCCCTCTTTAGAGTTTCTTTGTGTAGGATGTTAGTGTGATGAAGATAAAGCATATTCAGATCCATAATTAAACATAACATTCCATAGAGCATAATCTAGATTTAGATCTTGGGGAATCATGAATTAAACAATAACAATAATAAGATTAATCATACGTGTACCAGTTACAGTCATGCTTAACACCATTATCCAGCCAATATACTCCATTATATAAAACATTGTAAAACATAGAAGCTTCTTACATTACAAAGTATCATCATAAGTTACGCGTGCATCAGATCCAGCAATATAACTCTACAATCATTCCCTCTCAGTGTATATCTCTCTATTTTCTCTCTTCTACTACATGTTTCAATACATATGTATAGGGGTGAGGACTTGCCCTTCACCACCTACGCTCTTCTCAAAATAGGTCGCATGCTGAAAATAGTCGTGCGCCTTTACAATAACATGCACACATGTAAGTGTGCTAATAATAGACATCCTATAGGTAACTGATAGAAAAAATCCTATTATTATCTTGAACTCATGCATAGAGCTTATTAGTCGCTCATTCCCAAAGTACCATTTGCATGTCGCGCAAGCCTCCATCCCAATGTGTGCTCTGCACGTTATCTTCCAAAAATAGCCAATATCCATGAAAATGGCTAAGTCCTGAATCAACTGTTTTGGCGTGTGTTTCTTTTATTATACTTTGGTGCCTTCAAATATTCCTTGTTTCTACACGTGCATTCTTTGTATATCTTCTCCTTAGAATAATATTATGTCTGCTCAACACTCACATTGAATTTTGGCCCCTTTTTCATGTTGTTTGAACCCATGGCGCATATATAAGGGTATGATGTCCATTTTTACCTTTCCCAAAGGGACAAGAGGAACATGAAAGTGTGCCACCACATAGAGGAAAGGTTTGCATCACTTAAGTCATCACTTGATGTGTTAGAAACAAGTTTTCCACTCACACTCACATTTGGCCCCTTCCTCGTGTGAATTTGATCTATGGTACATTTTGAGAGGCTTGTTGTCCCTTTGTTCCCTTTTTCCCTTACTAAATATGATCAGGGACATGAATAGGTCCCCGACCCATTTAATAAGTTTTGCCACCATGGAGGAGAGATAATTCTCGTCACTTAAAGTCATAACATGGGGTGTTAGGCATGTGTCTTCAACTCACCAACTTGTATTTTTTTTACTCCATCTCATGACGCCTTCACCCCTTGGCACATTTTTCACCATCTTATGTCCCTTTTTCCATTACTAGATGTGGTAAGGTACATGGGGACACTCAAAACCCATTTGGAAATTTTTAACCCCACCCCTACTACGGTTAGTCGACTGTGACCAAGATTTGAATTCAAAAACAACTAAATGAGAGGGAAAGCATAAAGGGGTGAGTTTAAAAGATAATATGGCTCAACACTTATCCATAATTTATGTTTCTCCATGTTTTTATGGATGTCACAAAGAACTAGACATCCACCATGGTCGAAACACGCTTTTTCATAACTTACAAACCCTTGCTCTGATCATCCTGAAAATTTGCGTGAAGCTTCCCTATGTGAATGCAGTTGGAATAATTGTTTACATGACCTTGTTGATGTTATCAACCATGTTTTACATTCCTCTGAAGTTTCCAACCATGTAAATTTCTTCTCAGATCTGTAGAGTTCTAATGATTCAATTTTCCTCAAAATCAGAGCCAACAACATTTCAAAAATCAGCTTTCTAATGAGCACTCTCTTGCTCCATGAAAATGAGTATAATTGAAGATATAAATGATTTTTTTTTTTACATTATGCCCTCCCCATGAATGAAAACACAGACCTACAAGTTCAATTTTCATTTTTACGAAGATTTGGATGAGAGAAACCCTCGAAAACTGTAGCAAATCATCGTAATGTGGAGTATAATTTTTAAAACCATTTTCATCCCGATCCGACACTCTGTGGTCAATATCTATTTTTAGTAAGTCCCTATTCAAGACACTTACTAATAATAGTAATTCTGAAGTATGAATGGATTCAATTCACTCAGTTCATTCCCTGAGAAGAAAAGTGCTCAAAAGTGACAATTCGACAAAAGTGGCAAAACTAATCACCTAGGATGAACATACTAAAAATAATAAGTGTTTGAAAAAGGCTCAAAATGGTCATGGTTATTCGCCCTCCACATTACTTGTTAATCCAAACCTTTACAGAGGTCAAGCTCATGCTTTCAAAGGGTGGATAATAACATTTTGTCTCAAGCAGGAGAAGAGCCTTCTCGGTTCCCAATTCCTAATTTTGGTCATAGTAGAGCATTCTGGGCTTGGTGTGTTTCTCACTTCGCCATATGGGTTGACCAAAGGCTTAAATCATGTTCCATATAATCTCTCACCTTCATTCATCACATGATCAGAGTGTTCTTCACCTCATATCATTGATGGCTTCATTTCCACAAGGGTCAGGATCATCAAGTTGAATTGAGCAGGAAATGGTCTCAGTTTGCATCTGAAACTGAATAGTTTGGAGGCATTGCATTGTTTCAAGGATTTAAATTCTTACTCAAGTGAGGGAAAGAATTCCTCTTGGTTTTTAGTGGTTCAATACTCATCACCTCGCCTTTCAATGAGTCCAAATGTGCTACATTCTAGGAAGTCTCAAAAGAGGAAAGTTTCTAAAGGATCAATCTTCATCAGCTAGGCATCACAGAGTTGTAAAGGGTCATCATAAAGCAAGTTGTCATCTTCAACATCATCAGAATTTATCTACATCAAGGGTGGAGGCATATTTATCCATGATTGGACCATCCTTTCTCTCCTCTCTCCATTATTTCTTCTCTTCTCTCCCCCATTTCTAATTTCTCATTATATGTAATCATGACTTTTCATCCTATCTACTGGAGTGATAACAAAATATTTGTAAAATATAAAAGTACTCTCTCAAATGATAAGAGAGGTACTTAATTTGTATTTTATAATAGTAATTGGAAAGTAAGAAGTGGAATAAGAATATGAAGAGTCATGTGGGGTAGATGAAGAGTTGCATTGTAAAACTATAAATTGGGAAATCCCCCTCACTGAAAAGGATGGCTATTCTTGGTTACTAGCTCTCATACTCTCTCTAGGAACAAGTGATCAAATTTACTCTATTTACTTTGCTTATGTTGCCTCTCATTCTCAACTATACTCCATGAGCATGTATTTGTTGAATATTACGCATTAAGACCTTGTGTTTTGTTTGTTTTGTTACTTGTTGATTCTCATAGTGTCTTTTCGTTTATTTCACAAATATATTCTAGTTTTGAATCAATAAACTATGTTGTACTATTTATCGTGCAAAACCCCCTTACTATTCTCTCTCCACCCCTCTTTCAAGTTTTTCCCGCCCTTGTAGTTTCTACAAGCACTTTACCATAGGTGTAGGGAAGTACCCCTGTGCGATCCCCAGTTGAAAAGACTCCCCCCAGTCGATATAATAGTGTACATAATTTCCTTCTTTTCAATAAGTGAAGCTGCCCCATTGAAGCAAAGGGACTTAGTCCCGCACACTGTTGGTGAGAAAACCCAAATTTCCCCACCCAATCAATTATTTTGCCAACATAATTGTAGACACTCAAATTTGGGAGTTTACTCTTTCATGTTACTAGTTTTGACAATGCACTCTTGATAAGATAAACACAACCTTTTCACTCTCACCTAGAACATTCCGAGGTCTCTTAGCTAGCATGTTTATCCTTACACATTGATATGTCTTCAAATTATAAGAGTACAATGCATAAAATCCATTTATCTATTGACAAGTTTCAAACTTTAGATTGCATGTTTTCCATCCCTATGCAAGGTCGTATAGTTTGGTCAAGATATTATGTTCGATCTTGGCTAACTTGTACGATCTTGCACTAATGTATTTTCCAACTTTTCTTTCAATTTCATACTTTTTATTATGTCTTTTAATCCTTTTGGGCGAGTCTTTCTTCAATAAGTCATTTATGGAACCCTATATAAACAAGTAAACACTACCTCATTTATTAACCTATAAATCATATAGCACTACAATGATACACTCATTTCCTACACTTGTAAAAGGCACCACAAGATCCCTAAATCTCGCAAAAGCACGTCCAAAGTTATTAGGGAAACAATCACTACATGTTTGAAGCTTCTTACCAGGTCAAGGCATCTCATCTACAAGCACTCAAATATCCCTTCTCCAAGTAGTTTAGCAAGATCCAAACTCAACTCAAACATTGTCAAAGAGGGTTGTCAAATCTAGTTGCATTCATTCAGATATCACATGCTCGGTGGAGAATGCCGTGTGGTTTGAGGCCTTTTCAGAGTAGTGTCAATGTTGGTGGTGTAAGGGGTGCCCATAACCCAACTAATGTTTGTTTTTCAAGGTCTCCCACCCATGGCTAGGGTTTGAGACATCATTCAGAATGTTCAAGGAGTTTCGTTGCATGATCACAAATTAGGGTCTGATAATGATGAATAGTTCTAGATAGGCAATCATCTCAGGAAGTTATGGAGCCAAAATGTAAGAAGGATCAAGACTATACAGAAGGGGCAAGACCATACGGTATGGCCCTGACAGAAGTATATGGTCTCGCACCGATTCAACTTCCAATCATGGTTCTAGGAATGAAGCATTATCAGTCTCAAATATCCTTGTTCCAGTAGTTTGCACACTTAGAACTTCCCAAAACCATATAGAATCAACAAAGTACACTTATCCTCTTGTGTTTTCAAGTTTATATATTGTTTAGTATATCGGTTGCAAGTATTATTGAGTTGTTTTGATATAAGTAATTAATGTTGGAAATTAATTAATTAGAATAACCTTCTGTAGCTAACTCTTACATCCTTTAGTGTACTCATTTCACTAATTTATATTTCACATAATCTAACTAGGATGTAAACAATAGTGCATCGCAGCATGCCACAAATTGTAGTACAACTTGAGAATGGGATGAGAGAGGAAGGAAAGAAATATGTAAGGTAGAGGGTTAGTGCTCTAAGATAGGAAAAGGAGGTTGGCGGCATTCACAATTTACAACAGTAGTTTACACCCATAAAGTAATAAAACTAGTATTGTGTGACATACAAACTGAAAAAATTGTTGTCAACTTTACGAAAATGAGATAAGTGCTTGGGGAGCGCAGGTTGTCAGAGATTAAGATTGATCAAAATGGGCAAGGGACTCATTTTGGTTAGCAATATGGAGATGTTCTAACAATAGAATAGATTATACTCTAATAATGTTAATATCATGGCGCGCAAAAGAGAAATCGGCTAAGGCAGCGGTCCCATGCAGGGGCAACTGCAACTAATTTTAAGGGGTAGATGGTCCCATGTAAAAAAAGTTTTTAACAAACCGCAAAAAAACTGAATCTTCCCCCAAAAAAATGGAGCAACGACTACGTAGGAGGATCATTTCCAACTAGTGAAATATGTGGGAGGATGAATTTTTTTGTTGTTGCATTCCATTATTTTTGGCCACATATCAAGAGATCACTAGCTAAAAAATAATACAAAAATGATGATTTTAAATTATAATATGAGTGAAAAGGGATGGCGGACAGAACATCGAATGACGGAAGAAAAAACAACGGACGGCTAGGGTTTTGGTGAGGGCCGCGTAGACCTGCCAGGCCTCAACTTTGTTGCTCTCGGCTTCCACTCCCGCGTGCACCTCTATTACTGCATATGGTGGGCACTCAAACCCCTTTTTTAAGGGTAAATCATTTATGGTTGTTGTTGCAGGGAAGGGTTCTCCAGGGGCTCAGGATGTTTCGGGGATGCCCTACACTGTGGATAAATCTAAGGATACTCCAGTTGTTAAGCTCTCCATGTCATAGGTAACTAACTCTATTTCTATCCTCAAAGCTTCTGCTCTTATTTATAGATTTAATGGATTTTGGCCTCAGTCAGAAGCTCTCCATAAATGGATTCACTCCACTAGGTCAAGTGCTTGTGAGATTCAACTTTGTGCAAAAGGTTTTTTTATTGTCCTTTTCTCTTCTCCTATAGATTATCAATGAGTGTGTAACGATGGCCTGTGGTTTTGGGATAGGGCTGGCCTTTTTCTCACTCCGTGGTTTGAGGATTTTGATCCCTTTACTATGGTAGTCTCCAAAATGTCGGTTTGGGTTCGTCTCCCTAATCTTCCTCTCCACTTCTGACACCACGTTGTTTTTGAAGTTATTGGTAACTCTATTGCTCGTTTCATTAAGATGGATGATGAACGGTCCAAGCAAGGGTTATTCACATACACTCGTATTTGTATTGAGGCGGACCTTAGCAAGGGTCTTCCTGATAAGATGGAGTTACTTCATGATGGTTTCAGATGGATTCAAATTCTTGATTATGAAAATATAGCCTTTCGATACAAATTATGCCACCAAACTGGTCACCTGCAAAAGGCTTGCGTGCTTAATAAGTCTCAAAAAAAGAAAAAAATTGTATGTCTCTCGGCCTAAAGGTTGGCAACCTTTTACAACACAGGATACAGAAGATAATCCTCTCCCTGGAAATTCAGCTCCCATGTGTGAGGAGATTCCCCATCCTGGGGGCTCTATGTAAAGAGCTCATGTTACTGATTCTTCTGACTTTGACCTTGAGCAAGATTGCCCTCGCGTTGATTCCCCGATAGCCTTGCCTTCCCTAGAATTGGACTGTGGTCACGAGGTTTAAGGAGAAGAAAGGACGCTTTGTGCCTCTAGCTACTCGATCGGTGGTGGCTTCAACATCTCCAGTTTACTTTGGCTCCACGCTTCCTCATGATAGGCTTGTGCCTCTCAATTTATTTTTGGCACCACGGTTTCCTATTTAGTTTTGGTGTTTACTTTCGTGGCATTTATGTTGCCTTCATTGTCGCTTTTATGACATTTATTGTATTGCTTTTTGCGAGGCCGTGTCCACTCAGTAAATGAACTCCACGACGCACAAACAATTATAGGGTTTTGATTAAAAATTTGTTGCAGGTTCTCCCGGAGGAGCTTCAAAAATTGACGGGCAGGCCGCCTAAGGAGAGGCGGTCCCTGCTCGTCTCTTTAGTCGTGTTCGTAGTCCCCAGTGCTAGATTGCGAATCTTCGGCGATAATTTTAGGAGGAAAGATTGTTTTATGCTCCTAAAATGTCTGAGCAACAGTTGAGAAGCACCCTTTTCACGGAACCGCTCTATAACAGAGTTATGGAATATTATTTACCTTCAACAGAATATTTAGGGGAATTGTTAAATGGATGCCACGCACTTCAATTCCAGTTGAAACTGTAATCTAATGTATATGCTATTTACACAATTCTCGGCTCTGATTTGTTGTGTTTTCGGCTTCTATAGAGTTTTTCAGATGAAATCATAAGCCAGGGTTTTTATTCACTAGACTGGTAAGTACGATTATCCTCTTGTGTTGACGGATTCAATGTTGTTTTGCTTTGGTTTTTAATTTATTTTTCGGATATTTTACATGATTTGATTTCCTTTTGAGGTCGAGCTGATTTCCATGGGATCCGAACTGTGTGAATTTGCCATCGTAGGTTTTCTTTTTCCGCCTCATCAATAACAGGTTTTAGATTCAGACTCCAAAGTGTTTCAACGCCCCCTTATATTTAAGTAATGGCATTTTTTAAATTTAAAACTAAGAAGCGGAATTCTTGAAGACTGGATTTGAGATTTCGGATGGTTTTAAGTTTTTCGCTGCAAAATGTGGTCCTGTCACTGTAGGGCATGGTAGTAACGTTTGTCTTACTGATCCATGGCTTTCAAATATGGAAAAAAGGAGGTCAGAGAAAAAAAAATACAAGAAATACAGAAAAATATATGGTCTTACTAGTCTTTTAGGGACTGTTGAGAACCTTCTAAACAATACTGAAAAATAAAAAATTCTTTTAGCTGCCGATTATAATATTTTGGAGGTATTCATAATTTAAACATATATAATATTGAATAATAATAAATAACACAATTTTTCTAAATCCTACATTTTTATACTTTACTAGAATAGAAAAATTGTAAATCATAGATTTTGCAAGAGGAAAACTTCATTGAAAGAGAACTTTTCTGCTTGAAAACAGGACATACCCTTGTGCTTTACATTTTCTGTAGCTTGTCCCCGGTCATTTCTCGTTGGAAAACAAGTTTTATATTGAAGTAAACATTTCAAACTAAGGCTGCGGTGTTATAGAGGGGGACTACCTAAATTTTCTCAGCCACTGCTGCTGAGAAAACTTAGGATGCGTTTCCAAGCAGGTGGTGTTATGGGCTCCATAATTTTATTGAGGAACACTGCTCAGATAATTTACAAGAATGAAATAGTGAAAAATAGTATTAATTTATTTTAAAAAATTGCGATTTTCCATTAGACAATGTCGGGGAGCCCCCAAGGACACACAGAAAATCCCTAAACATTAGGGGAGACTTCCAACACCACTTCCCAAGCAACGTTTGAAAATTGTCTAAATGTAGGAGTGGAAGTCCCTTCATGGGACTGCTCCCTAAGACTGTCTAAAATGCTCAGAAAAGCCCAGACTCCAGTTTCAAGGCAGATTTAGCTGCTCATGGGAAATGTTTGTGATTTTCTTACAAACCCAAGTGCTGGAGTTTTTAGTTATTTTGAACTTGTGACCATGGTAAACATGAACAGGCTATTATTGCATCTTACGAACACCCAATATCACACACAATTGGGTAGGGAAAACCCTCTTACTAGGTATGCAGAGATGAAACTATTGTGCTTAAGGGGTAGCCTCCATGCCACGGTGCTTGCCTAACCTTCCATAAGCAGGGCATTCACCTTCCATCGGAAAATTACTCTGTTGCTGCAGTTTAGACTCGGGCATCCTGAAAAATATCGGTTAGTGTTTCAAACCTTAGCCTCACCAGCTCAAAATGAAAAAATCTTGAAGATATGGCCGATGGGCTGCTCTACCTCTAGGCTACTTGCCCATTCATAATCGCCAAGTTACTACCCTTCTGCAAAACCCCAAGTTACTTCTTGTTGAAGCTCTATTTTAAAGTTATACCCTTTTGCAGTTCTCCTGATGGATCGTGGCATGATCGCTACTTTTCTTGTGTTGAACAGTTATAACAATAACTTATTTAGAATTGTCGTAAACTAGTCACAATGACTGTGATTCCCTCGGCTACATTGGATAATGGCTCTTCTGTTTATTGTTAAGACTGCTCAGGGTTTGCTACAATGGTTATTTTGTGATTTTCTATTTCTTATTCATTTTGTTTGGATTTGCAGGGATTGGCAAACAATGTTAAGCAGAAACGTCTGAGAAAAATTCAAATTGATATTGCACAGAGTTACATAATTAAATTTGGAGTTTTGCACTGCAGCCAGCAAGTTGCATAGAGTTCATCACAAATCTTGACTAATGCATCTTCATGCAAATTACCAAGTTTTTATTACACCTCTCTAAAACAGAATGCTTGGAATTATAGAGCAGTCCCATGCAGGGGGTGAGGCATAATTTTTTTAGCAGGTACTGCAGAGAATTTATAGGATAAGTTAGCAGACCTATGGTTCCATTGTTTTCCATTTTGTTAGTGAAGCCTGTGGTAGCAGATTTTGGAGTACTACCATTACCAATTGTCAAGAGGAGGAGAGGAGTATTCAGAGGGAGGGGGAGCAAAGTGGCCCAATAAGACCTGTTCAAAGGTTACATCACAATGGAAGGTTTAGCATCAACAGTGTAATTCTGAGCAACTTTCTCTGCCAACTGAGTTTGACGGGAGGGAGGTTAGGGATGGCAGAAGGGTGAGGGCAGTCCACATGATTATCCTTACTAGATGAAACCCCTGACCCAAAAGCAAGGAGACTATTACATTCACCAGAACAAAGCTCATTTCTCATCCAAATCCTTAATATTGTAGTTGCTTAGAAATTTTAGGAGCTTTGTTGGATTTTAGCAGCAGCAATTAAATTTTTTTACATGAGATCACATTTACTAAATAAATAGAAGCACTAGGCCCCAGCATGGGACCACAACATGGTTCCATAGACAGGCTCCAGCTCTTACTTTACTGTTGCAGATGGTACCATGATGATTTTTTCATCGAGCTACAGGGAAAAACAGAATCTTGACCTATAAATTAGGAGCTCCACATTTGTTGCCCGTTAAACTTCAAAGGTGGCTCGAGAAGGGGGGCTGACAGTTTCCCCTACAATTTAGGCTGTTTTGTTTCCATGTGGCACCAAATGTGAATTCCTGCCACTATTTTTTGGTCATTTTGGAGGGAAAAATAAACTACATATACCTGCAGATTTTCATTATTCTTCTGCAGAACTTTTGAGCTTTATTTCCTTCCCAACAATTGGAAGATCCCTACTGCAGTGGGTTCCTATTATTTCTCAGCAGGAAATGTTGAGGAAAATAATCAAAACGATGGGACCCTAAAACAGCTAAAATGCTCCTAAATTCTCTCAGCAGCACCCACTGAGATATTTATGGAGTCCCCACTCCATGGGACCATGCCGTTAAGCCTCGCCAGCTCAAAATGAAAAAACCTTGAAGATATGGCCGATGGGCTGCTCCACCTCTAAGCTACTTGCCCTTTCATAATCGGCAAGTTACTACCCTTGTGCAAAACCCTAAGTTCCTTCTTGTTGAAGCTTTATTTTAAAGTTATACCCTTTGCACTTCTCCTAATGGATCATGGCATGATCGCTACTTTTCTCGTGTTGAACAGTTATAACAATAACTTATTTGGAACTGTCGTAAACCAGTCACAATGACTGTAATTCCATCGGCTACATTCAATAATGGCTCTTCTGTTTATTGTTAAGACTGCTCAGGGTTTGCTGCAATTGCTATTTTGTGATTTTCTATTTCTTATTCATTTTGTTTGGATTTGCAGGGATTGGCAAACAATGTTAAGCAGAAACTTCTGGGCAAAATTCTAATTGATATTGCAATTGGGCATTTGATTTCTTACAAGCAATTCAAAGTTCTAAATCTACGTTTTAGTGCCTGCAAGGATCATCATTGGATATATCTCATAAATTGGAGTACCAACAGGTGGCCATTTGTAAAAAGTTACAATTGCTTAGAACTTGAGAAACTATCATTTCACAGAACAAATTGTGTTGTGTTAGAAGATCTTTCGCCCTCCTGCTTCTCTTTATCACTTACTTGAAGTAATCAGAAGCAGATTGCAGAAATAATAAGAAGTAGCTCTAGAACATCAATGCTTATCTCACTTGTGTGAATTGCATTTATAACTATGGAATTTTATTACCATCCCTTGTCACTAGACAGCCAAAAAGCATGCTTGGTGATGGAAGAGAAGAACATAAAGTGTGTTTTGCATCGTGTAAATCCTTTGAAAGCGAGGAACTTGGATGCAGAGTTTTTTAGACAAAATCCTACCGGTAGCATTCCTGTTCTCATTGCGGGTGAACAAGTTCTTTGTCAATCACTGGCAATTATTCAGTATGTTTCTTTTATCTACAGCTGTATGGAATTGTTATTATCCCCTGTTATTATCTCCAGCAGCCTTGCTGCAAAAACCTAATTTCTTCTTTTTTGAATCCTAACGGTTGTCTATGGGTTAATAGGTATCTTGCCAATATTGAAAAGCCCTTAGGTGGTAGCAGACTACATCAGAAAAAGGTTCAGGAGTGGCTGGAGAGGATTCATTCATGGGACTCGGAACTCTTTACTCTAAGCCACTGTCCAAATGACGCTCTTCGCTTTTTTTCCAAATTCAAAAGGCAAGTTGCGATTTCTCGCCTTGCAACATATCCCGATCTTGCAGAGATGTACCATAAACAACTCCAAAACATGCATGCTATGGAGGAAAGATTGAAGGACCAGGAGGCTTTGGCTTCAAACAAGAATGAACTTGTTAGCTTACTGACTATTTCTGAGAATCAATTGAGTTCTACTGAGTACTTGGCTGGATCTGAGTTTTCTGTGGCAGATTGTGCATTAATTCCTATACTTTCCAGAATTGAGGTATTGAAGTTGGACAAGGAGTACTTTCATAAGCGCCCTCGCCTTTTGTATTTCTTGGATCAAATGAAGCAACGACCAAGTTATCTTGCTGTTATAGGCCCATATTCGACCATTTACGGAAACATGAAAGTTTTATTGCCCTCAATTTTTAACATGAGCATAAGGAGGATGTTGCATAAATATTAGTCTTTCTTTGCATTTTGTATCAGTAGATACACATGGACACACTCAATTCTGCACGAACAAGTGCAGGACTCTGAACAGATCAGGTTACAAAAGCCTCAAATGGACCTATAGGAGACTCTGTGCTCATTAAATAGAAATTTGATGAGCCCCCTTGTAAATAGATTCCTTGGTAACGAAGAAAATTAAATGGGGACTTGGGAATGTACTGAGGTCTTGTAACCTTCATGAGTGGTAAGCAATGCCAAGAGTTAATTAGAGTGTGTAACTATATGCAATTTGGTGGTTGCAGAAAGGGCATATAATCATTAAGTATATTCGTATCTCAGACTAGTAGCTAGCAAATGCAAATGAGCAAGAGATTTCTTTCGAAGGATAGATGCTTTCATGTTTTTCTGTTTTGTGCCTCCCATTAAAAACAAAAATATAATTCGTGTAATTTCCAGTGTATTCTTGCACCTTTCTTATTCTTCAAAGACATTACATAATTAAATTTGGAGTTTGCACTGTAGCAAGCAAGTTGCATAGAGTTGATGACAAATGTTGACTAATTACCAAGTTTTTATTCTGCCTCTCTAAAACAGAGCACTTGGAATTATAGAGCGGTCCCATGAAGGGGGCAATGCATAATTTTTTAGTAGGTACTGCAGAGAATTTATAGGAGACGTTAGCAGACCTGTGGTTCCATGTTCTTACATGTTTTTTAGTGAAGCCTGAGGTAGCAGATTTTGGAGTACTACCATTACCAATTGTCAAGAGGAGAGGAGTATTCCCTGTCGAGAGAGGAGTATTCAGAGGGAGGGCGAGTAAAGTGGCCCAGTAAGACCTGTTTAAAGGTTACATTACCAATTGTCAAGAGGAGAGGAGTATTCCCTATCGAGAGAGGAGTATTCAGAGGGAGGGCGAGCAAAGTGGTCCAGTAAGACCTGTTTAGAGGTTACATCACAATGAAGGACTAGCATCAACAATGTAGTTCTGATCAACTTTCTCTGCCAAGTACCGGAGAGAGAAGGATAGAGGTCAGGGATGGCAGAAGGGCAAGGACGATCCACATGATTATCCTTACTAGAAGAAACCCCTGACCCAAAAGCAAGGAGACTACTACATTCACCGGAACAGGGCTCAATTTCTCATCCAAAACCTTAATGTTGTGGCAGAATTTACTTACTAGAAAATTGAGTATAGCTTTCGTGATCTGCTTTCTGTGATTTTGGAAAGAGAAGGTTGAAATTCCGCATTGCTTCATCATAATCTCTTTCTGATATCTTCATTCCAAATAAAGATCTAAGTTCATCTGGGTTCTTTTTCTTCCATGTTCAGACTTTCTTCTCCAACTGCCCTTCTTATGGAGTCCACATCATACATTGCTGATGGAAATAACGAATAATCATTAGATGAAATGCCTTACTCGTTTTTCAACTTAGTAGCTTGTATTTTGCCAAGGGATGTGTTAATTAATTAGTCTTTTTGTAACAATGTCTTTAAGGAAATAACATCAAATTTCTCTATAATCTATTTGCATTATCGATGATTGTTCAAAGTTGGTACGTGACAATGGAGTTATTGTTAATGGTCACTCTCGAGCATTATTTGTGACCCATGGAATTTTATTAGAAAATATTTTGAAAACATCACCTTTGTCATTTTGGATAGGACTCCCAAGTGCCAAAACACCGAGGTTACCTTTCGAGGCACCATTAAAATTGAGGATAAAGAAGTTTTTTGTGGGGAGCTTACAATTTTGCTCTCTTATCTTCTCCTTGAGTCGTAAGGTTATTCCCTTGTTGAATAAGATTCTATCTTAAGAGAATATGTTGCTCAAAATCTATAGTACCTAAAATTTGATCTTATGGCACTTGTAATATAACTTCATCATTTATACTGACATTTTGTCAACTAGGTTATGACTTGTTCTTCAACTTAACTTATTTTAGGAATCATTGCACCTTATACAAAACACATCTTCAGACTCTACAAATCATCTCATCTTAATTTGGTTTCAACTTAAGCTTGGAATGGTTAATGGGTCTAGGAAGGGTTTCGTTGAAACATTTGTCCCTAGGCTGATGAAACATCCCTTGCATTTACAATAGTCATCTTTCCAAATGCACAAGTTATTAGTCAACTGAGGGTCAATTGAGCAAGAAATCATTCAAATCAGCCGCCTATGTAAAACATTTGCACCTATACCTATTAGAGGCATCTACAAATCCCATACCAAAGAACATTTTAAGAATGACATTGAGTCAAACATTGAAGCACCTCTCTTTTAGATCACAAAACAACTATATATATATATATATATATATATATATATATATATATATATATATATATATATATATATATATATATTATATATATATATATATAGGTCACACATATGTGCACTATAAATCAATCCAAACGTTAATTGCAAAGTGTTGAGGTTCGAATCAAGAGGTCTATCATGTTCATATTTTCCAACCTCCACATCATCAAAGGATTGAGAGAACTACATGTGGCTTGATCCCTTTTAGGAGTACCAATTATGCTAATAGGCATTCTACAATGAGAGTTGAGTGAAGTGTACTGCAGTGAGTTGTTCACTTTTATGTGTGGGCTTAAATTTGACATCCGTTTGACCGTCATTAAATTTCAATCTTAAATTTAACGTCCATTTAATCGTCACTTAGAATTAAATTCTCATTGGAACTAGAGGTTAGAGCATGCCTTTTGACAACAAAAAAATCAAGCCCGATAGCATGGTGTAGATATAGATCAACACCATTCTTTACATATAAAAAAGAAGATAGAAAAGTTAACAGAATTATTAGTCAATGTGATATATGAAAAATCTAAATTGATAATCTCAAGATTGATATCTCTCAACATATTTTAGATAGATATATTTAAGATATATGTACTAGTATGGAGTGTAATGCTCAACACATCAGTGGGTATGCGATGAGATCAGTTCAACTTAAATCATATTAACACCTTTTTAGGTCAAAAGGAGGAAAGTTAGGGCTTCAAGAAAAACATATAAGACATATACAAGTATAGAAGTGTCAATTGTAGAGACTTAGTAATACGAAACATGTCCAAATACATTGGCGAAGTAGGTTTCATATTTAGATTGTAGATTCATACCCTAGAGAACACATTCATTGATACCTAAACAAATTTGCCTCTACAAATATGTCCCTGTTGGACAAACATGTCTTTTACTCAGTTTCAAATCCCTGGATTTTCCCATATGTATTTACAACTCTATAAAATAATGTTAGTTGGTTATAGGCCATTTTCATACTATATGAGCCTGAAGTGGAGTGAATATATTATAAACTCTAACCTTAATTATGTTTTAATCTCCTTTTTAGTGTGTTGAGCGATACATAATTTATGACTATGATTTTAGTATTTATTGTTTTGAATTATTCGTATACAACATTATAATATCTAAAATAGAATAAACCCTTATGATGTTACATTTTGGTGAACCCTTTTATCTATCAATCTATGTCCATATGTGGCTTTGTTCCTCACCCATAGGGTTAAACAATTTCAAATATTATTTTCAACATGATAGTTGATTCTAAAGTTTTCCTTAAAACCCTTATCTTATTGTGTATGTTTTACATTGCAACAATGGTTGATATTAACACTTCTTATTCTATCGCTCTTGAATTCATGTAAATTTAATTGACGTTGTTAGACAACTAATCTTATCAAACCCTAACCAAGTTCTTAAATTACTTCAAGTTGTTAAAGTGCAAAAGATGCTTATATACAAAGTCAAGCTAAGGGAAATTCATATTGAACCTTCAAGTGATACAAATTTGCCTTCTATATGTTATCCTTCCCCTTCAAGTGCTAACACTTGTGTCTAACCAAGCATCACCTACATCTAATGTTCTTACTATGGGGACATCACACATGGCTCCCCAAATTTCCATGCATATGACCACACAACATATGGGCTCCATTGCAATACCTAACACTTCACATGTTTCGAGTCCTATTCCTAACTCGTATATTCAACAACTCCAATACATGCAAGCTCAAATAACCCTTCTTATGCAAGGAAAAACATGGATCACTACAATCTCTATCAAGTTAATAATTCATTAGCCCTTGAGGACCTTAATTATTCACTACCACGAGGGTTTTCTCCACCCAAGTTCTCCTTCTATGATGGAAATACTGATCCTGAACAACATATTCATGTATGTATGGCTTCTTGTATGGAATATACCAATAATTATACTCCATTAGCTAAGATATTTCCATGCACTTGAAGAATATGCAATATATTGGTTCTATGCAGTACCTCAAGATTTATGCTCATACCAAACCTTAGGTGATATTTTCCTTTCTAATTTCTCTATCAACATTGGTCAATAACTCTCTTTTTACTAAATCATACAAGCTAATAAACTATCTAACTAGCAATCGTACATGAAATGTATAATGGAAATGTCAAAGGGGATCTATTGAAGTCTAGTCAAATAGGAGGAAGAGAAATAATGGGAAAGGAAGAGGAGCATAGAAGAAAGGTTTTGAGGGTGGAGAAGTACGAGGGTGGAGAAAGTGGAATGGGGTAGCAATGAGAAACTCAACCCTCCAACAACCACATGACATTTATATCAATCATTTGAAGGTGAAAATATGTGTTGTTTAAGACAATGTGGAAATTGTTTGTGGAGATGTCTGTGAACATTTGAAGTGGTAAAAAATATTGTCGAAGTGGAACATTGTTTGCAGTTTTAGTTCCAACATTTATTGGGTAGTTAGAATACACATGAATGTAAGAGGAATTCAATTGCATGTATCATGGGACATGTTGAATGCAAGAAGATGTGGAGTGGATGTAACATCCCAAGCTAGTGATTGCATGCACGATTTCCATCATCAAAAACCATGATGGTGTCGTCATTCAATTATCACCGTAAAAAAAAGGATAGGTTATTTATATATATTGTTGTGGGTCGTTGAGGATTTTGATTGGATAGTGGATATTAACCACCTACATGCCTCACACCTATTCCATGGATCATATTATTCCTCCCAAAAAAATATCTGGTATATGTGGTTAACTTTATAGTTGCGCTCTTGCTCAAACTGTTCACATGAGCTTAAAGGGTCCAAAATACAAATGAGGGAATTACAATAGACTTAAGGTTTAAAATGTAACTGCAACGATTTTTTCTTGTTGCACTTTGTAACTCCCCTTTTTATTTGTGAGTTTGAGTGATTGCATGAAATGGGTGATGCATAAATAGTCATCAATAATTGAGCCCATACATCGACTAGTCATATGAGCGAGAGGTCAAAAATATATGTTGATCAAGGTTGAAAATGTAAGTTTATTGATTGGAAAAAATTATTTTTTTAGATACTTGACAAGGACATGAGAGGAAAGTTGAAAATAAATATGTAGCAATTAAATACTTGTGGATTGAACATGATAAAGAAAAGAAACAATGTAAAATAACTTTGAATGGAAAGTTGAAACCCTATGTTCATTCTCAACACATAACAAAGAGATGACAGTTAACATTCATGAAATATGTGATCGACAGTTTGATAATGAGTTGTTGGCATGTGTCAGGGAGTGTCTAGGGGCAGCAACACAAGGACTGACATAAAATTGGCTTCGTCATATTTTATTTTCATCGTCAAGGGTTTCAATGCAAGTGAAGTAGACACACAAACAATTGCAAAGAGATCATGATGCACGCATGTTTTGATGGTGGCTTTGGTGGAGCATATTACCCAAAGCATATGGATGCATGAGGGGCATGGCAACGAAAATACTTAGAATGAAAATTAATTGGAATATCAAGATCTTGTAAACAAAAAATGTGGCAATCTTTAAAACTCATCTATAATGTAACACCTTGTCAATACACAAGCATGAGTATTCTTGCATCGAGATTTGACTTTAAATTCATACGTGAACGAACAAATAACTCGTGCCCTTGATGTGTCAGAATGAGAGGTTGTTTCTACTGGGGGAAATGCCCTTGACATAAATATGAGAGATTCAAAACAAAAAGTTGAAATTCATTCTAACAAAAAGAATTATGCAAAACAAGAAGAAATTAACCACAGAGTTCGTTTCAATCAAATATTCCAAAGCATTAAGGACTTTGATTAACATTTGATGTAGCATCAGCCGAAATATTTGTATATGCAAGGGAGACATGAAATTCACCAAAATTCTACTATGTGCTCACATTTTAAAAAACAACCACACCCAATCGGGGCACCTTCCTATCATCACTCAATTCTAAAACTCAACTATAACTATAGATTTTTACATACACAAATAAGATATTCAAAATAATCAATCTTATTTAAAAACTTTTAAAATACCAATGTGTTCGCTCTGCCATTAGGGATCCAGATATTGCTAAGGAACTTGAGCCCACTTGAAGCCCCCTTCCTTCAGAGCCTTAAAGCATTATGTAATCCCATAACGGAGCTCATAGGCCAAAAAAAACTGGGTATGCCCATCCTTGATCTACCTCAGAGTTTTGTACAAAGCAGGCATGGAATTGACATCATACAACAAGTAAGACATGAGAACAAAATCAATAGGCTAGAAAGTCAAACATGAAAACATAGCAACAAAACGTGGTAGGATGCTTAGGAGCCTTACCAAACATTTTCTTGAGAGGATCATTTGTCTCAGTGTTCTCTGCCATTTGAGGTCTCCTGCAATGAGTAGTCAAATATTTCAAAGGATCTTGTGTGGACCACCCAAGCTTCTTATATCCCGACCTCGTTCTGGGAATCATACACTCTCAAGACAACTTCGATCTGATACCGCTGATCCAAAACTCAAGGGTTTTGGGATTAAAGGACAAAATAATAATTGTTCTAGATGTAAACAGAAAAACTATCTCTGAAAAGAGATGTATATTGCTTAGAAAATTGGGATTACAATAGTCGTCTTTGTAAGGAGATGTGTGTCCTCCCCTTGCAGGTTACATCTACTTATATAATAATTTTATGAATAGAAGAGACATATAGAATAATGTGGAAGTTCACCAATCTCGAGGGAGACGAGGTGATTCACCTTCCGTGAATTACATATGTAAAATTACTATTTTCAGACAACACTACAAAAATTACAATTTGATACCTTTAGAAGTGGAATTCTGGGGTGAAACTTTGTCATGCAAATTTTTACATCCTTTCTCCATATTCTACACGTTCAAAGCTTTCTTATGCATTTTGAACAAATTCAATCAAAGCTATGGTACACAAGTTATGACTCCCGAAAGTTGCCCCATTAGAATTGCCACCTGGGTTGTCTAGACAAAGTAATGGATATACCTGATCAGGGGCCTGAGGGGATCCTAAAGAGTAGTGTTGGATTGATTGATGTTTTACTATAGATTATATGCAAATTGATTTGAAAATCACATGAGAATAACATGCCATTTGCCTAGGCGATTGAGACATATATGGAAATTTTTGCACAATCTAACTATCGCCTACTTGTATGTGTCCTTTTTGTGAGCCAAATAGAGAGCTGGAGATCAAGTAGAAGAGAGAGACAAAAAAGGGGCTATGAGCCTTACATAGATTTTGGAGTATGGAGGTAGGAGAGATTCTATGAATGCATAATGCAATGGGGATAGATATGATTAAATGGTGGTGGTTGGGTAATCAAATGTTTGGGGCCTTATATAGATAAGTGTGGCATGTCTTAATATTGGTGGCTAAGTGGGATTATAGTAAGTCTATGTGTTGTGGTTTATTAACCTTAATTATGTTTTATGTTTTATAGTTTTTTTTTTAAGTTTTATTAATTGTGTGGGCTTTTAGGATTTTATATTTTTGGTATCTTTTGTAAATGATGTGACCTCTTTATGGCAAGGTGCATTTTTTAGGTCTACAATTAAAGGTTGTATGGCCAAAATTAGGGATTATAAGGCAAGTATCGATAGATAAATAAAGAAATAGATTAAGAATATGTTTCTCTACTCTAACCTATGCATGATCACATTAAACAAACATCCTAATCTAAAATAACATAAAGGAAAAGAGAGGTTAAATATACTTACGTGTTTATAGACGCCATTAGTGCATTAACTTCCCCTAGGGTTAGCAACACCTTATGAGAGAGTTAATGTGGAAGATCACACACGAATAGGAGAAGACCCAGGAAAACCTCTTCTTGAAGACTCCAAAGGCTAAATAGACCATAGTATGTGCGACTCATATGCTTGAAGATCCTAAGCACCAATGCTCCGAATGTAGATTCCAAAGAAGACAAGTAAACCCAACTTTAAGACCTCTACAACTTTATGGGAAGATTGGAAAACACCAATAGACCGAATGAGTCTTGATGATGATGTGGAATGAGTGCTCATAGTCAATACCTTCTGCTATGAAATACTTTTCTCCTAACTGTATCGACTGTGGTTGATTACGCCAACTAGGAAAAATACAAAAACATGTGGGGCTAAAAGAGGATTTTGACTAATGGAGGAAAATTCATATGTGCAAAAGGAGTGTCATGACAAAGGCGCGTGAATGTTGAAATTAGGCATATAAGTGATTGTAAGAGGATGGTAAGGTGATGTCGCAATGAGGCTATGTCGATTGTAGATATATGAAAACATGTGAAATGTGATATAACCAGACTACACATCAAGGCTCTCCCACTCTTGGAAGTGTCCCTAATGACACCGCTTCAGGGAAGCTAATGCACCAACTATGCATGCAAAGAAGAAAATTCAATAAAGTGAATAATTAGGTATATACACTTTGTACCTTTTTTAATGTTTAGATTGCTTATATCTATCAATTTGTTGAATTTCATATGTGATTAGGACTGTTTATATATGAAATACACATTAGTTATAACTTATTTTATGCTTAGGTGTAAAATAGTTAAAACACTAAACTATCATAACATCTTGTATTTAACACATTAATGTTCCTTTAAACTTTCTGAACATGTTGCAGACTATTCCTCAGGGTAGAACTTTATATTTCTTGTTTTTGGGTATGGCGTCCTTCCCTAGCTATCACTTAGCGAAAAAATAACTCATGAAAGCCCCTCTAATCATCAATAGAAGTTGAGGTGACCTAGTTTTCCAAAAAAATGAATTTTCACTTAAACCCCCCCCTTCTGGCTCCTTATTATCTTATGCTCACCTCAATTTGTAGGTTCTAGCGAGTCATTATAAGGGAGGGTTGTTGCATCTATGCATTCTCTCATAAGAGGAGAGAACCAAGGTGTAAACTCAAAAGCTAGAGAAGACAAATTAAATAGGCTCGGGCACGTTTCACTACGGTTCGAACTACATGCTATTGAATCTTCAACAAAACTCACAAACACGAACAACAAACCTCTCAAATGTATGAAGATGACAACTATATGAGTTCTTATTTCTATTTGATGTGTCCAACCATGATTGCCATGCCATTATAAAGCTTTAAATGTTTTCCTTTCAAAATTTGCAAATAATTGTGCCTAAATAAAATATTTGTTAAAGAAAATGAAGTAAAACACCTAGTCCACATGTTGACTTTTACTTTTTGGATCGGGAAATCCACTCGTTTAAGTGGGGGGATCAACTCATATGTGAAGTTTGTCATCATCCTACTTGGATTATATTGTTTGGCGAATAATTTATTATGTATGTCACTAATTGCCATCTGTCTTCAAAAAACACAAAATATAGTGTTTCAAAAAAATTGAAGAGATCGACATAATTTGACATACTTTTAATGATATATAATGTTTTAATTGCATTGATCCCAACTTTTTATAATGACTTATTGAAGCTCATTCGTGTGTGTGTTCATGTGTGTGTGTGTGCATGCGTGTGGGCATGTGGGTGTGTGTGTGTGGGCATACATGTGCTTGTGTGCACGTGCGCGCATGCACGTATCCCTGTTTGTGTCTGTGTGCCTGCATGCCTGTGTACACGTGTGTGTGTGTGCAGACACCTTAAATGCTCAGATGTATTTGTTATGCGTCAAATTGTATGGTTATAGTGTATTTGTGTATTTGTTGATAAGTGGTTCAAATTAAGGTGTTATTGGAATGTTTGTCAACTTTTCATGATCCTGGTGTCTCCTCCTCTCAATCCCTTTCTATGGTCCCTTTCTCCTTCCTCTTTTGTCCTCTTAACTCAAAATTTCACTACGCACATCACTTTGCTAAATTTTTTGGCAAGAGTATGGCTCATCCTCTTGATCCCCTTATATAACCCCCTTTTGACTAAAGTATACTCCTTTCGTCACATTTTTTTAATAATTTAAGGATTAAATATAAACTTGAACATTAGTAAGATCTAACCCCGTATTCAAATTTGTTTATAAATATACCGACACAGCTGTTCAAATTTTAAAAAATACTTTAAAAAAAAATCTGCAAAATATACAAGATACTATAAAGAGATGGATTAATCAATGTACCGTTTATCATGTTTTCAATCTCAAATAGAAGAAAAAAGTGAAGCCATCTGCAAAAAAACAAATAATCCTTCACAAATATTGAATTTCCACAAGTACATATTACAGAAGGATAAAATGTAGCGTACAAATAACGTACGATTCCATTTACGAGGAGGTGCATTCAACATTATCTGGTCCACCACAAGCATTCCATACCCTCGATTAAAAGAGAATTGGGTAATAAAAGATAATACTTAGCCACGTCATCAATGCACATCTTAAAACCAACCACTGAAATAGGCAGTACTAGTGCCCCACAAATTTCACCCAATACACCCGAAAAGCACGGAACCAACAACCAATAAAATACTCTCTAAGCCTTGGGCATTTTTCCCATGAGCTAGCCTATGATGGTAGCTTGTAAATCAAAACAAAAAAATTATGAAAACTTAAGGTTTAAATGGCACGGATTTTGACACGCCAAATCAATCACTCACTCGACACAAAATGGCGGACTGGATTGCAACATTCAGTTAGAATTACGCAATTGCAATGCCCCTCAATAATGGAGACAGAACTACCTGATTTCCGAGGCTTAATGATTAAGCAAACAAACTTCTGTTCCCAAGAATTTACAATGAAAATTTATCATCCAAGCATTTCACTGTATAAAATCTAGTTTTCGAAAGGTTCGGGAAGGAGAACTGAGATTTTAAGGGTTTTAACAATGGAGGCTTACTTAATGGTTTAGGGGGTCAATTTTTAATAGAATCGATTCACAGGTGAAATTTTTCTGTTAATGAAGTTGTTTACCTCACAAAGAATCCATGTTAAGTACAAAGATTTCTCATATTAAAAAAATGAAGCTGGAATGGTGTGCGGAATTTAAAAGAATGGATAACCTGAATCTTTAACACTAAACCTGTTTTTATCAGTCCTTAACAGTAAACCTAAAAAAACAGGTTATTCTGACAGTCGTGCAATTGTTGTAAGCAAAATTCAGAAATTGCAGGTTGAAAATAACCAATAAATAGTTTATACACTAAAAAAACCATGACATTGAATTTTGTAAACAATTTTTATTGGATGAATCTTGAATTTTAAATGTGGCCATGGAGTCTCACTGTTGGAGAATGCCTGCTCATAAAAACTCGCCAAGATTTAATATTTGCAGGAGGTACTGTAATAGGGGCGGTAACCAAAAAATGCCAAATATTTTTCGTACCTTTTAGCAATGGCCGCCGTGCAGTAGAGTGAATTTCCTGAATTAGGAACAATGAGGAGGGGAGAAGACAGACGCAAGAATCAAATTATTTTTTTGTCCCTTTGAAAATTTAAAACCCTTTTAAGGATTTTGCTTCTAGTAATAAATTTCTATATTACAGCTTCGGAAAGACTCTGAAGCCTTTAAAATCTCATATTTACATTCAAGAAAAGCAGTCGCAAGTAGAGCTATTCGGCTCTGAAACAAAATTTGGAGAAAAAGAATGGTTCAAGCCTTGGCCAGATACCCTGCAATTTGGCCGATTTTAACAGCCAGACGAGGCGGTAACTTTCGCTGCTTTGAATTAAAATCAAGCGATTCGAAAACGTCCTTGGCGCTCCAGCCGGCCTTTCTGAGCGACACAGAGAGCAAATCCACATGATAAGCCAAGCTTTCCACGAAATTTTGCCTCTCGGAGCCTTTGAAAACCTGCATATAAGATGCTGGAGGGTTTATCATATCCAATACCTCGTCTTCCTTCCATCCTGCGCTTCTTAACCTTGAGCCGATGTCTCCCAGGTAGCCTGTAAGCCATTTTCTGCCTACATTATTCTTTTGAGAAGCTGTTTCTTTCCACCTTTCTTGTTTTTCCGCCGATTTAGAGATCTCTACATCTACTTTGGTGGAAGAAAAGAGGCCTTCGGGAGGGGCAACATTCATGGTGCCCTTGTTCTCTACAAGGTCGCTCCAGAAGTCTATTCTTCGTGCGGCTTTGGCGACCCAGGCAGGGGCCTGAATCGTGAATTTATTCAGCACATTGTTGGATAGCGGCGCCTCGTGAAAATACTTGTATCTTGAAATAATTTTAGCTTTCCCTGCCCTGGGCGAATTGCCTGCACTTCTTATCAGAGGTTCAGGGCGCTCAATAACCCTCTCCTCGCTAACAGATTTTCTGCCCGGAACCTCTCTGTTCCGTATGGAAATCTTAGGCAACGAGCTCTTTCCCCAAATTTCCGGTTTGCGCTTCAATTCCTCCCATCTTCTCTCCACAGAGGCGTTGTTATTGCTTTTCCTTTCTGGAACCCTAGCAGAGTCGAACTCGTGATCTATGCTAGACTTGAAATTGTGAGGTATGAAGGCCTCCCTCTCGAAGAAATCAGCTACATCGTAGCCGCAGTAATAAATATCTTTCTGGTAAACGAAAAACACTGGATTCCCCGCTACATTTGGATGAGAAGGAATGTAGCAGTGGCTGTAAATAGGCACCATAATTGGAGCTTTGGCAAAATAGGTCTTTGCTATTTTGAGAGCTTCTTCAGTACTAGAGGGCTGAGAACCCCAATCCTTCCACCAAAACCTTCCCTTAGATACCTCATAAGAAAGCCCCGCCATGGGAAGATCCAAGAGCATTCTCAGCTGCTGCGTCGCCCCCGATCTCCAGTTTGGAAACCCCACCCCCACCGGCAGCCCTTCCTGCAGAATGGATCTCAAATCCGGAGGGAAGCTGAATCCAAAGCTGTTCTCAATCCTTTCAAATTCGGCGTCCGTGAGGCCTCTCGCGATTGGAACCTGGCACCTGCTCAGATGATCGATTACATTCTTTGCGTACGCCGCAAACGAAAAGCACACCCTTCGCTTCTGGAAATTGCCGTCACTACCCCTATTCCCATCCGCCATAGCTGAAATCCTCAATTAATTTCTCTCCAGAGATCTAGCCGCCGAAGAAATCCAAATTACAAATACAAATGCAAATGCAAAAGATATTTCCAGTGTTGTTTTTTCAAAGTTGTTGTTGACCGGCTGAGTCTGCAAACTGGAAGAGAGGAATGCATGGAAAACACCAACGGTCAGCGACCTGCCCAAAATGCGCTTTCAGTTGCAGGTATGATTGCCAATGCCCGCGAGCCGCGCAGATTCTTGTCAGTCAATGTATATCTTTCTTTATTTGAAAACCTTCCTTCCCCTGCATCTGCAAAAACTGAAACATTTAAACAGGAAGCTTATTCTGACTCCTTAGTGTGCAGGATTCCGAGGGCTGATCTGACAGACACTTGGTTCGAAACCCCCTGAAGATGGGTTCGGTTGCCCACGTCATCAATCTCACTAATTATTATCCAGTGCTTCATAGAATTTAGCTACACTAATTATATGCCAAATTGACGGCACATTTAGAGGGAGATGGAGGAGTAAGTAGGTCCACCGTCGCATTGGCACAGACACCTATATGGACTTGGACCATGTTCTACTTACTCCAATCAATTCCCCATTCATGACAAGTCCTCGGAAGTTGGGGAAATTGATTTCCAACAGTTATCAGGGGGCCCAAATATTGAAGATCCACAATCATTGTGGAAATGACGCTCCATAAAACCAGTGGTCAAACATGGCCCCTCTAGACTCTGCCCATTGCCAATTGCCTGTCGCCACCGAGTTTCAAGCATAGAATTTTCGCAGTGTTTTGGTCATCATGCGCGGTTCGATTCCCAAATCGTGAAATGGTAAATGCCAAAGTCGGATTTTTATTTCCCGTGCCAATATTCTACGCAGTACCCACGAAAACTGTGCAACACATTCGTCCCGAATGTCTCATCGTGCGAGCGAACCTCTTTTTAGCATCATAACACACAAAACTCGTGGACAGTGAACCTAATCATCAATTGGCTTAAGGTGCACACTACGCCGAGAGGAAAAGAGATAGTGGGAAGTAGGTGAATTTTGTTTAAACTAGCAACTATGCGTTAGTAAGTGTGATGGAGACGTCCACAGGTGTAGAACCGAGTGTCGAGAAGTGGAATAAGATAGGTAAAACAAGGTTGAAGAGTGGAAGTTATCTACAAATCTAACATATGGACCCAAATCCATCTTCAATTAGTGTGAGAACAAGAAAGGCAACGAAAGACACAAGTCATCAAGGGAGTGTGCTCTAGTGACATATTTGAAAGTTAGGTCGGACCCTTAACCACCTCTAAAATGTATAGTTGATTTGTGCAATGTTAAATGTCAAGTTTTGTGGTTTGTCATATTGGGTAAAAAAATCCCATGTCAGTCCCAAGAGAGCCTCTCACTTACAACAAAAAGTGAGCACAACATGAGTGAATTCAAAGTGGGTACCTACATATGAAGACAAGGGAGACAGACAACCCAATTGAAAACTTCGATCAACACAAATTCCTTCCCCATCTCTTGAAGACCGCACTAACACATAATCCTTACAAGCATGCATTTAGTTGTAAACATATAAACATGAGTTGTGAGGCCTCCACAAGTCGTCGCTTCTAACATTCACATGCTCCCCACCCTCAAAGGTGAGGAGCTTCTCTAAGCAAATTTGATCAAGCAAATCCCAAATTTACCTATACTATAATGGACTCTAAAATCGTCGTTGATTTGTTTCCGTTTTAACATTTCCATTTTAGTTAAAAGAATACATTAAGGTGTAAACATATAAACATGAGCTGTGTGGCATCCATAAGTCATCACCCCTAACGTTCATATGTTTCTCACCCTAAGAGGAAAGGAACCTCTCTACACAAAATTGCTCAAGAAATCTAAATTTACCTATACTATACTAGGCTCTGAAAACCTTGTTGATTTATCTCCCATTTAACATTTTCATTTTAATTAAATTTTGTTCCAAGCCATTCCTAGCCTCATATGCACGCAAACATTTAGATTAAATCTAAATTGTAATTGGGTCATTACAAACTTAGATATTAATTATTGATATAAATAATTTTTGAGTATTACATTTGTTTTAATACTTGCAACCCTAAAAAGCAAGCCTCTTTTTAATTTTTTGGGATTACAACCATTACATTATCATATGGTTTGGTAACAAACATTGAATTAATGTAGGGAAAAAACTATAAACATAATGAAAATAGAAAATACTTCAAACAAGGAACATGGTATATTAAGAATAAATTTCAATGCATATTGTAAGGGTCATAGCGAATTCGATATCTTTAAATATTAGCAACAAAATATACATCGGCTACATCAGAGCGTAGAGTACATCAATTCCCAACACACTATGAAACAAAAACATTTCTCTAGCCATTACATAAGTGAAGACACTAGAGAAATATTTACAAATTTTACATAAATATTGTTTTAAATAGACATTAAAGGAATAATATATATTCTTCCCTAATACTGACAAAAACTCAAAACAAGACAACTTTAAACATGTGTCCTAGGTGCAAATATAGACCCATAAGAGAAGGGGACAAAGTGGATGTGTTCGAAGTCTCCTTCACTGAATTTCTACATTTTTATCATCAAAGACCACACCCAATCACTGAGAGAGATACCACTCTTTCTAAGGCATTAGTCTCAAGGTGATTGAAGCTCCTATATTGTTTCCCTTTAGTTTGGTTTAAATGTTGTATTTTGTCTTAGTATTATAGACATATAAGCATGTTAACATATATGTTAAACTAAGGGAAATTTATTTGTGGAGGCATCGTAGCATGGGTCTAGTAATTTTTCAATTGAGATATAAGGCATTGACGTAACATGCATCAAAGAAAATAAAAGTATGTAGTGGAGGCACTGCACACAAAAGTAGGGATAAAGAACAATGTGATTAGGGCCCTGTCGAAAAATGTCCCATATTGAGATTATGTGCACAATTTTATGTTTTGTAAAATTTTACCATATACACTATGTACAATGGTGGACATGGAGTCATTTAAGTGGAAATCATAGGATGCAAAAATAATGATATTGCCTTAATAACACATTTCATTGTAATCTTGTCTTTCCATTGTATTTGTGCATAAACCAGGTAGCCATCATAACACTATGTAAGATTGGTTTTTTTTTTTAAAATCTATGGTGTTAAAAACTAAAAAATAAGCTATGTTGAAGGTTGTGACCAACCCATGACATGTGATCTCCCTGTATTTTAAACATGTGTAGATGTGACAATTTTGTATTCAATGTTTTCTTCCCTCAATAGGTGTACACTTTTTTGAGGTGGTTTCCTAATATAAACATTGTGTGAAAATCTGCAGAGATATTTTCAAGTTGTCTTTAGTTAAAACAAACTTTATTCATTGCAAGTTTGAGTTGAGTTCCTAACCATCATTATTTAATGTACTAAAAGATAATTGCCACTAAAAGTTATCTTATACAATTGAAATGTATGATATTTTATATAAATCATGTTGGTTTTAGAGTATATAATATGTCTCAACCTATCTAAATATATCCAAGTTGCATTTCCTTTATTCCCATTCCACACAAAAAGAAAGAGTATGCCATCATCACCTTGAGAAGAAAGAACACATTGTTATTAATTACTAGTGACAATCCTGACTTATACGTTATTAAATCTATTTACAATATCATCTCAACTAAGTTCCCTGAACCAGTTAAAACATCGTATCAAGTTATCTTGACCATTCTATTTAAACCATGACCTTGGCATGGATAAAATCAGTAAATAACGAGAAAACAATGTTTCAGAGATTGAATATAAAGAGGTCACAATATTAAAGATTATACATATGTAAACACTTTTTTGTGTAACAAAAACACAAAGTGAAGGAAAAATTTAAACATGTGTGTTAGATTGCCCACAAGAGGAGTATATCAAGTGGATGCATTCATAATCTCCTTCACCACTGTTTATAGATAAAGAAGCTTGTTTATGTCTGAATCTCTCACACTTTTGTTGTTACCCACCAATATGCCCTCTACCTCATCCTGCACAAAAAAACACGAATGATTTCCCATCCAAGAACAATGAAAGTAGAAAAATAAAGAGAAATAAATAATATGTTATGTTTTGCGTAGAGAACAAAGACCATGGAACACAAGACATTACATCAACCATGTTGATGTATTGCTTGGAGAGGTGAGCCCTAAGGGAACAACACGAAGTGGAGATGTCACATCACAAGATAATTATAGGGCATCAAACAACATGAGACCAAAACAAACATCAAATGAAATAAAACATACATGAAAAAATGTTATGAGATTAAAAAAAAGCATTGATACAAAATTCTTATTAGATCAAAATATGCAAGAGGACCCACTCTGTAATGGTTGTAGTGATATAGAAGATGCCCCTCCAATGTTGAGCTCTAAGTGTCATAGGGAATTTATGAGATTTTGTATCACCTTGACAGAGTGTTGGGAAGAAAGGGTCATTTGATAGAGCCTTCAAGCTCAAATGTCCATTGCACAATGAACATATTATAATGAAGGGGTATCATAGAGCAAAAGAAACATTGAAAATGACATAAGATTCAAATAAATTTTAAGGTTTCCTAATGTAGGCATTGTCATTAGTGTTGTGAGGTGAAGGGATCTAAACCCCTTAAATGAGTGGCCAATTAGAAGGGGAGAGTAGTAGCGAGGTGACATGTGATAACAAGGGTGACAAGGAATGTGAAGATTGGAAGGAAGTAGAACCACCTGCTATGGTAGTGAATATAGACATAGAATGGTGAACTAGAGATTTGTTGTAGTTGTGATGAACGACCATCCTTAGTGTGACTCCACCTCAAAACCCATCTTAGCCCTCCTATACTGCAAAGTCACGGGTAGATCAATCCTTAGCACTTTGTACATGATATATTTCACAAGAGACATGTTCTCCATGACCTTCATATTTAGTCCCATGTTTTCTTGCATGGGCCCACCACTTATTTGGCTATATCTCTAATAAAATTGATGTTAGCGGTGGTAATGTGCTTGAAAATGGCAGGGGAAAAGATGAGTGTTCCACTGAAGGCATTGAATCCAAGGTTGAACAAAAAATTGTGGTAGGCCTTGTCCGTTAGAATTCCCCAATCATTTTCCACTACCTCGAGGACAACTAACCCCCACATGTTGAAAAAATCATAGAGCTTCTTATTTCCCTAGACGGGGAGAGGTATGGGGTGGATTGTGAGCTCATCCAAAACTTTGGGGAAAATGCCAAAGCATGCATTCAAAGTGAGAAGAGGTGTCAACCAAGTGGTTACATGATTAGGCCCTTTGGTACCAAGCCTAACTAGACCATGAACCACTAGGTCAACCCCAATTAGTGCCCAACACAAAAAATTAAATATCAAGTCATCGATATACCCATTGAAAGATACCTTCCATTCTTTCTCCAACTCTTTCTCTACTTCCACGTAGATCTCATTAAAATTCCTAGTGAATTTGGGAAGTATTTGTGGGTGAATCATCTTGAGAACCTCATAGTATAAGGTCTTGATTTTGTTGCGGGTCTCCTCCGAAGCATTTTGGTAGGTTTCGGTCTTGTAGTTATCAGTGAAGTTGGTGTTGGGCATGTAGGCACTATTGAGAACATTTATCTTGTAGACTTTGGTGAAGTTGAAGAGAATGGGGAAGTTTTTGGCATCAAGGAGCATGATAACCTAGGGATATGACACAATGAGAATACTTGACCTCATGTTTACTCACAAGACAGTTCTCTTGTATTTCTATATGTGTATTTTGAAGAAGATCTTCTTTCCTTCCATGAAAAAGTATTCAAAATATTCCATGATTGCACCGAATAATGGAAAAATGTAAGAGATCATGATCTCCTTCAATGGGTGTAACACCCATGTTATGATTCATCCAAACCAAGGGATTTTTTTAAAACATATCCATTAAGTACAATTAATTCTTTTGATGTTAACATTATTGATTAACTTGTTAAATAATCCAACATAATTAAATATTCACAATCCATCTAATAACGTATAATAACCATGTGCAGTTGTAAGGGCATATCTAGATCTCCATGATCTCTCTTCAATTGTCCTCATTGAGTGTGTATACTTTGTATACTTGGTTAATCCTTTTATAGGTTATGAGAAACATGTCCATCTCCTTAGTTCCTACTTGGAAGATATTTATGAAACTTCCATCCGATATATAACAATGTTGATTTAGGGTATTGGTGAACAGAAAATGTAGTTGGCTATTAGATTACTTTGGCCAAAGTTTCAAGAATTACTTTATAAGCTTAGTTTTGATACTGCAAGCTAGCCACTGAAACTTGTCTTTTGTCACCACATAATCATCTCAATATAGTTATATGGATTCATTGTTGTTTAAGAAGGTGAATTAGTTAAGAAGAGGAAGAGTCTATACCAAATTATTCCCTAAACAAAGAGAATCTCATCCATACCATCTTAGGATCCCTATGGGAAAGATAGGGACCATGTAATGGTTACCATCATTACGTCCTCACTACCCTTCTTGTAGCCATCCCAAGTTGGCATGAAGCAAGACACTAGCGAGAGGACGAAGGGACATTATGTCCACACCTCTTATATTCATAGGTGACTTTAGTTAGATAGAGTAACTAAGTCTTTCTTAATGATTTTTTTTAATAGTATTGTTTTCAAAATACTAATAGGTTTCCATAAGAGGTCCTAGTAACTCATCGATTTACTAACTATTATCAATACCTCCTTCCATATTTCCACTAGTTCCACTTTTCTTATTTTCTACAACTTGATCCATGTCGTTAGGTGTAGGTTTACTATTCATTTTCTCATATCGAGTTGTTTCATTACATTCACTTGTTATGAGTAGTCTTTATTCCATTAAGTACATTGTTGGTCAAGATTAGTCCATTTAATACCATAAGGTACAACAATATCTTTATTTCATTTTAGTTGTTATCCTTTTTGTTTATGTATCAGTATTTAATATACCCTGATCATTATATCGCAATTAATGAAATCAGTAATCAACACACAAATTAAGACTAATCAACTTAATTAATAATCAATTGTATATGTAAAGTATCTATCTTTTCAACTCCACAATAAGATAAGTCCAAAAATAAGATTTTAATTAAGGAAAAACCTCAATCTTCATTAATTATGATTTACATCAATAAGCAAGAATCATACATTGGTTCATAATGCCCTTTTAAGATGCGATGCTATTTCAATTGCATTATTGATTGATTACAATTATCCTTTTAGGATTTATATCACAGTAACTCAAGATGTGGAAATAATCACAAATCAAATCCAAACAATTACTTCAAGTATGCCATCCTATCTTGCAAAACTGTAGGAGAGAGATAGATATGGGTCAGTTTAGATGAACTGGCATGATTCCATATACTCTTATTCTATGGTGTTATTATAATGAAATAATAAAAAAGGTATGGCTAAGATCGTTCTTAATTAATAAGTTATAAATGTAAACTCCCTAGTTTACATTAAGAGATCTATCTCATTACATTAATAATGATCTTCATATGTATAAATATATGCAATCAACCAAATATGACTTAAACATATTGACAATATTGGGTCATACACCACTTCCCAAAACCACAATCAACTAAAAACTGCTGATGTAACACTGTTTTACGAAACCTTTTACTGAGTTTACTACATCTATGAATAATCAATGATTTCTAAAACTTCAACATTTCCAAGTTAGGACTCTCTTAATCAATTTAGAAGGTAACATTAATACCTAGTCCAAGAAAGGAGGAGTACAACAAAGATAATCATACAATATCAACTTTACATATCTCAGAGTAAGTAATAAAAGGAGGAGAAAGGCTGAAAATGTGGGAGGACTGCGTGTTTGAAAATGCGGGCAGGCTGCGTGAGGGTTTTGAAAGTGCGGTTTCAGTAGCTCTGGCTGCTGAATGTCTTTCCAAGGACTGCGTAGTAGCTGCTAAAGCACCGGTAAAAGAGAAAGAATCGACCATTAGTGGTAGTTTTGGATCTAAGGACTGCGTAGTAGCTGCTAAAGCACCGGTAAAAGAGAAAGAATCGACCATTAGTGGTAGTTTTGGATCTAGAGCCTGGGCGGATGTTGTAAAGATTCCTCCTGACAAAAATGTGGGGCCTCAGCCTGCATGTGATCTGATTTTTAAAAGTACAAAAGATGCTGAAGGGGTGACCCACTTACAGGTGCTTGACGGATGTCTGCATAGGGCACTGGAGAAAACCAATCTGCTCTTGTCGGTAAATTTTTGGGGTCACGACCCAATGTGGACATTATTAGAAAATGGGCCATTTGTAGATGGAAACCAAAAGGGTATTTGATCATCACCACCATGGCAAAGGGATTTTTTCTGGCCCGTTTTAATCTCCAATCTGATGTTGACTTGGTCTTGTTGGGTGGTCCCTGGTGTCTAGGTAATATGGGACTGTTTTTAAAAAAATGGTATCCTGGATTCAATCCATTTGTTGAGAATATTCATGTCATACCCATCTGGTGTAGACTCCCAGGGCTACCCCTGCATTTATGGGATGATGAAATCCTCCTTCATATAGCCAAATCGATTGGTTCACCTATTAGACTGGATGGGCCCATGAGAAATAGGTCAAGGCTGGCATTTGCTAGGTTCTGTGTCTCTACTGAAATGGATCAAGAGCTTCCGGATCACATTGTCCTGCAATCCAAATTTGGAGTATGGAAACAACAAATAGAATATGAAGCTTTCCAACTAAGATGTAGAAAATGCCATAAATTAGGCCACTTTGCCAGCAAATGCCCTAATCAAATAGTACAAAAGCTAGAAATACTCTCAGATATATTTGAAGCTCAAAGATAGAAACAGATGGATAAGGCTGATAAAGAGCCACTAACTGATCCAACTATTGGAAATAGACGTTTGTAGAGGCATTCCAGGTTAAAAGAAAGGAAAAAATGATTTAAGGCAAAGAGGCCACCGGTTTATAGAAAAATATGGAGACCTAAGAAACTGGTTGAGACTCAGCAGGAAATCGATTTGGGTCCGAAAGAGGAAGAAAACAAAAGGGAGATGTTAGTGGATTCAACAACGAACACTTTGACACCAAATCTGGTAAAGTTGAGCATGGAGGTTGATGAAGAAAATGAAAAAGTTATCATTTCTCTTTCTTATATGGAAGAAGAGATGGAAAAAATCACTACTCATCAAGAGCTGTTAAATAGAAACAGCTCTATGGAGAAACTCAAAATGAGACAAGGAAAAGTCAAAGAGGATCTAGAATCCATTGCACAAGATCTAAACCAAGATAAAGAGGATACTGATATGGAGGAGCTAGCTTCTAAACTGGATAAACAGACTGATATTGTCACAGGAAAAGAGGATGGGGAAATTACCCCCATTAGCAAGGAAAATATACCAGACTGTGATAATGATGGATTCATCTTAGTGAAAAGAAAGAAAAGAGGTCTAAAAAGTCTGGAAGAAAGTCCGGAATCACTCTATAGTGATAAAAAAAAGTAGATTGGAAATTGGGAAGCTTCCACCTCAAGAATCACAAGGGCCACTGCTAGAAGAACTGCAAATATTGGAGCCACATATAGAAAAGGCAGGCTATCAAAGAGAGAAGCAAGAGAAAAAGAGACTGAAAAAGAAATTGCAGATGGTACACAAAGAATTTTGAACCATCCGGAAAATGCATCTCCAAATTTTTTTTAATGAAGGTTATTTCTTGGAATGTCAGAGGCCTCAATGGGGGGCCTAAGCAAAGAATGCTAAAGGAAATTAAAAGATCAAATAGACCCAGCATCCTTCTTATTCAGGAAACTAAAATGAAAAGTAAGGCAGTTGAAGACTTCAAAAGATATTTCTTGGGAGAACGTTGCCTTTGCTGCTGTTGATTCTCAAGGGGCTTCTGGAGGCTTAGCAATCTTTTGGGATACCAAGATTGTTAATGGTAAGGTACTCTCCTCCACCCAGAACCATTTAGCTATTATTTTTAAAAGTCTTGAAAATAATCATAGCTGGATTCTGTCTAATATTTACGTGCCCAATACTACTACTGGTAAAAGAAATCTATGGAAAGAGTTAACCTTATTCCGAAGCAATGTTGAAAACATGAACTGGTTGGTTATGGGAGACTTCAATACTCCTTTGAATCTGGGAGAAAAATTTGGGGGAAGCTCTGAATTCTCCCTTGGTATGGAAGAATTTGTTGGCTTCATTTCGACTCTTAATCTTATGGACATAGAGCTTCATGGCAATCAATTTACCTGGTCCAACAGAAGATTTGGGGAGAACTTAATCTAGGTTAAACTTGACAGAGCTCTTATTTCTACCAATTGGATTCTGGACCAAAATTTTCATCTTTCTTCTCTCCCCAGAACGGGCTCTGATCATAATCCAATTGTCCTAAATTTCTTCAATTGGACAAAACCTTTTCATGGTAATTTCAAATTTGAGAAAATGTGGCTCGAGCATGAAGATATTTTGGACAGAATTAAAGAGTGGTGGTATTGGGAAGGCACAGGGACGGCCCAATTCAGGCTTCTGCAGAAGTTGAAGAATGTTAAACAAAAGATTAGAATTTGGAATAAAGAGGTTTTTGGAAACATTTTTGAAAAGAAGAAAGAACTTAAGCAACAGCTAGAAGAGCTTGAGCTAAATGTTTCCATGAAAGGTATGTCTCTAGAGGATCATCAGCGGGAAAAAAAACTCCTCTCGGATCTGCATAATATAAACAGCCATGAAGAATCCTTTTGGAGAATGAAGTCTAGAGCCCTTTGGCTTAAAGCAGGTGACAGGAATACAATTTTTTTTCATTTGACAGCCCTCAAACATAGAGCTTGTAACAGAATATCTGAGGTTGCTAAAGGCAATGGAAACATTACTAAGGATCCAGAGGACATCAAAATAGAGGCACTTAATTTTTACAAGAACCTCCTCACTGAGAATAACTCCTACAATGAACAAGCGGCCTCTTTCCTCTTAGACTCCATTCCTAATAATCTGATACCTGCTGAGAGATTTAAAAGTCTTTCAAAAACTGTCACCATTGAGGAATTAAAAAAGGTTGTTTTTGCTTTAGAAGGGGATAAGGCTCCAGGTCCAGATGGATTTTCGGCTAACTTTTACCAAAGATGTTGGGAAATATGCTCTGAAGATCTCTTGAAAGCTGTTAATGAGTTTTACAGAATGGGAAATCTCATTAAAGAACTAAATAATACACACATTGTGCTTGCCCCGAAAAAATTGGATGCAAAGGACTTCAAAGATTTCAGGCCTATCAGTTTAGTTAATGTTATATATAGGATTTTCACAAAGATTCTCACCACTAGAATGCAACCTATTCTTATGGAGATCATTTCACAACAGCAGAGCGGATTCATCCAAGGAAGAATTATTCAAGATGGAATTATCATGGTTCATGAAACTATACATTCTATGGATAAAAGTAAAAAGGCGGGGATGGCTATCAAGCTGGACATGCATAAAGCATTCGACAGAGTCTCCTGGAGATTCATGGATGAGGTCTTATCCAAGTTTGGTTTTCAAATCAAATTCAGAAAAATCATTCACTCTTGTATCTCTACCTCTAGATTCTCAGTGGTTGTTAATGGGGAACCTGTGGGTTTTTTTGCCAGCAATAGAGGTATCCGGCAAGGTGACCCAATTTCCCCTCTATTATTCATTATTATGGCTGACAGTTTAAGCAGATATATTTCCAAATTTATTGGCATTGGCATGATAAAAGGCTTCCCTCCAACTTCTGGCAATCAGATCTCCTCACACCAGCAGTTTGTTGATGACACTCTGCTTCTCCTGATGGCCTCAATCATTGAGGCAAAGGCTATCAAAACTGTCCTTAGATTTTATGAGGAAGCCTCGGGACAAAAAGTTAATTTTGACAAAAGCTCTATTTATTTCTTCAATACTCCTTTGGAAAGGCAAAGAAAGATTGCTAATATTCTAGGATGCACTATTAATTCTCTACCAGCTACTTACTTAGGTTTACCTTTAAGTATTGGTAAGATTTCTGTGGAGGTATGGAATGATCTTATTAAGAGATTTCAAAGAAAGTTGGCTGGCTGGAAAGGAGCTGTTCTTTCAAGTGCAGTCAATTGCCTTTTGGTTAAAAGCATGCTCCAAAACTTGCCTATTTACATCATGTCAATGTTCAACATACCTGCAGCAGTGATGAACAGTATTGAAAAGATTCAAAAGCACTTTTTATGGCACGGTACTGAGGACAGATTCAGATATCATCTTGTGGCTTGGGAGCAGGTATGTAAACCTAAGAGACTTGGGGGGTTAGACATCAAAGATATCAAACATATGAGTGCTGCCCTTATTGCAAAATTAGGATGGAGGCTTATAAAAGAGCACAAACCTTGGACAGAGTTGGTTAAGATCAAATATCTTTCAAACCAAAACAAGATTTCCTTCATATATGATCAGTCTCTTCCGAGTGGTTCTATTTTCTGGAACAACCTTCTTCGCAGCAGACACATTCTTTCTCAGGGGTGTAGCTGGAAGCTTGGGGATGGACAAAACATAAACTTCTGGACTGATAAGTGGACTGATTCTAACTGGATTTCTGCTTATGATCACATTAAAGACAACTTAATTACAAAGTATGGGCACAAAATCCAGGGGTACATTGAGAGGGATGGAAACAAAAGCAACTAAAAGTGGAGAATGATAATATACAGGCTGATGTTTCATCTTTACAGAATCAACTTTCTCTAATCCATATAAGTAATCAAAATCTTAAGGATGAACTCATCTGGAAAGATACTTTTGATGGGGAATACTCTGTTAAATCAGGATATAATTCTTTCTTTGTATCCATGGAAAGTGAAATTAAGTGGCACAAGCTGTGGATGCCGGAGTTAACCCCTAGAGTGAACTTCTTTTGGTGGCTAATTATTAATGGCAAGATCCTAACTAATGACAACCTCATCAAGAAGGGATTCATCATGCCGAATAGATGTTGCATGTGTCAGAAAGAGGCAGAAGATATAAAGCATTTATTCCTCCATTGTGAGTTTGCTTCCAAAATTTGGCAGCTTGTTTTTGCTAAATTTAATCTGAGATGGATTTTTCCCCTTACCTGTCTTCAGGCCTGGGAACAATGGGACTCTCCGTTTAAGCATTGTGTGGTGAAAATATTGTGGCAACTTGTTTTACCCCACACTATGTGGAGAGTTTGGAAGGCTCGTAATGATAACATTTTCATAAACAATAGAAAGGCATGTAACAAAGTCTACAAGGAAATTATCATTGCTGTGCAAGATAATATTGCTAGATTTAAACCTCCTAAAAATAGGCTTTACCCGGAGAAGGAAGAATACATCCTGACTGATTGGAATATTGACACTGTCAATAAGAATAACAATGGTATTGATAGAAACACAGTCCGATGGATTAAGCCTCCCACTGATTGGCACAAGTTAAATTTTGATGGGGCCTCAAAAGGCAATCCGGGGGACTCTGGAGGAGGGGTAGTCATCAGAGATCAAAGAGGCTGTTTTGTTGCTGCTTTTTCTGGGAGAATGGGTAGGCAGACTAATCATTATTCTGAAGCCCTGGCGGCTCTTTGGGGTATAAGACTTACCAAAGATTGTAATATTCCGAATATTATAATTGAAGGTGATTCTCTGAATATCATCAATCTATTAAACAAAAAGCAACACCCCAGCTGGTCTATCAGAGATTTTATTGGGGAAGCTATTGATATATGCAAGAGCTTTGAAAATGTTAAAATCACCCACACCTATCGGGAAGGAAATAGGGTCGCTGACAGTTTGGCTAACCTCGGTGTTACTAATTCCTTTCAAACTTGGTTTAGGGGGGACATTCTGCCCACTCAAATCAATAAAGCCATAATCAATGATCTACATGGCAGTGAAAATCAGCACTAACGGCTGTAATTTGGACGCTAATGTGCGGATCCTCAAGTACAATATGATGACATCACATAAGATATGGATGATTGATGTGATATGTGCGAGATGGACTGTCATCATTTCTAGGCATAGGAGGAAAGCCGAGGAGCGGGGAAATAATTACAAGTATGGCATAATAATTAATCTGCTTTCACAGAAAGGAAAGATTCAAATACCAACATCAAAGCTCTGCCTGTCCTGCATAGTGGTAGCATTTTTACCGTTGAGAACAGGAAAAGGAACAGAGGAAACATGGGGGGTCCACCTTGCAAAACTGAACCGACCCACAATCTGGCATGGAAAGAGAATACGGAGCTTTGGAATTACCTGCAAATTGGGGTCTTTCTAATTTAATTGAAAGGATTCAAGGATTTGACCAAGACATTTCTATCAGATTCACCCAGGGATGGAAGAATCAGATTGTCAAATATAGTAACATGGAGATTGAGATCACGGAAGAGCTCATCACCCAGATCACGGGCCTCAGCCTGGAGGGCACCAAATTCTTCAGTAAGAAGGTGGACAGGGAGGTGGAGACCAAGAAGTTCCTGGACGAGGGGGAGAATCTTGAATTCGTGACTGCTGGCATCAAGGTGGTGTCGATTCCTGAGCCTTTTGCTGAGCTTGCCAGGATGGTGGTTAGGTATGTAACTCTTGAAGGAAGATTTGTGACTATACCTCAAAAAAATTTGATATTTCTAAATCACTTTCGTAGAAATATCATCATCAACTTTCCTCACTATTTGATAAACTCGCTGGAGAAATCAATTAGGGAAGTTCAGAGCCACTCTAGGGCTGTCCCTTTGCACCAGGGGCTTATCCTCCTGATCCATTGCCACTGTTCTAGCTGCCCCCCCATGAATCCTACCCCACCTTCTTCCTCCATACCTCCACCTACTCGCACCGCTTCCACTCCCCCTGCTGAAAAGGAAGATTGAAGCTGCTGCTTCCAGCAAGAAAAGCAAGAGCATAAAAGCTAAAATCCCTGCTTCCCAATGGGTCCTAAGGAGCCACAAAGACCTAGAACTTGCTGAGAACCTCCTGCATATCAGTAAACCGATGGAGGAGCCCAAGGAGGAGGAATTGATGGATAGAGTGGACAAATTAGAAAAGGAGATACAAGAGCTCAAAGGGACTATAAAAAATATGGAAAGAGCTAAGGGAAAAGGAATTCTTCAAAGTGATGATGAAGAGGGGGTTATTGTTGAAGTCTTCAAGAAGTTACAGTCCTTGGATGGCATAATGGGGAATGCAAAAAGTCGCAATGATTGCATATTATCTGCCCTTAAAAGCATTTATAATTTCATTGAACAACATGTTCATAGTGTCTGCAGTTTAAGTGGGATTAATGAGGACATTTGGGGCCCTAAAGAGAAAAGGGATATTGTAATTGCTCAAGTGGATATGAGAGACTCCTCTCAGGCCACTGTCATTGCCTTCTTCATGTCACTGTAGGCTATCAAGACCAAGATTGACAGGGCTATCAAGTAACGGGTTGCTGTGATGCTGTTTTTTGGCTGGGAAGTTGTTATCTGGCAGTTCTGGCACTACTTTTTGGCGGAGTTCTATATGTTGTTTCTCTTTTGGTTGCTTTTTGATCTTTTCTGCTTCTTTTTGGATCATTGTTTGTTTGGATCCTTTCTTCACTTGTATCGTCATATTTGGCTGTTAAGCCCTCTTTGGTTGGCCATTTTGCCCTTCTCTGGGCTGTTTCTCTCACCTTTGCTATCTGGCTTTTGAGCCCTTTTGTATACAGGGTATAGTCCCTTTAAAACTATTTGCCCTTAATTAAAAAAAGTAATAGAAGGAGGAGACATAGACCAAATTTATCATGCTTAACAATCCCAACATTCAAATATAACAACAAAATATTCCAAAAATGTCTTAATTATACTCTTATATAATCATATCAATAAAAAAATTTCTTCACTATTATTTACAACAAATGGGTATGTACATTGTTCCTTCAATTCCTTTTTCAAACCAATTGAACAATAATGATCTAAAACATAAGTTCAATCCATTTTTTCCAATACCTTCCTTCTTTCCAAGTTTAATACCCACAAAAAACATAACTATTTAGCTCAATATGTTAATGAGGGAGTGGAAACTAAAAATTACAATCATACTTTAAACTCAAACTTCCCAAGAAACTGAACCAGGTTATAGAAATAACCAATAATCCACCTAAATCCATAAACTTAGGACAACTAAACAAGAGAAAGATAACAAATACTCACGAGGAGCTGCAAAAATAATCATTTTCATTTATATTCCATACTACCTCCTTATTCCATTTCCAGGTTTCACAATATTAGTCAATTAACGTATGCAGAGAGAATGTGACCACAATAACATTCTTAATGAGATCTATTACATGCTTCATTTTGTTTTATAACTTTCACACATTAACCCAAAGACCAAAACATATTCAATCCTAGATCTCTTTTTATAACCCCAATCAAGTTCAAATTCCAAATCATAAACTAGAGGTAAAAACATTCAAAGTCCTCATAATCCTTCATGAATCAAACATATTATTTTTTCAATTTTCTCATATTAGTGAGAAACAAAACATGTATTAGGAAATATTAATAATAGTCATGATTCATATGAGCTATTAAACCAGTGATATAAGAAAATATCAGAGATGAGATGAAACTTAATGATAATAACAAATCTCCATATGAGTTGTAAAAAATTTCTAGCAATGTCCAGACCCGAATAACCAAGAGTGCATGTAAATAAAAAGACTCACACAAACATGTTGGGCATTATGTCTATGGGTTTCATTGATGTCAAGTGTCACATTGATGTCAATGGGTGTTAAGGTGTGTTAGGTGTCTCCATGAGGTGTCATCCATGAGTTAAGTTGAAGGTTGATTGGTAGTGTTTGGTTTTGGTGTTGTTATGGTGTCATGGTAAATGGTCTTGAGCATGGTGCAAGCTAGTATGGTCATGTTATGAGTTCCAAAGGTTGTTATGGGGCTTAACATAGTCAGAGTGACGTGTAAGAGGTGTTAATGAGTATGTAAGAGGTCATTATGGTCAGTTCATGAGAAGAATGTGTTGAGTCAATTCATTCTAAGCCTAGTCATAGGCCTAGGTCAAGCAGGATGAGATAGTGGCATGAGAAATGGAGAAAGGAAGTTATGTTTAAGCATGGTAGGTGTGTTGTGACACTACATATGAAGTGTGAAATGCATCCAAATCCAATAATAAGAGGTTTAGTGCATGTTCAAGGTCCATTGAAGCAATTCTCTTGAGAACAAGCTATGAATACACAAGTAAGTCTTGGTGGTGAGATATTTTTAGATGTATTTGAGCATGGATGAGAGTTAGAAAGCATGGAGGAGGTTATGATAGTGCCCTAGGTGAAATTTCAGGTCAAGGAAGCGACAGAGTTGCAAGAAAAGTGATATTTGGTCATATCAAGCTCTTAGTGAGCAAAATCCAACGTGATATGTGAAGTTCATTTGCTCACCCACACGCTTGAGTTATGCAAGGGACCCTGAGGCTTTTAGGTATGTTTTTTCATGGAATTAATCTTCTTTTGAAAAAATAATGGATTAGTTTGGACGTCAGACATTTATGAACAATCATTAATAAGCTAAGGAGGTTTGAAACCCTATTTAAAACCTTCCTCAAGAGTGATATGAAATATTTTAAGGATATGTTCATGAAATTATATGGAAAGGCTGGTTTGATGTTTTTGACATGTTTTGGACTCCTCTTAGTTATTTTTTTCATTGGTGGCATGCTCCAGATCAATTGGTAAGGTACAATTTTATCTCTGTTTTAAATGAATTTGACAGTACAATTGTGTATAGTAGGGTTCATGATGAAAATTACTTTGTGGGAGAGAGTTTGGAATGTTTAATTAATGTCCATGAAACATTTTACGTAGGTATATTGAAGAAAATTTGAGTTACAACTCCTACAAGTCACCTTATTGCTTCTAACCTTAAGGGCTAAAACCTAGTCTTGTGGATTGAGATGAGTTTGATAATTTTTCATCTTGTGGTTGAGTTATTTGGGAATGGAATTTTTTTTATGATCTAACATGATGTGTTATAAATATTGAAATGATATGGAGAGGTGGTTTCTTGCTTGATCCCTAATGGCCTAATTAGCCCTATTAGGCATCTCAAGAAGGTGAGTTGGATCAGATGTACTAGTGTGTATTATTACATGTGACCTATGCATATTAGTCCTTTAATTTGTTTTTTAGATCCCTAAAGATGTGTTACAAGTGTTGGTTGAGCTTGGAAGTGATGGGTGAGGTGTTTGAAGCATGGTTTCTCAAGACTAATTCTTGAGTCTTAGAAGCAAGTTTGAGCAGTTCCAGAGATTGAGTTATTAGGAGGTCTTGTGCTCTGATTTGGTGAATGAAATGAGTTTTTCTAGATATTATAAATCATTATACTTTCATTTATGGATGGTTTTTTCCTTGGTGATGTGATTTTATGTGCCAACTTTTTTTGTTCTTGGTGACCTATTTCTGAGCATGATCAACATACTTGAGCGAGGTAGGATAAGTGGATGTCTTCGAGTGTTGTGCCCTTTTTTCTGGTGTCTCATGGACCTGAAGAGTGAAATAGAGTCATGGTTCATCCATTCATGTGGCCAAGTCATCTTGATGGGTGGTTTTTCTATGTGAAGTTGTTCACTCTCGTGGTCTGGTTTTTGGTGCTTGAAGACCTAATTGGAGATACATGCTTCTTGGTGTGCTTCATGATGTTGGTAGCTGATGTAGAGCTTCTTGTGATTTTTTATGGTGTCTATAGAAGTTTCTTGAATTGTGTGGAGATGGAGGAAACTTGATGAAGCTGTGTTTATCCCTTGGAGTTCATGGTTCATTCATTAGAGCTAGAAGACCTTATTTCTAGGCCTAGTTGAGAGGCTTAGTGTTGTTTGTGCTTGATAGGCTCTTGACTACCTATATGGGTCTTTTGGAGTGATATATACGATATTTTATTTGTTTTTTATTTTTAGAATGAGCAAAGTTAAGCGTATTAGGTGACTTGTGGTCAATTATGGGGTGTGTCAAGTATAAAAGTAAAGTGTCTGTGCTCATTTGAAGTAGTCAAGACAATGGGGATGTGAGCGAGCTAGAGAAGAAGTAAGAAGAGGTGAGAGGAGTCAAGGATAGAGTTAAGGAAAGGTATGAAGGGATGAGAAAGATAGATGAGCATATTTTCAAGGTCATTATACCTAATCATCAAATGAAGGGGAAGCTTTGAGTAAGTAAGGAGAGAGATAAGCTTGAGAGGGTTTGATGTGCATGGAGTTGAATTTGTGATCACAATCTGTTGTAGGTGCAAAAATACTTCAATGATCATCCATTTTAGGTGGCTAGGTGGTTGCTTAATCATCTTAGGGGGTTGCAACCTCATTTTAGGGTGAGTGCCCTACTAAACTAGGGGTTGGTGCCTCACTAAATAAATGTTATGTGATATGTAATATTCACGTGAGTCCTTTTTTATGAGTAATATTAGCATAGGTTTTAGTGGGTTTTCTTCCCTTGAGGTTTTCAAACTTTATATCTGGTATTCACGTGTTCTCTCTCTTATTTCATGTTCTTGTGAATGGATGTTGCACATGTAATAACCTCATATTGAATGTATATGGTTGGTTTGGATAATGTTTTAAGTTTTGGTAAATGAAGTAAAAGATTTGTAATACTGATTCACCCCTATCATTCTATGTGATTCTAACAATTGGTATCAGAGCAAGGTCCTTGTGAAACAATTTTGACTAGTTAAAGGAGATCCTCTTGAAGCACATGTTTGTTTGATCAAATAGATGAAGATATTTTTTCATTTCAATGTCCTATGTTTAATGGAACCAATTATTCCCTTTGGAAATTTAGAATGAAGGTCTACCCAAGTTCTTATGGATATGATGTTGATATTGGATACATTGATTCATCAAACCCCATGGAAGAAATTGCTAAGGATGCCATTTTGAGTGCATTTAAAGAATATGTTAGTTCCATGGTAGTGGAATGTGCTTGAACCTAGGATTTATGGGAGAAGTTGGAGTACTTGTATGAAGATGAAATAAGTCCCTCTAATGTCAGTGAAGATGATGTTACCAATAGTTTAAAAGGAAAGAACCAAGATGGTGTGCCTGATTCTGATGAAGAAAAGGTAGAACATGTCTTCTATACAAAGCTTGAAGAAGTAAATGAAGAATATATGCAGGCTTAGTTAGTGATTCAAAGAATAAATAATCTCAAGTTTGAATCAATCATCAAGGATCTTATAGATGAAATAAAATATCTGAAGGCATAACTGAAACAAGTCTCTAACATGATGAAAACTTATGAAAATTTTGAGAAGAACTCAAGCTTTCTAGATGCTTTGTTGAGCTATCAAAGACCCTCTAGAGTTAGAACTGATTTGGGTTTCAAAGAAGAATCAAAGCCAAGTCAAGGACCTGGCAAAACCAAGGAGAACCTCAAGGGAAAATAGGTCATGAAATATGATGATGTTTCAAGTAATGAGACTATTGGTTCAAGATATGATAATATGAAGAACAATATAAGGTCAATGTCACCAAGACATCCTAATGAATAAAAGTATGAAATATATTTCAATGGTTACTGTTATTCATGTAATAATTTTTGGTCATAGAGCTAAGGAATGTAGAATGAAGACACTTAAAGATGATCATCCATGGAGAGATAGTAGACATGACTAGCCAAACAACATTACTTGTTATAACTACCATGAGAAGGGTCATATAGCTAGGTATTTTCGTCATGGATCACCAAGACATAGTTGGAGAAATAGAGGTAAGAATGAGGTTTTACAACTACAATCATGTTGGCCATATTACTAGGTACTTATATCATAGTCCACCTAGACAAAGTTGGAAAGATGGAGCTTCTAGAGGTTAGAGCCCTGTTACTTGTTTCAAATTTAACATTATTGGTCATATTGCAAGATATTGTAGATGGATAAACTACATTTATAAGAGGAAGGTTGATGTCAGGTCTGATCTTGTTGAGAGAGAAAAATAAGATCTTAAGTCTATCCTAGTTGAGAATCCTAAGGTTACTAATAAGCCTAACGTTAAAATAAGTTTGTTTAATGTTGATGAACCTCAAGAGATTTTTTTGTATGCTCAAGAATATTACCAAGTAAATTATAGATAAACAAAGGTACAACAAATAAGGGAGTGAAAGTTCAAGTTTCGTGACCTGTCCCATGAGGACATGAATGTTCTATATCACTAGACATAATCAGGTGTATGAAGTGCCTTCATTAGGCTTCATGATGTCATCTTCTTGTTTGATTGAAGCATGATGCCTACTGATCTTGTAAAGTGTGAATGGTTGATTCAAAGGTCATATGTTATTCCCAAAGGTATGTGGAGCCCTTAAAGACTTGTTCCAAGACATTGGTCTATGCTATAATGTGTGAATATTGACAATTGAGTCTCAAGAAGTTGTTACTGCATATGGTCAAAGTGTCCTGGGTATCTTGAAGTCTATACAATATCATCTATGCAAGTGAAAATTTTCTTGAAGTTTTCATATCTAGGTATAGAAGTCTGTGTTTGAGGATGATCAATAGAGGTGTAAGGTATGAATCATGTGTCTAGGTATGTTTATGTTGCTTATTCATGAAGGAAGGTATGCATATGCTAAGAAGGCTATTGATTGCTATGTATGTGCATCATGGAGGTCATTATATAGTCAGGTTGTTTTGAGTCAATATAAATATAGGTTTTCCATGATTGTGTAGTTCTCATTTGGTGTAAGAAGTCCTACAACTAAAGATGATTGTCATATGGTTTGGATTGTTGGTCAAAGGTTGAAACTAATGTCTATAATGGTCTATTTCAGTTAGGCATGATTTAATAAAGTATCATCATGTCCTTGAAGTATCTATACAAAATTGATTGAATTTCAGGTTCACTCCTTCTAATGTTCATAAGGGAAGTCAAAATTTGTCTTCAGTGTTGCAAAATTATCCCAAGAAGCTATGAGATATTGTTTATTACATAAGTTGCAGAGTGAATGTAGTAGGTTTTTATTGGTGATCTACATGTTGACCTTTAAGTAGTGATTATATTTTGTTTTTCTCAAAGGATTGTGAAGATAGACTACAGGTACTAGCATTCAAGACTTCATGGTGCATGAAGAGTCCTAAGATATGGTTTGTGTTCCACTAGTCATGATGATCTATAATTGAAGGTATATCTAAGCATTGGTATGTTTATGAGTGCTACAAGAAGTGAAAATCATGGTGTAAGTGTTGATAGTTGAGGATCATGAATTCAAGGAGGACTGTGTGTGCAATCTTAAGGACCGATGTTGTTATGATTTCATGAAAAGAAGGAACAAAATACTGAAAATTTGTTTCAAGACTATGGTGTTGGTTGTGATTTTTCTCCATGGACTTTTCTCAAGGTATGTACTCTTATATTTTCATAGACAGAAGATGATGGTATGTATTTAGGGGGAGAATTTAGATGATGTATTAAATGCTTGGTTTGCTTCTATTGCAAGGAAATTTTTTGCAAAACTAGTTTGAAGGAATGATTTATTGCTCTTGGTCCTAAAGATGTTAGTAGTCTATATTAAAGACCCAAGTATTTTTATGGTTATTGAATGTATGACATCAACAAAGGTTTGTATTATTTCATGAAGGAAGTTAAGGATTCATCAGCCTAGGGGGAGATGTGTTTTTATCTTGAGGACATTTTAGTATGCTCCAAGGTAGGATTAGATGATCAAGGTCTGAAACTGATTCAGATCCAAGCATATTTGTAGGGGGAGCTTGTTCAAAGATGAAGAAAGAAGGTTATAATCATTATGAATCTCAAGATGAGGAATATATCTTAGGAGAAGTTGTGTGTCATATATCGAGATTGATCTATAGCTTCAATCCTCTTAACAAATATTGACATCCGTATGAAGCCCAAGTTGGCATATATTGACCACCTCTAGTTGCTGTCAACCCAGATCTCACTTTGTCTATTCTTTGATCAATCCTTCATTTAAAATTATATTTTCTTCCACTTTTTCCTTAAGTGGCATTCTTATCACATCCTTATTGTGTCCCGTGTAGGGTTCATTATAAATCATATCCCTTTTTAGTTACATCCTTGCCTTTGCGGCCATCCTTGTGTTTCCTCTTGGGGCACCATTATTTTACATTCTTTATTTGTCCCCCAGGCTTCATTTATTTTTACCATCCTGCATCATCTAGCCTTCGTGAACATCCATGCAAACTTTTTGTCCCACCTTAGACACATATTTTGATTCCTCTTACCCACCCTTTATCATATTATCACAACCCTTGCCTCGATCATTTTTGCATTTGTTTACGCATACTTGATGTCTACCTTTTCCCCTTGGTCTTACGACATGAATAACCATTTGAGTGGATTCCCATTGGATTCCCTCAATTTTGTAGTGGTTATTTTTGATTCATAGGTCCGTCGGACATTTCTGTCATATCCATTTTTTGTTCCAAAATTTCTCGTTCGTAATGTAAATGAATGCACTAGCTACTAGAGAAACTAGCCAACTTAGAAGGATAGAGGGTTTACGTTGCCTCAGATGCTTGATGTTAGATATAGGTGCTGAATGATGGATTATTACTGCTGCAACAAGATCTACAAAACTGAAACAAATTGGATTAGATAGATAAATGTGGGGGTTTCTTGACTAAGTGGTTCCAAGAAGCTTTTGACTTCTTTGGTGGATGTCAACCCCCATTTGTCAGATAAAAAGATGTAAAATCAAAATTATATAGAAATAGAACTGTCACTAAATCTGAAAATAGTAGAAACTGATCTAAAGCTAGTTAGATGACAATAACTACAAAATAAGAGTTACCTGGTCTAGGTTGACGACAACCCAGACTCTACACAGGTAGGTCGACAATGACCTAGGAAGATGAATCTGGAGTTGATGATGGAATATGCAGACCTGCAAAGTTCTAATGCAATCTGAAAGCTGGTAAGGACCCGTGGCTACTGTAAATGGAACTACAAAGGAAGAGTAGGGATAGGAAGTAGGGAAAATAGGTAGAAAAGGATAATTTGGATAAATTATTGGATGAACAGGGGCCTAGTCGATGGAAACTAGGATGGATCGGTGACGACTATAACAGGGTTGGGATAAGACCGAGAAGAAATAGCTAGATGTGGTAACCTGAAAGTTCTTGAACTGGAACTAAGGGTCACTGAGTGATGGCTGAATGTCACTCTAGAATTACAAATGATTAGTCTATAAGAAGATAAAGATAATTTGATATAAATCTTGATAAAAGAAAGAAATCTCACAAAGGGAGATCGTGAGTGACGCTAAATATGGTGGATGATAGATGGGATGTCTATAGCTGTTGCAAGAGGCTCTTGAAGTCACCAAAAAGCTCTAATTGATGTCTGATGCATTGACTGCTGAGTGATTTCATGTGATTGCATTCCCTCTAATTTTTAAAATGGAAGGGAAATTATTTCTTTAAAGCAGATTGACGATGACCAGGCTGGGTTGGCGCTGATCATGGGGAAAGTTTCCCTCTTGGGCTTGATTTTTGATTTAAGGTAGGATTTGATGATTTTAAAGAATTATCTGAATGCTTTAAATCATATTGGTGGGATTAGGTGACTAAGGGATGAATCCAAGGTAGTTGGGGCATAAAAATAGATAGGATGAAAGCTAGAAAAGTAAGGGGATGGGTTTAGGATAAAAACATCCTAAATTGTAAGTTGGTTGGGATAATGGATGAGGGTATTAATTAATTAACTGATAAGAATTAATGTGGATGGGATAGTTGGGCATGCAAAATATTAAATGATTAATTACTAATGTAGTTTAATTAATTAATAAGGATTAGATGGGCATTTTATTGGATGAGGAGGATGATTTAATTAAAATATACGCACATGGGTGAATGAGGGCATATATACCGATTTTAGGTGTCTACATTTTGCCCCTTTTTGTTGAGTGGTTTGCAGTAGCAAGCCACAAGAAAAAAACAAAAAGGGTTGGATGAGGATGAAGATTAATGGTAAGTTCCCCCTCAAACGAGGAATCGATGACATCAAGGGAAATCGATGGCACATTTGAAAGAGGTAGATGAATAAGGGAGGGTGGGTGATGAAATGATGGGTGAAATCATAACCAAGGAAATATGCCCTAAGAAAAAAGGATCACAATAAGGATGGAAAAATATGGCAGTGATTCCAATATCACATCTGTAGGGGACAATTGCGGTATCAACGGAGACAGATAACAACATTCTATGGAACAGTGAGTGGGTGAAGATCACTATAGTATGGATGTAGGTTGGGATGAACAATGGGTCATGGGAAAGTCATCAAAATATGCGCAACTATATGTGAAAAGTATGTGAAATCCTTCGTACATGAGGAATCAAGTGAAAATTTATGTGTTTATAAGGGATGAGGATGAAGTATAAAGAGATAACATGCCCTAAGCGGGGAAAGTATCACCACAAAGGAAAAAGGGGAAAAAGTGAAATATGACCCAAGTGGGGGAAAAATTATGGCCGCAAAGGCAAAAGTGAAAAATGTAAAAGCATGTCCTGAGATGGGGAAAATATGGCCACAAGAATGGACTTGATGTGAAGATTTTAATGCCCGAAGGGGAAGACGAATATGGCCTTAAAGGAGGAATTTGTGTGCATATTAGATAGGATTATAAAATGAAATGCCTAATAAAGAAGGGATTAAAATTCCCGAAGGAACAAAAGATGCGACCATAAAGGTGGATTTCAAAAAAGTATACTCGAGAGAAGGGTAGGTAAATGGCCACAAAGGTGGAATTTGAAAGAATGAATATGCCTAAAGGAGGGGTGAATAAAAATGGTCACAACAATGGAATTTACAATTGGATTAGAATGCCAAGAAGGGAAATTTATGGCCACAAAAGTGGACTTTGTGAAGAATGCCCCAAACGGAAGAGTGTAAGGATGAGGGAAAAAAACCAAAATTAGAATTATAAGGGCTAATCGATGGCGATTGAAGCCAATCGACGACGATCCAAGAGGTTCAAGGGTGATCTAGTGTCGGTGGGCTATATAAGCCACGAGTTGGCTGACGATGCTCATTTTCACGCGTGAACTTGACAAGAGAGAGAAAAGTGAGAAAAGAGATTTTGAGGGATGGAGGCTTCTAGAGTTACGAGGAAGAGGGTACCGTGGATGGCGAGTAACAAAACCCACCCTAGTTTTTGATTAAATTTAGTGTTTTATTTATTTTTTGCATTTTTTGTTAAAAAATGATGACGTCAGGGGTTGTTGGCGGTGACCCAGGTGGGTCGACGTCTACTGGTCCCTAGGGCACGCTGATTTGATAATGGATGCGTCGACCCAACCTGGGTCAACGTCAATTGGGGTGGGATTTGGCAAATTAGGTGTTAGATTTGATTTGGATTGAAATTTAATGCATTTTGAATGAATTTTTGGATCATGGGTTTGATGTGTATGTTTTGTTTGTGATTATAGGCTCGAGAGACCTTATATCTCAGAGACTGAGTGCGAGCTTTTTATGAGCAGATAAGTGTTAGAATTTGAGGATTCTAATAAATACGGATTTAATCAACTTACATATTATATAATGTTACAATAAATATTTAAATAAAGATTACATCATAACATAAGTAAAGGATGGGACTTACAGGAAATAAAGAACACAAATGATACATTATTTATAGTGGAAAGCCCCAATAGGGTAAAAACCACTTTGAAAATAACCTTTTACTTAAGAGAACTTATTTTACATCCAGTAAAATCACCTCCTCCTTTTAAACCCTATTTACCAAGGGTAAAACAAAATCGACTTGATTTGCACACCTTTGATATATTTCCCAAATATATAAATGAGGACCTAAAGTCCTTTTTATATAAGGTGATCGTGCATGTCTCCCGTACCCATTTTCAACCTAAAATAGTTGACACATTAGATTTATAATTTGGATATTAGAAATTTAATGCATTTTGATATTAAATATTTAACCTGGAGTATATACGGGTTAGATATTTAATATGAAATAGAAATATTTCATATTATTACTATTAACCTATATATTAGTGATGGATCCATATACATTAAGGGTTGGCCAGACCAATTAATCATTATGTTCCAACAATAAGAGGGGATGTGACATACGCAAAGTGGGACCATCTATCCGTCACCGGATTAGGTGGATTTAGACACTATCAGAGGATCCCATGAGATTTGGGGCTTATGATTGCTCTTGTGGAGAGATGGGATAGGCAGACTGACACATTTTGGTTCTATATAGGGGAGGTGACTATCACCCTAAAGGATGTGTATCGGATCCTCAGACTACCGATACAAGGGGAGAAGATAGTTCCCATTACCAGTGATGACCAATTGGTAGTGTTGATGTGGATTTTTGGATCGGATGTGCTCCTTATATGCTTTTCTTTAGGGGCTTTTACATATGAGTAGAGATATGAAGATGGGGTGGCACGTAACCGTTTGATTTACATGGTTATGGTGGCAGTGTCCTATTATGCTCTGCCGGACTCAGAAGGAGATCGATTTCCATGGGTGTTAGCCAGTGTAGTGACCAATATTATCGACCACCAAACAATTTTTCATTTGGGACCGCATTATTGGCTCATGTTTATCATGAGTTAGCTGAATACCGGGATGGTAGGAGGTCAAGGTTGGATGTTGGATTTTTACTTTACTGTTGGGCCTACGAGCACATAGCAATGATTAGGCACCAGGGCTTCCATGGGTCATAGGGGACCATATTTAGTTGGAGGTTGGATTTCTGAGGTAGAGGGATAACCAAGCCTTCGAAGACAAAGGAGAGAGAGGAGTAGATTGGTATGTTGATAGATTAGCAGAGCTTGATGTTGATAAGGTTAGGTGGTGACCATATAGGGATTTTCCCACTTAGCCCAATGTGGATGTAGAGTTTCAGGGTATGAGGCAGACATGGTGGGTCCAGGGATGGAGGCTTGAGATGATTGAGGCCATCTAGTTTGATAGAGTGAGATAAAAAATTTAGGTCGTCCAGTCAGTGTCGCATGATCCCATTTTGTATAGGAGGGAGGATTTGGATAGGGAGTTGTTGAGCCCTACCATGACCAATCCATTAGAGGAGGGGTTGGCACCATGGGATGATGATGATGATGTTGGAGTCGGATTCGGGTACTCTGATTGGCACACAACAACATGGGTAGCTCGGGGAGCGGAGGAGGGATGAGAGGAGGAGATTGAGTAGATGGAGGAGGATACTGAGGCAGCTCCTGGAGAAGGTGGAGATGAGGGAGTAATGAGAGGTTATTGAGCTGAGCATGCACTTGTGTGCCAAGCTGGACTAGATGAGGGTAGAGTGAGACACAAATCTACAATAATGGGATGCAGTCATGAATGAGTGAGACTAAGTTATTAAGGAGAGAGAACTCTACCATAGGTAGAAGGAGGCCTACATGGCACATTTTGGAGATTTGGCTACCATTGTAGTGACTGATTTGGCTAGTGAAATTTAGGAAGTGCCATAGGGGTCAGGAAAGATGGCTCCCTCTGGTATGATTGGGATGGATATATATCTAGCATGTCCACTGAGGCCAAATATTATGAGGATATCATGATCCATAGGTTTCCAAAGATGCTTTGTTACTGGGAGCATCTTCAGCGGTAGAGGTAGGTGGAGCTGGGCCATCAAGGATCACAATGAGTGTGGCCCAGCCATGAGATGGGAGGAGGGAGGCCAAGAGGGTGGTGATGGCATGCAAGGGTCAAGTGTTGTACTTGCCCCCGAGGGAGAGGGTATGAGAGTATTAGACATGTAGTTTACTAATTTTGATAGTATTTCAGCTTTGAGGGAACCCCCTAGAGGGCCATGATGTATTGACACTCATTTTTGATACATGTTATATGATATATGATTTTGATTCATAGATCATTATGTGTTATATTCACCCATGTGTCTATTGTATGATGTGATGATTATTTCTGTATGATGTGATGATTTTAGATTAGATAATTTTATGATGATTTTAGATTAGAATGGGAATGATGATTGATTAGATGTGATGTAATGATTTATTAGATGTGATGTAATGATTGGAAACCCATAGATGTGATGTGATATTTATTAGATGTGATATGATGATTTTGATAATTGATTAGATGTGATGATGATTTAAGATTAGATGAGATGTGATGTGATAATTTTATATGTGAGATGAGATGTGATGTGATATTAGGATTAATGTTTTGTATTTAAATTTAATCATGAGGGTGAAATGCATGTATGATTAGATGATTACTTTAGATTCAAATGTGAATATGGATACAAATGTGTGATGTTAGGACTAAATGCTCCATGTTATTTAGATTTGATGATGAGGATAAGGAAGATTAAAAGTGGATGTGATTAAGAATGAATGCATTGTTAGATAAATATATAACATGAAATGAAGAGAGATGTGTGGAAGAATAGATGTAATGGTGCCAGGATAAAGAATACCTTGTAATGGTGGAAACCCATAGGTGTGAATGATTGAAACTTATATTATAGTGATGAAATGTGTGAGGAAATAATACCTCCAACTACATTGGAGGTAAACAAAAAGGGGATTCAGGTAACGCAAGGCACATGCGACCAAAGTAGATGTTAGAAAATAACCAACAATAGTTATTCATTTCACAGATCATGAAGAAACATGGATGAGATGATCTCCTAAAACTAATGTTAACATGGCAAAAGGGGTTTGAGATGCACTTGTACAAAGTAAAGAGGGTTCTCCAAAAGTGGTGTTCCCTAAACTATGCCCTAGCTCTAGGAAGGGGAAAGAGAAAGTTGATCAATGTGGGAAGATTTCTTAGGATGTTGATAAAATGGAAGGTTGATCAATGCGGAAGCCTTTTAATGCCATAAGGAGTAGCCATCCTTCGAGGGTATGGTCTACTTTATACAATATATAGATGGAAAGAATAAATGATAGCCATCCTTTGAGGGATCAGTCTATTTATTTGATTTTTGATTTTGATTTCATGCTTTTATTTTGTTTCCTTTTTCTCCTTTTTTTTGCATGAACAATTGTCCTTCGAGGAATCAATCTATTTTTTATAACTTTTTTTTTATTTGAGCATCCTTGATTTTTGATTTTGTAGGTGGTAGAGCTAGAACTAGCTAAGTAGACCACTTAGGAGGGGATGAAGAGTGTACAAGAGACACCCATGGACCATTTGCATGGTTCTAATAGGTGAATAAGATGGATATGGATGTGATGATTTTGGAGCTTTCACCGAGAAGGGAGAACCTATCCATAAGGAATATGGTATGGGAAGATGCATGGTGCCCGTATTTAAGGTCACATCTAGGAAGTGATAGAAAACCACATAGTTCCAAATCATCACAATGAGAAATGGAAATGACTAAGATGGAGGAATGATATGAAGACATGACTAAGAGGCACATTGGTAAATATGCTAATAAAAGGAAGATGATATGGTAATAAGACAGTAGGTGCAATGCGTTAAGTGGTTCCACTTCATACTTTACCACATGGTCCAATCCAATTAGGGGAAAACCTTTCCCACGCATTGGCTCCTTTCCAGAGTAGTGACGTTATGATAAGATTAAGAGATTAGCGTTGTGTTACAGAAGATGTGATGAGAAGAAGGAATGAATAATAGGAGCACACAAGACTTATTAGGAAAGTGAGTGGTATGCATTTAAGATGAACAAATGGTCCCCCTAGAGGGATAGAATAAATCAGGATCAGATGAGATGAGTTAGATAAATATTTACAAAATAGCCACCACAATGGCGGGTTCAAAGCCATGGTGCTTCCAAAGGGAAGCACAAATATGGCCACGAAGGTGGTCATAGGGAGAGGGGATGAAAGTATGATCAGATAAACTGAGGTAGATGAGATAGGATGATGCCAAACATGGAGAGGAGCTAGTCTGTGAATAGACAAGTCCTAGAAATAAGTCCCCCTAGTGTGGAAGGATGAATCGATGGGAATGAGAAGAAGCATGATAAAATATCAAAAATGGGGGGAAGATGCTCCCCTAGTGAAAGGGATGTGGATAAGATAATGGATGTCAAAGGATATGGATGTCAAGAAGATGACGTATCAAGGTGAAAAATGTCAATGAATAAGGGAGGACCCTTAGTAAGAGGCTGAGTGGATGGAGATGAGGTGGAGGAGGACTAGTCAAGGAGGTCTTCTCACTCAATAAGATCATGGAAATGGGTATGATGGGCCTTACAATGCTCATTTCATGGCCCGAGGTGCGATGGTAAGCATAGATACGATGAGAATTAAACCATGAGGGCTTCAGACAGTTCGGATCGAAGGATCTGATAGGTGGAAGTGTGATGGTAGAGGTCTGAAGTAAATGTTGGAGGACCTTTGCATATGAATCGATATGGGCACCCGGAAAAGTCTTGTAGGATGGTGTGGACGGGGAAGGTGAAGATGCATTGGGTCGAGGTCTAGGTGGTCTGGAAGAAGAAGTGATGGTGGATGATTTAGGCCTGGATGACTGGATTATTGGAGGTGTTTTTGATGAAGGGGTTGGCCTTAGGAGAGAATCAGATTGTTTGGATTTGGATGGGTTGATTGGTCATGATGGAGGAGGGGATCCTAAAACCGAAGGATGAGGTCCCAGTATGGAAGATGTGGATTTGGTCCTGATAGGAGGGATGTCAATATTCTTGTGAGGATGCTCAAGGGACCGTTGTGGGAGGATGCCAAGGTCTTTAGGTTTGGATTTTTGAGGAGTACCCTTGGAAGGGATGACAATAATCTCTACTGGGGGATCTAGTGATGACGTGGAGGTTGATGGTGGAAGTAGCTTCTGCATGATGGATTCTAAGGAAGGTAAAGATGGATTAGATGTGGGGATGTCTGGCTGAGTGGATGAAATAGGAGGGTCACCTATAGTAGCTAATAGCTGAAGGGCTCTCCAATATTTCTCGAATGATGAAGGTGGCATAGCAGAAGAAGGAGATAATGGGGATGTGGTCACAATAGTTGATGCGGTAGGTGTGGGTAGAAGTACAGAAAGAGGGACCGGTACTGAATCCAAGGATGGCACAAGAGGAAAGGGTGGAAGAGATGTGGATGGGGGAACAGGGTTTGATGTAGTGGATTGAGTAGGTTCAAGTGTGGAATCAATAATAGGAGAAGGTGTGAATAAAAAGAGGGGTGTTTGGATCATGCGGTTGATGATGTCTATGTGAGATGGTGTAGATGGTAGATGGATAGGGCATGAAGAGGGATGAGTGTCAACCATGCTTATTTCAGGTGTCTCGAGAGGCATATAGGTGGGTTGAGGAGATGTGACAGATGTAGATGTGGATGTGGGAATGACAGATGTCAGGACACTAGGTGTGGATGAGACAAGTGAGGAGGTCATAATCGAGGAGATAGGTGGTAGAGATAATGGAGTAGATACAATGTCAGATGAGGTAGGCATAGGAAAAAATGTGTGATAAGGATGTCAATGCAAATGTGGTGATAGGTGCAGATATAGAGGCAGGTGTGGCTAAGGCTGATGCAGATGTGGTAAGAGTAGGACTAGATGTGGTTGTAAGAGAAGCGGTAGAAGTAAGGGAGGTAGGAAGGGTGACTGTAGATGTGATGGATGTAGGAATAATGTTAGAAGGGGCCAAGGGCAAATATTTAGGATGGAAGTAGATGAGGCGATGGGTGAGACTGATGTGGAAATAGATGTCTGATGTATGGTGTTGATTGAGAAGGGGTTAAATTGATGTGATGTAGAAGGTGAAGATGAACTGGATGGTGGAGGATTAGGAAATGATTGTCTAAAGATGTCATGTGATGAGGATGGTGTAGCCTAAGAGGATGTAGGAGTATGGTGATGAGTGGGGTCATAATGAGATGATGGAGATGAGGTAATAATGGGGAGGTCTAATATGGCAGGCTCATCGGGGGTATCCCTTGGTGAGACAGGAGGAGTGATGTCATAAGATGGAGTAGGATCTGTTGACTGATACCTATGGAGAAGGAAATCATGAATGGGGTTCTTGTGAGGAATATCCATAAGAGAGGTGGGTATGGTAATGTGTGATGACCCAGAAGAGCATGAGGTAATGGGGATAAAGGTGGTAAAGGGGAGACATGGGAGATGAGGATAAGGGAGAAGGGGAACAAAGGTGATGAAATATAAGGTGAATGGGGTATAAGGTGGGAGATAAAGGGGATGATACATAAGGAAATGAGGGAAAATCATGGTCTACGGATTGATATGGTCGAGAGACGGGAGGTCTATGATGAATATAGTCATAGATAGGACTAGAGGAAGCCCTAGAAGCAACAGATGGTCAGGATGGGGTCACAGAGGACTGCTAAGAGTTGTTTGAGGAAGAGTTTGGTTCCATTTTTAAAATAGCAAGCAAGTAAACAATTCATTTTTATGTTTTGATTAAGAAAGTTTGAAGAGGATGGATATAAACGGACTTAGAAGATGGCAAAAATATGTTTGGTCTCAGGTAAGTTGTGGTTGGGAAATGTCTAAAACGGTCTCTTGTTGGGTGATCAAATCCCAATCAGTGAACCAGGTGAAAGGAATGTTTTGATGTGTTAATTGATTTGTGAAGTTTTAGGCTATGTGTGATAAGATGTGAGATGCAAAGTATTAAACCCCCTATTTAGACTATGTGAGCAAGCATGATGCAAAAGGAAAGTTTTTTTTAAGCCTAAAACAGGATGTGGTGTTTGATGAGTACACAAACAAGAAGGGAAGGTATGATGAAAAAAGGGGAAAATAAGGAAAAGAAGAATACCTGGGTAACGCTTTTCCTATTTTTCTACACTTCTCGAATGATGAGTGATCCAAGCCATGAACTGAGCAAGCAATAAAGCAAGGCCTCACGTTGTAGTGTTAGCGGAAAACAAGAAAAAAAAAGATATAGAAAAGAAAGAAACCACCTCAATGGTGGTCTCACTGGGTGTGCCAGGAATTTTGTTCCAAAATTTCTCATTTGTAATTTAAATGAATGCACTAGATACTAGATAAACTAGCCAACTCAGAAGGATAGAGGGTTTATGTTACGTCAGATGCTTGATGTTAGATACAAGCACTGAATGATGGATTATTGCTGCTGCAACAAGATCTACAAAACTGAAACATATTGGATTAGATAGATAAATGTGGGGGTTTCCCGACTAAGTGGTTCCAAGAAGCTTTTGACTTCCTTGGTGGATGTCAACCCCCGTTTGTCAGATAAAAATATGTGAAAGAAAATCATGCAGAAACAGAACTGTCACTGAATCTGGAAATGACAGAAACTGATCTAAAGCTAGTTAGATGACAATAACTGTAAAATAAGAGTTACCTGGTCTGAGTCAACGATGACCCAGAATCTACACAAGCAGGTCGATGACGACCTGGGAAGATGAATCGAGAGCTGATGATGGAATATGAAGACTTGCAAAGCTCTAATGCAATCTGAAAGCTGGTAAGGACCTGTGGCTACTATAAGTGGATTTGTAAAGGAAGAGCATGGATAGGAAGTAGGGAAAACATATAGAAAAGGATAATTTGGATATATTATTGGATGATCAGGGGCTTAGTCAATGGAAACCTAGGTGGATCAGTGGCAACCGTAATAGGGTTGGGATAAGGCCGAGAAGAAATATCTGGATATGACAACCTGAAAGCTCTAGAACTAGAACTAAGGGTCACTGAGTGATGGATGAATGGCACTTTGGACTTGTAAAATATTATTCTGCAAGAAGAAAAAGATAATTTGATAGAAATATTGATAAAAGAAATAAATATCACAAAGGGAGATCATGAGTGACGCAAATCACGATGGATGATAGATGGGATGTATGTAGCTATTGCAGGAGGCTCTGGAAGTCACCAAGAAGCTTTGATTGATGTCTAATGGATTGATTTATGAGTGATTTCTCATGATTGAATTCCCTTTGATTTTTAAAATGGAAGGAAAACACTTGCTTTAAAGCATGTCGACGATGACCAGGCTGGGTCGATCGTTGATCACGGGGAAAGTTTCCCTCTTGGGCTTGATTTTTGATTTAAGGTGGGATTTGATGATTTTAAAGGATTAGCCAAATGATTTAAAGCATATTGGCGGGATTAGATGACTTGGGGATGAATCCAAGGTAGTTGGGGCATAAAAATAGATAGGATGAAAGCTAGAAAAGCAAGGGGATGGGTTTAGGATAAAAGCATCCTAAATAGAAGGTTGGTTGGGACAATGGATGAGGGTATTAATTAATTAATTAATACCTATTAATTAGCTAATAATAATTAATATGGATGGAATAGTTGCGCATGTAAAATATTAAATGATTAATTAATTAATGTAGATTAATTAATTAATAAGGATTGGATGGGCAATTTATTAGATGGGGAGAATGATTGAATTAAAATATGCACACGTGGGTGAATGAGAGCATACACACAGATTTTAGGTGTCTACACCATTAAGGTTGTACTTTGTCCCTACTGAAGTGACTCTAAAATTACTGCCATGTATTTACTTAATTTTTTGTTTTTGTTTATCCTCGTTTGTAGACACCAATTTTTGGTATTGCTACCCCCTCACCCCAGTTTGATCTCTGTCATCTTTTTGCATACATCCATCTCTTACCTTTCTTATTTCCTTTCCATCCTAAATTTAATTTATCCCACTTTCCATTATTTCCCACCATTTAATTAATCTTCCCTAATCATTCCTAATCACCCTTAATTGGCCCCAAATCCTTATGTAATTCATTTCCTCTCCCTAAATCCTCTATTTTATCCTTTCTAGGTCAACATTTAATGTTTTTACTCATCCATGGCCTTTATTTACTCCTTTCTACACTCCATCTACCCATTTAATCATCTTATACAACCCTAACTCACCCTAATCCCGCCTCTTATGGGCTTCATCCCTCGAGCAAACCACCTTCCCATTGCCCAAATGGATGAAGCCCTGCAATTGGAGTTAACCCATCTGGGTCATTATTGACCCTATAAATCCACATTCACCCCCCTTGCAAGAGGATGAAATTTTGATTCTCTTTTGGATTTGGCTCGTTATTTGTAGGTTTCTCCTCCTCTTAGCGGAAGCTGCCCTCATATTGGAGACCTCTTGAAGACTCCTTTAATAATTGTGGAGATCTTGGGAACTTTGTCTTTGTTTTAAGTCCTATTATCATCTTTCCATAATTATCCATTAGCTTTAAATCTTGTCAGTGCTCTTTCATGTCTTTATTAGCCACCTTGGAGCTCTACCATCACCTCATCTTAGATCTACCTCAGTCATTGTCAAACTTGTTTGGTCTCTGTCAACCCATATCACTGCTACTTTATTTCATGTTACCCATCCTATCATTTGTTTGATTTTTGTGTTCCCAACATCCCATATCTTCAGATCCCATCATCACATCCTTGTGTAACCCTAGATCTGCTTCTCCAGCCTCCACTCGCCATAAATCTAGCTTGGTTTCCGTCGACCAGATTAGTAGTTGTTGCATCCATCACCATTTAAATAATTTTCTTTCATCCTTTCAAATAGATCTAGATCCATATTATATTGCCAGGGATAATTTTAGCGGCGAATATTCGTAATATGGCAAAAATTTCATTTTAGGAAAATTTTAAAAGGTGAATTATTCGGAGTGGGTCGGTGTCCTGTTCGCCTAAAATATATAGTATATTTTTTCCTTCATTTGAAAACATCAGACCTATAAAAACCTAGCTGATTCGCCCGGTAGTATACCTCAAGTAGCTTAACAAATTACCAATACTGTGAAATTTGAACTCGCATACCCTTAAGCACTAGAGATTTAGATTACTGTTAGCCTGTGATTGTTGATGCGTGACAAATGCAGTGATGACGCGCGACAAGGGCATTGTTGACACGCGACAACAGCTGTAATGATGCGCGACAGAGGAAGTGTTGACGCGCGACTTGGGTGAAGAAGTTGACGTGTGACAAGGGCAGTGTTGACGCGCGACAGTATATACAGACAGTGCACGCGTGACAAGGGCATTGTTGACGCGCGACAACAGCTGTAATGACGCGCGACAGAGGAAGTGTTGACGCGTGACTTGGGTGAAGAAGTTGACGCGTGACAAGGGCAGTGTTGACGCGTGACAGTATATACAGACAGTGGACGTGTGACAAGGGCATTGTTGACGCACGACAACAGCTGTAATGACGCACGACAGAGGAAGTGTTGACACGCGACTTGGGTGAAGAAGTTGACGCGTGACAAGGGCAGTGTTGACGCACGACAGTATATACAGACAGTGGACACACGACAAGGGCATTGTTGACGCGTGACAACAGCTGTAATGACGCGCGACAGAGGAAGTGTTGACGCATGACTTGGGTGAAGAATTTGACGCGCGATAAGTGCAGTATTGACGCACGACAGTATATACAGACAGTGGACGCGTGATAGAAAAAGGGTTGTTGACGCGTGAAAAGTGCAGAGTTGACATGTGACAAAGACCTCAGATAGGGGACACATGACAAGAATACTGACGGTTGTTGATGTATAGCAGACGCACGACAAAGAGTTTGTTGATGCGTGACATGGAGATTTTTTGATGAGAAAGTAGAGGTCGGAGGTTGCCAGACAGCACCCTCAGTGACGCGCATCATTACGGTTGTTGATGTGTGTCACTAAGGTATAGTGATGCGCGTCAATGCATTTTTTTTGACACGCGACAGCAAAATCTCCCGTCGCGCGTCTGCAGCCTTCTGTCGCAGCACTTGACAATCAGGTGAAATTTTTTCATACAACCCCCAAAAAATTTGCCTTCCCGCGAAACCGGTTCCGAGGATATTCGCCAGGTATTCTCCACCTCCGATTTCCAAGAGGTCTCTTAAAATGAACCCTGTATATTGCAGTGTTCTGCCTTCATCCTAACATCGCTTCCAACCTAGACCAGTCTCAGATCCAACTCTAGGAGGTCTTATAGGGCTATTTTTCTACATTTTATTTTCATCCTGTCTCATTCACCATCGAATGGAGCCCTGCCATCTCGAGTCATTATCGACCAGACCATGTTTGATTTATTTAGTATTTATTTAGATCATATTCATGTTTCTATCTTACATATAAAATTTCTATTTCTGTTTCATTTCAGATTCTGCACTTCTTGCTACATCCAATATATTTTATTTTATCTTATCTTTACCAAAAGCAAGGGTTAATATCCATCCTAGGAAGTTCTCACTTCTCGGGACTAAATTTTTCAAGAAACCCTCCATCAATCTACTAATCCATCCTCTGTTGATTTCACTTGATTTGCAGGTCACTTAGCTCGGTGCGGAGAAGGATATTCCAGTTTACACCCATATTCATCATCATCCATCTCAAGGTAGCTTAAACCCTCACATATTTTGAGTTACTTATTTTATGTAGTACTAGTTCACTAATCTGAATAGGAATGAGAAACTTTGGTTAACATTCTAGCATGCCTGGTGGAACCCACCCTTTCTTGACGAGTCTTGTTATTTGTCTTTCATTTTCATCTTCTTTCTTCCATTTTTCTACTAACCTCACAAGAAGGAGCGTTGCTTTCCTGCATATGGCATTGGATTGCATTGCATGGATTGGCTTTTGCTTGTTTGCTTAAAAAAATAAAAATTCAAATAAAAAGGAAAATCGTTATCTGGGTATTCCTTGTTTTTATTTCCCATATTCTTCTGTTATCATATTGTATCTCTTGTTTATTTCTCTCATTGAATCTACACACTTCATTCTAGATCTAAAAAGAACTGTTAGTGAAAAATCACAACACCCTCGAATGGCCAAAGATGTGAAGTGGTTAAAATGGGGCATTCAGTGTGATTGCATAACATTGGATCATCTCTCAAGCTGTGGGACTTGCAAAACTGAGATGATCCTCCAGAGAAAGCTGGTTATTGTTCCTAAACTACCTGCCATGAGCTACTCTAATATAGGAAAAAAAAACTATACTAATCTAACCATTCCAAGGAACCAAAGAGAAAGAGAGGGTGAAAAAATCCTACACTAAAGCGGTGATACACCAAAGAAGGAAAGGGGTGAGATGCTCTGTTGAGGGAGGATGAACAGGGGAGAAAGGAAGATGGGACGGTCAGACAGAAGTGACAAAATCCATACCCTAATCCATGATCAAAACTCCATGAAACACAATGCCCTGCCCTTGCAAATGTGAAATACATGTATAGAAAACAAATTTGAAAGGGAGAGGCACATAGAGACAACAAAACAATGCAAAGGGTTGAAGAAACACCACAAAAACACGTTTTATTGCTCTATATGGGTGCATAGACCATTACATTTCTTCTTAGAGGCACAAAAATGCTTGCTAGGCATAAGAGAAGGTTTTCAACTCAAAATGGAGTCGGGAAAAAATTTGACAGAGTTTCCCTACGCCTAGAATAATATCTCCTTTTCAAATGAGAAGTGTTAGAATATATAGAAAGAATAAGAGAGAGAAGAGGGAAAAGTCAAATCCTATTTCAACTACCATAGGATATGCATTGAATCCTACCTTAAAGAATCAACCACTATCAATCAATGCCTTTCTCAAATTCACCCCAAATCTGTCAGTTTTAGCTCCCTCCCTCCCTCTGTCTGGCATATTGAAGAAGAACGACAGATTAAATCTAATCAGATCTGGTAGTTGGAGAAATTAGGCTCTGTATTAATGGCTTGGAAGAAGTTTTCCCATTTTTCACCCACCAACACCTACAAAAAATGATATTTTATGTTTCCAAGGCATAGAGGGCGTCGATGAAAGGAACGATAACCAGATCGTACCAAGCCAAGAACACAAATGCTAATCAAACACCACGATCTATAAGATGAAAGTAATTCGCTAGAATAAATTTACATAAAACCTTTGCAAACAAATGAGTAGCAATATCATATATTATTATGGAACTCAATGAATACAATGAGAATGGGCCTTGCTTATATAGGCAAGGAATAACAATCTAAGAACCAGTCAAGGTCATAGATCAAGCCATAAATTAAGGAAATAACTAGTCATCAAAGAACTAGTCAAGACCATAGATTTAGGAGAGAACTAGACATCAAGGATCTAGTCAATACTATAGATCAAGGAAAGAAATATACCTAACAACTAGATAATATCTCCTAATATCTAAATAAGATAAAATAAATATCCACACACAAAAGTGGGTGAGGATAAATACAATAAAGGTAAATAAAGTACCTAGGTGAACATGAGCTAAGGTAAATACCTACTCTAACACCCCTCCTCAAGTGAAGCTAGGGGCCAAAATATATGTGGCATGTCCACAGTATGAGTCCCGATAACTAGGCCTGATGAGGTACTCATGTACAATAACTGGGAAAAAAGGACACCGCAAGGTACCCAAAACTAGTAACAACAAAGTAAAGAGAGTAAAGACCCACTCCAAGGAATCCCAAGAAGCTCAGATAAAAAAAATCGTACAATGTTGAAGAAGTTTGGTGTGCACTATGGTCTGAATCCATTGCTCGATCACAAAACTCAAAAACAATTGACACTGGGCTCCACCTAAATAGCTCCATACAAGGAGACTGTCAACAGAGTGATGTCAAAAGTGCAAATAAAACACCAAACATAATTTGATTAAGTGCTGTAAATAGGTGTGCCATGATCCAAGAAAAATAACCAAAGAAACAAGGCAAGGACAAAATCTAGAGTGTCATGATCCAAGAAAATCCAAGGTAATAAGGCAAGGACACAAAACCCGAAGAAGCAAGATCAGCACCACACCCTCCCATACTGCTGAATGGGTGGAGTGGCGCTACAAATTTGTATGAGTTGTTAAAACAACTACTTGAACACTGAAAAACTAACACTGGGCTCCACCAGAATAGCTCCCCCATAAGAGAGACTATCAACATGCTAAAAGTGTCGAAAATACAGATACAAAATCTCTCAACAAACAAGAGAGATACACTACACTTGCTAAATATAATTGCTCAAACATAAGAAGCATCACAATGCATAAGGTATAGAAAGTGGAGCAAGAGGCCGAATGGTGGAGGATCCATGCCTGTAGAGTCCTCTCAATGAATGCCTATGTCACCTCCACGAGTGATCAAATATCCACTCCAAATCAACATGGATGGATGAAGAAGATGCCTGCATATGACTCAGTACAAAATGCACAATGGGTGTATGCAAAAGAATATCATAATGTGTGTCAGGTTGATCATGTCTGATAGCTGAAATCTTAGATTTCTCAATTTTGAGTGAAGATGTAGAACTCATGTGTTGCTCAAGATCCTCAGAAAGAGTCGAGCGAACAAAAAAAGGAGCTCTGTCAATGTGTGATCAAAATGAAGTATCTACTCGAAACCAATGTCATGATGAGAATTCCACTTCACATGTGGAATAGAGGAAATAATACCCTATGAATGTCTGCCAATGACTCCGCTAGTGAGACCCATAAAATGGAGCATGCGAGAATTGAATGCAATGGTATGCTTCCCAAAAAAGCCATGCAACTAGGTAGAAGTAGGATACACAACATGTGGTACTGTAAAAGGCACAAATGTGGAAGAACATGCAGTAACAAGCCTCACAGGTTTAGAAGCATCAAAAGTGGGTTCAGGCTCAAAGACTGGAAGATAATGTCAGTGGGTACAAGAGCAACAGTTGCAAGTGGACTAGGAGTATGGATATGGTTGTCTACAATATGATGGTGATGCTGTAGGCTAACAAGTTTGTTCTGTAGGGAGTGTATTATTGTATCCTTATCATGAATGAGTGATTGTAGAAGAGAATTTCACTTCTTGAGCGATCTATTTTCTTCCAAAAATTTTACAATATCCTCTTGAAGTCCACATACTTAAGAGAAAAGCATATCATTCTCAAAATCCATGATAGGTACAAACTGCAACTCCCAAAAATTTAGGACGTTGGGATCAGCTAAAATTACATCTACAATTGATTACAAAACTCCTCCATATTTGACACTTTATAATTATAGTGAAAGTCTCAAAATAAATATTTCCAATGGAAAGAGAATGAAAAAAAAGTACTTTTGTAAAAAACGACACTCAAAACTGAGTTACCGATCAAAAGTTACAAGCTTTTTAATATTTTACTCTGTTATTTATTTTAGGTGCCACTAAAACAAAATAAAATGTTGTTGCCTTCACCACACAAATAAAATTAAAGGGGGCTGAAGTTAAGCACCTACTATTAGGAATCACAAGCTTTAAGCCCTCATATGACCATACCATATGACCAAGGGCTAAGGATTTTAATGGGATCCACCTGCCGCTTCTGAAAATAGCAACCTGCGGATTTGCCCGAAATAGGAAAAAATGTGCACAACATCCATGGACCCCTGCCAAAAAAGGAAAGATCCAAAAACCTTCCTACGCATAAACCGCTGAACAAATATGCAAAGACCATAAAGCATTCCCACGAATTCTTTCCCTGTGGGCACAGATCCTGGGGTCAACCAGTGTGCTTCTCTACAACCAAAAAAATGACTACTGCATGAAATGGACTGATTACACTCGATCTTAGGGTTTTTCACACCTTCTGAATCCAATGGAAGCATTTCTGTTTTTACATAAAAATGCACACATGCAACAAAATACAAGAATTCCCGAATATATGAATATACAAAAATTTATTTGCAAAATAAAACTTATAGACGGATGTCAACAGCAATCTCCAGCTCTGATACTATGAAAGGAATGATAATCAGATTGTACCAAGCCAAGAACACATATGCTAATAAAACACCATGATCTATAAGATGAAAGAAATTCTCCATAATAACTTTACATAAAACCTTTGCAAACAAATGATAAGAAATATCATATATTATTATGATATACAATGAGAATGGGCCTTGCTTATATAGGTAAGGAATAACAATCTAAGACCCAGTCAAGGTCGTAGATCAAGCCATAAATCAAAGAAATAACTAGTCATCAAAGAACTAGTCAAGACCATAGATTTAGGAGAGAATCTAATAGCCAGTCAAGGATCGTAGATTCATAGCCATAAATCACGGAAATAACTAGTCATCAAAGAACTAGTCAATACCATAGATTAAGAAAATAAGTATACCTAACAACTAAATAATATCTCTTAATATCTAAATAAGATAAAAGAAATATCCACACACATAATTGGGTGAGGATAAATAAAATAAAGGTAAATAAAGTACTTAGGTGAACATGAGCTAAGGTAAATACCTACTTTAACAGTTGAGACGTTTCCAAAAAATCTTCTCCCGCTCAAATCTAAGTTCTCAATAAAAAGATATGGTCATTTAAATTTTTGGGTCACGGGTGCGTAATATTTAAACAAGTCTGTCTGTACCAGGTCCACGTGGTAGCTCTGTGCTCGTTTGATATTTGAATCCTTCCTTCACTCTTGGAATAACGCCCATGTGACATGTGGCAGCATCTACAGGTTTCCCTATTTCCTTTATATTCTTCCTGAGTCTTTTCCATGGGTGGAGGCACTATATCCAACCCAAGACATGTGGAGGCTTTGCGCATGTTTAGAAACTTCCCCCAGACTTTACCTTTGGAGTAGCGTAGATACGACACGTGGAGACCTCCATGGGCCTTTGAACTTTTCAATGGTCGCCCTCACATTTTCAGGCTCTGGGACATGTGGAAGGCCCACGTTCATTTGACAATCTACTCAGGGTACCACTTTTGAATGTGTGCTATTTAGACACCTGACACCTTCCACCTGCATTCATTACTTAGCCATTTTGGGCCCATTCTCCTTTTCACCTCTATTGACCATTGGCTACGTGGAGTGCTGGCGCAAGTTCAAGTCTCCACCTTGGGCTCCCATTTTGGAATTGCGATGAGTTGACACTTGGCCCCTTCCGCCGAGTCGAAGAATTTTCAATGGTTGGTGTAACTTTTTGGAGCTCTGGATGCGTGGAGGCTTGGCACTTGTTTCAGGTTTCCCCTTTGGTTTTAAGTTTTGGAGGTGCACCATTTGGACACTTGGTAGCTTCCGTTGTCTTCTCCATACTTAGTCAATTTCGGGGTTCATCCTAAACTATTTCAGAGCCCGAAGAATTTGAATCTTCACCGTTTCTTTTCCTTTGAGTCTCTGGTTCCTTTGAAACTGCCCGGCCTCCTTCCCCGACCCTACCATTCCATTTCCAAGCCCACCTATAATTTGTTTGTTGGATTTGAGGCACAGATTCACTTGACAGAGCTGTTTCTTGAATTTCTTCTTGCACGGGGTCGTTTGATCTTTCGTAGGCCCTGCGACTCCATTGTAAAGTCCCTTTGCAACCTTGTTTGTCATCCTAGAATGTGAGCTCACAGGTCTAAGTAATTTCCTTCATAATTTCCTTATGTGTAGGATTTGTCTTGACCAAATTTACCGGGGGGTGAATTTGGGATAACAATTTGGCGACTCATGGGGACATCTACCTACTAGATGAAGAGACCAGTAGCCTTGAAGTGTCCATTGGGCATGGAAGTCACAATTAAATTCCTGGTACTGAACCTTCCTTCAAAATGGACTCCCTGACTACCTGAACTTTCTATGTTATGCCTATCCCTGAGCTTGCCCATGCGTCTGCACTCTCAATTTTCATAAGAAAATCTTGAAATGGATTTTCTGAGAGTACAAAATTGTATTGACCTAGGGGCTTTCATTTGTCCCTGAATGGACTGACTTATAAAACATCCTTTGGTTACTTTGCATTTGTTTCATTTTTTGGAACTAGCAACTGCTACAGACAACTATGGATCTTTCTACCGTGAATACTGAAGAGCCTGGCCTTGGTCTGTCTCGAGAATAAACTGTTACAATGTTTACCCGGGGCACATTGAACTTCGCAATGACATAACCTTGGAGCAACAAAATAGAAAAACAACACTATGTATAAAGAATCAAATCATACATGCCTCAAATGAGACATGCAGAGTGTGCACAAGCACTTTTTCTGCTGAAAACAAAATCTACTCCTACTCCTATACTAACCAGAAAGAAAGAAAATCTTAAACAAAGCCTGCTATAGGCAGGGAGAAATAGCTTCCCTTTCTCAAAAGGGGCAGCCATGCAAATGATTTGACACTAAATATGGCTGCCTGGATGAATAAAAAACTGACTTTAAGCCTGTCCTCCACCCAAATCATCAAGGTATCTACATTAACCAAAAATACCTCCTCAAGCTGATTGGTCATTAGACTCCTGGAGGTATTGATGGTGACCCTTGGTACTTTGATGCTCATCCTCATGCCCTAAAGTAGGCATGACTGGTTTTGGCTTCTCCCTTGGCTCCAATGAAGCCAAATATCTGATTGGGCAAGGTATGGTCCTTTGAATGTGCCCATGGTTCTGAACTCTAACTCCAAAAATGGAGTCTTTTTGTGGACCTTCTTGGATGGATGGTGAGAGGGAGATGATGACATCTCCTTGTTTTTTTCTCTTGTGAAGAACATGGAAGACCATGATCTTCCAACCCTGGTTCCAAAAGGATGTTGTGAGACATAGCTTGCTGTCTTTGAGCACCTCCTTTATGGCAGCAGGCTCATGTGCTTGGAAGATGGATGATGGAAGAGAAAATGATGTGATCTCCATGGGCTTTTCTCCATCAAAGCAATCCTCTAAGTCAGATAGATAATTTGCCTCCTTGTTGTCCTGTTGCATGTGCTCAACCTCCTCCATGGTGTCTTCCTGATCTAAAACTTGCTCACCATGGTTCCCTTCTTCTCAAACATGAAGTTTGAAAGATCAAACTCTTCTTCAACATCAAAGCTTGAAGGGGATGAAGTGGAAGGAAGAACTGAAGGTTCTCCTATAGCCTGCTCCACTTGGAACCTCTGAAACTGTATGGTCCTCCTCCATCATGGGTTCATCAATCAAATCAGGCCCTTGAAATGAAAGCAAAAAATCTTCAATGATGCCTTCTTCATTGAGTGGCCTCAACTCTGATTCGATCTCTCCCAGTTGCTCCTCTTCAATGGGACTTGGAGCTGGTTGTTCTTCCTCTTCAACTAGTTGTGCAGCTTGGGTCAGCTTAGCATCCTCTTCAGACAAAGTGCCATCATGGACACTACATCCAGAGTAGCCAAACTGCTGATCTCCTTCTTCTTGTTTTTGTTCCTTCTTTGCTGCAAACTCGGTCTCAGCCACCACTTGATCTTCAACTTTGACCTCCTCTATTGGCTTGACCATCAAGGGGATCTTTATAAACCCAAAATTTGGCAGCCCAACTCTTCAGATTGTCTGTCATTTCTTCTTTGTTGGGCTCCCCTTCTTGCTTGTTTTCCTTGACTGGATTCTTGAGTCTCTTCCCAACATGGACTTGGGAAAGCAAGAGGAGTGACAGGTTGGGGTTCAACCAACTTTGTAATTGTTTGTGGTGGGGAGGGAGGTGGAAATTCTTGTTTTTTTGGAGGGGATGACTGTTTGGAAGGGAAAGGAGGAGAGGAACTGAGGTGTGATGGGAGATCAGGAGATGGAGAAAATAAATTAACACTTGGGGCAACAGATGAGGGGCTTGACTCATGAAACTGCTGAAATGATAAATCTTGAGAAAGAGAAAATGAAGGACATGGAGCTAGTGATTGACTTACCCATTGACAAGGTTGTCTTGCACCTTGCTCATAAGCCTCAATGTCCTCAATCCACTGTGTAAGTTGAGGCATCACTTCAATCATGAAGTTAATCTTCTCTTGAGGGCTGTAATGTCTTGGAAAAGGGCCTTCCCATGGACAAGGTGCCCTGCAACCAATCTTGAATGCCTTCATTTGTGCTATGCCCCTTGACTGAACCATGCTAACCTCCATTTTTTGAATTTTCTCCAATAAACCAGCATTCTCCACATAGTTGTCACCATTGTATGTGCCCCCTTGTTCTTGATAAGCTCCATGGCCAAACTGACTTTGACCTTGCTCATATGGGTAAGCATAATGGTCCTGGATCTGATTATAATGTTGATTTGGAGGAGTTTGGAAATGCGTTGGAGGTGGACTGCATTGTTGTAAGTGTGAGTTCCATGAAGGGAATGAAGTCATGATTGCACAACCTCATGGAATGGGAGAAAATGAAAGAGATGGAAGAAGAAAATGGATGAAAATGAGTGGAAATGGATGGAAAAGGTTTGCAACTCAGAGAATGGGTTTTTGACCAGATGGAGTCACCAGATGTGCTTGTATGTGCCTCAAAAGGCTGAATCCCACCAAGAACACATCAACTTGATGAAATAAAGTGAAGACCTCTTGTCCCACCGGGCATGCCAAAACTGTTAGTGCAAAATCACAACACCCCATAATGGCCAAAGATGTGAAGTGGTTAAAATGGGGCATTCGGTGTGATTGCATAACATTGGATCATCTCTCAAGCTGTGGGACTTGCAAACCTGAGATGATCCTCCAGAGAAAGTTGGTTCTTGTTCCTAAACTACCTGCCACAAGCTACTCTAATGTAGGAAAAACTAAACTATCCTAATCTAACCATTCCAAGGAACCAAAGAGAAAGAGAGGGTGAAAGAAAATCCTACACTAAAGCGGTGATACACTAGAGAAGGAAATGGGTGAGATGATTCTGTTGAGGGAGGATGAAACATGGGAGAAAGAAGATGGGAAGGTCAGACAGAAGTGACACAAACCCAGATCTAATCCATGATGAAAACTCCATGAAACACAACGCCCTACACCTGTAAATGTGAAATACATGCATAGAAAATAGATTTGAAAGAGAGAGGCACAGAGAGACAACAAAACAATGCAAAGGGTTGAAGAAACACCACAAAAACATGTTTTATTTCTCTATATGGGTGCACAATCCATTACGTTTTTGGAATAGAGGCACAAAAACATTTGTCAGGCATAGGAGAAGGTTTTCAACTCAAAATGGATTTGGGAAAAAAATTTGACAGAGTTTCCCTACGCCCAGAATAATCTCTCCTTTTCAAATGAGAAGTGTTACAATATATAGAAAGAATAAGAGAGAGAAGAGGGAAAAGTTGAATCCTATTTCAACTACCATGGGATATGCATTGAATCCTACCTTGAAGAATCAACCACTATCAATCAATGCCTTTCTCAAATCCACCCCAAATCTGTCGATTCTAGCTCCCTCTGTCTGTCTGGCATATTGAAGAAGAATGACGGATCGAATCGAATCAGATTTGGTAGTTGGAGAAATTAGCTTTATATTAATGGCTTGGAAGAAATTTTCCCATTTTCACCCACCAACACCTATAAAAAATGATATTTTATATTTCCAAGGCATAAAGGGCATCAAGATGTTTCCAAAAAATATTCTCCCGCTCAAATTTGAGTTCTCAGTCAAAAGATATGGTCATTTGAATTTTTGGGTCACAGGGGCATAATATTTAAATGAGTCTATCTGTACCGGGTCCACGTTGAAGCTCTGCACTTGTTTGAGATTTGACTCATTCCTTCCTTATGCTCTTGGGTAAAGCACCCATGTGACACGTGGCTGCTTTCGTCCACAGGTTTCCCTTTTCCCTTTTTATTCTTCCTGAGTCTTTTCCACGAGTAGGAGGCACTATATCCTGGCCATGGACATGTGGAGGCTTTGCACATGTTTAGAAACTACCCCTAGACTTTACCTTTGGAGTAGCATTTTGATACTGACACGTGGAGACCTCCGCGGCCTTTGGAATTTTCCTAATGGTCGCCCTCACCTTTTTGGGCTCTGGGACACGTGGAAGGCCCACGCTCATTTGACAACCTACTCAGGGTCCCGGTTTTGAACATGCACTATTTGGACACTTGGCGCCTTCCACCTGCATTCATTACTTGGCCATTTTGGGCCCATTCTCCTTTTGACCTTTATTGACCATTGGCTACATGGAGGGCTGGTGTAAGTTTGAGTCTCTGCCTTGGGCTCCCATTTTGGAATTACGCTGAGCTAACACTTGGCCCTTCTGCTAAGTCAAAGACTTTTCAATAGATGGTGCAACTTTTTGGAGCTCTAGACACATGGAGGCTTGACGCTTATTTCAGCCTACCCGTTTGGTTTTAAATTTTGGAGGTGCACCATTTGGACACTTGACAGCTTCCGCTATCTCCTCCATACTTAGTCAATTTTGGGGTCTGTCTTGAACTATTTTAGAGCCCAAAGACTTTGAATCTTTTCCATTTCTTTTCTTTTGAGTCTTTGGTTCCTTTGGCACCATTCGACCTCCTTCCCTGTCCCTGTCATTCCATTTCCAAGACCTGCCTATAACTATTGTTTTGGATTTGAGGCATGGATTCACTTAACAGTGAAGCCATTTCTTGAATTTCTTCTTGCACGGGGTTGTTTGATCTTTTACAGGCCCCGCCACTCCATTTTAAAGTCCCTCTATAACCTTGTTTGTCATCCTGGAATGTGGGCTCGCGGTTCTGAGTCATTTCCTTCATAATTTCCTTATGTGCAAGACTTGTCTTGACCTCGAAATTTTTTAGGGGGTGTATTTGGGATTTTGGAACTAGCAACCGTTATAGACTATGGGTCTTGGCCAAATACTAAAGGGCCATAATTGGTAGGGGAGCAATGCAAACAAAATTTATGTACACTTCATCACACACATCCTAAAACACATGCAGAGTCAATTTACACATCTAAAACAAAGTCTTCCTACTCCTATAACTAAAGGATTTCATCACCCAATAATGATGTTACATGACAGGGTGTTTAGCTGACATTTCTCAAAAGGGACAGCAAAAATGAATTTGACATAGATTTATGCCTCACGTACCTGAGTTATATCTAGGATCTCCCAAATCATCAAGACATCTACATGAACCAAAAATACCATCAAGTTTATTGCCATTTCCTAGGTTCAAGACCCATTTTCTCTTCTTTTTCACATGATTGGTTTTGGATTTTCTAAATAATCAAGACATGATTAAACGGTTTTATTGAATTGACCATTTCTGATTATTAAAGAATGGAGTCTTCTGAACCTTTGATATAAGTTCTTGTTTTTCTGTTTCATGCTGTTTATTACCCATTCTCAGGCCAAGAAAATGCAACCATCTACCTCATCCACTGAAATCCCCAGTTTTGATGATTTTTTCCAAGAAACTTCTACACTCAACATTCCTTCTACACCTATGATCATCACACCTTTGGTCTCCCAACCCCTTGTTTCTATGGTCTCTCTTTATGAATCCCATGTCATCCAAAATGATCCTCATCCCAAGACCAATCCTTCTATCTCTCATCAGTCCAATTCCTCTAGATTAGCTACACCCCCATTTGTTGCTCCTTTAGAAACTCGTGGACCTCCTACCATCCCTCGTGGATGCTTCGAGTTTCAAGAACTCTTTGACGTTAATCCCATTTCCCTTTATGACTATCTTCTACATAAATCCACCATGATCCCCCAATCCCATCAAATTACTCAATTGGTGGATGCCCATTCCTGCCCAATTTACCTTATATTAACACTACTATAGCTTCTTCTATCCTCATCACCTGTTCATCTATTATGGTCACTCGTGCCCATATCCAATCATCTCTAGAGTCTCATTTGCTTCCTCCTCTAGATGAAAATCACAATTCAACTTTACCTCTTATCTCCACTTCCCATGTTCACACCAATGTGATCACTTCATAGTGCCATCTTTTTAAATCAACTCAAACCCATCAACCTCTTCCTTGAGGTGTTTTTCACTGCATACTCGCTAACTAATCCACTCAAGTATCCCAAACACCTATCACTTATATCCCAACTCATACTATTCCTGCATCAATCAATATCCCCATCTCTCAACATCCAATGCAATCTCATCAATCTTATCACATCCCCATTTCTCAACAACAACCTTTATCTCAACCCATTCAATCAAATCCATTTACTTACATCCCTCTTATCAAACACTTCCACAAACACCTACTCATACTCAAGCACATCAACCTTATCAACAACCTAACCCATCCAACTCATATGTGTCACAATCTCATCCTTTGACATATCAACCACATCCATCTAATGATCCCATGCAAGCATTATTGAGTAAAATGGATAATCTTGAAGCTGCTACCTTGGGATCCAAAACTTCATTCTCATATGAAAAAATATGTAACGAACCCATCAATCCATTTGTCCCTACAAAACCTTATCCTCCTCACTGGGAAATTCCAAAGTTATATAAATTCAATAGTAAGGAGGATCCTTAACAACATCTTCATGATTTTAGACACACATGCTACTTAATTTCCCATGATTAGGACCTTATGCTTCACACCTTCCCCATGTTGCTATCCGGTCCCATGCTAGATTGGTATAATGGCATCCCGCAAAACTCATTATTCTCCTTCACCCAACTTTGAAATTGTTCCTAGAATACTTCTCAATCAATATTATGTGCATAATATCACTATCACCAGACCTCTACGCCATTAGACATTATGATGATGAATCTATCATCAATTTTGTCACATGATGGCATGTGGCATCATTAACCAAATATCATTCTCCCTTCCATAGACCGAGCTTATTGAACTCTTCTCATGTTCATGTGTAAATCATATATCCTCCACTCTTCAAATTCAATCATTCCAAACATTTGAAGAGGATTTCACTATGGCTCATAAACTCAAACTTCGTGGCCTTAAGCAACGCCGCTTCAAAATTTGATCAAACACGCCCACACCCAAATTTACAAAATCCTCCACACATGGTGATAAATCTAAAAATGTCTGCTAATGCATATCATAATCAATCTTCATCCACATCCACTACTCACACAAAGCCTCCACAAAGAGGTCCTAGACTCACCTCCTAACTATACCCCTCTTGGGGAATCATATATCTCAATATTTGACAAGTTGATGGTGGTCCACCTTCTTCAACTTCCTCCCATCTGACCTTTTGATGATTCACGACCCAAACCAACATGGTATCATGAGGAGAATTATAGCAAGTATCACCAAGTCCAAGGTCATGACATCAAGAAATTTCATTCCTTCAAAGATATTGTCCAAAAAATTATAAATCAAGGTGATATCCAAGTGGACAATCCCAACGCACCACCAAATAAGCCCCTTGATTGCTTTAAACAACCATTCCCCAATCATCCATAAAAAAATTAGATTCCACCCCTATATCTTATGCACTTAATTTTCACACAATTGACACCATAAACCAAGAGCTATCATCATTATCTACATGCACCATCTCATCACCTACTACATCTACCCTTATTTCATCCACATCTACAACTTCATCAATATTTACATCCACATCTACACTAATCACATCTACAACTATCACACCCACATTAATCTCAATTATGCCAACTACTACTCAATGTTTGCCACTTCTACATATATTGCATCTACACCCACTATATCTACAACTTCCTCATCCACATCAATCTCAACAATACCCACTACCCTATATGTGTCTACTACATCCCAACTTATCACATCTATATCTTCACCTACAACTATCCCAACACCTGCCTTGACATTTTCATCACATGCACCTATATCTTTACCTATTTTCACATCAATCACATATACTATTATGACCATACCAACATCAACATCCCAACCTCGACTTATATCTACACCATCCCTTGAAACATCTACACAAACACTCCTACTTTCGATAACTCCAAATGATATTCTTACCCCATCTACAAAACCAATCACACCCACACCAATCAATCCTAAACCTACACAATCTACAAAACCTTTTTATCTCATTAAGAACATCACCTAAAAACCACTTTCACCTACAATATCCATATCTACAACACCATCTGCATTATCTAGTTCTACTTCTATAGACCGTCTAATTGAAATAATCATCATTCATGCCAAAGGAAAATCCCCACATCCAAAGTCTAAGAACCTTGGAATGCCTATCCAAAAATCTCTCACACATCCTCATAAAAAGTTAGATCTTCTTTCTCCTAACCAATCTAATGCCACATCATCTTTATCCATCTAAGGGCCAAGCCCTTCACCTAATACACCCATCAATGACCAATATAAGTCAAATAAATCTCACCCCCTTCCAAGTATGATCCTCCTTCAAAACCATTCAAATTCCAAATCATTAAAATCAAATCTAAACTACCCATTCCTATGTTTAAATCTAAATCTAAATCCCAAGTACCTGTTTCTTCTTCTAAACCCAAATCTGAATAAAAATCCTCCATCAAACCTCACAAGAACAAAGAACCCCTCTCATCCAATTCATCCATAACCCACATATCCTTTTCTTCAAAACATTCTATTGGGTCCTATGTAGAGGTCCTTCAACATTTAATTCACTCATCTGCGATCAAACTTACCTCTATCAAAACTTTCGACCCTTGTGGTCAAACACCATCATGGTTTGATCCTAATGTCATTTGTGCTTATCATCGCACCCCTAGACATGAAACCGAGAATTGCAAATCCCTCCAAGCTATAATCCATAATCTTATTGAGGAAGATGAACTTCTCATCAAGGGGGACCATCCTCCCACAACCAATTCAACTTCTCAATCCTAATCCTCATCTACCAAAATCTCTAAGTCCCCTTATTCATCCAAGACTTTTGTCACTATTCCTCTACTGAATGTTACGCATCCCAAGGATAGTCCTTATTTTTCTATCAATTATGCCCATCTTACTAATCATTCTTATCCTCGTCATCCTCAACCACATATCCAATCAAAACCCAAAGTCATCACCACTTCTCTTTTTAACGAGCCTACCCCATCTACCTTAACATCTACTAGCTCATCCATTCCTTACTCTTAATCCTATCACATCTTCTACTTCATCTAATGATCCCATGGGTATAGGTGACATTGCGTCCCTGCCCATAAACTCTTTTAATCTCTAAGAAGCCAACATGGAAATTTTTCTCCGAAATGGATTTTACCATACATTATCACACATAAGTATGGATCTTGAACCTATCATTTAGTGTCTCTTGGTGGTAATCCATAAATGAAACCTCTCAATGCATTGCACTTATGGCCTTTCTATTTTTAACACACCTACCATCACGAATTTAGTTATCTTGGTGGTCATCCAACCATCATTAGCCTCTTTCATCTTTCATTGTAATGATTTGGAACTATGTGGTCTATCATCAATATCCTATCTATGACCTTGAATATGGGCACCAACGCTCTGACTATAACTTATTCCTTATGGAAACATTCCTCCTTCTAGGTGGGAACCCTCAAACAATTACAACCACCACCATCTTATCTACTGAATGGAACCATGCTAAGGTTCCATGAGTGTCACTTGTACATATTCTCATCCCTTCCCTAAGTGGTCTACTTGGTATCCCCAGCTCTATCCCAAAGTCATGGATGATCATTATCTAAAGCTATCTTATCCAAAAGAAGACTTCTCCCTCAGAGGATAACTATTTATATACAATAAAAATGTCAAAAGTATAGACTAATCCCTTGAAGCATGCATATCTTATCCTGCCATTCAAAAAAATCAAAAATTCAAAATCCAAAAGCACAAAGCAAAATGTAGACCACTCCCTCGAAGGATAGCTACCATCTCATATCATGTAAAAAAAGGATTCCCACATTGATCAACCTTCCAAATATTTAAATGCAAAAGAAAAATATCCAAAAGAAAACATCCCAAGGAAGCTTCCCATGCCGACAAACTTTCTCATCCTCCAAAAAATTACGACATTGATCAATTTGCGCTATATTTCTCAGAGCTAGGGCATAGTCCTAGGAACAACCACCTAAGGAGAACCTATTTTCCCACGTATGAGTGTCATCCAAACCCCTTATCTCATGTCGACATTAGGTTCATAATTTCAATTTCCATACTTTCCCTCATGATCCTTGGAATAACTAACTATCGTTGTTTATGTGTTAACACTTGTTGTTGGCTGCAAGTGTGTGACCTTGTTTGTTTCCTTTTCATTTTTTCCTCTAATCCAGTTCCAAACATCTATCTTATGTGTGCCCCTTCCTATTTTTCTTCCTATATTTTGGTCATCCTCATAAGGTCACATTTTTTCTATCACATCCAATCCAATCCAATCCAATCCAATCACACCATCTTATCTCATCTCATCCATTTTATTATCTCATCAATCTCTTATCTCATCTCAATCCAATATATCTTATCTGATGTTTTTATTTCATCTCACCCAATCTATTATCTCATCTTATCCAATCAATTGTCTTATCTCATCCACATTTTATCTTATCTCATCAATCTCTTATCTAATCTCATCCAATTCTCTTCATCCAATCCTTCTCTCTCTTCCACTTTAGGCTTGTGTTTCACCCATAACACACTAATATTTGCCTTACATGGCTCATCTTGTTATCCTTTCCTATCATATTATATAGTAGTGCATTCTTGATCAAATCTCAAGCCCACCTTTGTGGCAATATTTGTGTTCCCCGCCGGGGCACCATATCTCATCCTAAGTCCACTTTGTGGCCATATTTGTGTTCCATGTTAGGGCATCATTATTTCATCCCTTCTTCACTATGTTCATCTTATCTTTCCCATCCCACTAGGACACATATTTTCTTGATTCCTCATGTATGAATAATATCACATAATTTTCCCACGCACCTTGTCAGAGCTTTGTCTTGACCATTTTCACATTTATTTGCACATATTTTGATGGCTTCCTTTGATCCATTGGTCCCGTGGATTGCACATCCATTTAAGTGGATTCCCCTTGGATTCCCTTCATATTATAATGGTATTTACTGACTCACAGGTCTGTACGACATTACCATCATCTCAATTGACGCCATAATTTGTTCCCTATTAGAGTGGTTTTGAAATCATTGCCATATTTTTATTTACATTTTTTAGTTTTTGTTTATCCTCATTTGGGATATAATATCTTATTCCTTTATTTTCTCATTCTTTCCATCCTTTCTTCATTTATATCTTTCAAATTCGTGAGTGACTTCCTTTGTGTCATCATTCCCTAGTTTGGGGGGGAGCACCTCATCAATAATTTTCTCAGTTCTTCTCATTTTTGTCTCGTGGCTTGCCAAAAGCAAACCACTCGAAAAAAAGGGGAAAATGTACACACAAATTTTTGGTATCGCTACCCCTCACACCACGTTTTCTCTCCATCATCTTTTCACATACGTACCTCTCTTCTCTTTTGAATTTCTATTCACTCCTAAATTCAATTTATCACACTTTCCATTATTTCCCACCGTTTAATTAATTTTCCCTAATAATTCCTAATCACCCTTAATTGGCCCCAATTCCTAATTTAATTCATTTCCTCTCCCTAAATCATCTATTTTATCCTATTTAGGTCAACATTTAATGTTTTTACCCATCCATGGCCTTTATTTACTGTATTCTACCCTCCACCTACGCATTTACTCATCCTATGAAACCCTAACTCACCCTAATCCTTCTAAACCATAATCCCACCTTGTATGGGTCTCATCCCTCGAACAAACCACCTTCCCATTTCCTAAATGGGTGGAGCCCCGCAATCGGTGGTGACCCATACAGGTCGCCATCGAACCTATAAATCCACCTTCACATCCTCCTCATAAGAGGATGGAATTTTTAATCTCTTCCAACTTTGGCTCATTTTTGGTAGGTTTCTTCTCTTTTTCAGCATTAGCTACCCTCATCTTGGAGACCTCTTGAAAACTATTTTCATCATTATGGAGATATTAGGAACTTTGGTCTTTGTTTTAAGTGCTCTTATCATCTTTCCATCATTATCCATTAGTTTTGCAACTTGTCATACCTCTTTCAGGTCTTTATCAGCTACCTTGGAGCTCTGTCACCACCTCATCCTAGATGTTCCTTGGTCACCATCAAACCTGTCTAGTCACCATCAACCCATCTCACTGCTAATTTCTGTCCTGTCATCCATCCTATGATCTGTTTTATTTCTGTGTTCCCAACTTGCCATATCTTCAAAACCCATCATCATGTCCTTCTGCAACCCTAAATCCGCTTCTTAGCCTTTGTTCACCGTATATCTAGCCAGGTCACCATCGACCATATTAGTAGTTATTACATCCATCACCATTTTCATAATTATCTTGCATTATTTCGAATAGATCCAAATCTAGATTATTCTGCAATGTTCTGCCTTCATCCTAACATCACTTCCAACTCAGATTAGTTTCAGATCCATCTCTAGGAGGTCTTATAGTCCTATTTTTTCTATATTTTCTTCTCATCCTGTCCCAGTCACAATTGACTAGACCCCTACCATCTTGAGTCATCGTCGAACCACCTCAGTTTGATTTATTTATTATCTATTTAGATCAGATATGTGTTTCTATCTTACATATAACATTTTAGTTTCAGTTTCATTTCAAATTCTAAATTTCTTAATACATCTAATTTATTTGATTTTATCTTATCTTTATCAAAATGAGGGTTGACATCCATCCTAGGAAGTTCTCACTTCTCGGGACTGAATTTTTTAGGTAACCCTCCATTAATCTACTAATCTATCCTCTATTGAGATCTCTTGATTTATAGGTCACCTAACTCACCGTGGAGAAGGATATTCCATTTTACACTCGTATTCATCATCATCTAATCTTGAGGTACCTTAAACCCTCACATATTTTGAGTTACTTATTTTATTTAGTACTAGTTCACTAATTTGAGCAAGAACAAGGAAATTTGGTCAACAAGGAGCTTGTTTAAAGATGAAGAAAGAAGGTTATAATCATTATTAAGCCCAAGATGGTGAATATATATCAGGAGAATTTGTGTACATGATTATATCAGGTCCATGAATGTCTCATTGTACAATTGAAGTTAAGGAAGTGAGTATGCAATCCAAGGAGTCAAGTAATCAAGTAAGTTGATTGAATTGTTACCATTTTATTTTCATGTCAAGATGTCAAATAATGCTTTTTTCATAAATGTCAAGGGGGGAAAGTATGCTTAGAAACATGAAAATAGAGTCTTGTAGATACTTGTGTGTATGGTTGCCATCAATGTTTTTGAAGGTGGTTGCCATCAATGACAAAGGGGGAGATTACTGGGCATTGTGTCTATGTTTGTCATTGATGTCAAGTGGCATATTGATGTCAAAGGGTGTCAAGGTGTGTTAGGTGTCTCTATGAGGTGTCATCCATGAGTTAAGTTGAAGGTTGATTGATTGTTTTTGGTTTTGGTGCTGCTATTGTGTCTTGGTGCATGGTGCAAGGTAGTATGGTCATGATATGAGTTATAAATGCTGGTATGAGGCGTAACATAGTCATAGTGATGTGTATGAGGTGTTAACAAGTCTATAAGATGTCATCGTGGTTAGTTCATGAGAATTATGTGTTGAGTCAAGTCATTCTATGCTTAGTCCTAGACCTAGGTCAAGTAGGATGAGATAGTAGCATGAGAAATAGTGTAGGGAAGTCCTGTTTAAGAATGGTAGGTGTGTTGTGACACTTCATATGAAGTGTGGAAGGCCTCCAAAGTTAGTAATCAAAGGTTTAATGTATGTTTAATGTCTATTGAAGAAATTATGTTGAGAACAAGGTATGAAGAAACATGTAAGTATTGGTGGCGAGAGAGTTTCACATGAAGTTGAGCATGGGTGAGCATTGATGAGCATGGAGGAGGTCATCATAGTGATTTGGGTTAAGTTTTAGGTCAAGGCAGTGAAGGAGTTGCAATAAAAGTGATGTTTGGTCATATCAAGCTTTTAGAGAGAAAAGTCTAGCTTGATAGGTAAATTTCATTTGCACACCCACTATAGAAACAAACGAAAGCACTTGGGTAAATTTCTAGGTCCTAAACACATACTACCATTCATATGATTCCTAAGAAAAAAACCTAGTAATTAATGACTTTGTTTGGCCTCTTTGCTTTCTTTATGGTTTTCTATTTGGTCTTACACACCCCATGACCAAGTCAGTATTTTACTTGTGTTTCATTTATGGATCCAGACACCAACACCCAACTAGGATAGGAGCACCCAGGTGCCCATGTCCCCTCTAGGAGCCCTTGACTAATTTACACCTTACTTGATTCTTTTGGGTCTCTTTTATCTTTTTGGGAATCTTTTCTACTTATGGGTTGGTATTCTAGTTGTCAATTACGAAATTCAAATAATGGAATTATATAAATACATAGTTATGTGTTCAAAATCAAGTACCAAGTGCTAAGAATTACTACTATCACCTAATATTACATTCAAAAGGCACCTAAATCACTCCAAATCATTCATATAACATCCATTCAATGGAAAAGGGATTGCATATTCTACATACACAACATAGGAAGGGGAAGTTCATTCTATTCCATCCACACATTTTACTACATTGCTACATCTAGCTACAACCCGCTATCAAGTGCAATTGCACAAGGGAATTCTAGGGTATGATTATTACACACACTCACAAGAACTACATGGATTCTAAGATGTAGTATAATGCTCACTCCTAATTCACTCTCGGGGTGACCGTCAGGGTCATTCTGACTCCTCATTCTACATATTTATTTTTTTGGATTTGGTGTAGTTTGTGGGATTTTTCAAGCAATATCTATTTTATAGGTTATAGGTACCCTCAGTGATCAAAGAGAAACACACAAGAGACCAACATGGACTATTTATAACAGTTTTACGCAAAAATAAAAATTAGGTTATGATCATTTTTTACAGTCACAGGTACCCAGAAGAGGTTTTCAGTGCCCAAACACCCTGTCTTGCAATGAGCGCTCATGTCTAGCCTTGTTCATGTATTATAGAAGTTATTGCGAGAAATAATGGCACTATTCACTTCCTATTTAGTAGTTTTCCTAGTCTAGAGAACTTTTGGATCAAGTGTCAATAATCTAAGTTATTATTTCTATATCTCTTGCTTAGGGTTTCATACTTACTTGCATTAAATTGCACTTAGCAGATGTATATCATAGCTTACATCAGTTACTTTCCAATAGGGTTTAATAATAAAATTATATTTTTGTTAAATCATTTAGTGAACCCCACTCATGATCAAACATTTGGATCCTCATTCTTCTTATTCTACCCAATCTTATTTCATGGATCATAAAAACTCCTCTAATCTCCTTACATGACTTACTTCAAATGCACCCACCAAGCAAAGATGTTCTCCAAAAATTCTTAGACACTATGTATATCCCTCCCAGTATGTCACCCGATCAAGTAAGTGCCATTCTTGATTGTCTATCTAATGACTCCATCGGTCCTAATCCTCCATCAAATCAACCCATCTTAGAGTCAATTCAAGATTTACATTGTTTATTTCAAGACAAAATTCAAGCTATGGAAGCACCGATTGCATCTCTTAAAACTAAAATCCAACATCTCAAGGATGCTTCTAAAGCCCATGCTAGTTATATTCCTACATCTCATTCTACTTCTATGAATTCTACATGTGCTCATATCAGTGAACGCCAAGTTTTGCCGCTACCCACACCTCTCAATTTTAATCTCAATGTTAAGAAACATGATATTCTTCCTCAACTCCTCACTCATCAATTTCTTAACTTTATAACTACTCATTGCTATCCTCCTTATCAGCTTGCCAAGTACATATGTCTTCCATTTTTCAATTATTAAAGAATTAATGGACATAATGAAAATGATTATTATTATTTAAAATGACAAATTAAGCACATTGAGCATGAGTGTTTTCTCTCATTTGTTACAAAAAATTCTACTTCATGCTTATCTTCAATTGCTAAATCCCAATGGGCTCCTAAATCTAGTCCTTCCATCTCTACGGAGCATCATTCCATATTTACTAATGTTCCTCCTTTGGTTAGTCAAGATCCACCCATCCAACCCATTCCAACTCAGAAAATTCCTCTGAAAATTAGATCATCCCCTCCTCTAAATTCTTCTACAACGTTACCCTATTTAAGAAACCTCATGTAAAAATCAGTTCATCCCCTCCTCCTCTCATGTCTTGTACAACGTTACCAACTCTAGCTAAGCAACCTCCTCTTAAAGTTAGTCCATCCCCTCCTCCTCTCAAGTATTCTACGATGTTATAAATTCTGAATTGGTAACTAATCTCTAGGAAAGATCAACAAACTCTAGATCACCTATTTAGGCCTTCTCATATCAACCCGAAGTCCAACCATGGTGATAATATTGCTCCTACTTGCCATTGTAATGAAATCATGCTTTCTTATAATACATTTCAAGCTCTGTTACCATCAAAAGGTATTTATTTCACCATCACATAGCTATCCATCATTGGCACACTTTGGGGGCATCATGCTTTCCCCTCCTAATATAACCAGTTTTCTATAGTTTCACACTTTGTGCTTCACACTTAATCTTTATTAGTGCTATTACACATATTTATACACATCTTGTATCATCATTACCATATGATGCAGTCTAGTTTCATGGTTCATACTCAACTGCCGAGGGTCTAAATCTGAAATGAACCTCACCACATTCACTTTCCACACTCTATGATTCATGATCTATCTTTCTAGCTCACATTTTTCAAACCATTTTCCAATGACACACTCTTGTTCTAGGGATCATTCTTGATTGTTAAGGGGTATTTTATAAATGAACCTCATATCATACTCATTCACATCTGTTGGAGGGAACACTACTCCTATCACATTCACATTGCATACCATTCCATCTCACTCATACACTACATATTTCATATCTTGGTTGCACTTATTCTTGCTTGTTTATACTTACATGTACACTTTGTTTTCCATACTAGAAAGATACTTAGTATGTCAATATATTTTATATATACACATGCGGGTTAGCTTGGTCTTTTGGAGTGAATGCAAATTTCTTATAGGTCTTTACACACTGTAATGATACTTGGCACTGTACCTCTTGCTAGTACCACTGAGGCTCCTAGGGGAATCTACTTTCTCACACATTAGAGGTGTTATTGTTTCATTATTTACTACTTATACTTCCTAGAACATTAATTTCTATTGGTACATACATGCCTTGACATACTTTTTATCTTTCTAACATATTAATGCATGATTTATGTGCAACATTTTCCTTGTAGGACTATATTACACCATGGTTATTTGTTAGATTTTTTTTCCATTGATTGCTATTATATGCCATTATTTATGGGCTATGCCCTATGTCTTGTTTGATCACTACTTGTATGATTTTTGCCGCTTCAGCCCTAATTATCTTGTGACATTGTGAGTGATGTCCCATGTATGAAACCCACTTTTCGTTGTCCACTTTGTTACATACTTGCTTTGATTGCATTGTTTTCTATTACATGCTTGCTACTTTTCTAATAACACAAGTTTCTAGCCATTTTGTTTTCTTATGCCTTGGTTTCTACCATGCACATTCCCTCCCCATGAAGGGATACAATTCAGATCAGCGTTAGGTCCTCTCTTTGGGCTGCATAATCATATCAACATTACATGCACCCCAAACCAGGGGGGTCATACATTGGGTGAACAAATCACCCTATACAAAAGCTTAGAGCTATAACACAGTACAATACAACATATCATCAACATAGATTACAGTTTCAACACTGGCTCAGAATTAGACTTAGGTTAGAATCATGACATAAACACCCATCACCCAGGCTTAGACAAACCCAAGATCTTACATGAGTGCCTGGGTGCCCGTGTTGTCTCTTGGGCTCTAATGTCCTGGGGGCACACACAATAATATTCTCATATCAACACATTCTACACAAGCCTTCAGAGAAGTTTGAAAGCATCAGGAACAGTCCTCCAACAATAGAATATAGTTTATCTCCTACATTTAGTTCAGTCAGTATATTGAGAAAAAATTAGGGAAAAGAGGAATAAAATAGGGACACCCCATATGTAGTGGTGTATATTAGGTAGAGTCATGGAAGGAGAGTAACACTAGACCTCTCTCCCCAACACTTGCTCTTTGGCGTGAGATCACCCAAAAAACTTTCATTCACCATGAAATCACCCAAAAACTCACACTTGGCATGAGATCACCCAAAAAACTCACTCTTGGTATGAGATCACCCAAAAAACTTGCTCTACACATCATATTTAGGATGATTTAATATCCTTTTCACTCTTTTACATCAAGATCACACTTTCCTTTTACACATATTTTGCATACTTTTACATACACACTTTTCTTTGATTTATCATATATAGGAATTTGAATACATTCTTGTTCTTATTTTTGTAGGTCCATCCTTACAATAAGAAACAACAATAGGTACAACATGGTACAACACATACGTTTCACCCTTAGGGTCACTTTCTCTTCCTAGTTCCCACACTTCACTTATCCACTCGAAACATTCTTTTCTGCATAATCTACATGGTTATCAATTACACCTATCTTATCTACTTTATGTTAACGAGTATTCACTCAACAACATAAAGTTGAGAAAATGTAGACAAAAAATCACACACTTAGGCACATTTCTAGGTCATAAACACATACTAACATTCATATGATTCATAAGAAAGTAAACTAGTAATTGATGTCAGTATTTGGCATCTTTAATTTCTTTATGGTTTTCTATTTTGTCTTACACACACCACAATCCAGTCATCATTTTACTTATTTATCTTTTATGGCTCAAAACACTAGCGCTTATCTAGGACAAGAGTTCCCAGGTGCCCTTGTTCGCTCTGGGCGCCCTTAACACTTTTCCACCTTATTTACATCTTTTGGGTCTCTTTTATATTTTTGAGCATATTTTATACTAATGGGTTAGCCTTCTAGTTTTTAATTACAAAATTCAAACAAGGGAATCATATAAATACATAGTTATGTGTTCAAAATCAAGGACCAAGCACTAAGAATTACTACTATCACCTAAGCTTGCATTCAAAAGTCACCTAAAGCACTCTAAAAATTCATCTAACATCCATTCAAGGGATAAAGGACTACATACACAACATAGGAAGGGGAAGTTCATTCTATTCCATCCACACATTTTACTACATTGTTACATATAACTACAGCCCGCTATCAAGTGCACTTGCACAAGGGCATACTAGGGCACAAATCTTACACACACTCATAAAAACTACATGGAGTATGTACTATAGTTTCTAGATATCTGATGAAAAATGAATGCATAAGAAATTACAGAAATAAAAATAACTAACACTAAGATGCATTATGATAAAAAAACTCACGAGGAAAGAATGGATCCAAATATACTCAATGCTCCATAGGATAGATTGATGCAAGTCAAGTACATATAGGTGGTGAATGTTCAACCTCCTTTTAGATCAGTGAGGAATAACTCTCACTAATTGATACTAGAAGTAGAGTTTACTTCACACAATTAATAAGCTAACTAAACACAAATGATAAGCTAACTGAACACAATTGACACCTAAGAAAGCATATCCCATAAGTGTAGGAAAGATCCAAGTAAATAAAAAATAACAAGGAAAATAAATATCCTACACTAACACCCCCCATAAGCACAACTTAGGTGGGTAATGAAAAATGAAAGTGGGTCCCAACAACAAGGCCTGATAAGGTACCCATGTACAATGAAAATATCTCATAAAGTGGAGAAAAGGAGAAAACCCAGTGGGAAACCCACCCAAATAGAGACATGAAACTCACTCAATAAAAATGGATAAGAAGAAAAAGTATATAGTTTGGGTAACTCATCCTGATGAGGTACCCACGTATAATGATCATCCCCTAGAGTAGAGAGAGAAAGAAGTGAGGACAAGAAGGTCCCCTAAGAAGAGTTTTGATGATATGGTACTGTTGGGCCGAAAATCTGTCACTTGGGCAGATCTATGGATAGACGAGCCAGTAGTGTGCAGGGCATAGCCCCTCTTTGAGTCAGCAAAGCAAAATTGGTTTATTGCTATTCTACCAGTAGGAATCTGTGCAAGTCTCACAATATTCTGCCTTCGGGGGTTTGGGATCTCATCCCAGTAGGATGTTTCTGACTGCAAAAAGAAAGGAATGAAAGAGAGGATGGAGAAAGATCAGATCCGAAGAAAGAAAAGAAATGAATTCCAAAGCAGAAAGGTCAGAGGGTTTATGTTTTGGGATTGGTAGTAAACAGAGCTAAACCTACTTGCATAAACGAGCAAAGTAATACTGATGAATAAATGACAATAAAACAGAAGTGGATCCAACAGAACAAGCAGATAGATCTAACGTAAGAGAGATCCAATGCAAATAACACACGTATTCAACACAAAGTCTAAATATTGTATTAATAATTCTTTCTGTTACAAAAAGCTCAAAGTCTTTTCTCCTCACTTCTATTTTTCATCTGAAAGATATCCACTCATGCACACCACAACAAGTATTGGGGTATTTATAGAAGAAGGAGAGAAAAGAAGGCAAAAAGGAGCCAACCACCTATTTACAAAGATATTTACAAAATATCTACAAGGAGATACAAAATATCTTAAAGTCATGTTGACTTTTGACAACTTGATGGATGACATCATCTCATGGTGCAACATGGATGATGTCATCATTTGTGCCAACATACTTCAGATATTTACAAAAAGAAAGTCGAAGAAGAGAGAGAAGAAGAAGAAGCCACTATTCATCATCGTCATCCTGCGGCCGAAAGGGAGTAGCCTGCTTTTGCTGCTCAGGTGACGAGATGTGGAATTGAGCGCGGTATTCCATGAACTTGCTGATCATGGGCCCTAGTTGATCCTGGGAAGGATCCTTGTGTCGCTCACTGATCACCTTGCAAGTCTCCCGCTCGTCTATGAGCTTCTCTGGGAGTTTGGAATACTCTTTCTCTGCTTCTATGAGGAACCCGATGAAGTCCCGATAGGCCAGCAGGTTATTGATGGACTCTGCGTCAAAAGAGACCTCTGGCCCCAGCCCTCGTGACACGATCTCTTTAAAGATCTGGATGGTTTCATCAACTTTTCTTAAGGCGAAGGAAGGAGTAAGCAGCCCTGGAGACATGTTGAGAACGATTTGTTCCATTTGGTGCATCGTGTCCAGGGCTTCTTCCTTTACCTTATCGATTTTTTCAAGGACAAACTCCAGTTGATCCATCCGGTAGTCCAGAGTGGAAATGACTTTATTGAGGGCCCTGGGATGGCCGAAGACGCCGAACTTGACCAGATCTTCGACTGAACAGTCGAACATTTGTTGAAAGGTCTCATGCTGTAGCCTAGCATGGTCCAGCTCTTCTGATATGGGTCCTGCTAATGCTTGGAGCTCTTTATTCACCTTTTTGATGTTTAGATATAAATCAGAGAACTTGGTGATCACTCTTTCACTGTCTTTGAGGATCTGGGTCCTCCAAGCGGAAATTGCCATACCCTGCTCGCCGATCTTTGCATATTCATTAATTTTATCTTGGCTCAGAGGCTCAGGAGTCTCGGCGGCAGTTGTGGGAGGTGCACTTCCCATCCTCTGTAAGGATTGGAGCAGATGTTTGTTTTGCTCTTTCAATAGCCTTTTCTCTTCTTTTGTTTCTTGAAGCTTCTTGCAGAGGGCGTCGACTGCAGATAGGGCCTCTCCCTGAAGGCTTTCAGAAGACGTACCCATTGTGACCTGAGTCACTGTGTAATCTGTAGGAGACAGATCCTTTTTATCCTTGAGGGGATTGGGGTATGCGATCTCCATTACCCTCTCTCCCGAAGCACTCTGAGAGAAGCGTGTGACAGGCTTCTGTTTCTTTGCCCCTTTGGACGGGATTACGGAAAAGTCCATCGGAGCGATGGGAACTTTCCTTTTCTGCTGACTTAAGTGCTGGGAGATCCAGGCTGGACTTATGGGAGAAGGGCCAGAAATAGAGAAGGGGACAGCTGCAGTAGTAGAAGGGAAAAACGTGGAGACACTTGGAGGCGGCATCGAGAGGGAGGCCGAAGAAGTGCTCACGGGAGGAAGAGATACTGCAGGAGAGGAAGACATAGGAAGGGAAGGAATCTTAGAGATGAGGGAAGAAATGGAGGGGGACAGATCCACAAGAGAAGAGAAGATGAACGAAGAAGCGGGAGGAACAGTAGAAGAAGGGGAGATGACACGACCAAAGGGATGGTCGCTTGAGTCACTTGAGGAGGGGAAGGAGGAGAAGAAGAAGGGACAGAAGGGACCTCGGTTGTTGTAGCAGTGGCGACATCCTGAGTGGATGGGCCTATTGGAACATCTTCTTCTGCTTCTTTCTCTGGGGAAGCCAGAGTTACAACTTGTTCTGGTGCAGCGGAAGGAGGACTTTCAGGAGCTTCCTCTTGAGTGGTGTTGGATTCACCCTCTTTGCCTTTTCCTTTGCCTTTAGGCTGCTGTTTTGATCTAGGAGGTGCGTTACCCAACGGAGAGGTTGTGAAATCGACCCCGAGGTAGATGAGTCCGTTCATTCGGCACCAATGCTCTGTTCTGCGCAGAGTTTCCTTGACCCTTTCCTCAATTGTCTGAGGTGCTTTGTTTCTATCAATCGCCGCAAAAGGCCAATCGTCCCCACCTGTATCAAGATATACTTGATCCACTTCCTCCTCAGTAGTTTGGTAGCCTTTAGGGACGATGGCTACCCCGTACTGGATGATTTCTGCCAAGGCCAATCGAGAATGGTCCTTCCTCCTAAGCTCCACCTCATGATATAGGTCAATGTAAATATCCTCGATCTGAGGGATGTGGATTGGATCGAGCTTGGCCCTAGGAAGACAATTTCTTGGGTCGAAGGTAGGCCTGTCTGGGAAGTCATGTTTCAGATTGAGCAGCTCCAGCTCTGCAAACATGTCTTTTGCCTTGTGGTGAGTCAGACATGTATATCTACCCACTGTGAGGGGGAAAGGAGTTCCACCCTTCTTTCTTTTTAGGCACTTTTCATGATAAGTGACCAGCTGTCTTGACAGCTCCAGCAGAATCAACTTTGGTCCAGCATACCTTGGCAGTCTAGTTGGCTCTCCCAAGAAGTTAGCTACCCTCAGATAGGTGAATGTGGGGAATTGGGTGAACAGGGCCCCCCATTTCTCAGTGGCTGTCACGATGCTCTTGGTCGTGCGACCGTAAGTCATATTTGGCCTCAATAGGCAGATGATGAAGTAGAAAAATGCATTGTTGATCTTTGTAAATTGAGGGATGTTATTTTCCAACCTCAATTCTAGATAGTATTCATATATTTTGACCTGGGGCCAAACCCCACTGCGCATCAGAGCTGGATAGTCCCTTTCAGAAGTTGCAGCATAAACAACATAGGAATTCATGTAGAATCTTCCCATTGTGGGGAATTGTTACAGCTGTTCTGATATCGTGCTGCTTATAATTTCTGCCCATTCGAAGCGTTGATCAGGCACATTTTTGTTCATGGTTTCTAAATACTTCAGCATCCATTTGTGGAAAAAGTGGGCATCACGAAGCCCAAATACCCTGCTCAGGAACGTGATGGTGTCACTGAGCTCCTCTGAAAAATCACTGCGGTGAATGATTTGTGGCCAACGGGTCACTACCTTTTTATTCTTCAGATAGACTTCGTTCATCAGCTGCATGCACTGATCTTCATTGTCGTCCCATGCCTTGATGCAATCTCCTTGGCTGACAGCCACAAAGTGCCGGTGATGAGGAATGCCGAGTATTATCTCAAAGTGGCGGGTAGTGAGGTTGATTACGACCTCGCCCTTCTCATTTACGACACACCTTGTGTCTTTATTATAGCATCGGGCAACCACCGTCATGAATTCATTGTTAACGGCGCTGACTGGGATTCCCCCAGCAAAGTGCAGGGCACTGCCTATTAGCTTGTCCATCCACGAACTTCTTGTGACCTTCTGAGTCCTGACCCAGAATTCCTCCAAATCAATATGACCCAACTCTGAGTCTCTGATGTCCAGGTCACACTCGGCCTGGGAGTCGGGCATTCTGACCCTCTGATATTTATACTTCATTTCTTCCTCTGTGAGCTTGGCCTTGCCTTTGGATTTGGTAGGCCTCTTGCTTGATGTTGACATATGTTCTTCTGAGTTTAATTGCTGATCTGCAAGAATAAGACGTGAAACCCAATCGAAGAAAGCCGTGTCAGCTGCTTGATTTTCCATTGAAATGCTGACAGAAGAAAGAGTTAGCAATTTTGAGGCTTCAGGGCGCATGGCGCATGAATATTACAGATTGCAGAGCTAAATAGGCAAGGCGCACAGGAAAAGGGTGTTGCAGGAGATAAATCAGCACCAAAGGGCACATGGCGTATAGACACTATAGGGTACATTCTGTGTTGCTGAAAAGACAAGTGCACCTGCGCCATGTGGATGCATTTTGTAAAGGGCGCACGAAATCTTTATGTTACATGGGAACAGGATGCGCCCATGGCACATGGATCTTTCATGTTGCACAGAACATCAGTGCGCCAAAGGGCACATATAAAGTTTGTGTAACATGTGCTTTTAGCGCGCTTTAAGGGAAATTGGCGCGGCGCATGGAGGGTTTGCACAACATGATGTTGCTGCGATGAGGAACGCGCCTGCGCCTTGTATAGCTTTGCACTTGGCGCATGGGAAACGACTGTTGCACGGATGCTGGGTGTGCCAAAGGGCGCAGGAATAAGCAATGTTGCATCCAAGTTTGATGTGCTAAGAGGGCGTAGGAATAAGCAATGTCAGCAAGCGAGAGAAGTGCGCCATTGGCGCGGATTTTCATGATGTAATGGGGGCGACAGGTGCGCCAAGGGCGCGAATGTTTTTGATAATGCATGGTGTGCCAATGCGCCAAAGAGAAAAGAAAATGTGGGTTCCTTTTCAAGGCTTTAATTCTTCAGAGGGTTTCCGCATATGGCTTAGTTCCTTCTGCAAGGCTCATTGAGGTGATGAAAAGGTTTAAACAAAGAGGTTTCAGACCATCACTTTTTTAGGACAGAGCTTCCTCTACCAGCAGATCTGGAAAGAGGGGGAAGAAAATATGGAAAAGACAGCAAGGGGGGGGAAAAAAAACACATGATTTTATTCTTTTCAATCCAAATCACCCACAAACAACCAAAAACCACAAACACGAAGCAGAAAGGAAAGAGGACCTCTTACCCGGCTTTTATAACGAAGAAATGCACGAAAGGGGTCCACAAAGCAATTCGAAAGCGACGGGGCTGGTGCGCTGACAAGCTCAGAGAAAAATCACGTGTTTTGCATCGGTGACAATGACAGCGCAGACGCGCCTATATATAGGCAAGGTAGTAATAAATGCACCACCAACCTTTACAAACGGCGCACCAAAAGAGCTGTCGACATGAGAAAACACGCGCCCTTTGGCGCACCAAAGCGCTTGTCAACATGAAGATATGTGTGCCATGGCACACCGGAAGTGGTGTCGACAGAGGAATATGTGCGCCTTTGGCGCACCAAAAAGTGGCGCAACAAAAGATATGTCGATAGGAAGGCGCATGTGCCTTGGCGCACACAAGGAAGCCTCAACATAGAGAGGCGCACTAGAACGCCTGTTGACACAAGAAGACATGCGCCAAAGGCTTTAAAGGGGGCGCATCAAAAGTTGATGTTACATAGTCATTCCATGCGCCCGGCCAAAAGACCAAAAATGACTAAGTTCGGAAAACCAGATTTCCCGGAAAGGGATTTTGCAACGTTCCGAACGCAAGGGGTCCCTAACGAGGGATCGGAACAAAATTTCGGTACGGTTATCTGTAAAATTGCCCTTGCCAATTTTACGGGATAACAGCTGGCTCTTTCTGGGGACTATCCCTGAGCAAACTCGGGGGTAGAGAATCCCAGATCTCATGTGCCTATCCATTGGGCTGGAGAGTCAAAAACAAGGGTGACCGGAGGGAGAACAAGGGAAACACACAACAAACAAAAATCAAACACACGATGAAAACAAACACACAACTAAAGCAAACTGTACAAAGAAGAGAGCAAGCTCTACTTCCTAAAGATTTTCAGATGCTGCCCGCTGTAGGGAAGCGAGAGTTCGGTTCCATCCAAATATGAGAGATAGAAACTATTCTCTCCGTTGAGCTGCTTGATCTTGAAAGGTCCTCTCCATAGGGAATCAAACTTTCCGTGCATGCCTTTTGGCTCTCTTCGCTTGTCCCACAGAAGGACGAGGTCCCCCACCTGGAAATTTCTTTGCTTAGCTTTTTTATCGAACAGTCTCTTGACTTGATTCTGATGCTCGGTGATCTTGTCGACCACTCTTACTCTCTTTTCTTCGAGCTCTGTCAGATACATGATCCTCTTCTCAAGAGAATTTTGGAAAGTTTCATCTTCAATAGCTCGTGCCAAGCGCAGAGCAGGGATTTCAGCAGAAATGGGAAGCTCGGCATCAGTGCCATATAACACTTGAAAAGGTGACATACCGAGAGACCTCTTGGGAGTAATGTGATCTGCCCACAAAGCGTCGTATAAGGACTTGTGCCACATTCGTTGATTCTCATCCACTAGTTTTCGTATGATGGTCACCAAGTTCTTGTTACTGGATTCCGCCTGACCATTACCCTGAGGGTAATAATCCGAGGCGTGAGCCAAAGTTATCCCATATTCATAGCAAAAACTAATAATTTCTCATGAGGAGAAGTTAGAAGCATTATCAGCAACAATTTTGTTTGGGACGCCAAACCTGACAATGATGTTTTCTTTGATGAAACTGCAAACAACCTCAGAAGTGGCATTCTTAACAGGTATGGCCTCCACCCATTTGGTGAAGTAATCTGTTACTGTCAGGACATAACTATGTCCGGCACTCGATTGGGGATTGAGTGCACCAATAAAATCAATTCCCCACTGCCTGAATGGTTCGTTGACAACAACCGGCCTGAGGGGAAAAGTAGCCATCTTGGGCTTGCCGACGAACTGCTGGCAAGGTTCACATTTTGCTACCCAGGTGGCTATATCTTGGAAAAGCGTCGGCCAATAGTACCTGGCTCGGATGATCTTGTGTGCCATCACGAAGGAGGAGAAATGGCCTCCACAGGCTGAATCATGAAAACTCTCAAGTAACTTCACCTGTTGTGGCTTGTCGACACATCGCAAGAAGACACCATCTATCCCGCGTTTGTATAAACCATCATCCCAGATGACATATTTGGCTGCTCTGAGCTTTATAGTGCACTTCTCCTTTGCAGTTAGGTGAGCTGGACATTCGCCGTAGGTGAGGAAGAAAGCAATATCAGAATACCACTCATCGCTGGTCGCGACAAATAGGACTAGAGGCAGTGAATGGGTTTTTCCAGCCAGTCTTGTGCTTCATCGGTGTACTATCATCCTTTTCCTCAGGGTTTTCTGAATCTTTGTTTTCAGCCATAAGCTGACATAGGCCCTTGCCTCTTACCAGCTTGGTTGGTTTTATATCCAGGTCGTACTCCTGGACCTTTGCAATCCAATTCCCTCGCAAGCTTCCTAACTCCTGTTGAGTTAGAATTGATTTGACCGCCGTGTCAGGGACCAGCACCACCGTATGAGAGTTTAAAATGTAATACCTGAAATTTTTTACTGCTTTGACAACGGCGAAGGCATGCTTTTCCAATTGAGACATTTTTAGTTCGTGAGGCTTGAGGGGAGAGCTCATGAACGCAATCGGAGATTCAACATTCTCCGAATTCTTTTGCATCAAGATGGCAGACACAGTATGCTCAGATGCATAACTATACATGATAAAGTCCTTGGAGAAATCGGGACATACCAGGACTGGTGCGTGAGCAACGGAAGCTTTTATTTCTTCAAACGACCTTTTTCCTTCCTCGCTCCATCGGAAAGTTGGTGACCCCTTCATCATGTCCAATATATGACGAGTCTTCTCAGCAAATTCGGGAACAAAACGCCTGAGAAAGTTCACCTTTCCGAAGAAAGAATGAATGCCAGTCTTACTTGTAGGCAGAGTAAGGCTCTGAATAGCCTTGACTCTTTTGGCATCTATCTTCGTTCCTTCTTTGCTAACAATGTGCCCTAGCGACTTTCCTTCCGTGACTCCAAAAACGGACTTTTTCAGGTTCAGGGAAATCCCATGTTCTCGACATCTGGCCAATACTTGCTCTAGGTGATCACAATGATTACTTCGTTGTTTAGAGAACACAGTCAAGTCATCCAGATAAACGATAATAACTTTCCCCATCATACCTTTGAATGCCAGATCCATGGCCCACTGAAAAGTGGTGCCAGCATTAGTTAGGCCAAAAGGCATCCTGCTATAGGCAAATGTACCCCAGGGAGTAGTGAATGCTGTTTTAAATTGATCTTCAGGTGAAACTTCAATCTGATTGTAGCCTGAAAAACCATCAAGCATGGACAACATTTCCGATCCAGTGACTGCTTGTAGAACTTGATCCATTATAGGAAGGGGGTAGTTGTCTTTCAAGGAAGCCTGATTTAGGTTTTGAAAATCTATGCATATGCGTATTTCACTGTTCTTCTTGCGCACTGGCACAATATTTGCTACCCAAGTACTGTGATGGATAGGAAAAATGATTCTCGCATCCAGCATTTTCTGAATTTCAGCCTGGATAGTACCTGAGATCTTAGGATTATAATGCCTCTGCTTCTGGCGAAAGGCTTTAACGTCTTCTTTCAACGGGATGTCATGCTGGGCGTCCTTTAGATCGACGTAGGACCATGCCAATACATCCATGTATTTCTTCAGCAGTTTGACAAACTTCCGCTTCTCTTCTGGTGTGCAACATTTTCCAATGTTCACAAACTGCCGGTGTTCTACCAAACCTAAATTGACCGGTTCGGTTTCTGGGGATGAGTCAGGATCATCTCGCCTTTTCTTTTTCACAAAACGATCATGCCTGTCGAACAACCGCTCCAAAGAAACCAGGCCCTTTGGAATTTTATTTCCTTTGAGCTGACATATGCCGTCGTTCCCTTCGGATTCATCGTCTTGATTGGTGACTGATTCATGACAAGTGGAAGTAGATCCTTCAAAGTGCAATTCTTTAAAATTTTCCACCTTCTCTAGAAAGGCAATGAGTTGATTATCATTGTTGAACACTTGCCAATGCTGAGAATTGTCTGGCACACTCGGGCGGAAAACCACCTCAATGGTGTATTTGTTTGTTTTCAAACCTGGGTGAGGGAGCATGAGGGATGCTGAAACAGCCAATGAATCGGCCATGTCATTTTGAGCTCTTGGAATGGATTCAATTGAAAAAGCATCAAACTCTTCAATGTTGTCCCACACCGCATTACGGTAGTGCCTGAGCCTCTCATTCTTCACTTGATAAATCCTTTTAACTTGATTCACAACTAGCTCTGCATCACCTTGTACTCTCAGATTTTTGATCCCTCTCTCTCTTGCTGCCTGCATGCCGAGTAGCAAAGATTCATACTCAGCAGTATTATTCATGTTGAAAAACTGTAACTTGAAAGAGAGAGGAACAATCTCCCCTTCGGGAGATATTAGCACGGCTCCGGCGCCACATCCACTGGTTACACAGCTGCCATCGAACTACAGAGTCCAAATCTTATTAAGATCTTCTTCTTGAGCGAGAACAACCATTTTGTCAGACTCGGTAGACAAGAAATAGTTCCCCATCCCTGATGATTCGAAAAGAATTTGAGCTTTGGGGTCCTCAGAGCTAGTAACCAAGTATTTCTTTTGTGATTCTGGCTCCAAAGTCTGCATTACACCTTTGACGGGGATTCTAGCCTTAGACCAGTCCATATGAATTTCCCCACCAACTTCGCTGCAAAAACTTCTTCCCAGCAAAATTCCGTAGGCTGCTGGAATGTCAGCAACGAGGACGGTCATCTTTACTCTCTTCTCTGGGAATGCCGCAAATGCAAATTGCGCGTCTTTGATTTGACCAATCAACGGAACCTGCTTGGTTTCCAAGGAATAACATCTGCCAAAAGGCTTGGTAAGGGTGAGGCCCAAAGCATGGGCGACTTTTGCCGGCATGACGTTATCAGAAGCTTCTGAATCAATTATGCAGTTACTCAATTTGTGACCATTGATTAGGAGGGAGAGATAGAAAGACTCTATCTTGCCTGATGCAGATGTTGAAGCAACATTTATGCGGGATGCAGGAGGAGTGGAAATGATTCCTTTTGGGGAAACCTGATTAGATATAACAGCTTGACTTTGGATATACTTAGTCAATCTTATAAGTTGTTCGGGATTTGACTGGAGGTACTCGGCTTCAGACATTTGGATCTTGGTCTTTTTTGCATGGTCTATGATGTCAAATGCGGCCAAGGGTTGGGCTGGTGAAGGAATGAGTCCCTCACTTCGTGATGGTGGAGTAGGATTACTGGTCTTGATAGGAATATGAGAGGGCTGATTTGGAGGAGAGATGGGGGGAAAAGATCTCCCTGTAAAAGACTTAACAGGGGGTTGAGTAGGGAGAGGATTACCTCTTTTAGCAATGGTTGGAGGCACGTTTGACACGGCCTTCTCCTTCTGCACATGGGTAGCGACCTCTGCTTCTTTTCCTTGCGAACGGGTAAAAACAACATATGATTGTCCGCTTGCATAGCCCTGGGTACCCTCTTCTTCATCAGATTCCTCCTCATCAAATTCCATATACCTGATAGTAGAGTCGCCAGTCGGCTCACCGACGTCTTGATCATCTTCGCCCTGAGACGAAGGTTCTTCATAATCTTGTTCCTCTTCTTCGATTTCGGCTAGAGCGTTGACCGGAGGAGCCTCAAGCGCCAACCGCGGAGCAGTTGCGGGTAAGCGCGGCCTTTGAGGAACATTGTTGGAAACGAAGTTCCTCCGTGGAATATCCCGGTATGAGGAACTGGGAGAAGCTTGGGCCAACTGCTTCTTTAATGCAAGTAAGTCGTTCGCCATCTTTTGAAATACCGGATCAGACGAAGTAGTGGGAGAAGGGTCCAAAGATTTAGGCTTGGATGATTCCTTTTTCAATTCACCAGATATTATCAAATTATCTTCTATTCGAATGGCAGCAGCCTGGGTGAGAATCAAGGTAGCCACTCACTCTTGCAGGAGTAAGAAACTTACTTTCGAGCTCATAGCGTTCACGAAGAAACACTTCTGATTTTCCGGTGTTGGAAGCATGGCAACAGGGACACGGTTGATTAATGCATTGAACCTGGCGATAAAATCACGCATGGTCTCATTGGCCTCCTTCTTCAGGTGAGTGATCTGTGATAATAATGCAAATGCATCTTCTGAAGGCTTGTACCTGTCTTCAAAAGCATCCCGCAAGGTGGCCCAACTTGTAATAGATCCGGCCGGCAAATGCTGAAACCATTCAGCTGCAGGTCCTTGTAGAGTTTCCAGAAAAAGGTGAACCGACACATCTTCATGAGTTACATCCAAGATACTGCACGACATGATGAATGCAGATATGTGTGAATCCGTGCTTTGGTTTCCGCTCCCGTCGAATTTGGGAAAATTCTTTCGGTTTCCATGAGGGAGCGCGTGAACAGGATGTGGTAATGCGAGAGGACCCATAGCATTTCCCCATGGCACCGCCATCTGGACAGCTGGAAAAAGAACGCGGGCTGGGAGTGCGGTTCCACTGAGCAATAAAGCACTGCAAAGGGATGTAGAGGCTCCTTGTGAAAACCGGCTCTTTCGTGGGGGTGAGGCGCTTCTGGTTGACCGATCAGCTGAACTTAGTGATGAAAAGCGCACCGGTGCTACACTGAAATTGTGCCTTTGAAGCTGTTCGAAAGTAGGATCGACTTCTCCATGAGCTCGCCTGCCACACGTAAATGGCTGACCTGCCGGCGTACCTTTCCAGATCTGCAACGCTGTGGTGCAGATTTAAAATTTATTTTTGGTTGTACTTGCTGATTTTCTGGCTTTTCTGACAAAAACCAGCAGCATGTACTTTTCTAAATATTTAAAAACTATCCTCTTCTAAAAACCGATTGCGGTTAATGACAAATAACAGCGAGGATAAAAGGATAGTGAAGATTAGCAAGCTGATTTTCGGATCTAGAGCTGACTTTTGAAGAGTTTGAAAATTTTGGTAAACTGTCAAAAACTCAGATCTACGGAAAAACACAAATTTTTGTAAGAACTCAGCGAACTAAAGATCTCCAACTAGGCCAGATCTATGGATCTCAGAAGAAAATTTTCAATTCGGGTCACTTTTGCAAAATTTTGGATTTTTGACAAAAAGTTAAAGTTTGCAAACAGATAGTGATTTTTCTGATTTTTCCTGATTTTCTATCCTACCACTATCATAGATCTGATAGACCTGTTCGTTCCCCAGCGGAGTCACCAAAAACTGTTGGTCCGAAAATTTGTCGCTTGGGCAGATCTATGGATAGACAATCCAACAGTGTGCAGGGCATAGCCCCTCTTTGAGTCAGCAAAGCGAAACTGGTTTATTGCTATTCTACCAGCAGGAATCTGTGCAAGTCTCACAATATTCTGCCTTCGGGGGTTTGGGATCTCATCCCAGTAGGATGTTTCCGACTGCGAAAAGAAAGGAATGAAAGAGAGGATGGAGAAAGATCAGATCCGAAGAAAGAAAAGAAATGAATTCCAAAGCAGAAAGGTCAGAGGGTTTATGTTTTGGGATTGGTAGTAAACAGAGCCAAACCTACTTGCATAAACGAGCAAAGCAATACTGATGAATAAATGACAATAAAACAGAAGTGGATCCAACAGAACAAGCAGACAGATCTAACGTAAGAGAGATCCAATGCAAATAACACACGTATTCAGCACAAAGTCTAAATATTGTATTAATAATTCTTTCTGTTACAAAAAGCTCAAAGTCTTTTCTCCTCACTTCTATTTTTCATCTGAAAGATATCCACTCATGCACACCACAACAAGTATTGGGGTATTTATAGAAGAAGGAGAGAAAAGAAGGCAAAAAGGAGCCAACCACCTATTTACAAAGATATTTACAAAATATCTACAAGGAGATACAAAATATCTTAAAGTCATGTTGACTTTTGACAACTTGATGGATGACATCATCTCATGGTGCAACATGGATGATGTCATCATTTGTGCCAACATACTTCAGATATTTACAAAAAGAAAGTCGAAGAAGAGAGAGAAGAAGAAGAAGCCACTATTCATCATCGTCATCCTACGGCCGAAAGGGAGTAGCCTGCTTTTGCTGCTCAGGTGACGAGATGTGGAATTGAGCGCGGTATTCCATGAACTTGCTGATCATGGGCCCTAGTTGATCCTGGGAAGGATCCTTGTGTCACTCACTGATCACCTCGCAAGTCTCCCGCTCGTCTATGAGCTTCTCTGGGAGTTTGGAATACTCTTTCTCTGCTTCTATGAGGAACCCGATGAAGTCCCGACAGGCCAGCAGGTTATTGATGGACTCTGCGTCAAAAGAGACCTCTGGCCCCAGCCCTCGTGACACGATCTCTTTAAAGATCTAGATGGTTTCATCGACTTTTCTTAAGGCGAAGGAAGGAGTAAGCAGCCCTGGAGACATGTTGAGAATGATTTGTTCCATTTGGTGCATCGTGTCCAGGGCTTCTTCCTTTACCTTATCAATTTTTTCAAGGACAAACTCCAGTTGATCCATCCGGTAGTCCAGAGTGGAAATGACTTTATTGAGGGCCCTGGGATGGCCGAAGACACCGAACTTGACCAGATCTTCGACTGAACAGTCGAACATTTGTTGAAAGGTCTCATGCTGCAGCCTAGCATGGTCCAGCTCTTCTGATATGGGTCCTGCTAACGCTTGGAGCTCTTTATTCACCTTTTTGATGTTTAGATATAAATCAGAGAACTTGGCGATCACTCTTTCACTGTCTTTGAGGATCTGGCTCCTCCAAGCGGAAACTGCCATACCCTGCTCGCCGATCTTTGCATATTCATTAATTTTATCTTGGCTCAGAGGCTCAGGAGTCTCGGCGGCAGTTGTGGGAGGTGCACTGCCCATCTTCTGTAAGGCTTGGAGCAGATGTTTGTTTTGCTCTTTCAATAGCCTTTTCTCTTCTTTTATTTCTTGAAGCTTCTTGCAGAGGGCGTCGACTGTAGATAGGGCCTCTCCCTGAAGGCTTTCAGAAGACGTACCCATTGTGACCTGAGTCACTGTGTAATCTGTAGGAGACATATCCTTTTTATCCTTGAGGGGATTGGGGTATGCGATCTCCATTACCCTCTCTCTCGAAGCACTCTAAGAGAAGCGTGTGACAGGCTTCTGTTTCTTTGCCCCTTTGGACGGGATTACGGAAAATTCCATCGGAGCGATGGGAACTTTCCTTTTCTGCTGACTTAAGTGCTGGGAGATCCAGGCTGGACTTATGGGAGAAGGGCCAGAAACAGAGAAGGGGACAACTGCAGTAGTAGAAGGGAAAAATTGGAGACACTTGGAGGCAACATTGAGAGGGAGGCCGAAGAAGTGCTCACGGGAGGAAGAGATACTGCAGGAGAGGAAGACATAGGAAGGGAAGGGAGCTCAGAGATGAGGGAAGAAATGGAGGGGGACAGATCCGCAAGAGAAGAGAAGATGGACGAAGAAGTGGGAGGAACAGTAGAAGAAGGGGGAGAGGACACGACCAAAGGGATGGTCGCTTGAGTCACTTGAGGAGGGGAAGGAGGAGAAGAAGAAGGGACAGAAGGGACCTCAGTTGTAGCAGTGGCGACATCTGAGTGGATGGGCCTATTGGAACATCTTCTTCTCGCTTCTTTCTCTGGGGCCAGAGTTACAACTTGTTTGGTGCAGCGGAAGGAGGACTTTCAGGAGCTTCTTCTTGAGTGGTGCTGGATTCACCCTCTTTGCCTTTTCCTTTGCCTTTAGGCTGCTGTTTTGATCTAGGAGGTGCGTTACCCAACGGAGAGGTTGTGAAATCGACCCCGAGGTAGATGAGTCCGTTCATTCGGCACCAATGCTCTGTTCTGCGCAGAGTTTCCTTGACCCTTTCCTCAATTGTCTGAGGTGCTTTGTTTCTATCAATCGCCGCAAAAGGCCAATCGTCCCCACCTGTATCAAGATATACTTGATCCACTTCCTCCTCAGTAGTTTGGTAGCCTTTAGGGACGATGGCTACCCCGTACTGGATGATTTCTGCCAAGGCCAATCGAGAATGGTCCTTCCTCCTAAGCTCCACCTCATGATATAGGTCAATGTAAATATCCTCGATCTGAGGGATGTGGATTGGATCGAGCTTGGCCCTAGGAAGACAATTTCTTGGGTCGAAGGTAGGCCTGGCTGGGAAGTCATGTTTCAGATTGAGCAGCTCCAGCTCTGCAAACATGTCTTTTGCCTTGTGGTGAGTCAGACATGTATATCTACCCACTGTGAGGGGGAAAGGAGTTCCACCCTTCTTTCTTTTTAGGCACTTTTCATGATAAGTGACCAGCTGTCTTGACAGCTCCAGCAGAATCAACTTTGGTCCAGCATACCTTGGCAGTCTAGTTGGCTCTCCCAAGAAGTTAGCTGCCCTCAGATAGGTGAATGTGGGGAATTGGGTGAACAGGGCCCCCCATTTCTCAGTGGCTGTCACGATGCTCTTGGTCGTGCGACCGTAAGTCATATTTGGCCTCAATAGGCAGATGATGAAGTAGAAAAATGCATCGTTGATCTTTGTAAATTGAGGGATGCTATTTTCCAGCCTCAATTCTGGATAGTATTCATATATTTTGACCTGGGGCCAAACCCCACTCCGCATCAGAGCTGGATAGTCCCTTTCAGAAGCTGCAGCATAAACAACATAGGAATTCATGTAGAATCTTCCCGTTGTGGGGAATTGTTGCAGCTGTTCTGATATCGTGCTGCTTATAATTTCTGCCCATTCGAAGCGTTGATCAGGCACATTTTTGTTCATGGTTTCTAAATACCGCAGCATCCATTTGTGGAAAAAGTGGGCATCAGGAAGCCCAAACACCCTGCTCAGGAACGTGATGGTGTCACTGAGCTCCTCTGAAAAATCACTGCGGTGAATGATTTGTGGCCAACGGGTCACTACCTTTTTATTCTTTAGATAGACTTCGTTCATCAGCTGCATGCATTGATCTTCATTGTCGTCCCATGCCTTGATGCAATCTCCTTGGCTGATGGCCACAAAGTGCCAGTGATGAGGAATGCCGAGTATTATCTCAAAGTGGCGGGCAATGAGGTTGATTACGACCTCGCCCTTCTCATTTACGACACACCTTGTGTCTTTATTATAGCACCGGGCAACCACCATCATGAATTCATTGTTAACGGCGCTGACTGGGATTCCCCCAGCAAAGTGCAGGGCACTGCCTATTAGCTTGTCCATCCATGAACTTCTTGTGACCTTCTGAGTCCTGACCCAGAATTCCTCCAAATCAATATGACCCAACTCTGAGTCTCTGATGTCCAGGTCACACTCGGCCTGGGAGTCGGGCATTCTGACCCTCTGATATTTATACTTCATTTCTTCCTCTGTGAGCTTGGCCTTGCCTTTGGATTTGGTAGGCCTCTTGCTTGATGTTGACATATGTTCTTCTGAGTTTAATTGCTGATCTGCAAGAATAAGATGTGAAAACCCAATCGAAGAAAGCTGTGTCAGCTACTTGATTTTCCATTGAAATGCTGACAGAAGAAAGAGTTAGCAATTTTGAGGCTTCAGGGCGCATGGCGCATGAATATTATAGATTGCAGAGCTAAATATGCAAGGCGCACAGGAAAAGGGTGTTGCAGGAGATAAATCAGCGCCAAAGGGCGCATGGCGCATAGACACTGCAGGGTACATTCTGTGTTGCTGCAAGGACAAGTGCGCCTGCACCATGTGGATGCATTTTGTAAAGGGCACACGAAATCTTTATGTTACATGGGAACAGGATGCGCCCGTGGCGCATGGATCTTTCATGTTGCATGAAAACATCAGTGCGCCAAAGGGTGCATATAAAGTTTGTGTAGCGTGTGGTTTTAGCGTGCTTTAAGGGAAATTGGCGCGGCACATGGAGGGTTTGCACAACATGATGTTGCTGCGATGAGGAACGCGCCTGCGCCTTGTATAGCTTTGCACTTGGCGCATGGGAAATGACTGTTGCACGGATGCTGGGTGCGCCAAAGGGCGCAGGAATAAGCAATGTTGCATCCAAGTTTGATGCGCTAAGAGGGCGCATGGAAAGCATTTGCAGCAAGCGAGAGAAGTGCGCCATTGGCGCGACTTTTCATGATGTAACGGGGGCGACAGGTGCGCCAAGGGCGCGACTGTTTTTGATAATGCATGGTGTGCCAATGCGCCAAAGAGAAAAGAAAATGCGGGTTCCTTTTCAAGGCTTTAATTCTTCAGAGGGTTTCCGCATATGGCTTAGTTCCTTCTGCAAGGTTCATTGAGGTGATGAAAAGGTTTAAACAAAGAGGTTTCAGACCATCAATTTTTTAGGACAGAGCTTCCTCTACCAGTAGATCTGGAAAGAGGGGGAAGAAAATATGGAAAAGACAACAAGGGGGGGGGAGGAAAAACACATGATTTTATTCTTTTCAATCCAAACCACCCACAAACAACCAAAAACCACAAACACGAAGCAGAAAGGAAAGAGGACCTCTTACCCGGCTTTTATAACGAAGAAATGCACGAAAGGGGTCCACAAAGCAATTCGAAAGCGACGGGGCTGGTGCGCTGACAAGCTCAGAGAAAAATCACGTGTTTTGCATCGGTGACAATGATAGCGCAGACACGCCTATATATAGGTGAGGTAGCAATAAATGCGCCACCAACCTTTACAAATGGCACACCAAAAGAGCTGTCGACATGAGAAAACACGCGCCCTTTGGCGCACCAAAGCGCTTGTCAACATGAAGATATGTGTGCCATGGCGCACCGGAAGTGGTGTCGACAGAGGAATATGTGCACCTTTGGTGCACCAAAAAGTGGCGCAACAAAAGATATGTCGACAGGAAGGTGCATGCGCCTTGGCGCACGCAGGGAAGCCTCGACATAGAGAGGCGCACCAGAATGCCTGTTGACACAAGAAGACATGCGCCAAAGGCTTTAAAGGGGGCGCATCAAAAGTTGATGTTACATAGTCATTCCATGCGCCCGGCCAAAAGACCAAAAACGACTAAGTTCGGAAAACCAGATTTCCCGGAAAGGGATTTTGCAACGTTCCGAACGCAAGGGGTCCCTAACGAGGGATCGGAACAAAATTTCGGTATGGTTATCTGTAAAATTTCCCTTGCCAATTTTACGGGATAACAGGTACTCTGTGTAAAGACTGAAGAGAATCCTTCTACATCAAAAAATGTTCTTGCCGTTGGGAAGGACAAAAAAGGAGTACTGAAAGTTGGCCCACTCCACAATGGAAGAAGAAGCCTGCAATACTCTGATATCTGTAGCTAGTCTTCAAATGAAAGGGAGCATAGGTCTGGAAAACATTTTCTTAAAAGACAATGGTAATGCCATTGCAATATATGTGTTTGAGAGGGAAGATAGTAGGGGCCCAATAACCCTTACAAAGGGATCCACAAGTAGAGGTGGATCAAAAAACATCTCTAAAATAGTGGAAGTGAAAAATTTCCTAAGGTGGGAACTCCAAATGAGAGAGATGAATGAGTCCTCTAGAATGTGTGATGGCTCATGTTATCACCAAAAAAAGGACCCTCCGATTTGTCATGCCTATGTGAATGAGTAACCGATGTTTTTGGGTAACATTGAATCATCTCTCAAGCTGTGGGACTTGCTAGGCTTGAGATGATCCTCCAGAGAAGGCTGGTTCCTCTACCTAATCCTAGCACTAAACTACTTCTAAGGAAGGAAATGTGACTATCTACTCCTAATCTAACAATGCCAAGGAGACCAAGGAGAGAGAGAGAGAGATGAAAATTAAGAAATCCTACACTACAGAGGTGATAGCACCAAGAAAAGGGGGTGAAATATCCTGCTGAGGGAGAATACAGAAAGAAAATGGAGTTGAGAGAGGCCAGACCAATGTGACACAGACCCAAATCTTCATTTACCACTAAATCTCCATGAAACACAACATCTTGCACCTACAAATGAGACATACATGCACAAAAAAACAACAACAAAAATAGAAGGGCAAGGAGATACAACAAAACAATGCAAGGGTTGAAAGAACACCACAAACACAATTTTATTGCTCTTAGAATATGCACAATCCATTACATTGTTGAAATAGAGGCACAAATACACTTGCCAGGCCCATGAGAGGGTTTACAGCTCAATGGTGTTGAATTTTTTTACAGAGTTTCCCCACATCCCAGAATATCTCCCTTCTCAAATGAGAAGTGTTTACAATATATAGAAAATGAATGAGAGAAAGAGAAAGAGTGAAACTCATATTTCTTCTCTCACCAACCAACAAACTACCATTAAATGGTCTAAAAATGGCATGGGCACCCTTACAAATCATCTTACATATGTACTTTATCTTCTGGAAGAAGAAATGGGGTGTCATACTTCATTAATTGCGGTGGTTGGGCCTGAACTATGTATTTCCGTGCTGGAGATGTTTTCTAATTTTTTGCACATCTAACCTCAATAAAATTAAGAAATACAATTCTCATTACATAGAGGACATTGAGACCTTTCCAATGATATAAATTTTGTCAAATTTTGAGCACTGGATCAAAAGTTATGCCCATTCGAAGTTTTGTATGAAAACTGTTGTTTTCCTTTGTTTCATGGATTTTCCAGTTTTTTGTAACATTTCACAGGATTTGGCAGACTTTTTATGGCATTGTTCCGGATTTTCTACAGGATTTTTCCATGGATTTTTCAATGAAAGATTTTTCTGTGGACTTTTTCTGGGATTTTCTGCAAAGCGGCTTTTTCTGCGCTTTTTCCGTAGATTTTCTACAGGCTTTTCTGTGGCTTTTGTGGATTTTTTCTGCGAATTTTTCTAGAAGTGATTTTTCTACGAAAGATCTATGGCTTTTTTCTGCGGCATTTTTCTGTAGCTTCTGTGGATTTTTCTACTACCTTTTTTGCAGAATTTTCTGCGGCTTTTTCTCACAATTTTTTCCACTAACTCCTTAGAATTTTCTTGGATTGGGGAGTTAGGAAAAATGAATTAGAGTGCCCCCAAAGCCAATTTTCTCGATTTTACTCAATTTTCTCAAATCAAGCTCCTTTTCCTCTATTGAATCTTTCCTCTACAAAAATCCAAGCTCAACCATGAAGCTTTGTCAACTACCCAAGTTCGGTTTTCTCCAATTATCCATTTTTACCAAAGGGGATAAAAATGGATAACAATTTGGTGACTCACGGGGTCATCTTCCTGCTAGATGAAGTGATCAGTGGCCTTGAAGTATCCATTGGGCATGGAGTCAATCCTGATAAACACAATTCTGATCTGAATCTCTGAAATCTGGTCCTTGAGCCACTTGAAACATTACTAGAACTTGAGCTGATCTCACCAAACGCTACCTCCAATGGACTATGCACGAGCAACAAAACACCACAACACACTATGTACAAAAGAGAAAGATCATACATGCCCCAAGTGGAACATGCAGAGTGTGCACAAGCACTTGTTCTGCTGAAAGAAAACCTACCTACTCTACGCTAACCGAAAGCAAAGGGAACTCAAACAAATCCTGCAACTGGCAGGGAGAAGTAGCTTCCCTTTCTCAAAATAGGCAGCCATGTATATGATTTGGAGCTAAACATGGCTTTTATTATGAGTGAAAAACTAAACAAGAGGCCAATCCTCCACCCAAATCATCAAGGTATCAACATCAATCAAAAAAATACCTCCTTTAGTTGATTGACATTGGATTGAAGAGGTGTTGATGGCTGACCCTTGGTGCTTTAATACTCATCCTCATGCTCAGGAACAAACATGACTGGTGTTGTCTCCTATCTTGGCTCTAATGAAGCCAAGTACCTGATTGGGAAAGGTCTGATCCTTTGAATTTTCCCATTGCTCTGATATTTAACTCAAAAAATGGAGTCTTCTTGCAGACCTTCCTGGGTGGATGGTGTGGAAGAGATGGGATCTTCATGATCTTTTCCTTCCTTCATGGCAATATGGAACTCCTCCCCAATCTAAAGCTCATTGTTATTGAATGCAACATCCAATGAAGTCACTTTTGCATCATTATAATTTGCTGCAACACATTGTTGGCTCTGGAGTTCCTCCATTGTTGCTTGAAGACTAACTTGCTCTTGGATAGCCTCTTCCTCTAGCATGAAAATTTGTCAAATCAAAATCTTCAATTTGCTGCTCTAGAGGACTATTTGGGGTAGAAAGGTCTTCTTGATAGCTCTCCTCCATCATGGATTCATCAATCAAATCAGGACCTTCAAATGAAAGCAAAAAATCTTCAATAATGCTTTCTTCATCAAGTGGCTTCAACTCTGATTTGATCTCTTCCAGCTGCTCCTCTTCAATAGGACTTGGAGCTGATTGTTCTTCCTCCATCTTGACTGATTGTGCAAGTTGGATTAGATCAACATCCTCTTCAGACAAAGTGCCATTATGAACACTACATTCAGAGCAAACAAATTGTTGATCTTCTTCTTCTTGTTCTTCTTCTGCTGCAAACTCAGCTTCCACCACCTGTGGTTTCACCCCGGCCTCCTCTGAAGGTTTAACCATCAAGGGGATTTTTTTATCCCAAATCTGAGAGCCAAGCTTACCAAGCTTTTGATCATTTCTTCTCTTTTTGGCTCTCCTTCCTGCTGCTCTCCTTGACTAGTTTTTAGAATTTATTCCTGACATGGAATTGGGAAGGCAAGAGGAGGGAGTGGATGGGGTTTCAACATATTTTGCAATTTTTGTGGTGGTGGAGGAGATAGAACTTCTTTTTTGTTTGGAGGGATGACTATCTTGGAAGAGAAAAGGGTAGAGGAATTGAGATGAATGGAAGATTAGAAGATGGAAAGGGGAAATCAACACTTGGGGCAGCATACAATGGGCTTGAATCTTAACACTGCTGAAACGATAAAGCTTGGGAATGGAGAAAAAATAAGCATAAGGAGCTGGTGATTGACTTACCCATTAACAAGGTTATCTTGCATTTTTCTCATATTCTTATATCTCCCCAATCCACTACGCAAGGTGGAGCAACATTTCAACCATGAAGTCAAGCTTCTTCTGCGGGCTATAATGTCTTGGAAAAGGGCCTTCCCATGGACAAGGTGTCCTGTAACCAATCCTGAATGATTTCATCTGAGCTGTAGCCCTGGATTGAACCATGTTAACCTCCATTCTTTGAATCTTCTCCAGCAGATCAACATTCTCCATTTGACTGTTGTCATTGTATGCATACCCTTGTTCCTGATATGTTTCATAACCAAACTGGTTTTGACACTGCTCATATGGGTAAGCATAATGGTTCTGAATTTGATCATAATGTTGATCTGGAGGAGTTGAGAAATACATTGGAGGTGGACTGCATTACTGCTGCTGCAAGTGTGAATTCCAAGATGGGAATGAAGCCATGATTGCACAACTTCATGAATGGAAGAAGATGAAAGATGTGGAAAGAAGAATGGGTGGAAATGGATGGAAAGAAAGTCTACAACTCAGAGAATGGGTTGTTGACCAGATGGAGTCACCAGATGTGCTTTGCATGTGCCTCTAAAGGTTGAAATCTTACCAAGAACACATCAACCTGATGAAATGAAGTGGTAAGGTGCTTCAAACCTATCCCATCCGGTATGTCAGAACTGTTATCACAAAAAAAAAAAACACCCTCTGATTTTTCATGCTTGTGTGAATGAGCAACCAATGTTTTTGGGTAACATTGAATCATCTCTCAAGTTGTGGGACTTGTGGGCTTGAGATGATCCTCTAGAGAAGGCTGGTTCCTCTACCTAATCCTAGCACTAAACTACTTCTAAGGAAGGAAATGTGACTATCTACTCCTAATCTAACAATTCCAAGGGACCAAGGAGAGAGAGAGAGCATGAAAATTAAGAAATCCTACACTACAAAGGTGATAACACCAAGAAAAGGGGGTGAAATATCCTGCTGAGGGAGAATACATAAAGAAAATGGAGTTGAGAGAGGCCAGACCAATGTGACACAGACCTAGATCTTCATTTACCACTAAATCTCCATGAAACACAACATCTTGCACCTGCAAATGAGACATACATGCACAAAAAAACAACAACAAAAATAGAAGGGCAAGGAGATACAACAAAACAATGCAAGGGTTGAAAGAACACCATGAACACAATTTTATTGCTCTTAGAATATGCACAGTCCATTACATTGTTGAAATAGAGGCACAAATACACTTTCCAAGCCCATGAGAGGGTTTGTAGCTCAATGGTGTTGAGAAACAAATTTTACAGAGTTTCCCCACATCCTAGAATATCTCCCTTCTCAAATGAGAAGTGTTTACAATATATAGAAAATGAATGAGAGAAAGAGAAAGAGTGAAACTCAGATTTCTTCTCTCACCAACCAACAACTACCATTAAATGGTCTGAAAATGGCATGGGCACCCTTACAAATCATCTTACATACATTACTTTAGCTTCTGGAAGAAGAAATGGGGTACCATACTTCATTAATTGCGGTGGTTGGGCCTGAAACTGTGTATTTTTGTGCTGGAGACATTTTCTAATTTATCACACATCCAACCTCAATAATTGAAAAATAAAATTCTTATTACATAGAGGACATTGATATCTTTCCAATGATATAAATTTTGTCAAATTTCGAGCATTGGATCAAAAGTTATGCCCATTCAAAGTTTTGCGTGAAAACTATCATTTTCCTTTGTTCCACGGATTTTCCAGTTTTCTGCAACATTCCGCAAATTTCTACGCCCCTTTGTTCTGTGGATTTTTGCATGGATTTTACTCTGTAGCTTTGTTCTGTGGATTTTTCCATTGATTTTACTCTGTAGCTTTGTTCTGCGGCCTTTTCAGTGGATTTTTCTGCGTCTTTGTTCTGCAGCTTTTTCTGTGGATTTTTTGTGGCTACCGCAGATTTTTCTGTGGCCTTTACTGTGGACTTTTCTGCGGCTTTTTATCTCAATTTTTTTCACTAACTCCTTAGAATTTTCTTAGATTGGGGAGTTAGAAAAATGAAGTAGAGTGCCCCAAAGCCACATTTTCCTGATTTTACTCATTTTTCTCAAATTTGGCCAAGAATTGAACTCCTTTTCCTCTAAAAATCTCAGGCTCAACCATGAAGCTCTGTAAACTACCCAAATTCAGTTTTCTCCAATTATCCATTTTTACCAAAGGGGCTAAAAATGGATAACAACTCAATCATAGCATATTCATGTAATGTAAGACAAGTGGAATCTACAAATAGAAAAATCAGGTTAATCAGATACTTTTCCTAATGGGGTTTCTCAATGAGATCAATGTTTGACAAGAATGTATTGACATCACAACATGAAGTAGGAGGAGAGGACTACTACTAAGAGCTACTGGAATTCCAAGATGAAGCAATGCTATACTCAAAGGTAGCAACCAATGTATGTGGAGTGTCGCCAACTGAGTAATCAAGATGTAATGGAGCATGAGAGGCAATGGTCACATCTGTCTCAAAGGAAGTTTCTCCAATAGAACACTACTATGAAGAATGAATGGAAGCATGAACATGGACAATAATGAGCTCTGTGGAGGAAAAAATATAAAGAGTGTGCTCGATAGTAAGATCCTGTGGAAAATGGTCAACATGGGAATCATGATTAGCAAGAAGTGCAGAAGAACACTCAACAATGAAAGGGATGTAAGAAGGGGGAGAATCTATGTAGGCACTATAGTGGTCTAGGGAAGTGTCACTCTTAGATGGTGAAACAAGATCACCATACAATTATTGGATAATGGTCTAGGTAGTGAAAGGGGACTCAATGTACTCAAACAAACACAATATATCCATAGAAACAATAAGACCAAGAAGGCCATATACCTCATCATTTTGGCTAAACCAGTCATTCTTATATAGAGGTTCATCAAGCTTAGGAATAAGACCATGGGGGTAGGGTAGAAAATCATGCATAGTTCAATGATTTATTATCCTTGCCTTCTAAGACAAATAATTCCCAGATTCAAGCATAACAACAAAAAGGTGAAACTCCATATTAAAGATAAACCCCCCCAAAATATCCCAGATGGTACTTTATAACTTACTGCGAAAAGTACAAGTCCCTAGTGAATTTTGCAAGAACCCCCCCAAAATTCGGCACTTTATAAAGTAGTGCATTTATAAAAATAAATGAAGCCATTATGTAGAGCATGAGAAGATATGAAATTTTGACAAAAACAGTGCTCAAATGTAAGCCACTGATCAAAAATAGAAAATACAATTTCCCATAAATAATGGCTTATTTAAGTAAAATTTTGTAAACTGATTTAAAAAATATAAAAATGAGGGAAAAAAGGGTTGTGCACATACTCATTAGAATCGGGACAAGATGATTAACGTCAAGGGATGTTGGGCTGAATTGAAAAGGCATATGTGTGCAAGATAAGGGAGAAAGGGTTTATACAAGGGGGTTTGGCCACCTACCAAACCATACCTTTCCTTCCATCTTTGACATGGAAATAATGGGAAGGTATATAATCATCATAATAAATCCTCTAAAATACTAATGATATTGTTCTATACAAAAAAATACAAAATGAGCCCCCACACTTTTACATCAACAACAAACACAATACCTACATTATAAAGCCTATTACACCGTCACATTTGCTAAAGTAAAACCAATACATAATTAATCCTTTACAAAAAAAATCAAAGAATGGATTGAAATAAAAAAAGAGGGAAAGTTTTTGACCAATAAAATAGGTTAGAATACAGAAGGAATCAGTCAAGCTAAGGCTTATTAGAATGTGAGATTGCTGTGTGAGTTGGAGACCAAACACATAGAAACCAAAGTAGTCAGTAGTTTCCTGGAGGTCTATATGCAAATGGAGGAGACAAATCGAAAAATTAGATCCACGTATAGGGATTTCCTACAAGTGAACAAAGGGGATGACCGAGTGAACAAGAGGCAGCTGAGCTAGGACATATCTTGAGAGTGGAGGTAGAGACCACGGTCGAGATTGTGAATGAGATAGAGAGATGTCCAACATCACATGGAGTTGAGAACATGGGAAACAAAAAAAGAGATTTCAGGCCATGCATAGACCAAGGTTTAATGCTTTGGGGAGCTATGAATAGTGATGTGTTGTCAACTTTCCAAGATACACATAAATTGGAGGAGTCATCGAGAAAATTTGTGTGAGCTGTAGGCAGAATCAGAGCATACAACGGTTAAGGAGGCATAAATTGATAGGGCATGAGCCCACCCAAGAGGTAAGGAACAAGTTCAAATGAGCATATAGATCTCAGACCAAAGAGGAGATGAGGTTAGGGAGGAGAGAGTGTTGAGGATAATATGGTTCACTAGAATATTACAGGTTAGGGCTGATCCCACTTAGACCACCATGAAGGCAAGATCCACATAAATCATGCAACAACCCTTGAAACTGGTAAAGATGCCAAATAGTCTGCTAAAAATAATAGCCCCACTAGATTTAGCCAAAAATAACTACATTAGTTGGAAAAATCCTATAAAGGTCCCTAATTTTTTTTTCGGTCACTAAAAAATCCCTCAAAGTTTGTGATTTAGAACCCCCAAATTTATAAATCCTCAAATGATCAATCTGTAAACACCAAAAATCACAACCATACTGAACCAAAATGGAGACAAATATATTTGCACATGAACTATTAGTTTCACAAACAAAGTATTCAAAAACTACAAATAACTCAATAATGGAAAATGTATCACCAGAATCGTTATGATACCATATTAGAGTTTCTGGATCTCTGATGAAAAATGAATGCACGAGCAATTGCTGAAATCAAAATAACTAACACTAAGATGCATTATGATAAAAAACTCATGAGACAAGAATGGATCCCTATCAACTCAATTATCCATATGATCTATAGGATAGACTGACTCAAGTCAAGTACATATAGGTGGTGAATGTGCAACCTCCTCTTAGATCAATGGGGAATAACTCTGCCTAACTGATACTAGAAGTAGAGTTGATTTCACACAACTAGTAAGCTAATTGAGCACAAGTGATAAGCTAACTCAACACAATTGACACCTTATCAAACATATCCCATGAGTATAGGAAAGCTCCAAGTAAATAAATAAATACAAGGAAAATAAATATCATACACTAACAATATGAGATGTAGTGTAGCACTTGATCGTAAGTTTACTCTTGGGGTGACCACTAGGTTCAGTCCGAATCCCCATTCTATATCTTCCTTTTTTTGGATTTGATGTAGTTTGTGGGATTTTATAGGTGATATTTGTTTTACAAGTTACAGGTACCCTCAGTGATAAAAGATCGAAACATAGGTGATCAACATGGAATATTTTTGACACTTGTACGACATAGTATAGATCACGTTATGATCATTTTTCGTAGTCATAGGATCCTAGAAGAGGTCGTTAGTGCCCAAGAACCCCTATCCTACTATGGGCACCTGTGTCCATCCTTGTTCCTACATTCTATAATTTATTGCGAGAAATAACGACAATGTTCACTTCCTGTTCAACAGTTTTCTCAATCTAGAGCACTTTTGGATCAAATTTCAATTAGCTAAGTTATTCTTTCTATATCTTTTGCTTAGGATTTCATACGTACTTTCTTATTTTTTAACGTCATATTACACTTAGCAGTTGTATATCATAGTTTACACTAGTTACTCTACAATAGGGTTTAATAATAAAATTATATTTTTGTTAAATCACCCACATGTGTGAGTTGTGCATGGGACCCTGAGGATTGCAGGGATGTTTTTACATGGAGTTAAGAAGTTGTTTTTTAAAGGATCAGTTTGGATGCAAAATTTTTATGAACAATCATTAACAAGCTAAAGAGGTTTGAAACCCTAGTTAATCCCTTCCTCTAGAGTGATATGAATTATATGAAGGATATGGTCATGAAATGATACAGAAAGGATGGTATGATTTTTTGGACATATGTGGGACTCCTCCTAGTTCATTTTTGCATCTATGGCATGCTCTAGGTCAGATGGTAAGGTACAATTTTATCTCCATTTTAAAGGAATTCGACATTACAGTCATGCATAATAGGGTTCATGATGTAAATTATTATGTGGGAGCAAGTGTGGAATGTGTACTTAATGTCCTTGAAAATTTTTAGGTAGGTATAATGAATAAAATTTGAGGTACAGGTACTACAAGTCACCCTACCACTTTTGGCCTTAAGGGCTAAAACCTAGTCTTGTGTATTGAGATGATTTTGATAATATTGAATATAGTAGCTAAGATATTTTAGTAGGGAAAATTGTGTATGATCTAACATGATGTGTTAGAGATCTTGAAATGATATGGAGAGGTGGTTTCTTGCTTAAGCCCTAATGGCCTAATTAGCACTATTAGGCTTCTCAAAAAGGCCAATTGGATTAGATGTGCTAATGTGTATTCTTGCATGTGACATATTCATATTAGTAATTGAAGGTGTTGTTAAGATCCTTGGAGATGTGTTCCAAGTGTTGGTTGAGCCTGAAATTTATGGTTGAGGTGTTTGAATCATGATTCCTTAAGACTGGTTTTTGATTCCTAGAAGCTAGTTTGAGTAGTTCCAGAGATTGAGTTGTTTAGTGGTATTGTACTCTGATTTGGTGAATAAAATGAGTTTTTATAGATAGTAGAAATCATGATATTTTCATTGATGTGTGGTTTGTTCCTTGGTGATGTGATTTGATGTGTCAAATTTCTTATTCTTGGTGACCTATTTCTGGGCATGATTAACATGCTTGAGTAAGGTAGGAGAAGTGGATGTCTTGGACTATTGTGCCTTGTTTTTTGGTGTATCATGGATCTTGAGAGTGAATTAGAGTTACGGTGTATCCACTCATGTGGCCAAGTCATCTTGACATGTGGTTTTTCTATGTGAAGTTGTTCACTTTTGTGGACTGGGTTTTGGTGCTTAAAAGACATAATTGGAGATACTTACTTCTCGGTGTGCTTCATAATGTTGGTAGCTAATGCATAAGCTCTTGTGTTTTTTTATGGTTTATATAAGATGTTTCTTACTTTTGTGGAGATGGAGGAAACTTGGTGAAGTTGTGTTGAGCCCTTGGAGTTCATGGTTCATTTTTTGGAGCCATAAGACCTTATTTCTAGGCATAAGTGAGGGGCTTGATATTGTTTGTGCTTGATAGGATCTTGATGACCTATATGAGTCTCTTGGAGTTATTTAAATGAGGTGGTAGTTGTATTTTTTATTTTTTGTATGAAAAAACTTAAGGATCTTAGCTAACATATGGTCACTTATGGAATGTGTCAAGTATAAAAGTAAAGTGTGTGTGCTCATTTGAAGTAGTTGGGATGAATAGGTATGTGAGCAAGCTAAAGAAGAAGTAAGAAGAGGTGAGAGGAGTCAAGGAAAATGTTGAGGATAGGTATGAAGGGCTGAGAAAGATAGAGGAGCATATTTTCAAGGTCATTAGTCCTAATCAACAAATGAAGGGGAAAATTTGAGCGAGTAAGGAGAGAGAGAAGTTTGAGAGGGTTTGATGCGCATGGAGCTGAATTTGTGATCACAATATATTGTACGAGAAACAATACTTCAGTGATAACTCATTTCAGGTGGTTAGGTGGGTACTTAGTCATCTTCAGGGGTTATAGTCTCCTTGTAGGGTGGGTGCCCTACTAAACTAAGGGTTGGTGCCCCTTGTGGGGTTTATGCCTCACTAAAGAAATCTTGTGTGATGTATAGTATTCACATGAGTCCTTTGTTATGAGTAATATTAGTAGAGTTTTTAATGGTTTTTCTTCCCCTTGACGGTTTCCCACTTTATAGCTGATGTTCATGTGTTCTCTCTCTCTCTCTCTCTTATTTCATGTTCTTGTGAACTGATGTTGCACAGTTGATAAGATCATATTGAATGTATATGGTTAGTGGTTGGTTTGGATTATGTTTTAAGTATTGGTAAATGAAGTAAAAAAATGTAAGACTGATACACTCCCTCTCTCAATCTTTGTGCTTCAAACACATCATTCAAAACCCAAAATGTGATCCATCATTCCCAATTCAATTCCATATTTCATAATAAAACAAAACCCAAAACGTTTTTGAATTTTTCCTTCATCTATACCATATTTCACAATAAAAATTCCACCTAAAATATGTAGTCAAATAATAAAAACAAAGATTTAAGAAAGGATTATTGACATAAAATAGGTTATTCTTTTCTCATAATACCCCCTTGTTTCATTTTTAGATACCACACAATGATTGAACCAAAACATTTCCATTCTTCACATTCTAACTAAAAAAATGTATGCAAAGTAAAATATCACAAACAAACAATAAATCATTTCATATTCAACTCTTCCCTCATTCATTTTCTAAATTTTCCATAATAATCAAAACCCAAAATGCATTCAGTTGTTCCTAGTTTATTTTCCAAGTTTGATGTAAAAATCAAAACCAAAACGTGTTCATATTTTAATAATAAACTAGAACCAAAACACAATCAAATGCATTATTTTTCCATCTTTCAATCAAATACGCAAAACCAAAACATGTTCAAGTATTTTATAATAATAACAATAAAGAGTGAGAGAATGAAACCCATGCTTGCATTTTTATTTCCTCCAATATTCTTTGAAACATTCCAATTCGAATGCTTCCAAAAAAACACAACTGAATCATTCAACAATGTATTAATAACCAAAATTCCATGTTTAATGGAGATCAACAGTCACAAATTGGATGCACAGTCATCCTACTGATTTTCCAAAACAAAATCATGCCCAGCTTCACGCAGAGCTCCCAAAAACCAAAAACCAAATGAAAACATAAACAATGTGAATGAAATGGTGCAATCAATACATGGTTAGCTTCTCAAGGAAGTTTCCACTTCCCAAAGTCACATTTAATTCCCCACAAACTTATTTATTTCAGTGCCACATCATGGTCTTAAAATTTAAACTCGTAAACCTCAATTACCATTCAAGATGCCATCCCTTAAGTTTAGCTTAAGTTTATTTAAAACTTTACAACATTATTAACTTGCATAGTGGAAATTATAATGCCACGAACCATTCGTAACTCCAATGCTTATGCCTTAGTGGTCCAAGATAAACTTAGATATCAATATCAACATCAACATCAACATCAACATCAATATCAATATATACATATATAAGTACACACACATATTTGTTGTTAACTTATTAAATATTTAACAAACACTTCGTTATTGATAAGTACCAATGCATCCAGATAAAACAATCACTCTTTTTAACTTAGTCAAGTAATGACGATCTTACTAATTCAATGAATGTATTAAGTTGGGATGTTACATAATTCCCCTCTTAAAAACAATCATTGTCCCGATGATTTAGTTATAATCATTGCTAACATATCAATCACTAGAAAAATTCAATAATAACACAAAATAATTCATTTCAATTTTCTCATAAATTGGAAATTTCTATATTTTATTAAATCTTAGTTATAAAACTCGGCTATAATCAACCTTATCACAACAAGTTATTTCCCAAAATTATTTTGGTATGGCTTAAATTTCCATCCAATCAAAATAAGTATCAAATAGTATAAAATTAATCCATAAAAAATCTTTAAAAAAGTCTATAAAAGAAGACACTTTTGATGTCCATTTAATGGTATTCCCATCCATGTGTTGTAATTAGGGAGAGTACTAGCTAGACGAAATTCATTTGGGCTACTGTATAAAATGTTTCATGATAATCATCACCTTCAAATTGTAAAAAACCTTTTAATAGAATCTAAGATTTGTACCTATAAAAAACCATCTATTATATATTTAATTCAGTACACCCACTTGTGCCTAAATATTTTTATTCCTTTAAGAAGTGGGACTAGGTCCTAAGTTTTTTTCTTAAAGAACGAATATATTCTTACATAATAGCCTACCATTCAATATTTTTAGAAGCATGATCATAAGTATTTCGATATTATGTCATTGTTGATTTTGCCAAATAGGAAATTGATGGGTTGTTGTAACTTCAAATCATTTAATCAAATTTTTAATCGTTGATGTCATTATGAACCAGTGATGTGTCCTAGGTTATATGTAGGGAAGAAATATACAACTCAGTTATGTGGTGGTCCTCTCTTTTGGGGGGTTTTAGTTGGTATTGTTCTCTTGTTTCTCTTTACTCTATGGAAAGGAAATACAATTCTAAGCTACTAAAATGAAAGAAAAAATTCAGGAAATGCATCTAATCTACTGAAACAATGTTGCTATAATAAAATGCTTTCAAAAATTAAATGCTTAACTAAATTGAATGCTCACATGAAATAAATGACAGTAAGGAAATATACTAAAGCATGGAAATATAATACTGTATTCAAATAACCATTTGAATCAAGATACTAAAACTTTAACATATCAGGAATAAAGATTATGCACGAAACACCAATCCTCCAATCTCCTCATTTGAGTGGGCCCCTGCTCTCCTTAGGGATTGAGGTAATTAACACCAATGGATACTCAAAACATCATATAGATTATATTGATTCAAATAAGTTCATAACATACTCCATCATAAGAGTGAAAGTAATTATTAACTGATATCTAAAAACTATATTGAAAACTAACTATGAAACAATTTCAAGAAGGTTTCTTATAGACACAATAAGTTATAGAACATGCCACAATTGTAGGTAACGAATTTAACTAATAACAAACTCATAAAGTCTCAATGACGTTCTATAATATAGCTAAAAACATGGTCCTCATTTGTTGGCTATTGTGAGAAAATCCTTCAGCATGGCATGGGTGTAAAAGACTCAGTCTTCCTGACTGTGACTTGATCTAAAATTGGCAAGAAATGTGCTTTATCAACCTGCACATGTCATCAAATCACTCAAAAACAAAGTTAGTGGGAATTTCCTTAGTTCACATGAGACAAGATAAGGAGAAATGCATCAATCTTACTTTGGACACAACTATCTAGAACACCCCCATGCATGAATTAACATATTTGGGAGAAAAACCTATAGCTATATGGATGATATAATAAGTCAATTTATGCACTCATCAGAAATAACATATAAATGTTATGATATCATCATTTTTGGATTTCTTGGACCCCTTTCCAAATCACCAGGATTAGTGACAACTATACATACCAATTTTGGTAAAGGATCTGTTACTTATGTAGGCACATTCTCAATGTATTATAGAAATGGTGGTGGAAGTGTTGGTTGTCCCCATTGTAGCTCATTATTTGAATTATAGTAAATATTATAATGAAATTCATGCAAACTATATTATTCTTCATATGAAATATTTGAAGTTATGTTTAACTTTATATAATCTAATAGATGATGCATAAATGATGGTTTGTAAGCTTGAGATTATTAATTAAATAATACATCCTACCAATGAAGTATTTTAGTGGTTCCTAAAACAAGAAGACCAAATTCCTTTATATCTTTACATTATCCAACAAAGATAGAAGGGCGGCCCTTCCTTTCCATTTCTTTTCACTCATCATTTGGGACATGTGCCCATGCATTACATTCCAATTTATTGAAACCTAATACATAATAATTAACAATAGAGAATTTTTATTCAAGAGTCATATCTTGCACTAATGAGTTTGGTGTATAATTCAAAATTTAGTTTTAACACTAAATTTATTATTCCCAAAACTAAAGAGGAAAGCATTTAAAATGTACCATACAATTGGTCATTTCCTTTAGTGTGTAATTTATTTATTCTCAATTACAACATTATATTGATGGGTGTAAGGAATTGTAATGTGAAGCTGAATTCATGTGTGTTCACATAAGTTACTAATATGGTTGTTTAAAATACATCTTCCATTATCTATTATAAGACATTATATTTTTCTCTTGAATACATTTTAAACAAGGGCCTTACAATTTTTTAAGCGCTTAAAGAATTCATATTTATTTTTAGAATAGATACCCAAGTTCTGCTAGAGAAAATTTCAATGCATGTAAGCACATATTTATGTTTCTAAAAAGAAAAAATAGGAAATGATATGAGGTCATTTTGAGCTAACTACAAATTTTCACTTTCCCTATAGGATTTTCCTTCAGGAAATAGATCCGCGTGTGTTTTTCCAAATGCCCAACTTGGAAAAAATCTTCTTGTGAAGGAAACCTTCAACAACGCAAGAAATATGTTTTTTTTGTTAAGGGAGTGGGTAGGGATCTACCATAATGGCTACCTAATTTCTCCTTCTACTTCACCATACCTCTCTTAGGAATCTAATAGTCTTCTCTTACCTTCTCTCTATTGTTCTTGGTGTTGTTTGATGGGTGTAACCTATTCTCCTTCATTGAATATTTACGTCTCTTCTTCTAGATCTAAATATTTTGGTATCCAATCTAAAAAATGCTTCCGAGCACTTGTTCATCTTATGGTTGGGCATGTGGATATCTATTCTTTATACAAGGTTCCTCTATTATGGTTATGCGATAATATTCCATTTTTGGGGCTCTATAAGATTCCTCTCTATGTAGATCTATTTTTTATCAATCTAAAATCTTTTATAGCATTTGGAAGTAGGAGAGGTTGCATTTTAAATTTTCTAACTAGTTGGAGAGGGATAATATACATGTAAAACATGTTTTAGATAGAATTGTGACCAATTCCTATTACTTTTGTGACATTTTAATAGTGATGGTGTGAGGGATATATTGGATGAGGTTTTTAATCAATAAGGGTTTTACTCTTTTATTGGTGAAACCTTATTCTTAAATCATCTGGTTGCGTGCAACCTGTAATTTGGAATGGCTTGTAGAAGATTTGAAAAATTGTAGTTGTGAAAATTCATAGATCTTGGGCCTCCATAATTCTGACATACTAGTCCTTCCTTTCTTCCACCCATGGGAATTATTTATTGTTAGATCTACCTTCTCTTGCAAATGATTTTCTTGTGGGATGTCACTTGCAGGACTATCCCTCTCCTTCTTTTTAGTGTTGACATCGGAGTCTCCTTCTCATATCCTAAGTGTCTCCTTTCGTGCTTTTTGTTTTCTAAATCCATTCTTCATATTTTAAGGTTTTGTGTTAAATGTGAAATTTATATGAGGATCCCACAACCTTATTTATGGTAAGTAGGGTTTTGGTCATTGATTTGAGGGAGTTTTAATTGTTTGAGGGTGATAAGTAAGTTAGCAATATGGGACCTTTTTCATCTTCATATCCTCTAGGCTATCAGTAATGTTTGATTATTTTCTTGTGGTGGTGTTACCTAAGGATTATCTAATATGAAACCTTAATTACATTTTAAGATAGTAATTTGGTAGATAGAGGATCATTTAGGCCCTCTATTTTCTTTGGAAGGTTCTTGTGGTCTAGATTTTAATGGTCATGATTTACCTTTTCCCAAAGAGATATGGTAGATGAAGTAGAAATAGGGATACTTTCCCCTTCTTATTTACCTCATTATTGGCCTTTATCTCCAAATGGTATTCATGTTTTAAAAGGGAGGAATTGTTTTGTCTAGTGGTTTGGGATCCCTCTCTCCCTCACCCTCATCTTTTGTATGGTATTTAGTAATATTTGATTGTTTTTATTTGTGTTTGTGTTTTTAGGTTCTTCTTCACTCATGGATTATCTCTTCTAGATATATCCTACCACTTGTAATGTTTTCATCACTGGAATTAGAAGGGTAGTGGATTATGAACCATTGTTGGCTTTGGTGGTGGGTTATTGATGTCTAATTTTCTGAATTTTTTAGTTTTGTTCTTGTGGAGGAAGAAAATATTGAAATACGTTATATTCCTCCCCCTTTACTTGATCGGTGTGTAGATCTTGAGTGACACGATGGAGGGAATATGGAATTTGAATCCTACCCACAGTTTTGAACATGAATATCATCCTCTATCTTTTTAGGGATTATCCTTTGAACTTTCTGTGGGTGTTGACCTTTTAAATATCTTGGTTACCTATAAAATCCTATCTTTCATGATTATCATTCAACCCTTTCTTTTTATTTGTATTGATAATTTTGCATCTCATGATTGTGTATTGCAATATCTATAACTTTTTTTTTTATGTATGAGGGCCCCAATAAAACACCTCAATTTACCAATTAAAAAACCCAATAACTATGTTATGCTTATTGATATTTTGCAATAATAAATAGTTTAGGTGACCACTTATGTCATAGTTTTATTTAGTCATTTACATGTGCAATCATGACTTGTGAAGGCTGATTGAACAAAAATTTGTCTAGCTTGTATAATTTTTCTTGTTGATCAACCTTATTAGTGGTTACAGTAACACATTTGTATTTTATATGTATAATAACAACATCATTAAAGGAAAAGTCAAATTTTTTCCTTTTCTAGAATAAGTGATCAGATAGATGCATAATAAGTATGCAAACAAATCTAGAACATGGAATTTTTTATTAAAATTTCCATTTTCCATCTCAAAGGACACTTTTCCTTCAATAATGAGAGGTGTATTATTTCCCATGAAAATATTAGCTGTGTAGTTGTCCCCTAAGATTTTAAAATGATAAACAATGATTTGACATATGGTTGGATGCACATGAATCCAAAATCCATTCAATTATTAATGACCAAATTGTTGTTACAAAAAGAGTTTCTCACAGTTTAAAGGAAGCTACATGTTATTCATCTCTTCTTCCAAGTTTGTCATTTTCTTAAAATTTTGATGTTTAACATGGCCTAGTTTCCCAAAAATTTAACAATAATTTCTATCATATTATGCTTTCACTTCCCATTTTCCATCGTCGCCCTTGAGGGGAATAATATTACAAGTTATTTTATTGCCATTAGAGTTAGTATTTTCTTTACCTTTTACCTTAGTAGGGCCCTTTCTTTTTATAGAGATAGGTTGTAACATCACATTAGAATAAATGAATACTAATAATTGATGCTTAATAAATCCATGTCGAATGTCACCAATATAAATTAATTTTTCCTATTCTATTTGAAGTTTCTCGCTAAATTTTTTAAAACTACGTGTCACATATGCAATGTCTAAAAAATCTTGTTGCACTATAATATTTTGAGGTTTTAGTGTCAGAATCATGATTTTTTTGGATTAAAAGTTTTTTCATGTCCTTACACAACTTTTCTTTATGGAAATTGTTATTTAAGGTGTTTTTTGGTTAGTGCTATAAAATCTAAAAAATACCAAAAACTCGAATAAGCAGGGATTACTAATACATGTGCTAAAAAATCACAATGTCGAGATGATGGAATGTGTAAGTAATGTGAAGCATCCTCCTTTCACCAAGTGAGAGAACATATATACATAGACAACTAAAATAAATGATATTAGATATATATGATAACGAGTTTCTTAAAAAAGGTTGATCCTAGGAATCCAAAGGGGCTTCCTTGAAGGGTGTCAACTCGTTTAATACAATTAAATTATTTTGATAATGATAAGATAGATAATAAAAATTAATGATTAAAAAATTGAGAGGGATAGTAAGACCCTATTCAGCTTCATAAGTAGCCCAAGCTAGGGAGGTGGTAAGTTCAAAGTCTTTGAAGTAGTCATACTAGAAATCTTCAGTAGATTCTTGCTCTTCTTCGAGGATCTCGATTTGATCCTCTATGTCCTCAATTTTTGGTGTGAATGTGATGGTACACAAGACAATTTTTTGGAGAATATAAAACTGTTTCCACATGAACGAATACTGGATGATCAAAATATTGTATATGCTGGTGATAAGATGTGACAAACCTGGAATAGTCATCTATAGAGAATGCAAAACCAAATAGTTGTAAATGTAATAATACTATAAATGATAAAAAAACATAGAAATCACCAAAGATAAGAGATAATATGCTTATTTTGATAAAAATAATTGATGAAACAAAAAATAGTAAAGTCTAGAGACATGGGAGTAATACTAGAATAGATTAGGTGGAGTCTAAAATCTATGTACTTTGAAAAATAGACATTCATATATGTTTATAAGGATAATGATAAAACAAAGGGTTATGGATATAGATTGATGGTGATTAGGTAGAAAATGTTTGCTTTGACAAAACATGTAGTGATTAATGAAAGAAATATTTGATAATGAAGAGGTAGACTATGGGGAATCTAGAAATGCTTTAAGATTTCAAAAATAGAGATTTGGATGTGTTTAGGAGGCTGGTGAAAGAAACAAAGGCCAAGGGATTGACCAACGAAGATCTGTGTGAAAGTCACAAATATTATATAGGTGTTCTAAATGATTGAATAAGAGGAAGAGTTCAAGAAGACTATGTAAGATGATAGTGACAATAAACTATAGACTATAACTAATGTAACATAAGCTAACACAATGATAAAATATGGGGTACTAAACTTAATAATTATTTGTGGATGATAGAGCTCCCAAAAGACTGAATGATGACTTGAGAGAGTTCTTGTAGGTCTTGATAGTAGAGTGTTGATAAGCCTAAACATCAAGATTTTGTCATAGGTGCAACAATTTGTCCTCATATACAAATTCGGACTAGATGGGAAAGGGAGACATGGGTTGGATAAATAGAATTGATGACATCTGTAATAATCACCGGAGATTATGGATCGCCATCGATTTGGTACAAGAGGTTAAAAACCAAGAGATGAAATATGGAAAATGGTTAAAACCACTTGCCATTTGAGCTGTTAGGTTGTTGGATGGATGGTGGGGGTTAAGGATTCGGGTTGTGAGAGGTTAGGGGTTAGGATGGGTAGGGTAAATAGGTTAGGTTTTTTTTAGGTGGTTAGGGTAGGGTAAATGTGATTTACGATACTAAATGGAGGCTTACAATGGTAATTTAGAAGTATACTTGGGATAAAGAGAATACTTATGTTTTTAGGATAATGTACTTAATGTTCGTTGGGTCACGTAAGGGTGAACAAAAAGTGTCTACATTTTCCCCTTTTTGTTGAGCTATCTGTAGGCACAGGCTGTGAAAAAAAAACTAGTGCAAGGATACCCTAGTATTGTGATAAGGATATTGTGATATTGTTCCCCCATCAAGCCAACGAGCGACTATCTTGGTCATTTGATTGAAGATAGTTGATTGTTTGGATAGGTTTTATGTAAGATGCTTTAAGATTTTGGTTTTGGTTTGAAATGACCGTGTTGGAAAGGTTTGTAAAGATGGTAGTAATCTAGGAAACACTTAGTAGGGGTCATACAATGTGTAACACCTATAGACGTGTGCTTCAGGAAGACTACTATATAGAGAGGATCCAAAGGGAGCACTCTCGTGGGGATGTGTTGAGTCGTGGGACTAAAGGGGTCAAGGGAAACATCTGCAAGGTGTTTGAGTCTTGATATATAGTCAAAACATAGTTTTTGACAAGATGTTGAGCATCAATGAAAAGACATGAAAAATTTGATAAAGTTTGTGATGTGATAAAAGAGGTCTAGTTGACCAAAATCAATAGGTTTGTATAAAGAGGAGTAAAATTAGCAGCAATTATCAGTTATCGACGCTTAGGAAAGTAAATTAGAGGTGATTAAGGGTTGCCAATGATTCCAAAAATAGAAACTATATAAGCTAATCAGACGTGGAAATAATTCATTTGTGATGTTTCTAAGTGAAATTCGATAGCTCTAATTTATTGGGCCTATGAGAATATAGTTGTTGTGAGGCCAACAGGGATACTATGGAGGGAAGGTGATCTAGAAAAGTATATAGTTAGATTTTTGAGATGGAATTTTGATTGGATGCAAGATGATGGGGTTGAGAGGGACCAGATCTATTATGTTGATTGACCACAAGGTATATATGTAGATGATTTATTATGGAGACCTTACGTGAGGTACCGTGCATGACCATGGGTTGTTGAAGAGTTGGTGGGGTTGAGAAGGGTGAGGTGGGTGTGAAGGAGGAGACCAAAGATGATAGAGGTCATATAATTTCCTCGAGTGCGGAGACATTTTAGATTTTTTCAATTGATTCCTTGTGAGTTGATAATATATCGGCGTGATTATTCTGAGAGAAATTTACCTATGTCGGTAGTATATGAGGTAGGGCCAATTGAGGATGATGTTTGAGTGGAGGATGGATTCATGGCTTGGTGGGCACAATAGTGGGATGGTTTTTGAGATAGGTTGGGTAGGAGGCGGAATCGAGGTGGAGAGGAGGAGGAGGAGGGTGATGGTGGAGACAAGCTAGCCAAGATGCAAACCAATCATTCTATTTTATTGGAAAAGAGGGATAAAATAGTGGTGGAGTGTGATGCCACTCACTAGGAGTGCGATAGGATGCAATAGGAGATAGATCAAATCCTCCTAGAAAATGATACATATTTGTAGCAGTGAGATCAATATCGCTGGTAGATGGAGGAGATGCGGGTGAATTATGGGGAGGTGGGAATAACTTCAGAGGTGGAAGGTAGTGTCGTATGGAGAGTGGGGCCTAATGTAGGGTTGACAGTGATACATGTAAGAGGAGTGCCAACAAAAGAACATATGGGGCCTCTTGGTTTTGTGACCATTGAGAAATATAGAGAGCTTGACAAGGAGATGAGGTATTATAAGTGCTTGGTTACATAATGGATTCTTGGTGTTCCTCATTATGCAAAGCACATAGAGAGTGAGTGTAGATCAGCTCAACTAGCTACATCAGTGAGCAATGGGAGTATTGCTTAGCCACAGAGCTGGGGCCAGATGGAGGAGCCACAAGAGGCCAGGGTGGCAAGCGTGTATCATATTTTTATTTTACCACATAGTATGTGGGATTTTGTATATGGTTTGGATTATAGATGGTTTTGTATATGAGCCTCCTAAATTCATTAGATGAGATACATACACACACACATGTACACACACACACACAGATATATATATATATATATATATATATATATATATATATATATATCTGTGTGTGTGTGTGTGTGTAATGATTATGTTTTGGATTCATGTGTTGTTGATTTTTTTTTGGTGTATGATGAGATAATTTTAGATATATTTAATTGATGTGAGATGTGATGTTGACATAATTTTATATGTATACATGTTTATTTTGATATTTAATACGATGTTGGATGTTAACATGATGTGGCTTAGAGTGTAATGATCTTGATTTATGTTTCAACAATATGCTTTAGTCATGGTTAGGAGTAAATATGGAATGCTTTATTTTTTGGTTGGGTTCGATTCACATGTAATGCAATGGTTTTTTTAAATATGAAAATGTACTTGAGGCCTTGTAAAAATTGTTAACATATAAATAAAAATAATTAGACACATGTATGATCATGGATATGGATGAAAATGAGTTTATATACCTTCTTATAACATGATAAGGGTTGATATGTAGTTTGTACGTGAGATTAGGTTATCCTTTGATGGCTTGTAGGCTTATGCCCCAACCATATTTTTTTTGTGCAAACTAATCGATATAGAAAGTTTGCTTTGATAGGAAAGTTGATATATGCCGGAATATTTCCTAGGATGTTTTTGATATTTTGGATTTTTGAAGGATGATTGATGTGGGAAGCCTTTTTATAATTATATGGGTATCCATCCTTCAAGGGAGTGGTTTGTGATTTTTTTTATTTTTTTTTGATATCCCTCCTTTGTGGGATTGTCCTATTTTTGATAGGTAGTTGTCCTTTGAGGGATTAGTCTTTATTTTGATAACATAGTTAATAACTATCCTTCGAGGGATCAATCTATATTTTGATAATGTGCATCCATATCGATATTTTTGATTATTTATTTTCAAGTTGAGGCAAGCCTAGTAGACCATCATGAGAAGGGAAAGTACATGTGTATAAACTACATGTGTGTACCCCTTAACATGTTTTTCAGTTGGTAGATAAAAGGTAGATGAGAGGAACAATTGTGGGATTATTTCTAAGGAGGAAATTATCCATGTGGAAGATGCAATAAACAGAGCTGTGGTGTTCATCTTTAAGGTTGTGATTTATATGATACTAACAATGGACCACATGCTTCCCAATCATTGTGATAGTGAATGAGAGGCTAGTGGTGGAATAAGATCTTGTATATAACTAATGTTATGATAGTAAATATATTAACAATAAAAAGGCTGCAAGTACAAAGCATTCAAAGGTTCCTCTTCAAGTTTGCTATTGAGGGAGGCTAAGTGGTAGCTTGTCAACCCATACTTGTGAGTGATGACATACAGACCAATCTAGTAAGGGGAAAACTTTCCATGTTTACTCCTTTCCATAGTAGTGACATTTTCATTCTCTTTAAGGAAATGATCACCAATGTTGAAGTCACACTCTTTAACATGTTTGTTATATAATCATTTGACATGTTCTTGATAAACATGATGATGTTCGAAGGCTGTTAGACGAAACTCATCTAAAAATTCAAGTTGTGTTAGACATTCTTGATGATAACCCTTGTTAGAGATAAAATATTTGAGAGACACGTAGAGAGATGGGATTTTAACTTCAAGGGGTAAGACCACCTCGGAGTCATAGACTAAAGAAAATGGTGTAACTCCTATAGGAGTATGGATGCTAGTTCAATAAGCCCATAGAGGAAATAGGATTTAGAGATGCCAATTTCTTCCTACTGAGTTGATGGTTTTCATGATAATTTTGTTGAGTGTTCTCTTAGAAGCTTCTACTTGACCATTTTCTTGTGGATAAAATGGTGATGAAAAGTTTAGTTTAATGTTGAAAGTGTCACATAATTTCTTCATTTATTTATTTTTGCAAGATTTCCCATTATCAATGATAAGTTTGTGATGGATTTTGAAGCGATATATGATGTGTCGATAGAAAAAATTGACGATTTTATATGATGTAGTAGAGACCAGGGGAATAACCTCCACCAGTTTAGTTAAATATTCAGCAACAATAATTATATAATGGTTTCATTGTGAACAACTAGGGTTGATAAGGATAATTAGGTCCAAACCCCATTGAGAGAAGGGACATACATTCTAAGCGGGTTATAAGGTCTAACTTGGGATGTGGACGAGATTGGGATGTTGTTGACACTTAACACATTTACTAACATATGTGTAGCAATATTGATTATGGTTGGACTAGTAATAACCCATCTGTAAGATGTGTTTAACAATGACCATACTGCTGAAGTGTCCACAACATATGTCATCATGAACTTCCTGGATGACTTTAGTAGAATCATGAGATTTGAGGCAGTGTAGTAAGATGTCATCAAACTTGTGTTTTTATAAAACATCACCTAAGATGTGTTGGTTGAATATGTTTTCGAAGAAAAAATATGAGGTTCAACCACATAACATGGGACAAATTCCGTCCTTAAATAAAGGGGAGACACCCTGTTTATTACTAATTTAACCACACTAAAGAATATCTACAATATTTATACTAATTTAACTATCAGGGGTTGGGATCTCATCCTAGTGGATTTAGTCTTTATAGAAAGGAATATGAAGGAGAATAGAAGAAATGGGATGACTATAGGAAGTTAAAAGTGTGAGAAAATAATGGTTAGAAACATTCTCTCTCTCAGGAAAATGCAGATCTAAAGATATTAACACAAGATTAAACAATAATAATATGCTAAAATATAATAAACAAGATAATGGAATTTAAATAACCATGTAATGTATTGAACATAAGAAAAATACCTAAAATTAAGAAGATAACACCATAACACATAGTTTGGAATAGATATCTCTTATATTATTTGATAGCCAGATTGAAAATAAAAAGTTTTTCTCTTATTTAACCCTAGGATCTATATTATATGTGTAAAAATATCCAACCCTAAACAATGCCATAACATTTTACATTTATAAAGGAGGGGAGGAGAGAAAAGGCGAAACCATTTGGATTGCACACTAAAAATAGAAATACATATTAATGATCCATTTGAATGGTTCTCACAAAATGACCCAATCAATATGAAAATCCAAAGGATGTTCCAACATCATAAAAATCAACATGCCTATGCAAAAAGAAAATGACATGACTAAGTTGTCAACTGGTTTTATCTTTCTCTTCTTCAAGATCAACCTGCTTCTGACATAACTCCTAGAACTTGTTGATCATACCTTGTGTTTCTTTTTTGTCTGGTCTGCAAGAGCATCAGTTCAAGACCTCATAAGTCTCGAACACATTTCCCATATTTCTAGGAAACTTCTAATACTTCTTGATAAATTTTGACAAGTCACTTAGAACATTTTTACATAAATTAACATGCGAAAATATCACCAACTCACTGATTCACCAATAACACTGGAAATTGAAAGTTAGACTTGGATATTTCTTATTATCTCACACTTCAGTTTCACAATAATGACAAGACCCACCAAACAAATGACATTGGGAAAATGGTATAAGTGTGGAGCTTTCTAATTGGTTTGTACTTTGGGGTGATAACAAAGGATATGTTAAGTTTGACACTCATTACCCCTGTAAAATCCACACATACGTGGTGTTTTATAACGGTTCACACTTCATAGTGAAGCATATAGGAGAGAAATATCATTTAATAGAAAATATTCTGTTAAAATTGTACGTATGTGGATCCTTCTTATTGGCTCACCTTTCACACTAAAACTATAGACAAAAAATCATGTACTTTGGGTAATTATCTAGTCTTGATTGCATACTACTATTCATATGATTCCTAAGTAAGAAAATTACTAATTAACCCATGTCTTTGGCCATCTTTTCTTTCTTTCTGTTGCCACTTTTGGTCTTTCATACCTTCTTGCTTAGTCTAACCTCAGACCCTTCTATTTCTCGAAGTCTTGACACCAGTACCCATCTAGGACACCAACACCAGGTGCCCTTTCCCCCTATAGGTGCCCCTAACCTCTTTGTACTTTAATCACATATTTTGGGTCATTTATAGCCATTTGAGCATCTTATCTTTTCGGTAGTCGGCCTTTTCAGGGTTGATTATGAAATTCAAGAAATAAATTCATATAAATAAAAATGTTTGTGATCGTAATAAAGGACCAAGCACTAAGCATTAGCTAACACCACCTAAGGTTGCATCCATTCAAGGGAAAGGGACTGCATTATTTTGCATACACTTCATAAGAGGGGAACCTATTCTATTCTATGCACACATCTATTACATTTCTTTACACCTTGCTACTTTTCTCACTATCAAGTGGGACATGCACAAGAGCCACCTAGGACACAATTCTGCACACAAACACACAAAACTATATTGGGTGTGAGATGCAGTAAAATTCTTAGTCATAAGATCACCACTGTGATAGGTGAGGATAGTATAACCCCTTAATTTGCATCTTTATTTTCTAGGATTTGATGTCTATTTGAGGGTTTTGCAGGTCAATACTTCATTGTAGGTTTCCAGTGAGCTCATTGATAATCATGTGACCTCATAATGAAAAAAGGCTAAGGAAAGTGAACAAATTGTGACCTGGAAAAGATGAGTTTATAAGAATTTTCACAGTCACAGGTTCTCACTACCAGTCTATGGTGCCCGTGGTCACCCTTGCCCCTTTTTGGGTGCCCCAATGCAACATAATCCTCCATATCTACATTTTTTAGGGTCTCTATGTGACACTTATACCTCCTTATTCATTAGGTTAACACTTCGACATAGTTCATATTTTATTGCAAATCAACTAAGTACCTTTTTATCCTCTTTGCAACTAGGGTTTCACATTTTATTGCTTAGTTTTCATGGGTTACTTTCTGTACTTACTTACTGCTACATTACAATTAGAATTAGGACTTTATTTCTATATTTTCTTAATCATTAACATGGTTATTACAAAGGAAAACAACATGTGAACCTATCTACACGAACATATCACCGACTCATCGACTCACCACTAACAAAGAAACTCAGAAGTTGGACTTGGAGTTTTCTTATTGGCTCGTACTTCAGTTTCACAATAACTGACATGACCCACCAAATAATTAACATTGGGAAAATGGTATAAACATGGAGATTTTTATTGGTTTTCACTTAAGGGTGAATAACAAAGGATATGTAGATTCTGACAATCAGTCCCATTGTAAAATTCATATGAACGTGGTGTTTTTTATTGTTTCACAATTTGTAGTGAAGCATACAAGAGAGAAATATCATTTAATAGAAAATGGTATGTTAAAACCATACGTACGTGGAGCCTTCTTACTGGAATTAATTTCACACTCTGACATGGTTGTTACAAAGAAAAATCTCACGACGTGGAATTAACCAGACTAAGAGGTGAAAAGACAGAAAAAATCAAGGCAAATCTTTAATCAATGCAAAATGTATAAATTATTAAATGGCAGACTAGAATTGATTGCTGTAACTATATACCACTATTTTAGCATGAGCCAAAAATTATAAATATTTAAAGAAATATTGAAATGAATTCATGCTTGAGCACTTGGTATTTGAGCTATAGCTTATAACTGAGCTTTCAAAGTATACATTCAAGAGATCACAAGGAAAAAAAAAGTATTAATGATTTTCGAGATTGAGATCTTTGCATGCCTATGCTTTCTCAATTATTTTAAAGTTTATTTCCATTGGAGGCTTACCTAAAAACTATCTAATCAAACCATCTCTTTGGAGATACCATTTTTGAAAAACAAGTCATTAAATTTGAGCATTATACAACCTCGAAAAAGAAGGTCTAAGGAGCTAGTTTGATAGACGATGATGACAATGCATACCAGGATGAAGAAGAGTTCATGGCTGATCTAGTGGCCATTAAATAGAGTGGGATGTATATTTTAGCTAGAAAACCAATGGTAATGTATTTTATCAAATTGATTTGGGGTATTTTTCACCGATGATGTACGTTGTGTTGATGGAATTATTAAATCCAAAGGAGGAATTTAATTGCTAATATATATGAAAAGGCTATTACTACTTACTAATGTATCCCTAGATCTAATATTCAGTTCAATTAAGAAATAATGGAATAATGGAGAGTGAGTAATAACCTTAAGACTGTGCTTAAAGATTGGGTAGAGGACTTGACTAGTTTAAAGTCCAAAGTCTCAATAGAGAAGATGAATATAAGATCTTTTAGACATGGAGTGAGAGTGGGAATGTCCGTAATGAATAGATTGTTTGGAGCAACATATATTGTGCATATCAATTAGACATGGGTACCTTTGCTAGCCATGATCATCAATGATGAAAATATATCTGATCTTGTTGGAGTTCTAGATTTTAACCTCTTCAACAATCTTGTGAGTTCCAAGAAGCCGAAGAATCTAGATAATTTCTATATGATGTATTACTTTCTTACCAACAATTTTAGGGAGTCCCTAGTTTGTCATTGTATGCCTGAGAATCAACACATGAATCCTAGACGCACACGACCTCCCGAGGTTGTGCCCGGACAACCAAAATGGAATGGATAGATAAATATGGGAAAAATCAAGGATTTTTTTTTCTTCAATGGGAATAATGGATATTTTCTCATGAACGGAAATGAACGACTATCTAACCTGCTAAGGTGAAATGGAATGGTCAAGAATAAAAGCCGTAAGAATATTTTGATTAATAGTAGTTGGACCAAATAAACCTCAAACTGGTTATGGAATGTGATGGAATCATCCTTCATATCTTATAAATTACTCTCTAGATAGGGTCATGAATATGGGATGAGAGATGGGGAAAGGAAAAGTATAGTCTCTACCAGGAAATTTTACCTAGAGCTCGTTGGTATTATCCACCTCTTCATTCAAATCTATCAACTACTGGATGATGATATCAATATGAGTAAATTGTATAACAATATTCGGTTGCGGTATAATTGGGTCACAAAATATTTGTCTTGGTTGTGTTGGGCCCTGGATGGGTGTGTGGGCATGAAACAAGGAATATATGGAAATTAAAAAAACACACAAAGAAACCAAAAGGGGCTAAAGATAAGTCCAGGTAACCTAAGCTGCTATGGAAATGTAGGAGCTTGTGTTAAATTCCAATGTAATTAAATTTAAGTTCCTATTTTAAAAAATCAATGCAAGAAAAATAAAATAAATTTTTTTTGATTACTCTCCTTTAATTTAATTAAATCTACGTGTAATTAATTGATTAAAGAAGTGTAAATAATTAAATAAAGAAATGTAAACAATCTAATCTAATTGTTTTTGTATTTTCTAGAAGCTTTTTAAAACAAAAGGAAATAAGACAAATAAACAAATCTAATTACTTTAATATATGTTTTTAGGTTTTTTTCCAGTTTACTAGAAATAACTAAACAAAAGCTATAGAGAAATGGAAATTGCTTCTAATTAAATGAAAATTAGTTCTATGCTAGAAAAAATAGAAACAGTGAAATAGCCGGATGTGGTTATTCCTCCATTGTAGACTAATCAATTCTAATCTAATTTAAATAAAGTTTCTTTCTAATTTGTGACTGGATTTTTTATTTCTTCTAATTCCTCCCCTCAGAGTCACGGGAAGGAATGAAGCTTCTCAGAAGAAATTTCTTTCCTTGAAACTTCCCCGGTGAAAACACTAAAATTCAACACAAGCTATTTAATCTGAATAAATTCAACAAGATGCACAAACACGAAATATTATTCAAACTCACTTCCCTTGTAGATCCACATGGATAAGAAGGGAGAAATCTTTGAAGAGAAGCTTTGCTTGTATGCACTTCTAAATCTAACTAAAGAACAAAAAGAAAGCTACAAGTAATTTTACAGTGAAGAAATGAAAAGATTTGTGCAAAAGAACTTTCTTGAAATCCTTCCTAGACAAATCTACATGGATAATCTGAGAATAAATTATCAATGGAAGCTTCTTACAATGAATTATTGCTAATTCTACCTTATAAGAAAATTTATTGATTTGATAAATAAATCTAAGTTCTATAGATAAAATAAAGTTTTAGAGAATTCAAATTAGACCCCAACCTAAAAATGTATAACTATGACAATATCTAGAGGTAGTTGTGCTCTTTTTGATCCCCTCAACTTATTTTCCAATGATGAATCCAAATATTTTAGGGAGTTGTGCTGGTTGGTATGAAAAAGAAGTTGTGTAGGCGCTGGAGTAGACTAGTTGCAGGCTAGCTAGTATCAAATGTAAGAAAGGAAGTAAAAACGAAAAAATATAAGTTGCTTTTGTGCTTCTTGGAAATATTTTGACAAAGTAATAGTGAAATTAAATTCAATGGACTCCAACCACAGCTTCAGGAAAAAGCTTTGTTTTTTATATAAAGTTGGCAGGGAAATGGTGCATCACACTTGAAAAGCAAGAAGTGCCAAATCACCATAGGAAGAGGCATTTAACTTACTAAGAATAGTAAGTAAAGAAGAAGAAGCTCATACCCATCCATCAAGCTAATAAACAAATGATTTGGTCAAGAAACATGCTAGCATGCCTTGAAAACAAGAAACATGCGTACAAAACTTGAAGTGTTAACTCTCAAATAAAAGTGAACGGAACCACTAGTTTATATAGATTGGTGGTTACACAACCATTGGGGTGGTTACATAACCACCGATCTATGGAGACCGGAAGTTGTGCAACCGCCGCAGTGGTTGTATAACTTAAAGGAAAATACTAAGGAAAAAACATCAGAAAAGACTTGCAAAAACATAGAAAGCTAAGGAATAGGTAAGTAAAGTAAAGTAAAGCATATAGGAATGCATAAAGCAAGGAAAAAGGAATTGGTCATCATCATTTAATATGTAAATGAAATTTTTCATCATTGGGGATATTTTTGTTCCAATAATATAGCACCGTGCAATTTTGGGTGCAAACATATTTCCCCATTCAGAGAATTGTTTTAGCCACGAAGATGCATAAACCGTGAAGTTGGAGTATGGTGCTCCCAAATGGGAAAGCTATAAATTATACCTTACACACCAATCCAAGCTTCCCACCACCTACAAAAAAAATGGGAATCAAGTGCAGATAAAGAATTAATTGACAAAACATGTTAAATTAAAATTACAAGAGGACTTACCATATCAACAAGAATGAGAGATATACATGTGCCAATACTCCCGCCTTGCAAAACACACTCTCAAAACAATATTAGAAAAAACACTATATATATTATAAGCTACCATTTATAGAAATCATTTGCACTTACCCACTTGGTGAGTTTTGAGCTCTGGATTATTGTTAGGAATAAACTTAGCTTAATTCATCATTTACTAAGTTGTAATGTTAAAGTAATTAAATTTTATTACTTTAACTTAATTATTTGTTAGTTAGCTATTATCTAGTTATCAAATCCCTATATTAGTGGGGGGTATACTATTGTTAGTTTATTGCTTTGGAATGTTCTTGGATGTGGTTAATTAGGGGTAATATGCTATTTTTGCATATTTTTTGTAGTTAGTATATTTGATCCACTTTCCGTGGATGTTGTTATAGTTGTTCAATGTCTATAAGCATAGTATATTCTTCATTTGATATGAATAAAGGGTTTCTAGAATATCACATTCTTAAGATTTGGTATCAGAGTTTTTTGGTCCCATCTTCTGTGCTATTGTGAGGATCCTTGAATCACCAAGGAGGAAAGAAAGAGGTTGCAGAAGGATCCAGAGCACTGGAGTTGCATTGGAGAGCCATAGTGCCTCTCAGCCCATTCCTAGCCCATTCAAAGCATCCTCACATCCCTTGGTATATATCCAAATAGTATTGTAGGCTCTGCATATTCATTTGCAGCAACAAAAAAAATCTTGCAGATTATTATATTTATATATATATAAAATGACAGTACTACTAAATTTAGCAAATTGATGTATTTGGAGGATTGTGCCAAATTTGGAGGCCACCGAGGTTCAACGCTATGCACTGAGGAGCTATGGAAAGATCTACTAAAAAAATTGGATGTGGCACTATTGACTGAGTTGGGAGCCTTGCTTTGAGCTCCAAAGTGAGTTTTGTAGACATCCCCTTGGCGAGTTGGGATCTTGAAACTAAGTTATATCCCAAACTAGCCAAGAATTAATTAGCATTGATGAGTGTGAGCTACACCACACAAAAACAGAGGATCCAATCATCTCATAGTAGAGACCAAATTGACCTGCAATCAAAACACTCACCCATCTCTTGCATTGAGTTAGGAAAATACTTAGTGACCGAGTCATACTGATTGACCTCACGAGATGGACATGTGATCTGAGTCCTAGATCGGATCACCACAACCCATATCTCACATTGTTGAGCTATACATTCCAATGAGATGTGTATTCTTGGGTGAGTCTTTGGATGTTTTGGGCGAGTTAGATGGTTGAAAGGGAGACTAGGACGTGTTGCATTGGACCAAGTTTGGTGTGTTGGTGGGTTGTTCACTCCAGACAAGCTTAGATTGAACCAAAACACACCTTGAGGCCACTCTCCTCCAAATGGAACCCATGTAAACCCATCTCCAATTTCTACACAACCAATTCAAACATCTCCCAGGTCGGCCTTTCCAAAGTAGCCATTAACAAAAATGGCGAGCGAACTGATATACAAAGCAACTTGCATGATAACACAGTCCTATGTGCATATCGACGTCCATTTTCATACCGATTCATGAGAAAAGCAATCAGGAAGTCACCTGCAAATTGACTTTGCAATCCAAACAATGAGGAGAAAATAAAAATAAGGAGCTATGGAGGACTAGATAAAACCAAGTGGTGAAGAAAATAAAAAAGGAGAGCAAGGGAGGCCAAAAGAGTAAAAAATGGCCAAAATGACTCAGATCTAGTTTATTAGGCACAACCCTGAACCACTAAGCCTCCATTGTGCCATGCAGACACAACACATAGGCCATAGGTCACATTTTAAAAAGGTAAATAGATTGTTTCTTGTTTAAATATAATTGCCGCACTTTATATGGAAAGCGCATAATGTGCCTATGTGGCTAGCATGAAAGTCTTAGGCGTGGGAGGTCAAGGGGTTGACCCCCACCTAAGCCGCAAATTTTTGCTATATAAAAGTTTGGTGTCACTTTTGGAGAAAAATACCAAATTTAGCAATAAAAATTTCTGCTAAGTGACTTAGTCATAACTAAAGCCCTTGCTAAATTTAGCAACAAAATACCTAATTGGGCTATAAAAAAAACAAAATTAATTTTTCTCCCAATTGATCTGAAATTTGGTTTTGAGACACTTTTGTAAAGGCAAAGAGGAAAAAGAGCCCCAAAATAAAAAAACAAATTCCTCATGGGAGAACGTTTTTACATAAAAAGCAGCCTTCAGTAAAACAACCATAACTCTCATTCCGTTCAGTGAAAATTACGAAACTTTTTTTTGTAAAATTCTTGATTCTGATATGATATTCATAGAGCTATTTTAGGGAGATTTTGGTGGACCGATTTTTTGTAGTAAATTTTCAAAGGCTGAGATACTGTGTAAAAAGGATAAAAATTTGCAATTTTGTACTCACAATGTATCCCAAAAAGGGAAATTTTCCACAAAGAATAGATAGAATTGTAAATGCACTATCATTATAAAGTGCTAATTTTTTTTTTTATTCTCATGGAGCTAGTTGTCTTCACTTTTCACTCAGAATTTTGGGGGAAAAATATGAAAGACATGAAAATTCATCATTGATCGTTCAACAGTGGTGTTCCTTGTGGATTAGAGAAAAGTGAATAGAGGATAGTTTTTCGTGCTAGTGCCAATTTTGAGCTATGAGACAACCTAGGAGAGGTTTTATTGAGCTAAGAGCTAACCCAACAGAGGTTTTCAAAAAATTTAGAGCTACTTGTTTTTTTTAGCACACATGCCAACACAATAGAGGTTCCAAACATCTAGAGACAGTTCTTGAGCCTATTCTATCTCTTGCACACCGTTTAGAGGAAACACCTTCATCCAGCTACTCGTGTTCAAATGAGATCATGAGAGATCATACTTAATTAAGGGGGGAAATGATAAAGATATTTGATTCACCTTAGAATAGGTTTCTTTTAGCATGTGTGTGCTAAGAAATGTTTACCTCATGTAAAAATATTATGTTTTAGAGGTTTTTCTATCCTATTCACTTCAGACCATGATGAATTAAGGGGGGAATGTTAGGAATAAACTTAGGTTAATTCATCATTTACCAAGTTTTAATGTTAAAGTAATTAAATTTTATTACTTTAACTTAATTAGTTGTTAGTTAGCTATTATCTAGTCATCACATCCCTAGATTAGAGGGGGCTATATTATTGTTAGTTTACTACTTTGGAATGTTCCTGGATGTGGTTAGTTAGGGGAAATATGCTATTTTTACATATTTTCCATATTTAGTATAATTGATGCACTTTTCGTGGATGTTGTTATAGTTGTTCAATGTCTATAAACATTGCAAATTATTCATTTGATATGAATAAAGGGTTTCCAAAATATTTCATTCTTAAGATTGATACCAAATCTTAAATTCTGGTTTTATTTGACAAAATAAAAGCACTATAATGAAAAAATGAATATGAAAATATAACAATCTAACTCATTCGATTTGTTTTTCATTATGAAGAGATACCATACAAATAGGTAAATGACATCCTTAGAATAAGGAGTCAAACTATATCACATACCAATTACCCAATCACCACTTATCTCTCCAACATGATTCTCTCCACCTTTATTTTCTCACAGCTATCTAATAGTGAGTTGTTCTCATAATTCACGTACACCCAAAATATAATAATATCTCAGACTCACCTAACTATTACAGTATTATATTATCATCTAGATAATATAAATCCACTTAAAAATAACTAATGTTAACACTAACATATTAATTTCCTTGCAATTACCTGTGATGGTTTTACATGAGAGTATAGTCAAAATGAAGAGCATTTCGAGATGATGGCAGCACAACCAATGACAGGAGAAATGGGTCATGAATAAGTTAGTTATCTGCATATGTTTATTTTTACCCTATAATTTAGGAATTTGTCAAAACTATCCATAGGGGGGTAAATTTAAATGAATTTATAGTAAAAATGACCACAAGGTGGGTGCAATGTAGGATTTTTTTTTAGTGTAATTTGGTTTATTTTTTCTTAACTTTTACATTTCACGGGCGTAACCACCGTGGAATTTACACAACCACCACTATGCAAAGCATGACAGTACCATAACTGGCATGATGATTATGTATTTGCCACTTAGGAAAGTGTTGAATGTGTAACCGCCACTATACTAAAAGTGGCGGTTGCGTAACCATCAAGGAAACTTCAAAATTTTGACTAAGTATTGAATTTTCTTTTGGTTTTTGTTTATTTTTGCAATGTTTTTGTGAGATTATTATGCATGTATATGATTCTAACTTCCTCTTTTCTTGATGTTTGTGAATGCAGGGAAAGTATGTTAGATGGAGTAAGGCTCATGAGCAAGATTGATTGCCTCTTATTTTGGAGGATTTGACCTAGGTAGAGAGGGATTTATTATAGAGGGATGACATATGGAGGATATCATAGAAGCAGTTAGTTACACCCATGAGTAGCTTTCTTTGTGATCAGTTGAGCTACTGGGATGTATAACGGAACACTTTCCAACTATTTGGAGTCAGGGGGAGTGGAGTATTAGTTTGAAGGATGTTTATCAGATCTTGGGAGTTCCTGTCACTGGTGGGAAGTTAGTGTTGACTAGCGCCAGCTTAGCACCCAAGGGTCGCTAGTAAGCTACGTACTTTGGGGATGGAAAGGTACTTGATACAGGTGCTAAATAGGGGGTGATATTATTTTCAATTGATTTTGCACCTATCCCAACTTTTCGCAAGGCCATAATTGGTATCTTGGTCTTTCACTTGATTGGGGACAAGGGTGGGGATACGTTCTTGTACTACTGGGCCCAAATAGTGTAGAGTACTAAGTTGTATGGAAGAGTATATTCCTGGGATGTAGACATATTAGGTACTACCTATCACGACCTGTACAATATTGTTCGACTGGGGAATAACTCCCTTAGCCACCCTACACTTGTGATGAGATGGGTTTATGGGCGGATGATCCCTTATCAGAGGGGAATTGGGATAATAGATCCCACGACAATTAGAGACTCTAGGTGGGTTGACATGTCTCCACTCAGGGGCCCACATCAGTTGATTTCTACACTTACTACAACAAATATGGTTGCACAACCATATAAGGATTTGTTGGTAGATGGGGTTAGGAGGCTATTATTATGACTGCATGTAACACTATGGTTTAGGTGGTTGACCAGAATAGTCAAGTAGAGAGCCATACAATCCTCAGAGTGCCCCAAAAATTCATATTTCATTATGCAGATGCCCTCCTGGTTATGCCCACAGTATACATAGGTATTCAAGAGGTGAGAGATTCCTAGAGGGGCAAGGTTAAGTGGATAATTATGACTCCAAGGATTCCTATTAGCACACCATAGGCTTCACCAGATTATGGTGTTGAGGCAACAGTTAGGTTAAGGCTAATGCTTCAGATTGAGGCAGACCCAATGCATAGTGGAGAGGAGGAGGAGGTTGATACCGAGTCAGGCTCGGAGGAGGAGAGTGATCCAGAGTGGGAGGCTACTGGAGAGGCCTTAGTGGCTACTTGATCTGAGTAAGAGGAAGAGGAGGAGACGATACACATAGAGGAGGAGCTGAATGTAGGAGGAAAATATGAGGAGTGATTCCATCCATAGTTGATGGATGAGGAGGAGGTTAGAGAAAAGGAGGTGCCCATGAAAGCTCCTGTGCTAGCACCAGCCGTAGATCTGAGTTGGATGTCTAGACCATTAGTGAACTTTCTTATATATATATATATATATATATATGTTATTTTTATTATTTTAAATATTTTATAACTTGCCATTTTTTCTTTCACTTTATAACTACTACAAATAGATGGAGAGATCTTATTTGTCAGATCCTCCTTGTTACATTTGTTATTCCCATGAAGATAATGCAGGAACATCTACTCATAGATACATGGCAACCAATGATGACTGGATGTCACACTAATGTGTTTGCACTAGAATGAAGTTCAGCAGTGACCATGAATCAGATGAGGACTGAGCTTGATGTGCATGAGATGGCTGAAAGAAGATAATAGTGAGAGAATTCTCTCAGTAGAGATACTACTACTGATAGATCACCTGCTTTGTCACATAGATAGTCTCACAGGCATTCTCATCAATTGGCACACAAAGGTTCTCATGTTACATCATCATAAGTGCCACAACAGGATCCCTCACCCTGTACCTTATGTGGGATCTCGGAGAGAGGGATAGGACATGAGGCTTTATTGATTTTGGACCATTTTTGTGTATATATCGATTAGTTTGTATTTTCAGCTCATAGATGAGCATTTTGACCACACTTGCTAAAGTTTGATGGTATTGTACATGAAAATTGATATTATATATACATATGCATGGATATATTTTTGGTTCAACATTCTTTATAAGAGTTGATTTGTTCATGGTTTATCACATCTGTGTGCTCTTAGACAATTATAATTTTTGATGCTTTTTTTATGTTTTATTAATGCATGCTATGGATGATGATGATGTAATGTGATAGAAAAAATGATTTTGTATATGATATCAAGTTATAGCTTAGATATTTTTATTTTCAAGAAATATTTAGCATTTCTGTTTTATTGGAAAAATGTGATGAATGTGGTATGATAAAAGATGAACTCATTCGATCCTTAACTCCATGTAACTAGTAAGATACAAGGGCTCATCATTGAGATCCAATAATGATATGAGTTATATGATTTTAAGAATAAAGATGATGATCAGAAGACAAGGTTTTGATAAAGATCCAATTGGAAACCTATAACTCAATCCTAAACATGGTTAACTAACCAATTCAGAATGTATTTTCTTGCAATTTTGACTAGAATTAGATCCGTAGATGGTCTTTTGATTGAAAAAATATGATTTTTAGGAATGAATCTCTTGTAACATACACATCTAGCTATTTTTTTGGGAAATCTTATGAAACACTCTTTATTTTTTAATTTATTTGTAACTTGTTGATTTATTGTTATGACCCCCTACGTATTGCCCCATGCTACTAGTAATAAGCACAGGCTCATCACTAAGGACAACACATAGGCGAGTAAGGGAGCCTCCATCCTATCCCAACCTCATGGTACTAGTAAGACGCATGGGTTCATCACCAAATATTGGTAGGGACGAGAAGTGTAGTTTTATTTGTAAATGCAAGTTTTATGAATTTATTGTTTATGTTGGAGCACAAAACTGCACCCACATTCAGATCATAGACAACCTAAAATTTGAGTCAACATGGGACTATATCCAAGTTATGAGAATCTAACTGAGATAAACCTCTGGAGAAGGTCCACTTCCTCAACTAACCTCTACTGCTAAAACTACTCCTATAAATTGAAACACAACTATCTAATCCTATTCTAACTTCCAAGGGAGCAACATGAGAAAGAGATGCATAAAAAGAATGTTTAATCTACAGAGGTGATAACACCAGAAAATTAGGGGATGAATACATTTAGATAAGGGTAAAGGGAAGGAAATGATAATGAAGAGGAACTAATATGAGACATAGATCAAAATCACTCCCAAAATTCACTTTCATGATACACAATAGACAAAGATTCATAAAATGAAACATACAATACACCTGTGAATGAAAGAAGGGAAGGGGTTCCAATAAAAATAAGAACAAGGGTAGAACGAACCATAAGATTAAATTTTATTACCTGAAATTGTGTAAAGACTATTACAATCATGAGAGGAAGATGCGATCATTCACTGAATAGAAATATAAGGTAAGCAACCCTTAGGACATACACACAACATAAAAGAGAAACCTTATATTAAAATATGCCCAAACTCTAAGAGTATCCAATGTTAAAACAAGACATCACTTTACAATATATAGAAAAATCGTGGAAGGGTGAAAGAAAATAAATTAAAGGGAAATTCAAATTCCTCAACCAATCCCATCCACCTTCATTAATTTCTCTTAGGGAACAGGGCGCCACTCTATTTATCTACTGTTACACACCTTCTTCAAATGAGCACCCATACTGCATTTAATGTTGTTGGTTATGTTACTTGGAACTGAACTTTTTATGTGCTAGAGAAGTTTCCTTGATCCTTTCCCATTTTCCTCGATTTGACTCATGCAATCATATTTGATCATATAGAGAACAACAAAATATTATTGAATTTACAAATATTTGATAACTAAATTAAAGACAAGTCGATTTCTAATTTCCATGAAGAACCATCATTTTACTTTATTACCGACTTCTCCACTTAGTCTTGTGTGGAAATTTAATATCCATGGATCATTACATTGTATCACGGCACCCTAGGTGTATGTAGCTTTTGAAAACCTTCTGTGGCTTACCCTAATGATGTGACTTACTTCCTTATGACCCATGGCCTACCTTGCTCTGCTGTCTAATCCCGTGATAATATTTATTGTAATGCGGCTTTGAATATCCACCCACAGAGTCTTATCTTCATTCAATGGAACTTTCTTCCTGCCGTGGTTTTGCATAGATCTTTTGTGGTAATGTTCATCCATCCATAACATGCTCAAAGCCTCTATGGATTCTTCAAACTTGCCTCTAAATATCCACCAAGTCTAATACTTGCACAAGTTGCTTGAATTTTTAAAGGGATGTAAAATTGGGCAACATGTTTGGTGACTCATAGGGGTCATCTGCGTGCTATATGGATGATATGTAGCCTTAGGCATCCATTGGGCATGGAGTCGGTTGAATGATTTAGTTGCTCTGAATTTGAATCTTTCACTTGATGGAAAATAATCGTTAATGTTTTGGACTTAATTTTATAACAACATCCTCTAAAAACATGGAACATATACAACAAGATCCCCAAGAAACAAAACATGTGCAAAGAACTTAAGGAAACTAAACCTAAACTACCAACATGAAAATGTGCTAAAAACACTTGGACGATTTAGAAATCCTAAGCTACTATGTACAAGATGCAATGAAATGTCTTAATGAGAGGGTTTGAGATAAATCCCAATTACTGGGATTTAAAATGCATTCCCATCAAGATCAGACAAATCAAAATAATTAGCCACCTTGCAAGAAGTAATAATGTATGGTCACTCCAAATAACATCAAATTTGAAGTGTCTTCCTCATTTAGCTCGATCCACATCCCATTTCAAGATCAGATCTCTGACCTTGAATGCACAAGGCCTAGATTTTATATCAAACCATTGTTTTGTTAAATTTTGATGTTTCTCTATCATTTCCCTAATGGTATTTCTATTTTCTTCAAGTTCCACTAGATCCACCATTCTGATTTCTATTTAATGCACACCTTCAAACTCCAGTTGTTGTGCCAATTTGAGTGAAGGAAACTCAAGTGACAAAGGAAGCCTAACTTCTTTGCCATATAGTAGTTTGTAGGGAGAAGTTCTAATTTCCTTCTTTATAGCTATCCTATCTACCCAAAGAACTTTTTTCAATTTTGTATGCCATTACCTTTGATTCAGGTCCATGGTTCTCTTCATGATTCTGATCAAAATTTTGTTTCGTAGATTTTGCCAATCCATTACCTTGGGGGTAATAATTGGAGGAAGTTTTAAGATAAATTCCAAGTTGAAGAGCGCAATCAGAGATTTTTTATCCCAAGAAAGCTCTAGCATTATCATAAATAATGGCTTGGGGTATGCTAAACCTTGTAACAATTTATTCAAGAAATTCCAAGATGGTTGATTAAGTAGCTTCCTTCAATGGCGTTACTTCAGTCCACTTAGTGAAGTAACTTGTTGCTATGAGAACCCATTTATGACCCACACTAAATGGAGGATTGATCATCCAAATGTATGATCTGAATGAATTGGATGAAGAGGAAAGGCTACCAATCTTCTCTTTCTAGTAAAGAGAGCACACTCCTTACATTCCCTAACCCACTTGTGAGAATCCATGAACAATGTAGGCCATAAATATCTTACTTTTATGATCTTCACAACTGTAGCCCTAACAGAGAAATGTCCTCCTGAGAAACCGTCATGAAACTTGGTAAGGATCATTTTACATTGTTCTCCTTCAACACATCTGAGAAACATGCCATCAATGTTCCTTTTAAATAGAATGCCGTCAACCAACACATATGGAAAATTCTACAACCTTAAATGATGCCTCTTTACTTTGTTGAGACCAAGAGGATATATAGCACATGAAAGGAATGTTATCATTATCTTTGTCTAGATATTTGTGGCTATGTATTCATTCTTATCAAGTTCCATGCAGCTATCCTCTTCTAGGAATAAAGTAGTCTCTGGGTCATTTCGTGCATCTTCAACCAACTATCTACAGAGAGCATAGCCTCTTACTAATTTTTTGGTCTTAATGGTTGTTGTCAAGTTTTGTGAATTTTGAGTTGGGGCCTTGGAAAAATTCATGTTTTAAAGTCGTTGGTGCTCGGTTTTAATCTTGCCCTTTCCCTTGAAAATTCTTTAGTCTTCGCAGTTTGAAGTATTTTATATTTCCCCATCTGGATGCTTGAAAATATTTCCTTCATTCAAATGTCATTGTCAATCCTTTTCTTTGGCTGTGGATCACGTCGAGCCTGGTATTGTTTGCAGTTTATCATTCCATAGAGAACAATTTGAAATTCGCGTGCAAATGGCGAGGTTTTCCCTTTCATTTTTATTTTTCCACAGTCGTGAATGAAGAGCATAAAATTCTGTCTCGACGTTCATGGATACATGGACATCTCTGATTGGATGCATCATGGTGGTTTTATCTTTTAAACTTGTCATTATTGTTATTTTTTGCAAAATGAAAAAATGGCCCTGTGGCCCAAAGGATCTTGATTGGCTGAAACAAGCGGTGGCAAAAAGGCGGGCCCTTTTTGTGTTTTGATGCTTTGAAAGGTCAAAGGTAGAAAGGTGGGTCCTTTTTGTGTTTCATTATGGAAAAAGGCATAAAATGTAAAAAGAATGCCTAAGGCCCGTAAAGGGACACGTGGTGATTTTTTAAGTGAAAAGCGGGGAGGCGGACCATCGAAGCACTTTAGCAATTTTGGATTTGTTTCCATAAAGGGATTAAAGTTATAAAGTGAAGCACAACCCCACTAGCACCCAGGTGAAGCCACATGTTGATGCCTATGTTGAAAAGTCAAAGCGGGAAGACGGGTAGTCAGAGCGATTTGGGAATTTTTTTTTATTTCCAAAAAGAGAGTTAAAAGTTATAAAATGATCCACAACTTCGCTGGGGTGTTGATGCATACGTTGAAAATTCAAAGTGGAGAGACGGGTTGGAGGAGAACTTTGAGTTTTTGAGATTTTCTTTAAAAAGAGTTAAAATTGTAAAAGTGAGCCGTGACTTCGTTACCACTCAAGTGAAGCCACGTGTCAGGCCTATATCAGAAGTGGATGGGTGGACCAAAATGTCGAAAATGCAAAAACTATATAAAAATCATAAAATACAAAAGGTGCCCCCAGGCCCGCTTCAAAAAATCTCTTCCACATGGATGACCCATTTTTAAAGTTGTAAAAGTAGGTTTAACGGCTGCATTACAGAACATCATTTTTTTCCGCTATTAATGCTTTTGCAAGAACCAAGAAATTGAATGTAACCATTTTTGAGGATTATTTAAAGGATTCTCCATGTTATTATGTTGGTTGGATCCTGGTACTCTTTAGATGTAATAAATTTGAAAGTAATCAATACAGAAGTTTTTCCCTTTCTTTCTCTGCTATTCCTTCTTTCCTTGTTCGAATTCGTGAATCATCCGTATTTGCATGCTAAGAATTTTTTTGTTCTTGTTAATATGATTTTGGGAACTTTGTCTCTGTGAAATTATATCTGTTATAAATGTAAATGATTCCGTTCTGCATCTCCTTTGATCAATACTTATAAGGTTATACTTTGTTATCTATATTTCCTGAAAGTATTGTTATGTTCTTCCTCTCTCATCTCCTTAGTTCTTCCATTCTTTCGTATTGATGATATTTGGGCATGAAATTTTTCAACGTTAGGAATCCATACTTTGAAAGTTGTACATTTGTATATAAGTTTTTCTGCTTGTTTTCAATAAGGGAATCTCTCCCATTAAAGAGGAGGGACTTGTTGTCCCATGATTGTGGTTTGTTAAAGTACCATTTAAAAACCCAACAATGGTCACATCATATTTCATGATTTTAGTTACCCATCCATCTCATTTCTCACTGATATCTCTTCCCACGATGAAATCTTGAATGCTAGGATGCGATACCAGAACCTTTATGCGGCTAGCTACAATCATGCTTTTAAATTTCTTTAAGGCATGCATGATGGAAAAAACTTTCTTCTCAATATGGTTGTACTTAAGCTCATAATCCTTCAAGGTTTGGATGAACATAGCTACTGGTTGCTCCAAGTCTTGATCATTTGGTTGGGTTAAAACCATGATAATGAAAGAATCAGTTCCATACACATATAAGATAAAATATTTCAAGTAATATAGATTAATCAATGTAGGAACCTGTGTTATTTCTTGTTTGATATTTTCAAATATTTCCTTCCCCTCCGTGGTCTATCTGAAAGTTGAATATTTTTTGTGAGAATAAGTGTGAGTGGCTTTACTAGACCCACGAATCGAGGTATAAAGCACATAACAAAGTTAACCTTTCCAAGGAAAGACTGCAAAGCTTTCTTGTGATCTTGAAAGGAAAGAGAAAAGATGGTACATACTCTTTTTGGATCAATGACAATGCCTTCTTTAGAAATAACATGCCCCAAAATCATAGCTCTAAGGACTGCAAAATTACATTTCTTAAGGTTAAGAGATATTGCAAAATCCCTGCATCTTTCAAATACCTTCTCGAGATGAATAACATTATCATTTTTATGATTTGAGAAAACAATGATATCATCATGATACACAAGGATAAATTGATTAATATATCCTTTGAAGGTGATATCCATTGCTCTTTGGAAGGTGGCGCCTGCATTTGATAAACCAAAAGGAATTTTTTGATATGCATACACTCCCCATTTGGTGGTGAACAAAGTATTATGTTGATCTTGATCCTTCACTTTTATTTGGTTGAAGCCCAAATATCCATCAAACATTGAAAATCTCTCAGATCTAGCCACTATCTATAGAATCTACTCCATTGAAGGAAAAGGATAATGATCCTTGAGAGAGGCCTTGTTTAGGTCCTTGAAGTCTACACATAGCCCGATTTGACCATTATTCTTTCTAAATGGAACCAAGTTCACCACCCAAGTGGAGTAATTAATGGGAAAAATAATCTTATCCTTGATGAGTTTAGATAATTATTTCCTCATGAGGGGCTCTATCTTGGGGTTTACCAGCCCTTGTTTTCACCTAACAGGTTTGATATCAGGATCAATATTGATATAATGCTGGGCTATAATTAGATTGAAATCTCTTAAATCTTTATAGTCCCGTGAGAACACATCACTGAAATTCTAACATAAGTCAAGAAAATTTTTCTTTTCATGTTCATCACATACCTTTCCAAGCAAAAGTTCTTTTCCTAGGGAAATTGCAATAGGCTGACAGTCTTCTTGTTTTACTACCATGCTCTTTTCTATACCTTTGAACTCATCATCTGGACTGAAAATATGTTCTAGATTGACTAATCCTTTTAGAAATTTATTTTTTTTGAGCTAAATAATATGATCACCATAGATATCTTATAAATCAAACTACATTTTTGAAGAAAAAACAGTTTCATTCTATATGAACTGGATAATTTGTTCGTCACTATCAAATACTTAACAACTGGTTGCATTATCAGGTTTGGATGGCATAGTAACCATCTTGTTGTTTTGCATCTTTCATTTAACCATGTCTTCTATAGGTGAAAAATGAGATATGAGAGCCACGATTTGATATGTTTCCTTGTTCATCTTCTGCAGTATAGCTTGTAGGTTGAGAGTAGAAAAACTCTAGCAATTCCCAAACTCTACATTTGTAGGCCTTCAATAGCTTGTTCTTTGTAGCTTATCTACCACATATTTGGTTAATGATGAGCTTGGTATCTAAAAATATTTGTAACTTCTTGATCTTTCTCTTTTCTGTAATGAGCAAGTCATGCACTAATGCCTCATATTCTACCACATTATTAAAACAAGAAAATTGCAATTTGGGGGTGAAGAATAAATTCTCTTCCTTTGGAGAAATAAGCACAACACCCACATCAAATCCATTTTTTCTTCTAGAACAATCAAAATACATCCGTCATAAGCCAAATACTGACTCCTTGTCTTCTTTGAATGGTCGCAGGCATAAGTGATTCTTCTTACAAGACACAATAGGTGCCAAGACTAGTTTCAAAGGTTTCGAGTTCTTCAGAATATGGATCAAATTTTTGATCCCTCTTAGCCCATTCACCAAACAACAAATCAAGCATGAGAGGAGGAGCAAGTTGTTCTTTTGGACTTCAAACTTGATCATGTTCTTCTTGGATTTGGAAATTTGATTGATATGGGTGGGGGTATAGGGCTCAATGTGGTAAGAAAATATGGGTTCAAATTGAATTGTTAATGTTGTTCCATATCTAGTTCTCAGGAGCATGTGAGTCCAATTTGAAGATAAGTAGCCGCTTACCTTAGCGGTGAAATATCTGGACAATAAAATGGAAAACATGAGAGGCAAGTTAATGAATGAAATATCATGGGTTATGGTAAGGATTTGGTAGACATGAAATGTCATTTCAAGGTCTTTAATTACCCCTAGGACATTCACATTAGACCCATCTAGTTTTAAAACTCCCCTAGACACTAGATTGTTATTGAGACCTAGGATATGAACAATTTTCTTGGGCATTACAAATGTACTAGCCCCTAAATCAATCATATAGTTATGAACTATGTGTTTACCCACAATTATAGACATGTAAAAGGGTGGGGTCTTAATGTTTTTACTTACTTGATCACCCTTTTCTTGATAGACATGAACCATGGCATGAGTCTTTTATATTACTAGATCCGTCAGAGGTAGTTGCTTATGGGATTCACACAGAAGATCTCACTAAGATGGAATGACAAGTGCATTCCACATTGAGACATTTACATTAGTATTTTTCATTTTCTCAACTATATTCAATGGGAGACCCATGGATTTCTACATATGTGGCATGATACTTTATTTCCTTTGTGGTGACACTGTTTGAACATACAACTTTACTTAAAAAACAATGTCCTTTTCCACGGAATTTTTATCAGGCACCGTGTGCTACTTTGACACATGTTCTACTTCATTCCGTGGTTTCTCGCTTATCCTACCAATGTTTTTTCCTTTATCCATAACATTTATATAATCTATGGGAGTTGAAACCTGATATTCTAGCATTCTTTTCTTGTTCCGTGTGTTGTCAGCAATACTCATTTGAGGTCTACCGGAGCCTCCAGAAACTTGATTAAGTGCATAGAAATCATTAGCTCTAAAAAACATGAGGTTAGCATCAGGTGAAACTTATTGACCTTCATTCTCAACATTTGGTAATTCTAAAAGTGGTTCCTATTGACTGGAAGAACCTTGGATCATGTATGCTTACAAATGCATTTCCCTTTCACAACCAAGTTGATAATGCAACAAGTTACATGGAAAACACCATTCTATCTCCTGTGCCATATTATTTTGTGCTGGAACTAATGCACGACTCGAACTAGGAGGAAGGAGTTCTTGTGGAGAAGGAATTATTGCCAATGGAAGAGAAATATTTTGACTTTGCCATCTATTATTTTGTTTTTTTGTATATCTTTGATTAAAATGTTCATTTTTATATGGTTGATATCCCTGATTTGAGGATTTTCCTTGATTTTAATAATTTTTGTATGACTGGGCTTGCTATTTTTCTAGGGATATAAATTTTTTTGTCAAGTTTGTAATTCGAGATTTCCTTTCCTCATCTTCATTTTGTTGTGTGGGGGTTTGTGATGTGGAAGTAATGGGTTACGGGTTTGGTTGGGGAATATGAGCAATTAAAGCCTGCACTACTTGTGGAAATCAAGGGGATAATGGTATAGGTGGCTTGGGAACTAATTTTCTAGCTTGAATTAAAAAAAATTCAGCCCTAATGGCCAATGCATAAGGTGTAGGTAAGGTAATCCCTCCCATTGATTGTATCATAACAACAATATCAGAGTTAAGATATTTTAGAAAGTAAAGAAAGGCACTTCTGTTGTGAGTCTCATTAGAATTGGAACTCTATCCTAGGTTCTCTGGAATCTAAAGTTGAAATCCACCATTTGTTCATTAGGTGCTCTCTTTATTGTGGTCAACTACTCCATAAGAGACAAGTTATCAGCTCTTTCCCCAAATTTATTGTACAAGGCCATGTAAAACTTGTTCCAATTCTTGATTGAGCCCGCAGTTATACTCCTAAACCATTGTAGAGATTTTTCTTTAATAGATGAATACAATAGTTTAACTGCTATGTCCATTTCAAAAAAATTTATGAATTGCACACACATTTGCAATGCCCTGAATGTGGTCAACTAGAGTAGTGTGATTTTCTCCAGTAATATATGAAATATTATTCAAATATGCTACTTGGATAGGATTTTGGGAATTCAGGGAAAGTGGGTTGCTTCCTGTGAAATTTACAAATAGATTTTGAGGTGGCTACTATTGATGAACCATTATGATAGATCTTAGAACTCTTGTTGATTGCAAGAAGGGCCTGCCAGGTGGAGGTGTTGAGAGAGTTATGTTTGGTGGAGATGGATATCTCTGAATCTGTCTACTTATTTGTCATCTACCTAGAGATAGTTCCAAGTACTCAAGTACACCTTGTCTTGTTCTAGACTGTGTTTGTATCCTTATAATGAATCAGGGACACTTAAACTACTAAAACAAATATATATACTTCTTGGCATCACCAGATGTGTTATCACAGAACCTTCGAAAGGTTGGAATTTTATCAAGCACACACTAGAACTTGATAAATATGGGAATATTTTGACTTTTGGTCCCACCGGGCATGCTAAAACTATTGGAGCTCAAAATTGCACCCACATTTAGATCATAGACAACCTGAAATTTGAGTCAACATGGGAGTGTCTCAAAGTTTTGGGACTCGAACTAAGACAAACCTCTGGAAAAGGATGACTTCCTTAACTTACCTATACTACTAAAAATACTCCTAGAAAGTGAAAGGAAACTATCTAAATCTATTATAAATTCTAAGGGAACAATGTGATAAAGAGATACATAAAAAAAATCCTAATCTACATAGGTGATAACACAAGAAAATAAGCAGATGAATACATTTAGATAAAGGGAAATGGAAGGAAATGATAATAAAGAGGACTGGATATGATACATAGATAAAAATCACTCCTAGAATTCACTTTCATGATACACAGTAGACAAAGAGTAAAAAAATGAAACATACAATACACCTATGAATGAAAGAAAGGAAAGGGTTACTATAAAATAAGAACAAGGGCAGAATGAGCCACAAGATTAAATTTTATTTCCTAAAATTGTACACAGACTATTACCATCATGAGAGGAAGATGTGAGCATTCACTGAATAAAGATCCAAGGTATGCGACCCTTAGGGCATACACGCAACACAAGAAAAAAACCTTATATTAAGAGATGCCAAAATTCTAAGAGTATCTAATGTTAGAACAAGGCATTGCTTTACAATATATAGAAAAATAATGTTAAGGAGAAAGAAAATAAATTAGAGGGAAATTAGAATTCCTCAACCAATCCCAACAACTTTCATTAATTTCTCTTAGGGAATAGGGTGCTGTTTAATTTATCCATTGTTATGTGCCTTCTTCAAATGAGCGCCCATACTACATTTAATGCTGGTGGTTGTGCCGCCTGAAACTACACTTTTTATGTGCTAGAGAAGTTTCCTTGACTCTTGTCCATTTTCCTTGATCTGACTCATGTAATCAGATTTGATCGCATAGAGAACGGAAAAATATTATTGAATTTTCTAATCTTTTATAGTTCAATCAAAGAACGGTTAATTTCCAATTTCCATGAAGAATCATCATTTTAGTTTATTACGTGGCTTCTCCACTTAGTCTTTTGTGGCTATTTAACATCTGTGGATCATTACTTTTTATCACGACACCCTAGGTATACATAGATTTTGAAATCTTTCCACCATTTTCCCCAATGATGTGAATTTATTCCTTATGACCCGTAACCCACCTTACTCTATTTACTAAGCCGACGACACTACTTATACTAGTGAACCTTTGAATATCCATATGCGGAGTCTTCTCTTCATTCTGCAGAACTTTCTTCTTATCGCAGTTTTGCGTAGGTCCTCCGCGGTAATATTCCTCCCTCCACGGCATGCTCAAAGACTTTGTAAATTCTTTAAAATTATTGCTGAATATCTGCCAAGTCTAACACTTGTACAAGCTGCTCAAATTTTGCAAGGGATGCGAAACTGGGCAACAATGTATTTATCTTTTTTTTACTTTAGATTTTGGATTGTGATTTTGGGAAGGAATGTTTGCCCCTAGTCTTAATTGCATGCAACCAATAGGATGTGAGGGCTCACCACCAAAGTTTTAGATAGGTAAATAAAGGCTCCAAGTGAAATGCTTAGAATGTTTCTGTCATGAGAGAGATTTTTAGGGAGAGACGTGACATCAAGAAACTTCTAGAGGAAACCATGGGCAAAGACACCTAAAATTGAAGAAACCATGAATATAACTAACCATGCAAGTCTTGGTAGGATCAATGTATAAATTTCATCTTAATATCTGAAATGATGAAGAGATTAAATAATTTGGGGATGATAAAAATGGATACTCAAAGAGATATGATTGAATGTTTCTGACAATATTTGAAAGTTATAAAAGTTTCTTTAATCCTAAGTTTCTAGTTTATAATTTCACAAGATGATAATGCAAATGATAAACAATATGGATGTAATAATGTACAACATGGAAATGCAAGTGAATATGTGTAAAAGCATTTCAGGTGAAGTGAATTAACTGTCACTAAATTCTTCACCCTCTAGAGTATTCAAATAGTATGCAACATTCTTATAATCTTCCATTACTTGGTACATGCCTAACCATTTTGTCTAAACTTCCTTCCTTTTTTGATATTTTTATCGATCCGACTGTCAAGTCTCAGTACTAGGTCCCCTACTTGTATTTCACATTCATACAATCTTGTTATAGTGGAAACACATCCTATCAACATAGACCCAATGATGTTTTTCCACTCTGAGCTACCTTTCATCTAGGCCTTCTAAGCTATCAAATCACATTTCTCGATACACATCTTTATGAAGAATGCCTTGCAAAGATATACAAAGAAATGCTAGTTCTACCTCAAGCAATAAGACCAGTTTTGTGTTAAAGAATAAAGAAAAAGGGGTTTCCCCGTGGGAGTTCACATTGACGTTCTATAGGCCCACAAGGATGGAAACAACTTCAAGTGCCAATAGCTGTTGTTCTCTGTAACATCCTCATTTTAGACAATAGAACAAGTCAATTTTTTTTTTTTTGATAATTACATACTGGTTCTAAATACATAATTTAAAACTCACAATTCAATAACCATTCATATAACAGACAACTATATGCAGCTGTAATGACTCGGAGTACCTCCGATCTGTTCATTCCATGACTCGGTAATCTACCGATCTATTCATGAGTAATAAGAGTCGGTGTTTTTATTTAACACACTACTCTTGCGGTTCTCTTCCCTAATCTGGGATTCAGAATGCTCTGTCCAAGGAATCTAACTAAATAATTGTTACTATTATTCATCGGCATCTCATCCCTTAGACTAGGTGAATTAGGACAACGCAATTAGCAGCTTGCGATACTTTGGCCAAAGATTTGAAACATACTGTTCATGTCTTGTATTCCTTAACGGCATACTCGTCAATCTAGAATACGTCCTTCACCCCATTCATATATTATATAGAATGTCTTATACTGACTACTGTCAGTCCTTCCTTTCACAACTGAATCACTCGGAGGCAGATTAACAAGGTGATAATGTTATATGGATGACCACGAGGATTAGGGATATGATGACATACTGGTTCAACCTTGCAGTTCAACCAGTGTGTCATGATACCCCGAATCTCCTAGGAAGCCTTATAACACGACCACGTTCTTAATCGGTCCCAGGGTAACTCGTGTGAAATCAAGTGTAAATCTTAGCGATCAATGCAAAGGGTGTCGCCATAAGTCATCTGCATTATTGTAACTTCAAGAAGATCCTAATCTTCTCGGAGGTACAACTCTGCAGTTGACTTATGTCGTCAACCTTTAAATCCGCCTCGAAAAGATCTACTCAGTAACAAGCGTTACGCACTTGAGTTTAAATCACTTTTAAAGACTTTTCCCTAAGGTTAGCCTTTCCAAATCCCTGGATTCTTTGTCTTAAGATGACCCTCCTCTATTAAAACCCATTACATGGTAGAGGTATTACGGTCAAGTTCCCATCAAGGAGTCATTAGAATACACCTGATTCTAAAGCAACAGAATCGGACAGTATCTCATAACCTTTGCTTGAGATTGCCAACTGAACTCCATTTGGTTGAATATCAGTTCTCTTAACTGAATTTATATCATACTTTCTAGTATAAAGATATAAATGATTAAGAATCCAATTTAATATTGTCCTGTCATACTTAGGACTAGGGATTAGTAATTTAATCCAGTTTGTTTAGCATTCTCTTTAGGCTCATTTTTAACCTATCTTCTAGAAAGACAATTATTTAAATCCAATATTGCTTTTGCTAGAACAAATTAGAACTACTAAACACTCATAAGAATTCAATCTCATTTTCATGCAAGCTTTCATTGTCAATCACAAAAGCATCCATATTATACAATGATAACAATGCCCCTTCGTTACATAAACCAAAGAAGGTCAACTTTCAGAAATAGAATACAACACATAAGTATCAAACACTTATTTCCATTCCTTTCAAAACTATACAATTACATTTTATGCAACAGCATACTTGATACAATGCTTAACGGAAAAGAAACATCTTTTCACATATAGTACATCTATAAAATCAAGCTGTAATTCATTATAAATCAAATAAACAATCTGATCAGCCTGTTAGATCTGCATTGCTTTTACCTCTTACGGCAACCATCTGCAAAAATAGTCAACATGAGTCAGTTCAATGAACTGAGCATGATAAGCACTAACTTTTAAAACAATTGCAATCCATCAATTGTTTTCATTAAACACCCTGTTTAAATGAGATCAAATATCCAAATAAGTAAACATATTCAGACTATGTCCTTGTAATACAAAATGATTACAAATATGTAACTCTATCATTGTTACAAAAATAGTCTTAATCACTTTCTAATATTTCATCAAATATTAAAAATCAAGGAACGAATGTATACAAACAATCATTGAATCCAAATCACAACATTGGTCAGATTGTTTCATTCTTCCAAAAGGGAAATAACATAACAATTCGGGATTCTACCAAAACGCTACAAAACAATTTCCCACTGTTAGACAAATATCAACAAATATGAAATAAAGGAAGAGAAAGAACCAATCCATTCATACTTCCTTTCACATAAATTCATCACTGTACCGTCTTCTCCTATGAAAACATTTATCCAGTAAATAAATGAACAAGTTAGACAAGCCGCTAGCAAGATCGCTGTTCTAAATCACGAAAATAGAAACACAGCAAAACTCCAGTACAGCAACTAACACATCAGCAATTCATGTATCAACCCTAAGCCCAATGCTAGTTCCTTTTACACAGTAAGGCTTTGACACAAGTTGAAAACAAGAAACTACAAGCGTATCGCTGAAAACAACAACCTTATTGCATCAAGCAATTTGAGGTTTCCTAGAGACTATGCTATGTTGACCACACAGTATTTCCAAATCATGCTCAGTCAAATCGGACTGATTAAATGGAAAAGAACCTAGCATACTTGTTCTTGCTCAGTCAAAATCAGACTAAAGTAAAAAGAAATGAACACAACCAATCGATCCTTACCTTGGCGCATGCAAGTCTTAGTGTGGTATTCGCGACTTACCCAAACAAGGTCAGAACACGAAACAATCATCCATACTCAAGGATATCAAACAGTGACAAAGACAGTGTCCAATGTTAAGTTCAGAAAGAGACAGAAGTACCAGCTACCTTTCCAGAATTCCAAATGATTCAAACGGAGGTAAAAATTCAAGCAAATGCATATGAATTCATACTGATATTCATCAACGAAGCATAATAAGAATCAGACGAACAAATTAATCTCTGATTTCAAACCAAGAACCCGACTGAACTCTGCCAACCTTTTTACACAAATTTGTACAGGTTGAAGACGTACATGATCACCTAAGAATCTGTGCCACAAATTCCCTGAAACACAAAGGAATTCTAATCGAAATAACAAGATCGAAAAACATGTTATTCCATTAAGTCGCTGGCACATAAAATACCAACAACTTAACTATATTTGGCTCAAATGTAAAATGAATCATTCAATCGACTCCTCAGAGTCATCCAAATCACAACATTATAAATCTATATATTCACACTGTATACTGTTAATGGTTTTATACTCATAACCACTGAACCCTACAGCAGCGTACTAAGAAATTGGTGATGATTCCTTCTATGCCAGCTATGGCAATCATTTAGAATGAAACAAGTGTAAGCAAATCAAATACCCATTTCAAGCAAGGAAATCAACTGAGCCGCTTCGAAACTTTCGAACAGCTTTCACATAGAAATGAAAATGCATACCCAAGAAGTCTTTATCCTTTAATTATTTCAAATAACAGTGGCCAAAAGACCCGTTTCTTCTTACCAGGCTTCCACGAAAATCAATTCACAAAACTTATGGATGAATCTACATTCTCAGCAATAGATAGCAATATACGATTCAATCATGGACTCCACTGAGTCGATAAAATAAAGTACAGATGTATCTATATTATACACAGTCAACAAGTAATCCTGTTACCACAATAACAAGGAAAACAACTTCCGCTAGGTTGTATAAACTACGGTAACACAACAGTTACCTGTTCCTAGGAAAATTAGAAGACAATGAAAACCCAAAAAGTATCATTAAACACTGTCAACAAAACCCACGACAGAGTTTCCAAAGAAGCAATAATACTGATCAATCTTACAGTATTCTTCAAAATCATTCCATACAGTTTCCACAACAAGAAACAGCGACCACAAATCAACAACATACAGTGGTCTATTCACAATACAAGTATATTCCTTGGGCTCACGCCAAACAGGCCGAGCTTTCATGCTCTTTACATATAAATATCTCATATATTTAAACCAGAAAGAATACACAAAGGAATAGAGCCACAATTCGAATTTAACAAACACCCATCAAGAGGAAATTGAAAAATCGAACCAGAAGAGATACAGTACCAAAATTTAAACAAGATCTCCATAGAAAATCCTTTATTTTCTCAAAAACATTTGAACAGAGTTGTTCTAATGAAATCACTTGAAAGACAACAAGATATTTAAAGGTTAGGGCCTAACATGCCTGTATTTTTTTTTGATCAAATTTCCGAAGCAGACCACTGGAAGAGCTCAAACTTCCTTTTCTTTTTCCAAGATAAAGCGACCAACAAAATTTCACTGTCTCCATTACATATATATCTTCCATGACAGAGAAAAGAGCCAGAGAAATTCATTCTTGCCATACAACTCAAGGAGAACCGGTGCGAAGAACCAGTAAACAAGCAGAGAGAGAGAAGACCGAAAATCGCGACAAACCAAACAAACCTTCAACTTCCCGTTTGCATGCCTTCTCGCGAGTTCCGAGCTCGTCTCCCTAGAACATTGAATGTCATTAAACCAACTTTCCCGCTTAAACTCAACTTCCACCGACCGCCAAAATTGGCGACAGTCCAACTAAAACTCAAGTTCATTTCCAAACTTAGCAAATTGCCACGTCTGCACAGGTTAGCCGTCGCCTAAACCTCCGCCATGACCTGTCCCTCATCCTTATCCCCAGCATTAATTGCCATAGAAAATGCCGCCCATGGTTCGCACCCCCTTCCATAGGCCCCTTCATAATCTCCTCATTAGTTAGGTTAGCATCTTAGGTTAGAATTTAGGGTAATACCCATACTAACCAATTTACACATAGATACTAACTTAGGATATTAACACATAGCCTAGGTCTAGGTTAGCTTAACAATAATCTAACCCCTAGGTTAGGTTTTAGTTTTAGGTTACTAACCATTAATAATTCCTGTTAGGTATAACATTTTATATGCCAAGAAAAGACCCAAAATCATGCATCTCCGAACAGGATTCACTCCTATACAGCCGTTAGGCTATAGGAATATACATGACAGAATTATTACTTGGTCCACATCTGAGACCTTCCAGATATACCTCCATATCGGGAACCAATTCATTTCTCAAGATCAGCCTGAGTCATACTCCTGACCAGCTTAATAAATGCTTCCATACCTTGCAACCTGTTCAAGGTCTGTGATCTAATTTATCACAAACAGATTTAAAGCATTACTTGGATCAATTCCACTGATCCAAGTCTAGATATTATAGATGAATATCTCTATAATTCATTCCGTGATCAGATTAATATTCAGACACAAAATGAAATAAATAAAAGAGTCTAATCATATTCTGACTCAGTCAAGATCTGAAATCTGCAAGAAATTCAGTACATATCAAGCATGATTTCTGAATCGAGGAACACATCCTTTTACAAGAAATCACATATCAACACTTGAATGCTTAGGAGAAAGTAACAACAGTTCAGGGTGTTACATTCTCCTTAACTATCTTAAGGAGAACAAAATTTAATGTCTTATTTGTAACCTCAGCCTTTCCATTTTCTTGAGGATAATATAAAGAGGATGTGTGATGGGATATCTTAAATTTCACACACAACTCACGCACCTCTTTATTCTTAAAAGGTGTGCCATTATATAAGGTTATGACCTATGGGACACCGTACCTAAAAACTATTTGGTTTAAGATAAAATTAGCTATTACTAATATATATACAATAGTAAGAGGCATGACCTAAATCAACTTTGTAAAATAATTTTTGGCCATAATGATGAAGTTATGGCTATAAAACGATGAGGGATAGAATTTCCCTATCATATCAATACCCCAAGTAGAGATGGAATAGGCTGTCACTATCGACTGTAGAGACTAAGTAGGAATGTTTATCTTGTGTGAGAACTCTTGACATTTTTTACACTTACACACATACTATATAGTGGCGTGCTCTAAAGTGGGCCAAAAATAGCCCATAGAGTGAATCTTACAAGTGATTGAATGCCCTCCAAAGTGACCACCATAGAATCCACTGTGGGCTTCAAAGAGAACTTTTTCTACTTCTTACTCATCAATGCATCTCAAAATCATGCCATCGAAGGCTCTGTGGTAGAACACTTCTTCTAAAATTACATACTTTGAAGCTATGACACACAGTCGCCACCTCTGTTATGAATTGTATCCTTTGGGATATGTTAGATCTATTATGTGGCGTATGATTTATGTATATCAAAAACAAGAGGAGATGGAGGGTCTTTCCTCTATATAAAACAAACATTCATTAGAAAAATATAGATCGACTATCCATCCATAATCTAAATAATGGGTGATAATGTTTCCCTTGACATACTTTTGTCGTGCAAATGTGCAACCAAGAATTCAAAAGTTTCCAAACATGACAACTATACCCGTGTGCTGAAATTTTCATGTTTTATAATTCCTAGGCACCCCAAGTCAAATCCATTAGTTTGGTCACCCCTTATTTGATGTCAAATTGGTCCCCTAGGTGATTTATTAAATTCTATTCATTCCTCGTCTAGGTGATTTTAGGGAGTTCTGAAAAAGATGTTATCTATAGGCAGTATGTGGGAAGGACTATCACTGACCTTTCCAAGACTGGATCAACCACCCTTGGAGAAGAATGGAAGAGTAAAAATTCATGATGGAAGTGAATTTAATACCTTAGAAAATAATAGAAATGATTTTGGAAGTTTTGGGGAAGTTTTGAAAGAGTTGGAGCAGTCTAAGTGAAAACAGGGTTCACAAACCTAGGTAGTTCATAGGCCTAAAACAACTGTCTAGGCTGTCATAAGAAGATTCCAGGAGATCTAGATGGAATTAGAAGTAAAAATGAAACATCTACCAAAAATCAGGATTTCTAAGACCTACATGATGGTTAAATAATTATATTTCACAAAACCTTGGACGCATAGGATTTTACAAGCAAGTTTTAATGAAGCATACGTGGAGTCTTAAATCACAAATCCTATTTTGTAAGGAATTAGATTGATTAATAAATACATGATAACACCAACCATTGGATTTAAAATTACATTTTCCATTCAAGATCATATAAAAATTCACCAATAAATTTCACTAGGAGCTCAAGTTATCATCACTCGAAGTTACCCTCTCAAAGCTAGTTTAGGACTTAGTCAATTTTCAGAGAGAACACGTGTCAGCGCCAAGAGCTTGGCTTGATTTCATATGTCCCAAAATTCCTTGATGTTAGGTACACCAAACCTCTGAAAATTCTCCCAAGCCCCCATGTTACCTCTTGAGACCCTCATGTGACCTTCTAGACTTGACATTTTAGCCCCTATGAGCATTTTTGGAGCATCTATTCCCTACATGTCAGATCAAGCACAACGAATGTCATCTGCCAGGACCGCTGTGCAAAATTATTTCCCTTATGTCCCTGAGGTAAGGGATATCATACATTTAAAAATTTGCTCCTAACCCCTATGGGGAGTCTTTTGAACACCCACGTGGCCGACTTTCAGCCCCCAGGTGCATTTTTGGAGCATCCATTCCCTTCCGTCAGATCAAGCGCCACGTGTCAGCTCCAAGAGCACCGTAAAAATTGATGTCCCTTATGTACCTAAGGTGAGGGATATTAGACCTTGAAAAATGTTCTCAGGCCCTATGGGGAGTCTTTTGGACACCCATGTGACTGAATTTCAGCCCCCAGGTGCATTTTTCAATCAAATCCCCTGTCGTCGGATTGAGGACACATGACATCATCTTCACTATGGTGGAAATTGATGTCCCTCACATCCCTGAGGTTAGGGACATCAAGGAAAAAAAAATGTGCCTAACCCCTCCATGTTCATTTATTTTAAAAATTTAAATCTGACACTTAGTCGTTTCTTCCCCCTCATTTCTCCTTCACAGCTTCATACCTTGCCATGGCTCTGTGCATGATTATCCAGACACCCGGTCCACAATTGTTTCTCTGAAACAACTTTGACATGGCCACATAAACACCTAGTTCATGAAAATAAACATATTTTAGGGGAAGGAATGATCAAAAGTATTTAAGAAATGAAGAACGAGAAGAAAATGAAGGTTTTTTGCTAGATAACCATGAAGTCACCCGATCAAGAAATATTCATATCTCGCAAGATACACATCAGATTAAGGTTCCATCTTTTGTAGACTTCCAATTTTTTCAAGATGATCATGATGCAACAAACAGAAGGTCAAATGGTGCTCTGAATCATTTTTTCCAACAAAAATACCACTTTGTGCACCGGATCACATTCGTTGGATTTCCCATCATTTCGACAATAAGAGTGAGCTAAAAATTACACATGGGCTCCAAATAAAAAACCTATCAAAATGGAGTTGTTTTCATTGCAAACGAAGAGAAAAACCAGACTGTAAATTTCAAGCTCCATTAATTTCCACCATGGTAGCTTCGTGTCCAAAGCCACTGCTAGGTCAAAATTTCAAAATTTATTTCCAATCATTCTAGTTGGAAAACTATGTGAAATTCGGAGGGTGTGATTGTAACGATAAGATGTGTCCAAAAAATTATGTTTCATTACAAATCAAGAATTGGAAACACACTTTCTAAACATATTAAGTTTTCCTATATAAACTTGCTATGTTTGGAAAGTCATCATCAAAAGTAGCTGAAACAAAGGAAATGGGCATTGAAGATCATGAGGAAGTTAGAATGAGTGTTTAGAGTAGAAAACAGTGAAAATCACCACTTACTAAAAAAATAAGTCCCTTATATGGGTGTTTACTAAAAATAGTAAGTCACCCCAAAGAAGTGGTTGAGGAAAGGGTAGGTTACATAATATTAAATGAGAGAGTTCATCACATCGCGATGGTTGAGAAGAGGAAAAAATCACCTCTCACTAAAAATAGTATATCATACGCAGGCTAGGAATTGCGGCCATTTGTGGAATAGTTCACTCAACTTGGTAAGAATTCATGATCTAATTTGAAGGAGATTCACAGTGTGCAAGGGATTCGAAGATTCAGAGTTTCACTACATTTGGAGCTTTCCATCAACGAGGATCAATACACTTCATCGGAAATGACATTTCCTCGTCTTCTTCTCTATCTCTTTCTCTCTCCTCTTACCCCCAACTTTCTGTCACTTTCCAATATTCTAATTTCATGTTGGGATTGCACTTTTTCATATGTCCTAATGTTCTTAATGTAATAAGTCACCTTTATGTTATAAAAATGGACTTAAAAAGTTTCCTAGGAAGTTGAAAAGTTTTAAGTTGTGCGAGGACATATGAAAAAGCATTGGGGGGTAGATGAAGATTCATATTCTACTCTATAATTTGTAACATTATTCCTATTTCAACCGATTGGTGATTGATCTTGTAAACTCAAGAGTGCATTATACCTAGAGAAAGAAAAGCATACTATGTACAACTTCTGTTTAAGCATCAATACAAGAAGAAGGATTTTGTATCCTTTTTGATGAGGAGATTTTAGAAACAATGAGTTCACAATCTTATCTCATCTTGTTACCATTTTTAGGGTTGTTTCTTCTCATAAATGCATGTGTTGAAGTTTCTAACTAGTGTGTGTAGAAATTTGATTTCCTACCTGTAACATTAGTTCCCCTATCTCATTTCTCACTCCCCTTTCTCACTTTTCAGACAAAGTATTCCATAGTAAGATATTACTAGCTTCACCACAGGGTCAATGGATTGCCCCTGTTGTATCCCTTGTCGAAAGTACACCACAAAAATACACATTTTCTAGCACATGCACATACGGCAACTTTACCGGTTAAATAGAGAGACTTAGATTCCTAGAGCATTGGCATGAAATCCACAAGTTTTTCCACTTGAAAATTTTTCTCGCTAACAGTTTTTGGTGCCCACCGTGGGGCATTTAGCAGCATCTGCACCCAATATATGACCACAAGGTCTGAAAATAAAAAATCAAATATTGAAAAAATAAAAAGGAAAGTTCATGAAAGTCCGTTGCCGAAAGATACACTGCTGATTTATGCACGTGAATTTTCACATTCCATAGTGTTCTTTTGTATTCCCACTTCAAGAATTTCCAAAAGCTAGCTTTAGGAAGATACACCGGGTTGAGCAGGTTAAGAGGCATTGCTGATTCTAATTTTAAGGCTTCACAAAATCAGAAAGAATGAATTAGAGATAATCCATACTTCTTCTCTCAAGCCTCTTATCCATCTGGCACTTCGAGCAGTTCACCTAACAATACTATAAAAAATCTTATTGATACTTCCCCTTCAAATCCTCCCATTTTTCAACCACCATTGAACATTAAGTTCATGGAAAAAGAAGAATTTGTTGAAGTAAGGGCTGAAGCAGAAGAAGAAATGATAATGGAATCCAAAGAAGAAATACCTCAACCCATTGCTCCATGGGGAAGGAATACAAGCCTTCTTTCTCTTGAACCACCTCTCCACAATCTACCAACAAGTTCCTGCAAGAAATTTCCAAAGTTCAAAGGTGGCAAAAAACAACATCCAGAAGAACACATCACTGCCTTCATGACATCGTGTGGTATTCTTGGTGTCCAACATGAAGATGTTGTAGTGAGACTATTCATGGAGTCCTTCCAAGAAAAAGTAGCAGAATGTTTTTACCTCCTTCCTACCCGGTCCATCATGGGTTGGAATGACATCAAGGATGCCTTTGAAGAGAGGTTTAAATCAATTGAAGACTATCAGGACCTTCTGGTGTAGTTGGCTCAAATAAATAAAGGAGGAAATGAAACCGTGAGAGACTTCATGGCTCATTTTGAACATTTTCTTCATAGGATACCTGAAGGGGATTCACCATCTAAAAACAATGTCAAGATATTCTTCATCAATGCTCAATCACTGGAGGTAGGATTTCTCCTATGAAGAGTTCAACCAAGGGATATTGCAGAAAAACAAATATTGGCCATTAAACTTGATGACGATCTCATTCTCTCTAGAAAGATCAATAATCCATCAAAGGGAAAGACTCGAAATCTTGGAGACAAGAGAACCAATCCATCGCTGTAACATTTGGTGAATGAAATAGCATCTTTGAAAAGGGAATTATCTAAATGATTTTCTTCCTAAAGAAGCAATGAAAATCAAATTACAGTAGCACCCTGAAGGCTTGCCTTGGAGGCCCCACCTGTCAATGCAAGTTGTAGGAGTAAGGAAAATGAAGAGGAGTTTGAACAAGAAAGTGAAGGTGGTGGTTTCCTAGAAAGTGATGAACTTTGAGAATGATACACAAATCAGATTCTTGTGAGTATTCTGGAGGCTATGAAGAAGATGAAGAAGATGCACCTATTTTCTCATGTGCGGTATTCACTCATTCTCATTCCAAGAAAGGAGCACCCCCCTCCACTACTGGTAAATAAAAAGAAGGTTGATGATCCTCCTATGGCAACTCCACAAAATAAAATAATCAGTTGAGGATCACCACTTCCTCCTTCCATGAAGTCTACATTGTTGGAGCTTGATCCTGTAGCAAGTAAGAAGGCTCCTGCTATTCCAAGTAAGTCTTCTGATACCTCTTCCAATTCTAAACCCAAATCTTCTCCTACAAAATCTAATTCCTTGAAATCTCCTAGTGTGCCATTCAAAATATCTTCCATTCCTCAAACATCAAATCATTCTCCTAAGCCTATCCAAACTCCAAAATCAGTCCCTTCACTCCCCTTGTCTACATATGCTCCCTTTGACTTCATAGAATATGCAAACAAGGCCAAAGTGTAGATTACTAAAACTAAATATTTGCAGACTCATACTGAACAATTTGAGAGGTTCGTCCGATATATCAGGAGTGGTAGTCTAACACCCAATGCTGTAACATCTAGTTCTAAAGGCATGCTACCAAACTCACCTACACCTCCCTCACAGAACATGATTTCTCTGAGTGCATCAAAGACTGATAAAGTTGAACCTTTCTATGTCTCCCTTCTTGTTAGAGAATATGTACTGAACAATTGCATAATAAATTTTGGTGCCTCAGACAATGTGATGCCTTTGAAGGTCACCAAGGCTCTCAAACTTACCATGACTCCACCTAGTGGCTCTTATTACTCTTTGGAATAAAAAAGGTCTCACTTGTAGGGAAGGTCAAAGATGCACAGGTGGCTCTCACCAAATTTCCAGACAAGAAAGTTTCAGTAATGATTTTGGTAATAGATGTCCCAACCTCGTTTGGAATATTGCTGAGTAGAAATTTTTGCCGAGACTTGGGAGGGAAAATTTAGATGAATTGGTATTCTACAACCATACCAGTAAAGGAATACATAGAGAAATTACTTCTTGAGAAGAAGATGAGGTACACGGTATGAAATCCCAGAAGCCTAGAAGCTAACATATTGTATCAAGATAACAAGAAGATGAATCACTTGGTGGCAACTGAGGAGGAAGATGATATTCCCATCTTGATAGGTCCAGAATTTCCTTCCTAGAGAGATTTGGACTTTGAAGAAGCATTGAGGAGATTCGAGTTAGAAGAGGGAAGCTCTGAATTTCCGGATGACGCAAACCATGAAGAAGAGGAAATGGTTCTTGACAATTTTCAAATAGAAAAATCAGCTTATGTGTTTATCTGTGATGAAGAAATTTTCTCTTTCCCATTTGAAGATGAGGAATTCCTTGATCATGTCACCCAGGAAGAGACCAAGCCAATCTATAATGAACCCTTGAACAGTGGGGAAGAACCATTTATACAAGAACTACTAAGAGTCGCGGAAGAAACAGAAGACCCTAAGACCAGTCTTGAACTTTTAATGCAAGCCATGAATCTGGAAGACAAGTGTAAATTCTACTTGGAAACCTAAACCAGTGTGAGGATTGGCTATGTTGAAATAAATCTAGATGAGAAATATGATCTCCCTCTCGAGCCAATGGTTAGTGGATACAATGATGAAATTGAGGTATTTTATTTCCCATTTGAAGAGGAAGAATCTTTCCATGATGAACAAACTAAAGCAAGAAGTTTCAAGGCCTTTAAAGATGAAGCTCTTTTTTATGAAGGATTCGTAGAGCACAACAATTCCCAAGATGATGAGGTAACTCCTCTAGATAGTTTCCTCAAGCTGCATTCTTCAAAGGTGTATAAAGATGAGCTGCAGGAAACGACAAAGCATAACTCTGTGCAAGAAATCTTAGATGCAGTAGAAGTTGCGGAAGACCCCGAGCTTATTCTTGATCTCTTCACTCATGCCATGGATATACAAGACAAGTATGAGTTTTCCTCTGATCCTCCCGTCAATACTCAAATGCCTCACAGTGGAGTAGAGATAAAGGATGAATCAAATGTTTCTCATGGAGAAGATGTCAATGAGCATAGACCCGGGAAAGAAAGTAACTCAGAATATCAAAGGAATTGGAACAAAAATCAGCTTTGGGGTAGTGATAGCACACTCGATGGAGAATCAACTATATAGGTAAACATGGAAGGAAATTGGCACTATGAAACTAATTTTAAAGAACATGAAGGTAGTGGAATTTCCAAGCAAGGACCTAGGAATCAAGAAGCTCACATGGAATCAGTCCTACCAAGTACAAAGACAATTGTGAAGGAATCTGGATTTCATAAGCAACTAAGAAGGGGAGGCTAATTTTTGGAACCCATCAACATCTTCACAAAACATCATCATTCAGTGTTTCCTCTTCAAGGGTAACTTTTGAGAAATGAAAAGTGCTTCAGTGAAAGTGGGTTGTCCCCCACCTTATACCATAAGTGATTTTTAGGTGTTTTTCCTTTTCTGTTGTCATGTGTTTCCCTTGCTTATTGTGTGTCATGTGTTTCCTTTCCATCCTTTTCGTGTGCATGTGTGTTTCCTTCTCTCTCTCTCTCTCTCTTGTTATAAGTTGTACATGAATTTGTAAGGCCCAATGGATAAGGCACTAGTCAACGAATTATATGGTATAAAATTGATATTCTTTATTCCCATGTCATGTCTTCACTGCACTCATTCCATGTCAAGTTCCCCAAGCTAGAGCCAATTGTTTTCGTGTAAATGTGCAACAAGGAAATTGGAAATTTCCAAGCACGAAAACTATACCCCAGTGTCAATTGAAATTTTCATGTTTTATCATTCCTAGGCACCCTGGGTCAAATCCAGTCAGTCCAAATGACCTCCTAAATAATGTTATATCATCCCCTAGGTGATTTAGGAAAAGTCCTATTCATTCCCCCTAGGTGATGGGAGTTCTAAAAAGATGCTATCTTTTGCAAACACAGGTATTGGGAAGGGCTATTGCTGGCTTTCCCAGGACTGGATCAACCCCGCTAGAGTGGAGCGGAAGGGAAAAATTCAACATGGAGGTGAATTGAAGACATTATAACATCATGGAAATGATTTTTGAAGGTTTATGGAAGATTTGAAATACTTGGAGTAGTCTGAATAAAAATAGGGTTCATAACCCTAAGCAGTACACAGACCTAAAATAGCTGTCGGGCTTCAGAAGAAGATTCTGGGAGCTCTCGATGGATTTAGAAGTAAAAAAAAACATCTCTAGAAATATAATTCTAAAGTACCTACATGATGGTGAAATAATTTTTTCACAAAACTTTGGCAGCATTAGGATTTGCAGGATATTTTTTATCAGGCACAAGTGGAGTCTCAAATCAAAAATCCAATCTTTCTTAGGGATTATATGGATAATAAAGACATTATACCCCCACCATTGGATTAAAAAATGCCATTTCCAGTTAGGATCATTTAAAATTTCACCAAGAAATTCCACTAGGAGATCAAGTTATCATCTTTCACAAGTTACCCTCTCAAAGGTAGTTTAGGACCAAGTCATTTTTCGGGAGGACACATGTAAGGTCTAGGAGCCTGACGTAGGATTTTGTGTCCCCAACGTCCCTCAAGGTCAAGGAAATCAAGGTTGGAAAATTTCTCCCAGACCCCTTGAATCCCTCTCATCCCTCATGTGATCTCGGGGACTCTCATGTGACATCTAGACTTGACAAGTTCAGGCCCCAGGTGCATTTTTAGAGCATCCATTCCCTACCATGGGATCAAGTGCCACGTGTCAGCTCCACAACCACCATGGAAACTGATGTACCTTATGTTCCTAAGGTGAGGGACATCAAAACTTGAAAAATGTTCCCAACCCCTATGGGGAGTCTTTTAGACACCCACGTGACCGACTTTCAACCCCTAGGTGCATTTTTGGAGTTTTCATTCCTTGCCATCAGATCAAGCACCATGTGTTAGCTTCAAGACCAAAATGGAAACTGATGTCCCTTATATCCCTAAGGTGAGGGACATAAAACCTTGAAAAATTCACCCGGCCCCTATGGGGAGTCTTTTGGACACCCATGTGACAGACTTTCAGCCACTACATGCAGTTTTCAAGCAAATCCCTTGTCGTTAGATCAAAGACACATGACATCACCTCAAGCATCATGGAAATTGATGTCCCTCACATCCCTAATGTTAGGGACATTAGGGAAAAAAAAATTTGCCTAGCCCCACCATGTGCATTTATTTGAAAATTTATATCTGGCACTTAGTCGTTTCTTCCCCCTCATTTCTCCTTCATAACTTCATACCTTGCCATGGCTCCGTGCATGAATGTCTAGACACCCGTTCCACCATTGTTTCTCCAAAACAGATCCCCCATGGCCACTAAACACCTATTCCATGAAAATACACATATTTTAGGGGAAGCAATTATCAAAAGTGCTGAAAAGATGAAGAATGGGAATAAAATGATGTTTTCTATCCAGATAACTGTGAAGTCACTCGATCGCGAAATCTTCATATCTCACAAGATACACATTGGATTAAGGTGCCATCTTCTACAGACTTCCACATTTTTCAAGACAATCATGATGCAACAAACAAGAGGTCAAATGATGCTCTAAATCATTTGCTCCAATAAAAATCCCACTTCGTGCACCAACTCACATTTGTCGGATTTCCCATCATTTCGGAAATGGAAAAGAGCTAAATACTTACACACGAGGTCCAAATAAAAATCCTATCACAATGAATTTTTTTTCATCTCAAATGGAGACAAAAAATTAGACCTACAAATTTCAAGCTCCATTAATGGCTGCCATGGTAGCTTCTGTGCCCGAAGCCACTACAAGGTCAAAATTGTAAAATTTATTTCCAATAATTCTAGTCGGAAAAACAATGTGAAATTTAGAGGGTATGATCGTAACGACAAGACGAGTCCAAAAAATTATGTTCCATTACAAATCAAGCATTGGAAACACACTTTCTAAAAATAGTAAGTTTTCCTATATAGACTTGCTATGTTTGGAAAGTCATCATCAAAAGAAGTTGAGACAAAGGCAACGAGCATTAAAGATCACGAGGAAGACATAATGAGTTTTTAGAGAAGAAAATAGTTAAAATAACCACTTACTAAAAATAGTATGTCCCTTATATGGGTGCTTACTAAAAATAGTAAGTCACCCCAAAGAAGCGGCTAAGGAAAGGGTAGGGTGCATAGGATTAAATGAGGGAGTTCATTAGATCACGATGGTCGAGAAGAGGCAAAAATCACCTCTCACTAAAAATAGTATATCATACACAGGTTGGGAGTTACGGTCATTAGCAGAACACTTCACTCAACTTGGCAAGCATTCACGAGTTAATTTGAAGGAGACTCACAGTGTGTGATGGATTCTAAGATTCAGAGTTTCATTGCATTTGGAGCTTTCCATCGACGAGGATCAAATGACTTCATCAGAAATGACATATCCTCTTCTTATTTTCTCTTTATTTCTCTGTCCTCTTCCCCCCAACTTTCTCTCACTTTCCAATATTCTAGTTTTTTGTTGGGATTGTAATTTTTTATAGTCCTAATTTTCCTAATGTAGTAAGTCACCTTTATGTTTTAAAAAGGGACTTAAAAGTTTTTCCTAGGAAGTTAAAAAGTTCTAAGTTGTTTGAGGACATATGAAATGACATTGGGGGGTAGATGAAGAGTCATATTCTACTCTATAAATTGTAATACCATTCCCATTTAAAAGGGTTGGCGATTGATTGTGTAAACTCAAGAGTACATTGTTTCTAGATAAAGCAAAGGATATATCCATTTTTCTTCTACTTTCCTCCACTCTCAAATTTATTCCATTATCACACTATGTACAAATTCTATTTAAGCATCAATACAAGAAGGAGTTTCTAGCTTTCTTTGACTAAGATATTTCATGATAATTTTTGTTAATCAAATTCTATTTTGTCTTTTTTCTGTTTGTAGGGTTGCTTCCTCTTAATTTAATGCATGTGTTGAATTTTCTAACTAGTGTATGTGTAGGAATCTGATTTTCTACCTACATTAGTTCTCCTACCTCTTTTCCCACTCCCTTTCCCACTTTTAAACAAATTCTTCCCTAGCAAGAGATTGCCAGCTTCATTGTACAGGGTCAGTGGAGTGTCCTTATTGTATCCCTTTTCGAAAGGCCACCACATAAATCCACATTTTCTGGCGCATGCACATATGATAGCTGCACCACTTAAGTAAAGGGACTTAGATTCCTAGAGCGTTGGAAAGAAATCCACAAATTTGTCCACCTGACAAATTTTCTCGTGAACACATACTTTTTATTGATGAAGGTGAGCTCAAACTAACCCATTAAGGTGATGAATCTGCCAACCTTCTTAGACAAGGATGCTTGCGTAATGAAAGTGCACAACTGCTCTAATTTGACTATCACTCGTGTTTCTTTGTTAAGCATGTAATGCCTTAACCTCTTAGTTACAAAGATAATGGTTAAAAACTCTCTCCACTTGAGTGTACCTTGTTTCATAATCCAAGAGAGTATGGCTAATGAACTAAATGGCCCACTCGTGACCATCATCATCCTCTTGTGCCAACATGCATGATATCGAGACATTGGTGGCTTGAGAATACAAGATAAGAGGATGATTAGCCTTTGGTGGCATGAGCCTGGGTGGAGAAATGAGAAAATGTTTGACGGACTTGAATGCTTCATGACATTCAGTTGTCCACTTTTTGCTACATTATTTCTTTAGCAAGTCATTGATAGGGTGAACAATGTATGTTAACTCAAGGATAAACCTCCAAATTTCCCTAAGAAAGATCTAATGCTTGACTCATCTGTGGGTGGGGACATTTCCAAAACTTCCCAAATTTTCAATGGATCCACGTCAATGTCTCAGGAAAAAATATTATATCCTAATAATTTTCCTCCTATTACTCCAGACATGTATTTTTTAGGATTTAACATTATGCCATATTCGATTAAGCATGAGAGAATAATGTGAAGAAATTTGGGATGATCACCACATTTCTTAGCTTTCACTAGTAGATCATCAACATACATCTCCATGATCTTTTGAATAAAATAATGGAAAATATCTGTCATGGCCCATTAGTAGGTGGCTCTAGAATTCTTCAGACCAAAAAGTATTAAACATAATAGAAGGTTCCCCAAGGAGTTGTGAAAGTATTCTTTTCTTGGTCCTCCTCAGAAATCCTTATTTGGTTATACCTAGACAAGCCATCCCTAAGAGAAAACAACTCATACCCATTTTTTGTGTTAACGATGATGTTGATCAAAGGAAAAGGGAAATTGTCTTTGGGAAAAGCTTTGTCAATATTTTTGAAGTCGATACAAATTTTTATCTTCCTAGTCTTTTTAAGAACCGGGTCGATGTTTGACAACCACATAGAGTAATATAATGGTTTGATAAACCCTATTTGAAGGATTTTCATGACCTCCTCCTTGACCATCAAAGTAACCTTTGGCTTCATGGGTCTCAATTTCAGTTTCACGGGTTTCACATCGTGTTTTTTAACCAGGTTGTGAACTACCATGTCAGGAGTGACACCTATCATCTCCTTATAGCTAAAGGAAAAGGCCTTACAATGTTCTTTTAGCACTTTTGTATGTGATTCTACCTCTTTAGGTGACAATGAAGAGATTTCTTTTGGGATTTTAGGTTCTTCTTTAGTTCTAATTTTGATTTCTATAGTTCCTTCAATTAAAGAGGCATTACCCTCTTCTAAGTCAGGTGGGGTTGGAGGTAGCTCCAATTATTCTTCTTTGACTTCATAGATTTAAAAATATTCATATGAAGAAGACCTCATCATCTGATCTCTTAAGTAAGAGGAAGGGAAAATAACTTCGTGTGATGCACGTGATGAAGATAAATGTAAACATGGAGGTATCCTAAGATCACCTCATCATTTTCTATGAAATATAACATGACAAGATCATTTTCAGTCTCAATATATGTCAGAATTACATTGTTTGACATATTACTAACCAAAGGTTTGGCTTAGACTGAAACAATGAATTTGGTTTCCTTTAAACCTTTCCTAGGGAAAAAATGAGAGGAAGAAGTGGCCATAGAACCAGTGATTTTATTTTGGTCTCTTAGAATGTATTATATGGAAATAAAATCAAAACCCTTATAAAGCTCCAAAACAATAGGCTTTACTAACCAAAGGTTTGGCTCAGACTAAAACGATGAATTTGGTTTCCTTTAAACCTATCCTAGGAAAAAATGAGAGGAAGAAGTGGCCATAGAATCAGTGAGTTGATTTTGGTCTCTTGGAATGTATTATATGGAAATAAAATCAAACCCTTATAAAGCTCTAAAACAACAGGCTTGTAGAGTTGAAGGTGCTCTTCTCTAGTCCCGTAGACTTCTGAGACTTGGTTTTCAATTAGTTGGGAGACACCTAGGACTCTCACACTATACACATCCATCCTCTTGGATATAATAACGTAAAGAAGTATAGGTTCATACTCATCTTTGTTATTTTTACATTTAAAGTTCAACTTGAAGGTAAAAAGTATGAATCTTCCTTCTAGAGAAGTAATAATCACCCCTTTCTCTATGCAAAAGTAGAATTTCACACTTTCAAAGTTAAGGGTCCAACATTTATAAGGGAAGATAGATTATTCATTTTTCTTTGGACTCTCTTCCTAAATTTATGTAACCTCAATCTTACAAACCTCTTAAAATTCATCTTCTGGGAGAGAGGCAATCCCAAGAGTATGACCCATGCCTAAAGAATCGAAAGGGAGAACAATCGGTTGATCATTCTCTAAGAGTTTTACAATTTCAGTTGTAGTTTTTTTTTAAAAAATTTTACTACAACACATTTGTTTTCAATAATATCTACAGCTTCAATTGATTTGGGTGGTTCTAGCTCCATTTTCGGAACAAGGTTAGTCATGGGAATGGGTCTCCCTAAAGGGAGGGGCTTGTTTAACTAGTTTTCTGGGAGTGCAAACTCTGAATGAAAACCAAGATTCTTCTTAAGGTTGTCCAGATGAATGTCAAAAGGTTTTGGATCACCTTGAGCCATAAAGACCTTCCCTAAATGTATGAATATCATTTCTTAGAAAAAAGTAAAGGGAATGGCCTTCATCCTATGAATCTAGGGTCTTCCAAGAATCATATTTTAATTAGTTTCCTTATCTATAATATAAAACTTGGTCAAAACAATATTTGGTCTAAGAGTGACCAGAAGAACTATGGTTCTGATGGAATTAGGCTTAAGACTTCTATAACCTCTTAATGTGTTTTGGGTTGAAGAAAAATTCATCTCTCTATAACAAAGTTTTTTCAAGAACAAGAATGGGACAATGTTAACCACATCTCCATCGTCAACCATAGTTCTCTTAACATAATTTGTATAGATCTATACTTGCAGATACCATGTAGGATCACCTCTACATGATAGCTCAATTTTAGTGGGCATCTTACTGATATCAAAAATAAACCCAACATGTCTCTCATGCTAGCCCCATAGGATAGATATCGAAGTATATATGGTTTATTTGGGGAACTAGAAAAGGTGTAATATAAATTAAGTGACCAAGACCCAACCCTTTTAATAAATAAGATTGGTGCACTGTTGAGTTATTAAACAAATATAGAAAGGGTATGTGAGATAAAGTATTGGTTAGGTTTGTAATTTAATAATAGGCACCTACTGGTTTAGGAACTACTGGTGAAAAATCTTACATTAAGGGTTCAACAGGGAGAGGTTGGGATGCATAATCATGGGTATGAATAGTGGTGTGGATTTATGGCCCCATTTCCAACTCAAATAGGCCCACAATCTTAGGTTGGTTTTAGTTGTCCAAATGAGGAGCTACTTGTGGATCAATGGATGTAGAGGATTTGTGCTTGTTTTTCCCTATGGGAGTCCCCTTGTTGATGCCATTAGGGTTAAGTTTCCTATTTTTCTAGGCATGTTAGGAAGGGGTATTTATAAATCCCAAGAGTAGTATTGTGTAGAGCAATAAGCCCCATGTTGGTATTTGCTAATAATATCTCAATGAAGAGATGTCTATGGTCTTCTGAAAGACATTATATGAGATTGTTACAATCCCTACAATTTTGAGTATCATGTCCTATAACTCTATGTAAACCACAATATAATTTGGGATAGTAGTCTTGAGTTCTTTGGTTATGATTTTGTTGTGGACCATAATTATTGTTGTTGTTATGATTTTAATTATTATAGTTATAGTTCAGAGGCCTTTGACCCTGGTTCTGATATTAATTTGGGAATTGGTTTTACAAGGTCTTTTGCCTTGAGTTTGAACTTGTTAGAGGAAAGGAATATTGAAGTAAACCACATTAATGGAAGGAGTAAGGTTAATACTCCTTTGATTTTTTGTATTGGTATTATTATTGTTTACATTATTTATGTTCACAATGTTTTATTTCTTAGTTTGGTTAGTGACACCATCCGTTGTAACACCACAATTTTGATTAAGGACCTTAGGTTCTTGATTGTTGTTCAAAACATTTTGTTACTTACGGTTATTATAAGAGGGAGTGACAAATTTACCATTTGGAACACAAGTCTTGTGTCTACTATCTATTGCAGCTTGGTCAATAGGAAGGGATCCCTCCAAAAATTCTTTATAGCTCCTAAGAGGGAACCTTTGAACTTCCTCCTTGGTTTCCTAGCTAAGGGAATGCAGAAACAAATTGTAAAGCTCTGTTTGGTCCATGTTGGTAGCAATAATAGAAGAATGGAGGAACTTTCACCACCTCTAATTGAAATGGGAAGAGGAATCATTATGCTCTTGATATGTAGGAATTCTTTAATTGTTATGTAGAGGAACTATGGATTAAAACCTTGTTCTCCTATGAATTTCATGTTATTAGAGTTGGAGAACTCCGGTTGTGAATTTTTGCTGGGTTGGTCTATCTCCTCAATCCTAACTGATGAAATGGTATTAAACCATTGAGGAGGGGGCGTGTATGGATATGAAATATTGTGTCATTAATTATCATCCCACCTTGACAAAGAGGGCAACTGTTGCATACCCATCTGATGGTAATAGGATTCAAGACCCAAAATGGGCCTGACATATTCCTAACTGAACATATTGGGGGAGTATATAAACACCCACATAATAATAGGAGAGGAGAAGGATGGATGAAATAAAGGATAGAAAGAGGATACAAAAATGAACTAGTCCTTCACATCAAGTTTACCAATTTTGTATGCCTAAGAATCAACATGTGACTCCTGGATGCACACGACCTCTTGAGGTCATGCTGGGACAACCAGAAAGGAATGGATAGATGGTTATGAGATTAATCATGGAAAACAAATGTGTTCAATGGGCATAATGGGTATTTTTTTACTAAGGGAAATGAATGCCTGTCTAACCTACTCAGGTGAAATGGAATGGTCAAGAATAATGACCACACTAAGATTTCAATCAATATCAGTTGGACCAAATAAACCTTAAACTAGTTGTGGAACGCAAGGGAATCTTCCTTCGTCTCTTGTAAATTTATCTCCAGAGAGGGTCTAGAATATGGGATGAGATATGGGGAAAGGAAAAGTATAGTCTTTACTAGGCTAGTTTTCATAGAACTCATTGGCATTATCCACCTCGCCATTCAAAGAAATTAGGTACTAGATGATGTTAGGTAGGAAAGGAGTGGTATAGAATAGGAGATGTATAAATACTTGATCAATATCATTCAATAATATAAAAATATTCAGTTGCGGTATAGTTAGGTCACAAACTCTTTGTCTTGGTTGTGTTGGGCCCTGGATGGTCATGTGGGCATAAAATAAGGAATCTACGGAAATAAAAAAACACGCAAAGAAACCAGAAGGGGCTAATGCTAATTTTAGGTAACCTAAGCCGCTAAGGAAATGTAGGATTTTGTGTTAATTCCTTTCTAATTAAATCTAAGTTCCTATTTTAAAAAATCAATGCAATCAAATTCAAATCAAACAAAGTTGATTAGTCTCCTTTAATTTAATTAAATATACATGCAACTAATTGATTAAAAAAGTGCAACAAATTAAATAAATAAATGTAAAGAATCTAATCTGCTTTTTTTTTATATTTTCCAGAAACTTTTTAAAATGAAAGGAAATAAGACAAATAAACAAATCTAATTACTTATATCTATGTTTGTAGTATTTTTCTGGTTTACTGGAAATAACCAAAAAAAAGCTACAGAGAAATGGAAATTTCTTCTAATTATATGAAAATTACTTCTATACTAAAACAATAAATAGTGAAATATCCACAGGTGGCTATTCCTCTATTGTAGACTAATGAACTCTAATATAATTTAAACAAAGGTTCTTTCCAATTTTTGACTATGGATTATTTATTTCTTCTACTGCCTCACCTCAGAGTCATGGGAAGAAATGAAGCTTCTCAGAAGAAATTTCTTTTCTTGAAACTTCCCTGGTGAAAACACTAAAATTACACAAAATATATTTAATGTGAAGAAATTAAATTGGATGCATAGACACAAAAGATTATTCAAAATTACTTCCCTTAGATATCCATAGGTGTTGATCAAAGAACACTTGATAGAACTCACACAAGAAGTCCATGCAGAGAAACATGCCAGGTTTAAAGGCGTCGAGGGACAAGAAGAACCCGCGCATGGAGGGCAAGTTAAACATTCAGGACTTAGCCAATTTTGAGCATGAAGACCTATTTTAGAAGATGGCGTACAGAACAAACCAGTGATGCTGAGACATGCACGCCAGACATTGTTTATCTTTGGAGGATTGGATCGAAGCATTTTGCATGGAGATGAGATAAGAATAGGATTTTCACTCCAATTAACTGTAAGAGGTCTATAGATAGCACACTTGCATGTGTGGTTATGCCTGTAAATGACGTGTGGCTATTAATAGCATACGACCTATTTCTGGAATAGATAAGCAGTGAAGGGCAAGTCCCCACCCTATATATATGATGTGAATCAGATAGTAGTAGAGTGTGGTGGAGAGATGGATGTATGGAGGTATAGAGATATGCGCATATGATTGGATTACTGTATCAGATCCATGCGCGCATCGGTATATATTTCCATTACTATAAAGAGCTTCTCTGTTTATTAATAGATGGAAGATATTGGCCAAACCTAATTGTCATTCCTGTGTGTAATTGAGTTCTGCATGTTCTTGATTCAATCATGATTATTGTTTAAGCTTGTTCTTTCATAAATATTAATATGGCATGCATTGTAGAATGATGGATCAGTTATGGATCTATATGTTTCTTCCTTCATCACGCTAACATCCTGCTACATCAACCCTAAAGAGGGATCTAGTACCTTTGTGCACTTTGGGTGACCCCTTAGTCTAGGCTGAGTGATGTGTTAGTGCATCTAGGGTGTTATCTAGTAAATTCTAGGCTACATCATTGGTTCCATTATATAGGCTACAATGCGCACCATAAAAATTAGAAGACATTGTTGTCTTTCTATGGACTAGTGTAGCACTAGAAGGAATGAAGGCATTAGAAAAGAAACAACTTGCTATACGTGTTACACCGTTTATGTTAATCAGTGGTGACCTCTACAAGTTAGGTAAAGATGAAGTATAAAGATGTTGTTTGTTAGAGCATGAGCGCAAGGATATTATCGGAGAAGCCCATGTATGGTATTGCAGGAGGCCATTATATAGGTGATGTGACTGCATGGAAGATCCTACTTACTAGATTATGATGGGAGAAATTATATAAAGACTTTAAAGAATATTGTAAGGCATGTGATCATTGTCAGCACCTAGGAAAATCAGGAAAAAAGAGATGAAATTCCTTTGAGACCAATTACTAGTGTCGAACCATTTGAAAAATGTGTCATTGAATTTGTAGGACCTATTTCACCAGTTGTGTCTAGGATTGGGGCATGTTATATCATTACTTACACATATTATCTCACATAGTGGGTAGATTAGCACCTACAAAGGACTGTACAACAACTACAATAGCTAGGTTTGTATGGGAGAATGTTATTATAAGATATGGATGTCATTTATGTTTGAGAAGTGATAGGGGTACACACTTTTAAAATGAAACCATAAGGATCGTATTAGATGAGTTTATGGCTACCCACCATAAGACTACACCTTACCACCCTCTGGAAAATGGAATTGCTAAAGCTTTCAACAAGATTTATAAGCCAGAATTTGACATAAATTTGTGATGTTGGAAGAAAGGATTGGGATGAAAAAGTGTTAGTTGTTCTTTAGGCATATAGAACAAATTATAAGAGATTGAACAAAGCCACACTATTTCAGTTGGTGTTTGGCACAGAAGCTGTTCTCCCTATAGAATTTATGTTACCTTCTTTGTGCATTGAGCACACTAGAAGTCTAGCTAATGAGCAAGGATTTAAAAGAGCATATTGAGAAGATGATTCAACTAGATGAGCGATGAGCCATAGCATGATGGAGTCAGAAGTAGGAAAATGCCAGGTAGAAAGCATGGCATGACAGAAACATAAGTGATAAGAAGTTTGAGATTGAGACAAATGGTACTTCTTTATGACTCAAAGTTCTTACACCATCCAGGAAAGCTCAAAGTACATTGGTTGGGGCCGTATTTCATCATTTACATACTTTAATTAGGTGCTTTCCAGTTAGAATCACTTGATGGAACGTGACTACCCAGTTACTTTAACGGGAGTAGGATGAAGCCCTACTATAAATAAGTCTTGTTGGTGTTTGTAATAAGGCAGTATTGCCATTTAGATTAGGTTTCCATTATGTATTTCCTTAATGTATTTCCTTCATTTTTGTTATGCTTTGTAAATTTAGTATGTTGTTCTTGTGTAATAAGCACACTTGCGGTGCATGAAGCTAATTACTATATGAAGCTCGTTTATGCACAGAGTACTACACATACATTTAGTGTGGGGTGGTTGTAGTTATCCAAGTAAAAGACTATGGAAATTGAAAGGTGAAAGGAATAAGTTGTTATGGGTGTGCTTTAAGTCAAAAGAAGATTACTTCTCACAAGTGACCAAGGATGGAGATGAATGAAAGATAATGGTATAACGTGAGGTAAGCAGAGGCCATGATAACTACCAGGAGAAGGTATAATGATGAGGTACTTAGGTACAAGGGCACGTGACTGAAGAGAATTCTGTGACCAGAGGGTAGGAAGGCATGCACTAGAAGGTTATAGCTGGGGCACGAAGACGTTCCATGCAGAACATGAATGAATTTGGTCAATGAATGAGAGGATATTTGGTAGGTGAAGGAGCAATAAATGCATCACAAATTTGAAAAATTATATAAGGATGGGATGTAAATTCATTTTTACCGTTGCAACTAAGAGAATTAGAGGAAAGAGCTAAGTGCTAAGAGCTGAGTGATTAGGTTAAGGTGTGAAGGATGTCAAACCAAGCATGAAAAATAGATCTATGTGAAAAGAATATTGCGTCCTCGGTGGTGAAGGGTGTAAAACCAAGCATGAAAAATAGATATGTGTGAAAAGAAGATTACATCCTTGGTGGTGAAGGGTTTGAGTGAAGCATGGAGATAGAGATGAGTTAGCGAACAAAGTTTCCACCTAAGGCATGATTGAATCAAACTAGGGTTTATTTCACAAATTACAGAGTTAAAAAGGAGACGATTGCAAGGTAAAAATGGCACCCAAGAAGGCAACTACATTAGGAAGAAAAGGAAAGAAGAAGATGGTCATCGAGGAGGAAGAGATGGCACTCAAAAGTGATTTTTCAAAAATGCAATATCCAAAAGGAGTCATCATCATGGCCAAGAATGGGATTCACCCATCAGAAAGAGAAAAGTGAGTGAATACAATCACAGGACCTCAGAGAATAAGAAGGGGCTCGATTCCTTTCTCACTATAAGGATGAACAAACATACAAAAAATGACATGCCGGTTTATGATGATGCAAGAGAGAAGATTCTGAAGAGAATTGGGGTCTACCAATTATATGAGCTTCCATATTTTAGGAAGTATGAGCCCTTGTTTCAGTGGACTCATGAGTAGAGTGCATGAGGACTTTCTTCTACTTTGCAAGATGTATAGAGTTAGAATCTCACATACGCTTATCTCATTAGGTATAGGTATGAAGGCCACAGGAGATAGGATACAAAGAATAATCTCATAGATATAGCTGTGATCCTACAGACCAGATAGGAGTTGGGGTACTTGAAGGGTTCATGTAGTCTAGATATAGACAAATTGAAGAACTGTTTAGTTGTGCAAGCAGTAACACACCTTGTTACGAATTTGAAAAACCATGAGTAGTGGTCATAGGTAAATACTATGTGGTTACACGTTGCGCACAAGATGTTAGAAGGAGCAATATACAATATTACAGGTTACATTACAGAGTAAATAGTCAAGAAATTGTGCATACATGAGGGAAGATTAGGTTTGGATTTGTTCTACTATCACTAGTATTCATGAAATTTGGAGGTACCAGACAGGTCCAAAGGAAAAGGTATGGAAATACCCCATGGAGAATAATTCACCACCTGAAAGGTTCAACAAGTAGCTATGTAAAGGGGCCATGACAGATGATGTAAAGCAAAGGACAGAGAAATTTTACAACAGGCTCTGCGCGACATTTGGAGAAGAGTGGTGCATCCTAAAGGACCTACCATAAATAGTAGGGAAACAAGTCCAGTTTTCCATATATCATCATTTCTACATTACATGCTTCCCAATGAGAGATGGAGTCTGGAGCCCTTGGTGTAAATTTCCTTACGCATTCACTACAAGGTATTTCCAAGCATCTATTAACATAGATTCATAGACACGTGTCCGACTGGAATTCAATGCAAATAAGGTAGACTGTGACTATCACATGTTGAGGAAGAAGTATGTGTATCCTGGAATAAGTGCATATACTGAGAGGATCATTTCGAGAGGTGTTCAATATTAAGCCAATAAGTCTGGATGTAGCACATGTAGGGGACAACATTAGTGTATCTTCAGATGAAGCCCAAGATGGAGAACAATAAGTATGTGGAGAATGAATTCATGCTCCTAGGGCCATCAAAGGGTAAGAACACAATGGAAAACATACCAGTACAAAGTCCCAGAGAAATTGTTGAAGTAAAGGATGAAGAAGAGGAGAGTGAAGATAGTGGAGACTTAGAGCGCAGAAGAAAGTAATCTTATGACAAGGAAGAGTCACAGTGCATGACCAATCCACCTTAGGGACATGATGAAGAGGAAGATACCAGAGGTTGAGTAGGGGGAGCAAAGATTTAAGAAAGTATTCAAATGCACATAAGGAATCACAGTGGAACCCCACAAGTAGTAAGGAAATCACCTCATATCTCTCCACACAAGGAGACCACTGAACTAAGGATGAGAAGAAAGTTGAAGTTAGATAAAGAGGTAAGAGGAATTAGGGTAGAGCGAGCGTGCATCTATGACCCCGACTCGAGAAAGAAGATGAGCCACAGAATGAGGAAAAGAAAAAATATGAAGAGATGAAGGACGGAGAAGAAAAAGAAAAGGAAATCTCCCGATCCGCACATCCGACTACTCAAGATGTAACGGGATAGGATCCTAACCTTGAAGCTGCAATTCCCAAGGGTCCTAGACCAAAGAGAATGATTAGAGAGTACATTCCACTAGTCATGGGGTATGTAAAGGATGCATAGGTAAAATTATTCCGCGCCCGCTTCCAGAGCACGATATTGTAGAAGGATTTATTTAGCTGGGATCTAATGGATGAGGATATGGCAACTATGCACACTCAAAAGCAACTATTGTGGTTAATGCATCACTCACATGGATGAGACTGATTTTGATGTATGCAAAGAATCATGTGTTTTGAGATGGTTAAAGAAGGCACCCCAAGCTAGACATATGATAGTAAAGCCTACTGTCATGTCAGATGAGCACATCAATAACACATTGGTGAAGGTTTTTGCTGAAGTTTCTAGAAGAAACATGGAAAAAGATACAATAATCAGAGCACTGTGCAAGGAGCTAAAGACAAAGGATGTAGAGATAGTGTGCATAACACAAGAGAGGGACTTGGGGTAGAAGAAGAATTAAGTATTTATCATCTTCGCAGAGGAGATTGGGGACAATGTCATAAGATCTAGGACACACTTTGAGACAAAGACACCATATACGTTTCCCTCGGTGATACATTATGTAGGAAAGTTGGTGGACCTGGTACTTGAAGATGAACCTATGTGCATACCAGTGCCAAGGAATACTAGAACAAGAGGTAGAACGGGAGAAAGCTTCAGTGATGCAAAAGATTACATCCTATGAGGGGATACTGCAAGCACTACATGAAGTATTGATGAAAGTCAGACCAGGCTTTGAACATATGCATAGCTCCAGAGGCACTTATCAGCATAAAGACCCAAGAAGAAAACAATGAGGTCTAGAAAGTCAATGAAAGAAAATAAATTATGCCATGCAGAAAGATTGTCAATGGTTAAGAAGAAGTGTGAGGTGTTGACAGTAGCAACACAAGAGCCACACAAGAATCGGCTAGAAGAGCTTGGTAAGATCATTGCATAGAAGATGGATCTTCTAGAATAAATAATGACCTCAATTTCCATAGTGTTGTGTTGGTTATGAAAAATGAAAAGGGGATATTACAAGAGATGAGCTAGAGTCCATTATTGTGGACATTCCAGAAAAAGCAAAACAAGCACTCGCTGAATGGATAGGCCTTGGAGGATCGAAATAAAGGAGGAGTATCCATAGTTGATACTTCAGACTAAAACATAATAGGTTGCCTCATAAAAATTATTTATTCATCTACATTCTTTCATTCTTATTCTTTCCATTCTTCCATTATTTACTTTTCAATTTTTGGAGATACCCATTGTCGAGGTGATAATGAGATTAGTGTGGGGTAATGTTGATCAAAGAACACTTGACAAAACTCACACAAGAAATCTGCATGGAGAAACATGCTAGGTTTAAGGGCGCAGAGGTATAAGAAGAACCTGCACACGTAGAGGGAATGTTCAGCATTCAGGACTTAGCCAATTTTTGAGCACGAAGACCTATTTTTAGAAGATGGCATGTGCAAAACATACCAATGATGCAAAGACATGTGCGCCACACATTGTCTATCTTTGGAGGATCAGATCAAAGCAGTTTTTCATGGATATGAGACTAAGAATAGGATTGTCACTCTAGTTAACTATAAGAGGTCTATAGATAACACACTTGCATGTGTGTTTATGTTTGTAAACAAAACTGTGGCTATTAATAGCATATGGCCTATTTCTGGAATAGATAAGTAGTGAAGGGTAAGTCCCCACCCTATATATATGATGTGAATCACATAATAGTAGAGTGTGGTGGAGAGATGGATGTATGGAGGTATAGAGCTATGCACATCTGATTTGATTACCAGATCAAATCCATGCACGCATCGGTATAGATTTCCATTACTGTAAGGAGCTTCTATGTTAATTAATAAATGGAAGATATTGGCCGAACCTAAGTGTCATTCCTATGTGTAATTGAGTAGTGCATGTTATTGATTCAATCATGATTATTGTTTAAGCTTGTTCTTACATAAATCTAAATATGGAATGCATTATAGAATGATCGATTAGTTATGGATCTATATGTTTCTTCCTTCATCATGCTAACATCCTACTACAACAACCCTAAAGAGGTACCTGATACCTTTGTGCACTTTGGGTGAGCCCTCAGTCTAGGTATAGTGATGTGCCAGCGCATCTAGGGTGTTATCTGGTAAATTCTAGGCTGCATCAATAGGGATAAGTAGGGAGGAAGATTTCAAGAGAATATTTTCTCGTATACACTTCTAAATCTAACTAAAGAACAAAAAGAAAGCTATAGATAATTTGACACTAAAGAAATGAAAATATTTTTCCATATGAACTTCCTCCAAATCCTTCCTAGAAAAATACACAGGGATAGGCTGAGAATAAATTATCAATGGAATCTACTTATAGTGAATACTTGCTAATTCTACCTTCTAAAAAAAGTTATTGATTTGATAAAGAAATTTAAGTCCTACAGATAAAATAAATATTTAGAGAATTCAAATTAGACCCCCAACCTCAAAATGAAGAACTGTGACAATATCTAGAGGTAGTTGTGTTATTTTTTATCCCATCATATTCTTTTATAATGATGAATCTAAATAGTCCATGGAGATGTGTTGGTTGGTATGCTAAAGAAGTTGTGTAGACTGGTTTTAGGCTAGCTGGTATCAAATGCAGGAAAGGAAGTAACAAGGAAAGGATATGATTTTCTTATGTACTTCCTGGAAATATTTTGGCAGAGTAATGTTGCAATTCAATTGAATGGAATCCAACCAATGCTTCGAGAAAAATCTTGGTTTTTATAGAAAGTTGGCAAGGAAATAGTGCAACACATTTGGCAGGCAAGAAGTACCAAATAACCATAAGAAGAGGAAATTAACTTACTAATAATAGTAGATAAAGAAGAAGAAGTTCATACGTATCCATTGAGCTCATAAATAGCTGATTCGGTCAAGAAACGCATGAGAAAATGACTTAGAAGTAAAAACACGCATAAAAATTAGAAGTGTTAAATCTCAGATAAAAGTGCATGGAACCATGAGTCTACGCAAACCGAAAGTTACGTAACCACTAGGGTGGTTGCGTAACTGTCACTCTAGGCAGACCGGAGGTTATGTAACTTAAAGGAAAATACTAAGGAAAAATCAGTAGAAAATACTTGTCAAAGAACGAAAAGCTAAGGAATGGATAAGTAAAGTAAACTAAAGCATATGGAAATGCAGAAAGCAAGTTAAAAGGACTTGCACATCATCATTTAATCTAAAAATGAAATTTATCATCATTGGGGATTTTATTGTTCTAACATTATTTCACCGTGCATAATTAGGTATGTACAGTCACCACAAGACAATCATAGAGTCCCCAGGGTCTTTAGAAATATGCACATGTATAACTATAGGAAGAACATGGAGATGATTTGTAATAGCTACTACCCTATGATCTACAGTGCCATATATGACACCCTTATGCCTAGGGTAAGTAAAAGAATCATCAATTCATTGAAATAATGGGGAGCTTTCTAGTGTTACCCACACTGTACAGTGATAAGAGTAGAGGGGATTCTAACTATCCCTTTTAGTGTACCCAAATATTTTTTAGACAAGCTAGCTAAGAAGGAGATTGTATATGAATTTTTCTATGGCATCAGTCATGTGGAAAAGGAACAAAAGAATAAAAAGTTTACTTATCATCCTTTGCCTTTCTTATTAGGTTCAATAGTATTGACTAATTGATAAAAGGCTAAGAGAATAACAACCCACAAGACATCATGCCATTTAGAATATCATAATCTAAGGAATTTTGACCTAACAAGAAGGGTGGGACAATTCTACAAGCACACTCCTAGCATGGCCACTTACAACTATAAACATCAACCCCATAAGAAGGTCCTATTTTTATAAGGATAAGGTCAACAATCTAGCAGTGGCCATAAATATGAGAAAGTTAAATGTTACTTATGCACCTAATAAGAAGTAGGCCAGAGATGGTGGATTGGAAGTTAAGCCAAAAAAACTAGTAGTGCAAAGGGAAGTTGAGAAAGAAGGTTCAAATGACGAAGGTACTCATTCAAGGAAACTTCAGAAGCTTCTTGTTTGTGTGCCTCCCCCATCAAAATTAAAATCTGGTCCTTCTCATTCTACTCCTTCTCCAAGCATACAAATGATCATCCCTACAAGGTCTATTAGGTCAGCCACAAGTCCACACAGTCCATAAGAAATAAGTCCTCTGGTGAGAAATGTTGCAATTGTGCCTCCTATGTCTATTCCTTTTCTTTTTACTTATTTAGTTATGACTTCTATAGGCATGGTTTCTTCTTCTTCTATTCCAATTCCATCTTCCCTAGGACCTTTCACTAGTAGTATTCTCATTTATAAGAGTTCTTCTTCTAAAGATGAAGGAGAGATAATGCTATATTGGATCCTCCTGGTTATCAAAATCCTCTATCTTCCCCTATTTCTACTGTTTCTACTTCTCTCCTTGATTCTATTTCTTCTCTTTCTATTGTTTCTACTACTATTGTATCATTGTCTCCCAAAGTTGTTGTCATCACTTCTTCACAACCAGTTATAGTTACTACAAGAGTATCAAAATCAATGAGTGTATGTCATAGAACCATTTATTTTAGTTCTACTTATTTAATTTATTATTCTACTCCTCTTACTTGTGTATCTTCTTCAGTTCCAACATCATTTGGAAATCTTGTCAGAAGACCTTTTAAGGCTAAGTTGAAGGCACAAATGTACTTATCCTTATTTCCTTGACCTTCCTTCAAATTTTCCCCAACCTGGTTGGTCTCTTAATCCACCTTTTCTTCCTACTATCACACAATATGTTTCCCAAACTTTCTTGTCAGAAATGAATGCACCACTCCTTCCAATTCCCTCTTTCACTCATGTTTCTTCTTTCCAGGATCCTATGGTCACTCAGAGTTTCATGAGCCATCTCTTGGCCCCTTTAAGACCTATTCAAGCTAAAAAACCTTTTCCTTGGACACCACACACCTTACCACAAGTGGTAACACCTTATTCTACCTTTCCTTTCATAAAAACAATTGCATCTACTATTTCAGAAGGAATGTGTACTCATCTTGTTGGGAAAAAAGCAATGGCTTCTATAATGGAAAAACTTGAAGATCCAAAGGTATAACTCAAGTATGATACTCCCATAGGAACCCTCAATATGGTCATAAAGAGGAAATTTTCCCAAGGAACTACTACTATCTACATGGAAACAAAGGAGGACATTTTTGAGGATTTCCAAGAAACCACACACGGGGGAAGAAGTCAGAATACAGGCCCCTAGTCAGTTATTGATATCACTCAGTAGATGAAAATTGATTTTGCTAAGAGAATGTAGGATCGAATTGGTTCTCTACATGCTTAGAAGTAATTTAGTGTTCCAAATAACACTTTTCCAAATGTGAAAATGTCCTTGAGAACTTTTTATCATCTATTAGTTTCTTTATGAAGGCATCAAAATGTAGCAGATAAAGGGTTATATCAGGTACAATTCCAACATAAACATATGAACATGATAACTTAAATGATGGAAAATCTATGAGATTTCATAAACAAGGGTCTTTGTCTCAATGTATTATGAATCAAAAGTCAGGACTTGAATACATCAAAGATCTGCATGGCTAACATTTTGAAAGAATTGGGTGATTGGATGGCCATCATGGAAGCATTGTTGACAGAGCTATGAGGTATATAAGAGAAGATATATAAATTATTAGTTGAATTTAAAATTACCTGTATGCATCAACCTCAAGGAAAGTTAATTCACAAGTCCATCTTTGAGAAACAATTCAAGCATTCAGTTCTACTCTAAGTGCAATATTTTTGTAGTCACAAAATCATGCACTTTAGACATTATTTAGTCCCAGTCTCATACTACTAATCATATAGTTTTTGAGTGAAAAAAGTGTTATCTCAAATTTACCCCTTAAGGTAATTTGGATAACTTTCATATTTCCTCATGTTGGAGCAAGAAGAAGAGATGCAAAATCCAAAAATCAGGTTTTAGGGGTCCTTGTGGCTTCTCTCTAACTTCCCCCTCCAAGGAAAGAATTCAAAAAGTTAGAAAAATTTGAAAAAATCAAAAAATTTAGCTTATGCTAGTGAAATGTGGCAAAATCAGATATTTTCGGTCCAGGTCGCATAGGTACGCATGGGACATTTTGTAGTTGAAAACCTGAAATGGCCGAAACAGTTGAAATCAAGAAAATTGGGCAAATCAGAAAATTTTGTCCCACATGGTCAGCAGGACATTAGGAAACAAGTTTGCCACATACCCGAAATCGCTATAGGAAAAGAGTAAATCAGCGGAGATGGGTTTTTTGGGACTTGGCCACACAGGTATGTGTGGGACATCTGGAACCTAAAAATCTGAAAAGTCCATAGTCTAAGAGAAAATTAGAAAAATCAAAAGTTTTTGTCCCACGCAATTAGTGAGATAGCTAGGACACAGGAACACATGGGCTCCGAAAAGACAAAATAGCCAACTACAAAAGAGATACGGGCAGAGTGGGAGTCAACGGTGGTACATGCGGGACATGAGTTCCCCAAAAATCTGACTCACTTGATTTGCAAAGTGGATCATGTGTGGTGCGGATGAAGTGGAGGTTTTCGGCCCAAGTCGCACAAGGGACATCTGGGACACCAAGACCCAAAATACCTGATCTAGCCACATGCAAGGGAAAACAATTCAAATCAGACCCTGAACTTTAAATGGCCATAACATTTGACCCCAAACTCCAATTTTCACAAAATTTGACTTTCAGACCCAAAATAGCTGCCCGCACTCAGAAGACCATAACTTTTTCATTTCTCAAAGAAAACACACAAAATTGGTACTGTTGGAATCTTGGTCCCAAGCTTGATGCAAAAAAATAAAAAAAAATTAGAATTTGATGAGAAACAAATAGTGATTTTTTAGAAAATGTGGACAGGTTTAGAATAATGATTTTATTTTGGTAGCTGAGATGCATTAATGAAGCATGGGCTGACATTTATTACTACTGCAAGTTATGGGACAGTATGGGGAGCCTTTTGCAAGAAACAGAACATCATTTCACTTCATTTACTACCTCTTGTAAGTGGTAAATGGATAGATTTTTGGATTTTCATTTTCCATCTCTCTCTCTCTCTCTCTCTTTCTTCTCAGATTTCTATAAATTGGAGTGTTGGGCTCATTGTAGGGGAGATAGTTTTTAGCAGAAAAACTCTGTAAAAATTGTTTTGTGAAGCTAATGTGATGTAGGCCCTTATAGTGGACTCATTGCATGGTGATCTAGGCCCTTATTCTGTAATAGATTGAACTGTGCATATCAATGAAGTAATAGATGAAAGTTTGTGGATGTATCTTCCCCTGTTGTGTTTTGTTTTCATTCCTCTTACCCCTTCAATCTCATTGCATATATTGTGCCTATTTTATGCTCTTGTAGGGATCCATTATCATTATGTGTCTCTAAAATGTTGTTGTGAATGCATCTTGTTGGACTATGGATAACTCTAATCACCTCTTCTGGCATGTATTTTGCTTCCACTTTTCACTCATTAGAAGGCTATCCTTATCCCTTCTTTTATGGTGTATCACCGCTTTAGTGTAGGATTTGTTTTCATGCACTCTCTCTCCTTAGTCCCTTGGAAAGTTAGATTAGGATAGATAGTTTTTCCTACATTAGAGTAAATCGTGGTAGGTAGTTTAGGAGCAAGAACCAACTTTCTATGGATGTCTATCTCAAGTAACAAGTCCCACAACCTGGAGATAGTACCCATGTTATGCAATCCCACTGTAAGATCAAGCACACACACTTGTGCAACCAATAGGGTGTTGTGATTTGGTGATAACAGAAAGTACTAATTAACCCATGTCCTTTGGCCATTTTACTTTTCTTGTTGTCATAATTAGCAACCTCCCACATCTACTCACCTATCCCTATCCCTCAGCCCTATCCCTCAATGAGGATCTAATAAATTTCACAACAAAAGACCTACCTTCTCAAGAAATTATTGAACATGACCCCCTCCATATATTCAAGTTTGCGTTCACAATGTCAGGGTGAAATATGCCTTAGTTGATAATGGATTTGGACTTAACATTTGTAATATCACTTTCCTTCATCATTTAGGTATGTCAGAAGCATATTTAGCACCTTCTTTAATCTCTTTGCATGGCTTTGATGACATACCCAAGTGTGTATTAGGTACCGTCAACCTACCAGTCACTATTGGTCCATGTACAATCACTATTCCATGCCATGTCATGCCTAATAATCTAAATTATAACCTTCTTCTTGGACAATCTTGGATCCATGTTATGCATGCATTCCCCTCCACACTACATCACGACTTAAATTCCAACATCAAGGTGATGTTTATGATGTTCTGACTGATCCATCACCTTTTGAGTATTGTAACTCCATTGAAAAATCTAATGATATTCCTATTTCCTCTTATACCACTCATAATTTTTCTAAATATGTGTTAGGATATGAATACTTGCACCACTATGGTTTTAATGATACACAAGAACAAAAGGTAACATCACTTTGGGATCTCCCTACATAGTCACATAATTTTGACTGGGATATCAACCCCCCTCTTCACATTTTACAGATGCTTACATTGCCTTTCATATTTCCTCACTTCCCCTAGTACACCCATAATTCATCAGTGACGATGCATCTACCACTTGGGATACTTTTTCTACCAATTATACTCTACTAGAATCTTTGGTGCCTATGATCATATTCATTCTTTTGACCATAAAAGGTATCCCCCATCATCTCTCAATGCTAGGAATTACTTCGGAGACATTGATATATCTCTTGACAACACTGATCCTCCAAATGATATTCCTACTAATCCATACATATAATATTTCTTGGTTGTTCTCTATGAAGAGATAATACCACACAACTTGGGTACATCTGGGAATCCGTGAGTAGTTTTGCTAGTTGTCTCCCTCACTCCCCCTGAAAAAAAGATATCAAACAAGCCCTTCACAATTTTTCTGATATTTTTACATGGGAGTATATTGATATACTAGGAATTGATCTATTTTTTGCAATGCATAATATTTTCCTCAACCCAAGTACTAAACCAGTCCAACAAAAAATCCGTAAAATGCATCGTAAGGTAGTGCTCTTAGTCAAAGAATAAATTTAGAAACTCCTTGATACCATTTTTTTCTGTGTTTTCAACTATCATGAATGGGTATCTAATATCATCCCATTCATGAAACTAGATGGCCATGTGCATTGCTGCACTAATATTTGTGATTTAAATAAATCTCATCCTAAGGATACTTTTCCTTTGCTGCACATTGACACAATTGTCAATTCTACAGTTAGATACAATATTATCTCTTTCATGGATGGATTTGTGGGTTACAATAAAATTAAAATCAACCCCGCTAACCAAGAAAAGACCACTTTTATAACACCGTGGGGAACATTTTGTTACACCATCATGCCCTTTGGCCTTTAAAATGTAGGAGCTACTTATCAATGGGCAATGACTATTGTATTCCATGATAACATCCACAAGATCATCGAAGATTACATTGAAAATATTTTGGCTAAATCTCAATGATGTTCCTCCCATGTAAAAGATCTACGAACACTCTTTGAACAATTACGACAATATCGTGTATGCCTAAATCCCAAAAAATACATTTTTGGGGTCATAACAGGTAAGCTCCTAAGATATATTATTTCCCAACGTGGCATTGAAATCAATCCTAACAAAATAAAATCCGGTTGTCGATATACCGTCCACCAAAAAATTTACATTAATTATGATCACTACAAGGAAAAATTCAAGCTATCTGGTGATTCATTATGCAACTCACTGATAAAACTTCAACCTTTTACATGCCTCATGAAGAAGGACACTAAATTTGTTTTGGGATGAGCAATATCAACAAACATTTGATGATATAAAAGGTTATTTGTTGCACACCACCTATCCTACTCCCTCCCCTAACCGATCAACCTTTCTTATTGTATATTTCTACTACATTTCATGCATTAGGCGCTCTACTGGCATGTAACATGATGATTCTCGACGTGAAAGAGAAATATAAAACATCATTTGTATATTAATCTCTTATGAATGTAACTATAGCTATATTGAAAAACGATGTCTCGGCCTCATCTTTGTTGTGGATAAGTTGCAACACTAACTTCTATATAAAGAAGTGCATATCATCACCAAAGTAGATCCATTATGATACCTCTTATCCCACACACATCTATGTAAGGATGCTTGACACGTTTGGTTATGATTTTTCACTGAGTTTGATTTCAAGTTCATACCAACAATAAGCAATCAAATGACAATTCATAGCCAATGAATTAGTTGTGGTACCCTTCTTAGATGCATCACCCATCTCTAATTCTTTTCGTGATGATTTCATTACCTATACTATGGAGCCACACACATGGATAATATATTTTGATGGCTCTCATTGTCACTCTGACTGCTGGAGTTGGGATATTTTTCATCACCCCACACGGTGACATACTCCCCTTTGCATATCATTTGGGGTTTTCCTACACAAATAACATTGTTGAATATGAAGCCCTCATTTTAGGCCTTCTTACTACTCAAAAACTCCTCATTCATAATCTATGCATTCATTGTGATGATCAGTTAGTCATAAATATGGTAAACAATACATATAACAAAAAGGAGGAACATTTAATTCCATACAACACACTCATAAAAGATCTCTTGGCTACATTTGAGTCCTATTCCATCACTACCATTCCTCATAAAGATAATCGTCATGCAGATGTTATGGCTAGCATTGTGTCACTCATCATGTAACATGTCATCAATGACCAAGATACATTTATAATTACGTACTTACGAAATCCCTCTATATCTACACTACCTCTTGTGGCTTGCATCGTAACGTGTAGTCAAGACAACTCTGAATGGTTTACACCTATTTATAATTTACTGTATATAAGAAAACTATGCCTGATAATCTACAGCCTCATGAGGCTCGATGGTTATGACATGAGGCTTCTCGCTATGTCATTATTGGGAAAAAATTATTTTAACGTGTAATTGATGGTCATATTTTATGTTGCTTTGCACTCTCAGATATCCCTACTGCAGTCTTGCAGATACATGACAACATGTGTGGTGGCCATTTTTTTGGTAAAGCTATGTCACAAATTTTTTTATGATAGGGATATTATTGGCCTACAATGGAACAAGATTACCTTAAATATGCTACTCATTGTGAAAAATTCCAAAAACAAGGTAACCTTCACCATGTACCTGCATATGACCTCTAACCCATTGTGCCAAATTATCCTTTCTCCCTTTGGGGACTCGATCTCATTGTAATGATGAAACATGAGTCTGTCAAAGGAAAAAAATTCATTCTCACCACTACTGAGTAATTTACTAACTAGGTCGAGGCAGATCCCCTATGAAAAATCACGTACACAAATATTTTTAGTTTCCTCAAGACCCATATTATTACACATTTTGGTGTGCCTTCTGCTATAATCGCTGATAATGGACCCTCCTTCAAAAATAAAGATGTTAAATTTTTTTGTGCCAAGTTCAAAATAAAACAATCATTTTCCACACCTTATTATCCACAAGGAAATGGCCAAGCTGAGGCCACCAAAAAAACCATTGTTAAGATTTTATGTAAAATAGTTGACTCTAGTGGTATCAACTAGCATAACCAACTTTTCTACACTCTATGGGCCTATCGTACTAGTGTTTTTACACCTACTAATGCCACCCCATTTTCCTTGTTTTACGGTGTTGAGGCTGTTATTCCTCTTGAGATTGATATCCCTTCTTTGTGAATTTCTCTCAAAGGAAGTCTTAAAGACAATGAATATCAAGAAAACCACTTACATGAGTTAGAAATGTTAGATGTGTGTCTTGTCCAAACACTTGAACATCTTCAAACATATAATTCCCACATTTCACACACATATAATCATAAAAATCATTCTTGATAATTCAATGTCAACGACCTAGTCTTAAAAGAGAATAAGAAGAATACAAATGTTGAAGTTCCTATTAAAGGAAAATTCAAGCCTAATTGGCTTGGTCCATACATTATCACTGACAAAAGATGTGGTGGATTTTATCACCTTGCCACCCTTTTAGGAAAACCGCTCAAAAATCCACTTAATGTAATGCATCTTAAGAAATACTACACTTAAACAGGACATTCATTACCCCATGACACACTCATGTGCTTTGATTCACACTTAACTATTGAGGGAATAGTATATATGAACCCCACATACTATACACTAGTTACAACACATTGCAACCCTTCATACATCTTATGTCATATGTTTTACATCTTACATCTTACATTAGACACTCTACAATTAGTTTACAGTTCACCATTTGTGTGTCTATACATCATACATATGTCACAATCCTATCATCTAAGAATATTGCATCATATAACCCTCATTATACATAATACATATCATTCTTACAGTACATACTATACATCACACATTACACATCACATGGTCATCTTTAATAATCACACATTCTACATCTTCTTCTATGCATTGCACTCACTACCCTATGACGCAATCTAGCTCCTTGGTCCATACTCCACTAGTGAGGGTTTACAAATCAAATGGACCTTATCATAAACACATATTCATCACTTGAATTTTCATCATGCAAAATTATTAGGTTAGTGACATATGTTTTATGCTAAATGGTCACCTCTTCCTTCATCTTGTGGTGGTATATGCTTTAGGCTACATCGCCACTCCCTCTATTCATCTTGTACTGATATAATCTTTAGGCTAAATCATCAATCCTACAATCATCTTGTCGTGATATATGATTTGGATATAGGATCACACACACACACTTAATATCTAGTTCGTATATCATCATTACTATATATACACATTCACCAAAGAGCGTTAGATACAACACACACTTTGACGATTTCCCAATGACACACTCTCATTTTTGGTTCATTATTGACTGCTGAGGGGGCATACTAAATGAACCTCACTACATAAACTTCCATTCAATTAGGGGGCACACATATCCTATCATCCATCTTGCATTCTATTTTATCCATCCACAACATGTTGCATATCTTTGTTAATTTTACACTTTCTTACATTTTCTTGTTCATGTTCACTTATTACACATGCTAGTTATATCTGTTGTATTTTATTACCTTTACCATACAAACATGCATGTTCATGCCCCTTTCTAATTTCTGATCACATATATAAGCCTCCCACATGTAGCATGGATTCTTTCCTCCTACCACTCCTACAACTATCGCTAGGGTCTTCCACATTCGTCTCTTACAGGTGTTATTGTTCCAATTTGTACTTAGCACTGTACATTACTTGTTTATACATGTTTTTGACATATGAGTTATCTTTCTAACATGCTAACGAGTGGTTCATGTGCAACATTTTTTTGTAGGATTATTTTCTTCCATGGTTATCTATTGTTTGCACTTGCTTGACTTTGATTTCTATTATATGCAGGCCTTGCCCTTTGTTTGTTGTGTACACTTGTTTATTATATGCAGCCATTTCGGCCTTGAGTGTCTTGCAAAATCTTGAGTGATGTCCCATGTTTACAACCCACTTTGGCAGCCTATGACTATCTTCTTATGTGTCTTCTTGCATTCCATCTTATACACTATTTACATAGTGTACACTTGTCTTTTACACGCATTTTTATTTGTAATAACACTTGTTTCTAGTCACTTCTTTACGTGCGCATTGGTTTATACCAAGTGCATTCCCTTCCCCTTGTAGGGCACAATTTATGTTGTTAGTCCTCTTTTGGGGCCGCATTCTCCTATCAGCGACGTCACATGTGCCCCAAAAGAGGGGGGTATTATTTGGGGTTTTACACATTACACAACGCTCTCTCTATCAGTACATTTCAGTTCAATTTTCCATCCTTGACATTGTGGGTTATAAAACGAGTGGGTTCATACAATACTATGAAACCCATACACAACGAATTTTAAAGGATAGGTTGTCCTTAGTATTCATGGGAGAAGTTACAGGTTAGAGGATACAACATATTTCCTCTCTACGCTACTTTAGCTAGCGGCATCGGATCTCCCAAAAAACTAGGCAGTAAAAAGATCTCTTCATACATCTTCAGGGAAGTAGTCACAGGTTGGACAATAATACAGCTTTATCCCTACATTTCTTTGGCAAGGGTAGCGTGAGATTGCCCAAAAAACTCGCAGTACAAAAAAATCATCTCTTTACCCTTTCTCTCATCACGAATCAGGTGCACATGTTCCTTTTACATTTTTATACTTCCATTTACAATCTTTTTACTATATACATGTGGTTTTTACATATATATGTGTATTTGACTACTTGATCATCTTATCCTTTGCAGGTTCAGCCATATGAGAAGTAAGCAGTCAATAATAACTACAACAAAGGCATAAAAAACAACAACAAAATCATTCTGTGGTAACACACACCTCATACTAACATGCAAGTACATCACAAACATCGACAACTACACACGTGTTTTCACCCTAGGTTCACTCTCACCTCTTTTTACACTTTTACATATTTAGTCTCCACATTCCATATTTTTTGTCACTCCATGATTTTTCTAATACTTCAATGCATTTCTACATCACTCTACATGGATTATCAGTTATGCATCTCTATTTAGTTTATGGTACCGAGATTTCTGCTCACCAACATAAAGTGGGGGAAAATGTAGTCACAAAATCACGTACTTACTATTACATTTATACCACCAAGTATATTATTTTATATATGGATCTCGCGTAATAAAAGTATTCACTAATTTCTCATCCCCTAGTCCTGTTGTCAGTTAGTTGGTTTTCATTTGTCACTTCCTTTATAGTATTTTATTTTATATATGGATCTCAGCTAATAAAAGTATTCACTAATGGCTCATTTTTCAGTTAGTTGGTTGTAAGTTAAAGGCACCAATGCATCCTTCTCCTTATTTCCTTGACCTTCCTTCAATTTTTCCCCAATCTGGTTGGTCTCTTGATCCACCTTTTCTTTGTTATATCACACCATATGTTTCCCAAAATTTCTTATTAAGCATGAATGTGTCACTCCTAATTCTGTCTTTCATTCCTGTTTCTTATGTCTAGGCTCCTATGGTCACTCAGAGTTTCATGAGCCATCTCTTAGCCCCTTTGGGACTTGTTCAAGCTAAAATAAGTTTTCCTTAGACACCACACACCTTACCAAAAGTGATACGGCCTTCTTCTACCTTGCCTTCCATAACAAAAATCGCATCTACTACTTCAAAAGGAACATGGAATCCTTTTGTTAGGAAAAAAGCAATGACTTATACAATTCATAACTTGAAAACCTAAAGGTGAAACTCAAGTATGATACTCCCACAAGAACCCTCAATAGGGTCACAAAGAGGAAGTTTTACCAAGGAGCTACTCCTATCTACATGGAAATAAGGGAGAAGATTTTGAGGATTTATGAGAAATTACACTTGGGGAAGAAGTCATGGATGTAGACCACCATTTACTTATTAATGCCACTCTATAGATGAGAGTTGATTTGGTTAAGATAATGTAGGATTAGATTAATGCTTTGCATGCTCAAAATTAATTCAATGTGCCAAAGAAAACTTTTCCCAATGTGCAAATGTCTTTGAAAACTTTGTACTAGCTATTAGTTTATGTACAAATGAATCAAGATGTAGCAGAGTAAAGGTTATAGCAAGTACAAGGCCAACATAAACATATAACTAGGATAAATTCAATGATGGAGAAGCTACTAGCTATCATAAATAGGGGTCTTTGCCTCAATGTATTATGTATTATGAGTACAACAAATGTCTACATGGCTAAAATTTTGAAAGAAATGGGTGATTGGATGGCCACAGTGGAAGGATTGTTGATAGATCTATGAGGTATAATATAGAATATATCTAAATTATTAACTTAAGCTGTGATTACCTCTATGCATCAACCTCAAGGAAGGTTAATATTGGAGGTCAAAATTGCACATGTGTCTCAGATCTGGTAGAAACAAATTATTTGAAATAACAATGAAACCATCTCCAAGTTGTGGGACCTTGCGTGCTTGAGAAGGATCTCTAAAGAAGGTCGGTTCCTCTTCCTATTCTAATGCTAACACTACTCCTAATACCAAAATAAAATCCTAACCTAAATGTGCCAAGGGACCAGGGATACAAGTATATGCAGAAAGGGAAAATCCTAGGCTAAGAGAGGTGGTAATAACACCAGAGGAAGGAAAGGGAGTAAACATGGGTGAGACGGTGGATAAGCGTGTGCCATAGACAAGAACTACGTGGAATCACCTTAAAATGCATTGACAACACATGAACACAGTGCATACAAGCCAAGGAGACACACAACATGCCAAGAGATACAAACTGAGAGGTGAGATGCAATGAAAATGAGAAAGGGAAGACAAGAGTTCCAAAAAACACGATTTTATTTCTCAAGGGATGCAAAATCATTTACATTCATGGCAAGAGGAAATGATATAATGCAAAGAACAAGTCCAAGGTCTAAAACCCATGGGAATTCGACCACCATTTTGGCATGGTCTTGTTATAACAAAGAGGATTCTTTTCAATGAGAAATGCTCTTACATTTATAGAAGAAGAAGGAGAGAAGAGGAGGAGAAAAGTGAGGGAAACTCGGATTCAAAATCACAACCACCAATAACAAACATTGAATGCCTACAAAATTACCTGTAGGGCTGTCAGATGCTCCTTCCGAGGTCTATTTGGCATGTAGAATAAGGAAGAAGGAAATATCTGATGAAAATTTTATGGTTGAGGTCGATTGGATGTGCATTGATGACCAGAAATATGTTTCCCTATTTTATGCCTACCAAATCCTGCACAAATCTGATTTTGAAAAGTCCAACGTGTAGCCCACATAGGAAGCTTTCCAATAAGGCTAGGTGTGCGAGGATTTGAGCATTGTAGCAGAATTTATGGCAGTCAAAATATCTGCAGTATATATTGAAAATGTAAGACACGTGGCACATGCGGATTGAATAAATAATTGGCCAAATGTTTATTAGTTTTTTCATTTTATACCACGTGTCACACATTGATTCGTTATCTAGATTCGGTGCCATGTTGGTGCTTGCGTGTCTTACACTCAAGTGTGACAGATGATGATGTCGAACAATGATTTGCATAAAAGGTGTGAAGGTTCACACATGAGAGCAAGGGGTGTAAAAGTGTAGAGGATGAGCACACAAAGGTATGCGTGTAGAAGAAAGGTGTATAAATGTAGGAGTAGGAAAGTATGCAAGGTGCATGAACATTAGGAAGCACGAGCACATGAGGACCAAAAGGAAAGGGCACGTGGGGTGCAAACATGGAGATATGTAAGGGACTTAGCCAAATTGGAATGAAAATCAAGGGTGCAAGTGGAAGGAGTGCATAAAATATTGGGAAGGAAAGCGGGTGCATAAGGGAAAAACATAAAGGGAGAATGAAGGGAGATAGAAGAATTTAGATGGAAGAAGTAAGGAAGGCACACGAGAGCATGAGAAAGAAAAGGAGCTGTGCTAAATAGCCATGGGAACTACTAGAGTGCGCTCATCTTGAAATGTGAAACTTTATAGTCATAATGAAATGTAAGTTTTCTAAATAAATTTGGGGAGTTATTCGGGACAACAGTTAATTCACAAGTCCATTTTTGAGTAATAATTACAAGTGTTCAGTGCTAATATAATTCCTAGATTTTCCTAGGAAGATATGGCTAGGAAGACATCAAATATTGTGGTGTTGGTGATTTCTATAAATGGAAAAGTGGAGAAAGATTCACTTCTAAGTGAAAATGCTAAACCTATATATAACAAAGTTACAATACTCATACAAGAAGTGCCTAATTTGATGAGGATGCCTATTATGGACCTTTTTTATATTGAGAATGAGTTCATAACATGTGTGACTCAAATTCATCGTATTTAAACGTAGTCTACACATACAACTTCTAGTGGTCTAGTGGAACCTAAGTAGAGCTTGAACAAGGTACAGATAGTAGCTTTCCTATTATTGGGATTTAATATTGATACATCTATAATCTTCAAATATGAAGTATCAACTTTCTTACATGGAAGCTATAGTAATTTTGTGTAACAATGTAACTATACCATTGGTTTACCCTCTAAGGAGGAAAATTGTTTATAAAGAAAGATATTGTCATCTTGATAGCCTAATGATTGTTCAGTGAATGTTTTTCAATTTGTATGTATTGCCTTCTCAATTGTGTTGCAAAGTTTCTTAGATATGTTTTGATTGATTAATCATTGTATATATTTATTTGTCATGAAATTTGTAGATATGCAGAAGCTATTTTAATGGTCATAAATTTTATTAGTTTACTATTTTATAGAGACTACTTACACTATCAAGGTTATAATGTGATTTTTTTTGAATAATTAGGACTATAATGACCAAAAAATATACTTAGCACTATAATACTTTGTTAAGACTTGGTCATGCAAGATTATCTACACCATGTAAAAAAATCATTTGAAACATATTAAAAAATATCTCAAGGATTCCATTGATTTGAGAATAGCTATGTTTTTATCTACTTTAATTTCATTTTTTTTTCATTTGGCTTTTCATTTTATCTTCTTATCATATGCCTTATCAAAATATTTTACCTAATAACCTATAGAAGGCTATATAAGAGAGTCACTAATAAATATCACTTTATAACAAGTGAAGCACAGTCACAGAAAAAGTTTCAGATCCATATTGTCAAAGGTTAACATGTTAAGGTTTGAATGACTGAAGTCAAGATTGTATAAATTAGTTCATGACCATATAGTAGTTATAACTTATTTAGTATTTTCCCTTAGTAGTCCCAAGATTGGTAGTGGTGCTAAATAATTTGTAGTCTTTGATTTTCATGTTTATCTATGCTGCACATTTGGATCATTTATTCTCTTTCCTCCATAGTTATGTTTCTCTTCGCTCTTGTGTATTTTCAAGAAATTACTTCATGTTTATCAAATGTTACAAGTTTGAACACATAATTCTAATTATGAATTGTTAATTTGAAAGGTAATTAATCGGATGTTAATATTTGTTTGCAGAGCTAACAAGCATTTTTGGTTTGTGATAGTTTTTAGAATGTCATCACAGTTTTAGCTAACTTGTCAAATATTCTACCAAATGTAATGCATATCTGAGTACATGTATTTTTTCTACAATGAAAGTGTCTAAGATGATTTTTTAAAGCTAAAGAGTGCAATGGAAAAGTGTATACTTGAAAGCATACTAGGCCTGGCGTGGGCAAGAATTTAAAGAAAAAATGCCAATTAATGCCAACATATTCATTCATATTTAATTCTCAACTTTCAACTATTATAAAAGGAAAAAAACATTCTATTCCTTCTTAGTATTATACTTCTAACAAATCTTAGTAATTTATGCAAACTAACAAAGACTTATCAAAAGAATGTTACAAATGTGTTAAAACCCTTGCTCTCAATATTAATAATCATCTTGTTTGACATTATAAAGTGAAAAAAAGAATTTTAATTGCAAATGGTTAGTTGCCTTTGTACATGTTAGTATTTATTGCTTTCCCTAATGAAATCTTGATAAATTAATAAATATGAAAATATAATTACAAAATATAAAAAATTGTCAATAGGAATTGAAAATTGTCTTCTCATATATCTAATAAAATCTTAATAAAAAATATTTAAATCTTGTTATATGTATTAAATGTTCAATTTTCTTTATTTTTTAATTGAAAGAAAAGCCTAAATCCATTTTTCAAAAATTTATGTGACTATTTAATGCTCAACTATTTTATAAAGTGAAGTTTTCATGTTAGTATATGTGTCAATACAAAAAAAATTGGAATTAAAAATTACAGAAAAAATTGACTGGAATAAGGCCCAAACATTTTCATTTCTTAAAAAGTAACCAATAAACATCAAATAAAGTTACACATCAATCTAATTTTAAAAAATTGTAATTCTAATAGATGAAGAGTGGAACATGTTACATTCTTACAGAGGACGACATATTAAGAGTAATTTAATTTTGAAAATTATTCCAACAATCAAACTATTCCAACCATAAAATTATTCCAATCATCAAATATTGACGAGAAAAATTAGTAGTTTCAGTGTTTTTTCACAAAAATGAGAATACTTCGATTAATAATAAAATTTTACGAATGCCAAAAAACTAAACAATAACAACAAGAAAGGCCCCAACAGAGACCTAGCTATGAACCAAGTTTTTGTTTCGGTATTTCACATGTTACTATTTTGTTTTTTTCATAATAAAAGAGGGATCTATTGGGGCCGTCACCCTTGAATATATATATATATATATATATATATATATATATATATATATATATATATATATATATATATATATATATATTACATCAAAGTAAAAATTAAATCCATATAACTGTACTACCTGAAGTTACAAAAGACTTAGATATTCCATCGGAGGAAACAAAAGTCTTGAAATAAACACTTAGAAATTGCTAAAATAGATATACGATATGCGGCTATACAAGACCATTCTTGATCACAGTTCCATAAGAGCAAGACAACTTAAGACTGGTCCAGAGCCAGAGAGTAGACTCTTCTTCCTTTCATTAAATTTCTTGTAATCATCCATGGCCCGAAATACGTAATTTTTTGATTAGTGCAGGACGTAGAAATCCCATTTTCAATCAAACTCCTCTGGGATAGAGGAGCTCTAGTTGAAACCTTTATGAATTTCAGCCTTCCCTTTAGACATGACCAACTAGTCTTGCATCATTTTTCGTTTCCCCCAACAATCATGTCTCAAAGTTCTCCTTTGAGTTCAATTCCACTCTCACAGCTCTCTATTTTAAGACCTTGCACACCTTTCAATCCAATATTCCTACTTTCTTCTTCAACTCAGAAACGAATTTTGTCATAGAATCTACGTCAGGGTGTGCACATCCTACCGCTATAACATTTGGATGGAAGTTATTCCAAACAAGATTTAGGAAAAGGTCATCCTCAGAAGTAAAACATGAATATCCTTTAGGTATAAGCTTTTAAATGAGGAATTGATACATTTTCAAGATAGGGGTAATATTAGCTAGCCTAGCAAGAAAATCAAAATAGACACTATCAAAAGAAGAAACAATTCTCCACTGACTCCATGATTATGAAAATTTAAGACATGATTGAAGAAGACTAATTCCGAATCAGTGGTATAATATATTTTTCAAAATAATCTCCTTTGGAATGTAAGCCATAGTGGGTCGCTGGTGACTGGGTAAATAGAAATAACATATATTAATAGGAAACTCTAAATCTTAAGCAGCACAGGATGAGAAAAGAGAGAGAGTGAGATAGATAGAGAGAGAGAGAGAGAGAGAGAGAGAGAGAGAGAGAGAGAGAGAGAGAGATGAAACTTCTCCTTATATAAAATTCACCATGACTACATTTACAAGATCAAAATAATAATTCACTTAATTAAAATTCATACAAACTATAACAAAATAGAGAAGTGTATTTGACATTGAATCGTGCGAACTGTAACAAAATTGATAATTGTAATGATAATGATAAAACATTTATATTTGAGAAAATATTAATTATATTCGTGGGAAGCTACATTAATTAAAAATGTGTGACACCATCTTCTATTTAAATTATTTATCAACCCATGGGAAATGGGCCACTCATAAATCACCTATCATAAATTATAATCATTAAATATGACTTCATTTCGAGATACTTCCTGCTAGTACTCATGGATTTTACAACTGATGTAGATTTAATACGCCATTTTCCCTAATATCTCCACATATTCCCATAGATATTCATATTTCTTGTCTTTTCGTATCTAAGTCCCATTAATTCATATTTTAATTTCCCCTTTTCCCACCTAAACTTATTAATTTCTAAATATGATGATGCAAAATTAAAGGGCTCGAGGAAACCTCTCCAACGAGATCAATTTTGCAAGAATTAGAGTAGAAGATCAAAAATTATGGTCATTTGAAAATTTACATATTGGGACTTGAGAGGAATAGGAAGATGACACGTGGAAGTTCTTGATTGGTCACTGAGATTACCTTTTAAATGTGTGCCCCTGACTTCCAATGCTACTCTACTTCACCTCACTGACATCGCAGACCCAAAACTTTATTGAATCAGCTCATTCCTTTGGTTTGGAGTCTATGGAATGCCTTTTCCTTGAGAAGGCCTCTAATCCTATCACGTGGCCATCTGATATTCAATTCTAGGTGTCATGGATTCTTTTGCATACCTTTATGCTCAAGTGACTAGAATGGGTGACACTTGGCCACTCAGAGGAATAGGAAAAGGACACATGGAATATTTTGATTGGTCACCGAGATTGTCTTTGAAACATTTTCCGCCGACTCCAAGTGTCACTCAACCTCACCTCACCAAAACCGCGGACACAAAAATTTATTGAATTAGTTCATTCTGTGGACTTGAAGTATGTGGAATGAATTTTCCTAGAGGAGGCTCAGAGTCCTGCCATGTGGCCAGCTGATATTCAATTTCGTTTATTGATGCTACTTTTGCATACCTTTACGCTCAGGTTACCAGAATGGGTGACAATTAGACACTCATAGGAGTAGGAGAATGACACATGGAATCTTCTAATTGGTCACTGATATTACATTTGAAAGTTTTTCCTTGACTGCCAGTGCCACTCTACCTCACCTCATCGACACTGCAAAACCAAAAATTTATTGAATCAATTCATTTCGTGGGATTGGTGTCCTCATAATTCCTTTACCTTGAGGAGGCTCAAAATCCTACCACATCCTCTGGTATTCAATTTTTGTCGCCATGGCTTCTTTTACATACCTTTAAACTTTGGTTCCTGATATGGGTTACACCTGGCTACTCCACTTGTGACATTACCACATATAGATACTAAGATACGTTACACTTATGGATACGTGATACGAAGTATGATTTTATAAAATTATTTTAACTATTCTGCATGATTCACTATATTAAGATCAATGGTGCATGCTCTATTCCAGGATGAAGTGTTGACACGCTCAAATTTTGAATAGAAGTTCCTAGAATAGGCCTAAAAAAGTGACAACTGTCATCCAATGAATGGAATTTGAAAAGAGATTAAATTTGACGTCTATAGTGAAAGATGTAATAATTTATAGTGATGTGATATTGATTTGGAGGTGATATTTAACATCCATTGCATTCTATCTCTGAAAGGCATACTATAACTTAAGGAAGAATAGATTCATAGAAGTTCCGAACTATTTAAGACTCAAAATATTCATTTTTTCAAGTAAGTTTCATCAAGCATTTGATTCTTTAAATATTATCTTTTTATAAATAGCAATGTATAAGCCTTCGCTTTGAAATATTTTAATATAATGGTTTACAAATTAGCGTTACGGGTTTCCAGAATCCAAAATTCCAAGCATGTCTATTTCCACAGGATCCCAAAATAAAAGTGTTGTATGTGGAAAATGACTAAGTGTCAGAAGGAGATAAAACGTGCACAAACAGGAGAAGAAGAATTACACGGGAAGGATGAACAAGGATTGTGCGTGGGACTATGCATACAGACTAGGGACTTAGCCATTTTCCAAGAACATACTAAAAATAGGAAAAGAAGATGGAGTGTCACTCAAGTAAAGATAAGAGAATGGAGACTTAGTGGCCACACAAGGATTATTTTTGGAGGATGAATATGTAGTTCAAACAAACATATAAAGGCTAATAATAAGGATTAAAACAAGTTTTATTTATAGGAATGTCTATTATTAGCACATATGTAATGTACACATGGCTATTTTGAGCATGTAGTCTATTTTGAGAGTGCATAGGCTCTAAAGAGAAATTCCCCACCCATATATATATATATATATATATATATATATATGGAGTATGTCCTTGTTCTAAGTACCATGTATGTGAGAATAGATTAGAATGTGTTAATTACTCTGGTATACTAGAACACATAACTGTATGGTAATGACTGTTATGTATTCATCTTCAGTTATGTAATACTATACTATAATGAAAAATGGAGGATGGATTCTAGTAATTATTGTGTCTGAATATGGTGATTAAATGGTATATATGATATTAATCATTATTTGATATGTGTGCTTCCTTATTATATGTGTTTCCAATTGAATGTATGTAATGAGTTCTTATGATTGAATGAGTACTTGGATACATATTATAATGTATCTGCATGCTAACATCTCGAAAAGAAACACAAAGGAGGGACTCGGTAGCTTTGTGTGCTTTGGGTGAGTATTTAGATCTATTTGAATGAGGTGCTAGCACACATAACACTTAGGTGAAATAACAAGACTAAAAAATTAAAACCCAAATCCCATACACAAAACTACTTAAAACCCCTAGTCGTACTTGCACACTATACCATTATTGATCAAGATCTTGATAGTATAACTAGATTTAGAGTGCCTACCCATGGCTAGTTAAACCCCCACCACGTGCAGGTGTAGGATTAGGTGTGTAAAAAGATGAATGACCTAATGGAAACAAGGTAGAGAGAGGAGAGATGACTCAATTTTAATGAAGCATGAGAGAATAAAATGGTGAAACAAAGGGAGATTGAGAAGTCCTTGGAGTTAAAGAGAGAGATGGCTTGTGAAGGATTTGAATCTCTCATATAAGACAAGGATCTTCAGCATATGGTTCTCCCGACATTGGGTGAGTCCAATATAAAATCCCCTTCAGATTCTCATGAGATCACATTAGAGGAGAGCATGAGGACTTTAGGAAAGCATCTGATACCACCTAATAGATTTTCCCTTGAGCTTGGTGTTCCAGATTAAGAAGTAGTCATTAAGAAGTATGCTAGTACCGGTAAACAAGAAGAGATGAGTAGATATATTTTCATGTTGAATTTAGGAGATAAAGTTAGTAGCGCGCCCATGGTATCAAATTCAGAACCATTATTTAGAAGTGTTATGTCAGGATTGCTTCTAGGTGCATCATCATAACAACATGTTAGCGCACAGACTGTTGGAAGTACTAATTTTACAGCTGTGACCACATAGACCATTGGTGTCTAGTTTAGTACCACCAATAGGACATAAAGAAGTACATTAGCTGGCCCGTAGCCCACCGCGGGAGGCTCAGGAGGATTGGGAGGAAATACTAGTGGAGGTTTTGGTTCTGGATCTGGTGGACAATGCCCACATCCCCAGCAACCCCACATCAACTACCATTGCATTTGACACCTCAAGTTTATTATGATATGTCTCTACATTTACCATAATATAAAGGGATTAAATGTGTACTAAAGCATATACATGAGTGTGAACTACTATGACATGCTAAGGGAATTATAGCTTTAGACAGGAAGTCTAGTTAGTTTTATGAAGCATGAGAGAAGAAAATGGACAAACAATGGGAGATTGAGGAGTCCTTAGATTTGAAGAGAGAGATGGATCGTGAAGGATTTGAATCTCTTGTAGAAGATGAGGATCTTCAGCATATGGTTCTCTTGACATTGGGTGAGTGCAATAGAAAATCCCCTTCAGATTATGATGAGATCACGTTAGCGGAGAGCATGAGGACTTCAGGAAAGCATCTAATCCCACCTAGCCAATTTTCCCTTGAGCTTGGTGTTCTAGATTAAGAATTAGTCATTAAGAAGTATGCTAGTGCCGATAAACAAGAAGAGATGAGTAGATATATTTTTTTTGTTGAATTTAGGAGATAAAGTTAGTAGCGTGCCCGTGGCATCACAATTAGCACCATTGTTTGGAAGTGTTATGTCAAGATTGTTCCTAGGTGCATCATCATAACAACATGTTAGTGTATAGACTGTTGGAAGTACTACTTTTATAGATTCGACCACACAAACCATTGGTGTCCACATTAGTACCACCACTAGGACATAAGGAAGTACATCAGCTGGCCCTTAGCCCACTGCGGGAGGCTTAGGAGGATTGGGAGGAAATACTAGTGGAGGTTTTGGTTCTAGATCTGGTGGACAATGCCCACATCCGTAGCAACCCCCACATCAACTACCATTGCATTTGACACCTCAAGTTTATTATGATACATCTCTACATTTACCATAATATAAAGGGATTAAATATGAACTAAATCATGTGCATGAGTGTGAACTACTATGATGGGATAAGGGAATCACAACTTCAAATAAGAAGTCTAGTTAGTTTTATGAAGCATGAGAGAAGAAAATGGTGAAACAAGGGGAGATTGAGGATTCCTTGGAGTTGAAGAGAGAGATGGCTTGTGAAGGATTTGAATCTCTCGTAGAAGATGAGGATCTTCAGCATATGGTTCTCCTGACATTGGGTGAGTGCAATAGAAAATCCCCTTTAGATTATGATGAGATCACGTTAGAGGAGAGCATGAGGACTTCAGGAAAGCATCTGATCCCACCTAGCCAATTTTCCCTTCAGCTTGGTATTCTAGATTAAGAAGTTGTCATTAAGAAGTATGCTAGTGTCGGTAAACAAGTAGAGATGAGTAGATATATTTTCATGTTGAATTTAGGAGATAAAGTTAGTAGCGCACCCATGGCATCGCAATCAGCACCATTATTTGGAAGTGTTATGTCAGGATTGTTCCCTGGTGCATCATCATAACAACATGTTGGCATGCAGACTGTTGGAAGTACTACTTTTGCAGCTACGACCACACAGACCATTGGTCTCCAGTTTAGTACCACCACTAGGACATAAATAACTACATCAACTAGCCCGTAACCCACCATGGAAGGCTCAAGAGGATTTGGAGGAAATACTAGTGGTGGTTTTTGGTTCTGGATTTGGTGGATGAAGCCCACATCCCCAAAAACCCCCACATTAATTACCATTACAGTTGACACCTCAAGTTTATTATGAGATGTCTCTGCATTTACCATAAGATAAAGGGATTAAATATGTACTAAAGAATGTGCATAAGTGTGAAATAATATGACGTGCTAAGGTAATTACAGCTTCAGATAGGAATTATAGGTAGTTTTCTACTGCGCTACAAGGGTGTGCGCATATCTGGTATACGAAGTATGACCCACATCAGACTGTGGTTGATTATGATGTTTTTCATTCTGAATTTCTAGAAGAATTTCATATTCTAGAGTTTGATTAGTAGAGCATCAACACACTCAAGGATATCGTGCAGGGGTTAGTTGAAAGTGTGAGGGAGTATGATGCACATTTTAAGACCATGTTATCTAAGTTGTCTTATGACATTCATCCTAGTCAACATGCAAAATGGTTTTTTGAAGGATTTCTGACTCCATTCCAAAGAGGCCTCTCTCATAAGGCATATGTGGATCTGCGCAAGTCTTTGGAAGCAACTTTGCATGTTGAGGCTATTGGAAGTGTTAACACTAGTGTGAGGCCATTCCTGGAGGTGTAGATTACAGCTATGGTAAAATAGTTGGAGAAGATTTCCAACAACTCAGCACATGAGACATGCAGTGGAATTAGTGGATAGATTATGAAGTCCAGGGACATAATAAAGACAATTTCCCACACAAGTCAGTGCGTGCATTACTAATGGATTGTGAAGTCTATCACCTAAAACATGATGTCTGGGATTTCCATTTTTACAATGCACCGATATAGAAGGTGTCCATGTACTATAATATTTTCAAGTCCCACACTCACGACACCACTGAATGAAGATTAATTGATCACATTCATGAAGCCTTTGAGACATGAGTGCGCTAGACTGGTGTGGTGATTGGATATAAGGAACAAGAAGGAAAATATCATGAAGGGCACAACCATGGAGACAATAGAAATAGATACTTACGAGGAGGATATAGAGGACGAGGTCGTGGTGGTGGTAGAGGTAGGTTTTCTAGAGGAACATGTTATACTTATGGATCACCTGATCATTACTAGGACGATTTCCCTCATAATGCAACATGCTCATGGTGTAGAAAGAGACATAAGTTGGAGGATTATCTAGATTTATATGCACATATAAGTAAAAACAAGAATAAAGACAAGGGTTATGGGATGATCAAGGTACAACAAACAAATGTTGATCAATGGATGCCTAAGAAGACTGATATAAAGTTACAACCTAGTTACGATGTGCGATGAGGCAACACATGTAAGAATTGATACATACTAAGTATCCAGATGTGGCACATCAAAAGGAATTCTATCAGGAGATGATGGGAGTCATTAGAGATCTACAGGGTGAAATACAGTGCTTAAAGGACTAGGTGCATGCAAGAGAGTAGGAAAATAATGTTTAGATCCTATGGAAAGAGGTGGTTGAATTGAAAGAAGTATGTAATATTCTACACTAGGATAAAATCATTCGATTACTAGGGGAATTACTTCGAGAGAAGGTACCGTGCAATGAATTTTCCACAAGAGACACATACTTCATGTAAATCTACCACCTCAGGAATATGAGTTTGACAAAGAGATCACACTTGATGAAATAATTGATGGTTGGCTAGTAAGTAACATATTGATAGATACAGGCACTAAGTTCAATGTACTCACTCTTGAGGCATGGAATCAAATGGGAAGGCCCACATTTCCTAAAACTAAAACTAAGGCGTGGAATATTTGAATGTGTTGTACAAGGGAAAATAAAACTAAGGTGATTCCTATTGGGGTACTAAGGATGCATCCATTATCATTCAAGGTGCTAATTTTACTAGAGACTTTGAAGTATTAAAGCTTGTAGAAGAAGAAAAATTTCCATCATTACTTGAGAAGCCCTGGTGCTATGCAAATAATGCTTATTTTTTCTTCAAAAAGAGATACATCAGATTTGAGAACAAGGAGAAGTGTGTGATAATACCTCTATTTTAAAATAAGGTAGATAATTATGTTGATCCCTTGAGTGAAGAGGAACTGAATATAATCTATGCTCAGATAGTGCACAATATAAAGAATCTATAACCATCAAAAGAAGGTGTTCTGCAATGGGATGATGCACAGTCTATAAGTGACACTACTAGTGTTTCTTGTGATAACTGGGTGCATGGAATGTATGAAATGGTTAGACATAAAGTTACATGATGATTTACAAGGATGATTAGGCCATGTATAGTGAGACACTTGGGCTTAGATTTGGTACCAAGATATACTAGTGAAGGGAAGCCCAATATATTCTTTTGTGCTATGGAGAATCAATGGCTAAATGAAGGGGATAGAAGAAACATCCTAGTCTATACCTTACATGAGACAATAATCTGATGGTGGGTGACACATAGAGATAACCTCTTGGAATGACAAGAAGTGAGAATCACCTTTTCCACCAGGTTCACTCAAATTAATGTACCTACGTGAATTTGTGAACTTCATTATAAGGATTGTGCTTCACATCACATTCATGAGTGTGAGAGATCATGGGCAGAGTGGAAGGAAGCCTTACTTCCATTATTATGGGTATATAATTTCTACTCCACACTGCATAGATGCACATGCGCCTAGTATGTCCATACAGAATTAAAAAGGGAGACTACAAATTAGCAAGAGATGACTACAGGTATGATCCAAATTTTTGATAAATTTTCTACTAAGACTCTTGTCCATGAAGCATTATAGATAATGAAGTACATAACTTTGGGGAATAACATGGAGGCCGAAGAGCTAGTGTTAGAACTATTTAGAGAACCTGATATTAAGGCACGCCTTGATCTTGGGGAAACAGAAGAAGAAAAAATGGGCCATGTCTGGAAGGGGAAAGAAAAGGGTAAATTGGTCTATATGATTGATGATGAGGAAGTTAACAATCTGGATGTTAGCCACACTAAAGGTGCATGTGAAGTAATGGATTTTACACATGATAAGGCATGCACATACCATGATCTTATGAAGACAAATAAAGTTAACATTGGCACTAAGGATGATCCCAAGGAAGCAATCATTGGAGATTATTAGTCAAAGTAGGAAGTGATAAAGATTATTGAGCTCTTGCATGACTTCCAAGACTTATTCCCATGAGGCTATCATGAGTTAAAATGAGTACACCCTTCTTTAGGTGAGATAAAGATAAATTTGAAAGAAGGCACCCACCCAGTTAGGAAGAGGACTTATAGGATGAATCCTAATCTGCACGTGAAGGTGAAGGAATAAATTGATAATATGGTCAAGTCTAGAATTATTGTGCCTATTGAAGAATCTGAATGGGTTAGTCCTATGGTCATAAAAATTGAAGGATGGGAGGATAAGGATTTGTGTAGATTACATAGAGCTTAATGCTTCATGTGTCATAGATCCTTTTCCCACCCCATTCACTAAAGAGATCCTTGAAGGTGTTATTGGGTTTGAGATATATTCTTTCCCAGATGGGTTCTCAGGTTATCACCAGGTGTGCATTACAAAAAAAATTAGGAGAAGGAAAATTTCACCACCGAGTGGGGTATATTTTCATATTAAATTATACCCTTTGTCTTGAAAAATGCACCAACAGTGTTCTTATGCATTGTTATACAAAAATTTCAAGATTTTATTCGTATATTCTTGTAGGTGTAGCTAGATGATTGGGAAGTATATGGCTTAGTCAAAGAACATTGCAACAATCTAAGACTCATGTTTGAGAGGTGCAGGCAATTGAGAATCTCTCTTAACATTAAAAGGTACACCTTTGCAACACCGTTTGCAACTTTAATTAGGCACATCATTTGCAAGGAAGGATTGTTGGTTGACCCAGCAAAGATAGATGTAATCTTGGGCTTAGAAGAACCTACATATAAGAATGACGTTCTTGGATTTCTAGAACATACAAGATACTATTGGAAGTTCACCAAAGGATATGTAAATATTTCCACACCCTTGGAATACTTTTTGATGGCTAAAGGTAAATTTTACTAGGGTGACGCACAACATCAAACATTTGATACATTGAAGGAGAGGCTTACTACTACGCATATTTTGTGTTTTCCTTCGTGGGATAAACCTTTTCATATTCACATTGATGCCTCTAGCATGGAAATTGGCATGGTGTTGGCACAACCAAGAGAGGGAATTTTGGATCATCCTATTTTCTTTACAAATAGGAAATTGACACTTGCGGAGTAGAATTATACAACTACTGAGTGTGAAGCTTTGCCTATGATCTATGTGTTATATAAGTTCAGAAAATATTTTTTGGCGGCCTTGTTTATTTTCTATACAGATCATATATCACTCAAGTACTTTCTCAACAAGCTTGTTTTGTAAGGGTGCATATGTAGATGGATAATTCTATTTCAATAATTTGACTTCACAGTTATTGTCAAGCCAGGTAAAATTAATTCAGGACCTAACCATTTATCAAGGATAAATTCTGGTGAAGACACACATAGCATAGAGGACATAATGTCATATGCACATCTATTTATATTAAACTATGCACCAAAAGAATTGGAAGATATTACATTATTCTTACACATTGGCATGAGGATTGAGGGAATGAAGACATTAGAGAAGAAGCAATTTACAATACATGTGATGCCTTATCATTTAATTGGTGGTGATTTATACAAGTTTAGATATGATGAAGTCATGTGCCATTTTTTTTGGAGTATGATCATGACACTATTATGGAAGAGGCTCATAAAAAATAACTGGTGGGAATTACACTAGTGAGGACATCACACGCAAGATTATTATGGCAAGAATTTGGTGCAGAAATTTGTACAAGGATACAAAGGAGTATGTGAAAGCGTGTGATCATTTTTCAGTGCCTTGTAAAACTTGGACATAAAGATGAAATGTAGTTGTAACCTATTGCGAGCACAAAACCTTTTGAAAATTGGGCTATTGAGTTTGTATAACCTATCTCACCACCTACGTGTAGGAATGACATGCATTACATTAGTATTAGCATAGATTATTTGAAAAGGTCAGAAGAGGCAACACGTACAGAGGATTGTAGTATAACAACAAGAAAATTTTTATGGGAAAACATTATTAGTAGGTATGGTTGTCCTTTAAGCTTGATAAGTGATAGAGGAGCTCATTTCCTTAATGTGGCAATCAGAATTCTATTGGTAGAGATTTTGATGGCACACCATAAAACTAATCCTTATCATCCTCAACCTAATGGAAATTCAAAAGCTTTCAATAAGATCTTGGGACAGACATTGCCAAAAATATGTGATGTTGGAAGAAAATATTGGGATGATAAAGTATTAGTTGTACTTTGGGCATACAAGACCACTTATAAAAAGGTTTAATAAAGCCACACCATTTTAGTTGAATTTATGTTACCATCCTTGTGTATAGCACATGCAAGAGGACTTGATGATGAAAAATATATTGAAGAATGTATTAACAAATTAATACAGTTAGATTAGAAGAGCACCATTAAGCGTTAGAGCTAGAATACCGAGAAGGAAAGATAGAAGGCATAACATGATAGACACATTAAGAACATGACATTTAAATTTGGAAAAATGGTCCTTCCCTATGACTCCAAGTTTGTACACCACCCATGAAAATTTAAATTGCATTGATTGGGACCTTTTATAGTAACCAAGATACTTGAATCAAGCACTTGTAAGCTACATGCACTAGATGGAACCATGTTTCCCAGTTACTTGAATGGGAGTAGGTTGAAACCCTATTATAAATAAATCTTCCTGGTGTTTGTAATAAGGTAGGATTGCCATTTATATTAGACTTATGTTTCATGTGTTTCCTTTCAATAGTTATTATGCTTTGTCTTTTTAGTTCTTTAATTTTTTGTAGTAAGCATGCTTGTGTACGGGAAGATGATTACTATTTATTGATTTCACACAAATAGGGCCACACATATGTTTAGTGTGGGGTGAACGAGGAAGAAATGCACGCTAAAAAAAATATAAGGGATGTTTGAAGGAAAGTTGATATGGACGAAGATATGACCGTAATGTCAAGAGATTGGTATAAGATGTGCCCATGGGAAAGAAGAAAAAGGTGTAAGGTACTATAAGAATGATGGTGATAATAAGTAAAATTATCTGAAGGAAAACCACATAGGAAGGATGGTCATGTAGTGTAACACGAGGTAGGCAGTGGAATGGTGAACTACTTTGTGAGAGGTGTAGAGGATTATGTACTTCATTGTAGGAAAGTACACGTAAGGAGGTTTGTGTCCTGTGAAGTAGTAAGCACACCAGAAGGTTACAACTGTTGCACGTAAAATAAATAGTGGAAAAGGCATGAGAAAAAGTTGGGAAAGAAAATTTAAAGTTGTTGTACAGTGGTAGGTGGTGAGCATTTAATGCAGTAAAAATTTCAAAATCTATAAAAGGGTGTCGGGGTAAATTCATTTTTACCTTACCTTATGAAGAACTTGTGTGTTTTCAAGAGTGATTATTAAGTGAAATATTACGAAATTGAGTGTAGAGCCAAATATATTGTTAACTAGATTGAATTATAGAGATGACCAAGTAACATAGTTACTTTAAAGGAATATTTTCAGCTTGGGGTAGTGTGGAAGTGCATTTCTAGAAGATTTGAAGGTTATCATTAGGCTTTGTAGGATTAGGGAATCATTTGGGAAAAGTAGAAAAAGTTGTAAGAGCTCAGTGCACAAATGGTTTGAAGTAAGAAGGTTTAGACACTTTGAACACATCAAGGTGAGAAGATTAAAGTTTGAATGTTTATGCAATAATAACACTTAGAAGGAAGTAACAACATCACCTAAGGGAAAGGGAAAAGGAAAGGGAAAGGGTGAGGAAAATCCAGTAGTAGAGGACTTGCAGGAGGAATGGTATTCAGAGATGCAGTACCCTGATGGAATACTGATGGGGAAGGAATGGGAATCCCATTTATGTAAAATGGTTGTAAGTGACTATAACCATCATACTGATGCAAATATGCATGAGATAGATAAGTATCTTGTCCGGAAGACGGGAGAAAGGACCCCAGAGGAAAAGCCCATATATAATGACGAGGGAAAGCGCATTTTGTAGAATGCAGGGTTGAATAAGCTATATGAACTCCCTTATTTTGGAAATTCTAAACGGTTATACAAGTGGCTCATGTCCTGCATCCACAAAGAATTCTTCTACTTTGCTAGGAGGAGGATGCACTTGAGTGCAATATTAATCTATAAGTTCACTGGGCTTCAGAGTACAGGGATAGAACTCCCTCTAGACTTGGATGATGACGATGAAGTAAAGAAGATCACAACGAGGGGGGCGAGTGATAGATATAGTGAATCTTGATGATAGTATTATAATAATGGTTTTGTTCTTCCTTACCAAGTTGAATAGACAAGAACAATGGACACAAGTGAATAAACGATGGCTTTATATTGCCAAGAAAGTATCTGAAGGAACAATTTTCAATCTCGTGGGGTTTATAGCTGAGGAATTCATTGAAGAGGTGCATGCAAGAGAAGAAATCACTTTTAGAAATATTCTATTACTTATTGTATGTTTTGAAATCGGGGTATGGGATCATCCCAATGATAAAATATGGGAATACCTTGAGGAGAATGCATCTCATGCACAAAGGTTAACTAATTAAACCTATGAAAATATAACTCTTGCGTACAAAGTCAAAGGACAAATATGGTACAAGATGATGCGTGATGAATTCAGAGTTGAATGACACGATCCTAATGAATTACCCATGTAGTTGGAAGAAAGGGCCGAATTGTTTGTATACCAACACTTTTACATTGGTCAATTTATTTTAAATGATGGAACAAAGAGCCCATGGTGCAAACTCCCATTTTATTTTATAGAATGTTACTTTCAGACTACTATAAATAGATTTATTAAAGTACGTAAGTTATAGATTGACATAGAGAAGGTGGACCATGAGCATCATAATTTGCATAAATTATTGGACTACCTTAAGAGAAGCACATATGAAGAAACATTGATATCAAATGATATTAATATAACAAAGTCTGTAACTCTAGCAATAGAAAATGTGGTGGCTGAAAAAGTGTATATATATTTAAAGCTGAGGGTAGTCAATGGGAAATATGTGGAGAATTATCTATCCATCCCAAAAGATCCCATAGAAAAGAGGATATTAGGGTAGAAGGGAGTGCGCAGGGTTACCCTATTAGGAATAAAACTTAGCTTAATTCATCATTAGTTGATATTTGAATAAATGTAATAAGTTGAAGTATTTAATTTAAATACTTTAAACTTATGTCAATGGGTATTAGTTATCCTTAGTTGTTAGTTAAATAAGTGATAGTGTTATCATCCCTATTTTGTGGGATCATGTTCTATCTTGCATATTTTGTTCCCGAATGATTTCCATGAGGGGCAATAGGGGCAGTTAGGGGCAATATGTTATTCCTGCATATTTTCTCAGATTAGGTGATTTGTTTCCATATATTTTGGATGAGATAGAAGTTTTCAAACATCTATAAATATTACATCTCTCTCATTTTATTGTAATGCTTGATTTTGATATTAATAAAATACATAAGTATTGTCTTGTTTCTGTGTGAAATATTTTTTCAAGTATTCATTGTCAAGATTTAGTATCAGAGTTGGAAGAGCCTAAACCTGTGAGTGCTAGGAAGTGTAGGAATTTTGAGGGAAGAGGAATAAGAAGCTTGATCTAGCATGATCCAAAGTTGACCCCAGCCTATTCACACAACCCCTGCTCCTACTCCACACACCAGTAGTAACAAAATAAGTACTGCAGAAAATTGCATAGGAAGTGATTTTTTGAATTTATAGTTTGAATCTCACTTCTTGAATTAAAAAATATTGTTTTTTAATTTAAGAAAAAAATATATGTAATTGTTTAGGGGTGTTTTTGTCTCTAAAAAAAGATACCCCCATTATCCTTTGTTAATCTATGTTTTCTTAGACCTTGTTAGTGAGTTGTGGCATTTGATGAATCTCCAAATTGATGTCTCCAAGCGTCTAACCATGTATGAACAAAAGCAAAGGAAAAAGTGGCCAAAACAATGGAAAAAGGAAGAAAACAAGTGATCTTGTTTGCAAAGTGACCTCCATTTGCATACCCATCCACGCGCAAACCCTACAAATCACAGAGACAACAAAAGAAAAAAACACCGTTGGAGAAAATTAAAGCTTGTGAAAAGTGAAGTTAAAGAAAATATGTATAAAAGTTGATAACATGAGGCAGTGGTGGAGGAAACAAGGTTGTATTCAGGCATGTAAGTGCTAAACCAATTTTTTTTTTGGTTAGAAAATCCACTTTTAAAAAAACTTTTCATTTTTGGTATAGATTTTTTTTTTCATTTTTGGAAAAGGGCCTAGAAAGATATTGAAATCGTAATTTAAAAAATTCATAACTTTCAACAAGTACCTTTGAGTGAGGTGTCATTTTTTTAAAGCATGTGTTTTTGTGAGCTCTACGTCTTGGTCTAGTTTTTAATAAGATTTGTTTGTAAAATTTGCAAAAATTAGATTTTTTGTATTTGAAAAGAGGCCAAAGAGTCAATTTTTTTTTTCAAATCGGCCAAGAGAGCCATTTTATTTTTACAAATCGGCAACAGAGAAAAATTTGCAACAGTGCCAATAGTGCCAAAAATTCATTGTACATGGTCGAAAAGGAGCCCAAAATAAATAATATTTTAGGGGGGTGTGCATGGTTTAAGGGGGGAAAAGTGTTCAATTTTTTTTCTTCTATTGTTAATCAGTCTTCACAATGGCTGCAATAATGGAGCCAAAATTCTTTTTTCCATATTCTCAACTTTTACGTTTTGATAATTACCCAGTGTGGAAAATAAAAATTCATGCACAACTTGATTTTGAAAATCTATGGTCTGTTGTTTCTAGTACATTAACGAGATCTATAACAAATGTTACACAAGAAGCTACATTTGATCATGCAAATCAAAAACCAAATTTATTAATCTTGTTTAGTGTTTTAGATAAGGTACAACCTCATATTCATGAAACGATAACAACAAAAGAGTCTTGGGACAAGTTGAAAACAATATATGATTCCAAAAATAAGAACACAATACTTCATCTCCAGAGTCAACTATTGAACTTGAAAATGTAACCAAATGAGAAAGTTGAAATGTTTTTTAGAAGAGTAGAAGCTTTTTGTGCATCACTATAGTCATTGTTATACCCTTAGAATAACAGTCTAATCCCATGCACGTCGTCCTATCAGCTAGTGGGCACTGGGTGCTCACTCGAGGCATGTGCGGGTGCTAAGCCCCTCCTTTATGTGAGTATTTTGAGAATACATCATCTATGAAAATACTTAAGTGCAAGGAATGGAAAAGAGTCATGCGTTCATTCTGAAAACCTAGGAAGAGTTATCATATCAATGCATCCATAACAGAGAAATAAAAAACAACATATAGAACTAATTCATAACATGAAGGAAATGCATTAGGCTTAAGATCATGAACACACACACACACACACACACACACACACACACACACACACACACACACACACACACACACAGATTAGAGTAGAACCTTCCATTCATAATAATGAGTTTAGTAACCACATTACATTCCCTTAGGGCCATAATATACCAACATAATAATGCAGAGGAAGGTCATGCATCAGAAACTATACTACGTCCTTTAAATTATAAGGATAAACACAGACCCATCCCTCTGAGTATGACATTGCTCCTATATTTTCACTAATATCAACCCATAGAATCCAATTTTTTTTATTATTGTAAATTGGATGATACCTGCTTTCCCTCCACCTCTGCTAAACAAACAAAAAAGTGATCCCTTTGTACTATCCACGCACCTCTATATATAGCTTTTTTCCTTGGGGGGTGTGTCCATGCCCTCTAAGAGGGGACAAATTGGTTGCAAATTTTCTTCTACTATTTATCCAGTTTTCACAATGGCTTCGCAATTGATCAGAACAAAAATTATTTTTTCCTGATTCTCAACTTATGTGTTTCTGGATAACTCCATCACATGCATGGAAAAAAAATTACGCAAAACTTGATTTTGAACCATCATATGGCCTGTTAGTTTCTGGTACATTAACAAGTATGCATGTAATAGATGCTATACAAGGAACATTCTCATCGTGCTAAATAAAAAAAGTTGAATAATCGCTATTTAGTGTTTTAGATGAGTTACAACTTCATATTCACCTGAGGCCACAACAGTGAAAGAATCTTGGGATAAGTTGAAAACAATGCTATGAACTCTGAAAAACAAGAACACAATACTTCATCTCCAGAGTCAACTATTGAACTTCAAAAATGAAACCAACTGAGAAAGTTGAAATGCCTTCTTGAGACTTAGTGGAAAATTCTAGTGTGCCCAACAATCACTTAAAGCTTTGGAAGAAGAAGTAACTGACACATCACTTGTGCCTATAGTGTTTATAGAACTCCCCCCTTCTTATAGTATTTTTGTGACCACATTAAACATAATTGGTCAAACAAAAAAAAATTTGAAGCAGTTAGTGAATATACTGCAACAAGAGGAATCTATTCACGTCAACTAGTGAAACTGAAGAGAAAGTATTTGATTCTAATCAAAAAGGAAAAAAATAGGATAAGTCTACTAAACAACCTCTGCAGCAAGGTAATACTCAACAAGGCCCAAAAGACTAACAAAAATGTCTTATTTGTGGTTGAAAAGGACATCGAATTAAATAATTGGTTGGTTACAACATGTTCCAACAAGGATTGTCAAGTGGTAAAGAAGAGTGATTACCAACAAACAAAAAATGGCCAACAACAGAGTAAATAGGGACAAAATAAGAAAAAGTGGAAGAAGAAACCAAATTAACAAGGAAATGTAGCGTGAAAAGGAAGATCAATTTGATGATGAATGACTTCTTGTATTCTACATAGTCAAATGAAGTGTCCAACTTATACAAATCAAATTTGGTATGTCGACTCAGGCGTAACTTGACACATGACAGGAAGGAAATATTGGTTCTTCACAATGAGTAACACAACCACAAAAAATCATGTCTCTTTGGGTGATGATACATCAAAGAGTGTTGAAGTTATTAGTTCCATTTCACTACCACTTGGGAAAAATAATTGTAAAATTACAGATGTTCTTTATGTCCTTAGTTTAACATCAAAAATATGTTATTATGTGAGTCAATTATTAGATCACAATCTTAAAATTGAACTTGGATTTTAAAGGTGGGTAAAAATATGTGCTTAATTTGAGATAAGTCACGAATCTCAAAAACTTGTTCCAAAGGCTTCAAATGTGGGAAGAATATTTTAGTTGGATTTTATTCAAAAAAATGATAAAGTACTTATAGCCATGGATACATCATCAACTTAACTATGACATCAAAGAATTGGACATTTCAAGTTTTGGCTATCTCAACACACTTCATTAATATGGCATGGTTAGGGGTTTTCTACCTCTAAAAAGGGGTACAAATAAATGTCAACATTGTTTGGCAGGAAAATAACATAGAGCACCATTTAAACATAGTATATTTCGTGGGCTAAGAGAAAAACTTGACTTGGTGCGTACTAATTTGTGCAGACCTATGAGACCTAACAACTCTAGGTTTCAATATTTCATGCTCTTTGTTCGTGATTTTTTAAGCAAAATGTGGATATATTGTCTTTCATACAAAATACCAAGCTTTTGAAACTTTTAAGAAGTTCAAACTCATTGTTAAAATAAAATCCATGGTAGGAAAATGCAAAACACTTTGCTCAAATCGAGGGGGAGAATACACCAATAATGAGTTCAACTGAGTTTTTTAGAAACACATGGACATTCGTTGTCAAATGGATCCTCCTCACACACCACAAAAAAATGGTGTTTTTGAAAGGATAAAACCATACTATCATGGATATGGTGTGATGTATGATTGATGATACAGGTTTATCAAAAACATTTTAGGCCAATGAAGTAGCTAAAATGGATAGTCTATCTACTAAACAGAGTTCCCACTGCATCTCTTGATGGAGTGATACCATATGAATCATGGTTGGGGCATAAGCCATATATTTCACACCTTATATTTTTTTAATGTAAAGTATAGTATGCACATGCCTAAGAAACAAAGAACTAATCTTGATATGAAATAAAAAAAACTTATCTTCTTAAAATATAGTGATGAAGCACTTGGCTAGAAACTTATGGATCCAAGAACAGGAAGGGTATACACTAGTCAAAATGTTGGGTTATTTGAGAATAAATAAGTATATGATCCTTCCATACACTTATATGATGAAAAAATCATCCCTATAGTAAAAAAAAAAGGATGGTAATCACATTGATGACGATAATGATGATGGGGAATATGGTGAAATTCAACCTCCCACAAGAACCACACAAAGTATTCCTAAATGGTATACAAGTATGATGAGAGATGAAAAATTTGATAGTGTTGCAGTATGGCTTGAAATGAGGTAAATTTGGCCTTAATGGGTAAAGTTTTTGAAACTACTGAACCATCCACATTTTGAAAATCCCTACATTCTAAACCTTGGAAATATGCTATGGATGTAGAGTATAAGTCACTTATGAAAAATAATACATGGAAACTTACAAATCTTCCACCAAGGAAAAATTCGATTGGATGTAGATGGATCTTCAAAAAGAAGTACAAATCAGATGGAAAAATAGATAAACACAAGGCTAGACTAGTTGCTAAAGGATATGCTCAAAAAGAATGCATTCATTATGATCAGACTTTGTCTCCCACAGCAAAGATAAAAAATTTCATGTTAATATTTTCTCTAGCTACATAATGTGGTTGGAAAATACACCAAATGGATGTGAAAAGTTCCTTTCTTAATGGTGAGTTACAGGAAGAAGTTTACATGACTCAACTAGAAGGTTTTTTCATACCAAGTAAAGAGGAAAAGGTATGTAAACTCATAAAATCACTATATGGTTTAAAACAGTCTCCCAGGCCATGGTATAGTAAAATCAATGAGCATCTCATTCAACATGGATTTAATAGGAGTCCATACGATCCTAATCTCTATCTCAAAAAGCAAGGGGGGAGATAGTGATCATTGTAGTATATGTTGACGCTCTAGTCATCATTGGAGGATTTGTGAGGATGATTAAGTCAACAAAGAAATATCTAACATGATCATTTGATGTGACCAATCTTGAGCTTCTGAATTATTGTCTTGGACTTGAATTTTTGTAAAGAGAAAATCATATCTTTGTGTCAAAATTTAAATACTCCAAGACAACACTTGAGAAATTCTATATGATGGATTGTAATCCATTTTCCACACCTATGGAGACAAGACTTAGACTATCTCGAATAGATCTATCACTAAAAGAAAATGCAACTCTCTATCGGCAGTTGATTAGGAGTCTCATCTACTTGACTTACACTAGGCTGAATATCAGCTATGTAGTCATCTCTTTCATGGTTCATGCAAGAACCAAGGGTTTCTCACTATAAAGAAACAAAGAGAATATTGAGGTATATTAGAGGAACTATGGACTATGTCCTAGAATACAAGAAGAATAATAACTTCTTCTTAACAGGATATTCAGATTCAGATCATGCAGGAAACATAGATTATAGGAAATCCACTTTAGGATTTTTATTCCTTTTAAGATCTAGACTGATATCATGGGGGAGTAAGAAGTAGACTTTTGTTTCAAGATCCTCCATAGATTCAGAATATCGTGCAACAAGTGGAGTTATCTATGAAGCGATATGGATATGATGTATACTTGAAGGATTGGGAATACCATAAAAAGATCCCACCATCCCACATGTTCATAATGAAGGAGTAGTAAAACTTGTTTGGAATCCAATTTTTCATGAGTGCACAAAACAAATTGAGGTGTAGGTACATTTCATTCTTGAACATGTTTAGAACAAAAACATCCAGCTCCAATATTACCCAACAAATATGCAACATGAAAATGTCTTCACAAAGTCACTTTCTTGAGGTAAATTTGAGTGTTTTAGAGAATTTCTCTCCTGTTCACTTAAGACCATGCTGAATTAAGGGGGGGAATGTTAGGAATAAAAATTATCTCAATTCATCATTAGTTGATATTTGAATAAATGTAATAAGTTAAAGTATTTAATTTAAATACTTTAAACTTATGTCAATAGGTATTAGTTATCCTTAGTTGCTAGTTAGCTAAGTGATAGTGTTATCATCCCTATGTTTGTGGGACAATGTTCTATCTTGCATATTCTATTCTTGGATGATTTCCATGAGTGAAAATAGGGGTAGTTAGGGGTAATATGCTATTCCTGCATATTTTCTTAAATTAGGTGATTTGTTTCCATATATTGTGGATGAGATAGAAGCTATCCAATATCTATAAATATTTCAACTCTCTCATTTGATTATAATGCTTGATTTTGATATTAATAAAATACACAAGCACCATCTTGTTTTTATGTAAAGCTTCTGTGTGAATTTTTTTTTTCAAGTATTCATTATCAAGATACCCCTTCTTTTAGTTAAGAGGAAGGAGGAAGTGAAGATGAACCACCAACACAGAGTGCAATTGTGAAGTGGAAACCTGCACGAAAGAATCCAAAGCCAAGAACAATCTCGAAGAGGAAGCTTGTAAAGAAGTATCCAATGAGAAAGAAACAGAAGATAGTGTCTAGTGAGGACACCTAGGAGACCAAGGAGGAGGCAAGAGGAGATGAAGAGGAGAATATTACATAGCTAAGTCCCCAGGTGCATGATGTCAAATAGTTGGACACAGAGGAGCATAGCACATGTCATGAGGAGATTCCAATTATGGAGGTAGAGATGGAAGGGTTTAGTGCTCCACCAATTAGATTTTGGAGAAGTGGGATCATGTTATGGAACACAAGGTTGAGCATCTTATTGAACCTGAATTTGAGTTCCGAATCGAGAATGAAGTAGAGAGAATTGTAGAGTGCATAAGGGAGAAGAGTGAAGATAAAACAAGAGGCTCAAAGAACACTCTTGCATTGAGATTCTTGAAGGGGATCCAGGGGAATAATAGAAGGCTAAGACATACACCCCAAGGCCCTATGATGTAATATGATGAAGATCCAAATAAGGTGATGCACAAAAGGTTCTAGAGCATGGTGGCCACAGAGGAATTGTTCTGTCAGTCATTTTTTAGAAAATCAAAACTATTTCCACACACCAAGAAGATGATCTCCTGGGAATTCTAGTCACACATGGAGGAGATGAAGTTTTAAGTTAGCGTGTAATTGCTGACATAAACCTAATTAGAGTCTGCTAGGAGAGGAATATACGATATTTGAATCCCAGATGTTAACATATGAGTAAATGTGTAATGCACTCAATAAATTATCGGCAAATGTCAGAGTAATAATTTTTTACAAAGACTACGGAATTAGGAATCTGCATAAGGAAATTGAGGAGAAGGATAGGGAGATAAGGGAGTGAGATAAGGAGATAAAGGAAAGTTCTAAGATCATTGTGTAGCTAAAGTAGGATGTACATGAAGAAAAGGGGTGGACGCATTACACATATAAGAAGAAAAAATGCATTGTAAATGCAAATACACTCATGTGCCCAGACTTGGTAGACCAAGTTGATCCCAATATGAGACAACCTTGCATTACTTAGAGGATTTAGAATGCATGATCACACATGACAAGGATGTTCTTTCCTTGGAGTCCACATAGCAAGTACTAGAGAGGTATAAGTAACACAACAGGGAACATATCGAAGCACACCTTGCGTAGTATGATGCATTGTCTATGGAAATTAAAACAGCTACACAAGTATTAGAGGTGGTGTATGATAATTGTGAAGACTTTGATCATGTTGTGGGGTTAATTGTTGTCAAGGATGAGGTGGAGTTGAAGGAGTTATAGGGAAAACTTAAGAATAATAGGGTGAAATCAGAAAAGGTTTTGGTCAAGGTAGAGAAAAAGAAAGAAGTTATAAACTTGTTGAAAACCTCACTCAAGGAAAGGATGAAATAACTCTTCTCCCAAATCACATGTAGGATGGATGCGTTAAATTATGCAAACAAGAAACTAGAAGCTTTGATAGAGCAGCAGAGGGGTAAGATTGATGACTTAACTCTTGTAGAGGTCCCCAACATTGTTTATAACACACCAACCCAGGAAAGGAAGGAGTTTGAGGTGTGGAAGGAACTGGAGAAAAATTTGGTTAAAGAGTTTCCAGTTGTCCTCCCTCCTAATGTGGTTTAATTCTTTGGATTCTTTGACATAAGCCAGTTTTTTATTCTTTCATGAAGGTTCTGGAATTATTTTTTACATGAAAAATTCTGGTGTTTTTGAGGATGGACAACATACCTAGTGCGGGGAAATTATGGATGGGGAAAATGACTAAGTTTTAGAAGGAGCTAGAGTGCATGCGAACAAGGGAAGAAGAAGCACATGGGAAGGATGAATAGGGATTGTGCATGTGACTACGCATATAGACTGAGGGCTTAGCCATTTTTCAAGGAACATGCTAAAAATAGGAAAATAAGATGGAGTGCCACTCAAGTAAAGATAAGAGCATGGAGACTTGGCGGCCATGCAAGGACTATTTTTGGAGGATAAACATGTAGTTAGAACATGTGCATGAAGGCTAATAATAATGATTAAAACAAGTCTTATTTATAGGAATGTCTATTATTAGTATGCATGTAATGTACGCATGGATATTTTGAGAATGTTTTGAGAGTGCATAGGTGGTGAAGGGAAACTCTCCACCCCTATATATATGGAGTATGTCCTTGTTTGAGGTACCATGTATGTGAAACTAGATATGTGGTTTTTTAGTTGCTCTCGTATACTTCGTGCATGACTGTATGGTAATGATTGTTATGTATTCAGGTTCAATTATGTAAGATTGTGTTATGTAATACTTTACTATAATGGAATATGGAGGATGGATTTTGGTAATTGATGTGTCTAAATCTGGTGATTACATGGTGCATATGATATTAATTTTTATATGATATGTGTGTTGCCTTATTACATGTGTTTCCAATTAAATATATGTAATGAGTTCTTGGATATATATTATCATATATATGCATGTTAACATCTTGACAAGCAACACAAAGGAGAGACGTGGTAGCTTCGTGCGCTTCGGGTGAGCATTTAGATCTATCTGAATGAGGTGCCAACACAGATAATAGTTAGGTGAAATAACAAGACTAAAAAAAGTAAGTCCTAAATATCATACACCAAACTGCTTAAAACCCCTAGTTTTACTGATGAATATCATGATATTTATGATCATGTAATTGGCACAAGAACTTTACAACTTAGATACACTACAGAGATTAAGAAAAATGAAAATAAATGCTCAAACCCATTAGGTTAGATAACATGGGGGGGTTGGATTGGGACACATGATGCTCCATGAGGTTTTAGCCTGCCCTAAATTTGTCATTCTCTATGCCCATAATTATGATGGGAAAAAAATCAATTGTTGTAAATGGAACCAGAGAAGAAATTTTATCCATTACGGAGCAAAATTTTGGCCATGCGTTGGGGTTTGAAAGTAAATATACATGAACCATCATCATAAATCTAGAAATAATTGCTAACGATTATTATGGCACCACTCATAATTCCAGAGATGATTTTTTACAAAAAATAACAATTGATGAAACGGTACTAAAAGGGAATCCTCTACATACAATTGTGATGTTTAAATCATGGGTTAGGTATACCATTTCTATGATAGCATTTTTCATCTAATTCGATAGCAATGAGTAAGTGCATGTAACCCTCCTCGAAATGGTATACAATATTCATCTCATTTCTCCACCTTGTGCACACAAATTTATTGAAAAATAACAATTGATGGAACTGGTACCAAAATGGAATCCTGCGTATAAAATTGTGATGTTTAAATCATGGGTTAGGTATACCATTTATATGCTAGCATTTTTCATTTGATTTGATAGCGATGAGCAAGTGGATGTAACCCTCCTCAAAATGGTATACAATATCCATCTCATTTCTCCACCTTGTGCACAAAAATTTATTGAGCACATTAAATAATCTATGCATAAAAATTTCTTAACAATCAAAGAAGGCTCCAAAACTAAGACCTCTAGGTTCACTACGTACTCGTGCTATTTATTTCTATGGAGGTTTGTTGAATGGTTTGTGAGAAAAAATCTTGCAATTCAAGCCTACAATGATGTTGAGGGCTAGCCAAAAGTATTGCTTCCATTAACTAAGTGGACCCCCAAGATAAGGATGTTTTATAATTTAATGGACTAAAATCAATTTATGGACTAACTTTGGACTCTAATTTATCAAGTAATTTCAAAAAGTACAATTCCTAGATTGCCTAGGACCTGTAGAGATTGCATTCAATTGCAATCAGAAATACAGTTAGTTGACTTGTACTTTATGGAGGAATATAGTGTGCTAAGGTTTTATGGATCAGGAGTACAACCTTACAAATTTACAGTACATGTGATATAGAGGGGTTTTTCCTTAGAATATATACGATAGATGGAAAGCATAGATAAACTGTATTTTGTTACTCAACAAAAGAGGAGCATATTTCCTTCCTTACCTTTTTCATGTGGAGGGTTCACATTTGAGAGAAAATAATTCAATGTGACATATGAAATTTTACCTATTTTTAAGTTTGATGTTGATTCTAACTGGCGGTATGACCCATGTGAGGTGATTATAGCAAGGGTAGTGGAAATCAAGAACTCTGCCAATAAAATTCAGCATGAAAGTAAACCTCTCCTAGAAAATTTGAAAAACAAGAGCTCTTGGGATGACGTAAAAAAAGTAATGGATGAATATGACAATTTTTAATGCAAAAGATGATAAAAAATCCTCCTCTAAAGACATGCCAAATCATCTAGATAGTATTTTGTGAGATAAAAATTGGAAAAGGTAAAAAATAACTGCCTTTTGGTCTATGAGGTAGGACAAAGGCAATCCAAAAAAATTTCAAAGTACAATTCTATTCCAGAAGATGTAGTTTTTTAGTAGATTGTGGAATGAAGCGCATTCCGCAGAGGCATGTTGTGATGATGAAACTAAATTTGACAAGGAATTATGCACTCCCCTTCTTGGGGGATAACTCATATAAACTAAGTATGAATGAAATCATGAAACAAACATATTCTACATGGGCGGTTATAGATGAAAAGATGGATTTTAGTAGTGGTGGTTTGGGTTCAACATGACAAGGCATTTGGCTTCCACCAGAGGTACATCCTAGAAGAGGACCAAGAGGTTCCGATAGGTTATGCCTTGGAGATTCACCTTCGGAGAAATGACCACTGTATACAACAAGTACAAGTGATAATCCAATTCATTCTTCTCCGGAGTAAATTCCTCAATAAACATTTCAGCCAAAAATTGAAAATTCAAGAGGAGAAGTTGGCAATGAATTTTTTAGTGTTGTTTTTATTTGATTTTCTAGTGATGGTGGTAGTTATTGTTAGAAATTACCCCAACAACAAATTATTCTAAAGAGGACAATATAGACAGTTGAATTTCCTACTATTCAACAAGGACCCAAGAAGAGGAAAAAGACAAACACTGATATATTTACTCTTGCACATGGTAGCATTGCCTCAAGGAAACAAATTACAGAAGGTGGTGCTACCCATCAAAAAAAGTGTTAATCCATACGGAAACTATCCCCAAAATTTAATTACTCCTCCATTTAAGTAGTTCATTCCTCCAAAAACCTTGTGCTTTGATTACTGAGCTGAATTTTATCACAAATCAGAAAGAGATAAATGAAATAAGAAGAAAATGCTACATGCTATTTTAACTTAAGATCTTGCCATAATGAGGGTATTTCCTACGTATAAACTAGACACAGATACCATGGAATACATCTATGTCGTGCCCAAAGTTGTAAAACTAGGGAATTAGATGGTTTCCAATTACTACAATGTATCCTCCCTTAAAATGGATTTTACCAAAATGAAACCTTGTGAAAAAATAAGTTTATAAAAAAGGAACAATGATGTGGTATACACATCATTTCTAAAGGAAGATAGAGAGAAAAATAAGTTAAATAATAAAAAATTCAAAAGTTAGAGGTAGACCTGGAAAATGAGAAAGAAAACAAAAAAGTGACAGTTAATAAGACGGGTGTATTAGAGAAGAGGATAAAATCATCTTCCTCTATGACTGTATTCATTGTGAATGAATAAACACAAGTGAAACTGGAATAAGTGAAGAAAAATTTACAGGAAACGACAATCAAGAATAATAGATTAAAAGAAACAATGGGATAATTGTAAGAGGTTTTGAACGTAGAGAAAGAAAAGGCCAAAAAATCGGAACATAGCCTAGAGGAAGAGAGAAAATTAAATGAAATATTGCAAAAGGATTTGGTGAAAGCACAAAAGGAAATACAATCTTCCAACACCAAACTATCTGGATTTTATAAAAAGGAAGTGATTAATATGATGGATAATGTTTGGGGGAATAAACCAAAAAATTGATGATTTGATTACATAGTTTGAATTCATGGCTGATCAAGGAATCAATGATAAGTTCCACAAATGCGTAACTAGTAGAAAAAAAGTGATGGCTTCAAGAGAGGATACAACAAGTAAATTTTTGGAAGCTATCTACAAATTTAGTGACATGGAACTGGCATCCAGAGGAATTCAAAACTGGTTTGATGCCTCAATAAAGGTATCATCTATCATTCGGAAGTGTGTGAGGCTAGGTGAAGCATAATAAGTTCTGAATAAGTTTCAAATAATGTTACATGAGCTTCATGGAAAGGTACATGATTTCACAAAGCTTGGTTTTCTAATTCCTTTTGAAAAAACACACCAATTCATTAAGAAGGATGCATTCAAGAAGAACATGAAAGAAAAAATGATGCAAGAGAAGAATCGAATTCCTGAGAAGGTAAACAAGATTTTTTTTTGTCTTTGTTAAACTATTGATAACCTTGTCAGTAAGTTTACATACAACCATAAAGGAAAACTTCACTCTCAATTATTGAATTGCTAAAAAATTTACACATCATTCACTCTAATTTACAACAAATTGTAATTCCAAAAGATGAAGAGTGGAGCATGTTACAACATATGAGATAATTAAGAGTAATTTAATTTTGAATTTTTTCCATTTGCTGCAATTTGTAGTTTTTTCATACAAGGCATGTCTCAAGCAAGTTGAATGAGTAATAATATTATTTTTCATTTCAATACATAGTGGTTCACAAAACTGACAAACCTTTTATGTTAATGCTTTATAATTATAGGTGTATGAGAAACATAAGATTTTTTTAATATATTATATGAGCATAGATATCATTTTATATCTATCTCATAAGTTCTTTTTACACAATTCATTTCTATTCTGAAGACAAAAATCAATGTAATGTATTTCAAGTTTCATTCATAAGACTACAAATCGACACAATGTTTTTAAAAAATACAAATAAGGAAATATATTATCAGAATAATGTATTTTATATTTGAATATATTAATTATTATATTCACATCTATATCATGTGATATCCAAAAATGGAAGCTTCCAATTTGATGGTGGATCATCTCTATCATTTGCTTGACCATATCTCTGACTCTCACTTCATTGGCAGTTAACTGCTGCAATAGGGTTGTCTATTGTATTTGTGTCATTGTTTTTAGCCCCTCTCCTTTCATTAATCGACTTCCATACTTCCAAATCCCTTTCATAGGGAAAATTATTCACTTGGTACCATGATGTGTAAATTCTCAACAAAAAAAAATAAAAATTGTCAAGCTTGTTTCACAATTTTGAATTTATAAAGGTTAAGGCACTAAAAATTATCTCATCTTTAATTGAACTAAAAATAATTTTTTGACATAGCTCAACCAATGAGAAAAAGTAAGACATGGTTTGTTGCAAAATAATACCTAGCCCAATTTTTTTCTATAGCCGAGTTATTTCTCCACACTTTAAGGGATTATCCAAACATTTGAATTTCTCAATCATTGTAGAGGAAAATTCATGGGATTGATCAATCAAACTATCCTTTCATAAAATACTTGGAATATATGTTCCATTGATATCAACAAGCTTACAAAAATGATGAATCAATGTATTCAACCTATTGTGGTAGTAATCCTAAAAATATCTTTCATTTTGGACAGAATTCCAATAGGTGGGATTTATTACAGCCATTGCTTCAAGTAAATCATCCCTTCTAAATCATTCCCTTACTTCTTCTAGTAGGGAAACTGTAATTTCTCTTAACATCACTCTTGTTGATGATAAAATGTTATCAAATAGCGGCCCTGTGACATTTACCTTCTCAACCTTACCGGCTACTAATTTAAACATGTGCATTAGTATCTCATATCCACGTACATAAGCACATACTTCCCCCAAAAAATTGAGATTCAAAAATATACTTGCATTTCCAATATTTATCAAATCATTCCAACCATCAAAATTTGTACCTAAAAAAGAAGAGTCGTTGACAAATAAATATTCTATTGCCATACAAATTTTTTTCCTCAAACTAGAAAAATTAGTAATATAGATAGTTATTTCTTAGTCTTGTTTAATTAAACAATGCATTTCATCCAACATGGGAAGAATACCACACAACATCAACAATGACTCTATATTATTCAAATGATGTATCAAATCCTAGTCCTTGTCTACTTCCATGTGATTCTGTCATGTCACTCCTAATAAGGATTGATACTGATCGTACACCCTACGAACCAGTTGATACAATGAGATCCACCTGGTGTCGACATATTTTAATAGTTTACACCAATTTATTAGTCCTTTTGCGAATATTTAAAATTCTATTAATATTTTAGGAATATGGGAGAAATAGGCATGCACCTCTCAAAAAATATCATCAACTTTTGCTACAGGTTTAAATTTTCCAACTATTTTTTAAGCTAGATTCATTCTATGAGGCCATATAATGAATGGAAATCATATACAGACAACGAGATGTTTGTATTCTTACACATAGAACATTACAATGACCTTTCATTAAATACCCCCCATCTAACCCGACACATACCATCTTTGATGCAATTGTAGCATCATCCATGCCATTGATGCCCTTCAAACTTTTATCACCAATTCACGAAGGTTTTTATCATTGGAGTTCTCTCTCATCTTGTGAATGGTAAGTAATTGAGGTTGTCTCACATGATTCTCAATAGTATAAGCATGCATGCATACCCAAGCTGTATTATCTATTGTTCCTCATCAATAAATAAAGACATGTATCGTGCAAACTTCAAATTCTCTTTAAAGTCTTCTTTTACAACCATAACTATATAATTTACCCAATCCCAACCACTACTTTTAGACCAGTGAGAATGAAGAGAGTGTGGGACACCAAGAAAATACAACATCTTATTTTGTTCAAGAAAATTTGTTATTGGATGACCTCTTTTTAGAATGTGAAAAAAGTAGCTAGCTGAACTATTTTACATAAAAGACTATTTTCAATGACCTTGTTGAAATGAGATGTAATTGTCCATCCATTCACTGTAACTACTATTTAAGTTCTCTTGTGTTATTTAGATCATTTTTCATACCTAATATGCAAACTATCATCTGCAGTTTTCCATCCCGAAACATTCTTCTCAACATCATCTACAATTTTCTTTTCATATATCTTTCCTACATGCTTATCAATAGTATCCAACATAAGTTGCATTATGTTTTCCATGCCCAATTTCAAGCTACATATTGTATATTTTCATTCTTTAGGAGGTTTAACGTTATTCTCATTTTCAACAGGTTTAATAAATGGATACTTAGAAACCCATTCTAACCTGAAACTCCTACCCAAGTCCTATTTTATTTACTTTCTCTTTCTTCCTGAAATAGTTGTCCCCTGAGTATTTGTCATGGTGGAATGTAAATTTTGTTGAATTCTAAAAGTTTCACCTCCAAAATTCAATTGGGCATGTGATGTAGTGTCAATTTCACTTAATTGGGTAGGCGATGTAGTGTCAAACTCAACTTAATTCAATGGAATGTCTACAAGGCGAGGCATTTGACTGTCGTCGTCATCAACAACATCAGTCATCAAATCAAAAATGAACTCAGTCTAAGTTTCATTTTAAATTTAATCATTATCCCTTGATTGTGGTGGTATTGCTGGAGAAGGATGGGTTTCCTTATATGCTTTCTCAAAATAAGATTCTATTTTTCAAATGTCAATATGTTTTCATGCAAATTTGCAACAGGGAAATTGAAAATTTCTAAGCATGAAAATGATACCCATGTAAACAAATTTTCATGTTTTATCATTTTGAGGGAGCCCAGTTCTACCCATTCACTCCAATAACCTCCCAATTAGTGTTAATTCTCTCCCCTAGTTGATTTAGGAAAGTCAATTCAAAACCTCTAGGTGATTTTAGGAGTTCATTGAAAAAAGAAAACTTCGACCAGTTACGAGAAGGGTTATCACTGGCCTTCCTAGGACTAAATAAATTCCATGGAGTAGAACAGAGAAGCCAAAATAGTCACAGAAGTAATCAAAGGCCTTATAACATCATTGAATTTATTTAGGAAGATTCATTAAGGATCTAGAGAAGCTGGGATAGTTTCACTAAAATCGGGGTTCACAGGCCTAGGCAATGCATAAGAATAAACAAATGTTGAGCTTCTAAAGGTTATTTCAGGAGCTCTAGATATGAAAAGGGAATTCAAATCCCTAAAATATGGTGAAATTATTTTTTTCACAACACTTTGGTGCAATGTGTCTGCAAGTAATGTTTCTCATGCACAAGTGGAGTACCAAATCAAATATCATATTTTTCATGGATTAAATGGAAGAATCAAGACCTAGGACCCCTACCAATAGATTAATAATTCCATTTCCATTTAATATAATATAAAATTTCATCAAAAATGTCCATCGGGAGCTCAAGTTATTTCTGTTTCAAGTTGCCCTCTTGGAGAGAGTTCGGGAGTTAGTCAAATTTTGATGAGGAAACATGTCAACTCCAGGAACCTGGTGCAATTTTGGGTCCCTTACCTACCTTAAGGTTAGGGAAATCAAGTTCAATAAAATGTTCCTGGCTCTGATAATCCCTCTGGACCCTCATGTAACCTCCAGGATCGTCAGTTCAGCCCCTAGATGCTTGCGGGAGGTCAAAGCCTACACTCTTTTATTGGTGCCACATGTCATCACCTTACGCGCCATGAAAAATTATTTCCCTTGTTCCCCTTTAATTTGAGTTACATCAAGGATGAAAAAATGCATCCATCCCTCATGATTTCTCAAGGTTCCTTATGCGACCACTTCTCAGCCCTTTCAGTGCTTTAAAGTTGCTTTTTTAACCTTAATCCCCTGTCGTCGGTTCTCCGCAACATGTCAAGCTGAGGCACGTTGTGCAAATTTATGTCCCTCATGTCCTGTTGAGGTGAGGAACATTAGGGACATGAAAATTTTCCTTTCTCCATGCCTTTGAAATTTTTAAATTTTAAATTCCCTCCTGCTTCTAACATCTAACATCTAACATTCCCGTGCACAGCTTCCTATACAAACTCCTCTGCAACTTCCTACCACCATTCCTCCATTGTCAAAGATCAAACCACCTTCACCATAGTAATAAAATCCTCTACCTCATGGTGATACATAGGTCTCAGAAGAATATTTCATCAAACTGAGGAGAAGAAACAAAAAACGGAGAAGAAGAAAAAGGAAAATCCCCATTGCCGCAAAATAGAATTTTGAAGAGATCTTGCAAACGGATGCACCGATTGACAAACCATATATTTTTTTTCATTCCTTTATCAAAAAACATTATAAACACACCTTCATACCCTCCGCTAATGGAATAAAACATTCACGGTAAAGAAATTCTCTTTCTGGCACAATGAAGAAAACATCACAATTTTCCATGAAACCAGAAACTGGATTGAAGAGAAATTTCACCAGAAGCACAAGAAAAAAACCCATAAAGAAAATATGTTTTTTTGTCATAAATGGAGAAAAAAACTAGACCCACAACTTTTGAGCTCCATCAATGGCCATCATGGCAGCTCCATTCCCAAAGCCACTACCAAGCGAAAATTTTAAATTTTATTTCCAAGCATTCTAATAGGAAAAATCAAGTGAAATTCGAAGGATGTGATCGCGACAATGAACCAAGTCCAAAAAATATCTTCCATCCTAAACTGAGTAGTGGAATTCCACTTTCTAAAAATAGTAATTTTTCCTATACATACTTGCTATGTTTGGGAAGTCACCATCGAAACCGTCTATGGCGAAGGCAATGTGAACTGAAGATCACCAGGAAGTCAGAATGATTGTTCAGAGAAGAAAGTAGTGAAAATGACCACTTCCTGAAAATATTAAGTCACCCCAAGAAGTGGCCAAGGCAAAGGTAGTGTGCACATGTGTGAATGAGGGAGTTCATCGCATCAGGATGGTTAAGAAGAGGAAAAAATCACCTCCTACCAAAAATAGTAAGTCTCCCATGTGGGAACTTGCTATTAATAGTATGTCACACTCAAAGGGTAGTTTTGGCACAACATGACATAGAGGGATGATCATTTAAGTCAACATCATCATTCGAGATCATCATAGGCATTTCTCACAGGGCATTCAAGATCCATCTCAGGTAACTTGAGAATGTTTTTTGAAACTCACTACATGGTTCAGGTCACAGGTATATCATACACAAGCTAGACTTATTGTCATCGGTGAAACATTTCATTAAACTTCACAAGTGTTTGTGAGCTAATTTGAATGATTTTATCAAGATGCAAGGAGTTTGAATATTAAGAGTTTCACTACATTTGGAGCTTTCCATCGACAAGGATCAACTAACTTCATCAAGAATGACGTCTCCTCTTCTTCTCTCTCTCTCTCTTTCTCTCTCCTCTTCCCCCAAATTTCTCTCACTTTCCAATATTCTAATTTCACATTGGGGTTGCACTTTTTCATATTTCTTAATGTTTCTAATGTAATAAGAAACCTTTATGTTATAAAAAGGGATTTAAAATTTTCCTAGGAAGCTTAAAAGTTTTAAGTTGTACAAGGGCATATGAAAAGGCATTGGGGGGTAGATGATGAGTCACCTCTCATTCTATAACTTTTAAAGTGATTTCCATTTCAAAGGGTTGGTGATTGATTTTATAATCTCAAGAGTGTATTGTACTTTAAAAGAAAAAAGAAGATATCCATTTTGTTCCATTTCCCTCCCTCACTAGCTTTCCTCCATTCCCACACTATCTACAAGTTTTGTTTAAGAAATCAATACAATAAGGAGTTTCTATCTTTCTTTGACTAAGGGGTTTCTTGATTATTTTGTGATTATAAATTCTATTTGGTCTTGTTGCTTTTTATAGAGTTTTTTTTCTCATAAATGCATGTGTCAAAGTTTCTAACTAGTGTGTGCAAGAATTTGATCTTCTACCTGTAATATTAGTTCTCCTATCTCATTTCTCACTCCCCTTTTGTTGTCTTACATACAAATTCCTCTCTAGCAAGAAATTGCTAGCTTTGTTGTAGGGCCAGTGGAGTGCCCTTGTTGGACCCCTGGCCGCAAGACCAACAAGAAAATCCACCTTTTTACTCGCAAATGCATATATGGAAGCTACACCAGTTAAGTAGAGGGACTTAGACTCCCAGAGCATTGGCAAGAAATCCACAAGTCGGTCCATTCAAAAAAATTTCTTGCCAACAGTTTTTGGCGCCCACTGTGAGGTAGATTTAGTAGCATCTACACCCAAAATACGACCACAAAGACCAAAAATTCAAAAAATATATAATATTAAGAAAAACAAAAAAAAATCATGAAAATCCATTGATGCACTATTAATTTCTTGGTGTCCAACATGAAGATTTCATTGTAAGATTGTTCATGGAGTCTCTCTAAGAAAAATCAATGGAATGGTTCTACCTCCTGCCTACCCAATCCATCACTTGTTGGAATGACGTCAAAAGGAAGTTCGAAGAAAGGTTCAGATTTACTGAGGATTGTCAAGATCTCCTTGTTCGATTGGCACAAATGAAGAAAGGAGAAAATGGAATTATTAGAGACTTTGTGGCTCATTTGGGCTAGTTGCTCTGTAGGATACCGAAAGAGGATTCACTCAATCAACAAAGGTGGGATTTCTCCTATGAATATTTCAACAGAGGGATATTGCAGAAGCAGAAAGATTGTCCATTGAACTTGATGACGATCTCATCCTATCTGGAAATATTAACAATCCCTTAAAGGGTAAAGCTCAACATTTAAGAGATGAAAGAATAGATTCGTTGCTGCAAAAACTAGCGAATGAGATGGCATTGTTCAAGAGGAAATTTTTTGAACGAGCATCTTCCAATAGAAGAAACAAAAAAAAAATTACAGGAGCACCCCGAAGCCTTTCCTTGGAGGCTCCACCTGTTAATGCAAGTTGTAGGATTAAGGAAAATGAAGAAGAGCTTGAACAAGAAAGTGAAGGTGGTGATTTTCTAGAAGTTGATGAACTTGAGAATGATACACAAATCATATTCTGTGAGTATTTTTGAGGTGATGAGGATGATGATGAATATGCACCCAATTTCTAATGTGCGGTATTCACTTGTTCTCAGTCTGAGAAAGGAGCATCTTACTCCACTGTTGAAAAGAAAAATAAGGTTAAAGATCCTCATCTGGCGACTCATCAAAACAAAATAATCAGTCAAGGATCTCCACTCCCACCCTCCATGGAGTTCACATTGTCGAAGTTTGATCCTACAGCAAGTAAGAAGGCTCCCACAATTCAAATTAAGTCTTCTAATACCTCTTCCAATTATAAATCTAAATTTGCTTCTGTAAAATCTAACGCTTCAAAATTTCTTAATGTACCATTAAAAATTCCCTTTGTTCCCCAAACATCAAACCTTGCTTCCAAACCTATCCCAACTCAAAAATAAATCCCTTCATCACCCTTACCCACATCTGATCCTTATGATTTCATAGAATATGCAAACAAAACCAAATTGCAAATTACCGAAACTGAATTTTTTCAGATTCATCCTGAACAATTTGAGAGGTTCATCTGATACATCAGGGATGGTAGTTTGACACCCAATATGGTAACACATAGTTCTAAAGGATTACTACCAAACCTACATGTGCCTTCCTCACAAAACATTCTATCCATGAGTGTATGAAAGAAAGACAAGGTTGATCCTTTTTATGTCTCCCTTCTGGTTAGGGAATATGTATTGAACAATTTCATAATAGATTTAGGTGCCTAAGATAATGTCATGCCTGTGAAGGTTTCCAAATCTCTTAAACTCCCCATGATTCCTCATAGTGGCTCTTATTACTCCCTGGAGTCAAAAAAGGTCCCACTTGTACAGAAGGTAAAAAATTCTCAAGTGGTTCTCGCCAAATTTCTAGAGAATAAGGTTTTAGCAATGATTTTGGTAGAAGACATTCCGAATTCATTTAGAATGTTGCTAAGTAGGGGTTTATGTCAGCATTTTGGGGGTAAAATTTAGATGAATTGGTCTCCCGCAACCATACCAGTGAAGGGGGACATGGAGAAATTACTTCCAGAGAATAAGATGGGGTACACGGTGTGAAAGAATGGAAGTCTAGAAACCAACATATTGTATCAAAATAGCAGGAGAATGAATCTTTTCATAATGACTGAAGAAGAAAATGATATTTCCATATTGATAGGTATAGACATGCCTTCTCAGAGAGGTATGGACCTCAAAGAAGCATTGAGGAGATTCGAGTTACAAGAGGGCATCCCCAAATTACCAGATGATGCAAACCATGAAGAATAGGAAAATGTTCTTGGAGAATCTCAAGAGGAAAAATAAGCTTATGTGCTTATCCACAATGAAATCAAGGTATTTTCATTGCCATTTAGAGATGAAGATGATCTCATCCATGCCATTCATGGAGGGAAAAGACCATCTTTTCATGAGCCCATGAAAGGTTTGGAAGAACTATTTGTACAAGAACTACTTAGATCCGTGGAAGAAACTGAATACCTTGAGCTAATTCTCAAATTCCTGATGCAAGCCATGAATCTACAAGATAAGCGTGAATCTGATTTAAAAGCCTCAATCAATGTGAAGGTTTTCCATGTTGAAACAAAGCAAGATGAGAAATATGATGCCCCTTCTGAGCCAATGGTTGATGGATGCAACAATGAAATCGAGGTATTTTATTTCCCATTTGAAGAGGAATACTCTTTCAATGATGAAAAAATTGAAGAAAGGATTTTTGAAGCCTTTGAAGCTGAAGCTCCTCTTGACATAGGAGTGATATAATGTAGTAATTCCAAAGATGATGAAGTAATCCCTCCGAATAGTTGCCTTGCGATGAAAAATAAAGATTCTTTGAAGACGTACAAAGATGAGATGCAAGATGTAACAAAGGAGATCTTCGTGCAAGAACTATTAGATGTAGTAGAAGTTGTGGAATACCCCAAGTTGATTCTTGATCTCTTAACTCATGGCATGGCCATACAAGACAAGTATGAGTTTTCCTCCGATCCTCCCATCAGTACTCAAACACCTCACTATGGAATAGAGATAAAGGATGGATCTGAGGTTTCTCATGGAGAATATTTCAATGGGCATAGCTCTGGGAAAGAAATTAACTTAGAATATTCAAGAAATTTAAATGAAAATCAGATTTGGGGCAGCAATGAGATACTAAATAAAGAATCGACTATGTGGATAAACATGGAAGGTAACTAAAAATGTGAAACCAATTTCAAAGAGCATGAAGGCAATGAAATTTCTAATTGAATGCCTAAGCATCAAAAGCTCATGCAGGCTCACTCCTACCAAGTACATAAACAATCATGGAAACACCTGGCTTTCATAAAAAGTTAAGGAAAGGAGGCTACTTTCTAGAACCAGCCAATGGATTCATAGAACAACATCACTCAGTGTTGTCCAATCATGGGTAAATTTTGAGGAATGAAAATTACTTCAATGAAAGCGGGTTGTCTCTCGCATTGTACCATAGGTGATTGTTAGGTGTGTTTCCCTTTTTTTTTGTGTTCTTTTCCTTTCCATGTGTGTGTTGTGTGTTTCCTCTCTCTCTCTCTCTCTCTACGTAGGGTCCAATGGATAAGGCATAGGTCAATATGTTACAAATTGATATTCTGGAGTTCTCATGTCATGTCTTCACTAAGATCAGTCCAAACCATGTCCCCAACCTAGAGCTAGTTGTTGTCATGAAAATGTACAATAGGGAAATTAGTAATTTCTAAGCACGAAAATGATACCCCTGTACCAAATTTTTCATGTTTTATCATTCTGAGGCACCTCCAGGTCTACCCAGCTTAGTCCAATAAACCTCCCAATTGATGTTAATTCATCCCCCTAGGTGAATTAGGAAAGTCAAGTCAATCCCCCTAGGTGATTTTAAGAGCTCATTGAAAAAATGTTATCTCTAGGTAGTTACTGAGAAGAGCTATCACTGGCCTTCCCAGGATTAGACCAACCCCTTAGAGTGGAACAGAGAAGAATCCAAAATCCAACATGGAGGTGAATTTAAGGCCTAAAAACATCATGGAAGTGATTTATGGAAGATTCAGGAAGATTTGGGGAGTTTGGAGCAATTTGATCTAAAATCAGGTTTACAGGCCTAGGCAGTGCACATGCCAAAACAACGTTGTTGAGCTTCTGAAGGTGATTCTAGGAGCTCTAGATAGATTTATTAGTCAAAAAATACATCATCGGAAAGGTAATTCCAATTCTACAAGATAGTGAAATTATTTTTTTTCACAACACTTTTATGCACATTGGTTTTGCAAGCAGTTTTTCTCATGCACAAATGGAGTACCAGATCAAAAATCCACCTTTTTAGGGATCAAATGGAAGAATCAATACCTAGGACCCACACTATTTGATTCAAAATTATATTTCCAGTCAAGAGTGTATAAAATTTCATCAAAACAGTCCATCGGGAGCTCAAGATATTGTCGTCGCAAGTTGTCCTCAAGCGTTCGGGAGTTAGTCAAATTTTGATCAGTTCCAGGAGCTTAGCACGGGATTTTTGTCCCTAACGTACCTCAATGTCAGGGACATCAAGGTTTTTAAAATTCTCCCAGCCCCCATGAAGCCCTCTGAACCCACATATGACCTCCAGGGTCGCTAGTTTAGCCCTCAGGTGTTTGCGGGAGCTCAAAGCCTTTACCGTTAGATAGTTGCCACATGTCATCACCTGTCTCACCATGCAAACTAATATCCCTCATGTCCCTATGAGGTGAGGGACATAAATGATGAAAAAATGTTCCTAGCCCTCATGATTCCTCAAGGTTTCTCATACGACTGCTTCTCATCCCTTCCAGTGCTTTAAAGCTACTTTTTTAGCCTTAATCCCTTGCCGTTGGATCTCCACCACATGTCAAGCTGAGGAATGTTGTGAAAATTGATGTCACTCACATCCATTTTATTTTATGGGAATAATGGAAATGAAAATGTTCCTCTCTCCGTGCCTTTGAAATTTTCAAATTTTAAATCCCCTCCTACTTCTAACATCGAACATTCCCGTGCACAACTTCCTCTGCAAACTCCTCTACAACTTCCTACCACCATTCTTCCATTTTCAAAGCTCAAACTATATTCTCCATAGTAATAAAATCCTCTATATCATGGTGATACACACTTCTCATAAGAATATTTCATCAAAATGAGGAGAAGAAACGAAGAATGGAGAAGAGAAATAGTGAAAATCTCCATTGCCGCAAAATGGAATTTTAAAAAGTTCTTGCAAACAGATGCATAGATTGACGAACCATATTTTACTGTCCATTCCTCTATCAAAAACTATTATAAACACACCTTTAGAACCTCCTCTCATGGAATAAAACATTCACAAAGAAGAAATCCTCTTCATGGCACAACGAAGAAAAAATCTCAATTTCTTGTCAAATCGGAAACCGGATTGATGAGAAATTTCACCATAAGCACAAGAAAAAAAAACCATAAAGAAAATGTGTTTTTTGTCACAAACAGAGGATAAAAATAGACCTAAAAATTTTGAGCTCCATTATTGGCCGCCGTGGCAAATCTGTGCCCAAAGCCACTACTAGGAAAAAAAATTAAATGTTATTTCCAAGCATTCTAATAGGTGAAATCAAGTGAAATTTAGAGGACATGACCACGAAAATGAACCGAGTCTAAAATTATCTTCCATCGTAAACCAAGTAGTGGAAGTCCCATTTCTAAAAATAGTAATTTTTCCTATATAGATGTGCTATGTTTGGGAAGTCACCATCAAAAGTGGCTATGACAAAGGCAATGTGAACTGAAGTTCACCAGGAAGTCAGAATGAGTGTTCAGAGAAGAAAGTAGTGAAAATGACTACTTCCTAAAAATAGTAAGCTCCCTATATGGGTGCTTACTAAAAATAGTAAGTCACCCCAAGAAGTGGCCAAGGAAAAGGTAGTGTGCACATGAGTGAATGAGGGAGTTCATTGCATCAGGATGGTTAAGAAGAGGAAAAAATCACCTCCTACCAAAAATAGTAAGTCTCCCATGTGGGAACTTGCTATTAATAGTAAGTCACACTGAAAGGGAAATTTTGGCACAACAGGACATAGAGGGATGATCATTCAGGTCAACATCATCATTCGAGATCCATCTCAGGTAACTTGATAGTGTTTTTTGACACTCACTACATGGTTCAAGTCATAGGTATATCATACACAAGATGGAGTTGTGGTCATAAGTGGAACAGTTCATTTAACTTGGCAAGCATTCGTGAGCTAATTTGAAGGATTTTCTCAGGATGAAAGGAGTTTGAAGATTAAGAGTTTCACTACATTTAGAGCTTTCCATCGAAAATGATCAATGAACTTCATCGAGAATGACATCTCCTCTTCTCTCTCTCTCTCTCTCTCTCTCTCTCTCTCTCTCTCTCCTCTTCCCCAAACTTTCTCTCACTTTCCAATATTCTAATTTCATGTTGGGGTTACACTTTTTCATATGTCTTAATGTTCCTAATGTAATAAATCACCTTTAAGTTATAAAAAGGGACTTAAAAGTTTCCTAGGAAGTTGAATAGTTTTAAGTTGTGTGAGGGCATATGAAAAGGCATTGGGGAGTGGATGATGAGTCACCTCTCATTCTATAAATTGAAAATCCATTCCCATGTAAAAGGATTGGTTATTGATTTCTTAAACTCAATATTGTATTATATTTTGAGAGAACAAAGGAGATAGCCATTTTCTTCTGTTTCCCCCATCACAAGTTTTCCTCCATTCCCACACTATGTAGAAATTTTGTTTAAGAAATAAATAAAAGAAGAAAGAGTTTCTAGCTTTCTTTGACTAAGGGGTTTCTTGATACTTTGTGATCATAAAGTCTATTTGGTCTTGTTACTATTTTAAGAGTATTTTCTTCTCATAAATGCATTGTCGAAGTTTTTAACTAGTGTGTGCAGCAATCTGATCTTCTATCTGTAACATTAGTTCTCCTATCTCATTACTCACTCCTCTTTCCTTCCTTACAGACAAAGTCCTCTCTAGCAAGAAATTTCTATCTTTACCGCAGGTTCATTTGGATCCCCGGCCGCAAGGCCATCAAGAAAATCCAACTTTTTACTTATGCATGCATATATGGCAGCTGCACCAGTTAAGTAGAGGGACTTAGACTCCCAGAGAAGATGTAATAAATCCACAAGTTTTTCCACCCAACAAATTTTCTCTCCAACACAATACCACTACCAAGAGGGGTTGGAATACATTTTTTACTTGAGATTCCTTTTTAGTTTCCATTTTCCTTAATCCTGTAAGGATAATTTTTTATTTTGAAAATCAATGGGATGAAAATTGACTAAGACATTGAAGTGTCATGAAATTATCGATACCGTAAAATAAAAAAAAAGTTATAAATAACTTACAAAACTTAAAAGTAGATAAAGCAATGCGACATGAGAGAAAACAATTTTCAAATAGACTCACCCACAGTAAGTGATTTTAGGATGTAAACTGCAACGTAGTAGCCAGGGCTTGGCAAGACCTTGATTTATTTCAACACATGCCACGATAAAGTGGCAATATGTTCATCTTACAGACTCATTAACACTACTAATTCACAAATCTCTTTGAATATGTTAGACACCATAGAAACCTTCATACAACCTCTAAAATTCAAACACAACACTTGCTTAGTAAGATTCATACATCTATGTATATATTTGGTGAATTTAATCAAATTCCTAAAAAAAATCCTGTGCATGTTGATGAATGAGCCCAAAGAACCAATAAGGTTCCATAGATTTCTTGGTGATCCAAGAATGTTTTAAGATCCTGGCCCATTGATCACACGGAGATTCAATATAAAAATATACATTGGGATTGGATATATGTTGGCTATTCACATGGGACAAATTATTATTTTTGGAATTTTTAGGTGAAACCTAGGAATTTTGATGGCTATAAAAATCTCTACCTAACATGTAATATATGCATGGATGCAACTACTTTCCAAACTTACATATTTTGATAATTAGATACAATGGTTTACCCTGATTAAAAATGTTTGGCCCTTAGCTAAACATTGAAGATATCTATATCATAAGCAAGTATGGCTCTTGAAACTAAGCTATTTAAACCTCATTTAGGGCTATCCTATGTCAATTCTACAATTGCCAGGATTCTTCCAGAGAGATTCACTTTTTGTTTTATCAAGGATTTTAACTTAAGCCTTCTCTATGTCATTATAGGTATCTACAACATCTTTGATTATCATTTTTCCTTGAGTAAGTAGGCATTGTATCTAACTTTCCACTGCCCTACTTTGTTAACCAATATTTTCCATTTTAAGCATGGAGGATAAATTGTAACTGATTGGAGTATGGGATGGGATTTAGGTCTGTGTGGTCTTCGAGATTTTTAGCAAAACAACTATCAATTATTTGACCTTTTCCTTCATCTCTTTTTTTGAAACTTTGGTTTCCTTGAGCTTCCTGAAGAGATTATCCATAGTTGTTTGTGCATCCTGTTGTGCACCTTTAGTGGTAACCTTTTTTAGTGCTACCTTCATGATATGATAGTTTGAGGCTGTGATATCCTCCTTGGTCTTATCGGTAGCAAGGATAATGATCTCTACAAACCTTTGACCAAATGCATCAACAATGATGTGGGAAATGGAATTCAATTTCTTGGATGAATGTAAGGGTGTAGGTTTAAAGGAACTTAAATAAAATGCCTCATGAGGAATGAACATCTTCCTTTTCCTTGGAGTTTGTCTAGTCAACTAGGAGGGAAATGAGGAACAGGGTGCCTGTGGAGGAGGAGCAATAATTATCAATTTATTACTTGGTGAAGTATGAAAATTGGTTATATAGGATGGATGAGTGGAAAGAATGGAGGTGACCATGATAGAGGAAGTGGGAGGCAACATAGGCATGGAAAATTGAGCAACAGAAGGAGATGGAGGATGGGTCGTGTGAGGAGACCCCAAGTTCATACCTATCCCTATTGAAAGGGATAAAAGGATGAGAACACTCTTTCCATGGGAGATAAAAGAGAATATGAGGGAAATAAAGGTGAAGAGGGAGCAGAAAGGGTTTCCTGAGGATGAACGGTAACAATGGGGAAAGCATAAGTGACGAGGAGGGAAGAGGGAATAAGATGGGTACTGATGCTTCTTGGGTATGTTGAAGAGATTTGGAGTCAATTCATCAAGGAAGGGATGTGGAGTGCTAGATGGTTTTGTGTAGGATAATGAGTAACTAATAGAATTCTTCATACTGATGTAGAATTTTTCTATGAGTGACTTTAATTTCAGTGCAACACGAAGACCTCTTACAATAGGACTAAGGATTCCTTGGAAGGTACCAAATCTAGACGCAGAAGTGGCTGGAAATTTAGGGAAGTGGGGATTCCAAGGATAAATATTCCATGAATAAAGAAAAGTTTTGGTCTGAAGAAGGATTTGTGCAGCTCTATCCTGAATGGACACAAATTACTTCATAGATCAATCGGTTAAGGGAAATCCCAAATTTCAGTGTAAGATACATTTAGATCTCGTACAGTATGAATCCAGAAACGTAAATTCCATCACCAATTTCCCCTTTGAGAACAATACTATAAGTAAACTTTAGATGTTTATTACCTGGCTTCCAAGGTTATTCAAGATATTATCCTTTATCCTAATGGCCCTTCTATCCCTATAATAAAGGTTAAATATGTACTAAAGGTCTAAAACATTTAAATTATTGAGTGCTTTTTAATTGGATATCAGAATTTAAAGTTGGTCAATTCACTCATTCTAGGAGTCAAATTGTTTACTTGATTTTTTTTTAGATATCAAATGCTAATTTTATTTTCAATGTGAAAATAGAGGTGTTTCATGAATTTACTTTTAGAATAAAACATGGGGAAATAAATAAACCTACCATGTGTTTTCTTGAAATTGAACTTCAGATATCTTTCTTGTTTGAAGGCTTACCATTCACAATGCTTTCTTTCATCTCAAGAGCTCCAAATTTGCTAAGGATCCACTTATACCTCTTGGGACTCGAGGAGACATATTTGGGTAAACTCCTTAACACGACTCCTACTCCAAACATCCTTGAATGTAGATAAATTGTTGCTAATATACAACCACTAATGACTAAAATTAGCTTCTTATCACACATAGCATTGGTGACCCTTATCTAGGAGAGATTGGGTTCTAATAAACACATGATATTGTAGAAGAAAACATCATTAACTCTTCAAAAATGAGTTTTACTTCCTTTTAGGGACAACTAGAGGTAATACTTTTACACATAATACAAACATTTGGATTACCACTATCACACATGCATTCATCTGAATAGACCATCATTGGTTCTTAGTGCCATAAAAAACATATGGACATCATGAGTCACTCCCTAATTTTCTATTGGGCAACATTTCTTTCATTCCATTATTAAGGTGTATTAGACTGATTAATTTAGTCATATACTTACATTAAGGCATCAGTTATCTCTTATCATGGTGAGAAATTAATACAGCCCTCCTAGCCTACAAATACCCTTATGTCTTAAGAGAGTTTAAAAAAACTCTACTGAGAAGTGTGATAATGTCACCAATCTCTAAGATGAAGTCAATTCAGGGAACTGTCTTTGGAAACCTTGACACATATGGTTTGGGTTTCACCAAATATTTCTTGTTAACATGTTTGATACAATCATCCATAATTACATCCCAAGCATGTTGAGTTGACCTAGGATCTATTTTGACATATGTGGTGAATTTAGGAATCTTAAGGAGACCATAAAAAATAAATGGTGTCTAACCTGACCACAACTTATCCAACTTGATTCTAGATGGTCCTTGTGTTTGATTCGTAATGATTCAAACATGCAAGGATGAACTTTGGACACTAAGTAGAGATTGGAAAGGCTGCAGTGAGGAGTAATCCACTGTTGAGAATACATTTCATCCATATAATCAGAGAAAATTTACACTTAGTTCCAATATTCCTCCATGTCGATATGTCCCAATTCCATGTCTATAATCAATATTGTTATCGATATTATGATGTACCACTCCTTGATACTTATACTTCATTTCCTTAGATGAGTCCTTTTTTCCCTTTCCTTTACCTTTATCAGACATGAAGGATTGAAAAAATGATCTACAAAGCTTCAGAAGGCTCCTAGGAGAAATTTTAGTTTCAACCCCTACAAAGAACCTTAGATAGTCCAACACACTAGTTGGAAAACGTACCCTATTAAGCAACATTAGAAACTCGATGAACCTGTCAGGGTTTGAGCCATGTTCTACAACTTGAGATTCCTAACATACTTTTTCATGGTTTTGACCTCGCTTTGCACCTCTCAAAACTCGATAGGTTGTAGGGAAATGAAACTTTCTTTGCACTATAGGAATTCTAAAAAAAATGGCGGAAATTTGACCTTTCTTTACAATGACAAAAACCTGAAGCATTAGTGGAGAAAATATTGTGTTCGATAACTAGAAATTTTTGACACATTGTCGGTAATGAGACCTGCTTTAACAAAGGGGAAAACCCAAAATTCCATTTTGAATTATAAATCATTAAGTGAATTCTTCCAACTTATTTCTTCTGAAATTATTACCATAATAAATAAGTTAAAAACCTAAGAAATTTCACACTTATCAAGGTAAAACAAAAATTCCAACAGAAAAAGACAAGGGAGGAGTAACAAATTTTGAAAAATTAAACACAACTCCTCAACTAGAGAAAACCAAGATAAAAACCCCTCAAAATGTAAATGTAAATCAACAAGAAGGATAATCCCTTATCAAAAGATGAACTAGAAGGTCAAATCCAAGAAAATTGACTGAAAATTTTGAAAAAAAATCCAATCGGGTTTTCATGATGTGAAAGGAGTTAAATCTTAATTATAGACAAAGTACAAGGTACAAATGATGTGGAAATCCCACATATTTATAAATGAAATTGGATTAATTACATGTAAGATGACACGTTTGGGCCACCAACTCCACACTGGCATTTATTGCATTGACTCAGGGGTGGAATTTTTACCACACATGATATGTTTAATTAAGTCCCAAAAAACCGATACAAAAGAGATGAAAAATGAATTAGGAATCAGGTTTGGAAAACAATCAACATAAGACATTTAAATCACCCACCATGTTTTGATGTCCAAAATCTTGAAAGTCTGACACATTGTAATGTTTTAGGATTTGGATTCAGAAAACACATGACATGGTGCATGTTTTTTTCAGGTGAGATGTTCTGATGCACTCAAAACCTGAAACCTAAAAGGCTGCAGTGTTATAGGTTTTTTAGGGCATGAGGTGTCTAACCAAAAACATACAAAATGTTAGGAAAACCCCAAAATCCAATATAAAGGACAAAGAAGGCATTTTCAAAGCAATACTTCAAATGAAATATGAATTTCAATAGGTTCATCAACATGAAAATTTGATTATTTTTCTCCATTTTATTAATGAACTCAAAATGGGATAACATGATGACGTATCGAGTAGCATGTTGAAGGAAAGATCGTTTAGCATTTTTAGATAAGTCATAGGGTATTTTTGATTATGACAGATAGTCATAGATTTGAGTGTACCAGAGGTTTCTTTGATTGTATTCGATAAAATTGATAGAGGGTAGTTCATTGGTGTGAGATGGTTGATCAAGTATATGCACAAAAACGAATAATTTGAAATCATTAGTTGATAATGAAATGAGTGAGTCTAGTGAAACCATGGTGTTTGTAAACTTATTAGAAGATTGTTGAACTATTTGGATGTTTTATTGATTGAACGCTTCTAAGAGGAATTCGACAATGCTTTTGTATTTTTTTATAATTTAATTTTTGCATTGATAAATTCCTTTGATTTGATTGATAACAAGTTGAGAGTCTCCGTATATGTCCAAGATTTGAATGTCAATCATGAATGCTATTTGGAAACCCATTATGAGAGATTTGTATTTGGTCATGTTATTAGTGCATTCAAAGCTAAGTTTAAAGGATAGAGGGATAGCAATCCCCCAAATAAGTGTGATGATGATACTGACACCTCCCCCTTACTGACACTTAGATCCATAAAATAAAAGTATCATTTTGATAAGAGTATATTCTTGATTGATGGTTTTGTAGTCACAAAATCATGTAATTACTACTATTATTATACCGCCAAGTATGTTTTTTTATATATGTATTTTTTGTAAGAAAAGTATTCACTGACGACCCATTCCATTGTCCAATCATCCGTCTTGTATGTATTTATTGTTGTTTTTCTCTCACACTTGTCACTCACTCGCACACTTCTAGCCAAGTATCCAGGCTTCTCATTTGTTATTACTCACTCGGTGTCATCACTAGTATTTGAATAGAGCACCTAGATAGGTATTAGGGCACCCGAGGCACCATGGTCCTAATTTATAGGTGTCTTGGTCCCTGTCACACTTGATTTTTTAACATTCAAGGTCAGTCTTTACAATTTTTCCTCTCATCTCCCTAGCTACTAGTTCGCATGTCGTGTCATTAGTGTTAAAATTTGAACAAGAGATCCTTATAGAAACACAACATACATACTACCTTATGGGAATATTATTACTATCAAGGGCTATCTATCTACATAGATCAAGAGACTTTATTTGGGAACTATTCTACATCACACACTGCATAGGAAGGGGAGTATTCATTTTATTCCATCCACCATTTTGCATTTTATCTAGCTTCTTCTACATATGTCTACATCATTAGCACTAGAGAAACCTAGGCACTTTATTGCACACACAAGAACATAGAACTAATAAGTAGTGCAATGCTAAGTCATAATTCCATCCATTTGGTAGCTAAGGATGGTCTAACCCCTTTATTTGTATCTTTGTGTTTTAGGGTTTTCTTCATTGTGTGGGGTTTTACATGTGATTCTTCATTACAGGTTTTTGGCGACATCACCGAAACAAATGAGACATTTAACTAACCATAGGAAAAGTATATGAATACCTAGCGACCATATCAAGACCAAATTCTAAGCTGTTTTGCAGACCAGGGTGCCAAAATTTCAAACTAGGGCACCCACAAGTGCTCCTATCCCTCTCTAGGCACCCCAATCTGGTTAGATTTTCAGTTTCTGTTGTTTTCTTAAGATCGTTGAGACACTCTGATCCTCCATTTCATCACTCTATTTAGTCTTAAATCACTCTGAGGTAAGTTAAATTCAGGTAAGTACTTTCCCCTCTCATTTTATTTCATTTTAAATCACTAAATAAATTATTTAGCATTCACATTTCATTTATGTATCATTTATCATAGCTATACATTTCTAATTTCAATAAAATATTCATATTTTATTGAATCATTTTGGTGAACCTATAGCTTAGAACATTTTTCCCTAGGATCCAATAAAACCCTAATATCTAAGGATAACTCTCCTCCTTCTCAGCTCATCATTCCTTGTGTTAGTATCAATCCTATCTATGATGAGGCAACTATAGATGATCTTACGGATTTATATCATGATGCTACTATGTCAGATGATATTCAACAACAAATCTCAGCTAATGAATGAAATATACCTACTAGATTTGAAAATTCTTCTTTTAGCATCATGTCTGATCTGGCTAGCTTTTATGGTTTTCAACCTTGTTATACAATTAGCCATGATCCCCCTTCTCACATTTCCAAGGAAATTATAGATGACTATGTTATTGATTTCATGATTGGTCTTGACGCTAGTACACATGTGCATAATGATTTTCCTCCTAGTCAGACCACTACTATAGATACATTTCATACTTCTCCTATTTCTAATAATTCTTCTCATGATCCATCACATACTCGTTCACATTCTCATTCACACTATGTTGATGATTCAATTGATGACATTTTCATATTTGATTCTCTCTCTGATTTTGATGAAACAATTAATAGTCATGAGTCTACAACTTTACATGCACTTGAGTGTGAATTTCTTGCTCCATTGTCATCTTTTTATGAGGTTGTATCTACTAATATGCACAAATCATCTCCATCTATTATTTTATCCTATTCTATCACTCCATCTCCATCTATTATTTTATCCTATTATATCACTCCATCTCCATCTATTATTTTATCCTATTATATCACTCCATCTCCATCTATTAGTTTGTCTCCTCTTATTGTTGCATATCCATCTAACACTCTATCTCTTAGGGATGCTTCTAATGTTAGTCTTAAAGCTTCTATGGATATTCTATGTCCTTCATCACCTATAGATTTTTCACCACCTACACTTAGTGTGCCTTTAGCATTGGCTTCTCCTAAATCTCCTCTTGACATACCTATGATTACTCATAAGGAAAATTACAACTGCTTAACATGTTATTACCATTCTCTAATATTCCTTCACAATATTTCTTGTCTCTCATGCATGTTGTGGGTCATTTATAGTCTTAATTTCAATCACTCACATTAGAAATAAAATCTTATTATGCTTCCATTGATAACAATTCATTGCATGGAAACCCTATCCCCAAGAAGATTCATAACTCCACATTTCCTAAGGATTTTATCATGCCTACCTTTTCATGTTTCAATGGTACTAGAAACCCCTACTTACATCTGAAACATTATTGTATGGCCATGGCTTCATATTCTAATGATCAATTATTCTTAAAGCCTTTCGACATAGCCTTTCTGATGGCACTTTACAATGGTATACTAACCTACCATTTAGATCTATTAGCTCTTATCATGAGATGGAAGAATCTTTTCTCTGTCGCTTTATCATCAACAATGGCCCTAGAGTTACCTATGATAATCTACCTACTTACATCATGGAAAAACAAAAGGTGTCATGGATTACATCTTATGATTCAATGCTTGTATGCACTAATTATTTTTTCAACCTATCAATCTAGAGAAATAATTTATCTTCTATCATGATTTAATTCCAGCATTAATACAAAGATTACAATATGACACATGTGAATCATTCACACTTATATGCTATAAATTCATTGATCTAGAACAAGACCTTATTACCACAACATATCATAGATCCTTCAGGTATGGTTACTACTACATCATCATCTATTTCTTCTCCATTACCATTAATTAAGCATCCTACACGGTATCCATCTCCTCCTCATAAGAAAACTCAACCTAATACATCGCAAAAGTTTCCTTCTTCTCCTAATTCATGGACGGACACACCCCAATATTCTACACCTATTTTACGTGATCCATTGTATTTCTCACATCACGATCACCTACATGATGTGTTGCATGCTTTGATCAATGAGCATCTAATTATCTTACCTTCTAACTATCATCATCCAAAACACCTTTTATAACGTCAGCGTGATCAACCATATTGTAACTATCACTATATCAATGGCCATAGGGATAATGATTGCTTCACCCTTCATGATCTATTGCAATAATTAGAGGATAAGGGAATCATCTCCTTTGGCTCTCACTCATGTGAGAAGTCCATATCTCCTCTCCCTCATCCATGAGCTACTACTCCAGTTGAGTTATCCCCTCCTTCTAGTGCTATGGTAATTATTTATCCATCACCACAGGTCGTCACTCATGCGCGGTCTCCATCACTTCCATCCATCACTGCACCATCTAATCCATCTCACCCACCTCATCCATCACATCATGTTGTTGCTCCACATTTGCTTCCACATCCCTTGACATTCGCACCTCCCACTATTGCTCCATATGACACACTTTGGATCATATGCTCATGCTGCCTTCCATCCCACATGCTTCTACCACCTCGTTCCACCTTAGTCTTTGGTAGGTGATTATTATCACCTCACCCCTCTTTGGCGCACTCATTTTCTTAAGGTTCTTACATGAATTAGTTTGAGGGGTCTATTACAATAACAACCTCTCTCGATCACGCACTCTATTGATTCATCTAGTGCATTCTATCAAATTATTTCCAAGTGATGCACTCTTTACATTATATGGTTCATTCTTGAATGTTAAGGGGTCTTAGCTAAATGAACCTCATCATTTATATGCTGGGGGGCATCACTAATATTTCCCCCCTATCTTCATCTTACTAACATATGCTTCATTTCAATATAATGACTATATCATACTTTTACACAAAAATTGATCATTTCATCACAATTTCATGTGCACAATCATATTACCACATCATATATTATCATCTACATTATATCATCATCACATTACGCATTACTCAACAACAATATATTACAAATAAATTCCACAAATATGACTATAACTTAACACATCAAATATCATCCATAATAAAAACAATCACATACATCATAACATCAATACAAAATGAATGTAATCATCATATGCTAATAAATTTATCTATATATATATATATATATATATATATATATATATATCAATCAAAGTTACAAAACATCTTATCACTGGGGACAACTCCAATACATTGAATACATCTATATGATTCATATCTCATCATCGTTGTCACTATCTAGTGCTACAAGTGCTCTGGAACTAGAAGCCTCACCACTAACTTAGCACCACCAATCAAAACCGCTATACCTCTTCACTTGCCTACGTAATAGTGTATTCTCCATAGAGTTCTACGCAAAATGACTCTATAATGAAAGGAATTGTGAAAAAACATTATGCACTAAAGGACCTCCACCCAATTCCTATCTAACTCATTATTTCTCCTTATCTATCTCATCCCTCTCACTCAGAAGTATGGTACACGTCATTTTTGCTATGCCTACCAGCTTAAAAAATGGGCATGCTCACCTGCAATATCATCTACACACTCTAACATCCATCTATCTGCAAGTATGTTGGTTGGCACATTTTGTGTTAATGTGTAGATGGATGTGTCCACTATCAAGCTCCAATACGTGTCACCTATAACCAATAGCATAACACATTAGACAACCATAACCATCACATAAGCAAGTAACCAGTCATACAACATAGCTATATAGATACTCATGCTCTGTTGTCATCGCTTCTATGTTGTCTGGGGCATGTGCTTGCCCCTCCACTCCCCCTCCTTTTGGTAATACCGCTGCATCCAAAAACAATGAAAACAAAAAAATCCATTGATGTATTTTCCATCAAGCATGATATGCCTCCGTACACCCCATGTCATCTATGTCTATTATCTCTATCATCACATCAACCTCGGTTGGCCCGGGAGGTAATAGATGCTCTCTTATGGGCCTTGGTATAGCTTCAGCCATCCTTGGTACTCTAACACCCCTAACCCATATATATGGCTCTAGGGGCACATCCAGGCCATACCAAACTGTCGAGATACCCACTCCACCTTAAATAACTGGGTCACACCTAGGAATTGATCCTCCAACCACATAGTCCTCTGTATTCATTGTAACTCGATTGCATCCTCTAGCCATCCTCCATAATCTTGATATGGCCTCCATATCACTACCTCTGGCCCCGTCTGATCTATCAAAACTCTATAAGTATCAGTATCCATCTTTCTCTCATGCACATCAACCCATCTCTTAGAAAAAAAAATTGGTCAAGCTCACTCCACTCACAGACCACCAACTGGCCTCAATACTGATATATGCTCGTGGGCCCATACATGTAATAAAGTATTTGTTCTGATCCCACCTCCATGATCCTCCTGTGTAAATATATAAATATATCTATACAGGTGGGCCAACACACATCTAGCCTAGGAATACCTAATACCCTCCTCCTCTATCCACTAGAAAATATCATGCATCTTATATAAGATTCTCACACACCTCCCTCCACCACGATCGATGATGCAATAACCACGACTATAAATTTCTGCAAACGTGGAACGCCTGATCTCAAATTAATGTCCAAGCTAATATGGGCCTCTGTAGGTACTCAAGTCCCCAAAAAATACCACCTAGTGGCCCTCATCTATCTCTCCATATTATCCAGATCCATGACGTGTACCCTCTCGCCAACAACCGATAATCGAAGTATGCAATATAGATCCTCCAATGTGACTTTTATCTCACCAGTAGGTAGCCAAAATGTAAAAGTTTCTGCACACCATCTCTTAAGAAACGCTCTCAACATGGGCATATTATGGGGCACATCCCCCAACCTCACTATGTGTTGCAAGCTAGTACATTCCATAACCTCCTAATCATCATCTGATAAACCCAACCTGAGAAAATTAATCAAATGGTGACCACCATGAAACTACCTCAAATGGATATCCCTCTCCGTAACACCAAAAAAACAACAAATAATGTGTTATAGGACTATACATATGCAAACATCAACGCTTACGACATCACTACAAATCAAATTTCATGTTTACATCACTTAGAACAAAAATATGACTTTCTAGAATTGGGCACCTAGAGGCAAGATTGGGGCACCCAGGAGTAGGATGTTAGTGCCTAGATCTAGATGCTCTTATCCCAAAGGCCACTAACACCTTCACCACTCTTGTCTAGGTCCCACATGCCAATAAAAACAAAAATAATTTTTTTGTAAAAATTTCGCCAAAACCAACTACTACACATGCATTTTTTGAAAAATAATCACACTTACCAAGTCCTCCATTGTACACGATGCCCTAATGGTTACTACCATTGCAATTCAGCTAGGTCACAATGTTGTCACTTTTGGCATCCTTACACACTTAGAAGTCACTCTCACACTCACATAAAAGAAAAATGAGTTGACTAATCACTTTCTCAATTTACTATTTATAGCCACTTTTCATCATTCACTCTACTATGATAATACTTTATATTCACTACTCAAATAATACACATCGCATGATTTTTCTAATATCGCCCTAGGTACTATTATGTATGTCAAGTCATTGGTGTTGAAATTTGAACAAGAAAACCCTATATAAACACAACACACATACTACCTTATGGGTGTACTATTACTATCAAGGGTTAGCTATCTACATAGAGCAAGGGGCTGTGGTTGGGCACTATTATACATCACACACTGCATAAGAATGGGAGTATTCATTCTATTCCATCCACCATTTTACATTTTATCTAGTTACTACCTGATATCTCTACATCATTGGTGTTAGGGAAACGTAGGCAAATTATTACACACACAAACAAATAAAACTACATTGGGTTTAAGATTTAGAGCAATAGTCAATCATAATTCCATCCATTTGGCAGTTGAGGATGGTTAGAACCCTTTGTTTGTATCTTTATTTTTTCAGGGTTTGATGTTTTGTGTGTAGTTCTGTAGGTGATTCTTCATTACAGGTTTGTGGCGACATCAGCGAAACAAGTACGACATTCACTTGACCAAAGGGGAAGTATTGCAAATACCTAACAACCCTATCATGATCATATTCTGAGTTGTTTCATATACTAGGGCATCATATTTCAAATCAGTGTGCCCACAAGTGCCCCTATCTCTCTCCAAGTGTCCCATCCTGGTCAGATCTGCCTCTACTACTATTTTTTGAAGATCGTTGTGATACTCCAATCCACCATTTCATCACTCTATTTAGTCCTGGATCACTACGAGGTAGGTTTAATTCACGTAAGTACCTTCCCCTCTCATTTTATTTCATTTTAAATTACTAAAGAAATTATTTATCATTTACATGTCATTTATGTATCACTTATAATAGCTATACATTTCTAATTTTAATAAAATACTCAGATTTTATAGAATCAGGTGTTGATGGATTCGTCTAGAAATTATTCATATGGTAGTTGATTTTAGGGAGGGGAGCTTCTGTGAGTTGGTTGGAAATGGCTTGCCCCTTGATAAATTTTTGTGATATGAATTCTAGATCACACTCAGTCATGAGCATGAGCCAACGAGTGATATGATAATTGTGGTATAGTTTAAAATGCATAGCTTTGAGAGGGTTGAAACCAGTGAAAACATAAGTTTTATTATTAAGTAAATAGTGGTGAAGTTTGGAAGTCACGAATTACAAGGCACAACACAAATTTTTCTACTTTTTTATACCAAGCTTCATAGTCATGAAGTGTGTGGCTTATGTAGTAGAAATTTTTTTCTCTACCCTGCTCATCTCGATGAGAAAGCATAGCACTGAGGACATGATCAATAGTGGATATGTATAGGTAAACTAGATCCCCCTCACATGGAGGTGTGAGCATAGGTGATGATAGAATGTATTGTTTGAGATCATCAAATGCATTTTGATTGTTATGATCCCTTTTGAAATAGACATCCTTATGAAGGAGATGGTGAACAGGTTAACAGTGATATGAAATCTAGGAAATGAAATGCAGGACTGATTGGAGTCTACCTTAGAGGCTATGAAGTTGTTTGAGGTTTGAAGGAGTAATTTAGATGATGGCTTTGATTATGGAGGGGTTTACTTCAATACCCTTGATAGAAATGACAAACCCTAAAATACTTCCTATGAGGACATTGAATGCACATTTAGCAGGATTAAGGTGGAAGAAGAATTATATGAGATGAGAAAAAATGATTTCAAATATGGTGAGGTGATCTCCACATTGTTTATATTTTCCAAAGAGGTCGTCAATGAATTCTTCGAAATTTTTATGAATGAGATCTGTAGACAAAAAATCACACACTTTGAGTCATTATTTAGTCCTGAGATCATACTACTATTCATATGGTTCTTAAGTGAAAAGAGTAATAATTAACCCATGTCTTTGGCCATTTTTACATTGCTCTCTATCATTATTTTTGATCTTACACCCATACTTTCCCATTTTGTACTTTCATTCCGTGTTTTCCCTATTTATGACTAGGGCACACAACCAAAACTGGGGCACCCTAAGCATCGTGATCCCCTCTAGGCTCCTTGATCCTCTTTGTACTTTCCTTGCACTTTTTGTGAACCTTCTATCCATTTTAGCTTCTTATATTATTGGTGGTCAGCGTTTTCGGGGTTAATTATGAAATTAATGTAAGAGAACCATATAAATATAAAGTTATATGACAATAATGAGGGACTAAGCACTAAGAACTAGCTATCACCACATAAGGTTTCATCCATTAAAGGCATCTAAAGCTACATTTGCATCCATATAGCTCCATCAAAAGGTACATAAGGCTGGTTCATCTGCATCACACTTCATAGGAGGGAATTTCATTTTTTCCATGCACACATTTACTACATTCTACATCTAGTTATTGGCTCGCGACTTCACAAAGTGTTACTGGAACAAGAGCACCTAGGGCATAATTACGCACACACACCTATAACTACATTGGGTCTGAGATGTAGTGCAAAACTCAGTGATAAGTCCATCAATTTAGTAGATAAGGACATATCGACCCATTCATATGCATCTTTATTTTAATAGATTTTTGATTCTTTGTCTAGAGTTTTGCAAGTGATTCTTCCATTGCAGGTTTACTAGTGCTTCAGTAATCACACAACAACATTCACGTGATAGGTATCAAACATAGGAAAACATCTAGTGACACTCTAGAGGAGGTTTCCTAGCCATTTCTATAGACCAAGGTGCCTAGATCTCAGATAAGGGTGCCCACAGACACCCCTATCCCTCTCTAGGTGTCCCAGACTATCCAAACAGTCTAGGTCTACACTTTCTCAGGTGCTTGTGAGATGGTTTCATCCTTCTATTCACTTGGTATAAAATGTGACATAGTCTCGCGACATCTATGAATCAGCTAAGGTTTTATCAACCCTATTTACACATTAGGATTTTACATTTTATTGCTTAGATTGCTTGGGTATTATTCCAATATTTTATTACTTCATTTATGTCATTTATTTTAATTTTCCTATAGGATTAGAATACACTACGATAAAATCTATTTTAGATGATAATTTTTTTGAACCTGATGTATCAAACCCTTCCTTTTGAATATGTCTTCTCCTTATCAAGTCATGGCTCAATCATCTTATCCTTCTTTCACACCAACTAAAGTATTAGTTATAGTCACTACTGTTATTCATTACATGCAAGTGCGTACTCAAAATCCTCCATTCATCAATATAGTAATAAGTTATGTGCACACTAGTTTGTTTTTTTCCAGTGTGGCCTTAAGTGTCTTATGACACCATGAGTGATGTCCCATGTTTGCGACCCACTTTATGTGACTTACATCGTCCTCTTTGATGTTTACATTATCTACTTATGTTCTAGCTTACACATTATCTTTTTGGCTTAGAATTTTTTATACATGCATGTTCTTATTAACACTTGTTGTTTAGCTACCTTGTTTATTTATACCTTGGTTTCTACCAAGCACATCCCCTCCCCCCTGTAGGGAATTGTTTCAGTATCCATGTTCGGTCCTCGTTTGGGCTGCATTCTCCTATCCGTGACATTGCATGCACCCCCATATAGGGGGGCATCATTTGGGTTTATGCATAGAAACAATTAAATTCAATTTTTCATTTTTTTCCTTGACATAGTGGGTTATACATCGAGTGGGTTTAGACCAGTCTATAAACTTCGTACATAGCAATTTTTATAGGACAGGGTGTCCTTAGCAAATTCATGAGTAGTTAAAGGATAGAAGATAAACCAAACCTTCCTCTCTACACTTTCATGACATCGGATTGCCCAAAAAACAAGACAGTACAAATATCTCTTCACTCTTGAAAAGTAGTTACAAGTTAGAGGATAAATAAAACTTTTCTCCCTACACTTTTTTAGCTAGTGGTGTGAGATTGCCCAAAAATATTGCACAACATCGACAGGATCCTTTATACACTCTTTTTCTCATCACAAATCAGGTGTACATGTTCCTTTTTCATTTTTGTACTTTTTTTACATGTGTTTTTACACATCACACATGTACATGCATTTTTACAAATCACACATATACATGCATATTTGACTACTTGATCATCTTATCTTTTGGAAGTCTGTCCATATGGGAAGCAAGAAGTCAACAACAACACACACATGGCGGGTACATCACATACATGATACTAACTATGTAGGTACACTACACACATTAGGATCTACACACACGTTTTCACCCTAGGTTCACTCTCATCACTTATTTTCACTTTTGCATCTTTAGTCTCCATGCTCCATGTTTTTATCACACCACACTTTGTCTAGTCCTTCAGAACACACTCTACATGGATATTAGGTACACATCTCTATCTACTTTATGTTACCAAGCTTTAGGCTCACCAACATAAAGTGGGGGAGAATGTAGACACAAAATCACACACTTTGAGTCATTATTTAGTCTCGGTCTAATACTACGATTCATATGGTTCTTATGTGAAAAGAGTAATAATCTACCCATGTCTTTGGCCATTTTTGTATTGATCCCTATTATTATTTTTGATCTTACCCCCGTACTTTCCCAGTTTGTATTTTCATATAGTGTTTTCCCTATTTCTAACTAGGGCGTCCAGCCAGGACTGGAGCACCCTAGGCACTTTGGATGCCTTGATCCTCTTTGTACTTTCCTTTCACTTTTTGTAAACTTTCTAGCAATTTGAGATTTTTATATTTTTTTTGGTCGACCTTTTCGGGGTTGATTACAAAATTAAATCAAGATAACCATATAAATATAAAGTTATGTGACCATAATGAGGAACCAAGAACTAAGCACTAACTATCACCACATAAGGATACATCCATTAAAGGCATCTAAAGCTACATTTACATCCATCTAGCTCCATCTCAAGGCACACAAGGATGGTTCATCTACATAAAACTTCATAGGAGGGTACTCTATTGTTTCCATGCATACCTTTACAACATTCTACATCTAGTTATTGGCTCACTACTTCAGAAAGTGCGACTGGAACAAGATCACCTAGGGAAAAATTACACACACACACATCTAGAATTGCGTTGGGTTTGAGATGTAGTGTAGCACTTAGTGATAATTCCATAAATTTTGTAGCTAAGGAAAGTCCAACCTCTTCATATGCATCTTTATTTTTTTAAGGTTTTGATGCTTTGTCTGGGGTTTTGTAGGTGATTCTTCCATTGGAGTTTTACCATTACTTCGGTGATCACATGACAGGGAGCGAACACAGGTGAACATCCAACGACACTCTAGAGGAGGTTTCCTAGCCATTTCTATAGACCAGAGCACCCATGGGTGCCCCTATCCTTGTTTAGGCATCCCAATCTATCCAGACATTCCAAATCTACACTTTCTCAGGCACATATGGGATGACTTCCTCCTCTTGTTCACCTAGTCTAAATTGCAACATAGTCCAGTAATATCTGTAAATCAGATAAGGCTTTATCAACCCTCTTTACACATTAGGGTTTTAAATTTTATTGCTTATATTTTGTGGGTACTATTTCATTATTTTATTACTTCATTTATTTCAGTTATTTTACTACTCTTATATCATTAGATTACACTAGAATAAAATCTATTTTAGTTAATCAAGATCATGGAAGATATATTTCATATCAGGTTGATAGGTGGCCCCCACATTTTTGAGTCTGAAGGGCATGATACAGTAGCAGAAAGTCCCCTAAGGAGTAATGAATGACATTATATGTTGATCTTCAGTTACAATGAGGATTTTAATTTATCCAGAGAAGCCATCCATAAGAGATAGCATTTCATGGCTAATGGTGACATAAAAAAATGTGATTAATGTTTAGGAGAGGGAAGTCGTCTTTGGGGCAGGTGAGATTGAGATCTCAGAAGTCTATGTAGATGTGTAATTTTCCAGAGGATTTGGTTATAGGCACGATAATAGACACCCAGTGCACATAGTCAATGGGTAATATGAATCTAGCATAAATAAGATGTCATAATTCTTCTTTGATGAGGAGGGATGTGTGAGGGATCATCCTATGTAGTTAGTATTTAACAAGTTTATCATTAGAGATTTTGATGATGTTGTGAACAACAATGTTAGGGTCAATACCTGGAATGTCACTATATGACCATGGGAAGGCCTAAATATGTTTTGAAAGGAAAGCACTAAATTCCTTCAATTCCTATGAATCTAAGGATTGGCCAACCTCAACGACGTGAGAGTTTTATGACATACCTATGTTAAAATCGATAGTGGACTCATTAAGGAGTGTCAATGTGTCTGGTGCTAGAGTATTTTAAAGATAAAGATCATCTTCCCCCATATAGGTTAATATATATTGATCATCATAGCATTGAATAATATCGATGGTAGGGTAATCTTCATCTACCATTTCAAGTAATAGAAGTGGAATTGTCTCAGTGTCTTCATTAGTCTAATAAGTGGTCCTAAGGAATCACGCTGACTAAAAAAAGTTATATAGGATAGAAATTGTGTACTCAGTGTTAAAAGTGTGGTCAAGAAGAGGTGGAGAAGATTTTTTTGGTTCAGTCACAGATCCAGAGGCAGTGATTATGGAGGAATCAGAGGAAGGTTTTTCAAAACATAATCCATATTTCTCACAGGTCTTGTGGGACTGATCAAATAATAAGTCATGTACTCATTATTCATAATGCCCTAATCTGAAACCTTTCTTAGTAAAATAATGGAGATACATCTGTGCAAAGGACTGGTTGTATAAGAAGGAGAAATATGATGTGAGAGGTTTAACATGATGTTGATTATTGTGATGTGGGGAAGGAAGATCAATCCCTCTATAGAAAAAATTATTTTTAATATAAGGATAGATGAAGGAGATGATATCTCCCATGTTGGGTTCATAAATCAGTTCTTTATCAAGCCTTTTGTATGTGTTTGGTATAAGAAATGAATTAAGGGCCAAGAGATGATATTCCCACAACAAAATCTATTTCATGACACCTTCAAAGGAAGTTTCATTTGGAAACTTGGATGTGGAGACAAAGGAACTAGTAGGCTTGATCAGAGGATCATGGGTTCATTTTTTATATGAGCACATATTTTGGTCAGTAATTCATATGGAACTCTTTAAAGGGATTCGGGTCAGATGGACCAGTGAAGGTCTTGCCTTCACGTTCGTATTTCAGACAATGATGTAAGGTGGATGGGATACAACACATCATGTGTATCCAAGGCATTCCTAGTAGTATATCATATCGAAACTCTCATTTTATAAGATATAATAGTTTGTTAATACAGTTGACACCTACTTTAATAGGTAGAATAATTTTGCCTAATGTAGGGGCACCAATGTTTTTAAAGGCTCACAGTATTGTAAGCAAGTGAGTGACGATAAGATTGGGTGACTGAATTTGGTTGAAAGCATGTGATGATATGATATTGATGTTAGTGTCATTATCGATCATAACTCTGTTAATGATAGTATCATTGATTTGGATCGTGACAAAAAGTGGGAGATTATGATCTTCGGGTTGTAAATATGGGACCTATGTATCATCAAAAGTGATAACGGTGGACATTTTAAGAGCGCTGACCAGGTTTTAAAATGGTTGATGGTATTTTTATAGTATTGATATGGATTGAAGTGCTTCAATCATCTATTTTCGATGTTGTGGTGAGGTTCGCACGAGTTTGTAACAAGACATTTTAATGGGATCTTGATGGAGATACTTAACGATGGTGTTTTTTACATATGAGGTGGACTGAGTTTATGGAGTGAAAAGAATGGATACCTTTTCCTTAGAAGGTTTTAAAGGACTAGGTGATTTGGGTGTAAGATATATAGAGAACTTAGGCTTATTTTGATTTGAAGCTTTAGGGTATTTTTATGCGGGCTCTAGTTGTTATACGAATAACATCGATCTGATAGAGTGGGGTCTTATTAGAAGAGGCCTCACTTTTTTTGGATATGGGTGTGATGTTGGACGATGGTTTAGAGAGTGTGGATTTATGATGGGTTTATTTGACTTTATTTGGATATTTTATACGTGCATGCAAAATCCTTTTTTGGTGAGACTCTGGATACATCGTGAAGGGATTTGTAATCCTCAGTAGAGTGTCCTAAAGTATGTTGATACTTACAGAATTCTTCGAAGTTCTACCAATATTGTTTCCACCCTTGAGGGCTAGATGATTTGAGAAGAGGTAATTCTATAATGGATAGTTGCATGAGCATTTCAAGGGTTTTCACATATTTTCTTATCGAATTTGATGTTGAATGAGTCTATGTTTCATCTGACGGATTGAGAAGTGGGGTGGATGAGGTAGTTTTTTGTAAGACCCATTTAGGTGCAACTCAATGGATGACCTTAGATTATATGACAGTAATTGTAAATTTGGATAAAGGATGAGGCCCTAGGATGGAGGGAAAGGGAATTGTATATTGTGATGAGGTGATTTGATTAATTTATAATGTAATTTTTTTTTCTAGATGGGTGATTTGTGTGGTGCGTATTAGATTTGTGAATATTTTGCAAGTGATGTTGGATGATTTGGTCATCAAAAGAGATCTTAGTAATTTTGATGATCGGTTTCTTTTCAAATATCTACAAGGAGGTCACGCATGAGTTAGAAGTAGATGTGGTAGATGTTTAAGGGTCTGCGGTCTTGTGTGTAAAAAAACTAGGGGAGTTGGAAGACTTAGCTGGTGTTTCTATAGCATAAGAAGTAGCCATTGGAGACCTGGGTGAGAGGTTTTCGATAGTATTGATGGTATGATGAGATTGGATGACATTTGATTGGGGTTGACTAGTGGATGGGGCGTGATTAGGAAAGGCTTGTTTAAAGACCTCCAAATTTTGATTTGGAGGTGCATTTGGAATATTGAGTTGTAAGTCACCTTTTTCAATAAGATCTTGGAGGACATTTCTAAACAAATGACACATTTTGATGTCATGGCCTTGGACTGGATGGAATTTGTAATATTCATTTTCTCGATACCACGAGAGTTTTGGAACATATGTGTCGATGGGGTAAATAGGAGGGAGTGTGATCATACATACAGCTAGGAAATTTTTGAAGACTGCACTATAGGATTCCCCAATGGATGTATAGTTACATTGAGGGTGGGTGTGTTCAAGATCCAAACAAACTTTATACATAGATTTCATGATGACCACGTTAGCCAATCCTTTATATTTGTCATTACTGGAAGAAGGTTTAAACAAGGAATCAGGATTGGGTTTCTTCTATCTAAGTTTGAATTTACCATCTGTTAGGGCACAAAGTTCTAATTTGCATGCCATGGTAAATGATTCTTATAATTTGTGAAAATATTAGATCTAAATCATAGATGATATATGTGTATGGTGGAAAAAAATGTGTCTAGACAACATGCACTCTTATCATCCGTTTAACTGAGGTATCAAGGAAATGATTAAGAGACACACAAATATTGGTACACAATGGATAGAATTAAAAAGGGTTATAGGGATCGCTAAGATAACATACCCAAAGGGAAGTAACCCTTACACGGATAACTAAGGGTTTCTGAGGCCTAAGATCGAGAAAGAGGAAGGAACCCTATTGGGGTATCAACACTATGGGGGTAATTAAGAAAAAAATAAACATGCAATATTTATGCTAACCAAAGTAAACATACAACATAAGATAAATATCTGAATAAAAATATGCTAAAATAACATGTGCATAAGATACTAGATTAACATGCACATAAGAAAAGAGATAGGAGACTACTCAATGCAAAATGAAAAGTCAAATTAGAACACTTACCTATTGTAATACACCAAGAGAGAATACATTTTGGGTAGAGAACATAAAACAATCCTATCCTAACTCACTATAGGTGACCCAAGAGTGCAAGCAAACCAATCCAATAAGAAGAATATCTAATCCAAGAGTTAAGGTGTAAGAAATCTAAGAGATGAGCGAGTAGATGTAAGTTGATGCAAAAGAGTAGAGAAAATGGTGAGTTCCTATATATCTCCATGTCGTGTGTTCTTATGTGATATTTTCTTTTTGGTATTTATATTGATGAAATAACCCATGGGTGATGTCATCAGCGAGGGAGGGGAAATGAAAAGTGGTGTGTGCAATGTGTCGTGAAGAATGAAGGTTATGCAAGAAAAAAGTAATGTGTTCATGTGCAAGTAAGGTGTCAAAGTGTGTACAGTAAAGTAAAAAATAAGAGAAAAAGAGGTGCATAAATAGGACCAAAAGGTATTATCTCTCTATGTATGGTCCCTAACCCAATGGTTACATGAATAATCATACCCCTATCATAGAATGAGCCACTTAAGGAACCCGTTCCTAGAAATAGATGCATTAGCGACCTTTAACCTAGAAGAGAGATTTTTAGTAACATGTATGAAATAATAAAGCATTAAAAATAAGGTGCATGCAATATGTTTAGCACATAATTGAGAAAATAACTTGATCAGTTGAGTTTGTGGAAGTGAGAACGATAATTGATTGATGATGCCACACCAGTGAGAGACAAAGTAGATAACATATACGTATTTGAATTGTTTGATAGCGTAAAGGTTTGTAATGGAGATTTTATGAGCGATGTTGATGGAGAAATGTTCTAAGAAAAGTTGTGCAAGTTGTGCGAAGGAAAAAAAGTGAATATTGTGAGATACGATTATATCAATCTAACACAGGTCATGCTAAGGACATAGGAAACGTCTTCAACATGAGATCTTGATCATGTGTGATAAGATAACATGAATGGTGGAAGGCTCGGATGTGTTGTTGAGGGTCTTCCTTACTATAAAATTTAAGGAACTTCAAAATTTCCTAGTGTGGAGGGTAGGATTTGTATAGTATGGAGGGATGAATAGGTTCATTATGGATTTTTTCATATGATAGGGTGTTTTTAGGACCCATAGAAGAAACCTCGATACTAGAGATCATATTCATCAATGCTTGTAAGGGATCATTTTGTGATGATTTTTGTTGGGGATTGAATCATGATGAGATAGGTTTATTATGGACATGTGGGTTTAGTTGTTGATATAACTGATAGGGTAAAGGGATGTTATGCTGGAGGGGACTACTCATGGGAATGTTATGGATAGGTTATGAACTGAAAGTTTTTTATGGTTGAATTTACTAATATGGATAAGGATGGACGTGTTGATCAGGGGTTGAGACGATTGAGGTAAATACTGGGATGTGATGAAGTATAAATGAGGGGTTGAGATGATTTTGGGATGTATTGAGATGGGATAGAGGTGTTGATGAGTGGTTTGGATGGTTGAGGTATATAGAGAATGGAATTGGGAGATAGGGACAATTGGTACATGTTATAAATAAGGGTGAGTGTTAGTGATAGAAATTGTATTAATGAGGGGTATTAATGTTGGGATGGACACAAAAACAATATGAATATAGGACATGGGTTGTTATGAAAGGGTGGGTTGAGACACATGAAGTGGGATGGCTATCGAGCTTACAGGGGTATTTGGGAAGCACTAGAGGTTATGGTACTAGAGGTGGAAGAAGATGTGTTAGTGTTGTTTTGTAAATATGAAGAAACCTGATGAAGGATCCAATGATGAAGATGGTTGTTGATTTATTGTGTCTTGTGATGAGAAAACATTAAGGTCAAAATTGATGATTGGAACCGAGGTGGTGGGACCTGATGTTTCTGACCCACCTGCAGTGGAATAGAGATGGAGCTGTTGGATGACCGGCTCATGATTAGGATCAATAAGTAATGAAGTTTCAAAGGTGAATGTAGATATAGGAGGACATTGTACAAGTGTGGGTTGTTGGAGGAATACACCTTGAGAAGCAAGATAAACATTAAGAGCCATAGGGTTTGAATCCAGAATTTATGTGAAGACCAGAGCACTACTATTAAAAAAGTGAGGATTGGATGGATCTGGGATTACTAATGTGCCTGATTGACTGCTAGGAGAATGAGGAGGTTCATGATTGGCTACTGAAGGTGATTGAAATTGGTCCATTATGCCTAGAATCTCATGAAGGTGAGTTTGTATATTATCTAGGGACTCTTGGAGATGATCAACCATATTTCCAAAGTCTTGTAATCAGGATTGTTGTCTAGTTATAAAAATGAACTAAAAAAAATCACTAAAGAAAAATTCAAAGCTATATAGCTGACTAAAATAACACAAATAAGTCACACAAGATAATTTATTATTTATCTTGATTAAATTAGAAAAAGTGTAAAACGTGAAAAATGGCTAAACATGGTACTAAGAAATGGCAATCTAAGGCTGATTTCAGGTAATGTCAAAGTATGGAGTCCTTGATATACCCGAAGGCACGTGAGGCCCAAATCTATGTTGGTATTGGTACAAGGTATGGTATTGGGGACTGCCCCCTCACTTCACAGTCCCACAGCGATAAGGGTGTCAAGTGTTAAGTTGATATACCGCCCACCAGATTTTTATACTCGGTCAGAACACCGAGTCGTCTTATCTCTTGGTGGTGAAATCCAAGTAGGTCCATTTGGGAAGGAGTGTCTAGATGCAAGTTAAGCTTGTTCTGGTTTAGTCATGTGTGAAGGGATTTATGTGAATGCAATTCCTTAAACCCCTAATTAAGCTATATGATCTGGCAGATATGAGTGTTCATTTTAAGATCCAAAGGAAATGTTTTAATTTGATGAAAACAAACACATAAAATTAAGTACTAAAATATTACATGATGAAAGAAAAGAGCGTACCTGTAATCACTTTTCCTTTTTAATTTTTTTGAGTTTTAAGTTTAAAGAAAAAGCAACAACGATGTGCTCCAAGTTGAAAGGTTAGATGAAGTAGAAAATAAAAGAAATGGAAACTAAAAAGAAAAATATAAATGAAAAGGGGACTTGGGTCCCACTGGGTGTGCTAGGATGTTTAAGGTATTTTTCGGTTAGTGATATAAAATGCATAAAATAATAAAAACTCAAATAAATAGGGTTTACCAATAGTTGCACCGACAATCGCAATGTCAGGATGATGGAATGTGCAAGAAATGTGAAGATTCCTCTTTTTGCCAAGTGAGAGAACATGTATACAAAGACAGCTAAACTAAAGGATATTAGATAAATATGATAACAAGTTTCTCGGCAAAAGTTGATCCTAGGAATCAAAAGGGATTTTCTTTAAGGGTGTTAACTTGTTAGATACAATTAAGTTATTTTGATAATGATAAGATAGATAATAACAACAAATGATTCAGAACTCAAGAGGGGTAGTAAGACCCTATCTAGTTTCGTAAGTGGTCTAGGATAGGGTGGTGGCAAGCTCGAAGTATTTAAAGTATTCATACCATAACTCTTGCATAACTTCTCACTCTTCTTGGAGGATCTTGATCTAATCCTCGATGTCCTCAATGTTTGGTGTGAATGTGATGGCACACAAGCTAAGTTTGTGGAGGATATCAAATTGTTCTCACACGAATGGTTTTTATACAATTGGAAGATCGTATATATTGGTGATAGGATGTGACAGACCTAAAATGATCATCTACAAAGGATCCGTCTTGCAACCAACTTGATACACCCAAAATCAAATAGTTTCTAAATGTAATAATGTTAGAAATGATAAGAAAACATCGGGATTGATGATAATTAGATACAAGATGCCTCTTTTGATAAGAATAATTGATAAAATAGATAATAGTAAATTCCAGAGATAGGGGAGTAATACTAGAATTGATTAGGAGGAGTCTAGAAGTTGTGTACTCTGAAAAATAGACATTCAGGTATGTTTGCAAGGCTAATGACAAAACAAAGGGCTATGGATGTCGATCGACGACGATCAGGTATAAAATGTTTTCTTTGACAAAAGGTTAGATAAAACATGTCGTGATTAATGACAGACATATTTTACAATGAAGAGGTTAAATATGGGGAATCTAGGAACACTTTAAGATTCCAAAAATCATAGTTACTAGGTTCGGCTAGATTTGAATGAAATCTGGTTCGAATCACATTTTTTGAAGCGATCGGATAAATCCAGTTTGATTTGGTAACTTTTTACACAAAAACCAAAAAAAAAACCTAAACCTAAACTCGTTAACCCAAGACGCGTTAAAATGCTATAAAGCCCCTGCAAATCGGTTGTTAAAATACAAAGTGCTTCTACATTCGTTTGCAAGGTAATATTCAATGGCAAATGCTCTCAATCAAGATTGTGAGATAGCAAAACAGTGAACATCATTGAGCATTAACTTTACGTATTGTGAGAGGTCTAACCGACAGCGGCGATGGTGGTGAAGGTCTAACCAAGCAGCAGTGGTGGCAGACCTCGTAGCGGTGGTGGCGGAGATCGTGAGAGGTCTGACCAATGGTGGTGGCGGCAGTGGAGGTCTGAGCAGTGAGCAGCAATAGGGAGGAGCTCGTAGCAGCGGCGACAGGGAGGAGCTCAAGCAGTGGCGGCGGAAAAATATAGGTATGTCTAAATATTTGTTTTCATTTGATTATAGGTTTTATTTATTTTATAACTTTATAAGATTATTTACGTATTGTTTGTTTGTTTTAACTTTTTAGGTTTTTAATATAGTTTGTTTTTAATATATGTATTATAAATTTATAACTTTATATTTACGTATTGTTTGTTTTTACTTTATAATAATATAACTTTATTTATGTATTATAACTTTATAACCTTTTAGGTTTTTAATATAATTTGTAATATTGTTATATAGTTTATAATGTTATTATATTATTTATGTATTTTTAAATTTATTTTTAATTATTTATAATATTATTATTATTATATTTTATTAGTAATTTATGTATTTATTATTTTTAAATATATTTATTTTTTATTATTTTAAAATAAATTTATTAATTTATGTATGTATTATTTTTAAATTATAGTTGTATTTTTAAATTTATTTATTATTTACAAAATAAATTAATTAATTAACTAAAATAAATATTACATACATAATACTATAATTTATAAATAATATTATAATTAATTTATCGAATAATATTTATTTATATTATTATATGTATTAGTTATTTATGTATGTATTATTTTTAATTTAAATTATTAGTAATTAGTTTGTTTATTTATTTTATTTTATTAAAAATAAATTAATCTATTAAAAATAAGTTAATCTATAATTTAATTTTATTAATTATTTATTTCAAGTAAATAAATTACTTTTATAGTTTTTTAATTAGTGTTATAGTTTTATTTATTTCAAGAATTAATATATTATTATTTACTTATTGATTTAGATACCTTTTAATCTTTATGTTTTATACTTTTTAATATTTTTATTATATTACGTGAATAATATTTTTCAAATAAATAATAAATTATGCCATTTAATTTTTTCACAATTTATTATTTCATTTTTAATAGTTAAATTTTAAATACTAATTATGATGATCTCTTACATTTGTCGTCAATAAAATGTATATGTATTGAAATTGTTTATCATTTTTTTTGTAGGAAGGTGAATTCATCAACAACGCCATGACAAGTAATCAATTGGAGATGAAATGCATTGTCCTGCGAGACCATGAAAATAATCTCAGAAATATGAGATGCACTCTATGTAATTCAAATATCACAAGAACCATAACAAGGGTTCGTAATCATTATATTGGGGGTAAAGATGTGAAGACTTTCCTAGTTACAAAAGAGGGAGGGAAGTATGTTGAATTCATTAATCGAATTTGAAGCAAATATGAATTGAAGACACTTGTAACATCAGTAATAACTTCAAAAAAAGCCAAAATCCAAAGTAGTATGTCACATATTGGCTCTTTTAGTAGCTCAACTCCTTCATCAGCATTTTCCCAAGGAAGTAAAAGTGGACAAGGGATGTCTCAGAGTTCATTGAAATCATTGTGGAAGCCACAAGTAAAGCATAATGTTGACAAATTGGTGGCTTGATTTTTTTATGCAAATGCCATCCCTTTCAATGTTGTTCAAAATCCCCATACAAAAGCTATGGTAGAGGGGATTGCGAGTTTTGGGAAAGGTTATACAATGCCATATTTTGAAATCCTTAGAACTACTCTGTTGGAAGAGGAGGTGTCATCAATATCTAGCGAACTAGATAATATGAAAAAGAATTGGAGAAAATCAAGATGCACTATTGTAAGTGATGGGTGGTCTGATACAAAATGAAGGCCCCTCCTAAACATTCTGACACAATATCCAAACTGTGTTATGTTTCTCAAATCAATTGATACAAGCAAGTAGGTAAAGACTGCAGATTTCATTTTTAAATGCATTGAATCTGCCATTCTAGATATTGGAGAAGAATATGTAGTAAAGGTTATTACAGATAATGTAGCAAATTGTAAAGCAGCAGGTGAACTTCTTATGGCTAGCTTTCCTCGTCTGTTTTGGACCCCATGTGCAACTCATGTTTTAGATCTTTTGCTTGAAGATCTAGCAAAGTTAGAGTGGGTAAATAATGTTGTTAGAGAAGGGAAACATATTTCCAAATTCATACTTAATCACCGCTTGACCTTGAGTTTGTATCGGTCATTTGCAAAGTGTGAACTTCTTTCCCCTGCTGAAACAAGATTTGCATCCAATTTTATCACTTTGCAGAGAGAGGTGGAGGAGAGGACAACTCTGAGAAAAGTTGTGGTGAGTGAAGAATGGGCACAATCTAAGCTTTCTAAAGAAATCCTTGCAAAATATGTTGAGAGAATCATCTTAGGAAGTTCATTTTGGGAGAATGTTGAGAAGTCCTTAAAGGTGTTTGAGCCACTTATCCAACTGTTGAGATTGGTTGATGGCATGAAACCTTGCATTAGCTTTGTGTATGAGGGCATGGAACAAGCAAAGGAACAAATAAAAAAAGTACTTGCAAATGATTCTGAAGTTCAGCAAATATGGGACATTGTGGACATATGTTGGGACATGTTACATCATCCTATCCATGTAGTAGGGTGCTATTTAAATCCTAAGCTTATAGAGGTGGATCATGATGCAGATGAGGAGGTAAAGAACGGTGTATTGGAAACTATAAACAATTTGGTTCGTGATGATGATGAGAAGGCTAAGGTGAGACGGAAATTCACTATATTCAAGAACCAAGAGGGCATGTTTTCTCATAAGGAGGCACAAGAAGACATCCACTGCATGGATCCTCATTTATGGTGGCAGACTTATGGTTCTTCTACTTCAGAGCTTCAAAAGCTTGCCATGTATATTCACAGTCAGTGTGTCAGTGATTAAGCATGTGAAATAAATTGGAGTACACATGATTTGATCCACACCAACAAGAGGAATCGACTGGGAGCTTAAAAACTCTCAGATCTTGTGTTTTTTCGTAGCAATTTGTGTTTGTTTGAGAACAATATTGCAAAAGAAGATGGCGAGACTCACTTTGGAGCATCATCTATTGAAGAAATTCAAGAAATCATTGATAGTGATGATGAACATGGATTAGATGATGGTGCTAGTGCTAGTTTTGATTTGAAGAAGGATTTGATGTTGAAGCAGGTTTTGATGTTGCAAATGTTTTAAACTTTTAAGTTTCATTTTAGTGTGGAGCTTAGGCTCGAAACCATGTCACTCTTTTAATTGAATTTCAAACTCTTTTGCATTTCTCAATTCTACAAACTTTAATTTTATGTTTTTATGATGATGATGATGGTAGATTGATACTTTTTGTATGATTTGTCTACATATAATAATATAAGTGTACAATAATATAAATATAAAATAATATAAGTATATATATTCCGAACCATATTTTTCTGGATTTTTTTAGATTTTTTTGAGAACTCTGTATTTTCAAAAAAAATTCCCTTCTGAATTTAATCAGATTTTCAAACTTGGTAACTATGCCAAAAACAAAGATTCAAATACATTTAGGAGGTTTTTGAAGTAAACAAAGGCTAAGCGACCAATCGATGTTGATCAGGGATTGGAGGTGATTTTTTTGAAAGTCACAAATATTCTATAGGTGATCTTAATGATTGAATGAGAGGAAAATTTCAAGAAGACTATGTAAGATGATAGTGACGACAAACTGTAGACTATAACTAGTGTAACACAAGTTGACAAAATGACAAAAGAGGTAGTACTAACCTTGATAATTGTTTGAGGATGATAGAGATCCCAAAAGAATCATTGATGATCTGAGAGATTCCTTATAGGTCTTGATAGTAGAGTGTTGATAATCCTAAGCATCGAGATGTTTTCACAAGTGCAACAACTCATTCTCACACACAATTTCTGACTAGTTGAGAAATGGAGATAGATGTTGGCTAAATAGAATCGACAGTGACCGTAATGATCATTGAAGATTGTGGATCACCTTTGATTTAGTCCAAGAGGTTACAAACTAATAGGAAAAATATGGAAAATGGTTAAAACCACTTGCCATATGAGATGCTAGGTTGTTAGATGGATGGTGGGGGGTTAAGGATTCAGGTTGTGAGAGGTTAGGGGGTTAGGCTGGGTAGGATAAATAGGTTAGGTTGGTTTTTAGGTGGTTAAGGTAGGGTAAATGTGATTTACAATAATAAATGGAGTCTTATGACGGTAATTTATAAGTGTACTTAGGATAAAAAGAATAATGATGTTTGTAAAATAATGTACTTAATGTTTGTCGGGTCACCTAGGGGTGAAAAAATGATGTCTACAATTGCATCTAAATCCCTAACACTAACTGATACTTTTTTTTGACACAACTTGCATTAGAAATTTAGTGGAAGTTTAGTGTTGTTTTTTGTGTTAGGTAATATTACATAAAAAATTTAAATTTCAGTTGTGAAAAAAAAATTATGACAGTTTTGTGTCATTGTAGTTTGCATATATTTGTTTTTCTTTAAAGATATTTTTTATGTTATTGGCATTAGGGAGTTAAATAACCTAGGTTATAACATCAAGGAGTTTAATATATTTTAGTTTTCAAGCATTTGTCTAGTTTTCCACTCTTCACGAGATCTCAAATTATTGGTTAGAGCATAAAAACTTGGGCTACACAAATTTACCAATGATTTCCATTGGTTTTAGAACTTTAATCAGGAAATGAGAGATAAAATCCTCAAATTCCACCTTTTCCAATTTGAGTGTGTTCCTTTTTCTATGAAACATCATTCAAAGAATTATTATAATATAAATAGACCCCCTATAATATACATTTCAATGTATATGATGTATGAAATAGATTTCTTGTAATATAATTTTTTAATATGAGTGTATTGTCATTGGAATTGGATACTAGAGAAATTTTGCTAGCAATACTTTAAAACATCAACTAAAACCATTAAAAATTAGTCAATACTTAGAAATCTATGAGTGTGACAAGTTGAGTTGGAATTCACATAATCCTCATAACTATAATTTCCTATACATGTTTCTCTCTAAATACCAACTCTTTAAATTTATCCTCTGTATATTTTTAGAGATTATTCTTCTTTATTTCACTCCCATATGCAAAATAAAAAAAGTAAACCCAATAAACCAACAAATAATTGTTTATAAACATGTAAGAGAAATAAATGTTTATTTGAATGAATTGATTAAGTTGTGGGATATATTTTTGAATCTATAGGCTACCCTAATGCTAATCTTGACACATTTGAATCAACACTCCAAAAACAATTATGTCAACATTAATTCCAATGTCTGAATTTTCAATAATGGATTGGTGGGATTTTTAAATGTACATGGGTTATGACACAAATTTGTGTCAGCAATAATTCTAATACCAAGTAAAATATTTGATGTACTTACATCATGGGTGTTATTATTGGCGGGTTCTAACAAAACGTGACACACTTTGCATCAATTTTGTGTCAATGGAAATTGACTCAAGAAGTGACTTAAATTTGTTTGAGAAATTGTGAAATGCCAAAAAGAGACAAAAATTGGCAAAAAAATCAAAATATACTAGTGTTGTAGTATTTAGAGACAAAATTTAAGTAAGAACGACCATTTTGGACAATAAAGTCATAATTTCTCTAGAAAGTTTGTTTTCACTAGTCTTAATAAGTAAAGGCCACAAACAATTGAATTTAGTGTTTAATTCCTCATTATGAGGATAGTTCTCTTGAATAAGAGATTAATTTTCTAGTCATCATGCTCACATCTTACTATATTTTCCTACAACTTTATTCAAGGTATCCCAAGCTATATAAAGATCCATGTCACCCTGAAAACAAAAATTCAATTTAGGGGATACTGACTCACCTATAGTACCTTTAGATTCATCGCAATTGTTTTTCAAAAATTTCCATTGGATAAGGTCAAGTGGTGTAAATTCTTCATTCATTTCAATGTAGTAAAGACCCTTTTTTAGGATCACATCAACAATAAATGTTGTAGGTCAAAAAATGGGTTAGAATTTTTTGTATGTAATTTATTTTCCAAAAAACATTTTTAAAAATACACATAGAAATGATCATATTGATGATAAAATCACAATGGTGCAGCTACCATATAGGAAAAAAAGTTTTCCAAAATTGTTCCAAAAAATAATTGTTAAAATGATTGTCTCAATGTGTGTTCACAATAGTGCAGTTTTATCATGGGTGAAAAACAAAATCCATATTTTTTGAATTCATATGGGAATGGTATTTTGTTGTCTTTTTGGACTAAATTTTAGTTTAAATTGTAAAATTCCATATGGATTAAAAAAAATACCTTCTTTATTTTTGGAGAACACACCATTTGCACTACACTTTTTATTTGTTTTATTTTGATACTATAAAATTATATTAAAAACATAGGTATTTGAAATTGTAGATCTTAAGAAAAGTTTTGAATTGAAAAAATAATTATATAATTTTAGTTGAATAATGTTTTGAATCAAAAATTGAAAACTTGTGGTATAACTTAATAAGATTTATGAGCTCAAAATGCGACAAGAATTTTTTTTTGTTTATGAACAAGATTTATGAACCATTATTGTAACACTAAATAAAGATCTAAAAGAAGATGGAAACATGGTGTAGACACTCCAAGTATATTCAATATTTCTATAGAATTTATAGGTTAGGGAGTCTGAGATTTATATGATCTCTAACATATTCATTCCATTCTTAAATAACAAACAAAATTAATTAAATATATGAGATTTTCACAATTTGATATTGAGAGATTTATTTGGAATACTATGTGGAATTTTATTATATTATGATGTTTCAGGTCAAAATTCTAAACCCATCATCAGGAAAAAATGATTATGAATAATAATAAGATTTCTAATCTTGTGTTTATATACCAAAACAAAATTACAATTAGTTAACGCTTTATGTCCACAATAGATTGTTGTAATCCACTCTAATTCATAGCTTAGTGCATTAAATCTCATCTCCTACTATGATACATGACTTCAAATGTTTTCTCAAGAAGAATACAAACTCCTCTTATATAAAATACCATTTTCATGGGTCACACGTCATGCTCCCTAAGAACCCAATGATTCATGTCTGCATCTGAATCTCCACTAATGGATGATGTAAATCCCCAAGGTAGTTTGATTTCTTCATTTAGATTGGTGTATTCATATAAGGTTCATGCAAGACCATATATTGTATATGTCTTTGATATGGTGAATCGTTGATTGATGTTGATTTTTACTCATATACAAATGTGTTACTATATTGCACGGGCTACGGAATTTCATTTGACTTGCACTATAACTACACTTTTCTAACTCTTTATGCATTATGTAGAATGCTATTTCTTGGTACTTCTTTTGGTTCGTGGCCAAAATTTCACCGCCTCTTTCAGTCATGTAAATAGAGAGAAACCAAATATTTGTTATAATATAACATTCCTGCTCTACCTTATTTTTTGATATCAATATGATGGAGTCATCCAAGTGGGATTCCACTTGATTTAATGGGGGTATTTATACTCATTTTCCCATCATAATCCCATATCTTGTGAATGAGAAATAGATAATAGGTTTCATTAGTTTTCATATCAACAATTTAAAACTCTCCCCTCAAACTAAAATCTCCTACACAAATTTCAACATATTATAGTCAATTAATTGACTCTACTTGGCCATAATCCAAAAGGCTTGGTGTAACAAGACTATATGAAAAAGTGGGCTTCCCCGTAACTTCCTATGTGGAACGTGGAATAAGTTCATAGTATTCTCAAATTAAAATACCTCATATTGTATCATAGGACCCTGCTAGAATGGCATCCAACCATGTTTCCACATCCTATGAATTCTTAGTCTTAACATACCATACCATTGTTTATCTACATAATGATCCATTTGGTACGCTTTATAACATAGTCTTGAGTAGCTTATTAATGTTTTGTGAGATTTCTTCATTACACAATAGATTTAGCACTAAGTAATTCCATTAGGGTTGATATCACACCTTCTCATTTCAAAATACAGACAATTTTCCCATAGACTTATAATTCAATAACGATAGCATGAGAGATCCTAGTTTCTCTATTTTGTATTGAATTAAGTAGTACATTAACTTATTTCATAAAATACCTCTTTTCTTAGGTCAAGGTACTTTTCAGCTTGCAATTTTCTAATTTGGGGCTCGTTTGACATATCTCAATGTTTTATTCCTTGGTCCCATCTTTGCATACTTGTTACCACATGAATATTTCCTCTTTCTGTCACATTCACCATGTTATAATTGCACAACTTATTTTCCTTCCTTTACTTTTCCAGTGTAGAAAATTATTTGGAGTTATGTTTTACAACTACACTCCAATATGCAAAATAAATTTTCCATCGAGGATTATTTGGGTAGTTACACGCAATGTGATTAAATATTTACAAAGGTAGAAAATTATTAGATGACATGACTATTTGGCTCCCTATTTGCATTGTTAATAGCCATATTGATAACCCCCTTATGTATGGTAACCTCATTATAGCTTTAGACCTCCCTACCCTTGGGATTGATTCTTGAAGCCCCCTTATGGAATTTTTAGTGAAGGTGGGGTCTAATGTTGTTAATTATATATGGATGGACTCATATGATGAGGAGGACGTGGAACCCATCCCCATTGATTTTTAGGTGAAGGAATACAACCTCCTTGTTGCATCAATCCATGTCTTGCACAATGGATTAAGGTTGAAATTGTGTTTGGGTACTAGCTTGGACCATAAATACACTACAGAGTAAGTGCACCAAAATGGTGGACAATTAAGTGGACATAAAAACCTGAAATTCAGGTACCACGAGCACAGTTTTTAAACTGCACTCGTACAACTTTTTATATAGGCTTGGTGATTTCTGAACCTAAAACCGTGCACACGGTTTGCAAACAGTGATCGCAGTCCTTTGAGACAAAAAAAATAGACCCCCGATTCCTCATTTTTCCTTTCCAACCGTAATTTCTCCTAGACCTTTGGCACTCGTACTTTGAATACCCCCTAAAAATTATTCTTCAGACTTGTGGATCATGATAGTTTCAACCATGCTGCCAAGACAAAGAGGTAAGCCCTCGATTTTGATCAATTTGTTTACATTTTAGGTTATTTTTTGTGATTTTCATAAGTTTTTCAATTTTTTGTTTATGTATACAATTTTTTGTTTTTTCAGTTTCTCGGAGAGCTCGTAATCCTGCAAACCCTCCAAACAATCGTCAAAACCCTCCAAACATTCTGCAAAACCCTCCTCCAAACATATATCCACCTCTTGTGGCTCCTTCTATCCCCATGGAGCCAATAGGAACACAAGCTAATATCGTTGGAAAAATCCAACAAAATAAAATTGCCATTGAGAACCTTATTCAGAATATAAGACAAAATCATGCCACAAATCCGTCCCACATGACTTTAGCCAACACATTGCAAACATTGATTGGTGAAGTTGACTCTGCAACCAACCAAATAGATAGATGGAATACCTTTAGAGGTGATTGTAGGCAGTGGTATGTAAATAAATGATCCCATGCGGCCTTAAAAGACAAAAAAAATTGGAAAAGACCGCATTTGTGCATTATTTACTGACCCAAGAACTAATGCCCCCCCCCCCACAATTACTTGCAAATGGTTTCCAATCCATTGGTGCCACGATGACCAAATCAAGAACAATTTTTTTGACCGATGGTGGATGGTTTTTTATTATCCAAAATGCAAAAATAATGAGGTTCCCCTCTTTTTTTGAAGAAATTATATTGTGAGTTTGTGCTTAATGAGATTCCAAACTATTTTGACTTTTCTAATTTTTATGGGCGAGGTGGTGGCTCTACACAGAGTAGACCTGGTGCATGTGTAGGTCAACCAAGGATCCCCCATGCCCCAAAACCCCCACTACCTTCAGTTATCCCTCCTACAATGAAGGAGGATGTAGAGATTGACACACTACATGCATTAAGGGAGCTCACTGACACTCTGACCTAGCATAGTGAGTAAATTACATTTGGTGATGTTGGTGGAGGTGCCAATTCTAGTACACCACACCACTGTGGATCATGTGGTGTCATATGCACTGTAGGAGAGACATCATTTGCTGGATCACATGATTTATTTTCTCTGGATGAGATGATGGCAGATGTTTTTAGAACTGGTGTAATGGATCCTAGTATTTCATAGGTAAATCTCAAATAAATATTTTATATATATATATATATATATATACAATAGTTTAATTCATGTTCGAGATTTTAATATATATGTATTTCATTGTACGTTATGTACATACATGTAAAAACTATTTTTTTTAAATTTTAAATAGCAAGAGTTGGTGAAGGAAACATCTGGTGTCGACATGCTAGCTACTGCAGCTGGGCATGTTACAAACGTAAGTTTCAAGTTGTACTTAAATTTCAAATTTTATTTGATTGTGCACTTTTATTATTATAATGTTTCACTTGTACATGTACATATTAATATATGTTTGTCTTTTATACATGCAGGAGCCTGGCGGGTCATCATCTGCTCTGGGAACTAAGGCTATTGGCATGCCTCATGTGACTTTTACGTAGGTTAGTTTCTCTTTACACTTTTCAGTTCTAATTGTGGAAGTTCACATGGATTATGCTTTGGCTCTGTTATGTGCCATTCATGTAGATTAATATTGATTTGTACATTTTTTTGTATAGCTTATAACTGCCAAAGAGACTCCTTCATTTATGCAAACTGTGGAGGCTACTATAGATACTTCCATAGCATATGCAGATCCACTAACTGAGGTACAATTTTTCAAATTTGTTAAATTTATTTAGGAATTATTTCTTATTACTTAAATCTACAATATCAAATTTTGTACATGAAATATTTAATTTGAAATTTAATTATTTGTATGTAGCTTATCTCTCATGAGTCTACTATTGTCCCTGCCATGCGTCAATGACAAATTGATAGGGATCATGACATTGTGGTAAGATTTCACATGCATTTTAACTAAATTCTAAGTTTCTAAATTTTGAATGTATTTTAAAAATATGGGTGTTAAAATCTTGTTGTTTATGAATGTGCAGGTTAGGTTGCAGGCATGCTTAGAGATACCTAGGACCACACAAATAAAATGCATAGTGGCATCTCCCTCCACTACATCCCCGGGTCGTGGACATACTACTTCTAGCAGGGTGAAGAGAGGGAAGATGTTTCATGACTAGATTCATAGGACATGGATGTACATAGATATAAATATATATGGGCCAGCTGGTCCTAGTTCATAATTCTTCATAGGATATTATATATAGCCTTATGTGGTTGCATGTGGTCTTATATGTATGACACACTTGGTTCGAGATGTACACATGTTATGAACTTATATTTTCTGAGACGTGCATTCAACACACTTAGTTTGATACATTATATATCTGGATGTGTTGGTTTTCATAACGATATTACTTCTATGTTTGATTTGAATCCATTGCACATGATATCCTTCTATGTATGTGTATTCTATGTATATTAATTCTATATGTATGTTTTATTTAAAATATTCTATGTATATTAATTCTACTTGTAAGTAGACCTATCAATTGGATTTCAAAGCTTTGAAATATTACAATTTTTTCAACTACTGAAGTAGAATATGTAGCTGCCTATCATAGTTATCAGGAGGTAATTTAGGTAAAAATTTTGTTGGATGAGTTTTGAAGATATCAATAGAAGATGAAGGTATTGTGTGAAAATCAAAGTGCTATTTAATTATCCAAGAATCTAGCTTATCACAATAAGACAACATATTTTAGTTAAGTATAATTTGGTTATCTTCTATTCATTTGCAGAAAAGGCGATGAGTTGGTCATGTAATATATAAAGTGGATTGGTTATCAAGGTGGATATTATAAGATATGTGACAACAAAGTTAAATTTTAGATCCCTTTACGATAACAAGTTGAAAAATTTGTAATTATTGAAAAATTTGTAATCGTTGAAAAAGTTGTAATTGTTGTAATTGTTGAAAAAGTTGAAAATGGTTGGTCGTGGCACTAAACTGACTGTACGGAAACATCCAGGTGGCTAGGTGAACGCTAAAGGAGGATTTTTTTTGGTGCACGACAATGTCGTTGCTTCCGGGCTACCTCGTTCAGGCGGAGTCCCTCAAGAGCCCTGAGACCAAAAAAATTGTTCAACTTCGACGGGTGACTACGCAGACTCTGTAACACCTAAAGATGTCTCATCTAATCCTACACCTCAGTATAGGGACACTCTAGAATATCCTGTCTTAGTTTTTTCCTTCTCCAAATGGTGCTCTCGTTGCCCTATTATTTGCAAACGCTCCGAATAATGTAGTTCGAGATAGTGTAAGGTTCTCAAATGGTATATTGTGTAAACGGTGGGTCGTGGCACCAAACCGACTATGCGGAAATTTCTAGGTGGTTAGGTGAACACTAGAGGAGCCATTTTTTGGGTGTGCAACAATGGCGTTGCTTCTGGGCTACCTCGTTCAGGCGGAGTCCCTCAAGATTCTTGAGACCAAAAAATCGTTCAACTTCAACGGGTGACTACGCAGACTTCGTGGCACCTAGAGATGTCTCATTTGATCCTACACCTCAGTGTAAGGACACTCTACAATAGCCTGTCTTGGGTTTTTCCTTCTCCAAGTGGTGCTCTAGCTGCCCTATTGTTTGCAAACACACCGAATAGTGTAGTTCGAGTTAGTGTAAGGTTGTCAAACAGTATATTGTGTAAAAGGAGGGTCGTGGCACCAAACCAACTACACAAACACAGCCAGATGGCTAGGTAAACACTAGAGGATGCATCGTTTTGGTGCGCAACAATGTCATTTCTTCCAAGCTACCTCATTCGGGCAGAGTCCCTCAAGATCCCTGAGACCAAAAAATCATTCAACTTCGATGGGTGACTACGTAGACTCCGTGGCACCTAGATATGTCTCATTTGATCCTATACCTCAGCATAGGGACACTATACAATAGCCTGTCTTAGTTTTTTCCTTCTTCAAATGGCACTCTCACTGCCCTATTGTTTGCAAACACACCGAATAGTGTAGTTCGATACAGTATAAGGCTGTCAAACGGTATATTGTGTAAACGGTTAGTCATGGCACCAAACCAACTGTGGGGAAACATCCAAGTGGTTAGTTGAACACTAGAGGAGGCATATTTTTGGTACGCAACAACATCGTTGCTTCCGGGATACCTCGTTCGAGCGGAGTCCCTCAAGAGCACTGAGACCAAAATATCGTTTAACTTCGATGGGTGACTACGCAGACTCCATGGCACCTAGAGACGTCTTGTCTAATCCTACACCTTGGTGTAGGGACACTCTATAATATCCTTTCTCGGTTTTTTCCTTATCCAAATGGTGCTCTCGCTGCCCTATTGTTTGCAAATGCGCCGAATAGTGTAGTTTGAGACAGTGTAAGGCTGTCAAATGGTATATTATGTAAACGGTGGGTCATGGCACCGAACCAACTACACAAAAATGTCTGGGTGGTTAGGTAAATGCTAGAGGAGGTGTGATTTTGGTGCGCAACAACGTCATTGTTTCCGGGCTACCTCATTCGGGCAGAGTCCCTCAAGAGCCCTGAGACCAAAAAATCGTTCAACTTTGACAGGTGACTACGCAGACTCCATGGCACCTAGAGACATCTCATCTGATCCAACACCTCGATGTAGGGACACTCTACAATATCCTGTCTCGGTTTTTTCCTTCTCCAAATGGTGCTCTCGCTGCCCTATTGTTTGCAAACGCGTCAAATAGTGTAGTTCGAGACAGTGTAAAGCTGTCAAACGGTATATTTTGTAAATGGTGGGTCGTGGCACCAAACCAACTACGCGGACACATCCAGGTGGCCAGGTGAAACCTAGAGGAGTTGTCGTTTTGGTGCGCAAAAACGTTGTTGCTTCCGGGCTACCTCGTTCAGGTGGAGTCCCTCAAGATCCCTGAGACCAAAAAATTGTTCAACTTTGACGGGTGACTACGTAGACTCCATGGCACCTAGAGACATCTCATCATATCCTACACCTTGGTGTAGGGAATCTCTATAATAGCCTATCTCAGTTTTTTCATTCTTCAAATGGTGCTCTCGTTGTGCTATTGTTTGCAAACGCGCCAAATAGTGTAGTTTGAGATAGTGTAAGGTTGATAAATGGTATATTTTGTAAACGGTTGGTCGTGGAACCAAACTGACTACGCAGACACTTCTAGGTGGCTAGGTGAATGCTATAGGAGGCATTTTTTTGATGTGCAAAATGTCATTGCTTCTGGTCTACCTCGTTTGGGTGGAGTCCCTCAAGAGCCCTGAGACTAAAAAAAGTTCAACTTCGACTGGTGACTACGCAGACTCCATGGCACCTAGAGATGTCTCGTCTGATCCTACACCTTGGTGTAGAGACACTCTAAAATAGAATGTCTTAGTTTTTTCCTTCTCCAAAAGGTACTCTCGCTGCCCTACTATATGCAAACTTGTCGAATAGTGTAGTTCGAGACAGTGTAAGGCTATCAAATGGTATATTTTGTAAACGGTGGGTCGTGGCACCGAACTGACTGTGCGGACACGTCTAGGTAGTCAGTTGAACATTAGGGGAGGTTTCTGATATCCAAAATAATCCCCTTACTTGTTTTTGGCTAACTTCCTTTCATTCCTTCCTTCTTTGTGTCTCAGTCAAATTTTTTCACTTTTTAGGAACATAAAATTTTTAGGAAATGGCTTCATCAGATAGAGAATTTCCTCACCTTCCTAGAAAGGTAAAGTTTTCCTTCTAACTCCTTGTATTTTGCAAGTTATGGCTCGGCGGAGTTTTTGAGTGAAATTTTCCCTAAGAAGGTCCGCGGACCAATCGGAACGTGCCACGTGGCAACGGAGCGGCGGGGTGCGGAAGAATTTGGTGAAATTTGCCAAAGTGGTCAAAAGGGGTGAAAGGAAAAAATTTGGCCTGTAGGCCCAAAAAGGAGAAAAGGAAAATTTTGGCTAGGCCCTGTGAGTGAATCAAAGTGTGACACATGTCCTGTTCTCAGTGGAGGTCAGGGGTGTGGGGAGAACTTCGAATTTTTTCCAAAGTGTTTCCAAAAGGCGCGAAGGAGAATATTTGCCCGCAGGAAGAGGGAAGAAATTTGATTGAGGTTCATGCCCAATTGGAGGATGACAGGTGGCATTGGAGCGGTGGGGGGGGGTAGAGATTTTTGGGGAAATTTTCCCAAATTCAGAAAAGGGGAAAAAATTTGGGTTTCGGCCCGCCGACTCGATTTTTGCCCTATTTTTCCATAAATCTTCACAGGGGCATATCTTTCGATCTAGAGCTCAGTTTTTCTCGATGTTGGTGTCATTGGAAAGCTATTGAAGTCCTCTACACGATATAATCTTCAATTTTGTTTTTTGGTGGAGTTTAGTGAGAGAAAAATGAAAAAACACCTCTAGCATGGGGAAAATAGTAGAACTGACGTTCAACCACCATTTTTAATGCAGTATGGCTTTCATTCTTCTCCAGCGTGGTCAAAAATCTTGAGGAATGAACTTTTAAGGTTACCCATGTTGTTTTGATGAATTTGGTCAGTGGTTGAATGATTCTTTTCATTTTCCCATGTGTCTCTCTCCTAGCTCGGGTTTTCATTGTTAAAAAGCCAAATTTGGCTCATTTGTAAAGGTTGAACATTTTTTATGATCTGTAGGCTCCCTCCTTCACTCTAGCAAGTGTATTTTTGGAATATCAAACCTCTTTTAGGACTGCAATATGTTTTTTCCTCCTTGCTATTGTAATACACTATTTTCTTGAAATGGAAATGACAATGCAAGCTCTGTGAATGAGTTTTCAATCCTTTCTTGTGTTATTTGCTTCATTATGACCCTTCATTACATTTTAGCAATTTGTGCATGATATTTGCTACAATTTTATAATCTGTGTTAATTTGCAATTGTTCATCACTCCTTTGGTGTATCACCTTGTAAGTTTTAGTTTTAGCTTCGTTCCTTCTATCCTTGTCTCCATAGCAGAATTAGACTAGGATTTTTGAGTTAAATCTCTGTAAATTTCATGCATACATCTGATCAAAGGAGTAGAGGAACCAACCTTTAACCTAGAGAGTTTTTTCCCATTTTACAAGTCCCACACTTGGGGAAAAGATTCAATGTTGTGCAATCACACTAGATGCCCATTACCAAACTAGAAATCTGAGAAAACATCCAGGGGTGCTACTGATTTGCACTAATAGTTTTGGCACGCCTAATGGGACCTTAGAGGTCTTCATCTTCATTACAACAAATTTGATGTGCATTTATTGTAAATTTCTTGCTTAAAAAGAGCCCTGATTTGCACATCTGGCTACTCCAAAGATTAAATCAACTGGTTTCAGCAGTCTAAGTCTAAAGATTCATGAGAAAGATCCAAAAAAGGTCAAGGGCTAGAGAAGAAGGATTATTTGAGTATCTACAGTTATCCCCAGGAAGAAGAGAGAGAGGAAGAAGAATTCAAAGGTCTCCATCTCCACCAAACAAAACTCTATCAACTCCTCCACCTATTAGACCTTTCACCCAATCAACAAGGGTTCTCACGCCAATCAAAATGGCACAACACAACCCTTATGTCAACTTCACTGGAAGCATCCCACTTTCTCTCAATGCACAAAACCCAGTTCCATTTGTAGCATTGAAGAACATCCCATACTTTACTAGAGAAAATCAAACCACTCCTGGTGATCATGTCAAAGATATTGCTAATGTTTGCGCAATCCATGAGATTGTTGAGATGCAGATTGCTATCAAATTTTTGGCATCTTCATTCAAAGGGAAAGCCTTGCAATGGTTCAGGAGCCTTGGGGTAGGCTCTATCCAAAATTGGAACCACTTGTGCATAGCTCTCCATGAGTAGTTTGGAGAAAAGGGAGATAATTTATCTCTTTTGGAACAATTGACAACTATCAAGAGAGCTCCCAATGAGCAGCTAACTGACTTTAATTTCAGATTTCAAAGGACCTAGGATAGAATTCCAATGGCAGTAAGGCCAACAGCTTAAGGTGCTTTCTTATACTATCTTAAAGCTTTAAATTCTGATATTTCTATGTTAATTCAATCCATGGGAGGTGCAAATATACCTACATCTTATAGCATTGCTATTAGGGCTGAGAATTATTTAATTCAAGCTGGTAAAATGGCTCCTAGGCCTCCCATACCCTTATACCCAAACTTGGAAAGTTCAATCACTAGTCAAGCACCTACTTTAGCTCCTATTCCCACTCCTATAAATCAGAGTTCAAATGAAACTTCTACTTCATCCTCTAGTGTCTCAAATGAACTTCAAGAGGTCGTGAAACAATTGCAAAATTTAGGCAATGAGCTGGTTACACTCAAGAGGCAGCAAGCCCAAAGGTTTAGACCTTCTTATAAATCTCAAACTCAGCCTAATAGACAACCATATCATCCTAATAGGCCACCCAATCCAACTGCAAATCAAAATCAAGTAAGGCCTCCTGCCAATAGACCATTTCAGCCCTATAACCCCAATGTTGCATCTACCTCTAAGGCCTTAGTGTCAGTGAAAAATAACATAACTCAAGAGTATGAGTGGTGTTTCCCATGAAATGAACCTCACGTCCAGTCTATGTGCTTCAATCGTAATTTGAATCAAGCTTTGATGGTGACAACAACTCGTGTAGAGGGTGAGGCGAGTCAAGAAACAAACCAGCAATAAGGAACATCTCAGCAAAATACAACTCCAAGTGAGACTACACTTGTGAACTGGCAAGCTGAAGATTTTTGTGGTATGAATTAAACAATTTATCAGAATGTAGCAGCTAACACAAGGTCAAAGAAGAGGAATATTGGTGAAGGGAAGTCATTAACTCCGGGTGATCCACAACCTTCCATCACTCCACAAGGTGTTGGCAAGCAAAATATAGTTCCAAATGTGCAAGGACAGCCCAAGCCACCTTCTAGACTAGCTCAAATGCCAGCTGTTACAGCCCATGTGCAAGAAAGGAATGTGCATGATAAGGGACAACAAAGAGATGTTTCATCCCCATTAAGCATCATTGAGAAAATGAAGAAGATAAATGTGAATATATCTATGTGAGAATCACAATCCATCCTAGGCCAAATGGATCTACTGCAAGCTGCCATGAAGAATTGGTCAACTTCGAATCAGCAAGCTCATAATAAGGAGAAGATACTCACAAATGTTGAGCGGCTTAGAGGACAGCAAGGTAAAGTTTTGAAGCCCCCTCCATTCTATGTTTCATTGATCATTAGGGATAAACTAGTACATAATTGCATGATTGACTCTGGGGTAAGTAGTTCTGTAATGCCCAAGCAAATAGTTGATCAACTCGGCCTCCAATATGAATTCATATCCAAAGGGGTGGTGCAATTGGATGGGACAGAAGTAACAACAGTTGGGGTAATCAAATATTTGAGTATTACTTTGCATGCATGCCCCAATGTCATTGTGTTGCAAGATGTGTCAGTGATAGATTTACCACCACTTTTTGCCCTATGTTTGTCAAGGGATTTCACAGCTAGAGTTGGAGGCTATTTATCTTCTGATTGGTCACACATGTTGTTCTAGACTAGATATGGAACTAAGGCCACAATCAGGTATGAACCTATTACAAACTTTCACATTGAGCCTCATACTCCAAGCCTAATCAATGCCAACTGTTCAGCATTTGATCAAGAAGATTATCCAAGCACAGATAAAGCTGACACCAAAGTTAGAAGCATCCTAGATTTGACTCTTGATGAATGGGCAAGCAAGGTGCATACTTTTGATCCCTACAAAGAAATAGAGGAATCTGAACTAGGATTTTATTGCATGCATGAAGAAAATCAGCCTATTCTTATAATCACCAAGCCAGACCACAAAGATGACAATGAGGTATGGCAGTTGTTCTTTGATGGATCAAGAAGTAGACAAGGTGCAGGGGGAGCTATGCTTGTTTCACCTCAAGGAATTAAGTATTATTCAGCTTTTAGATTTCATTTTGCATGTTCTAACAACACTGTTGAATATGAAGCTTTGATACAAGGATTGCATTGGTCAAGAAAAAGAGGTATCAAAAACTTACAATTCTTTGGTGATAGTGAGCTGATTGTTAATCAAGTTAAAGGACAACATGCTACCAAAAATGACCTGCTCAAGTGTTATAAAAATAGGGTGTGGGACCTCATTGAGAATTTTGAAGGCTTTGACATCAACTCCATTCCTAGGAAAGAAAACCAAGCTGCGGATAGGCTTGTAGCAGTTGGAGTAGCCTTTGATGTTGTGGAGAGTATCAAAGAAGATAAAGTGTAGCCAAACATCCATGTGATTATGAGGCCATCAGTGTCAGACAATAATGTAAGTTGGAAATTGTTTGAAAGTGACCAGCAAATCATCAATTTCTTGCAAGAAGAAGTTGAGTTCTCAGCCAAGAATCAAGAAAAGTTAGAACAATAGTATGGTGTTCAAGTGGTACAGCTGAGAACCAACAAACTGCCAAAGGGACTTGTCACTTTGGATTCCATCTTTAATCCTAATGATCAATTTAGGAAGGAGAAAGCAAACATCCAAGTCAAGGGAGAGGATTTAATGCCCATCTCAGTGGGAGAAGGCAAATCACTTCAAATTGGTAAAGTAGCAACCAAGCAAGAAAGGTATAAGTTTATGCAACTTTGTCAAGAGTTCATGGATATATTTGCTTTGAGCTATGAAGACTTGAGGGGTTTCAACCCCAAGCTAGCTCAACACACAATTGAGTTAGATCCAAGTGCTAAACCCATCAGGAAAAAACAAAGGCCAATCAATCCACACATGGAGCCTCTCATGAAGAAGGAATTGAATAATTTAATAGAGGCAAGTATCATATTTCCCATCAAATATTCAAGCTGGGTTGCAAAATTGGTCATAGTTAGAAAGAAGAGTGGAGAAATTAGATTTTGTGTAGACTTAAGAGATTTGAATAGAGCATCCCTCAAGGATTATTACCCACTTCCTTCTATGGAGCATATTTTGCAAGTTATTGCTATCTCTAAGAGGTTTTCATTGCTAAATGGTTATTCAGGGTATAATCAGATCATGGTTAAGGAGGATGATCAGTTCAAAACAGCTTTTACCACCAAATGGGGAACCTATGTATATAGGAAAATACCATTTGGGTTGTCCAACGCAGGAGCTACCTTCCAGAGGGAATGGATATGGCGTTCAAGGGACTGATCAACAAAATAGTGTTGATATACCTAGATGATATTACTGTATTTTCTAAAAGTGTAGCAGATCATCTCTTTCATTTGAGACAAGTGTTCCAAAGATGTAGAATATTTGGGGTATCCTTGAATCCTAAAAAATCTATTTTCTTAGCTCATGAAGGGAAGCTCCTTGGCCACATTGTTTCCAAAGAGGGATTAGCAATTGATCTAGAGAGGGTTGAAGTAATAAAAGCACTGCCATTACCAAGTCACAAGAAGGCCCTTCAAAGTTTCTTGGGAAGAATTAATTTTTTTCGAAGGTTTGTGCCAAACTTTACAACCCTTGTGAAGCCAATAACTATGATGTTAAAGAAAAGTATGGCTTTCAAATGGACAGCTGAAGGTAAGGCAAGTTTTGAGGCAATCAAGGAGGCTATTTCACAAGCTCTAACTCTCATTAACCCAGATTTCTCTAAGGATTTTATCCTTTATGTATTTGGTGGTGGTGATACTATTTCTGCAATTTTAGTATAGCAGAACAAAGAACGTGCAAAGCAACCAATTACCTTCTTTACCCAAATCTTGGAATACTATGAGGTGAGGTATTCTTTCATTAAGAAGTATGTTCTTGTAGTGATTAGGAGCTTGAAGAAATTTAAGCATCTATTTTCAAACAACAAGGTTCAACTGCTGGTTTCTCATGTGGGAGTTAAGGACTTCCTCCTCAACAAATACCTAAATGAAAAATGTGTAGGGTGGATTAATCGTGTCATGGAGTATGACATTGAGATCAAAGTCACCAAGCTGGTCCGAGGAAAGGGATTGTGTGAGCATCTGGTCTTGAGCAAATCAATGGAAGCAAGTAATGGGAAAGATGTTGTTTTTGTGTTGCAAGACAACCAAGAACAAAGAGGTGTTCAAGAAGAGAATGGTGGTATGCCCACTCCTTGCTGGACCCAAGACATAATGCACTTCTTACAAATAGGCCTATGCCCTCTAGAGATGAACAAAACCAAGAGAAGGCACTCCAGATTGCAAGTTGTCCCATATGCACTTGTTGATGGTGCCTTATTCAAAAAGGATATAAATAGAGTGTTGTTGAGATGCATTGGAACAAATCAAATTAATAGAACATTGGAAGAGTTCCATGGTGGACCAGCTGGAGGTCATTTTTCTCCAAGAGCGATAGCCCTCAATATTATGAAGGCTGGCTATTATTGGCCCAAGGTATTCAGTGATTGTATTGCATGGATCAAGAGGTGCAAAAATTGTGCATTCTTCACAGGAAAGGAGAGATTAGTAGCCCTTCCATTGCACCCAATTTTAATTGACCATCCATTCATGCAGTGGGGTTTGGACTTCATTAGATTCATTAACCCAAACTCAAGCCAAGGGCACAAGTGGATCCTAACAACAACATACTACTTCACCAAATGGACTGAGGCAGTGGCACTCAAGGAGGAAAATGAATTTAGCATTCTGGACTTCTATGAGGGGATAGTAACCAGATTTGGCATACCTTCCACTATAATATCAGATAATGCATTGGCATTCATAGGATCAAAGGTAACTAAAGGGGCTATTAAGAATGGGATCTATCTGAGCACTTCATCAAATTATTACCCTCAAGGTAATGGCCAAGTTGAGTCTACCAACAAGAACTTATTAAGGATCATCAAGAGGACTCTTGATGAAAATTAGAGGACTTGGCATACAAAACTGAGATAAGCCTTATGGAATGATAGGACAACTCCCAAGAGATCCACAAGTAACTCTCCATTCAAGTTTGTTTATGGAAGAGAGGCAATCTTGTCTATGTCACTTGATTTGACAACGTTAGAACTCATGAAACAATTGGAATTGTTGTTTGAACCCATGGAGGTTAGATATGCAGAATTGATGGAACTCCAAGAATTCAGAGAGCATGCAGCCCAAACAATGGAGAAGGACCAAGCCTTGATCAAGAGAACCTTTGATAAGAAATCTAAGGCTAGAACCTTCCAAGTTGGAGATCTAGTGTTGAAATGGGATGCAGACCGAGCAAAGCCAGGAAGACATTCAAAGTTTGATGCCATTTGGAGTGGCCCCTACATGGTCACAAAATGTAAGATTAACAATGCCTTCCAATTGTCTACATTGGATGGTGAAGAACTACAGATTCCAGTTAATGGAATCCATCTAAAGCATTGCTGCTAAAAGGGAAACTCCTCGCCTTGTACATATTAGCTTAGATTTTCATTCCTCCAAGTGCTTGTACACATTATTTTGTTTTAGCTTAGTTTTGCATTTCCATAAGTGCTTTGGCACAAGCTTTGTTGTCCCAAGGATGCATCTTTGCAGGACATGTTCCAGATCAGGTGATGTTCTACTCTCACAATCTTCTATCTAGAATTTTTCTAATGAGTTGAGAGTACCAAGCAGTTAAAGCAATGACTCCATGCCCAATGGATTGCTTCAGGTAACTGGTTACTTCATCCAGCAAGCAAATGACCCCTCTGAGCCACCAAAATTGTTATCCAAAATAAGCCCCTTCCTTGTTTTTGGCTAACGTCCTTTCATTCCTTCCTTCCTTGTGTCTCAGTCAAATTTTTTCACTTTTCAAGCATTCAAAATTATCTGGAAATGAATTCATCAAATAGAGAATTTCTTCATCTTTCTAGAAAGGTAAAGTTTTCCTTCTAACTCCTTGTATTTTGCAAGTTATGGCTTGGCGGAGTTTTGAGGGAAATTTTCCCTATGAAGGTTCACGAATCAATCGAAACGTGCCATGTGGCGGCGGGGTGCGGAAGAATTTGGTGAAATTTGCCAAAGTGGTCAAAAGGGGCGAAAGGGAAAAATTTGGCCCACATGCCCGCAAAGGAGAAAAGGAAAATTTTGGCTAGGCCTCGCGAGCAAATCAAAGTGTGACACATGTCCTATTCTCGGCGAAGGTCGGGGGCGCGGGGAGAACTTCAAATTTTTTCCAAATTGTTTCCAAAAGGCGCAAAGGAGAATATTTTCCCGTGGGCCCGAAGAGGGAAGAAATTTGATTGAGGCCCACATCTAATTAGAGGATGACATGTGGCATCAGAATGGCAGGGGGCAGGGATTTTTGGGGAAATTTTCCCAAATTCAAAAAAGGGGAAAATTTTTGGGTTTCGGCCCACCGACCTGATTTTTGCCCTGCTTTGCCCTAAATATTCAGAGGGGCATATCTTTCAATCCAAAGCTCGGTTTTTCTTGATTTTTGTGTCATTGGAAAGCTATTGAAGTCCTCTACATGATGAAATCTTCAATTTTGTTTTTTGGTGGAGTTTAGTGAGATAAAAATGAGAAAATGCCCCTGGCATGGGGAAAATAGCAGAACTGACGTTCAACCACCATTTTTAATGTAGTATGGCTTCCATTCTTCTCCAGCATGGTTGAAAATCTTAGGGAATGAAATTTTAAGGGTACCCATGCTGTTTTGATGAATTTGGTTAGTGGTTGAATTATTCTTTCCATTTTCTCACGTTTCTCCCTCCTGGCTTAGGTTTTCATTGTTAAAAAGCCAAATTTGGCTCATTTGTAAAGGTTGAACATTTTTTATGATCTGCAAGCTCCCTCCTATTAGTGTGAGTTATCCTATGTGTCCTCCTCTCATATTGGAGGGTCATCTCACATGGGTTAGGTTTAGGGTTTCATGTGTGTCATGCACTAGGGTTACTCAGCAACCTATATTTACCCCTTTACTATTCATTTATGAGCATGCCAAGACACTCCGATGTCTTTCCTCTAAAATAAAACGACTTGTCGTCACACCAAAAACTCAAACTGATGGTGGAGAGGGATCTCATCATGTTATTCAACTGCTACACCAACACCCTCCCGCACAATGGAACCGGGTATACACCCTATTAGGACCAACAGAATTAGGAGGCAGTGACACCGAGAATTTCCCGGGATGTCACCCATCGCCACACTACTCTAGGCTAGTGCGCTTAACTACCTAGCATCACAGATGCATGACTTGTCGTCACACCAAAAGCTCGAACTAATGGTGGAGAGGGATCTCATCGTGTTATTCAGCTACTACGCCAACACCCTCCTGCACGATGGAGCTGGGTATACACCCAATCAGGCCCAACAGCATTAGGAGGAAGTGACACTGGGAATTTCTTGGGAGGTCACCCATCCCATCACTACACCTCCTTCACTCATGCAAGTGGATTTGTGGAATATCAGACCTCTTTTAGGACTGCAATATGTTTTTTGCCTCCTTGCTATTGTAATACACTATTTTCTTGAAATGGAAATGACAATGCAAGCTCTATGAATGATCATCACTCCTTTGGTGTATCACCTTGTAAGTTTTAGTTTTAGCTATTTTCCTTTTATCCTTGTCTCCTTAGTAGAATTAGAGTAGGATTTTTGAGTTAAACCTCTGTAAATTTCATGCATACATCTGATCAGAGGAGTAGAGGAACCAGCCTTTAACCTGGAGAGTTTTTTCCCATTTTGCAAGTCTCACACTTGGGGAAAAGATTCAATGTTGTGTAATCACACTGGATGCCCATTACCAAACTATAAATATGAGAAAACATCCAGGGGGTGCTACTGATTTGCACTAATAGTTTTTTTTTGGTGCGCGACAACGTTGTTGATTCCGGGCTACCTCATTCGGGCGGAGTCCCTCAAGAGCCCTGAGACCAAAAAATTGTTCAACTTTGACGGGTGACTACAAAGACTCTATGGCACCTAGAGATGTCTCGTCTGATTCTACAACTTAGCGTAGGGACACTCTACAATATCCTATCTCATTTTTTTCCTTCTTCAAATGGTTCTCTCGCTGCCCTATTGTTTACAAACGTGTTGAATAGTGTAGTTTGAGCCGGTGTAAGGCTGTCAAATGATATATTTTGTAAATGGTGGGTTATGGCACCAAACTGACTATGCAGACACATCCAGGTGGCTAGATGAAAACTAAAGGAGGTGTCATTTTAGTGTGCAACTACATCATTGCTTCTAGGCTACCTCATTCAGGCGGAGTCCCTCAAAAGCGTTGAGACCAAAAAATTGTTCAACTTCGACGGGTGACTACACAAACTCCATGGGACCTAGAGACATCTCGTCTAATCCTACACCTCGGTGTAGGGACCCTATACAATATCCTGTCTCATTTTTTTCCTTCTCCAATCAGTGCTCTCGCTGCCCTATTGTTTGCAAACGTGGGAAATAGTGCAGTTGGAGCCAATGTAAGGTTATCAAATGCTATATTTTGCAAACGGTGGGTCATGGCACCAAACCAATTGTGCACACGCATAGGTATGGTCTTGTAAACACTTGGGAAGGAGTTTTTTCAGTTCTCTAAGCACCAGGTGCTTCTGGGCTACCTCCTCCGAAGCCAAGAACCCCCTCCACAGGTACATAAATCATTGTTAATTGCTTCTCTTTTCTTGTAAAACAATGAAATATTCTCTTAGCTTTGAGAATTTAAAATTCTCTACTAATAGTGCCAACCACATTAAGGTGGAAGATTTTCTGGCACCACTAACCTGAACATAAAAGTGTTAGTCAAAGAAATTTAAGTTTCAAATCAAAACCATACTAGATATATACAAAATACACAAATTTAAAATAAAATATATGAACTTAAATATAGATCTAACTAACAAATTTATATATATCAAAGAAATTATATATACCTGACATGAGCATTGTAAATTCATTCCAATGAACCATCAGGATCGAATCTACTTTGAATAGCAGACAAGATTACTTCATGATCTAAATCTCGAACCTTCTAAATAATCTTGTTATTAGGCCTTCCTCGATATCTATATAGTTGAATATTTGTCACTAGAACTAGATGTGAATATAAGAGTATTTTCATGTGCGTCTCAAAGTCTTCAAACACCCAAACAAAGGATTTTTTTAATGGATATGGTCGAAGCCAAGTTCCAATAACTACCATTGACCCTGTAGGATACTCAATATTTTTGCCATCTATAATAGAAGAAGTCAAATTCTTTCTTTCCTCGATGCAACGACATAAGAAAAAATTTGTTCCTTCTTCATTGTCTTCTATCACAATAACTGCAAATACATGTCCTAAAAAAACAAAGGTTGAATAATTGAAATTTAAATTACATATTAAAATTTCAATGAACATAACTCAATACAAAAATTAAATAAATAACCATAAATACCTTGTCGCACCAAAATTGAAATTTCGTGAAATTCCTTGGATGTTACAACTTCATCTACCAAAACAAGTCATAATGCTTGTGGAGGTTGATAACTAAGAAGCTGAGTTAAAGGCCTACAAATCCATCCATACACCCATTCTTGTGAATCACACTTAGCAGTGACAAATTCAATAAAAGATGCACAAAAACATGTCAAATTTTTTTTCCATACGACCCATGAAGTATCTTCTGAGCTACAAAATGAGTGCATATCACTGGACCTAGTGAGTGTTATACAATTATTATAGTTAGCAATTTGTTGTTCCTCTATAAAAAAAAATCTTTGAACTGTGGAATTTTCTTGAGAACCTCAGGCCATGTTGTCAATACACCATTCCAATATGCTCTTTGCATCTTTTAATTTAGCACCACCTTTGTACTTCAACTCTTCTCTTGCAAGACCTCTTTTCACACATGCCCCTACACCGTCATACTCTCCTTTTCCATGTCTAGATTCAGTGAAACTCCAAATATGTTACACACCCATCTTGACGTGCATTTTTCTCATCCAATAAAACATTCATGCATTCTTAAACTAATACGTGCACTTATCTGACCATATATAATGTTGTTTGAAGTGGATGTCCCTATCAGACAAGTTTCCATAAAATATTTTGAAACACCCTTTCACAAATTCAGTAGAATGAGTACGATCATCACTGATATAAAAGTGGTACTCTCTTAAAATTTTTTGATCATTCTCTGTACTATCAGGAGAATGTAGAAATGCTATATGCACAAAAATGGCAACTTGTACTGAGTTGTAATATTGCGATTGAACCTCCATTTGTGGTTCCAATGTGTAATTCTCTGCAAAATCGACCACTGAAACAATAGTACCAATAGGAAATGTGTCCTTGCATAGCTTGAAATTTTCATCAAACCATCGAGCTCTATGTGTATGCCTAGCATACTCATAAATAATTTCATCCTTAAATTTTCTCAAAAATTAGAAAACAGACATTTGTTCTATAACTAGCTCACACCGTTTAGACTCTTTACCATCTTTCAACTGGTATGCAATTGATTTATATTTATCAAACTCAACTAAATTATGTCTTATTGTACCTTCAATTCGCTCATGGATGTAACTTTCCAATTTAAGTAATCCACCGCATGTACTACAACTTCCATCTAAACAATCATGACTATGAAAAATTGTCCAACTTCTTTTTCACAACATATAGTAGGAATGAAATCCCTAGAAGATATTGGTGGAACTTGAACACCACATTCCGATAACATAGTTTCAGAATGAAAAATATAACGAATACGTAAAAATTTAGCATAATGCATTACAAATTCAACATGTTGCCAACAAAAACAAGTGGTACGAGCGTGGTTAATTTTCACATAGAATGGTTTCAACATTTTGAAAAAAACGTTGACTAATTTTAATTTCCAAATTCTCTTGTTCAAACTTATGAAAAAATTGAGTTTGAGTCATATCTAAGAAATGATTTGGATGTGGTTCACGATTAGTAGAACCAACTCTCTATTTTATAACATCTCTTGTATTAGGTGAAACTCTAGTGTTATCATGCCAAAATTTAATAACAACTTCTCTTATAGCATTAAAATTATTTTTGTCCTTACGCGGTGCTCTAGCAGAAAATTCCCAAAAATCAGCGTTATTGAGTGATTGAAGGATATTACGTCTTTCAATTGCTTTCATTAGAATTTTTCAATTAACTTGCAACATTCAACTTGTTTGCGTAATCAAACGTTGTTTTTTTATTGATTCACTTACAACACTAGTAGCAAGTACACGATGCACAATATTACTATCCCTAGTGCGTCTCTTGACACCAATAGTTTCATATGCATCATGAAGGTTTTCAACAATTGTAGAGGTTTGACCACGTATATTAGATGTTGTCAATCCTAAGGTGTTCAATGTAGGTCTCATTTTAATCAATTTCCTCAGCTACTTGTGCTTCTGTAGGACAATATTAGAGCTTAATATGATGGTTTAAGACATGCTCTTGAATGAAATTATAGTCAATTTCAATATGTTTCATTCGTTCATGAAATACTAGGTTTTGTATGAACTTCAACACACTTTGATTATCATAATAGAGAACACGTGACTATTTTTTAGAAATTCCCATGTTCATCTAAAATGTGACGTAACCATATCACTTCACACATAACTCCTCGTGTGACGTGATACTCTGCCTCTGTGGATGAGATAGAAACAACATTCTTCTTCTTACTTATCCATGAGATGAGTCCAGATTTGAGATGAAATATGTATCCTATAATTGAATTCCTGTCATCAAAAAATCAAACATGGTCCGAGTCGATGTATCCCTATAAGAAAAATTGATCATTCTTCTTATATTCTAGACCATAATCAAATGTTCCTTGGACATATCTCAATACATGCTTTGTTGTTGTCTAGTGACATTGCTTTGGCTTCTGCATGAACCTGGAAATATAGCTGACAGAAAAGCATAGATCTGGTCTGGTATATGTCAAGTAGATGAGCCCTCCTATAAGTTTCCTGTAGAGTGTAGTATCTACTTGAGGTGAGTCCTAGAACCTTGAAAGTTGCAAGTCTTTTTCCATGGGAGTGGATATAGGTTTATAATCAGACATTCTGTACTTTTTTAGGATTTTCTTGGCGTACTTTATATGGGAGACAAAAATGTGATGCTTATTTTGCGATATTTCCAAGCCAAGATAGTAATGTAGTAGCCCTAATTCTGTCTTGTCAAAGGTTCTTTTGAGATCATTCTTCACAATATCAACCTGATCTTCTAAACTACCAGTGATCACAAGATCATGTACATATACAACAAGAATGACAATTTCCTTGTCTACCTTCTTTAATACAAATTTGAATTTGAGGGACTACGAGTGAACCCATGCTACAAAAGGTGATTGTCAATCTTGATATACCATGCCCTTGGAGCTTTTTTTAGTCCATACAGTGATTTGATGAGACGACATACCTTCTTAGGATGCTCTTCATAAAAAAATCCTTCAGGTTGGGTCATGTACACTTCTTCTTTCAGATCACCATTTAGGAAAGCTCTCTTGACATCCATATGTTGAAGTCTCCATCCTTTTTGTGTTGCCAGTGCACAAACAACTCTAATGGTCTTGATCTTTGCAATGGGTTCAAAGGTTTCTTCATATTTGATGCCCTCTTTCTAAGCATATCCTTTTGCTACAAGACATGATTTATGTTTTTCGATGGATCTATCTGCCTTATATTTTTTCTTGAAAACCCATTTTAAGCCTATGGGTTTCTTTCCTATAGGCAGATCGACAAGTTCCCATGTCTAATTTTTCATAAGTGAGTCATATTTTGTATCCATGGCTTCCTTCCACTGAGGTTGACTGAGTGCTTCACAAACATTTTCTGGCTCAGAGTTATTAATCAGTGAACTCATGAGTGTAAATTTGACCTCAATTTTTGTTTAACTCCTTGTTTTGACTCCGGATGATGTATCTGGGAGTTGTTGCAAATGTGATTCCTTGATGGTGCTTTGTACCCACTTCAGAAGATAACTTGGCTAATTTTGAGAAGAAATGTGTCGTTGTTATGTGGATTGATGTGGAGTCACATTCTCCAGTTCTCCAAGGTCAACAAATAGCTCTCCTGGCAACATTTATTTTCTCTGAGTAGTCTAATCTGGCTGTTCATCTGATTCAGAGACTATTCAGTGAGAGGTGGTTGGTAATGGTTCTTCTGATGTCAATATAGAGTCAAAGGATGACTCATCACAAACCACATCCTGAATCTCGTATATTTTCTTTGTCTCAGAATCCATGAGATGATATGCCTTCGAGGTAGTGATCTAGCCAAGTAGGATACATAGGAGTGTCTTTGGCTCAACCTTCTTTCTCTTATGAGCTAGGACATGAATGTATGATGTGCAACCAAATACTCACAAATGAGAAATTGATGGCTTTCTACCACTCCATACGTCTTCTGGTGTTTTATTTTGTAAAATCTTTATCGGTGCCCTATTGAGAAGATATATAACTATCTGTACTACTTCAACCCAATAGCATTCCTCTAGCTTTATTATTGTTAGCATGCAGCGAGCCATCTCCACCACTATGCAATTGTGTCACTCAAAAATGCCATTTTGCTGAGGCGTGTAGGGAGTAATCAAGTTCTGATTAACGCCTTGTTGGTTTAGGAATGCCAAGAAATTATTTGATGTGAATTCCCCCTTGATCTAAGAAATGTAGAAGAAGTGGTTATCTGATCTCTTTCACAACACGATGATAGAAGTTCTAGAAATGTTGAAGAGCCTCACTTTTCTTCTTCAGAAAAAACACCCACATCTTGCAGGAGTGGTCATCCACAAGCAGTTGGAAGTACTTGTATCCTAAAAACAAATCAGGAAGAGGGCCATTCATATCGGTATGCACTACCTCCAGATGCTTCTTAGCATCGAAGGTTCTTTCCTAAAACGGATCCTTGTTTTGTTTTGTATGCACTACCTCCAGATGCTTCTTAGCATCGAAGGTTCTTTCCTAAAACGGATCCTTGTTTTGTTTTCCTACAAGAAAACCAGGGCACAGAGGAAAGGAACTGGAAAATTTTGGTAGTCCATGAACCATTGCTTTTGAACTCATCTGATGCAATGAACTAGTTGACAAGTGTCCATATCTAAAATTCCAGAGTGTAGTAGATTGTACTGTTGACATAGATAAAGCTATTACAGAAGATGAAACAGTATCTAAAGAAAATAACTAATCTTTTATAAATGCTCTAGAAATAATTTTACCTTGTCGTGAGATCAAACATGATTTGATGCCATTTTGGACGATAAATTCTACCTTCTGGTGATGATTCAATAGCTGAGTCACTGACAGGAGGTTGTTAGTCAATCTAGGAACATAAATTACCTTTATAAGCATACATTTTTGTGGTCCCAGAGGAATGGCAACTGTTCCTATTCCTTTTGTAACATACTCTTTTTCATTGGCTATCCGAACCTGATCACCAGTAGGTTGTTCGTCTAGTGAATGAAATAGTGCCTTGTCACCTGACATGTGCTTACTTACACCAGAGTCTATCGGCTAGAATCTCTTCATGGGTTATGAAATCTGAGAGACGAGCACAAGGTTCTTACCAGAATGGGATCCTTCTAAGGTCTCCTCATTAGATTCATTATCTTTTTGGGCTACGAGATGTCCCTTGTGATTTCTCTAGCAGTGGCATCTTTTGGAATTTTGAAAATCTTCACGCCTTGATGTGCTTGTTTTAATTGAACACCCTTGTTTCAAGCTATTGTACCAGCCATGATCTGTGTCATGAGTGTTGGATCTAAAAATGTGACACCACCTATTTTACTTTTGATCTTTCTGTTGTTGTTTTGGTTGCACTTGATTTGTCTTCTCTAGAGGACCCTTTCAATTCTTCTGCCCACAGTATGGCTTTGAGAATAGGGATTTATCCTAAGACTCCTCTTGGGATGAATTGATGGCCTCTTCCTGCTGTAACAAATTCACAAGTTCTTCAAATGCCATTGTTTGTTTAGACACATTCAGTGTCGTAACGAACACTTAGAATTGAGAATGGAGTGCTCTCAAGGTGATCGGTATGAGAATTTTTTCATCCACTGTTTCATCGAGCGCTAATAACTTCAATCACAACTCAGTCATGTGACGTAAGAACTCCTCAAATTTCTCATCTGAAACCATAGAGAGGGTGTGTAGCTTTGACTAAAGATGGAGGATCTTAGTCTAATTTTTGGCTTCATAAATTGTTACCAGCTTGTCCTAGGCCTCCTTTGGTTTCTCTGCATTCCAAACATGCATTTTCACATCGTTATTAATACTAAGCATTATCAACATCAAGGATTTAGCACTAGCCATTTCATAATTTATTAATGTTCATCTTTTAGTTGGAGGCATCATAGCTAACCCATGGGGATTTAAAGATCATCCTCATGCTCTAAAGTGAGCATGATTGGCGCTATATTTTCCATTGGCTCTGGTGTGGACCATCCTCTGGAGGGGGTCAGTTTGACCTTCTTCATTTGCTTGTCACTCTGAATTTCATCTTTTGGGATGAGGATATTTTGCAGACCTTCCTTAATGGTGTCATCCCTATCTTCTTCCTATTTTTTAGCAGCTTTGCCAGAAAATCCAGGTTATTTGATTGAAAGAAAAAATATTTTAATGATACTTATTTATAGAGCCCTTGGATTTGATCTAGAGGAATTGTTGCGAGTAGCAGGATATGTTTGTTACGAGGTTGATGAAGTAACAAAGGTTGTAATTTCTATAGACTCTTCTTCATCGAGGCATCCCCCCAAATCAGATAATAAATCTAGCTTATTGTCTTCCTGCTCTGTCAAGATATCCCCCTCTTGTATGATGGTTTTTGAGTCTACAAATTTTCAATCATGTGTAGCTTCATCTTGAAATATGAAGCAGTTGGCCCAAAATCTTCAAGGGATATGCTTTGTGGGGAGGGAAAATAGAGGAAATGTCTATAGCTTCTTGGATGCTTAGCTCATGATATGAACCCCTTGAGTTTATATCACTTCTCATCATATGCTCCTCTTCTTTTGGATTTGGAGCGGTTACTTATTCATATAGGGGGCATAACTGTTCAAAAAGAGGGGGAAGGCAGAATGGATGGCTTGGAGATGGATAAGGGAACTCAGAATTTGAAGCGGTATGATATGGTGAAACCTAAGGTGGTATGGTAGATGAATAAAGATTCAGTTATTGACTCTCCCATCAAAAGGTTGTCTCATGCTACACCCATATATTTCAATACCCTCGATTCACTGCAGAAGTGAAAGAAATGTTTCTTCTAAAAAAATAAGCTTCTCCTGTGAGCTATAATGTCCGGGAATAGAGCCAACCCATGGACAAGGTGCCCTACATCCTATTTTGAATTCCTCCATTTGTGCTATAGCCTGAGATTGAACCATGCCTGCCTCTATTTGTGCTATCTTCTCAAGAAGACCAACATCTTATAATCAATTGCAGTCATCAAAAGAAAGCCCATGTTTTTATTGCTCTCAAAGACAAATTGGTCTTGGCTTTGCTCATTTGGGTCACCATAGTGACTTTGAAACTGTTTATGCTGCTAGTTTAGAGAAGGTGTGGAGCTCATTAGATATTGATGATACTACTTAAAATGTGAATTCCATTGTGGGAATGAAGTCATGACTGCACAACATTCTGGGATGGAGAAAACTGAGGGATGTGGAAAGAAAGATGAATGGAGTTGGATAAAATAAGGGTATGCAATTTTAGGGAATGGGCTGTTTGGGCCTAATGGAGTCACCGAATGTGTTTATACATGCCTCCAAAGGCTGAATTTCACCAAGAACACACTAACTGGATGAAATGCAATAATAATATCCTTCGATTCCCACCGGGTGTGCCAGGAAAACTATTGGTGATAATTCTTGTGGATGAACCGTCAGAGTTATAGGAAACCTTAGGTTAGTGGGACATGCACCCTAAGGTGACCTCCAGATTTTATAGAAGTTGGGTCTTCTCTACAATGCGAGATGAGGGTCAGAGAAAATGAAACATGAGAGCAATACGTCGAAAACTGAATGAGTTAACTCATAGCGTAACTTCTAGAAATAGAGAAAAGGTGAGCAATGAAAAGGGTGGAAAAGATGCACCACATACTAAAGGTAATTCACAATGAACACTACACAGAACTAGTTAAGTATAACTTTTTAAGATAGTAATAACATAAAAACATGCACACTTATCCACGTCAAAATAAAGGCTATTAGAGAAAATACATATTACACAAAAAATGGTTGAATTACACCACAAGGCATATTATATTACTCCAAAAATGTGCACAGTATTACAATAGATAAGAGGAAGAGTGTTATTAAAAAACTTAGAAAGAAGGCCAGAGCTACAACCCCTACCTTTCACAGAAGAGGAACTAAGACAAAAAGAATCGCTAACTCCCAGTCCTTTTTTGAAACCTTTCCTTTACAATATATATGATGAGAAGAAGATAAGAAGATAATTTTTTACTATTTCCCCATTACTTTCTCATTATGGTAAATGGTGTGAAGTGAAAGAAGTAGATTTCTTGAGATCTGTCTCACACTTCCCTATGGATTTTTTAAGGGGGAGAGCCATACTCATTTAATACATCTCTTAACTATCTTGTAACTGAATCCCTTGGAGTGGACTTATTCTATCAAATCTTTATTACATATTTGGATCTTTTAATCACTTATGCATTGGGTTCTGGGATCATGATTCAAGTGGCACCTATTTTTTTCATTCTATTAAAATCACCTTTTAAATGCAGGTGAAAAAATTAAGTATTCAAAGGTTCGCACTCTTTTCACGGAACTATGCATTAACTTCATCACTAAAAATACCAGCCCAATGACCCTTTGTCTTTGATCTTTTTAAAATATCTGAGCGTTTAAAAATTTAAGATAGGATTCATAATTTCCCTTACGTGGTATTTGACTTATCACCAGTATTTAGAAACTTGCTTTGAACTCAAATCCTATTTATCACGAGATCCACGTGGAGGCCAAGTGCTTCTTTAGGTTCTCTATTCCCCTTGTAGCTTTTGGAAGTGTGTCGGGTTGACACCTGACATATTTTGTGATTGGGCCACTTTCCTTTGAGTAAGTAACGAGCCTACCACATATTACTGTGAAGAATGTTTCCTTGGACGGGTCATTTATAGTTGACTCCATGTGTAAATCCCGTAGGGCTTTGAGGCCTCCGCTCATTTTGATTTCTGGAACTCATGCTAGGTTGACACTTGGCACTGTCTATGAGATCCTTTCTTCCCTTTGAGATGGCTTGTCCCAGCTTAGTTTTAATCGGTGATTCAGCTAAGTATTCCTTTTATGTTGCTAAAGGCTTGACCTCTAGTAGGATTCAAATCTGTGGGAGCCTTAAAGCTTACTTGGTCAATTCAACATGAATTTGCTTGTTATCTAATGTTAGCGGGAAATGTAATTTAGATAACATTTTCCATGAATCCTTTTTTTCTTTGCATTTTTCTGCTATTGTTTTCTATTTTTTTCAGGATTTTCCCTATGTGTTGTGTGCACACTTTCTTGTTGTTTACGACCATGATGACCTTGAGTGTATTGCAATATCATGAGTGATGTCCCGTGTTTTTAACCCACTTTGTGTGACCTAATTTGTCTTCTTATGTGTTTACATTATTTAATGTTTTACGTAGCTTACACATATTTTCTATATGCATGCATTGTTTACTTACACTTGTTTTTGGCTAGCCATCCTTGTTTATGCGCACCTTTGTTTCTACCAAATGCATTCCTTTTCCCCTGCAAGGAACAATTAAAAAGTTACATCGTACATGTGGTTGGTCCTCTTTTGGGGCCGCATCATCCTAGTAGTGGTGTCACATGTACCCCCAAAGAGGGGGGAAATTTTGGAGTTTTCACATACTAAAACAAAGATTCTACACCAGAACGGTTCAATTTTCTATAAAGAGTGGGTTCAAACCAGTCTACAAACCCCATATACAATGTATTTTACAGGACATGGTGTCTTTGGCATTTCTTGGAATTAGTTACAGGCTTAGAGGTTACAATGGGTGTGTCTCCCTACTCTACTTCAGCCAGTGGCGTCAGATCACCCAAAAAACTAGGATGCTATAGAGATCTCTTCACACACATTTCAGCAGAAGTGGTTAGATTTTGGAGGACATAGAGCATTTCCTCCCTACACTTCTTTAGCCATAGTGGCATGAGATCACCCAAAAAACTCAAAATAGTACTAAATATCCTTCTACACTCTTTCTCAACATGGATTAGGTGCACATGTTCCGTTTACGTTTACATTTACATTTTCCATACACATTAGTGTACTTTACATGCATTTTTTACATAGCATTTTTACATTCACATACATACATATTTTACTACTTGATCATTCTCTCCTTGCAGGTCGGGCCCTATGAGAAATAAACAGTCAAATGGGGGAAACAACAAGAAACAACAACAACAAACACATTCCATGATAGCACACATGCTATATTAACCATGCAGGTGCATATTGTGACAGCTACACACATGCATTTTGTCCTAGGTTCACTCTCATCACTTTTACTTTGCACATTTTTCATCTATAGTTTTCATACTGCATATTTTTTATTATTCCACACTTTTTCTAGTCCTTAGGCATGTTTTTACTACACTCTTCGCAGACATCAGGTATGCATTTCTATCTACTTTATATTACTGAGATTTCTGCTCACCAACATAAAGTGGGGGCAAAATGTAGTCACAAAATCATGCACTTTAGAAATTTATTTATTCCGTTCTTATACTACTATTTAGAAGGTTCTTGAGTGAAGAGAGTAATAATTAATCCCACCTTTTAACCATCTTATTTTGTTTTTATTTCATCATCCCCACCCACTTTTATCTACATGCCTAGTCTATTTAAGAACTCTCCTGTTATTTTAGCCTCGGCTGGGGGGGGCCAAGGTAGTACTGGGGTGGCTTTGGGAACCATGGTCCCACCAAGGGCACCCGTGTCCCACCAAGGGTGCCCCGGACCTTTTTCTACTTTCCTACCACTTTTTGGGATCTTTCTAGCCATTTCTCATCCTCATCTCTTTTATAGTCAGTCTTGTTGGGGTTAATTATGAAATTAGAGAAAGAACACTCTATAAATATAAAGTTATGAGATCATAATGAGGGACCTAGCATCATACACCACTATCACTCTATATAGAGTTGCATCCATCTATTACATTGGTATCCACATAGCTCCATCATCAAGGCATCAAGCTAGGACATTTGCATCACACTTCATAGGGTGAGGGATTCTATTCTATTCCATGCACACATAATATTACATTTTCTACATCTAGCTATTGCTCATTATTTCACAAAGTGTGATTCACACAAGATCACCTAGGGTATGAAATTGCATACACATACATAAGAATAACATTTGGGTCTGAAATGTAGTCTAAAACTTAGTTTAATAAGCCCACTATTGTGGCAGCTGAGGTCACTCCAAACCATTCATTCTAAATTTTTAGTTTTTCAGGGTTTTGATACTTCTTTTGTCTTTTGTAGGTCTTCAACATCATTTTGTAATATTTGAAGCATTCAGCACAGTTCAAGAAAATGAGTGTGACAACCAGTGAAGGTTACAAATCATCTTGTGACCCTATGAGAACCAACTTCAAAACATTTTTGCAGAGCAGGGTGCCTAGATTGTAGACCATAGTGCCCGTGGGCACCCCAGTCCTATTTCAAATGCCCTTGTCCACTCAAATCCTCCATATCTAATATTTTTTGGGGCTCCAGCACATTCATTCCTACTCCTTTTTTTTCCAATTATCTCTGCAACAGTCACTGGTTACCAGCTAAATCATTTTCCTTTCTCTTTTACACATTAGGGTTAGCACTTCCTTTTCCACAATTGATTTTTTTTCCTTCATATTTCATTTCTACAACTATTGCATTTATTTACAATGGTTATTTCCTCCTAGATGAGATTACCTATTCCTTAGCTACTTAGTTTAGTTAATTTTAGTTAATCACGGATATATGTGCATGAGTTGTAAAGTATCCTTCTGTTCCCCTATTCATATCATGGTTTGTTAGATAATACCAAAATTTTGGATTTTTCTTCATGGCTTGAACTAGATTGGGCATTGAATGAAATATATGATGATGGTTTTATGTTTATTGGTGTAAGCTAGGGTTACACAATTTTTTCATGTCAATTTATGGGATGGGGGTTCAGGTCCTCTACTTTTTATTTTAATATTTGTGTGTTTGGGAAGTCTGGGGGAAGTATGGGTGTTCCCCCCATTTCCTTTTCAGTATTTCACTATTTCATTGGGTATGGATCTGTTTTATAGTTCTCATTTCTACAAATGTGGAGAGCATGTTTTATGTAGCCTATTCTTAGCACGACAATGGTGGTATAAGTCATGACCGTGAAATTTTGTTAAAGTTTATGGGTTGTCTCTTGGGTGTGGTTCTTGAGGAGAGGATTTGGAATGAATTATGAAATGAGGAAAATATCTTTGTATTTTATAGAACTTTGCACAATAGATAAGACCACAAATATTAAATTTTTAAAAATCCTTTTTCCCTATATCAATCATAAATTTTATGGGTTGTCTCTTGGGTGTGGTTCTTGAGGAGAGGATTTGGAATGAATTATGAAATGAGGAAAATATCTTTGTATTTTATAGAACTTTGCACAATAGATAAAACCACAAATATTAAATTTTTAAAAATCCTTCTGTCCTATATCAATCGTAACTTTTAAAATATTCAAACCTTTTAATTTGTGTATTTTTAGTTCCTAACCAATCATAAGGGTAGATGTTTTTTGAGTTTCCTTTATATTAATTTAAGAAAAATTATATGTGGAGTTTCATCTTCACATGGTACTCCAAAGTAATTTTTAAAATCAACCATCGCATGTGTTGATGGTCTTGGTGGGACACTCCCAATTTTTTATATTATACTTTCAATATAACCTAGAGTTACATCTATAATACTTTCTTCTCTCCCAGGATTGGAAGTTAACATTACAGTTCAGGAGTGATCAGGTGCTAGTATCCAAAGTTGGGCACTAGTGTCTGCATTTAACTGAGGACCAAACTTATGATCTGGGTCTTTTTTGTGTCTGAATCATGTTATGATTTTATACTGTGCATACTAAAATGAAGCTCTGAGCTATTTTATGGGGTGAATGATTTAACTAATGTATACCCCCCTCATTTGGGGTGTATGCGACATTTATAGGAGAATAAGGCCCAAAGAGACAACTTGATGTTGATATGAAACTGATGCCTTACAGGGGGGAGGGGATGTGCATTGTGGAAAACAAGGAACATGAAAAAAAAGTGGATAGATGCATGGCGTTAGTAGAAAAGGAAAATATGTCATAGAATAACATTGTAATAAGAAAATGTTCATATAAGGACCTTGAAAAGTGAGGTTCAAACATAGGACATCGATCACAATGTCATAATAAAATCAGGGTAAAACGGCCAAAAGCATACACGAAATGATCAAACAAGACCTAGGGCATAACCTGAACACAATAGAAAATAGTGGATAATAATGAAATATAGTAGCAAGAAAAGTATCAGACAACCATGGTGGAAAATAGTTCATGTAAGACAAATGTTGCACATGAAGCACCTATTAGCATGTTAGAAAGATAAAAATTATGTCAAAGCATATATGTATCAATGGAACAAGTAGAGTGATGGTAAGAATATGAAGTGGTATAGAATGAAATAATAACACCTATAGTGTGTGAGAATGTATATTCCCCAAGGATCCTTGGTGGGACTGGTAAGAGGTATAGTGCAAAGCATCATTACTGCATGTAAAATATCTATAGAAAGTCCACATTTTCAACTAAAGAACAAGTGAACACACGTGTATTGATGAACCCCATTTTGTTATGTTTAATCCATATTCAAACTCATACCATTTCGATATCATGATACATGATGAATGATGACTACTCTTTATATTTAATACTTTACAATGATTATGAAGAAATTATTGTGTATACTTTTGATGTTTTTATCTTTTTTATTATTATTCATAACATGATTGAATAATATTGTTTATGAACATAAAATTCATTTTTTGAAAGAATTATATGTTGATTTGTAACAAAAATGTAATACTTAATTCACGCATTGGCACATGACTCTATTTTATGTGTTATCACAAGACTCTCATGCATTTAATATAGTTCTCAAGCAGTGCATCCAAATAATCCAGGTTACCAGTCTAGATTCTTCGAAACTTAGGGAAACTCACGTGCGCATGTAGATAACAAGGATTACAAAAATCATAGTTGGAAACACTAAATTATTAACATAAATCATCGCCATTAATTCAACAGAAATTCAAGCCATAATAATATGAAATATGACCAACAATTGAAGACTCAGCATCAGTTCAGTTCCCTTCAATCAATTAATGATTTTAATAATCTTCAATTGGTGATTGAATTCTTCACGGAGTCAATCATGGATCCTCTCTTTAGTTGTCAAGAATATTTCAAGTTTAAACACTTTATGAACTACTCCCTTCATTAACGTATTGCCAAAAATAGATGGCATTGTTTAGTTAAACAGTCACTTAAAATTAGACTTAGCCATTTGGAATAACTAGTTCTCTCCTAACCCAACTAGTACATCTCTTGTATAAAAGAGATTTTGTAATTAGATTTAGTGGTTTGATTTTCAGTTATTTCAATTCACTGTAACAGAAATTTTTTGATTTAATAAAGATAGCGAATTCAGGGGAAATTTTGTTGCTTAAATTCAAGTGTTAAACCTGATTGAAGGAAAGGAGAAAGGGCCACTCCTATCCAACAAAAAGGGAGTTTTGTGGTTATTGCTTTTCAGTATTTGTAAATGAATTTACCTATTCTTGCATTTATTCCATTACTTTGATGCACTTACATTTTCATGATCACTAATATTTCCATTCTGCATTTCATTTTAATGTTAATTTTAAGCATTTTATTTGTAATCACGATTAGTTCAACAATTCTTTAGTTTTTGTTACTAAAGTATGTGCTGCAAAATTTTTCCTACTATTCCTTTTGTTACAAAAAGTCATGGTACGAGAATCAACAACACTCATCACTTTTTGGTGCTATTTTTAGGGAATTCAAGGTGTTATCAAAGGTTAAGGTGCTAGCTAGAAGTACTGCTTGTTTTTCTCATAAGTTTCCATTCAGAAATATCAATTCCATAACTCTTTCTTTTACAAAGATCAGAAGACCTTGTAGTGACAAAAATAATCCTCTGAGGTGGAGTATGTGGAACCAAAAAAATTAAATTTAGTACTAATAATTAGGGAACCATTTTTAGTATGATAGGATTGTATGTTTAGACTTAGAGACCATAGAGGTAGATTCATTACACTAAATCTTCAAAGCCCCCTTCAAGTCCAGCTTGTGGAACAACTTGCTAACCAAGGAAGAATGGATGACGAAGTACATAACCTCAATGGTGAGAAAAATGGTGAAAATGATTGAAATCCTCCAATTGAAAGAACATTTACCTACTTTATTGAATTGGATCCTAATGAGGATTCTCCTATGAAAAATATATCTTCATCAATTATTCCAACTTTCAATGGATTAGTTTCAGAAGACCCTGAACAATTTCTTTTTTAGTTTAACGTTTTATGCCAAACATATGACTACACTTCTAATAACCAAAAAATTAAACTATTTATCTCTACTCTAAAAGAGGCAGCTATAAGATGGTTTATGGGTTTGAGCCCAAATTCCATTCATAACTGGGAGATGGAACAAGCCTTCGTGGAAAAATATCAGGATTACTGCAAGGTCAGAGATAGAAAAGAAGAACTTTTTAGGATTCAATAGAAGGAAGATGAAAGTTTAGAGGATTATTTGGATCGGTTACTCTTCCTTCATTGAAGATATGGAACTGGCCTAGATATTAACCTACTCAAAACTTTATTTTTGAAAGGGTTGGATGAATACACACAAGAGGCATTCAACTTAATTAGAAAGGGAGATATGAAAAAATTAGAGTTCACAGACATAATCGACCTATGTCGAAATTACTCACTAACTTGCCCTAATTTGAGGAAGTAAAAAGGAAACATGACTAATGGGGACCTATCCAAGTTAAGGGAAGAAATTAAAAATTTGAGAAAAGACCTCCTGATTCAACTCAATAAAAGTATGAATAGAGAGAAGGTTAGGAACACAAAGCATTTTTTTATTTACTTCCCACGATGTAGAGCTAAACATGGACTTAAAGATTTTCCTATGGATAAGATAGAGATCTATATTCTCTATGAACTTGAGCATTCCACATATCAATGTAAAATGCTTTCATTGCTAAAGAATCACTTAAAACAAAGCAACCAAGAGGAATATGAGTTGAACTATTGGCTCAGAGGAAAGGAGGAAAATTTCAAGCTAACCAAATTCAGCCCTACATCCCAAGATCAAAATGGAATTCACCATGGCCATACTCACTAATTTAGGTCCAACAAGCCCCACAAGAATGTAGCCCACATTATGCCCCAAAAACTTATTATCAACAACCTTGGGCTCCACCTCCGAACATTCCACCATATCAAAAACAATACCAACAATAGTGGAATGCACCTCAAGGGTCTGGACAACAATATTATTATCAAAGAAGATCACAAGGTCAACAAGCCCTATTGGCTGGACATAGTAATGCTTCCAAACCTAAACAACCTACCCAACCACAGATACCTACACAAATTGTGGCCAATCCTAAGAATATAAGGCAGGGAAATCCAACATATATGGTGGAAATAGAGAAGAACCCTACAGTGAATTCACTTGATTACAAAAACATATTGTTTTGTTTATGAAAGGTTACACCAAAACCTCCCTCTCTTGTTATTGAGGAGATTCCTGAAGAAAATGAAGAACTAGAGAAAACGCATCCTAGTATAGTTAAAGAAACTCATCAACTAGACATTGACATTCCCTTCTCATCTAGGCTCTTTGAGAAAAAAAATGCCACAGTTCATGAAAAACCAAAGTCAAAATTAATCCAGGGATTGAGGAAACTAAGTATTGGCATTCCCATATTGTAAGCTCTTAAAGATATCACTAAACTAAATAAAAATATTAAATATCTCTGTTTAAATACTCCAAGAAGAAGGAAGAGCCAACCCAAGACCATTCATGTTGATGGGAAACTTGCTAGAATTTTAGAAGGAAATAATCCTCCTCCTAAGTATGGATATCCTAGAAGTCCCATTGTAACAGTCTGCATAGGAAATGTTCAAATTCCTAATGTCCTTATTGATTTAGGAGTTTTCATAAACATCATGACCACAGACACTCTGTCCACATTGGCACTCCCTGAAACACATTCCACACATATAGTATTGTAAATGGAAGAACGATCAGTGAATAAACCCAAGGGAATAATAGAGGATGTTACCATTACAATGGAATCTTGGGACTATGTGATAGAATTCATGATAATCAAAACAAATAATAGAAAAATTGTTACCCCATAATCCTCAGATGTCCTTGGTTAGCTACAGTTGTTTCTCTTATAGACTGTATGATAGGAAACATGGTCTTTGTAAGCACTTTGTCTTCAATCTGAACTTCTTATTCAAAGTTGGCCGTCCATCATGGCGGCTTGCAGAAAGATCTCTTGGCCTGGATAGAAGATAGGGCTTCCCACATTGATATATTGAAGTTTGTCTTCTTCATCTGATCAATGACACTGAATAGGTGATGAAGGATCATCTTTGCTATCCCTTGGTTTGACATTCACTCCTTGCATGTGGGCAGCAACAACTGGGTATTTGAGTTGGCATAGGGGCTTATGGTCCTGGCTGCCCTTGGGATGACAACCGGAGTTTGTTGCTAACCACTTGTGTAACCATAGAGTTGTGGATGGTTGGGCTAATGGATGTTCTTCACCTAAAAAATTCCTCGTTCTTGACCTTTTGTTTTTTGTTTTGTGGCTACTAACACCTTGAGAAGAAAGGAAACTACTGAGTTCATGCCACAAAACCTCTGCTGCCATTTACCATGTGGTGTCATTTGGGGTGACTGCGTTGGAATGTTTCTTGTGTTGGCTTTTTTTTTTTGTTCATTAACTACCTCACCATCCACATCAGTTAGTTGTCACCATTAATGATTGATTCAAAGCCCATTGATGAAAGCACCGGGATTGGTTATGAGGTAATTGCATGGAAAACACCAACTCATTACTCCGGAGAAATGTGTTTTGTGTTGGAACCAAGCCTTGGAGGCAGATATGGCATCATTTGGATTATAGCGCTTGAAATGGCCTATTGGTAGGAGGCCTTGCTTGATTCATATTTGCACTAGGGTAGGTGCCTTGTGGTTGGTATGGCTACTATTAGGCTGAGATTGGGTTGATAGAAGGTCTTAAAACCTTGGGCCTGCTACTTTTGGAGTAACCAGGCCATCCCCTTGCCTAGGTTTTGCAATTGCTTCATGACGTCTTGAAGCTCATTTGGGGCACTGGGAGATGAAGTGGAAGCTTCATTTGAAATCTGATTTCTAGGAGTGGGAGAACGAGAGAGGAGCCAAATTAGTGCTTGATGGGGTTTGGACTCTTAAACTTGGAAAAAGTGGCATGGGAGGTATAGGGGCAAGTTTTCGCTTGGATCAAACATATTTTCAGCCCTTACTGGCACTGCTATAAGGCCATAGGAAGTTATGCTCCCCATGGACTGAATCAACAAGAAATATCAGAATTTAGAGCTTTGAGATAGTAGAGACAAAGCACTTTTAGCTGTTGGCCTGATGTCACTGGAATGTTGTCTCTCTCCCAAGGCGTTGAAATCTGAAAGTTGAAATCGGGCAGCTGCTCATTGGGGAGACTCTCTTGATGGTTGTCAGTGCTCAAAAAAGAACAAGTTGTATCCCTTTTCTCACAATGCTCATGAAGTGCTATACACAGTGATCCAGTTTGTGGACAGAACTAGCTTCCAAGGCTCCTAAACCATCTGCCAATGCTTACCCTTGTGAAGAAGATGCAGTAACTTGACAGCCACTTAAATCCTCATTGATTTCGTGAGGGAACAGGGTTAGCAATGTCTTAACATGCACTGGAGTAGTCTGATTTTCTCCAGTGAAGTAGGGAATGTTCTTCAGGCTGTTTTTTGCAAAGGAATGGATGGTGTGCATTGGGGCAAGGGGGCTGCTGCCTTGTGAAGTTGACATAGGCGGTGTTTTTGCATTCTAATTGGTCTACACCTTGTTGACTGAATGAAAGGCCTACCAGGTGGAGGATTGAGAGAGTTCTTTTTGGTGGAGGATGGAGACCTTTGAGTCCTTCTTCCTCTTTGCCCTTCTTCTTGGAGATTAATTGCAGGTATTCAAATAGAACTTCTCTTCTCCAATCTTGACCTTTTGTGGTGACTCTTTCTCATGAGTTTTCAGGCATGCACTGCTGAAACCAGTTGATTCTTCCTTGAGTTGCCAGATATGCAAAACTAGCTCTTTCAAGAAAGAAAAGAAAATCCTGATCCCTAGCAGCATGCACACAACTTTGCTGCACAAATAAAAATAGACCTCTTCAAGTGTCCCACAGGGCGTGCCAAACTGTTACTAAATCACAGCCACCCCTGGATCATATCAAGGTTCTCTAAATGATTGTCTTAGGGCATCACAGTGTGATTGCACAAACATGAAAACCTCTCCCAATTAAAAATAAAGTGTGGGGACTGTGAAAATGGAGATAATCTCCAGATTAGAGGTGGTCCTCAAAACTCCTTTGATTAGATTCTAATGCTTGCACAACTAAGAGGTTCAGATCATAATCCTACTCTAAATTGCAAGGAGACAGGGATAGAAGTGCAAAAAATTGCAAATAACTAAAGATGGGATGCACAAAAGGAGTGGTGAAAATTTTGGGTTCATGCAACTAGACACAAACCAAAGATTGCAACATAAAACATACACAGGTGATAAGATATATTTAGGATTGAAATGGGAAGCAAGTCATACAAAACCAAAGGACTGAAACCCATTCACAAAGCTTGGATTATCATCTCCAATGTCAAAACCAGCATTACGACCTCAGAGAGGTAGGAAAACGGTTACAGATCTTTGAAAGGTATGATTTTGCAACAATTCACTGCTGGGAGGTGAACAGAGACGAGAAGATTGCTATGCCAAAAAGGTGGCTTACCCCGACCTTTGACTAAATGAGCCAAATCTCCCCCCCCGGCTTTACATTGCATGGTCGAGCCAGGAGAGAGAATGTACAAAACATGGGTCCCATTCCTCATTGACTACAAATGCATTTTAAATTAGCATGGAGGACCTTACAACCATCCCTGTCATTTTGACCAAATTAGAGGAGAATGCGGACCCATTTTTTCGCATTAAATTTGGTGCTGAAATGTCATTTTGGCCGATGGAACACGTACCAGAGCCATGTTTGACGTTCTCCGCCAAACTAACCAAAAATTAGAAATTGACCATGGAATCTAATAGAGAATTCATTAATCTTTCCAATGCTAAAAGAAAGTTGAAATCCAAGTCTGGATTCAAAAGCTATGAGGTCTTGAAGTTTTAGGGGAAAAAAAACGGCCCAAAAAAAAAAGGATGGCGGAAAAAAAAAATTAAATTTTGGACCTTTTGCATTTTGGAAAAAATTTCAAAAAAATTTCGGTCCGCTGTGGATGCACGTGTAGGTGAGGGTCACTGAGCAATTCTCCTTTCACCTTTCTGCGGGCTTTCCTTGGACAAAATTTTGACCTTTTTTACACCTTGGGAAATGTTCCATTTGTTCCTTGCGCCCCCGCCATTGGGGACACGTGGCCGTGATCTGGTTGGGGACATGGCGCGGGGTCAACCTTTGTCTTTCTTAAACTTTGGGCAAGACTTTTGCAAATTTTCCCAAGTCTTTCCCGAGACTCCACATTCCCGCTCCCTGGGACAAATGTCCAATTATATTGTCGCGGCCCTGGCCTCCATTCTCCCCCTTAAAATTTGCAGTGAACACTTACCAAAATTGTTTCGCACTCCCCGCGCCGCAAACTCCATGGCCGTTTTTTAGGGACACATGCATATTCTGATGTCGCAGAGGGCTGCCAGCTGTTTCACCGTCCATCGCGGCACCACAGCCTGGCTGTTCCCAAACTGCCTGAGGACAAATTCCTCAACGCCCATTCGGGCTTCCTTGTCCCTCTTTCGGTGATTTGAAGACACGTGGCGTGATTGATTGGCTCTCGGCATCTCGTACTTTTCAAGCCTCAGTCCCTTTGTCCACTGTCCAGACGAAGTTCACTGCGCCGGTCGATGAGGGGCGGTTCCGTACTCACGGCCAAGATGTCCCGCCTGTTCTGCACAGCAGTTAGTCAATTTTCCTCCTTCAGCCGAATCGGCGTTCCGCGTCCAGTGTGTCCCGACGTCAACTGTCCCAGTGCTGGCAGACCGCCTGAGGCTTTCGGTGTTCACGCCCCGACGTCCCAAACATACCAGTGCTTTGCCTGGACTAGGGACTTTAGCTATTTTCATGATTTTTTCTGGCCCCAAACTTGGTTTTTGCAACTTTTTCACCCTTTTTAGAACTTGTCTTTTTCCTTAGACAGGAGAGTTAGAGAAAATTAAGGGGACCCCAGAAACATGATTTTTTGCCTTGAATCAATCTATTTTGCTGGGACTGAGTTTCCTAATGCTGTTATCAAATTTACCCTGAGGGGGGTGACTTTGGGATAACAGAACTACCACTGACCTTGTAGGGTACTCAATATTTTGCCATCTAACATGAAGAGTCAACCTTATTTCTTTCCCTCGATGTCATGAAATAAGAAATAGTTTGTTCCTTCTTCATATCTTCATCGCAATATACAACACATGTCCACAAAAAAAAGGTTTCAATCAAATTTAATATATATATAAAAATTTCAATGGACATAATCAACAACAAATTGTATAATAACCCTAAATATTGTGACCACCAAAATCAAAATTTCATCACAAAAGTCCTTGGAGTTGTAAACTTCATCTTGCAGAACAAGTCGCACTGCTTGTGAGCGTGTGTTTTCTCACTGAGTGTGAAGATATCCTATGTTTAGAGGCCTACAAATCCATTTCTACCATGTTATCATTCTTTTTGACTACCCACTCCACCTGTTGTGATACCTAATTTGATACAAGATGCACAAAACATGTCAAGCTATTCTTGTCCATGTTGTCACGAACTGTTAGTCGTTTGAGCTACAATAATTGTTATGTGGCATATCACTGTCAATCACGTGCGTGTTAACCTCCTCAATCCTCGTAGTTAGAAATTTTTGTCTTATGTATGTGGTGAACTCTCCCAAAAAATTCTGGAACTGGGACCACACCCCCTTTGTGTAGTGTCCCGGGGAATGTTGTCATAACCATATCACCCCACATGCTTTGACATCTTTCTAATTTGAGCCTATTTGTACTTCAGCTACTTAATGACTCCTTCAAGAGCTCTTTTCACACATGCCTGTGATTTGTATCTGTGTGTGTTCATGTCCAACTCAGTGAAACTCCAAAAGGGCACACCCTTTGAGGTCGCATTTATTTTTTTCTTTCTCCCCCCCCCCCGTCAATTAAAACATTACGTGCCTTCTTAAACGAGACGTGATTATCTGACTGTATTGTGTTGTGTTTGAATCGCGTCCCTGCCACCCACAGAAAGTTTCCTAAAAATAACTAGAACACTTGCACAAATAGTTACCGAATGAGTACGGATCATCATGATATAAATTGTACTCTCTTAAAACAAATTGCGTATCATCCTCGGTCTGTCGTCCACCACATGAATAATAAATGCTATGGAGTGTTGACAAAATGGCAATGTACAAGATCCCCCTTGTCCCGTGATATGTGTGATTGAACCTCCATTTTCGTTTCAAGTAAATTCGTGCAACAAATTACCCTGAAACAATAGTACCAATAGGAAATGGTTGCCACCTGTATTTATATTAATATCCCCTGAGCCCCATTGCACACTCTTTTTTTTGTTGTTGTATGCCTAGCCCATACTCTTAAACATCAGTTACTTATATTTCTACATAAATTAAACCAATATAGCATAGCCCCTCTGTATTAGCCTCACACCGTGAGATGTGTCACCACCTTCTTTCAACTGGTTTCCAGCAACTGATTTTATATTTCAACTCAACTAAATATTTCTATTCCCCTTCAATGATCATGGATGCAAAAACTTTCCCTTCTTAGGTTACTTCCGGCCACCGACCACAACTCCCTTCCATATGATGTCTGTATATAAAACATATGTGTTCCCCACACTTCTTTTCACACACACACTAATGTGAGCAACACTACCCAAATCAGATCAAGATATTGTTTTGGTTTGCAACCTGCCCAGCATATCCACCCGACACATTCATAGTTTCATCCTGCCCAACGGCGCACGATGACACTAAAAACGAGTGTGTCGCCTAAGGAACCGGTCCGACGTCTTCAGCACAGGTGTCACTGAGCCTGGCATTCTTTGCTCGCTCTTAGTCATGTTACAGAAATGTGTGGTATTGTGCCTTTTCTTTGGCTCCTCTTTAGAAGGGCGCCGCGTCGTCTCGGGATAGGTGTGCACCCTCTGCTTATATTTGTGTTTAAGCACTGCGCCGGTTTTACACCGATGGTGCGGTAATAAACTGTCTGGAGTTTTATCCTCCTGTATGTGTGTCCGCGTCACTCTTGTGTGTGTGTTCCTTAATCCCTCAGGAAGATACAAATTTTTCAGCACTGTGTTTCGTTTTTGCACAGCTGTGTGAAGCTCCTGTGTGATTTTCGGGTCCCGCCACTACGTAGTAAGATGGCAAGCACACAAGACTTCGTGGTCCGAAGTGTGAACGCACAACACTCTGTGTATTATGTGAAACTCGAGTGTTATCATGCCAAATGGAATAACAACTTCCTCTTATGCATCAGTATATATTTTTCCTTATGCGGTTGTGGTCAGAGCAGAGAAAAGAAAATTGACAAAAATAGTGGTTGTTATTATTGAGTGAGTGAAGGAGATTACGGCTGTCAATTGCTTTAATTATAGAGTTTTTCATTTACTTACAACATTCAAATTGTTTGCGTAATCAAACGTTGTTTTTGTTTAATTGATCACTTACGACACTAGTCGCAAGTACACGATGCCCACAATATTACAATCCTAATGCGTCTGTTGACACCAAACAGTGGGATATGGCATATGGAAGGTTTCAATAATTCAGAGGTTTGACCAACACATATTAGATGTGTCAATCCAAGATGTTTAATGTAGGTCTTTTTATTCAATTTCATCTAAACTAACAAAAATGACATCTTTGGGGAATCATTAAATTTCAAAAGATTATCCCACATTTCAGTGGCTTTTCTTCTGATTGTCATTGAAAGTGTCAAACACGGGTTTAAAATGTTTCATGGATTTCAATATAAAATAATTAGGTTCTTACAGAAAATCCTAGAGGTGTTTTTTCAAATTTTTCTTTCTATAGGTTTTCAACCATGAATTATTTATTCACATTTTCATGTATCCTTCGATTTCAACATGGCTTACATCACAAGTATTTAATTCTTCTTCAACATTGGAAGTAAAAAAATCTTCATCACGAGTATTTTCAACTTCAACATTGACAGTAGAAACATTACATGGTTCCTCTTTGCTTAAAAGTAGGGGTTCCACGATGATCCTATTCTTGATTAGAAAGATTCTGCATTCGCTCAGCATTTTGAATGTTTGCCTTAATTTGTTTGGTTGTTTTTTTCTACTGATGACTTGGGTACTTTTTTTTTTACTTCGTTTCTGAATCACCCATGATGTTGTACCATACATTCGGGGGATTAATTTAAGAAAAAAGAAGTGCATTATAAAATTGACAAAAATTCACTTTTGTGTAATTCATACAGAAAAGTCAAACAAGTAAAGTATATTTAAAAATCACCATGGTTAAGTAGAATTGGAATTGCTTGGAAGATGCGCGTATAAATATGATTAATAAATGCGATCGAACTTTGATAAACCTATAATAGCTATGTATAAAAACGCGATCAATAGTCTGGGTTGGAAAAACCGACGAGCCTCCACGATCGACCATCTCAACCCGCAGTTTTATTAACCACGATCGCGCTTTTTGTAATTTCATTCTAGTACATCAAAAAATCCAACCGTAAGGCTCTTGCGGACCTCCCTAATCCCCCGTGAGTTTCTGCCCCACTCAACACAAAGCTACGAACGAAAGGTCATTATGAAGTGTAAAAGGTCAAAAACTTCAAAAATTTGCTCTTCCATAGACTTGAACATGCTTAAAAAAAACTGAAAGATTCACAAAAATGGTTTGCATCGCGTAAGGGAGACTGTTAAGCTTTATAGAAATATTGATTTAAAGGTGAATAGAATAAGATAAATATCATTTTATAATGTTTTACTAATATAGGTCTTTAAGACCTTTTTTCCCGTGAATGTTTCATGTCTAAGTTTTTAAGACTGCAATGTTTGTTTCGCTATCAAAAATGTTGATAAAACTTATACCATCCCAAGCGTTGGAGAAAAGAAATTCTATACACGTTAGAAAAGAGATTATTTGATTTTGATATTTTTGATATAGTTATGGGCGGGAAAATGGAAGCGCTCCATTTTCTAAATCTTTTAGGGGACCACTTTCTGAGAAAAATCATTAAAAAAAAAAAGTACTTGAAAAAATACAAATAAAATCCATCCAAGATAGACAACTACACTAACTTTTCACCAAAGGAAAAAAGAATAACAAGATGTGGTCATCCAAAATCACGGGCAAACACCCACAATCTTAGAGGTTTTTTCAAAAACAAAACCAAGCAAGAATTTAGTGTTTAAGATAGCTAAACTGTATGGTTTTTTTTTTTTTTTGTAAATGGTTAGAAACTAGATTCCTGGATGATATGATTATGATTCATATCTATATAAATTTTTCTAAGTTTTGATGTGCGCATATTCTAAAAATCCCTACAAGTTGAGATTCACGGTTTTTGACAATATGGACGCCCCACTTATGACCCTTTTTTGTCCACCAATGGTTGCCTGACCCTACATCTCAACATTTCATCTTGCGAGTGTTTAAAATTCCTTTATCCTTAGATTCATTAATGGTATATCATTATCAGCTACATATTGAGATGCTGGGCAACACACACAAAGTGTTCTTGTAGCAATGGAATTCCTAGTTATAAGGACCCCATTACTTTGTAAAATTCAAGTATTCTACCTTCCATAATTTGGTTGCAATTTTATAAATAGGGAATTTGGGACGCGTTTCTAGTATGGACTCATTCTGCAACTACCCACACCATTACCAAAAGTTAATGGTTCTCATTGCTTCATAGAATTATTAATCCTTCTCCTCACTCATTTCTAATTTTGCTGCTTTTTGGTATTCCTTGATGAAACTCTTTTGTTGTCCTTAAATATTTTCTAAGTGGATCCATCTTCACAATGACTATGATTTAATGGGATATTAGTTGAGGCTATACACCAAAGTCTATTTCATTATCTTCCAAAAATGAAACAATTTTCTCATTATTAAAGATAGTGGGTTTGAAAATCAAAGTCATAATCCATTACGATTATTTAAGCCTTTATTGATTATTTCAAGTCTTGAGAAGTTGACTCACACCAATTTCTTCTATTGAGTTTTTGAAAGTTAGAAAAATGGCCTAACGTTTTTTATGGTTACTTCTTAATGTCATCTGTATATGAATTCCAAGCATTTCCTTATAAGTCCTATGAGTTATATATTTTGATGGTGTCATCTATGCTTCCTTTGCACACAATTAATATCCCGAGTCAATAAGAAGTTACTGGGGTAAGTAGATCTATCATAGGTCTACAATGCAACATATATGCATGGAGTGATGTTAAATATATTTTTGCAAGATTAGGAGCTCCACTATTTTTAAATGGGGCATTACCAAAGATTAATTAGATAACAAGTTGTTTGAACCAAAATTCGATTGGTGTGGGGGCAAATTGATTGATATAGGTATTTATGCAAAATTTTATTAAGTCAATTCACAAAACCAACATTAGGGCCGAATCTTTTGAATATACGGATGACAAACAAGCAGGGAAGCGTAAGGCAGACTCCTTTTACAGACCACTCACACAACTGAGAAAAAAAACTTTATATTGGGGCTCATGTGCGTTGTTATCCACCAAAAACTATGGATAATAAAGGTTACTCCAGATGAGTTGAACTAATTGGTATGTGCCAAATGGAAAGTTCTAACCAAGTGGAGGTGTTGATAATGAGGATGACTGAGCAACGTTGTATTGTTGTCTTATTGGGTTGTGTACTAGATCCTTATTAATCTGACCTACCCTTTTTCATCTCTCATAACCTGATTTATGGTCTCTAAATATATTGTCTTTGTTCACTCGTCGATCCTTTCAAACACAAAAATCTTATTGAAATGGTGCATGGGGGATTCATATCCTAACGATAGGGAAAATCAGTTAGTCCTCTAAAACTACTTCTCTATATCGAGTTTAGAATCAATATGATTCTCATTTACTCTTAATAGAATGTATAGAATTAAATCCTTCATAAATTTAATGATTACACTTCTATATTATCTAATTCTTCATTTTGCCTCAGTCATTCAGTGAGCTTCCCTTCAGGGACAATCTCTACTTTCTTTACCTCACACTCAATTCCTTTTTCTTGCCTTATCTAACCTACTCTATGAAATGTTGTTTCCTTATGTGATCTTCGAAGATACTTCTACTCACAACAAAATTTATAGTCTTGTGAGGGAGAATTTTACCCCCATTTTATATGTTTCATCAAACTATTTTTAATTTTTGGCAACTTCATATTCTTTCTTTTTATTTATTTGTTTTCGGACTTTCCGGGACAGGTAATCATTGTAGGTTTTTTATAATTCATATCCTTCCACATGACCTAAAATCCCCATATTGCCCAACTGAGAACTCATTTAAAATGGAATTGACACCATGCCCTTTTCCATACTAGCTTTACCAACATGGAAATTAGCATGAACTCCCCCCCCGATTCCTCGTATAAAACCATATTTGCTTTAGAATGAAAGACAAATTAAATAATTTAAACATGAAATTTAACGTAGTACACGATATTATCATTTTCAACCCAGATTGTGTCACCTGATGTTCGATATCATGTCTATCTTTCAAAATTTTAGTGATGATTTCATTCCACTTAATTATTTTCTATTCAAACATGAAGTAATAGGTTTCGAACATGCAAACCATGTAGCCAAGGTTCTAAGAATCGCACTAAAAATATTCATACATATCCACACATATATCCGAACTCTATTTCTGTAAATATTCCATCTAATAGACATTTCTTACAAAACTGAGCCATTCGATCCTCCAACATCTCTTAATATTAGTAGTCATTCATTATTTTCAATTCTGATAAGGAACGGTATTTAACAATGCTTCTAGTACTCTTTGAAACGGGAAAATGCTTAGTGGTAGCCTAGATTAGATGAAAGTAATGAAGATTTATTAAGTATTTAGTGATGTTATGAGAGTTAGTAGACACGAGAATAAACTAAGGAGATGCATAAAAATTTTATTAGTTTTATTTACAAGAAACTGATGAACTTAATCAAAAATTACAATGCATTAATAAAGGCTAGGGAAATAAGAATGGGACATAATATGAAAGGAGAAGAATTAATACTGGTATTTTGTTGCAAAATCAATCCTTCGTATTAATTCCTTATCGTTATTTCTCATGAATTTTGGTATTCCTAATGAATCCTGAATTTGGGTATTCCTAATTAATCATCCTCTATTTTCTTTATCTAAGTGCATTGCATCTTCTTTGTCTTTTTTATTAATTCAACAATATGATACAAATATTAAATTGCACCCAACTTTATAGTTTGGAAAAAAGTAGTTATATCTTGCTTGGTCCGTTGATAATTCAAAAAAAAATTCAATCTAGTAAATGTTGAGAAATATACAACCCTGAAGGTATAATAACGCTGGGTTCATGAAATGTTTTCTAGAAAAAGGGATTACATCAAAATTATGAACCCAAATATCTAATTTAAATTCATCTAGGATAAATAGAATGTGCAATACTAAAATTATCCTTATTAATTAATTCAAAAACGAGGAGAAGAGAAATGACAGTGTCAACACCTAATTTGGTAATGACAAGTTAATTATTATGTGTTAGGTAGTATAATTGCATGTTAAAACTATTAGATTAAAAATTAGCCTTCTTTATGGTGTGTATTCAGTTGTTTTATTGATTTATCGACCCTACTTTTATTGTGTTGAAAAAACCTTAGACTTTGTTTCACTTATTGATAGTATAAATACTTATTAGTGCATGCCCTGTTCGATTATTCGTACTTTTTATATTGCATTCATCTCTCTAGCTTTTTTATCTCCTCCTATGAGTTGCTAGACTGTTACTATTTTCCATGTCACCACAAGATGACCTTTTGACAGCACCCATAAAAATAGTCAACTCCCAATTTGTGTGAAATGCGTACAATGGGTTCTCATGCATCCCCTTCTCCTTTGGTTCATTTGATTTACTTTGGCCACCCCTGTTCATACAATTATGTGTCACTTTGCCACACCATAGAGCAACACTAGAATTCAAAGGTTTTGTATGCAAATATACATGGCACTATACATTCTAGGACAAAGACATAGAGCTATTGTAGAATTTGCAAGTTACATGAGAACACATTGGAAGGTGTCAGGAAAATTTTTTTTTAAAAGCTTATTTGTTTGAACAAAACATCCGATTCAAGAATAATGAAGTTATATGACTACTTGATGCATTGCATTGATTATTGATACCATTTTAATAAACCTGATGGGCCTGAATAACTATATAAAGGAAAGCTCATATTTATTTAGAGTAACACAGGCACGAACAAATTATTATTCCTTACATATTCTAGTTCTAAAGGTGGGATTTATGTGTTTCGGACAAAGGAGACATAATTATTGTTGATTCACAAGTGAACTAGAAATCTAAGATAAGATTTTCCCACATTAGTGCACATTAAAAACATTAATATCAACATTAAATAATATTTTTCATACATAATGTAATTTACAAATAGAAGGCTTGTCCTTTACATGTGGAACCCAAATGGTCATCTGTTGGTTAGAAGTGGTCATCAGTGTTTCGAATAATGTTTTTTTGAAGGGGTTCGAGTGACATATAAATATATTTTTTGATCTTATTCCAACTCATGTTCAATAGAATTGTGGGAGGAAATCAATGAGTATCCTTGTGAAATTGAAAAATAATAAACACTCTTAATAATTTAATATTTATATGTTTCTATTATTTAAATAGCATCTTTTATGGTAATTAGATATGGAGTCATTGAGTATTTGAATAAAGTATTATTGTAATGTGTATGGTTAATTTACTACTTTTGTGTACATGTAAATCCCGTTTTTCACATCTTCAACATGTAGGGTAGGATTATCATATGTTTTTATGAGATGGATTGCGTAGATGATCAAAATATAAATAAAACAATAAACAATCACCAGGGTAATTAGAACATTGGGATGTCTATAAATATGATTTATAAACCATGATAGCACTTTATAAAACACAATCACGATTTATAAAGAGCGGTGCGGTTTATAAAGCGTGATCATGGTTCCTATTTAAAAACCCGTGATCACACTTCTTTCTGTATTATCAAATCCGACTCTAAGGCTCGGGAAATCTTTTTTTTGCCCCAACAAAAGCTATGAAAGGTCATTATGAAGTGTAAAAGGTCAAAAAACTTCAAATTTGCTCTTCCATAGACTTGAACCATGCTAAAAAATTGAAAACATTTCACAAAAACGGTGACATCGCGTACGGGAGACTGTTAGCTTTGTAGAAATATTTATTTTAAAGTGAATAGAATAAGATAAATATCATTTTATAATTTTTTACTAACAATAGGTCTTTAAGACATTTTTTCCTGTGAATGTTCATGTCTATGTTTAAGACTGCAATGTTTGTTTCACTTAGCAAAATGTAATAAAACTTATACCATCGCAAGCATGGAGAAATTCTATACACGTTAAAAAAGAAATATTTGATTTTGATATTTTTTGATGTAGTTATGGCGGGGCAAACGGAAAGCGCCTCCATTTTCTAAATCTTTTTAGACCACTTTCATGAAAAAATTATTAAAAAAAATATTACTCGAAAAAATAAAAAATAAAATCCATCCCAAGATAGACAACTACATCTAACTTTTCAAAAAAGGAAAAAAAATAACAAAATTTGGTCATACAAATTGTGGGCAAACGGACTACAATCTTATAGGTTTTTTCAAAAACAAAAACCAAGTCATATAATTTTAAGTGTTTAATATAGCTAAACTTGTCCCTTTTTTAAAAAATTTAGTATTTTAGAAACTAGATTGTGGATGTTACGATTCATATTTATATAATTTTTTCTAATTTTGAGTGCGCGTATTGCTAATAATCCCTACAATTTGAGATTTCATTATTTTTTGCAATATGACACCCACTTATGACCCCTTTTTTGTCCACCAACTTGCTGCACTTACCCTACATCCCACATCATCTTGCGAGTCTTTAAATTCCCTTTAATCCTTAGATTCATTAAAGTGGTATGTCATTATAAGCTACATATTGAGATGCAAGGCTAACACACAAAGTATTGTAGCAAATGGAATTTCCTGATTATATGGCCCCATACTTTACAAAATTCATTCTATTTCTACCTTACATCAATTTTGGTTACAATTTTATATACTAGGAATGTGGGAAATTCGTTTCTAGTATGGCCCTCCATTCTGCAATCTACACACCATACCAAAAGTCAAGGTTTCTTTACTTCCTAGAATTATTTAATCCTTCTCATCACTCCATTCAATTTTACTTCTATTTTGGTATTCCTTGATGAACTCTTTTTGTTGTCTTAAATATTTTATAAGTGGATCACATCTTCAATGACATATGATTTCATGGGAAAATTAGTTTAGGCTATCGCAAACCAAATTCTATTGCACTATCCTTCCAAAAACGAAACAAATTTTCTCATCTCATTAAAGATGAAGTTATTTTTTTCATTGGGTTTGAAAATCAAAGATCATAATCCATTACTGATTCGCTAAGCCTCTACTTGATTTATTTCAAGTCTTGAGTAGTATGACTCACACACTTTCTTCTATTGAGTTTTGAAGTTAGAACATCCCTAACATTTTTACGGTTACTTTCTTCATGTCCATCTTGTATATGAATTCCAAGGCATTTCCTTATAAATCCCCTATGAGTTATATATTTTTGATGTTTTCATCTATGATTCCTTTTGCACTCCACCTAATATCCCGAGTCAATAAGTATTATTTTGGGTAAGTAGATCTATCATAGGTATACAATGCAACATATATGCATGGGTGATGTTACATTATATTTTTGCAAGATTTAGGAGCTCCGCTATTTTTTAAATGGGGATTACCAAAGATTTAATTAGATAACATAGTGTTTGAACCAAAATTCAGATTTGTGTGGTGGCTAAATTGATATAGGTATTTATGCAAATTTTAGTAAGTCAAATTCACAAAACCAACATTAGGGAAGAATCTTTTGAATATAATTATTACAAACAAGAACTTGAAAAAATGAGAAAAATAACTTTGTATTTGGGGCTCATGTGGTTGTTATCACCAAAACTAATGGATAAAGGCTTACTCCTAGATGAGTTTGAACTAACTTGAGGTTATGTACAAATGGAAAGTTCTAATCCAATTGGAGGTGTTATAATGAGGATGACTGAGAAACTTGTATTTTTGTCTTATTGGGTTGTACTAGATCCTTATTAATCTGACCTACCCTTCCTTCATCTCTCATACACTTTATTTATGGTCCTCTAAATATATTGTCTTTGTTCACTCGTCAATCCTTTCAACACAATATCTTCTTAAAATGGTGCATGGGGGATTCATATCCTAACGATAGGGAAAACATTTAGTCCTCTAAAACTACTTCTCATATATTGAGTTTAGAATCAATATCTTCTCATTTACTCTTTCATCTCCTTATAGAATTAAATCCTTCATAAAGTAATGATTACACTTCTATATTTATCTTATCTCTTCATTTTCCTTAGGCATTCAGTATCTATCCCTTCCAGGGACAATCTCTACTTTCCTTTACCTCAGTCACTCAATTCCTTTCTTTCCTTATCTACTTCATCCTCTATTAAATGTTGTTTCCTTATGTGCTCTTTGCATGCTACTTCTACTCACAACAATAATTTCTAGTCTTTTGAGGGAGCTTTCCCCCCCCCCCCCATTTTGTATGTTTCCTCAAATATTTTTAATTTTTGGCTAACTTCCTCTTCTTTTATTTCTTATTTGTTTTAGGTTATAATTCATCTCCCCTTCCACATGACTAAATCCCCATACTTCCCAATCGAATACTCCATTTCAAATGGAATTGACACCATGCCCTTTTCCACTACTAGCTTTACCAACATTGGAAATTAACCAATGAACTCCCCCCTTATTCCTCTTATGAACCTATTTGTTTTTAGAATTGAAAGACAAATTAAATAATTTAAACATTGAATTTAACTATGTACACATATATTATCATTTCCAACCAATATTGTGTGACTTGGGTCCGATATATGTCTATCTTTCAAAAGATTATGTGATTATCTTCATTCCATTTAAATTATTTGTCTATTCTAAACATGAAGTAATAGTGTTCTAACATTGCTAACCATGTAGCTAATGGTTCTAAGAATTCGCACTAAAAATATCTCATAAATATCCCTACATATACTCCTCCACTATATTTCTTGTAAATATTCCCATCATAATAGATATTTCTTACAAAATATGGTCCATCTTATCCTCCCAACATCTCTTTACCTTAGTAGTCATCTCATTATTTTCAAGCCCTGATAATGGAACTGTATTTAACAATGCTTCCTAGTACTCTTGAAAGGGAATGCTATAGTTGTAGCCTAGTTATTAGATGAAATAATGCAATATTTATTTAGTATTTAGTGATGTTACGAGATTTAGTAGAACATGAGAATAAGCTAAAGACTATGCATAAAATATTTATTATTTAATAAGATTTTCTCTATATATTTATTAGATTAAATAGAATAAGAAACATATATGTAATATTTATGTTAAATATTTATTAACTAAAAATATTTCTTTTTTTATTTATTAGATTAAATAAGGGGAAAAACATATATGTGATATTTACGCTGAATGTCTATTATCTGTGATCATATCTAATATCACACTGCATCAACTGATTTATCTTTACCTGCAAGGAAATGCCTCCTATTGCCTTGAGCATTAATCTCAAAGCAGAGAATGCGAAGTGGGCGGCCTGAAGAAGCAATCTGAGTGTTGGGATGGGCAGTCGGAACCACAAAACCTGTGCCTGCTGTCAATCTCGCCCTCACTTTCTGGTAAGACATGTCCTGATGTTGCTCTCTCTCTTCGGATTCGCCTCTGTGGCCACCTCGGCTCGCAAGGTGTGGGCATGCCATTTCCATCGTTCCTTCGCCACTCAAAACAATGGCGATTTTGATTGCTCTTGTATTGTAATTTGGAACCATCATGGATCCCTGGTTTAATATCATGGATATAATTCATCATATGTGGAAGAAGATTGAAGATATCACTGTAAAAATAGAGTTGCAAGGCTGAAGACTTACAGGGTGTAGAACTGCAACTCCGACAGCCAGGTTAAGGAGGCCCAATTCGGCATGCTCTCTTGCATCAGCTTCAATAACTTTTCCATAGTTATTCTGAAACTTTGGCCTGTGATTGAAGATGTTGAAGGGGCTCTGCTCGTGTGCTGCAGGAATGGTCTCTCTGGTGGACTGCCCCCTCGTTATCCTCTCCAACTCTTGTTTGCTCATGTGAATAATAACTCCCTGCCCCTGCCCTTCCTGCCTTTCCTCCCTTTCCTCCCCTTCCTCCTCTTCTCCACTCACCATACGTTCTACACCCTCCCTGGTCTGCTCAGAATCATATCATACACAGTTTTATCATTCAATTTCCAAACTAGAATTAAACCAAGGATTACATTTGGTTAGTCCAGTTTCAATTAACTCTCTTACATCAAAGGCAGCTTCCAGAACGTCGCGACTGAGTGCTGAGAAAACAGACTCGGGATTTCGCCCTCCTGCCATGTAAAATGGCTGCAATACAGCACAACAATAATGTATAGCAGAGTTAGAATAGGCAGTAGTCACAACCTAAACTTCAGATATGTTAAGATTGAATGGTCAATCAATCAATGATAAATCCACCTAAAAATATATTTATACAACACAGTATTGTAGAGTTAGAATCACAACCTAAGATTACTACAGATATATTTGAACAGATTAACTGATCAATGATATAAATCTAACATACAAGACTGATTGGTCAACTAACTAATAATAAATTCACTCCAAAAAAATAGTAAATAATCCATTGGTTGTTTATCAGTCAGCTTATGAAGACACATAAGCACATGTAATGGATAGACTATTACAAGTGCAAAAGAAGATTGAAAAAAAATTAATACCTCATACCGTCCTGGTGTGGACACAGTGTAAAGAAGATTGACGAGGCGAAATGTCTGTTGATCATTGCTGTTTATGAGATAGAAAATCCTACCCGAAGGAACCACAAATACATCTCCTTCCTCTAACCTCCTCTGCACCAAATTATTGTTCTCCTGCACATACGCTATGTACCCACTCCCTGCCATAATAATACAAGAAATCTTTCATTCAATGTGCAGCAGCAGATCTTAGAATAAACTAAACAAATTACGAGATAAAGTTACCTTCACCAACAACGAGGACCCAATCCGCATCAAGGCGGAGAGGTTTCATCATGGAATTGGGTTTCATTTCAACGTAAGACAACACATATTTTTCCAGCCCTCTCAGCAGTTCAGATTGCTGCCTGAAACTAGGCAAAACCATATGGATTTCGCCTGCTCTGAAGGGCTGATGGTCGTCCTTGTCCTGAAGCTCCTTCTGTCAAATACATATGGATTGTCTCCTTCTTCATACCTTTCTTTTTCTCTTTCAGAAGGGCTGTATGTTTCTCTGTCTACAGACGTAGAGTGAACAATCCAGGAAGATGATAATATAGCAAGGGAAAAAGCAACGAGGAGAGAAATGGGCGCCATGATTTTTGACTAGGAATGAAAGCTTGAATGCTCACACTCAACTGTTGGATTATATAAATGGTTTTCCATGCACACCCACAGACACGTGGTGGCGGATACCAGTGGCATTTGTTGCAAAATAACCATGACAGTCAAAAACTAGCGATGCAGGTTACGGATTTTTTTAGATGCATGGAGATCGACAGGTTGACATAACTGCAGGCTAATTTTTTTTTGTAAAACACACACCTTGCACTTTGAGACAAACCGTAGCAGTTCCTGATATGTCTGTTAACAGTCGCAAAAATGACTGATATGACTGCAACCTTCTACGACTTAGTCTAAACGTACTGTTAACATCCATCACTCAAGACGCAAAAAAAATGAGCAAAACTCATTTTACAAATATGACTGCCCTTCTACGCTTCTCAAAGTAACAAAATACAAAACAAGAAAGCACCCCAGGTCCCGTGGATTTTTGTTTTCTGATTGTTTTTAAACATTTTGAAGGAGATGATGTGGGATTTAATTGATAAATCCTTCAATGAGCAAACCTTGCACGTTGGTGTTAGTTTCTATAATCCACTGTTAGGAGGAGCCTATTCATTGCGCCAATCCTTCTCTTGTACGTACAAATCTGGTGAGGTCCACGTTCTCCACCAATTAAAAAATTAATAATGTTTAGTATTTTTCGGTATCGAGTTTTTGTTTGGTGGAGAGAGTGGGTCCCGTCAGGGTTGTCCGTTGTGCTAGTTACAGTCAGTTATTTATCAGGTGGTTGCAAGATTGACTAGTCGCCGAAGGCTGAGCCTATCTCTCACGCACGTTTGCAGAGAGATAGGCAGATTCGAACATGTGACCTGCAAAATACAAGGCAGGAGGTCCACTCTACCATCATCATGCCACAGCTACTTTTAATAATTATTCCTAACACCTCTTCGATTTATCGTTGTTAGATCCGTTATTCGAAACAAATTTGATTCGTATCACTTGGTTGTCTAGTCTGCCTTTAAGTTAATTATTCCCCCCGCGAACGTGCGTGAGGGATAGGTAGATCCGTCGCCGAACCAACAAATTGTTTACCGTTTTTCGGGGAGATTTATCATTGGTTGGTTGACTAGTCTGCCTTACAAATATATGTGATGTTTAGGTTGAGTCATTACATTCATAGTACGGGTTTAATTATGATTGCCAGTTATGTAGCAATCCTTACACAATTAGAAATGAAACTAATCTTATTATGTTTAGTTATGATTAATTATACGGTGGTTCAGGTCATGTGTTTGATTCCTCATTTACCCATAGTGTGTGGAGTGAGATGTTTGTACGTTTTTCTAGAGATTGATCGGTGGCGCTAGCCTTATGTTATAGCTTTGTTATTCAAAGATTCAAGTTGTTGGATATTTACCGATGCCTCTAGACTACCAAAAACAAAATATTAATTTAGATATTTTAAATCAAATGTATCATATTCAAATTTCAAAATTATTTTTCAAATTTGTTTATTGATTAAATTAATTTAGGCTATTTTGACATCCTAGCATTAATATTGTTAGATCAAAGTCCATTGACAACCTACTCAGGAAGCATTCAAACCTTTGTTTAAATTGTCCTTTAAGATTTAAAATTAAATTCAATTATAGGCTATTTTTGACATATTTTTTTCCCTTTAGGTTAGATCACTTCCATCACCACTAATTGTCAGGCTAATACTTTCAAGATAATTTTTTGTTTGTCTAGGACATCTAGCTCACCTCTTGAGACTCGCATCCTCCTATCATGAGCCTTTTTTTATTAGTATTGCCCATGGCAATATACACTATAGCTTTCATTTTCATTTAAATCATTGTTATTATTTGTACTTTATAACCAATAAGACATTGTTATTTTTTTTCATAAACAAATATACACTTTTCATATTAACAAATTTACACAAATTTTAACAAAAAAATTATATACATGGATTGTCTTTGTGGTCTTCAATGATGACATTCAAGTCTATATATTCAAATGTTCATTGCAAAGTGTAGTCATGCCCAGAATCGACGAGAACAAATGCGTTAGCCTAGTTTTTCTCTTTAAAAACCTTAATTTTCCGTGCTTTCACTCCAATCACGTGTAAAACAGATTTCTTCTTCTTTCCCTAATCAAGTAGCAATAATTTAAAACTTAAGGAAAACCCAGTTTATTTTGGGGTTTATTATAAATGAGGTAATGTAACAAAATTAGGGTGAGGTTTGTCATGGCCCAGGATATTAACAATATCGAGAACAAAAACTCCATGGATATTTCAACATTTTTGGAGTACCTCCAATAATATGCAAGTCAGTGGCAACTCCCATTATGAGCCGAATTAAAGGTCAATGAGCGCCCTAGGCAATAGTTTGAGTGGGCAACCTTCTCAAAAATTTCATTTAATATTTTTTTCCATAAAGTAAATAAATAAAAGTATGTCTATCCATTTTTGTATTTTTAAATTTGACATCATGGTCATAATAAAATACAACTTTAGAGAAATTGTTATACAAATGAATACAAATATCCTATTAAATTATCATGGAAGGATGAAAAATATTCCATGTGGATGGAAAACATTAGTTGTAGGAGATGCTCAGAATGCAATATAATACAATGTTGTTTATACAAGGCTTCTTTGCAAGTCTGATTTAGCCAATATCAAGTAGGTGACAAGAACTCTATCTTGACCAATAAGGCACCATTTTTTTTGCAAAGAAACAAAAATGTTGTATGTAGCTCCCATGGTTTCTCTGAAGAGTCATATTTGGACCAGGCCTACGGATTCCTCCATAACAAAATAATAGAAAAATTCATCCAAAAAATTAAGGAATAGAGATATCAAATACTTTTTTCCTTTGATTATACTCACCTCTACTAGATACACTAGCAACATTATAAAAAATACATTAGACCTTTTTGTAGAACAAATTACACACCTACATAATCTGGAGCTACATCATAAGAATGGGTAACAATACCAACAAAAATCATATGTGCTTATAAATATGTGATATTTTCTTTTACTTGTAAAAATATTATAATATATTTTTATGTGTATGCGTTAAATTTATATTACTATATAATAATATCAACTAGCAATCACACGTGAGGTGTGTGATGTTAACGCCGAAATCAAAATATTATTAAGACAGAAAAGTAATTAAAAAACACAACAAAGTAACATGATATTTGTAGGTAGTAAATGAAAAACAAAATGAAGTAGTGAAAAGTGGAGAAGTAGAAAAGATTCAGGTCCAGAAGAAGTGGAGTAGCTTGAAAGGGAAGGTCCACCGTTGAATAAGAGGGGATGGTTAAGAATAGGGAACGAAGACAGGATTCCTCTTATAAGCGCGATTGCAAAATTGTTGCTGATAAAATGTGACATGAGTGGAAAAAGGGGCAAGATCTGATAGGCAGACAACGTGGAAACAAGCGATATAGTTGTGAAGGAAATTCGTTGTGTTTCCATGCCCCCAATTTCAATAGTGGTTCTCTTCAAAGTAAATCCTTGAGTTTTTTGGATTGGAAACAATCAAGCCAAGTTAATTGGTAATTGCATTCGGCGACCTCTGGAAATTACGGTAGTTGGAACATGGGAGGGGTTTTTCGTAAGGGCCCTGTATATCGATCGAATTAGACATTTGGCAACCTCTAGAAATTAATTTTCTTGCGATTGCAAGGTAACTCAAGCTAAAGTACATGTCAATTTTATAATGAATGATGATAATATGACTTCCCAAAAAAAAATTTAAAAATCCCAAAAATGTTTTAGAACAATCATTATTTCTTAGCTAACACAAATTATAATATCAATTCATCTTACTCTGTAATTAGTAATTACCATGGCTTTGCATCCATTATGTTGGCCCAACATGACTGGGAATCGAGCCTTATCCAGTACATGGAGAAGGATTTGGCGGCTCTTATGGCCTTAGACTACCAAGGTGCAAGTTTCGTCCAACACACTTTCCTCGCCATGGACGAAGAATCATGGATCGGTTCTTGCGTGTCCTTCTCAGATTACATCTTGGAATCTATTGATATGTCCATGACAAACCGTCATGATGAAAAGATTTAAAAATGTGACATAGAAGATGGCGAAAACCTTTCTTCTACTTCAGAGATGGATTCAAGTTTTCACGTGCGGGATCTCAACACATGGAATCTAAAGCTGAAGGACAATTCCATGGTGAATATTATAACATCAATCTTGGAAAAGATGGACAATTGACTATTATATGACGATCCAGAGCTGCTCCACAACCATTCTTCTCATCCATTAGTTGATGCATTCAATTTTAAAGATACAAAGTCAGAGTTGGAAGAGCAGAATGTTGAAGGCCTCACAACAATTTTGGTCATCTGACATGTGACAAGTTATCTCCAACCACTGCACACCACGGGTACGATTGATAAATGTCAGTGCTTTGGTAACCAAATAAATTGTAATCATTCATGTTTGTGTCAGTTGTCAGAGGGGGAGGAGGCTTCTACTCGTGGAAATGCCTTTCAGGATAATAACTCGAGCTTAATAAAAACATGAAAAACATACGACAAACGTTTAATCTGGCTTGTCAGATGACGTATCGGGAGCTCCGGTTTGAGGTGGTTTTGGGATATTCACAAATCGAACGGCTAGAGCCCGCCATTAAACAAGCCTTGGATGAGACAATGCTCAGTTAATTTGCCTTGTTTCTTTCTCTTCATTCTCTTAAGCACACGAACTTGGAGCCGATGAAAATGTGACTGAGGGGGATGGTTAAGTCCCTACACGATCTGAGATGCCTCGTCTCGCTCCTCATTCTCTTGAGCACGCGAACTTAGAGCCGACGACAATGTGACTTAGGGGAATGGTTAAGTCACCGCACGATCCAGGATGCCTCGTCCGATCGTCCAAATCAAACCGAGTTATTGTCATCAAGTTTGTGCGTTGCACATCTACGAAACAGTCTATATTGTCTATAACAACACCTAAACCATTGTTTGCTTTTCCCGAAAAGTAAAAACTTTGTTTTTTTAAAAATGTTGTTCCCTAATCTTATATATACAACTAGAGCAACGCGTGTTGGCCTCAAACGACGTAAGTATGGAGAGGTTGTTTATAGGATAGTACTATTTCCGTCCAATGGACACTCTCAGGTCCATGCGCAAGCGAGAACACGAGTCTTTAGAGGGACATCGGATAACGAGGTAATAACTTAATTAAAAAAAATAGGAATCTTTATTACACACATTATCGTGCTTTTGTTTTAATGCACATTATTTTCTTGGCCGCAACAAAGGAATATAAAATATTATTTTCGCTACGTAATAACAATTTGCGATTCCGTTACTTATTATAAAGAAACAAAACTCCATATAAATCAACATTTTGAATCTTCTTTTGAATATCTCTATATTGCCCACTGTATAATTTGATGAATGTATTGACAAATACAAATTCTCATACAAATTTTTCTAACATTTTATTTTGCGTATATTTTAAAATAAAAGTACGCATACAAACTATACAACTATATATTTTGCATATATTTACACACATTATCGTGCCTTTGTTTTAATGTCATATGTGAGAATCTTGTTTCCCCGTACACCGACAACCAAAGCATCTCGGTCGGTGAATAATTTGTTGGTTTCCCCTTGCGCTAACGCCTTTCGGCGTAATAACGACTAGCGATTTCGTTGCTTATTTTCTCGGATGCAGCAAAGGAGTATTAAATATTATTTTCTCGGCATAATAAACGCTAACATATTTCGGCGTAATAACAGTTGTCAATTCCAAAAAGGTGCAAAAATGGATTTTATGAAAATAAAAAAACATTGCCTTCAATGCATAGAGCTCGAGAAAATATGCACTTTTAGAGAAAATGACACCTGAAATGGAGCCACAAAATGAAAGTTATGGCACATGCAATTTTTTGCTGCTACATCTTCCCGGACCTTTTCCAAAAATGGCAATTTTTTACCAAACGCACACGTAAGGCAGAGATCGGCTGTTTCCGCGAGTTTTTCCACATTTTTTGCAAAACGCACCAAACCCACGCGTAAGGCAGAGATCGGTCCGTGTGGTCGCGAGTTTTTCCACGCTTTTTGCAAAACGCACCAAACCCATGTGTAAGGCAGAGATCGGTCTATGCGGGAGGAGATTCAACGTATTGTCCACCGTTTAGATGGTCAACGACGTAGAAGATCTGTATCGTTGAATGATGTCAGAGCCCCCCCGGGCTTTCTAACTAAGAACACGCCTTTCGGCGTAATTATTATTATTCGTATAGAGATAGGTAAGTACCAAGTCAACATTGGGAAAATCAAATACAACATGCAAATCACACTAGCGGTGAGTTTGTACCATTATTCTATTATTATTATTATTAAAATAATCCTATTTGTAGGGCATACACCGTCTAGCCTTTTTTTTAAAAGGAAAAAAATAAATATGCCAAGCTTTGTCGGCACATCCACGTCCACTGTCACTGCCTTACGAAACATGATGAAAAAATGCGGGATCTCACCGGGAAAAAAATAAATATGCCAAGCTTTGTCGGCACATCCGCGTCCACTGTCGCCGCCTTACGAAACATGATGAAAAAATGCGGGACATCGCGCGGCGAGATCCAACGGTTGGCGACAAGCGAGGGGTTCAACGTTGCCTGGGAATGGTGGCGGCCAGAATATGCCCCGATAAAAAGTTCACCCATACGAAACTGCCATATATTTATAAAATAAATAAATTAAAAATTAAAAAAATACAAAAGAGATAAAATAGAATCATTACTTATGAATTAAATGTTTTATCGAGACAAATACCCATTCCATGGTGATGGCTAAAAGAGACTCAAACCGGGGAAGTGGAACAGAATAATCAAACGTCATATTAAAAATAGCCGGTAATTAACGGCGCCACTACCAATGCCAGCAAATGCCAGCAAACGAAGTATTCGCACAAATGACGTTTTTGAACGCACCTTCAATAAACGCGTGGATGGCTCAGATCAATTTGGTCGACGATACGGAAAACGAAGCGGACGGTTTGGAGTGTTGCACGACGGTACGGCGTGTCAGAGACCCTCACACTTTCTAACATAGTTCACGCCTTTCGGCATAATAAATGTGTCAAATTTGAAGTAATTTATTTTTATATTAAATTCTGAAATCTTTGGATTTAGGTGCCCCCTTAATTGCCAAGGGCTTAATCCCCCCTTGTATGTGATGTGTGTCTAATATATGTTGTGTGCTTCAATAAATGTTGTAATGTTTGCTCTATTTCCTCTAGAGTACTTGTAGTGTTCAATAATGTCTCTATCGAATGCCCGACATGATTCTTGATTACTTATTGATAAATGACGAAATAGACCATGTTCCAACACTTTGCACACATTCAAGAACATCCAAATGCTTTGATATATATAGCCATAAAGTGAATGAAAAATGACCGGTGAAAAAGAAATATCTAAATAGATGTTGGGAAAAGTCAATAAACACACCAATAAATACCAAAATACACAAACATTCTAAAATGGTATACTTCAACTAATAATAAATACAACCATTTATAGGTGTAACACTTTGATATAATATCTATAGTAATCAACCACGTTAACCTTATGTCTTATTGAATTTTATACTAATAAATTAAATTAAAAAACATAAAGCTTTCCAAGTTAGAAAATACATTTAAAGTCCTCCTCTTCCCGTGCTTGAAGCGTAAGCGAAATAAGCTTATTGGGTGGTGCCCGCTCATCCACCGCGGAAAGTCATTTCAATTTACTCATATTCTTTATCATTTTTTCCATGAAAGACAAAATACTTTTAAGGAAGCGAACCATTCCCTTTTCCATGGTCAACAAACCGCGTTAATTTCCTAGCACAAAATATCGTAGGAGTAGCGAAGACATTTTTGCTGATGTCAATTCATATTCAATTATGCAAAATTCTATAAATATTTTCTTCGGCTATTCTATTTTTTTTAAATGTTAGTTTTGGAATTTATAGCTCTCAAGACACTAACAAATGTAATACATACACACACAAACACACATATATATCATATGATTTGTAAAATATGAAGATAGTTGGCAATTTGTGTTTGATTGGTGAGAGCTTTGATGATGATATGGTTCCTCCTTGGGTGATTGTTGCCTTGGCACTCAAACCATGGTATTAGTTTTTTCCGGGGGCATGACCTGTTTCCTCTCGAAAACCTTCTCAATGTAGCGATGATCCACGATACAACCCTCTCAAAATTGAAGCTTATATCGTTAAGGTCAAATATGAATTTCACGCAGTGAGCATGTGAGAGGTGCATCTTTTGAAACCTGGTCTGTATGGTGGACACTGAAACTTATGTTATCCAAACAACCTCAATGCTAACTGACCACTGGATATTCCATTTTTCTTTTATTGATGAAACAATTCTCAACAAAAAAATGGACTCTTTCATATAAGAAGCACTAAGTAAACTGTATGATGGTAAAAAAACACTAAACAACACTGTGCATTTGCGTATCACTGCACGAAGAAAAGCGTGAACATGAACTTGAAAACGTAGGGAGACCTAACAACACACCTATCTAAACCCCACGATACATTCGCAAGTTGAGATACTTACCACTCTTGAAACAAGAAAAACTTGATAGTCATTATGAAAATGGTCATGGTCAACTTCCAAGAATTGTCAGATAAAGTGTTGAGAATGTGAGGAATGTTGTGTTAGCATCTATTTGTCTTTTACAAAATAAAAAAGGTTAAATTTGTACTAGCAGTACTGTATTTTTAAAAACATATGCTTTTAAATTTCAAAAATTTAAAGGAAGAGGGAAATGGCAAAGAAATTTAATGAGAAAGATGTAAATATAGTTACTAATACGCAACATGTAACAAGTGTTAACTGCCACAACGAGAAGGTAAGCAGACCAATAATGAAGCAACTATATTTTGATGGCAGAGTTTGATGCACTTGTTAATGGCTGCTACCTGCTTCCGTCCTGCCTCACCAGTCATCATCTTTATTCTTCGATTTATTAGTAGTATTGTTGCTTCTCTGCTTTCCGATATAACGCTCTGTGGTTTGAGTAGTTCGCTATTTGGTTTTCTACATTCCATTTTGGCTGGGCCTAAGTCGTTCCCTGTTGACAGAGACGACACTGCAGTACAATTTTTGCTAAACATCTAGTTAAGTTTTTCAGACTGAACTTCTTGTGGTTTATTGATTTAGCATGCTGCATTTGAAATGTGTATATGTCTTACTTGTTTCCGATGATATGCTCCATATGATGTGATGTTATTCATTCGTGGTTATTTATACGTTTTGTTATCCTCTAATCACAGAGAATAATTGTCACCAAATCCCACTAAAAATGGCATGGTCATTAACAATTCATAAATCACAGGGAATGACTGTAGAAAAAACCACAGTAAACATCAATGGCACTGATCGACAAGGCCTCACCTTTACTCCTATTTCCCGAGTAGAGATGTTTTAAGGTTTGTTTAGCTCCCCAGCCTTCTCATTTGCCCGCTACTCACGAATGACATGTAACAAATATGTAGCAAATTGAAAACAGGCAGAGGCCCATCTTCTCCTAAAGAGAAATGCGGTCAACCAAGCATAAAAAACCCCATATTCTGCTCCATTTACAATGTAAAGATACGCCTCTTTAGTACATATTCCATTTCCAAACTCGTATTTATTTATTAACTCATTTTGTAGAGCTACATTTATCATACTTGCATCTCCTAGTGTACTAATAATACTATTGTATGCATGCACAACTTCTTTTTCAAAGAGCACAAGATGGGGATATAACAGCCGTCATGATGTTTTTTACAAGCTGGTTACGTGGTGAAAATTATTAGCACTTTTAAACAGAACACAAAAACACAATTGCGGGTTTTGATCTATTTCTTATTCTTATTTGCTTGTGCTCTGCTAAATCAGAGAATACAATCTTTATAGAATAACAGTAAACAGAGTCTTATTCAAACTCAAACTCAAACTACCCTATCTCTACTCTTCATCCTACAGATGGACAACATATGCCAGCACGTACACATATCATCTAATGTGTTGTCAATTACAAAATAACTTCCCTAAATGCTAGCTACAAAATCCTAAATGCTAACTACAGAATCCCTAAATATTAGGCTATAATTTCTGCATGTCTAACACTCCCACTTAGCCAAATATTTGTCAACCAGCTTGTATCACATCGAATCCTTCTTTGCAAAACTCAAACTTATTTCTTGGTAATGCCTTTGTCAATGCATCCACCACCATCATCTCAGTTGCACAGTACTCCATTTTGATAGTGTTGTTCTCAATTTGTTCACGGATGAAATGGTATTGTATCCCTATATGTTTAACTCTCCCATGATACTTCGAATTCTTCGTCATGGCTATGCAACTCTGGCTGTCACACTTTAATATTGTTGGTTGGGATTGAGTAACCTCGATGTCCTGCAACAATCTTCTCAACCAAATCAATTCTTTTGCAGCTTGACATGCTGTTATATATTCTGCTTCTGCACTGGAGAGAGAAACAGATCATTGTTTCTTACTTGCCCATGAAACTACACCTCCACCAAGGATAAAACAGAACCCTAAAGTTGATCTTTTACTATCAACGTCCCCTACCCAATCTGCATCACAATACCTAGTAAGTTGCAGAGAATTTTCTGAACTCCCACTGAATCTTATTCCATGTTTAGTTGTTCCTTGTAGATATCTAAAAATTCTTTTAACTACTGCCCAATGTTGTGGTCCAGGATTGCTGGAATATTGGCTCACAATACTTACAACATGTGCAATATCAGGTCTGCTAGAAACCATTGCATACATTAGGCTCCCAACAACATTTTGATATGGAACCATACTCATATAACTTTCTTCTTCTTGTGTTTTGGGACACATGTCCAGTGAAAGTTTGTTTCCTACTTCCATTGGAGTACTTACTGGCTTGCAATTTTCCATCCCAAATTTCTTGAGAATGTTCCTAATGTACCTCTCTTGGCTAAGATGGATTTTTCTCTTCTCCCTATCTCTTAAAATTTGAATGCCCAAGCAATAATGAATCTCACCATGATCAGTCATCTCAAATTCTGCAGCTAATTGAGACTTAAACAATTCTAACATCTTAAAATCATTACTCATAATGATGGTGTCATCAACATATAAGGCTAAGATGACTAGAGACTCACCAATATGCTTTATGTAGACATTTGAATCAGCATTGCAACTTACATATCCTTCATTTTGGAGAAATCCATCAATACACTCATACCATGCTCTTGAAGATTGTTTCAGTCCATACAATGTTTTCTGAAGCTTGCATACTAACTGCTCCTTTCCTTCTTGTATGTAGCCTTCTGGTTGTTCCATATAAACTTCTTCCTTTAAGAATCCATTTAAAAATGTAGTTTTTATATCTAGCTGATGTACATGAAGATCCAAGGTTGCTGCCACTGCTAACAGAATTATGATGGATGTTATCTTGACTATAGGAGAAAAGGTGTCATGATAATCCAAACCTGCAATTTGGGTGTATCCTTTTGCCACCAATCGAGCCTTGTAGTGGTCTATCGACCCATCAGACTTGTACTTTTGTTTGAATAACCACTTGCATCCAACCACTCTCCTTCCAGGTGGAAGAATCGTGAGTTCCCATGTCTGATTTTTTATGAGCGATTCATATTCAGCATTCATTGCTTGCCTCCAATCTACTGCATAAATACTTTGAAGTGCTTCTTGAACACTGAGTGGTTCATCAACCTCTACACTAAGTGCATATGATTCAGATGCCTTTTGAGTGAGTTTCCGTAGTCTTGTTGATCTACGAAGCTGCTGCTCTCCTTGTTCATCTCCTATGGGCTGTGTGGCTGCAACTTGTAATGGTCTTGCTGGAGTAGAATTCTCATCCTCAGATTCTTCATCAGATCCAAAATCATAAGGCCTTGTTTCTGAATCCTTATCATTTTCCATCTCTGTTGATTTGTGTAAAACTGAATTTTCATCAAAAATGACGTCTCTTCTGACTAGAATCTCATGTGTTATAGGATCATAAATTCGATATCCCTTCGAATTCAAACTGTATCCAACCATTATACACTTCTTGCTTTTGTCATCTAGCTTCTTTCTTTCTTCATCTGGTATATGTGCATATGCTATGCAACCAAAAATTCTTAAATCATTGACACTTGGCTTGCTTCCATGCCATGCCTCATAAGGCGTCTTCTTATGCAATGCAGCAGTTGGCAACCTGTTTTGTATATATGTTGCACTGGAGACTGCTTCAGCCCAAAAAACATTAGATAATCCACTACTCTTAAGCATGCATCTAGCACTTTCAACAAGAGTCCTATTCCTTCTTTCAGCAACACCATTCTGTTGTGGTGAATAAGGAACAATATACTCAAGTTTGATACCTTCTTTTGCACATAAAATTTTGAAAGCATTTGAGGTATATTCACCCCCATTATCACATCTGAGTCATTTCAAAGGTTTTCTTGACTGCTTCTCACCAAATGCTTTAAAAACCTTAAACATCTCTAATGCACATGATTTATTTTTGATAAAATAAACAAAGGTCATTCTAGAGGAATCATCAATAAAGGTAATAAAATACCTTGCCCCATTATGTGACATTGTTTGCATTGCACCACAAATATCTGAATGTACAAGTTCCATTTGCTCCTTAGCTCGTGTTGCTCCTTTCTTTGGGAAGGGGAATCTATGTTGCTTTCCTAAACAACAACCTTCACACACTCCCAACTCAACTGGTAGATGCAAATTAAAATCTTCCACAAGCTACTCTGATTTTAATATTCGAAGCGAATGAGGATTTGCATGTCCGAATCTATGATGCCAAAGAACTGAATCAGATATTTCATTATTTGTTGTTGTTAACACCACATCAGGTACTGCTGCACATAACTTGTACAGATTGCCATCTCTGATTCCCGTAGCAACAATTACTCCTTTAACATCCTTTAGGACACATTCCTTGTTGTCAAACTATACAATTATGCTAGCATTGGTAATTTTTCTCACTGATAAAAGACTTTTTACTAGAGCAGGTACATACCATACGTTCTGGATTTTCTTGTATCCACCATCTGGCATTTGCAATGGAATATCTCCAATTCCGATCATCTCACATTTGCTATCATCTCCAAGATTGACAGTCTTACTCTTGGGTGCTTCTGTATATGCCATAAACCAACTTCTCTCAGGTGTCATATGTTGAGTTGCTCCTGAATCTAAATACCAACAATTAGAAACATCAGAACTTGGGGTTGTGACAACCGCAAACAAATTTTCTTGGTCATTGCTTGAGGTCATGTTAGCTTCAGCAACCTTCCTTTTCTTTACCTCTTCTACCCATGCTAACCACTTTCGGCATTGTTTCTTAAAATGCCCAGGAGCTCCACAATGAAAGCAATTTCCCTTATTTTTCTCCTCCTTTGTGTCTTTACCATTCTTTGAGACATTGGACTGGGAGGGATGAGATTTGTTGTCACTCTTCCTTTTTGCTTTGCCCTTATATCCTGCTGAAAACAATGTTGTAGGATTCTCATCATTCATGCCCCCATCCTTCCTTCTGATTTCTTCTTGAAGTAGTGCTGCTATTACTTTTGTCAAATCCAAATTGGATTGAGTGCTTAGCGCTACTACCATTCCAGAATAGGATTCTGGAAAACTCCCAAGAAGTGACATAACAACATCTTCTTTTGCAAGGATCCTCATCATTCATGCCCCCATCCTTCCTTCTGATTTCTTCTTGAAGTAGTGCTACTATTACTTTTGTCAAATCCAAATTGGATTGGGTGCTTAGCGCTACTACCAGTCCAGAATAGGATTCTGGAAAACTCCCAAGAAGTGACATAACAACATCTTCTTCTGCAATCACTGATCCACATGCTGCCAATTGATTTTTGAGAGATTTAAACTGATTTGTGAAATCTGATATCTTTTGTGTTTCCTACATCTTTAACTGAAAAAATCTTCTTCTAAGATATAATCTTGTGCTAACATCATTTGATTCATATAACTTGATCAATTGATCCCAAGCTTCCTTTGCTGATTTTGCCTCACTTACATGTAAAAGCACATTATCACTCAAACTTAAAAGTATACAGGAACGAGCCCTACCTTCCTTTGACTCCCACTTACTGATCAGATCTACATCCTGGGTGGGTTTAGTCTCAGTCCCTTCAACTATATTGAGTAGATCCTTGTTCAACAACAACATCTTCATTCTGAGCTTCCAGAGATTAAATCCAACGCCATCAAATCATTCTACCATCCTGTGAGGATCTCCTGCAACAAATGTGGCCATATCTCTGTCTTTAAACTTCTGATACTTCTCTGCAGTAGCACTTCACCAACACTGCTCTGATACCATGAAAATTATTAGCACTCTTAAACAGAACATAGAAATGCAACTGCAGTTTTGATCTATTTCTTATTCTTATTTGCTTGTGCTCTGCTAAATCAGAGAATACAATCTTTATAGAATAACAATAAACAGAGTCTTATTCAAACTCAAACTCAAACTACCCTATCTCTACTCTTCATCCTACAGATGGACAACATATGCCAGCATGTACACATATCATCTAATGTGTTGTCAATTACAAAATAACTTCCCTAAATGCTAGCTACAGAATCCTAAATGCTAACTACAGAATCCCTAAATATTAGGCTATAATTTCTGCATGTGCGAATCTTCGACATGCTCGGTTCCAGATCCTATTCTCAATATGAGTGTTTCATTACACGTAGTTGCAGTACTTATGCCCGTTGCCTTGGCTAATGTTCGCTCCTATTGTAGTAGTTGCATTTATTATACATTCCTTTCACTTGGTTGATTGCCTATAACTGTGATGGCTGTGATGAATACTCATGCTATAATTTTCTTGCACAATTACAATTTTTAACTGTTCACTCTTGCGATGACTGTTTTTGCTATAATAATGGCTACGCTGCTTCTGTTCGGGTTTTTTGTTTTGTTTTTTTTTTGGCTTTTTTGGGTTGTTTTTTGGTTGGTTCTGTGCAGCCGGTTTATTTTTTTTGGTTTCATTGGGTGCTGGTGCGGCTCTGTTTTTGTTTTCATTAGGACCTATTGCGTGCAGACACCTGTATTTGATTGCCATGGCCTGTGCTTCCCTGCTGTAAACTGTAACAGCCAATGTTATTATATTTAATGCTTCTCTTTATGCGCTGGAAGTTACGTAACTGTTACGGCTACGGGTACGATTCTGGGTCCATATAAACCACGAAATGCATATTTTCACATGAGTAATTCATTAAAATTATATTTTGCCAAATGCTTTAGACAGTGGACAATACATGCATGATCAAGTTTTTTGTTTTTTTGAGTAAGCTTTATAGTATTTCATGTTTTTTAGGTGTTCTATCGTGGTAGGGAGATGTTAATATTTAATTTTAAATTTTATACTAATAATAATAATGAGTTGGTAATAACTAGTTTTTAATTTTAAACTTAATATTAAGTACATTATTAGTTTTTTAAAAAAATTTGCTTGTGGAAAGAAGATAAAATAAAAAAGATTTAGTCATTTTTGTAATCTTGTAAAAAAAGATGTTTTAGATCTAATTTTTTTTATCATCCATAAGATTAGATAAAGTTTTTTGAAGTATATGTACTTGTTATTTTACTCACATTTACGATCAATTTCATATGTGAAGGAAAAATATAAATTTAGAATTTAATTATGTTGAGAGGAGTTCTTACAATGACAATTTTGTAGTGTAATGATATGAGGAGCTCACTTTTAATTTTTTAGATTAAATTTGATGTTTATTTGACCGAGGTTTTTTTTTTTTTTCATTGGAGAGGTCAATCGGAAAATAGTAATATTGTGGCCATATGGCAATGATCACAATTAAGAAAACAACAAAAAACAATTTCATCATTCTCACTATTCCAAATAGAATATGTGTGATGAAAAGCACCAATGTAAATGGTGAAAGGGGTGAAATATGGGAGGAGTGATCAGAAGCACTAGCAGTAGCTAGGGAAGTGACAACCAAAGCAATAGGGGGTAGCGGTAGAAGTGGTAGAGTTTGGTGTTCCATTTTCCCACGGATAGATTATTTACACAATGATGTAGTTAAATTGATGTCATTTCTCACCACTCATTAAGAAATTGGTACTCAATGTAATAGAGTTCTTTGGATATTTGTACTGGTACCCTTCAAAAGCTAGAGGAAACTTCATACATGTTAACACAAGCCACCATTGTAATCAAGCATACATACCAAATCGTGAGCAACAAAGCCTACGAACAGTACTACAGTCGCAAGCCAAAGATACACAAAAAATAGAACATAGTTGTAATCACCTGCATAGGTATTGCTCCATGCACATAGATATATACCCCTTGCCATCATGTAATTTACAATTCACTATTGTACCTACTACCAAAAAAATAAACCTTCACAATGTAGACACATATGCCTATCATGTTAGGCCACAAATATAGGCGTTTTCTACTTGCTTTCCTCATTGTGTTTATTAAAACAGAAACAAACAAAAACAATTTCTGCCATCTTTGTATGGATTTTGGGGCCTTCAATTTTCCCCATTTTAATTTGGATGTTCCATTTTAACTATATACATACATATGTATCGCGAGTGTTTTTTTTAAAATATTTTTGAGTAATATAACAGATTTTTTAGAATCTTTTAAAAGGTAACAAAATCTGCAATCTTATATGGGAATAACACTGTGCAAAAATAATCAGTCGCTGCCTTTAAACGACATGAGGCTACTTCTACACTATAAATGTGCCTTTTCTATGTGTTGCTTCCTATAAAATCGTAAATTGCCAATTCATTCCTTCCAAATCCAATAAAGAAACTTATGTGTGGGACTGTTAATGCAAGAAACTGCCATAACACTTTAGAGATGCTCCCTTTCGTAAGTGTACAAATACCAATGCACAATTCTGCTTCGCATGCTACTGGCACTACTTCTCCATATCGTTACATTTACCTCCTTTATGTTATTAAAAGACCACATTATTTTTGTTGCACATACCAACACTAAAAAAATTGTAATAGTAACCAACGGAGTATCATTGCTCCCCCTAGAGGTGCAACTGCTAGTTTTAGTTTGAATAAGGGTAAATCGTAGTGATATGGTAATGCACCCACTTGATTGTCTGTATTATGCACGGTACCTCTCACATATTAAATTAAGAGCCTATATAAATATAAAAATATAGAAATGAGTCTCCACCTTGCTCTTCACTACCCTATCATGGATGCCCATTTTGAGCCCCGCCATCAGAGGCGTTTCATGCCCTAGGCAACTTAGGCAGTTGCCTAGGGCGCCAAATAGAGAGGGGCACTTAATTTTTTTTAAAAGTTCAAATTTTAGCCTTTGAGCCTTAGGTTAGCTTTACGAGTTTGAACCACCAACCGGTGCGAAGAAGCGAATATATATATAAAGACTTAGTTAAACACTGAACAACCACAAAGCTTTTTATATGCACGCTAAGCACTTGCAAGTAAGTAGATTTCAACTATCTCTAGATCAATTTTTGAGATTTCATTCAGTCACTTATTGTTTAAGTAAATACTTAGTTGACAAAGTTTAAATGCAAATGCAACTTTTGGGAATCGCATCTATCTTCATTACCAAAGTTACTATCGATTTTCAGCTCCATATCAGACTTGTTTGGAAGCGGTTATGCAAATTTAGGGCTGACGTTGCAATAGGTATTGAAAAATAAGCACAAAGATGGATATGGGTCACTTTTGAGGGAAGGAAGCGCGTCGCTACTCAATTCTATTGTCAATCCCACTTTCTTGTATTTGCCTCACTAAGTGAGAAATCAATTTAATGCGGCTTTGCTTTCCAACAAAGTAGCGGCTGTGTAGGCTGCCAAGTTTAAGTCTACCAACGAAGGTCGTTTGCTTCCTTAAAATGCATCTTTCTTCTTTTCTTTTCATGTAATTGCTTTCTCAAGTAGATGAGATGCCTCCATTTTGTTGTCATAACTAGTTGTGCATAATAATACTAGTACTTAGTCGTTGCTTGGATACTTGTGTTAAAATACTTTGCTTTGCTTTTCTTTGTGACTTTACTAGTTGCCACTTTCTAGGCTGCACAAAATTCAAATTACAATTTACAATTCATTCACCGAATCACCAACCCGTAAATGAAGAAAAATTTAAAATTTGTTGCAAGGCCAAGCGATTCAGGCTTTAGTGAACTTGAACAGACCCTGAACAACAGAACAAGCATGATTCATGAATCATGATCTTGTACATTTTTTTGTTTATAAGCACAAATTGAAATTCTCCTAGTAGATTGTAGGCTATTCCTGACTCCTGTGGCTGTAAGTTTGTAACGTTGTTTGTTTAAATTGATACTGCAGTATGCCAATATTCTCAAACCCGGTCCCTTTTCCACTGGACCACTACCTAAACTTTGTTTTTGAAGAAAACTCATGGAGGCGGGGGATGTCCTCTCCTAATACTGCCTAGGGCACTTCGAAACCTTAATTCGGCCCTGGACATGGAGCTGATCCCCAGGTGCAATTACATTGAAACCGAGTCGAGCTACTCCTTGCAAACCCAACTAGCTCTATATGGGCATGATTCATTGTTACAACCATTAACAACGAGCTGAGTCAATTAAAAAAACCCTTGGCAAAGTGGTTGAGTCTTTTTTCCCTGGGCTAGGACGTTACATGCCTAGAGAAATATATTCGAGGCTGAGTCCTATAGTGCAAAAGCAAGTCATGAAGTGGCATTGAGCTCATCCCATCAAGCCCATATCTATGGAAACTAGGTCGTTCTCGTAATAGCATAAGGAGCTTGAATACATAGTTGGCTGGGTGAATCCGGTGGATGAAACATCCACATTACAAATGTAAAAGGATCAGATTTATTTCATGGAAGAATTTCTCGCTGCATTGAAACTAAGTTCTTGTGAGCCAAAGAGCTCGACCTCAAATGACCGCATACATGTGATGGTCTCGTGCACTTCACGTAGGGGAAACTTGAGTCAGTGGATGGTCGATGAATAAAGGTTAAAGCTTGCCATGAAGGATTCACGGGCCAACTCGGATTTTGGTGGAATCCATCCTTCACCGACATTGTGCAGGAACCAACCAGGTCAAGTCGTGCGTCGCCATGAGGAAATAAAGCTCCAAAGAGACCTGACGAGTTTTTTTTTTAGCAAACTACTTGGGCTTGTTTGTAAAAGGACTTCCACACTAAGAGCATTACAGAAATGGGAACGAGTCAAACCAGGGCTCGAAGTAATGTGCACATAGACCAGCTCAGCACGGGGAAATCGATTTGATGGAAAGGGCTTTACAACTAAGAAAGGGGCAATACTTAGAAAAATCGGTGAGTTCACCAGATAGGCCATGCGGTCGAATCATCAAAACACGTACCGAGTGGCTTAAAACACTTGGGACATGAGTGCACAGAAGACCTGGAAATACCATGGAGAGTTATGCGGGCAATGAGAAGTTAAACGGCCTGAACGGCTTAAACAAGAAGAGTCTCGGAGTGGCTCGCAAGACCAATGCGGAAAATTCAGATTTGGAGGGCCCGAGTTACACTCGGTCCATTTGTGCAAGGAAATGCCAAAATGGCCGCATATATTTATGTGGGGACAATGGGTATAAATGGCCCAGGGTGAGTTGGGATGTGTGGGCTAGAAAAGCATGACTTTGCCATTGTAGACACCAAATTTGGGTCACACTCTGTTTAGTCCCCTTTCAATCAGTTAACAAAACGTGTTCACCTAACCATGACCCTTTTACCCCACCTTCATATTAATTTAATTACTTATAATTGAATTAATGTCCATCCTCACATTATTTATTAATTTTATTATTTTAAATTAAATTAATTCACTCCTCACCTAGCAACATCACGTAGACAACTCACCATGGACTTATTCTTGGTCTATTAATTAACTAGGACCGATTCTCCACTTATTTTAACTAACTGGGACTTAGTCTAACCATAAAATTAAATTCCTATTCTTTCTCTAACAACATTCCCGCTTATCTAAGTGATAACCATCACTTGAGACCCAGACTGAAAAATAGAGCATGCAAAAAATAGCCAAGATCTGTTATTTTTGGTAAACCTAGGATTTCCTGCCTTAACTTACACTAGTTATCTCTCAACCAATGCCAGTCACCCTAACTATCGTCGGTTACCATATATACAGTTTTGTAACCTTTTTCCTAGGTTGGTCACTTCGAGTTTTGAGAGAGCTATCTGCATTCAATCACGAACCAAAGATTTTCTCAACATCCTGACGAGGGAATACACTCCACCACAGGCCCAAACAAACACTTAAGACTCGTCCACCGACATTAGCATTCACGGGAGTACTCTAGGAAGCATTTCCACGGCACTGACCATAGTTTTCTTCACGGATTGAAAATTACCTTCTTCACCAACCGGGCTAGCAAATACAAGTGTGTTGATTTACATCATTTCTGTACTTACATTACAGGTTGTTTATCTTTTAGTATTAGATCTTGTTCTTCCCTATATTCCTCCATTCCCACTTTCCTGCCAATCTACCCAACCTTCAACCCACCACCTTCTACCTCTTCGTAGTTAACTTTTAGGCACTCTTGAGCCTTCCTAGCATTTTTACAAATCTAGCCATCCTACCTCTATTCTCTGTGCAATCACAGAGAAGCCCCCTCATAGCCGTTAAATATGTATTAAAGAGTGGCCAAATATTTTTTTTGTAATTTCTTTCTAGATGCTATAAATAGAGAATGAAGCCTATGGGATAAGGGATTGGAAATTTTTGGCAACCAACTATTGTATTTTGGGCAGTATCGGTGCCCTGCCTGGGCAGCGGTTCCTAAAAAACTAAGTTTATTTAATTACCTCTATTTTTTTCCTACTAACACCGGTTACCTTAACCATCGTCAGTTCCCTTCTTCACCGGCATTGTTCATCCCCACCAACGTCGGTTACTGTATATCTCCTATCAAAATTTCACTACATTTCCCTTAACACCCTATAAACCTCATATAACCTTGCCAAATCCTGGTACCCCACCTATGACCTCACCACAGACCTTCCCAACTCTCTGTGTAGACATAGGGAGAGCCTAAACACCTGTTTCTGACATTCTTCCATTCCCACAGAAACCAATATCGGTCATCTCAAACCGACATTGGTCATAGCTAAACCGTCATCAGTCATACCCTGACCGACATTGGTCTTTGTGTCTGGTAGACTGCCTTAGACCAACAAGCCTCCTAATCACCCAAATCAACCCCAAATCGCACTAGATCTTACCCAAACCCTGCATGTGACCCTTAAACCACTTGCCCTGCCTGCAACCTGACCCGAGACCTTCATCTGCTAGTTATTGAGCATTTAATTGGATTAACATTAATAGTAAATCTGAGATATCTAAATTAGAACACTAGTGTTAGACTCTTTTGTTTGCATGTTCATATATATATATATATATATATATATCAGTGGATTGACAACCGTCGAGTAAGTATCACACTTCCTGGATCTAGCTCACACTAGGCAATCCACTAACCTTTTGCTATTGACTATATTTTGTGGTCTTATTTTGTATTACAGGGAGTTCCTCCTAGCCAAAAGGAATCTCACACAATCAGATTGGATCGGAAATCAGAATCCGCACACTCAACCTTCAACCAACAAACAACATGTATTCCTCCTTGGCCTTCTACCCTTTATCTATTTCATTATATAAAAACAATCTGGTGAAACATTTTGGCACGCCCGGTGGGACCCATTTGGGGTTCTTTTGCATTTATTCATTCCTAGGTAAAAATAATTGTGTGTTTCTTTCCTTTTGAAAAATATTCACATTAAGTTTCTTCTCTGGAATCTTCTCCTTCTTTCTATTGTCTAAAAGAAATTGTTTTTTTTGTGCTTTAAAAGGAACACGTCTTCTTTTCTACTGCATTGCATTAGTGAAAGAGAATTCCTCTTCATGTTCTCTATTTGCTACATCGACCATAATTGTGGATTTGGGCTTAAAAAATTTGCATTTCATTCTGGTTTGTTGCTTTGTAGTTCACATTAATTGAGGGCACCTTATACGCTAGAGGTCATGCCGAGACGATGGTTGACTAATTCAATCATAGTTCACTTTACACACTCTCTATACTAGACCACTTAAATAATTTATACATCTTCTTAAACATCATCCTACCTGGAAGAAGTTGTCAATGATCACACTATCTAAGGATTGATAGTGGGCGCCCGGCTAGTTTCTCTATCCAGTCATTATCTTAGATAAAGTACTGCCCCCGCCAAAACTTTACCTGAAACCATCCTTAGATCTTGGCTTTTCATAGGACATCTTCTATTGAACCAAAAACTATGTTCTATTCACAAGTCAACCGAAAATAGCATAATCTAAAACATAAAATTCACCCATAGAATTTCATGTTTGTTAACTTTTACTTGATTTGTGTTTTGAGTTATGAGGTTGTATTATCCATTCTTTTCTTCCTTCCATACTCTATAATAATAGTTGGTGTATTCTGACTATTTTTGAGTGTGTTAGGGTTCATCATCACCATACTCAGATTTATGGGTTGGTATTTTATCTAATCTAAGTCACAAAAGTCTAGTTTTTCCATCTTTTCAAATTTCACAGTGACCAGCGTCGTTCCAACGACCGTCATCAATTTAGCAAACCGTTGTTGGTTACCTGCTTTTGTTGGTCATTTTACCAAAAATAACACTCACCACATTTTTTGTTCTTTCTGAGGTTCCTAAGACACATCATCATAACCTTGAATCTTTGAAATCAATGTAAAATCCATATTTTGCCTCATTTTCATCACTTATTAGCACATTTATCAAACTTTTAGTCATTCCACAATAACTGGTATCAGTTCTCCAAACTGTCATCAATCACCCTCTATCACTGTCATCAGTTAACCCAACCACCATCGGTTCTTATGTTTTAATTTTTAATTAAAATAGAGACCATTTTTACATCCCGGAACATATTCTATCCATACCCTTTGTGCCTTTGTGTCATTTACAGAGATCAGATTACCAATTCTATGCTAACTCACATGGTTTTGACTCGTAGCCAAGCTAACTCCCTTGTGATCCACGCTAGCATTTAGCCGCTCTCGCCTAGCCCATCAACACCTTCCATTTTATCCCCTATGGATCCCACTCAGCCCATTATCATCTATACCAGTGACAAGGAATTCACAAGACTCCTTGACCAGAACCCCATTTCCTTACAATACTATCTCACCGATTCATCCACCAGGGATTCATCAGGACAATTAGTATATGGCATGCCTATGTCCATTCCTCCTTTCCTCGCCCCCACTTCAACGTCAACTACTACTAGCTCAGCCTTACTGTCTTCTACCTTATCGCCTATAGTATCCCAACTAGACCCCACATCTGAAAAATTAATATCATAATTGCATAAAGAAAATTCGAAATCTTACTCTTTATTCTTGCTACATTCATAGGAAGTATTACATCCATTTAAATAGGAGATGTTGTTCCTATATTTAAGGAGATATAATCTCCATAAATATCTCCACACATAACTCCTAAAACAACTCCATGCTATTTTATGTGAGATTTTATTTTCTCACAAAACTAATATTATTAATGATTTGTTTACTCAACAACTAATAAAAATATTTACTCACCCACTCGTAATTACATTTACAATAATGTAATTAATTATTACAACACATATTATATTATCCTAGATAATATAATCACTTACATAATATTCTATGTTCACACTACAACATAGATATTCCTAACATTCGCCCCCTTAGTGTGAACATGGGGTAAGAGCTCCTGGAAACATCAAACTTGTCGGAATAGCCATTGCTACTGGATCTTGCTATCTGGATCTTGCTGCTAATGATCATCCTTGTTGTATGAACATCTTCATCGACTGATCACCTTCCAACGAAGTACCTTCCACCGAAGTATGGCAGTCAGAAGACCGTACGATAGTCAGAGGACCGTATGTAGATGATTTGCCCCTGTAAGCTGAGTCAAGCAGTTTGCTTCTTACACACCAAATAGACACTCAGGAACTGTTGTTAGTCTATGTGAACACATTAAAATCAAAACATGAAACTAGTTTCACCCCCTTGTGTATAAACACACCACATAACTGAAATAAAATATCACCACATCTGTCTGCGACCCCATCGTTGGTGAATGAGGAGAGGATGCTAATTTTTCTCCTTCCTCCATTGCCTCCTTCCTCCAACAAGAAAAGATTCTACCATAGGAAATCCTCATCACTAGGACATGAAAGTTCTTCATCAGTTGAGTAGACTTCCCAATCAGTTTCTACTTCAGCTAGAAGGGATTTCTGATCTATCTTGTCATCAAGAAGATCCTGAGCTCTCTTTTTACAGTTCAGTATTACATGCCCAATCTCATTACAATAAAAGCATTTTATTTTTCCATGTGAAGGAACCTTCTTTGGTTTATGTTTTTCCTTCTTAGATGAGGAGCTAGGTTTGTTTCCTACATATAGTACTTCTTCATGTTCTTCATGACTGCTTTGTTCTAACAATGTAGAAATCACTCCTTCTAGACTAATAGTAATTTTACTCAAAGTAAATACAATATTTGAGTAACTCTTAGGCATGCTATTAAGAAGAATAGCTTTAGCATCATCATCTTTTACATGTTCTTTAATTCCAGCTAGTTGATTTAGCAAAGAACGAAACTTACTTATATGATCTGCCATTTTTGAGTTCTCTTCCATTTTCAACCCGTACAAGCGTTGCTTCAGTGTAGTCTTTGCCATTTCAGCTTCAGAACCAAACAATTTGTTAAGAGACTCCCAAATTTCTTTTGTAGATTTTGTGAAATCCACATGATGTAGATAGGCTTTTGATAAGCCCAGACCAATGGTACCCAATGCTCTCTGATCTTTTGCATTCCACTTTGCCAATTCATTTCCTCCAGTGGGTGGAGTTGAATTAGACTTCACCACATCCCATAGATCCTTTTCTATTAAATGTAATTGCATCTGTAGTTGCCATGTATGGAAATCTTGTCCTTCAAACTTTTCAATCAGATTTAGTTTCTCCATTATTTTGTACAATACTGATAAAAAAATACAAAATTGAATCAAGTACTTTAAAATTTTATATTGAATACCTTTTAACATCCAAGCAAGTCAAGAACTTGTATTAACAATTCAACATTATTGAAAATTGGAGAAAACTTTCAGTAGAAGAATTGATGTGCTTAATTTGATAATTGCATAGTAAAATCTGTATTTCTTCCAAAATACGTACTAGGTTCTGCTGAAATTTCTTCTGTAGTTTCTTGACCAGCACGTGATTCTGCACGCAAAATTATAGAAAAACCCACATCCGGAAACAAAAACTATGATATATTATTTGAGACGGATTTGATCATGAAAGCACTGAAATTTCTTGCATCAAACCTGCTCTGTTACCAAATGAAAAATTAATATCATAATTGCATAAAGAAAATTTGAAATCTTACTCTTTATTCTTGCTACATTCATAGGAAGTATTACATCCATTTAAATAGGAGATGTTGTTCCTATATTTAAGGAGATATAATCTCCATAAATATCTCCACACATAACTCCTAAAACAACTCCATGCTATTTTACGTGAGATTTTGTTTTCTCACAAAACTAATATTGTTAATGATTTGTTTACTCAACAACTCATAACAATATTTACTCACCCACTCATAATTACATTTACAATAATGTAATTAATTATTACAACACATATTATATTATCCTAGATAATATAATCACTTACATAATATTCTATGTTCACACTACAACATAGATATTCCTAACAACATCATCTATATCATCAGCACTCATGACATTTGTCGCTCCCATGGTGTCAATCATTCCTTCATCAGCCACCTTGAGCATAGCCCCGTCTACACCCGCCACCTCGTATATACTCATTGTATCGCAGCCACCCATGGTGTCAGAAACCCATACTCCCTTCCAAAACATTGTCCTCTCTATCCCACAGTCCCTACCCCCAATCACTAGAAGGGTCGTTACATCCACCCACCTACTTACACGTATCACCAATAACCTCCTATCTCGTTTATCACCTATTTGGGGTATTTTCCACCTACCTCTATTCCCTCCTCACAATTCTCATACTTGGCACCACCATATATTGGGATTTCTCCTTCATCATACATTCATCACCTACCCCCTTATACTGCAAGGGGTGCCTAATCATCACAACCTACCAACGAACTTGCTAAAATGATGATGGAAAAGATGCAAACATTGGAAGCATCGGTCTCCAACTCTTGTAACTCTTTAAGATATGATGAAATCTGCAATGAGCCCATTCATCCGTCCATTCTCATTCTCCCATACTCTGCGCATTGGGAAATTCCCAAATTCAACCAGTTCAACAATAAAGAACACTCGGAGCAACACTTTCAGTATTTCAAACATGGGTGTTATCTAATCACTCATGATGACACTCTACTCTTGCGGACATTCCCAATGTCCTTAACAAGACCTGTGTTGGATTGGTATAGTGGTTCACCTAGACATTCCATTTACTCATTCAACCAAGTGGCTCAAGCCTTCTTGGACCATTTTTCAATCAATATCATCAAGAAGGCCACCATGATTGACTTGTACTCATTACGACAATGCGAAGACAAATCTATCGCAGATTTCGTTGCTCATTGGCAAAGCGTCATCAACCATCTTGCATTCCAACTTCCTCAAACCGAGCTTATAGATTTTTTCACCAGGGCTTGTGTCGAGCTTATAGATGTTTTCACCAGGGCTTGTTTCAGGCACATCTCACCAACTCTCCAAGTATAAACCTTCTGTACGTTTGATGAGGCGTTCACCATGGCTATAAAACTTGAAATTTGTGCTATTGAAGAGAAGAAAATTTAGTTGCATAACAAAATGATGCATTTAAATCAAATGATGCCTCTTCCTCTTCAAAACCCCAAAATAATTATTCCAAATCCAAAGGATCTGCCAATGCGGTAGTTTTACAAGATGGCCCATCTCACCCATCTAATCAATCAAAACCTCCCTCCAACCTTTCTCCCATTCAAGCTTTTCAGTTCAAGTGGGAGCAACACAAATACACTCCAATCAGAGAACCCTACTCTTTAGTATTAGAAAAAATTATAAAAGTCAGAGAAATTGCTCTTCCTCCCATTAAACCACATATTGGTTTTGACCCCGCTTGTCCTACACCTACTTGGTACAAGGAACATGAAAATTTGCAACTATCATCGCATTAAAGGTCATAACAATGGTAATTGTATAACCTTCAAAAAAATTATCTAGGAAATGTTAGATAATGGAGATCTCATCTTGGACAACCTAAACACATCGGGTAATCAGAACTTGCATATCTTTAAGAATTAATTCCCTAATCACACCCCATCATCTAACCAAATTAGTGAAAATTTGACAAATGACAGTAATGTTTGTGAAGTTCATGTTGTTTTTTAAGTTGTACCTTCCCTTCCTCAAATTCCCCCTACCCCCTCTATTGAGGAGATTCTTTCGCAAGCTACTTTACCCATGGAGGAGCCTATTTCATCTACTCCTTAACCCATAGAGGATTCCCCTTCATCTCCCCCTTCATCCACGAAGGATTCTAAAATATCTACCAAATCCGTCTCACCACTCACCTTGCAAACTAACGAACAACCTACGATGTTAACTCTCCTACCCACGAGAGATTCATGTTCACCTTCCTCTCCACCAAAAGAAGAACCTACCTCATCCCACATGTCATCTCCCATAGCCATAGGGGATCCTTTAGATGCACCTCTTCCTTTTGATGACAGTTCCCCATTATCCTTCTAAGGCCATGTTGATTTACTCTCAACTCTTTTACCTATAGAGTTCAAAGCCAACTATTTCCCTATCTCACAAACATACTTTAAAGGGATTACTACCAAATCTAAATCATCTCCTCTTACAATAATGACATTTTCATGCCTGGATGACTGCCTGGATTATGTTGATAATTTCATGCTTTGGAGATATCTCTGGCTACCCTTTTCAATCCAAATGCAAATGTCGCATGTGGATACCTCCATGATTTTTCCAAAGGTGTTTCAGATAATTGAACCAACCATGCCCATACCGGTCATAATGTCCTCTTCTTCATCACCCTTGCACAAAATATCGGAATATCGAAGACACTTTTGCTGATGTCAATTCATATTCAATTATACATGACCTTTGGTGAGAACATTTTCATTCTATACAAAATTCTATAAATACTTTCTTCGGCTATTCTATTTTTTTTAAATGTTAGTTTTGGAATTTATAGCTCTCAAGATGGAAAGTGATTCTACACTAACAAATGTAACACACACACACACACACACACACACACACACACACACACACACACACACACACACACACATCATATGATTTGTACAAATATGAAGATAGTTATATATATGATATGATTTGTACAAAATGTAATACTTGTCTTTTCTTGTAAAACAATGAAAGCTTCTCGTAGCTTCGATAATTTATAATTCTCTACTAACAGTGCCAACCACATGAAGGTGGAAGCTTTTCTGGCACCACTAACCTATGTATAAAAGTCTTAGTCAAAGAAATTTAAGTTTCAAATCAAATCCATACTAGATATATACAAAATACATAAATTTAATAAAATATATGAACTTAAATTTATCTAACAAACAAATTTATATATATATCACAGAAATTATATATACCAGACATGAGCATTATAAATTCATTACAATGAACCATTAGGATCGGATCTACTCTGAATAGTGAACAAGATTGCTTCATGATCTTACTCTCGAACCTTACAAAGAATCTTGTTATAAAGTCTTCCTTGATATCTATACAGCTGAATATTTGTCGCTAGAACTAGATGCGAATATAAGAGTATTTTCCTATGTGTCTCAAAGTCTTCAAACACCCAAATAGGGGAGTTTTTTAATGGATATCACCGAAGCCAAGTTCCGGTAACTACCACTGACCTTGTAGGGTACTCAATATCTTTGCCATCTATAACATGAGAAGTCAACTTCTTTCTTTTCTCGATGTAACGACATAAGAAATAGTTTGTTCCTTCTTCATTGTCTTCTATCGCAATAACTGCGAACACATGTCCTACAAAAAAAAGGTTTCAACTCAAATTTAAATTGTATATATTAAAATTTCAATGGACATAACTCAATACACAAATTGTAAATAACCATAAATATCTTGTGGCACCAAAATCAAAATTTCATCAAATTCCGTGGATGTTGTAACTTCATATGTAGAAACAAGTTGTAATGATTGTGGAGGTTGATAACTAGCAAGTGAAGTTAGAGGCCTACAAATCCATCCATCGACCCATTCTTGTGAATCACACTCAATTGTGACAAATTCGATACAAGATGCACAAAAACATGTCAACTTTCTTGTCCATGTGGCCCATGAAGTAGCGTCTGAGCTACAAAATGAGTGCATATCACTGAACTCAGTGAGTGTCATACAATCCTCGTAGTTAGCAATTTTTTGTTCCTCTATCAACCAAAAATATCTGTGAACCGTGGAAATTTCTTGAGAACCACGGGCCATGTTGTCAATACACCATTCCACTATGCTCTTTGCATCTTTCAATTTAGCACCATATTTGTACTTCACCACTTCTCTTTCAAGAGCTCTTTTCACACATGCCCCTGCACTGTCATGCTCTCCTTTTCCATGTCTAGCCTCAGTGAAACTCCAAATATGTTGCACACCCATCTTGACGTGCATCCTGCTCATCCAATAAAACATTCATGCATTCTTAAACTGAGACGTGCAATTATCTGACCGTATATAGTGTTGTTTGAAGTGGATGTCCCTATCAGACAAGTTTCCATAAAATAACTAGAAACACCCTTTCACAAATTTAGTAGAATGAGTACGATCATCACTGATATAAAAATGGTACTCTCTTAAAAAAAATCGATCATTCTCTGTACTATCAGGAGAATATATAAATGCTATATGCACAAAAATGGCAACTTGTACTGAGTTGTGATATTGTGATTGAACCTCCATTTGTGGTTGCAATGTATAATTCTCTGCAAAATATACCATTGAAACAATAGTACCAATAGGAAATGTGTCTTTGCATATCTTGAATTATTCATCCAACCATCGATCTCTGTGTGTATGCCTAGCATACTCATAAACAATTTCATCCTTAAATTTTCTCATAAATTAAAAAATAGGCATATGTTCTGTAACTAGCTCACACCGTTTAGACTCTTTTCCATCTTTCAACTGGTATGCAACTGATTTATATTTATCAAACTCAACTAAATTATTTCCTATTACACCTTCAATTTGCTCATGGATGCAACTTTCCAATTTAGGTAATCTGCCACATGTACCACAACTTCCATCTAAACAACCTGATTATAAAAAAATTGTTCAACTTCTTTTTCACAAAATATCATAGGAATGAAATCCCTAGAAGATATTGGTGGAACTTGAACACCACATTCCGATAACATAGTTTCAGAATGTAAAATAGAACAAACACATAAAAATTTAGCCTAATGCATAGCAAATTCAACATGTTTCCTATAACAAGTGGTGCGAGCGAGGTTGATTTTCACATAGAATGGTTTTAACATTTCAAAAAAATGTTGACTATTTTTAATTTCCAGATGCTTTTGTTCAAACTTACAAAAAAATTGAGTTTGAGTCATATCTAAAAAATGCTTTGGATGTGGTTCGCGATTAATAGAACCAACTCTCCATTTTACAACATCTCTTGTATTAGGTGAAACTCTAGTGTTATCATGCCAAAATTGAATAACAACTTCTCTTATAGCATCAGTATTATATTTGTCCTTATGCGGTGCTCTAGCAGAAAATGCCCAAAAATTGGTGTTATTGAGTGATTGAAGGATATTACGTCTTTCAATTGCTTTCATTAGAGTTTTTCAATTAACTTACAACATTCGACTTGTTTGTGTAATCAAACGTTGTTTTTTTATTGATTCACTTACAACACTAGTAGCAAGTACACGATGCACAATATTACAATCCCTAATGCGTCTCTTGACATCAACAGTGTGATATGCATCATGAAGGTTTTTAATAATTGTAGAGGTTTGACCACACATATTAGATGTTGTCAATCCTAAGGTGTTTAATGTAGGTCTCATTTTATTCAATTTCACTAAACTAACTAACAACTGACATCTTTGGGAATCATTTAAAATTTCAAAATGATTATCCCAAATTTGAGTGGCTTTTCTTCTGATTTGTCATTTGGAAAGTTTGTCACAGATTGGTTTCAAAATGTTTTCATCGATTTCAATAAAATAATTAGGTTTCTTACAAAAAATCCTAGGAGGTGTTTTTGTAAAAAAATTCTTTTCTATAGTTTTAACATGAATTTCTTTATTCACATTTTCATTGTCTCCTTCGATTTCAACATTTGCTACATCACAAGTATTTAATTCTTCTTCAACATTGACAGTAAAAAAATCTTCATCACGAGTATTTTCAACTTCAACATTGACAGTAGAAACATTACCTGGTTCCTATTTGCTTACAATAGTAGGGGTTGAAGATGATCCTCTTCTTGATTCATGAAGATTCCGCATTCGCTCAGCATTTTGAAATCTATTTGCCTCTAATTCATTTGGTGTTTTTTACTTAATGACTTCCTTTTTTTACTTCATTTCTTATCTCCCATGATGTTTTACTTCTTGTGATAAGAAAAACGTGCATAAAATGACTAAATTTCACAATAAAGTCAAACAATAAAAATCACATGCTAATTAGAACATTGGAATGCATATAAATATGATTTATAAACTGCGATTGCACTTTATAAACTGTAATCGCTATTTATAAAGTGCGATCGCGGTTCTTGTTTAAAAACCTACGATCGCGGTTTATAAACCGCGATCGCACTTCTTTCTGTATCATCAAATCCGACCTTAAGGCTTGGGAAATCTTTGTTTTGCCCCAACCAAAGCTATGAAAGGTCATTATGAAGTGTAAAAGGTCAGAAAACTTCAAATTTGCTCTTCCATAGACTTGAACCATGCTAAAAAACTGAAAACATTTCAAAAAAATGGTTGCATCGCGTAGGGGAGACTGTTAGCTTTATAGAAATATTGATTTTAAAGTGAATAGAATAAGATAAATATCATTTTATAATTTTTTACTAACAATAGGTCTTTAAGACATTTTTTCCCGCGAATGTTCATGTCTACGTTTAAGACTACAATGTTTGTTTCACTTATCAAAATGAGATAAACCTTATACCATCCCAAGCGTGGAGAAATTCTATACACGTTAAAAAACTGATATTTGATTTCGATATTTTTTGATATATTTATGGTGGGAAAATGGAAAGCGCTCCATTTTCTAAATCTTTTTAGACCACTTTCACGGAAAAAATCATTAAAAAAAATATTACTCAAAAAAATACAAAATAAAATCCATCCCAAGATAGACAACTACATCTAACTTTTCACCAAAGGAAAAAAAATAACAAGATTTGGTCATCCAAATCGCGGGCAAACAGACTACAATCTTATAGGTTTTTTCAAAAACAAAAACCAAGTCATATAATTTTAAGTGTTTAATATAGCTAAATTTGTCTTTTTTTTAAAAAAAAAAAAATTTAGAAACTAGATTCCGGATGCTATGATTCATATTATATAAATTTTTCTAATTTTGAGTGCGCGTATTTCTAATAATCCCTACAAGTTGAGATTTCACTATTTTTTGCAATATGATGCCCACTTATGACCCATTTTTTGTCCACCAACTTGGTGCACTTACCCTACATCTCACATCATCTTGTGAGTCTTTAAATTCCCTTTAATCCTTAGATTCATTAAAGTGGTATATCATTATAAGCTACATATTGAGATGCGAGGCTAACACACAAAGTGTTGTAGCAAATGGAATTTCCTGGTTATATGACCCCATACTTTGCAAACTTCATAGTATTTCTACCTTCCATCAATTTTGGTTGCAATTTTATAAACTAGGAATTTGGGAAACTCATTTCTAGTATGGCCCTCCATTCTGCAATCTACACACCATACCAAAAGTTAAGGTTTATATGCTTCCTAGAATTATTTAATCCTTCTCATCACTCCATTCAATTTTACTTCTATTTTGGTATTCCTTGATGAACTCTTTTTGTTGTCTTAAATATTTTCTAAGTGGATCCCATCTTCAAAGACATATGATTTCATGGGAATATTAGTTTAGGCTATCGCAAACCAAATTCTATTTCATTATCCTTCCAAAAACGAAACAAATTTTCTCATCTCATTAAAGATGAAGTTATTTTTTTCATTGGGTTTGAAAATCAAAGATCATAATCCATTACAGATTCATTAAGCCTCTACTTGATTTATTTCAAGTCTTGAGAAGTATGACTCACACACTTTCTTCTATTGAGTTTTTAAGTTAGAACATCCCTAACGTTTTTATGGTTACTTTCTTCATGTCCATCTTGTATATGAATTCCAAGGCATTTCCTTATAAGTCCCCTATGAGTTATATATTTTTGATGTTGTCATCTATGATTCCTTTTGCACTCCACTTAATATCCCGAGTCAATAAGTAGTACTTTGGGTAAGTAGATCTATCATAGGTATACAATGCAACATATATGCATGGGTGATGTTACATTATATTTTTGCAAGATTTAGGAGCTCCGCTATTTTTTAAATGGAGATTACTAGAGATTCAATTAGATAACATAGTGTTTGAGCCAAAATTCAGATTTGTGTGGTGGCTAAATTGATATAGGTATTTATGCAAATTTTAGTAAGTCAAATTCACAAAACCAACATTAGGGACGAATCTTTTGAATATAATGATTACAAATAAGAATGTGAAAAAATGAGAAAAATAACTTTATATTTGGGGCTCATGTGGTTGTTATCACCAAAACTAATGGATAAAGGGTTACTCCTAGATGAGTTTGAACTAACTTGAGGTTATGTGCAAATGGAAATTTCTAATCCAATTGGAGGTGTTATAATGAGGATGACTGAGCAACTTGTATTTTTGTCTTATTGGGTTGTACTAGATCCTTATTAATCCGACCTACCCTTTCTTCATCTCTCATACACCTTATTTATGGTACTCTAAATATATTGTCTTTGTTCACTCGTCAATCCTTTCAACACAATATCTTCTTGAAATGGTGCATGGGGGATTCATATCCTAACGATAGGGAAAACATTTAGTCCTCTAAAACTACTTCTCATATATCGAGTTTAGAATCAATATCTTCTCATTTACTCTTTCATCTCCTTATAGAATTAAATCCTTCATAAAGTAATGATTACACTTCTATATTTATCTTATCTCTTCATTTTCCTTAGGCATTCAGTATCTATCCCTTCCAGGGACAATCTCTACTTTCCTTTACCTCAATCACTCAATTACTTATCTTTCCGTGATCCATCACTCAAGACTTAGAAGAAGGTTGGAGATCACGCAAACAATAACAACAATCTGGTTTTTTAGGCCAACCTAGATATTTCGCCTTGACCAACATCGGTTAATTCTCAACCGACTCCAGTCACCCTAACATTGGCGGTTAGGTTAAATAAATTTCCAAAAGCCTTTCCCTAGGTTGCTCGTTCAATTCAGGATCTTAGACGAACATAGACTTGGAGCACTCAAATTTCTTTAACACTCAGTTAAAAGAAGACGCACGGGGGCACTACCAACACCAGTCACTGTCCATCATCCTCTTCACAATCACAAATTCACAACAGAGAGGAACAAAGGTTCGAACTGCCATGGCACGAATACAATAGCTCTTTTCTCTGGATCTCTGCCATCATCGTCCTCATCACATACGTTCTCCAAATCTACTTTTTAGTAAGTACCTAACACCTCTTCATTTATCTTCATTTTCTTTCAATAAGATTTATTATTCATCTCAATAATTTATCTTTCTCCACAGTCATACACTTCCTTCCTCCACCACCTAGTCACCTTACCATACTGTCCTTTCACCTATTTTTCCTTCCCCTGTTCTAATCATCTCTGAGTCTTCAAGACCATTTTACGACCTCACCCTCACCATTTCCAACCGCTATGCAATCACATGGTGTTTGAAAAACCAATTCTAAGAACTTTATGCTAATTCCCCTACCGACGCCGCTTAGCCCTTGACGAACCATCATTCTGCCTAACCGACATTGGTCATACATCTGTCATCGATTACTGTGTCTGGCATATAGCTCATACTAGCGAGATAATAACCACCACTTCCCTATAGCCCAGAACCATTCTTAATCTTTACCAGACCTTACCTAGAGTCTGTATCAGAACCTACAACTCAACACTAGCCAATCACCTGACCACCCATTTTGACCTCAATCACCTTTTACTTTACCTTTCTTATTGTTTTGTACGAGATACCTAAATCGTTTCAATTTCAATAGGATCTTTACTTCATGTATGATTTAACTAGCATTAATATTGTTATATAAAAGTGGATTGACAACCTATTCAGGAAGAATCACGCTTCTTGGATCTAGCTTCTGCTAGGCAATCCACCCACTCATTGTTTTGTTTAACTCTATCTGGTGGTATTGTTTTGCATTTACAGGTAGTCCCTCCTAGCCAAAAGGGATCTCTCGCAATCAACTTGGATCAGGAAATCAGAGTGCGCACAACCTTCAACCAACATTACAAACATGTATTCTTCCTTGGCCTACTACCCCTATCTGTTTCATTAATTTGCTAAGAATTTGGTGAAACAATAATAATGGACATGCATGCTCAAAGGTGACCTATACATTTGGAGACTAATAGAGAAGTATATACATGGATTGTTTTGTGGTCTCTTGACGACATTCAAAACATTTTAGATGCTCAACACAAAGTGTAGTCATGCCCAAAATAATTTACAAATGTGTTAGCCTTGTTTTTCTCTTTAAATCTCCTTAATTTTCCAACAATGGCTTTTCACTCCAATCACGTTGCAAATAGATTTCTTCTTCTTCCCTAATCAAGTAGCAATAATTTAAAAACTGAAGGAAACCCAATTATTTTGGGGTTTAGTGTACATGAAGAATTAACAAAAATTATCTTTATATTTTTCATGGCCCAAGATATTACAAATCGAAAACAAAAAACCTCAAACATTCAACTGATTGGAAACCTCGAAATAGTATGCAAATGAGGTTATTAGAGCGAATTAAGGTTAATGATGCCTAGGCAATAATTGGAGTGGCAACTTCTCACAATTTCAAATTTTTTTTTTTTTGCCATCAAGTAATATATAAAAGTGCTGCATTCTCATATTTTAAAATTTGAATTATCAAGATCGGTAATAGAACACAACTTGAGTTGGAGAAATTGTTATACAAAATGAATACAAAGATATCCTATTAAATTATAACAAAAGAGTGATAAAGATTCCAGGATGGGAGATTAACATAAGAGGTGCTCAAAATGCCATAAATAATTTTGTTTATACAAGGTTCTTTGGAAGTCCAATTTTGGATATCAAGTTAGGTGATGGGAACAAACTTGACAAAAACCCTTTTCGCAAAGCAATAAAAATTTGTATGGAACTCTTATGGATTTTCTTGGGAAAGAGGTGGTATTTGGACGAGGACTTACAATTCCTCCATAAACTATAATAAAGCATCATCAAAAAAAGGAACGAAGAAATTAAATACTTATTTCCTTCAATTATACTCACCTCTACTGGGTACATTGGTGACATTATCAAATATACATAGATCTTTTCCTATAATAATTACATAGATGTATAATTTGGAGTTACATCATAAAATGGGTAACAATACCAACAAAAAATCACATGAGCTCAAAAATATGCCATATTTGTACTTGCAAAAATATTATAATATATTTTTATGTGTATGCATTAAATTTATATTGCTATATAATAATATCAATAAATGTGTCAAATTTGAGGTAATTTATTTTTATATTAAATTCTTAAATCTTTGGATTTAGGTGCCCCCTTAATTGCCCAAGGGCTTAATCCCCCCCTTGTATGTGATGCGTGTCTAACATATGTTGTGTGCTTCAATAAATGTTGTAATGTTTGTTATATTTCCCCTAGAGTACTTGTAAGTGTTCTATAATGTCTCTATCGAATGCCCGACATACTTCTTGATTACTTATTGATAAATGATGAAATAGACCACGTTCCAACACTTTGCACACATTCGAGAACATCCAAATACTTTGAATATATAGCCATAAAGTGAATGAAAAATGACCGGTGAAAAAGAAATATCTAAATAGATGTTGGGAAAAGTCAATAAACACACCAATAAATACCAAAATACACAAACATACTAAAATCGTATACTTCAACTAATAATAAACACAAGCATTTATAGGTGTAGCACCTTTGATATAAAATCTATAGTAATCAACCACGTTAACCTTATGTCTTATTGAATTTTATACTAATAAATTAAATTAAAAAACATAAAGCTTTCCAAGTTAGAAAATACATTTAAAGTCCTCCTCTTTCCGTGATCCATTCCCTTTTCCATGGTCAACAAACCGCGTTATACATTTGCTGATGTCAATTCATATTCAGTTATACATGACCTTTGGTGAGAACATTTTCATTCTTTACAAAATTCTATAAATATTTTCTTCTGGCTATTCTATTTTTTTTTAAATGTTAGTTTTGGATTTTATAGCTCTCAAGATGGAACGTGATTCTACACTTTTATATATATATATATATATATATATATATATATATATATATATATATATGATTTGTACAAATATGAAGATAGTTGGCAATTTGTGTTTGATTGGTGAGAGCTTTGATGATGATATGGTTCCTCCCTGGGTGATTGTTGTCTTGGCACTCAAACCATGGTATTAGTTTTTTCCGGGGGCGTGCCCTGTTTCCTCTCGAAAACCTTCTCAATGCAGCGATGATCCGTGATACAACCCTCTCAGAATTGAAGCTTATATGGTTAAGGTCAAAAGAATTTTAGGTAATGAGCCTGTGAGAGGCGCATCTTTTGAAACCTGGTCTTTATGGTGGACACTGAAACTTATGTGAAAGAAATGAGTTGGAGGAGATCTCCAATGTTTGTGACTAATTAAAAAAATATCAGAAAAGCACAACTATATTTTGTCTATCCAAGCTCTAAAACTATTATGGCCCCATCCATAACTTTCCATATGCTACTAAAACTTAGAGAAAAACTCTAGAATATTTCATTTTTTCAATGAAAGTTGATTCTTATACAGAGAAGCCTCCATTTCCCTATACGTCTTTTCTAAAACCATATTTGTACCCATGTATGTTAGAAACCATGAAAATGAGGAGGCAAGCCAACATTACACGCAGAGATCCACACTTACATTGGATGCCCTCAATTTTTCTAAGTTTACAAAATTAAAAAAAAAAATACAACAAATCCAATCATGTTATCCACACAACCTCAATGCTAGCGACCCGTGGATATTCCATTTTATTATTGATGAAAAATCTCAACAAAAAAAACATGGACTTTTCATATAAGAAACAATAAGTAAAACTATATGATGGTAGAAAACACTAAACAACATGAGTGCATTTGGTATCACTGACGAAGAAAAGGGAACATGAACTTGAAAACCATAGGGAGGAGACCTAACAACACACTATCTAAAACCCCACCTACATTCGAAGTGAGGAATACTTACACCTTGAAACAAGAAAACTTATAGTCATTATGAAAACTGGTCATGGAAACTTCAAGAATTGTGATAAAGTGTTGAGAATTGAGGAGTTTGTGTTAGCATTATTTTGTCTTTTACAAATAAAAAAAGGTTCGCAATCTTGTACTAGCAATATGTATTTTTTATATCTAGTTGATGTAATGAAAGGATCCAAGTTGTTTGCCATTGCTAACAGAATTATGATGGAGTATCTTGACTACAGGAAGAAAAGGTGTCATGATTATACACCTACCATGGGGTGTATCCATTTTGCCACCAGCGAGCCTTGTAGGGTCTATCGACCCATCAGACTTGTACTTTTGTTTGGAATAACCACGCATCCAACCCAACTTCTTCTAGGTGGGAAGAATCGTGAGTCCCATGTATGATTTTTAGAGCATTCATATAAGCATCATTGCTTGCCTCCAATCTATTGCATAATACTTTGAGTGCGTCTTCAACATTGAGTGGTTCATCAACCTCTTACACTAAGTGATATGATTCAAATGCCTTTCAGTGGGTTTCCGTTATAGTCTGGTTGATCTTATGAAGTGCTGCTCTCCTGTTCATCTCCTATGGGTTTATGGTTTGGCAACTTGTAATGGTCTTGACTAGAGTAGAATTCCATCCTTAGATTCTTCCTAGATCCGAAATCATAAAGGTCTTGTTTCTGAATCCTTATCATTTTCCATATCTGCTGATTTGTGTAAAACTGAATTGTCGTTAAAATGACGTCTCTTCTGACTAGAATCTCATGTGTTATAGGATCATAATTCGATATCCCTGCGAATTCAAACTGTATCACAACCATATACCTTGTTTGCTTTTGTCATCTAGCTTTTTTCTTTCTTCATCTAGTATATGTGCATATGTTATGCAACCAAAAATTCTTAAATCATTGACACTTGGCTTGCTTCCATGTCATCCCTCATAAGGCGTCTTCTTATGCAATCCAGCAGTTGGCAACCTGTTTTGTATATATGTTGGCACTGGAGACTACTTCACGCCCCAAAAAACATAGATAATCCACTACTCTTAACCTGCATCTAGCACTTCAACAAGAGTCCTATTCCTTCTTTCAGCAACACCATTCTGTTGTGGTGAATAAGGAACAGTATACTCAAGTTTGATACCTTCTTTTGCACTTTAAAAATTTGAAAGCATTTGAGGTATATTCACCCCATTAGCCACATCTGAGTCATTCAAAGGTTTCTTGATTGCTTCTCACCAATGCTTTAAAAACCTTAAATTCTCTAATGCACATGATTTTTTTTGATAAAAATAAACAAAGGCCATTCTAGAGGAATCATCATAAAGGTAATAAAAATACTTGCCCCATTATGTGACATTGTTTGCATTGCCACACAAACTATCTAAATATACAAGTTTATTTGCCATTAAGATCGGGTTGCTCATTTCTGGGAAGGGGAATCTATGTTTGCTTTCATAACACAACCTCACACACTCCAAACTAACTGGTACGATGCAAATTAAAATCTTCCACAAGCTAATCATGATTTTAATATTCGAAGAGGATGAGGATTTGCATGCCCGAAATCTATGATTCCAAAAGACTGAATTGAGTGTCATTTATTTTGTTGTTGTTACACTACATCAGGTACTGCATGACACATAACTGAGTAAGATTCCCATCTCGATTCCGTGTAGACAACAATTACTTCTTTTAACATCCTTTAGAGCCCCTCCTTACTGTCAAAACTGTACAATTATGTTAGCATTGGTAATTTTGCTCATGGATAAAAGACTTTTTACTAGAGCAGGTACATATTATACGTTCTGGATTTTCTTGTATCCACCATCTGCAATGGAATATCTCCAATTCCGATCATCTCACATTTGCTATTATCTCCAAGATTGATAGTATTACTCTTGGGTGCTTATGTATATGCCATAAACCAACTTCTCTCAGGTGTCATATGCTGAGTTGCTCTTGATCATAATGCCAACAATTAGAAACATCAGGAACTTGGGGTTGTTATAACCGCAAAACAAAAATTTCTGTGGTCAGTGATGCTTGAGGTCAGGTTAGCTTCAGCAGCCTTCCTTTTCTTTACCTCTTCTACCCTGCTAACCACTTTCGCATTGTGTCTTAAAATTCCTAGGAGCTCCACAATGAAGCAATTTTCCCCTTATTTTTCTCCTCCGTTGTGTCTGTACCAGTTCTTTGAGACATTGGATTAGGAGGGATGAGATTTGCTGTCACTCTTCTTCTTTTTTGCTTTGGGCCCTTATATCCTTCTGAAAAAAGTGCTGTAGGATTCTCATCATTCATGCCCCCATCCTTCCTTCTGATTTCTTCTTGAAGTAGTGCTGCTATTACTTTTGTCAAATCCAAATTGGATTGGGTGCTTAGCGCTACTACCAGTCTAGAATAGGATTCTGGAAAACTCCCAAGAAGTGACATAACAACATCTTCTTCTGCAATCACTGATCCACATGCTACTAATTGGTTTTTGACAGATTTAAACTGATTTGTGAAATCTAATATCTTCTGTGTTTCCTACATCTTTAACTGAAAAAATCTTCTTTTAAGATATAATCTTGTGCTAACATCATTTGATTCATATAACTTGATCAATTGATCCCAAGCTTCCTTTGTTGATTTTGCTTCATATGTAAAAGCACATTATCACTCAAAACGAGCCCTACCTTCCTTTGACTACCACTTACTGATCAGATCTGCATCCTGCATGGGTTTAGTCTCAGTCCCTTCAACTATATTGAGTAGATCCTTGTTCAACAACAACATCTTCATCCTGAGCTTCCAGAGATTAAATCCAAAGCCATCAAATCGTTCTACCATCCTGTGAGGATCTCCTACAACAAATGTGACCATATCTTTGTCTTTAAACTTTGGATACTTCTCTGTAGTAGCACTTCACCAACCGCATTCTGATACCATGAAAATTATTAGCACTTTTAAACAGAACATAGAAATGCAGCTACATGTTTTGATCTATTTCTTATTCTTATTTGCTTATGCTCTACTAAATCATAGAATACAATCTTTATAGAATAACAATAAACAAAGTCTTATTCAAACTCAAACTCAAACTACCCTATCTCTACTCTTCATCCTACAGATGGACAACATATGCCAACATGTACACATATCATCTAATCTGTTGTCAATTACAAAATAAATTCCCCAAATGCGAGCTACAAAATCCTAAATGCTAACTACAGAATCCCTAAATATTAGGCTATAATTTCTGCATGTCTAACACACAACTCACAAATGGCACCACTTTTTTACACCCACTCGTATTTGACTTTGTTCATGCATGGGCATAAAGCAACATCTCATTCATGAAGATGACCTCCTCACTTCTCAATTTCAATGTACTACACTACAAAAACATAATGTAATAAAGTGTACATCTACATTTATTATTTTACCTTCGATCTTTTAACTCGTTAGTCTTTACTTATATTGTCAACAATATTGTACCCTTTTACTAAAGTGTAATGTTAACCCAATTTACCGCTTTTAAAGAAACCGAATATTCCTTCACCAAATGCCTTGTTTGGTAACATTATTATTCAAGACAGAAACACAAATGACTATCTACGCAGACATTTTTTCCATTACATCGTAAGTGGTTACCACTGTGACCAACATGCGAATCTTCGACATGCTCGGTTCCAGATCCTATTCTCAATATGAGTGTTTCATTACATGTAGTTGCAGTACTTATGCCCGTTGCCTTGGCTAATGTTTGCTCCTATTGTAGTAGTTGCATTTATTATACATTCCTTTCACTTGGTTGATTGCCTATAACTATGATGACTATGATGAATACTCATGCTATAATTTTCTTGCATAATTACAAATTTTTACTGTTCACTCTTGCGATGCCTGTTTTTTCTATAATAATGGCTAGGCTGCTTCTATTCGGGTTTTTTTTTTTTAAAGCTTTTTTGGGTTGTTTTTTGGTTGATCCTTTGTGCGGCCGGTTTATTTTTTTCGGTTTGAATGGGTGCTGGTGCGGCTCTATTTTTGGTTTCATTAGGACCTATTGTGTACAGACCCCTGTATTTGATTGCCATGGCCTGTGCTTCCCTTCATACCACGTATGGATACATTGTTGTAAACTGTAACAACCAATGTTATTATATTTAATGCTTCTCTTTATGCGCTGGAAGTTATGTAACTGTTACGGCTACGAGTACAATTTTGGGTCCATATAAACCACGAAATGCATATTTTCACATGAGTAATTCATTAAAACTAGTGGTCGCTCCCTCTGGAGCAAGATTACGACATAAGTGTGTGGAAGGTGGTTTTTTTGTTGTTTGGTTTGTGTATGTTTTTGTGGGGAGGTTTAGTTTCTGCTCTGGTAGATGCCTAAATATATTGTCCGTTTAAATATTGCATTAAAAAGATACGGTATGGAAGCTAAAACATTTTTCTAAAGGCTTCCCTCGTAAACGACAAACTTCATAATTCAATGATTGATGGTCCCTACAAGAAATGTCAAGTGAAGGCAAGTTTGAAATTGTTTCATGCAAATGAGGATAAACGGTATCAAAACAATACTAAAAGATTCCAGGATTGTTCTTTTGAACCAAAGTGCATAGTTGAAGATACAGTGGATTGTGTGAAGGTAAACATGTCTACTATTGTTTCTGCACACCGTCTTTCCACAATTAAAGATGTTGATCTGGTAGTAGTGGTGAAGAATGGGAAAATTACAGAACAAGGGAACACCTATTTAAGCAAGACAATCAACAGAGGCATATGATAATTGAAGAAGAAGCCAATGTGCTGCAATGTCATTGTGAGAAAGTTGGCATCAAGTAGAAAAAATCCTTTCTTATTGAGTGGCGAGTCTCCCACACCTAAATAGTTGGACTTGCTAGGGAGTAAGAATAGTTGATTAAGACCAATAAAAAAACACATAATGTTTTATATTTTAGAACTCTAGATTGTATGCAAAGTGTAGTTTTATCATCATTTGGTATTATACACTAACAATAAAAGGCTTAATTTAAAGAATATACTCACTCGGGTTAAAAAATGGGCATTCATACTATATTGAAGAATGCAACATGGTAGTTTGAACTTTGTAACTCTCTATAAATTATATCCAACAATCATTTGATCTTATACAACAAAAATGAACAACACAGTTTAGTGAGACTCCAAATCACACGGGTGGAAAGATAGTCATTCACGTTGTATTGAGCAATGTAACTAAAATAATAATATTTGGTCTTTAACATACCATGGACAATATTAATAAACTTAAGGCAAGATCCCTCTTCTTCGTCAATCTTGCAAAAACAATCCAGAATCTAGCATTAAAAAATTAAAACCAAAGAAGCAATATTGCCTCACCTACATAGTCCCCCATGAATAAATAATTAGTATCAGGTGCCTTGCTACCAATCCGGAAAAGCTCTACAAAATCATGGAACTACCCATGGATATCACCGCATACTGTGACTGGGCACTTCACTGGTTGCACATTCCATTCTTCAACTAAAATAGCGTTGGCCTGGTCACGGCCAACTGCTTGCAGTGTAAGAGCTGCTCAATCTATCTGTCCAAATCAGAATGGGAAGGCATTTATGAGACTCGTAATACCTCTTCAACACACATAGATGTACCTACAAGAAACCCAAACCACAATGAGTTCATAATCAATCAGAATTCAAACACCAGGTGAATTTTTTAAAATGTGCATAAACACACACACATATATAGGCTTGATCACAAAGATATTTGAAATCATAAACTTGTATATTAAATCTTAAATCAAGACAATCAAAGAAGGCTTGGAGAATTTGTACTAAAACTGGACACCCATAAAAACAATCTTCCAAACAAGTGAATAGGTGCTATAGACCGATTTGTACAACCGAAAGGTGAGAAATAGTCACCTCACCTCATCTCATCCTACATACTGTAGTACCTACATGAGGACCCACATCAAGGGTAAAAATCCATTCCTACGAGATATGGGGCTGATCTTGAGCCGCCATCTAAGCACAAATACCTTCCTTCAAGAGAATTTTTTTTGTGTAGAAAGTTTCAAATTCAGGATCTTCTGCCATAAGAATCTCCTGAGAAACAAATACGATTGCCAAAGACTGATCCTTTTGATTGAACTGAGATTTTTCCAATATAATCTTGCTAGACCAGTAATGTATGCTAAATAGTAATAGGAAAAAACAAAATTCTGACTTCAATAACAACAACACCAGATCTCCAAATAATATCAAGTTCTTTGTAAGTTGTAACTGTCCAATAACAAGTTATTTGTAACTGACCAATATTGGTTGCATATAGCATTAAAAATGTAACCCACAAAATAGCAACCTGTCTCCAAAATTTAATTATATCTTTCATTTTTTGCATCACTTGATCAAACATGTCTTATGTAATATGAAGACTGATCTAATATGACCATTCAAGCATTTCTTTAGTTAAGCACCTTTAATCTCATCTCAAATTTTCATGTTTTACTATTTACAGGGCATGGATGGTTCCATTTGTGATACATACATACCAAATTGTATTTATACTCAATCCCATCTCATAAATCTAAAATCTTGACATCTTAACAAAATAAGCATCCATGCTTTAGAAACAAAATTAAAATCTAAATAAAAGCATTTTGATATTCAAACTCATAAATACTACTGCCGTATTTTCAAGATAATTCTGCAATATAGGCATACAAGTATTATTACCCTTCTCCAAAGCAAAAATTTTAATTGATACACGTAAATGGAAGTGCCATATACAATAAGGAAAAGACAATAATAACTGTGATAATATTGTTTCAGCTCCTAGAAAGGGAAGAATGATGTGATGAACAATATAACAGCTGATATATGAGATGTGTCAGCTGTGGATATACATGATGTTACATTAGGTGTAGTATTGTCTGTCCTTCCAGCACATGCGATACCATCAACAGACCAAGGGAGGATTCATACCATGGTAAACTCATTACACAACTTTTGTAGTCTTTTTTTCTTGTCTAATTTGGTTGACAAGTACCATTTGCCTTTGAAGCTGTCTCGAAGCTTGAATTTGAAACAACAAACACTATAAAAAAACAAATCAGAACATCAGCTGGTTTAATCAATTAAGGGGATAATAAGAAAGGCTAATTTCAGTTGGATTTTTGCTAGCATCATAAACTGTGCAACTTAACTAAATTATCAAAAAAAATATCATTTCACAAAGCTGAAGGTGTAAATTATGGTTTCATCAAGATTCGAAATTGAATGTAATTCTGACTTACCACTGAAATATATGTCTGATGTTGAGTTGAAATCTAAATCTTTTCATGAGAGCATTCATCAGGTTGTATCCTCAGCATCACTCCACCCAGATTTTTCCTCCCAAATTGAATGTAAATATGGGATTTTATTGGAAATTAAGACATTTACACTAAATAATTTGTATTGTAGTTTTAGTGATGTAAGAAATGAGCAGTAATTTAATTTTATTTATCCATTCAGGCTCTTTCATCCATTCCAATCGCGTGAAACAATGACACTTTCTATATTGATGTGATCACTTAAAATGATATTGTATCGGTTGCCCTACAAGCTGTTTAGAGTCTCTTCAAAATTAAATCTGAAGGATGTCAAGGAAAAGAAGATGTATAGAACATAGTCTATTTATATAAAATATTATTAGAGATTCCATTACTAAATCAATTAAATTTCTATTTTTCAGTTGATGCACACATTCTCATGTTACGAAATCTAAAATTCAGATCACAGAAATGGCCATTGTATAGCGATCTTGGATCCATTAGGAGCTATTAAGATAACAAAGCAAAATGTTTATTTCCAGTTAGTGGGGTAAAGAGTGATGTTTATTTAAATGATTTTTTAATACCTTTAAGTAAACATCTACGTTGATATCATTTCTTTTCAAATTTTCAAAAAAATTTAGATTATATATTCTTCTTAAAATTACTTCTATGTCCTTCAACCATCATTCATTCATCCATCCTAATCATGAGAAATGACAATTATCCACAGAAACCGCTACTCTTTATATTGGTGTGATTACTGTATAATGATCTGATGTGTACCATATCCTGTTCCTCTTACATTGAGGTGGGCTACTGTAAGTGAGTTATTACAGGCATTAAACATGTGATAAACAAGTCAAATTATCTGCAGTAGTAGAGTGGCTGATTAGTATTTAGTATTTATCAGCAGGTGGTATACAACCAGGGCTGTAATGCATTACAAAGAATGTATAATCTATTTTCTCAATTTTTTTATCTATTTAGATAATTAAAAAAAGATAGAGCTAGAAATGCATTGATACAGAGAGTCCATACTGGAACTTAATCTAATGAGCATGGAGAACGAATTAAAAATTGTGACAAAGTAAACTGCTAAATACATAAATAGAGTATCTCTTACTCTATCTGTATCCAGCTAAGATAGCACCACCCCAAAATTAAGACCTCTGCTACTAATACTAATTGCATTTTTTCCAAAAAAATTGGCAGCAAAGGATGTCTTCTACATTAAATGATAAAATACCCATAAAATATGATTATACAACATTTACATTATGGTTAAGTTACATGCCTGAGTACATGTAATTGGTTTATGTCAGATATAGCCAGCATAGAAATATCCAAAAAAATTCCCAATAGATGGTTTTTGGGGAATAGGCAAATTTGCTCATTTTGGATTATATTAAATTTTTTGATGATGTCATATTTGAATTACCAAGCGTAGTCTTGTTGGTTCGAAAATCTTTCGCTTGTGTAGATTTATGGATAAACAAGTCAACAGTGTGCAGGGCATAGCCCCTCTTTGAGTCAACAAAGTGAAACTGGTTTATTGCTATTCTACCAGTAGGAATTTGTGCAAGTCTCACAATATTCTACCTTTGGGGGTTTGGGATCTCATCCCAGTAGGGGTGTTTCCAACTGCAGAAAGAAAGGAACGAAGGGGGAGACGGAGGAAAGATCAGATCCGAAGGGAGAAAAGAAATGAATTCCAAAGCAGAAGGGTCAAAGGGTCTATGGTTTGGGTTGGTAGTAAATAGAGCCGAACCTACTTGCATAGACGGATAAAGCAATACTGATGAATAAATGACAACAAAGTAGAAGCAAATACAACAGAACAATCACACAAATCTAACATAAGAAAGATTTGATATTAAAACACATGTATTCAGCACAAAGTCTAAATATATTGTATTTAATGTTTGTTTCTGTTACAGAGAGTTCAAAAATATTCTTCTTACTTCTATTTCTCATATGAAAATTATTCACCCCTGAATACAACAAGTATTCGAGTATTTATAGAAGAAGGAGAAGAAGGAAGGCAAAAAGGAACCAACCACCTATTTACATAATATCTACAAAATATCTCAAAGTCATGTTGACTTTTGACAACTTGATGGATGACATCATCCCATGGTGCAACATGGATGATGTCATCATTTGTGCCAACATACTTTAGACATTTACAAAAAGGAAGTCGAAGAAGAGAGAGAAATTATTCATCGTCGTCGTCCCGCGGCTGAAAGGGGGGATCCTGCTTCTGTTGCTACTCAGGTGACGAGATGTGGAATTAGGCACGATATTCCATGAACTTGCTGATCATGGGCTCTAGTTGATCCTGGGAAGGATCCTTGTGTCGCTCAGTGATAGCCTTGCAAGTCTCCCACTCATCTATGAGCTTCTCTAGGAGTTTGGAAAATTCATTCTCTGCTTCTATTAAGAACCCGATGAAGTCCCGACAGGCCAGCAGGTTATTGATGGATTCTGCGTTAAAAGTGACCTCTGGCCCCAGCCCTTGCGAAACGATCTTCTTGAAGATCTGAATGGTTTCGTCAACCTTCCTTAAGGTGAAAGAAGGAGTAAGCAACCTTGGAGACATCGTTAGAACAATTTGTTCCATCTGATGCATTGCGTCCAGGGCTTCTTCCTTTACCTTATCAATCTTTTCGAGGACGAATTCCAGTTGATCCATCTGGTAATCCAGAGTGGAAAGGGTCTTATTAAGGGCCCTGGGGTGACCAAAAACGCCGAACTTGACCAGATCTTCGACTGAATAGTCAAACATTCGTTGAAAGGTCTCATGCTGCAGCCTAGCATGGTCCAACTCTTCGAATATGGGTCCTGCTAACACCTGGAGTTCTTTATTCGCCTTGTTGATGTTCAGATACAAATTAGTGAACTTAGCGATCACTCGTTCACTGTCCTTGAGGATCTGGCACCTCCAGGTGGAAACTACCATACCCTGCTCACCGATCTTCGCATATTCATTAATTTTATCCTGACTCAGAGGATCAGGAGTTTCGGCAGCAGTTGTGGGAGGTACACTACCCATCTTCTGTAAGGCGTGGAGCAGATGTTTATTTTTCTCTTTCAGTAGCCTTTTCTCTTCTTCTGCTTCTTGAAGCTTCTGGCAGAGGGCGTCAACTGCAGATAGGGCCTCTCCCTTAAGGCTTTTGAAAGATGTCCCCATTGTGACTTGAGTCACTGTATAATCTGTCGAAGACAGATCCTTTTTATCTTTCAGAGGATTGGGGTATGCGATCTCCATTACCCTCTCTCCCGAAGCACTCTGAGAGAAGCGTGTGATAGGCTTTTGCTTCTTGGCCCCCTTTGATTGGATAACGGAAAAGTCCATCAGTGTGATGGGAACTTTCCTTTTCTGTTGACTTAGGTGGTGGGAGATCCAGGCTGAACTCAGGGGAGAAGGACCAGAAACAGAGAAGGGGGCAACTGCAGTAGTAGAAGGGAAAAACGTGGAGACACGTGGTGGCGGCATAGAGAGAAAATCCGAGGAAGTGCCCATGGGAGGAAGGGATACTGCAGGGGAGGAAGACATAGGAAGGGAAGGGAGCTCAGAGATGAGTTAAGAAATGGAGGGGGACAGGTCCGCGAGAGAAGCGAAGATGGACGAGGAAGCAAGAGGAATGGTAGAAGAAGGGGGAGAGGACACGACCAAAGGAATGGTCACTTGGGTCACTCGAGGAGGGGAAGGAGGAGAAGGAGAATGGACAGAAGGGACCTCACTTGTTACAGCCGCGGCCACATCCTGGGTGGATGTTCCTGTTAGAACGTCTTCCGTTGTTTCTTTCTCTGAGCTTTTCGGGATTGCAACCCGTTCTTGTGAAGCAGAAGGAGGGATTTCTGGAGCTTCCTCTTGGGTGGAGCTAGACTCACCCTCTTTATCTTTACCCTTGCCTTTTGGCTGCTATTTTTATCGAGGAGGTGCGTTGCCCAACGGAGAGGTTGTGAAATCGACTCCGAGGTAGATGAGCCCGTTCATTCGGCACCAATGCTCTGTCCTACGCAGATTTTCCTTGACCCTCTCCTCGATTGTTTGAGGAGCTTTGGTTCTATCAATCACCGCAAAAGGCCAATCATCCCCATCCTGTGTCAAGGTATACTTGATCCACTTCTTGCTCAGTAGTTTGGTAGCCTTTGGGGACAATAGCCACCCCGTACTGGATGATTTCTGTTAAGGCCAAGCGAGAATAGTCCTTCCTAATGAGCTCAACCTCATGATATATATTGATGTAGATATCTTCGATCTGAGGGATGTGGATCTGAGTCAAGCTTAGTTCTAGGCAGACAATTTCTTGGGTCGAAAGTGGGCCTTGCTGGGAAGTTATGTTTTAGATTCAGCAGCTCCAGCTCTGCAAACATGTCTTTCACCTTGTGGTGAGTGAGACACGTATACCTACCCACTGTGAGGGGGGGAAAGGAGTTCCACCCTTCTTTCTCTTGAGACACTTCTCATGGTAGGTGATTAGCTGCCTTGACAGCTCCAACAGGATTAACTTGGGACTGACATACCTTGGCAGTTTAGTTGGTTCCCCCAAGAAGTTAGCCGCCCTTAGATAGGTGAATGTGGGGAATTGAGTGAACAGGGGCCCGCCATTTCTCTGTGGTTGCTACATGATGCTCTTGGTCGTACGACCGTGAGTCATATTCGGCCTCAACAGGAAAATGATGAAATAGAAGAATGCATCATTGATCTTTGTGAATTGGGGAATGTTATTTTCCAGCTTCAGTTCTGGATAATATTCATAGATCTTAACTTGGGGCCAAACCCCGCACCGCATCAGAGCTAGGTAGTCCCTTTCTAAAGCTGCAGCATAGACCACGTAGGAGTTCATATAGAACCTCCCCGTTGTGCTAAGTTGTTGTAGCTGCTCTGATATCGTGCTGCTTATGATTTCTGCCCACTCAAAGCATTGATCGGGCACATTTTTGTTCATTATTTCTAAGTACTGCAACATCCACTTGTGAAAATAATGGGCGTCAGGAAGCCCAAAGACTCTGCTCAGGAATGTAATTGTGTCGTTGAGTTCCTCTGAGAAGTCACTATGCAATGAATGACTTGTGGCCACCGAGTCACCACCTTTTTGTTCTTCAGATAAACCTCGTTCATCAGCTACATGCACTGATCTTCATTGTCATCCCAGGCCTTGATGCAATCTTCACGACTGACGGCCACAAAGTGCCGGTGGTGAGGGATGCCGAGCATTATTTCAAAATGGCGGGTAGTGAGGTTGATTATGACCTCACCCTTCTCATTGTGGACACATCTTGTGTCTTTATTATAGCATCGAGCAACCACCATCATAAATTCATTATTCACGGCACTGACTGGGATCCCTCCAGCAAAGTGCAGGGCATTGCCTATCAATTTGTCCATCCAGGGAACTTCATGTGACCTTCCTGGTTCTGGCCTAGAACTCCTCCATATCAATATGACCCAGTTCTGAGTCTTTGATGTCTAGGTCACACTCTGCTTGGGACTCGGGCATTCTGACCCTCTGATATTTATACTTCATTTCTTCTTCTGTGAGCTTGGCTTTACCCTTGGATTTGGTAGGTCCCTTGCTTGCTGTTGACATATGTAACTTCTGAGCTTAATTTTTGATCTGCAAGGAGATAAGAAGGGAGACCCAACGCAAGAAATTCATATCAGCTGTTTGATCTTCCATTAAAGCGTCAACAGAAGAAAGAGTTTAGTGATTTTAAGGCCTCAGGACGCAGGGCGCATGAATGCTGCAGATTACAGGGCTAAAATGGTAAGGCGCACAGGAAAGAGCCACTGTTACAAGGGGATAAATCAGCGTCAAAGGGGTGCATGGCGCATGGAAATGCGGCATGGATTACATTTCTTGTTGTTGTAAGCACAAGTGCGCTCTGCGCCATGTGTATGTATTTTATAAAGGGCGCATGGATATTTTCATGTTACATGGGTACAAGATGCGCCAAAGGGCACAGGTTTAATGCGCATGTAACATCATTATTTCATGTGCCACAAGGAGAACTTGGCGCATGGCGCATGGAAGGTCTGCATAACATGCTGTTGTTGTAACAAAGGATGCGCCTGCGCCCCCCCCCCCCCCCCCCCCCGATCTAATAGTGGTACTTGGCGCGGATAGTTAGTCTGGTGTTACATTGATTCAAGGGTGCGCCAAATGGGGCGGCAGAGTTTTCATGATGCAACATAATGAGTTTGGTGCGGCCAAGTAGGGTGCGCGAGGAAAGAGTTTGCAACACGCAAAGGAAGTGCGCCTTAAGGGCGCAGCTGTTCATTGTGTAGCAGGCAGGAAATATGGCACCATTGGCGCGGCTGTTCTTTGTGTAACGGGGGTGACAGATGCACCATTGGCGCAACTGGTCTTCATGTTACAGGGGTGCACCAGATGCGCCAATGGAGGAGAAAAATACAATCTTCTTTTCAGGCCATGATTCTTTTTCTGAGGGGTTTCACATGTGGTTAAGCTCCTTTTGGAGGGTTTTTTGGGTTGATGAAGAAGCTTTATTCAGAGAGTTTTTAAGCCATTTTTTCAGGACAGAGTTTCCCCTTCCAGTAGATCTAGAAAGAGGAGGAAAAAGCATGTGGTAGAATGGAAAAGACAACAAGGAAGGGTGGGGAGTTCATGTTTTTGACAATCTCTTTTAATCTCAATCCAAACCAGCAAGCAGCCAATAAGCACAAACACCAAAGTGCACAAAAGAAGCAATGAGGACCTCTTACCAAGATATATAACGAAGAAAGTGTGCAAACGGGGTCCACGAAAGTGATTTGAAAATGACAGGGCTAGGTGCGCTGACAGGTACAGAGAAAAATAATCACGTGATTTGTGTTTGGATGACAATGACAGCGAAGATGCGCCTATATATAGGCGAAGTGGTAATAAATGCACCACCAACTTTTTCAAGTGGCGCATGAAAAGCACTGTCGACACAAGAAAACATGTGCCCTATGGCGCATCGAAACACTCTGCCAACACAAAGCTATGTGCGCCCTAGGCGCACCAAAATTGATGTCAACAGAAGAATATGTGCACCCTTGGCGCACCGAAAAGTGGCGCAACAAATGTATTGTTGACATGAAGGTGCATGCGCCTTGGCGCATGCAAGAAAGACTCAACATGGTAAGGCGCATCAAAATGCCTGTTGACACTTCAAAGCATGTGCCAAAGGACTTAAAGGGGGCGCACCAAAACTTGATGTCGCATAGTCATTATGTGCGACCGACCAAAAAAGACCAAAAATGGCTAAGTTCGGAAAACTAGGTTTCCTGGGAAGGGATTTTTTGCAACGTTCCGAATGCAAGGGGGTCCCTGACGAGGGACCGGAACAAAATTTTGGTAAGGTTATCTGTAAAATTACCCTTGCTAATTTTACGGGATAACAGTTGGATCTTTCTGGGGACTATCCCTGAGCGGACCTCAGGGGTAGAGAATCCCAGATCTCACGTGCCTATCCATTGGGTAACAGATTCAAAAACAAGGGCGACCGAAAAGGGGAAAAACACAACCAAAAAAAGCAAACACACGACAAAAACAAACACACTACTGAAGCAAAACTGTACAAAGAAGAGAGCGAGCTCTACTTCCTGAAGATTTTCAGACGTTGCCCGCTATAGGGAAGTGGGAGCTTAGTTCCATCCAAATACGAGAGATAGAAACTGTTCTCTCCGTTTAACTACTTGATCTTGAAGGGCCCTCTCCATAGGGAATCAAAACTTCCGTGCATGCCCTTTCGGCTCTCTTCATTTTTCCCACAAAAGGATGAGGTCTCCCACCTAGAATTTTCTTGGCTTAGCTTTCTTATTGAACAATATTTTGACCTGATTCTGATGTTCGGTGATCTTGTTGACCACCTTTACTCTATTTTCTTTGAGCTCTGTTAAATACATGATCCTTTTTTCAAGGGAATTTTGAAAATTTTCATCTTCGATTTCCTGTGTCAAACGCAGAGCAGGGAGTTTAGCAGAAAATGGGAAGCTCGGCATCGGTGCCATATAACAACTTGAAAAGGTGACATACCGAGAGATCTCTTGGGAGTAATGTGATCTGCCCACAAAGCATCGTATAAGGATTTGTGCCACATTCATTGATTCTCATCCACAAGCTTTCGTATGATGGTCACCAAGTTTTTGTTACTGGATTCTTCCTGACCATTTCCCTGAGGGTAATAATCTGAGGCGTGAGCTAAATTTATCCCATATTCGTAGCAAAAACTAATGAACTTCGGACCGTGAAGAGAAGTTAGAAGCATTATCAACAACAATCTTGTTTGGAATGCCAAACCTGACAATGATGTTTTCTTTGATGAAACTGCAAACAACTTCAGAAGTGGCATGTTTGACAGGTATGGCTTCTACCCACTTGGTGAAGTAATCTGTTGCTGTTAGGACATAACTATGTCTGGCACTCGATTGGGGATTGAGTGCGCTAATAAAATCAATTCCCCACTGCTTGAACGGTTCGTCAACAACGACCGGCCTGAGGGGAAAAGCAGCTAACTTGGGCTTGCCGACGAACTGCTGGCAAGACTCACAGTTTGCTACCCAGGTGGTTGTATCTTGGAAAAGCGTCGACCAATAGTACCTGGCCCGGATGATCTTGTGTGCTGTCACGGAAGAGGAGAAATGGCCCCCACAGGCTGAATTATGAAAAATTTCGAGTAACTTCACCTGTTGTGGCTTGTTAACACATCGCAAGAAGACACCATCTATCCCGTGTTTGTATAAACCGTCATCCCAGATGACATATTTGGCTGCTCTAAGCTTTATAGTGTGCTTCTCCTTTGCAGTTAGGTGAGCTGGGCATTCACCGTAGGTGAGGAAGAAAGCAATATCGGAATACCACTCATCACTGGTTGCGACAAATAGGACCATAGGCAGTGAATCGGGTTTATCCAGCTGGTATTTGTGTTTCATTGGTGCAATCATATTTTTCCCCGGAAACTTTTGATCCTTGGTTTTCGGCCATAAGTTGACATAAGCCTTTGCCTCTTACCAACTTGGTTGGTTTTATATCTAGATCGTACTCCTAGACCTTTGCAATCCAATTTCCGCGCAAGCTTCCTAACTCCTGTTGAGTTAAAATAGATTTGACTGCCGTGTCAGGAACCGGCACCACTATATGAGAATTTAAAATGTAATACCTAAAATTTTTGACCGCTTTGACAATGACGAAGGCATGCTTTTCTAATTGAGACATTTTTAATTCGTGAGGCTTGAGGGGAGAGCTCATGAACGCAATTGGGGATTCAACATCCTCAGAATTCTTTTGCATCAAGATGGTAGATATAGTATGCTCAGACGCATAGCTATACATGATAAAATCCTTGGAGAAGTCAGGACACACCAGGACTGGTGCGTGAGTGACAGAAGCTTTTATTTCTTCGAATGACCTCTTCCCTTCTTCACTCCATCGAAAAGTTGGTGACCCTTTCATCATGTCTAATATATGACGAGTCTTTTCAGCAAAGTCGGGAACAAAGTGCCTGAGAAAGTTTACCTTTCCGAAGAAATAATGAACTCCGGTCTTACTTGTAGGCAAGGTGAGGCTCTGAATAGCCTTAACTCTTTTGGTATCTATCTTCATTCCTTCTTTGCTAACAACATGGCCCAGCAACTTTCCTTCTGTGACTCCAAAAACAGATTTTTTCAGATTCAGGGAAATCCCATGCTCTCGGCATCTGGCCAATACTTGCTCCAGATGATCACAAGGATCACTTCATTGTTTAGAGAACACAGTTAAGTCATCTAGATAAACCACAATGACCTTCCGCATCATACCTTTGAATGCAAGGTCCATGGCCCGCTGAAAAGTGGCGCCAACATTGGTTAGGCCAAAAGGCATCCTGCTGTAGGCAAACGTACCCCAGGGAGTAATGAACGTTGTTTTAAATTGATCTTCTAGTGCAAAACTTCAATCTGATTGTATCCTGAAAAACCATCAAGCATGGACAACATTTTTTATCCAGTTACCACTTGTAGAACCTGATCCATTATAGGAAGTGGGTAGTTGTCTTTTAAGGAAGCCTGATTCAAGTTTCGAAAATCTATGCATATGCGTATTTCACCATTTTTTTTGTGCACTGGCACAATGTTTGCTACCCAAGTACTGTGATGGATAGGAAAAATGATTCTCGCATCCAACATTTTCTGAATTTTAGCCTGGATAGTACCTGAGATCTTAGGATTATAATGCCTCTGAATCTGGCGAAAGGGTTTGATGTCCTCCTTCAACGGGATGTCATGCTGGACGTCCTTTGGCTTAAAAGACTTCAGATCAGCGTAGGACCATGCCAATACATCCATTTATTTCTTCAGCAGTTTGACAAACTTCCGCTTCTCTTCAGGTGTGCAACATTTTCCGATGTTCACAACCTGCGGATGTTCTACCGAACCTAAATTAACCGGTTTGGTTTCTGGGGAGGAGCCAAGTACCATCTCACTTTTTCTTTTTTACAAAACGTTCATGCCTATCGAACACCCGTTCCAAAGAAACCAGGCCCTTGGGAATTTTATTCCCTTTGAGCTGAAATATGTTGTCATTCCCTCTGGATTCATTGTCTTGATCGGTGACCGATTCACGGCAAGTGGAAGTGGATCCTTTAAAGTGAAGCTCCCTTAAAATTTTCCGCCTTTACTAGAAAGGCAATGAGTTAATTGTCATCATTGAATACTTGCCAATGCTGAGAATTATCTGGCACGCTTGGGCGGAAGACCATCTCAATGGTGTATTTGTCCGTTTTCAAACCTGGGTGTGGCAGCATGAGGGATGCTGAAACGGCCAATGAATCGGCCATGTCATTATGAGCTCTTAAAATGGATTCTATTGAGAAGGCGTCAAATTCCTCAATGCTTTCCCATACTGCGTTACAGTAGTGCCTGAGCCTCTCGTTCTTCACTTGATATATTCTTTTAACTTGATTCATGACTATCTCTGCATCACCTTGCACTTTCAGATTTTTGATCCCTCTTTCCCTTGCGGTATGCATGCCAAGTAGCAGAGATTCATACTCAGCAGTATTATTTGTGTTGAAAAACTGCAACTTGAAAGAGAGAGAATAATCTCCCCCTCGGGAGATATTAGCACGGCTCCAGCGCCACATCCACTAGTTGCGCAGCTGCCATCAAATTGCAAAGTCTAGACCTTGTTAAGATCTTCTTCTTGGATGAGAAAAACCATTTTGTTAGACTCGGTAGACAAGAAATAGTTCCCCATCCCTGATGATTCAAAAATAATTTGGGCCTTGGGGTCCTCAGAGTTAGTAACCAAGTACTTATTTTGTGATTCTAGCTCCAAAGTTTGCATTACACCTTTGACGGGGATTCTAGCCTTAGACCAGTCCATATGAATCTCCCCACCAACTTTTCTACAAAAACTCCTTCCCAGTAGAATTCCATAGGCTGCTGGAATGTCGGCAACGAGGACGGTCATCTTTACTCTTTTCTCTGGGAATTCCACAAATGCGAACTGCGCGTCTTTGATTTGACCAATCAACGGAACCTGATTAGTTTCCAAGGAATAACATCTACCAAAAGGCTTGGTAAGAGTGAGGCCCAGAGCATGGGCAAATTTTTCCGGCATGACGTTATCGGAAGCCCCAGAATCAATTATGCAGTTACTTAACTTGTGGCCATTGATTAGGAGGGAGAGATAGAAAAGGCTCTATCTTGCCTGATGCAGATGTTGAGGCAACATTTATGCGGGATGCAGGAGGAGTGGAAAGGATTCCTTTTAGGGGAATCTGGGGAGTTATGACAGCTTGACTTTGAATATACTTGGTCAATCTTACAAGTTGTTTTGGATTTGACTGAAGCTACTCGGCTTCAGACATTTGGATCTTAGTCTTCTTAGCATGATCTATGATGTCAAACACGGCTAAGGGTTGCGCTGGTGAAGGAATGAGTCCCTCACTTCACGATGGTAAGAGTAGGATTGCTGGTCTTTATAGGAATATAGAAGAAGGCTGATTTGGAGGAGAGATACGGGGGCAAAAGATTCTCTTTGTAGAAGACTAATTAACAGGGTGTTGAGTAGGAAGAGGATTACCTCTCTTTAGCAATGATTGGAGGCATGTTTGATGACGAAGTCTTCTCTTTCCGCACATTGGCAGCGACCTCTGCTTCTTTTCCTTATGAACGTAGGTAAAAACAGCATATGATTGTCCACTTGCATATCCTTGGGTACCCTCTTCTTCATCAGATTCCTCCTCATCAAATTCCATATACCCGATAGTAGAGTCACCAGTCGGCTCACCGACATCTTGATCATCTTCGCCTTGAGACAAAGGTTCTTCGTAATCTTGTTCCTCTTCTTCTTCAATTTCGGCTAAAGCGTTGACCGGAGGAGCCTCAAGCGCCAACCGCGGAGCAGTTGCAGGCAAACGCGACCTTTGAGGAACCTGGCTGGGAACGAAATTCCTCCATGGGATATCTCGGTATGAGGAACCGGGAGAAGCTTGAGCTAACTGCTTTTTTAATGCGATCAAGTCGTTCACCATCTTTGGAAATGCCAGATTAGATGAAGTAGTGGGCGAAGGGCCCGAAGATTTAAGCTTAGATGATTCCCTTTTCAATTCGCCGGATATTAGCAAGTTGTCTTCAATTCGGATTGCAGCGGCCTGGGTGAGAATCAAGGTAGCCACTTGTTCTTGCAGGAGAAAGAAACTTAATTTCGAACTCATAGCATTCACAAAGAAACACTTTTGATTTTCCAGTGTTGGAAGCATGGCAACAGGCACACGGTTGATTAATGCATTGAACCTGGCGATAAAATCGTGCATGGTCTCATTGGCCTCCTTCTTTAGGTGAGTGATCTGTGATAATAGTGCAAACGCATCTTCCGAAGGCTTGTACCTGTCTTCAAAAGCATCCCGCAAGGTGGCCCAACTGGTAATAGACCCGGCCAGTAAATGCTGAAACCATTCTGCTGCGGGCCCTTGTAAAGTTTCCAGAAAAAGGCGAACCGACACATCTTCATGAGTCACAACTAGGATGTTGCATGACATGATGAATGCAGATATGTGTGAATCTATGTTTTGGTTCCCGCTCCCGTCAAATTTGAGAAAATTCTTTCGGTTTCCATGAGGGTGAGCGCGTGAACTGGATTTGGTAATGCGAGAGGGCGCATAGCATTTCCCCATGGCACTGCCATTTGAAAGGCTGGAAAAATAACATGGGCTAGAAGTGCGGTTCCGATGAGCAATAAAGCACTGCAAAGGGATGTGGACGCCCCTTGCGAGAGGTTCTTCCTCTGTAGAGGTGAGACACTCCTGGATGACCGGTCAGCTGAACTCAGTGACGAGAAGCGTGCCGGTGTAATGCTGAAGTTATGCCTTTGGAGCAGATCAAAGGTAGGATCGACTTCTCCATGAGCTCTCCTGCTACGAGTAAATGGTTCACCCGCCAGTGCACCTTTCAGGCTACAATATGGCAGAGCAGATTTAAAAACTCTTTTTGATTGTACTTGCTGATTTTCTGATTTTTCTGGCAAAAATCAGCAGCATGTAATTTTCTGAATATTTAATTTTATCCTTTTCTAAAAACCAATTGCAGTTTAATGACAAAGAACAACAAGGATAAAATGATAGTGAAGCTTAGTAAGCTGATTTTTAGATCTAAATTTGACTTTTTCAAAGAGTTTGAAAATTTTGGAAAACAGTCAAAAACTCAGATCTAAAGAAAAATACAGATTTTTATAAAAAATCAGCGAACTAAAGGTTTCCAACTAGGCCAGATCTATGGATCTCAGAAGAAAATTTTCAATTTGGGTCACTTTTTGCAAAAAAATTAGAATTTTGGAAAAAAGGTTAAAATTTGCAAACAGGTAGTGATTTTTCTAATTTTTTATTGATTTTCTATCATACCGCCATCATAGATCTGATAGATTTGTTCGAGTCCCCAGTAGAGTCGCCAAAATCTGTTGGTTCGAAAAGCTGTCGCTTGGGCAGATTTATGGATAAACGAGGTCAATAGTGTGCAGGGCATAGCCCCTCTTTGAGTCAGCAAAGTGAAACTGGTTTATTGCTATTCTACCAGCCAGGAATCTGTGCAAGTCTCACAATATTCTGCCTTTGGGGGTTTGGGATCTCATCACAGTAGGTGTATTTCTGGCTGTGGAGGAGAAAATAAAGGAGGGGAAGATGGAGGAAAGATCAGATCCGAAGGGAGAAAAGAAATGAATTCCAAAGCAGAAGGGTCAAAGGGTCTATGGTTTGGGTTGGTAGTAAACAGAGCCGAACCTACTTGCATAGATGGATAAAGCAATACTGATGAATAAATGACAACAAAGCAGAAGCAATTCCAACAGAACAATCATACATATCTAACATAAGAAAAATTTGATATTAAAACACATGTATTCAGCACAAAGTCTAAATATATTATATTCAATGTTTGTTTTTGTTACAAAGAGTTCAAAAATCTTCTTCTTACTTCTATTTCTTATATCAAAAGTATTCACCCCCCCCCCCCCGAATACAACAAGTATTCGAGTATTTATAGAAGAAGGAGAAGAAGGAAGGCAAAAATAAACCAACCACCTATTTACATAATATCTACAAAATATCTCAAAGTCATATTGACTTTTGACAACTTGATGGATGACATCATCCCATGGTGCAACATGGATGATGTCATCATTTGTGCCAACACACTTTGGACATTTACAAAAAGAAAGTCGAAGAAGAGAGAGAAATTATTCATTGTCGTCATCCTGCGACTGAAAGGGGGTATCTTGCTTCTGCTGCTGCTCAGGTGACGAGATGTGGAATTGGGCACGGTATTCCATAAACTTACTGATCATGGGCTCTAGTTGATCCTGGGAAGTATCCTTGTGTCACTCAGTGATAGCCTCGCAAGTCTCTCGCTCGTCTGTGAGCTTCTCTGGGAGTTTGGAATATTCATTCTCTGCTTCTATTAAGAACGCGATGAAGTCCCGATAGGCCAGCAGGTTATTGATGGATTCTGCGTCAAAAGTGACCTCTGGCCCCAGCCCTTGCGAAATGATATCCTTGAAGATCTGAATGGTTTCGTCAACCTTCCTTAAGGTGAAAGAAGGAGTAAGCAACCCTGGAGACATCGTTAGAACAATTTGTTCCATCTGATGCATTGCGTCCAAGGCTTCTTCCTTTACCTTATCAATATTTTTGAGGACGAATTCCAGTTGATGCATTTGGTAATCCAAAGTGGAAAGGGTTTTATTAAGGGCCCTGGGGTGACCGAAAACGCCGAACTTGACCAGATCTTCAACTGAACAATCGAACATTTTTTGAAAGGTCTCGTGCTATAGTATAGCATGGTCCAGCTCTTCAGATATGGGTCTCTGCTAACGCCTGGAGTTCTTTATTCTCCTTGTTGATGTTCAGATACAAATCGGTGAACTTGGCGATCACTCGTTCACTATCCTTGAGGATCTGGCTCCTCCAGGTGGAAACTGCCATACCCTTCTCATCGATCTTTGCATATTCATTAATTTTATCCTGAATCAGAGGCTTAGGAGTTTTGACGGCAATTGTGGGAGGTGCACTGCCCATCTTCTATAAGGCATGGAGCAGATGTTTATTTTGCTCTTTCAGTAGCCTTTTCTCTTCTTTTGCTTCTTGAAGCTTCTTGCAGAGGGCGTCAACTGCAGATAGGGCCTATCCCTGAAGGCTTTCAGAAGACGTCCCCATTGTGACTTGAGTCACTGTATAATCTATCGAAGACAGATCCTTTTTATCTTTTAGAGCATTGGGGTATGCAATCTCCATTACCCTCTCTCCCGAAGCACTCTGAGAGAAGCGTGTGATGGGATTTTGCTTCTTTTTCCCTTTTGATGGGATCACGGAGAATTCCATCGGTGCGATGGGAACTTTCCTTTTCTGTTGACTTAGGTGCTGGGAGATCTAGGCTGGACTTATGGGAGAAGGACCAGAAATAGAGAAGGGGGCAACTGCAGTAGTAGAAGGGAAAAACGTGGAGACACGTGGTGGGCAGCATTGAGAGGAAATCCGAGGAAGTTCCCACGGGAGGAAGGGATATTGCAGGAGAGGAAGACATAGGAAGGGAAGGGAGCTCAAAGATGAGGGAAGAAATGGAGGGGGACACCTCCGCGAGAGAGGAGAAGATGGACGAGGAAGCAGGAGGAACAGAAGAAGAAGGGGGAGAGGACACGACCAAAGGAATGGTCGCTTGGGTCACTCGAGAAGGGGAAGGAGGAGAGGGAGAAGGGACAGAAGGGACCTCAATTATTATAGTCGTGGCCACATCCTGAGTGGATATGCCTATTGGAACATCTTCCGCCGCTTCTCCTTCTAAGCTTTTTGGGATTTCAACCCGTTCTTGTGAAGTGGAAGGAGGGCTTTCAGGAGCTTCCTCTTGGGTGGAACTGGATTCACCCTCTATTCCTTTTCCTTTGCCTTTTGGCTGCTTGGATCGAGGAGGTGCGTTGCCCAACAGAGAGGTTGTGAAATCGACTCTGAGGTAGATGAGCCCGTTCATTCGGCACCAATGCTCCGTCCTGCGCAGAGTTTCCTTGACCCTTTCCTCTATAGTCTGGGGTGCTTTAGTTCTATCAATCATCATGAAAGACCAATCATCCCCATCTGTGTCAAGATACACTTGATCCACTTCTTGCTCAGTAGTTTGGTAGCCATTGGGGATGATAGCCACCCCGTACTGGATGATTTGTGCTAAGGCCAAGCGAGAATTGCCCTTCCTCCTGAGCTCAACCTCGTGATATATATCGATGTAGATATCTTCGATCTGAGGGATGTGGATCAGGTCGAGCTTGGCCCTAGGCAGAAAATTTCTTGGGTCGAAGGTGGGCCTTGCTGGGAAGTTATGTTTCAAATTTAGCAGCTCCAGCTCTGCAAACATGTCTTTTGCCTTGTGGTGAGTGAGACACTTATACCTACCCACTGTGAGGGGGAAAGGAGTTCCACCCTTCTTTCTCTTGAGGCACTTCTCATGGTAGGTGATTAGCTACCTTGACAATTCTAGCAAGATCAATTTGGGACCGGCATACCTTGGCAGTTTAGTTGGTTCTCCCAAGAAGTTAGCCACCCTTAGATAGGTGAATGTGGGGAATTGAGTGAACAGGGGCCCCCACTTCTCGGTAGCTGCTACAATACTCTTGATCGTGCGACCATGAGTCATATTCGGCCTCAACAGGTAGATGATGAAATAGAAGAATGCATCATTGATCTTTGTAAATTGGGGGATGCTATTTTCTAGCTTCAGTTCTAGATAGTATTCATAGATTTTAACCTGGGGCCAAACCCCGCACCGCATCAGAGCTGGATAATCTCTTTCTGAAGCTACAACATAGACCACGTAGGAGTTCATATAGAATCTCCCCGTTGTGTTAAGTTTTTGTAGCTACTCAGAGATTGTGTTGCTTATGATTTCTGCCCACTCGAAGCGTTGATCGGGCACATTTTTGTTCATTGTTTCTAGGTACCGCAGCATCCACTTGTGAAAATAATGGGCGTCAGGAAAGGAATGTAATGGTGTCGTTGAGTTCTTCTGAAAAGTCACTATGATGAATGAGTTGTGGCCACCGAGTCACCACCCTTTTATTCTTCAAATATATCTCGTTCATCAGTTGCATACACTGATCTTCATTGTTGTCCCAGGACTTGACGCAGTCTTCCTGGCTGACGGCCACAAAGTGCCGGTGGTGAGGGATGTCAAGCATTATTTCGAAATGGCGGGTAGTGAAGTTGATTATAACCTTACCCTTCTCATTGTGGACACATCTTGTGTCTTTATTGTAGCATCGGGCAACTACCATCATAAATTCATTGTTTCATGTTGGAGGGTCATCTCACATGGGTTAGGTTTAGGGTTTCATATGTGTCATGCACTAGGGTTACTCAACACCCTATATGTACCCCTTTTCTATTCATTTATGAGCATGCCAAGACACTCCGTTGTCTTTCCTCTATGCAAGCTTTGTTTCTGTTGAGCAAGTTCTTCCATTACTGATCATTTTTTCCTTGCTATCGCTGGAGCTTTCACGATTCCGTTGGAGTGCAACTACTTCGTGGTGCCTCGTTTCCGATTCGATTCTCGCAAACTCTTTTCATGGTATCAGAGCTGAGATCGGGTAAACGTGCACTCGATTTATTTTTTGTTGCTATTACTCTTACTTGGTTTCGTTATTTTACTCTGCATGCAAGTCTTTTGATCACTATTTTCTGGAAATTATCTTGCTAATATCTCTAACAAGCTTTCTCGGAAAGTTTTTTGTGTTTTTTTTCTTGTGCATGTGCAGGTTTTTCAAAATACCTTGAGAAATCAGGGGTTTTACTGTTTTTTTAGTTGGATGTAACTAAATCCAAAATAGAGATTCATTTCATTTTTAATTTTTAAAATGGAAGTGAAATTTTTTTAAGATCTCTGGTTTTTGCAGGATATTTTTCTATGCATGATCTCTGTGGTTGCAGGATTTTTGTGTTCTTCAGGTTGGTTGCTCGTGGAATCTTGACTGTGTTCCTTGGCCTATGCATCGTTTTTCTATGGCACTGCAGTTTTTTTTGTTCACTGGCATTTTTTTCATGGACCACGTTTTTTTTGCTTCACATGCGTGGCATCTGCCACGTTTTTTTGCTTCCTCAGATTGTAAAAAAAGCTTTTGGTCAGTTTTCCTCTTTTTTGGGCCCACGCACTCTTAAAAACGGCCTGTGGACCTTCTAGGCATTTTGCCACGCATTTTTTTTAAACTTTTCTACGTTTTTTCTATTCACCATCCTAAAACTTTGCCCATTTTTTGCACTCCTGCGGACCTGTGCCTCGTCCTGTTCGTTCATTTGGTAAGCCTTGGTCAACCCTTGCTTTGCAATCCTTTTCTTTAACCTTGGGTAAGTTTTGCCTTGGTTCTTTTTTTTCATGGGACTCTGCCGTTTTTTTCGTTGCGTGCTGTGTTTTAAGTTTTTTGGAAAGTAAGTTCTTTTTTAAAAAAAAAAAATCCTCTTTTTCCCAAAACCCCCTTTTTTGGAAGTTTTAAAAGCTTTTAAAAAAAACAAATCAAACTTTTTTTTGGTAAGTTTTTTAAAAAAATACTTTCTAATTTACCGTGTTTTTTTAATATATCACAAGTTTCTAAAAATTTAAAACGCATTTTTTAAAAAGTACTTCATCAAATTTTAAAAGATCTATGTTTTCTAAATCTTTTTTTATCCTTTTTTAATTTAATTATTTCTTGAAATTAATTAGATTTAATTAATTAAATCTATTTTTTTAAATTTCACATTATTTAAACACTATATTTCTTTGGCATTATAAAATTTGGTCTATTGGCTTTTTTATTTTTAACCTTCCGTCGAGTGCCGAAGACGAAGGGTGAGGTCCGGGATTAAATCAGGTGGCTAATTTCCCCTCGCAATACAAACAAACCCTATCTCAAATTCCATGCCATTTCCAACGAGCATACATAAACACCCTTTGCATGCGTTTAGGGCACTTTTTTAATCCAAGGCTTATTGGCTTTTTCTCATCAAATTGCGGGAATTGGTTTTTGCTATAACTTTTGACTCGTTTCGGTTTTGAGCACTTTTTAGTCAAAGTTGCATGTTTTTTCGCACTCTAGTGATGGTGATCATTATCTTTGTAAACACACTAATTTTATAAAGTGCCGCATTCTGGGGGGTGTCTTTGTATTGCTTAAGTTCAGCTCAAACCTTGTTTTGAGCTTTATTCTATTCCTTTTTTTCGTGGACTTGTGAGCGCGTCCGCCACAGTCTTACAACAAAGGGATTCTTTCGTGTGACGTGAGACACTTTTTCTCACCACCAGGGTTGGCTTTCGCCTCCTTTCTATTTTTTGCTTGTGCTTGTTTACGGTGTCCTTTTTTGTTGCGCTCCACGAAACACTGTTGTGGTCTCCTCTCTTGCGCGTTATTACGCTAATTGCAAGATGAGTTACCAAGTGTTTCAAACCACACACGGACCCGATTGTAATCAACGCACTAAACTATAAAGTGCCGAAAGCAGGGGGGTTGTTATTGTCCTGGGTGGTTGTGTTTCTTTTCTACATTTCTTTCTCTCTCTCTCACTATGGATGCACTTTCAATTCCTTTGCTTACGCCGTTCAACTTTTTCGAATGGAGATCGAAAATAATAATGAAACTAAGGGGTAAAGGGTTATTCCGCATCACCATGGGAACTGAGACTGAACCAGACGACGAACCTGAAAAATCTAAGTGGTTAAACCGTAGTGATGAAGCTTTAGGTCTTCTTTGCATGTCCGTTTCTCCTGACTTGCTCTTCCACATTGAGGCGTCTGAAACACCTACATCTGCGTGGAAAATGCTGGATGCGATGTTTGGACAACTAGATGACATGAGAGCGCATGAGTTGGAAAACGAACTACTAGGGTTAAATCCTAGTGACTTTGAAAACCTACAAGCCTTCTTCTCAAAATTTGTCCACATTAGATTATTGTTAAAAGGATGTCAAGTAGAAAAGAAATATTCTCAACTGATCTTGTCGATTCTCTCTAAGCTAGGTCCCGAATATTCTGTCTTCGTGTCAACTTTCTACGCTACAAAAGCTGCTTTGGGCGATACTTGGACAATGCCCTCCTTTGACTGTTTTTCATCCCAACTCATTCGAGAACAGGACAAACTCATTCAAATGGGGTCTCTCAAGTCCAAGTCACATGCCCTTGTAGCAAGTACTAGCAAGGGAAAGAAGACTGAAAAGAAGAAAGAAACAAAGGATCAACCTAAGAAAGAAACCAAGATCAAACCTAAAAATGACACAAACACTTCGACTTCTGAGCCTAAGGCACAGAAAAGCAAGTATTTGTGTTCCTATTGCAAGAAGACTGGTCACGACGAGCAACACTATTTTAAGAAACAGATTGATCACTTATCTCATTTACTTGAGAAAAATAAAATAAGTGTTCCTGAATCAATAAAACAAAGTGCTCCGAAGGCCGAGTCTTCTGCTGCAAAAGGTGCTAAAAATGATAAGAAGAAAGGAAAGGCCCTTGTAGCCAAAGTTGCTCCTTCATCGACATGGATTATAGATTCCGGTGCCTCGCACCACATGGGTTCTTCGCATGTTGAGTTTTCCAACATCGAACCTTGTGGAATGTCCCAAATCACGATGGGTAATGACACGACAGTGTCGGTTTCCGGTAGTGGATCGGTAGAGATGGATGGGGGAACATTTAACCAAGTGTTGAGTGTTCCTGATCTCTCTACCAATCTCCTATCAGTTTACCAAATTACTCACCTTGGTGAAGGAATGCGAGTGGAATTTGGTCCTAACTCAGTGATTATTCGTGAGCTTAACAATGACACTACAGTGGCTGAGGGAAAGGCAGATCACCGTTCATGGTTGTACACCTTCTCCCACTTTACTTCTGATTCTACGCCCACTGCCTTGCTCACTCATGCAAATGAGGTTAGTAAGCTATGGCATGAGCATTTTGGACATCTAAATTATCGCTACCTTGAACAATTGAGTCAAAATGAAATGGTCAACGGGTTGCCTCACGTCAAGTTTTCTAAGGGTCTTTGTGAGGGTTGTACCCTTGGAAAGCATCCTGAAAAGAACTTTGACAAAGGAAAAGCCTGGAGAGCCACTCGTCCCTTGGATCTTGTTCACAGCGATGTTTCTGGTCCATTTCCTTCTCCTTCATTTACTAGAGCTCTTTATGTGCTAACCTTCATTGATGACTATTCGCGATATACTTGGGTATATTTTCTTAAGCTTAAGTCTGAAGTCTTTGAACATTTTCAGGACTTTAAGGCTCTTGCTGAGAAACAGGCGGAACGGTCTATCAAGGTTCTTCAAACTGACAATGGAGGTGAATATGTAAACAATAGGTTCATGGATTTCTGTACTTCTGAAGGGATCTCTTTGCAACATACAGTTGCTTATAGCCCTTCGCAGAATGGAGTCGCAGAAAGAAAGAACCGTACTCTGAAGGAGATGGCCACTTGTATGATTCACTCGAAGTCTCTTCCTCCGCAGTATTGGGCCGAAGCAGTGAATTGTGCAAATTACATTCAGAACCATGTTCCACACAAGGCAGTAAGAGGGATGACACCCTTTGAAGCCTGGTTTGGATGCAAGCCTGATGTTGAGCACTTTCGAGTCTTCGGATCCAAGGCTATGGCTCGGATTCCCAAGAAGAAATGCAAGGCTTTGGAACCACAATCCAAACCTTGTATCTTTGTAGGGTATCCTGATGGCGTGAAGGGATATCGATTGATGAATCCTACTTCTCATGAGCTATATATTGAGAGAAGTGTTAAGTTCAATGAGTCTTCTTCGACTTCTACTTCTCCACCTATTGAGGTTCTTCAGCTCGCTGATTCAGATTCTGACTCATCAGATGATGATACTGTTGAGTGTGCTCCTCTTCCGGATCCTCCCGACCATCAGACCTTTGAGTCTTCTGATTCTGACAGTAGTGATGACGAGGACTATGTCCCTTCTCACTCAAGTGAAGAATCTTCTGACTCTGAGCCTGATCCTCCTGGTCCCCTTTGGGCCAGGAAAACTTTGCAAAGTGTTGGAGATTTAGTTGGAGATACTTCGGATATGAGACGTACTCGCTCAGATTTCGTTGGACCCCACTCTTTCTTCACCTCTGCTTCTGATCCACAGTCTTTCTAGGAGGCTTCTGGTATTCCTGAGTGGGATTCTGCCATGGATGAGGAGTATTCCTCTCTCATGAAGAACGATACTTGGGATCTCACCACTCTTCCGAAAGGAAGAAAAATCGTTCGGTGTAAGTGGGTGTTCCGAACAAAGTATGGAGTAGATGGAGACGTCGAAAAATTTGAAGCGCGATTAGTAGCTAAGGGTTTCTCCCAGATAGCTGGGGTTGATTATAAAGAAACCTTTGCTTCGGTTGCGAAGATGACTTTTATTCGACTGACCCTAGCCATTGCCGTAGCAGCAAACAGATGGAAAGTCCATCAAATGGACGTTAAGAGTGCCTTCCTTCATGGTGACCTAGAGGAAGAGATCTATATGGAACAACCTCTGGGTTATGTCCAAGATTCCTCCCTCGTTTGTAAGTTAAAGAAGTCTCTTTATGGCCTTAAACAAGCCCCTCGGGCTTGGTATGCCAAGATGGACTCCTTCTTACTTACATCAGGGTTTACTAGGTGTCACTCTGATCCAAATGTTTATATTCTACGGCAAGATGACTCCATACTCATTCTTGTTCTATATGTTGATGACTTGTTGATCACAGGCAGCTCTTCCTCTATTATTGATTATGTGAAGATCGCCTTAGCCAACAAGTTTTCCATGACTGACTTAGGTCTGCTTCATTACTTCCTTGGGATCCAGATTTCACAATCTGACTCGGGAATCTTGATTTCGCAACCTAAGTATGCTCTTGATTTGCTAGCTCAGTTTCAGATGTCTGATTGCAAGTCTTCTCCTACTCCTTTTCTTTCCGGGGTTAAGTTGGTTTCAGATTGCTCTACTCCCTTGGTTGATGGTACTCTTTACCGACAGTTAGTTGGGAGCTTGATCTACTTGACTCACACTCGACCGGATTTATCGTATGTTGTTGGGATCGTGTCCAGATTCATGCAGGAGCCACATGAGCTGCATTGGAAAGTAGCTAAATGGATCCTTCATTATGTTCGTGGCACTTATGCTGATGGCATTCACTATCATGGAGGGGTTGATATTGACTTGATTGGGTTCACAGATTCTGATTGGGCTGGTGACTTAGATCATCGGAAATCTACTTCTGGCTACAGTTTCTCTCTTGGTTCGGGTCCTATTAGTTGGTCTAGCAAGAAGCAGAATGCAATTGCGATATCATCTACAGAGGCAGAATACAGAGGAGCAGTTAACGCTGCCACAGAAGCTATTTGGCTACAGGGTATTCTGACAGAGTTTGGCATCCACTTTCGGCAGCCTACCATTATCTACTGTGATAACACGAGCACAATCTCTATTTGCAGAAATCCAGTTCAGCATCAGTGGACGAAGCACATTGAGATCCATATGCACTTCATACGGGAGCTTATTCATGATGGTATCATCGACATTCAGTACATTCAGACAGCTGATCAGATTACAGATTTATTCACCAAGCCCTTCACTGAGATGAAGTTTCTTCACTTACGGTCTCTTCTTGGGGTGAGGTCTTCTGCAGCTGCCCATCTTCTTCGGGCTATGTAGTCCTTTTCTTCTTCTTCTTCTAGGAAGATTGTGTTTGTATATGGGCACCTTATCAGGCCTTTAGTTTCCGGGCCCCATTGACACATCTTTCTTAGTTGTTTAGGAGTGTCTTCCTCTTCCGTCTACTCATCACAGTTGCTACCCCAACTTCGATGAAGGGGGGGTGTTAGTGTGAGTTATCCTATGTGTCCTCCTCTCATGTTGGAGGGTCATCTCACATGGGTTAGGTTTAGGGTTTCATATGTGTCATGCACTAGGGTTACTCAGCACCCTATATGTACCCCTTTTCTATTCATTTATGAGCATGCCAAGACACTCCGCTGTCTTTCCTCTATGCAAGCTTTGTTTCTGTTGAGCAAGTTCTTCCATTACTGATCAATTTTTTCCTTGTGATATCGCTGGAGCTTTCACGATTCCGTTGGAGTGCAACTACTTCGTGGTGCCTCGTTTCCGATTCGATTCTCGCAAACTCTTTTCAGAAGGGCGCAGGATTTGCGCATGTTACATCATTTTTTTGTGCGCCATAAAGGAACCTGGCGCGGCACATGGAGGATCTGCATGACATGCTATTATTGTAATGAGGGATGCGCCTGTTCCGTTTTACAGTTGCACTTGGCACGGATAATTTCTATGTTGCATAAATGCAGGGTGCACTAAAAGGCGCATGTTTTGAAATGCAACAAATGAGTTTGGTGTGCCATGAGGGGGCGCGAGGAAAGTGTTTGCAACAAACTAAGGAAGTGTGCCATGAGGGCGCAACTTTTCATTATGTAGCAGGTAGGGAATATGTGCCATTGGCGCGGATGTTCTTTGTGTAACGGGGGTGATAGATGTGCCATTGGCGTAACTGTTCTTCATATTGCAGGGTGCGCCAATGCGCCAAAGGAGAAGAAAAATATAGTTTCTTTTTAAGCTTTGATTCTCTCTCTGAGGGGTTTATATGTGGTTAAGCTCCTTTTTAGGGTACCTTGGGGTGATGAAGAGGCTTAAACAAAGAGTTTTTAAGCAATCATTTCAGGACAAAGTTTCCTCTACCAGCAGATCTGGAAAGAGGGGGAAGAATATGTGGAAGAATGGAAAAGACAGCAAGGAAGGGGGGGAGTTCATGATTTCACAGTCATTCTAATCCAATCCATATCAACAAGCAGCCAAAAACCACAAACACAAAGTGCACAAAAGAAAGAGGACCTCTTACAAGGATAAATAGTGGAGAAGTGTGCAAATGGGTCCACGAAAAGATTTGAAAGTGACAGGGCTGGCGCGCTGATAGGTACAGAGAAAAATAATCACGTGATTTGTGTTTGGTGACAATGACAGCACAGACGCACCTATCTATAGGCGAGGTAGTAATAAATGTGCCACCAACTTTTTAAGTGGCGCATGAAAAGCATTGTCGACACTAGAAAGCGTGCGCCCTATGGCGCACCGAAAGACTCACCAACACAAAGTTATATGCGCCCTTGGCGCACTGAAAGTGATGTCGATAGAGGAATATGTGCACCATTGGCACACCAAAAAATGGCGCAACAAATGTTTTGTTGACATGGAGGCGCATGCGCCTTGGCACGTGCAAGGAAGGCTCGACTTAGTGAGGAGCACCAAAACACCAGTTGACACAAGAAAGCATGCGCTAAAGGATTTAAAGGGGGCGCATCAAAACTCGATGTTGCATAGTCATTATGTGCGCCCAACCAAAAAAGACCAAAAAAGGCTAAGTTTGGAAAACTAGATTTCCCGGGAAGGGTTTTTTGCAACATTCCGAACGCGGGGTCCTTGACGAGGGACCGGAACAAAATTTTGGTAAGATTATCAGTAAAATTGCCCTTGCCAATTTTACGGGATAACAAGTCTGTAATTTTTGCAGCACCTCTTTTATGGAGCAGAGTAAGAGCTTCTCTAAATGGACCTTTACTTGCTTCCAATTATGATAAACAAAGCTTTATGTATCTTTGGATTATGATTAATGTTGATTACATTGCTTTATCTACCTATTCATTATGTGAGAGAGACTTGATGAAAAGAAAGAAGGTTGAATTCCATACACATGAATAATAGTTACTTGAGAGGAGTTAAAGATATCTCTGAATCCTTTGAAATGATGCATGAATTATATACGTGATCTTGTTTGAGTGTGAATTGATAACCTTGAAATAGAATCAGGGAGAGATGAGATTAAGTGGCATGATGGTTTTTGGTTTACCTTTGTTTTGTTTGCTGAATGGGGAAGAGAGTAGAATTTAATGGTGAGACTTGAGAGAAGGGATTATGATTTCCTCCTCTCCCTCTTGTTTCTAGTGAAATTTAGAGATGGTTCCGTGTCAGTAAAACTAATGGTTTTACTTCAGAGGATGTCTTTAGGTATTGTGTAGTTGGAAATGCATTTCTAGCTCGGCATTCTTTTAGTAACTATTTGTATTCAAGATTTCTTAAATGCAAATGATGAATTGAAAGCCACCTGCATCCATACTACATACAATGGTTGGGTTGATTCTTGTGAAGATGTGTCTGGATCCCTTTTGAAGCTATAATGCTTTTAAAAAATGTAGATCTCAAAGAAGATTATACTTAAAAACATAGTTGTATTGTGTAGCAGGTAGGAAGAGAGAGATAACCAAAGGACTGTATGGAAACCAGAGCTTTTGGAATGCATTCAGATTGGGCCTTGGATGAGGATTGAAGCATGCTTAAGATGGAAATTGGCAACAGTTATATAGAAGATAAGTTCAATTAATGGATTTCAAGAGTAGGTGAAAACTTTCGTTTGTGCATACAAAAGTGTCCAAACCACTCTAGAGTTTTGCAAAGCTTTGACTTTGAGATGTGGACGGTGTTTTAGCCTTGATGGAATGCCAGAGTGTTTATATTTTTGCTGCCTTTCTAAGAATATAATGCCACCTAGTGTTTACATCTCGCCCTAATAAATATATATATAATGTCCGGTCCCGCGAGCCTGGTTATTTTTAGAGATTTGGATAGTAAAATAACTATTTTGTTGAGAAGGAACAGATTGAATCGCTTGTCATGTAAAGAGTTAATTTATTGTTTTTTTTTCAATCTTTTGTTATATAATGGTAGAAATAATGGTGTATTGTAGGAATTTGAACCCACCATGGATCTGGGCACGTATTGTAAAACATGGCTCGTAATTGAACAAAAACCTTGAGCTCGTTTTGGTGGGGCATGAGCAACAATGAAATCCCATTTCAAAATGCAGCTAGAGGTACAAAGATCTCAAATAGTGAGATCTGCAAATTCTAGAAAACCAGGAAATCCACTCACACAGCCCAAAAAGTAGAAGATACATAGTTTTTTCGGAAAGAAAAGCAGCGGCCATAGTTGAGAATAACCAAAAAATAGATTTTCCAGGCCATAATATCTAGAGTTTTTTTTCCTATAGACAAAATGCCTTTGTGGAATGCAAGGTAAAGAACTATGATTGTTAACACATTGCGATTTACCAAAAAAACTATATATGAAAAACGTAACAGATGAAAATAAAATTTTTAGACAAAATACCTTGATGAAATGGTAGGTAAAGGACTGCAATCATTAAATTGTTGTGATATATGTTTAAAAAGAAAATTGTAGATAGAAATCCTGAAAATGATGTATTGTTGAAGACCGAAATGATTTTTTTTTAGACATTTCTATATAAAAGCAGGAGCAGAGGAAATGTTTTGGTGCAATGTAGTAGTTTTCCATTGGAATGTGTTGACTGGTGTAGCCATTGTCAAATAAAATACCTGGGATCAAACCCCGTGAAGCTAAGACCATCATAAATATATATAAACCATCAAGCTTATAAAAGCATTGCAAGATAGTTTTGAGTATATTATTTCAGTTCCTTTGGCGTACAAGATTGGGTCAATTTTAAGTTTAGAAACAACTAACATTGTGCTATCCACAAATATTGTTTGAGATATCAAGAAACAAAATAAAAGGAAAACTGAGCAGAATAAATTTACTTACCTGGGTGTGCTGGTTTCTAGAGCGATGGTGATCCTCAACAACAAAGCTTAATAACATAATCTGGGAAACACTAAATGCAATATAAATAGTTTGCATGGATTTACTCATAAATTTAAATGGAGCAGTATATAGAAAATCGTATGTTACCAAAAGCTAGCATTAATCAATAAACATAAGTTACACAAGTAAACAAGAAACCACATAGTTTGGGGTATGTACAGTGGGGGTTTTGTTGTTATGGGGAGGGGGTGGATTTATAGAACTGTATGTAACAATTTTCTCTTAGAATGTGGATGGTGTCTTTGCTGGCTATGGATGATTGCTGCAATGCAATTTGTGCTTGCTGTAGTTCTTGTTGGGTATGCAACATTGCAAAGATTGCAGTGTCGTCTACAGTTGTGGCTTCCATGCACTGTTGTTCGACACATTCAGATAGAAAATGTTATATGCGAGTACAATTTGTTGTAATTCACGCTGCTACGGCGTTGAATGTGGTTTTCATGTTTAAAGTCTCTGTAAAATGGGGAGGGTATGCAGTTCCTATTTGGCTCCTAATAATCAGATTTTCTCCATGACTATAATTAGTTTGTTTACAATAAATTTTAGAGTATTCTGCATGGTGTGGGTGTGTTATTGCGTGCTCAGTTTAATTTAAAGATTAATTTTGAAAAGTATCTTTGCATTTAACTTCCATGTCAGCTATTTGTGATAACGTTACTCCATAATTATAGATGAAGTTGAATACATTGTTGAATGTTTTGAAATGTGGAGATTCAATTGGATTATAAAGCATGTAAGCAATCATTAAGCACATTATAACACAACATATGATTTGAAACAACACTTTATTTATAAACCACATTCAAGCAATGTTTGTGTAGCATATATACAAGCCAAAAAACTAGACACCTTTACTTGTGTTGGTACTAAAAAGAGTAGATATGTATAGGGTTTGAGGAGTAAACATACGTATGTTATGTAGAAGACGGAATGTTTTTTTTATGGGCTACTGTTTTCTAGTAGGCTATTGTTTCTAAGGTCCTTTTAGAAGGTAAGAAATGAATGCCTTATTTAGTACTTTTTGAAACATGTTGTTATAACCTTTTCCTTTCATTTTATTATGTGTATTTTGGGCAGCTACAATTTTTTGTTGCAGTGTTTTTTATGCCTCTTTAATTTTCTTTTGTGTGGAGTACATCTTTGTAATGGTAGCTTCATCCACTATTGCAACCGTTTGGTACTGGGAGTCACCATATGCACATAGCAGGGATTCCAGAAGATTGGCATCAGTGGAAAATGTTGAGTGTTTTTTGTATTTAAAATTATTTTGTACATTTGTTTAAAAATTAATTTCTATTATGATAATTGTTAAATTTATGATATACAAAAATGTTTCATATTTTTGTTGTGCATTAGTACACTCATCCATCCTTGTAGCAATTTTTAATGGAGAAATAAAAAACCTCTTCAACCCACTTTGTGGTTATTAAGACAAGGGGACTCTTTAAGCTTCTAACTATCATCATACTCGGCAAGCTTCCTCTAGACTGTTAAACTCCAATATGGAATGGACCAAGAATTCAATGCCTACAAGTCCAGTATCTTCTTTATGAATGTCCCAGTTTGACGGAAAATGGTAATTATCTTCATCGTACAATTCAGTGAAGGGTTGTGCCTTACGAAAAACTTAGGCTTCCGACTTAAGTTGTCGCATGGTATGTTGGATATGGTCCATGGATATGTTTTTAACTTTTTGGAATTTAGTTGGAACGGCTACCTAGCTTAGCATGGCTATGAATGTGCTGGTCTTCAACACCACTTGCAATTTGCAAACACATGAATTAAATACATTTTCCTAGTACACCCACATAGTGCTGCACAAAGATAGAAAATGGAATTCATTTCTTTTTCAATCTGTAGATGCTGCCTATGTTCCAAGACTTGCATGTGTATTGAATTATTTCTAGACTGATGTCAGTTGAAGCGTGGCTTCTGATGCTATTTATGTAGACAACTAACTCTGATTTAACAAAATGGTGCTAGAGATATGCTTGTTTCTTCACAATCCAGACCATGGAGACATTGAAATATGATCTGACCATGGAAGCAGGCATACTAATCTATGTTCTTTTGTTCCTCTTCTAGTTTCCATTTGTTTGATTTGCTAATTGATTTTGCAAACATTCCTACCAGGGTTCAAATGAAAGAGGTTGGATCTCAAGTAACCTCATCAATCTTGAGGACAATGTTAGGAGCTTCAAATGATCTAGATGCTTCAATTTCTCCCAATCCTTTGCCATGGGCACATTCTCATGGGAAGACTCTTCATAGAAAGAAACAAGGAGATGATACTAAAGCTCAGCCAAGTCCTCGTATTGTTGGAGGCACACTAAAGAGTGTTGCTACTGTTGGTCATCAAGGTTTTATTCTTCAAGATAAGGTTTCTTACTCCTTCAAAGTTTATGAGTTCTTCTAACCAAAGTGTGGTACCTGTGGAAAGGTAACAAGTATACCTTTCTTGGTATTTTTATGTCCTATACACTAGACTCTATGTTAAGCATAACTTGTTTTTTCTTTTGCTTTAGTTAACACTTTCCTTGCCTGATGTGTGATTTTCTATTGTTGTTTTCCTTTCTTTCATCCTGATATTTAATAATTGTAATGTTCCCACAGCTATTATCTATATATACTGATGGTAATACAGTGCCAATCCCATTTTGTTTCCCATCATTTTTTAGCTTAAGCATTGATACTACAAGGCCTCTAAACAGGCTTGAAAAGTAGTTATGGTTTTGATAGTTTGAACCACTTAGAGGAACTTAGAATAGAAAATTAGATGATAAATAAAGTACCTGGCAGCATCAAACAAATTGGACATGGAGACATCCACAGCTAAGGGAATGTTGGTTGGGTTTTAGTAAATGCTAAACCTCTGATGCTCAGTGGTTAAAAATTAGCTGAGCTAAAATTTGCAAAGTGTTTGAGAGAATAAGAAATTGTCTCGTTCTTTCACTTGGTCAAAATATTTATGCGCATCTATCAAAACTCTTCTAATCTTATTCTAAGCAGCCCAGTATTTGAATGGGAGATTCTTACTCTTCATCTACTCTTTGACACAGTGATTGAACAGGTTAAATTGCATTCTAGTATGTACCCTAACACTATATCTCCAGGGTCTAAAATGCATAGAGTAATGTCACGAAGAGAACCCATTATAAGGGAATCCACAGACATTCAACCTGGAAAATAGCCCTAAAACCACCCAAAGCCAAAGAAGAGATACCAAAAAAAGAGCAATTCTAGCCAGCGTTAGAGATATCACTTTCCATTTAGAAGTGTGTTAGATCTTCTATGTAATATTTTTTTTATTTTTTTGCGTAATCAGTACCCTAATTTTGGATTAATTAGGGTCTTTTGAATCATTTTAGCTATTTGAAGGTTTCCGCACCTTATTTCAGAAATTATGGAATAAAACGCACTGTTAAAACATTAATTCCTGGTCTAAATTTAATCTTCCTCGGCTTGAGTGCTCCTCCCAGCATCAGGTAGTATCTTCTCCTAAAATATCTTATTCAAAGGGTGATCTCCTCCCAGCAAATTTTATTGCTCTAATTCCAATAACATGTTCCCTAATTCTGCTAGTGTGTTCCCTTATTCTGCTAATTTGTACCCGAATTGCACTAACACCACTAACGTGTGCTCAAATACCATTGGTGTATGCTTTCCCAATGTGCCAGAAGTCTGTGCCTCCTTATCTCAAAATACGCAGTTCCCTGATAGGGTGGGGAATGTAATCAATCTTTAAGTGTTGCTCTTGAACCCCCACCTTAAAATTTTTAAACCGGGGCCTTGGTTTTGCTATTACCCAAAAATTTATTCCAAATAAGGAGATCATTGTTAACCTTGAATTAAACTGTACATAATTATTTATTTGTTTGACTTGCCTGAGTGGGCTGTTTCAGAAGTCTACCAAACGGTCCATGAGACCACATTTCTTTGAGGCATTCTATCAAACAGTTCATGGACCTTTTCAACAAATCCATTTTGTGCATATCCTGCAACCATGGCATTTGATCAAACACTTCACGTGCCTTGTCTATGCTTTCACATTTAGCATACATTTGTGCCAGGCAGTTGCAACTACATCAGTCAAAATTCCTCTATCCATTATGCTTTGACGGATGTCCATACCCTGTTCCAAAGCTCCCATTTTGGCACAGGAAGCGATGATGCTAACAAAGACATTTTCAAAAAACCCATTTTGGGCATATCCTGCAATCATTACTGTCCACGATACCACCATTTTGGCATAGGAAGTGAGGATGCTGACAAAGATTGTGGAATTTGGCCTCACATCTGCCAATTGCAATTGCATGAATGTTTCTAAGTAATTATAAGAGGCATTCTGTCGAACAGTTTACGTGGCTTGTCTATGGTTCCACATTTTGCATACATGTCTACCGGGACATTTGCAACCACATCTGACAAAATTCCTCTACCCTCTATGCTTTGATGGATGTCCATATCCTGTTCCAAAGCTCCTATTTTGGCATAGGCTGGGAGTATGTTCGCAAATGTAAACTGATCGGGTTGAAGACCTGTTTCTTGCATATGGTGAAACAATGTAACATTGCAGAGGATTTAACCAGCGTATCAGAATCATAATCATGCTCTTAAATGCAAAGATTGTATTAGAAACTGTAAGCTTAACAAATCCTATTCATGTTGTACTATCAAGGTGCTCCTGCTACATGTCCCAGGTAAGTAGTATTTTGGGTTTAGGGCACGTCAATGAATGATACCCTAAAAGAAAATAAACAGCATCGAACATGAAAAAATAGCAAAACAAACCTGTGCACTGAAGGTTTGAAACAGGGGCGGCAAAAGCAAAGTGATAACAGACAAGAATAGAAGAAACCACACATGCAAGCGGAGACCATATTGAAGGGTTTGCAATAATCGACAGGGACAGCTGCAGCCAAAAACGGACACGCAGATCACCAAAGAACCAACACACCGGCACTCCTCGACAGGCAGGTCAAGTAGGAGGATCAGATGACAAGCAATAGGAAGCTGCACACCCTCGTCGTTGGAGACTGAGTGCACTATAGCCACGCCTCTGGCGTAATTATATTTTGTTAAATGCTTTAGAAAGTGGACAATACATGCATGATCAAGTTTTTTGTTTTTTTGAGTAAGCTTCATAGTATTTCATATTTTTTAGGTGTTCTATAATGGTAGGGAGATGTTAATATTTAATTTTAAATTTTATACTAATAATAATAATGACTTGGTAATATTTATTTTTTAATTTTAAACTTAATATTAAGTACATTATTATTATTTTTTAAAATTGCTTATGGAAAGAAGATAAAATAAAAAAGATTTAGTCATTTTTTTAATCTTTTAAAAAAAGACGTTTTAAATCTAATTTTTTTACTATCCATAAGATTAGATAAAGTTTTTTGAAGTATACATACTTGTTATTTTACTCACATTTACGATCAATTTCATATGTGAAGAAACAATACAAATTTAGAATTTAATTATGTTGAGAGGAGTTCTTACAATGACAATTTTGTAGTGTAATGATATGAGGAGCTCATTTTTCATTTTTGAGATTAAATTTGATGTTTATTTGATCGAGACTTTTTTTTTCATTGGAGAGGTCAATCGGAAAATAGTAATATTGTGGCCATATGGTAATGATCACAATTAGGAAAAACAACAAAAAACAATTTCATCATTCTCACTATTCCAAATAGAATATGTGTGATGAAAAGCACTAATGTAAATGGTGAAAGGGGTGAAACACGGGGGGTTCATTAACTAGGCAATATCCTAGCACGTGGGTTCATATTGAGGTAATTAAAATTAATAAAAGTAAAGTTAATATATTGGTAGACATGAGGGGGTGAAAGGGTTTAATTTATTCATATTTTAAATCAGGTATTGGGGGTAGGTTAGATAAGCGGGCCAAAGGAAAGCGAGTTTTAATTTTAATATAAAAATAAAACATTTGAACCCTAGTTTCTAGAATGAAATACCTTAACATTGCAATTTAATGAGTGTGGTCATAAAGTTAAATTATAATCTCTTTTTGAATAAAGAAATCTCAATTAAGAGATTCTTATCCAAGAAATAATAAGATGGTATAAAACTAGGATTGAGTATGCTTTTCAACACAAGTGATATTATTTCACCATCTTAATTATTTGAAGAACTATTAATAAATGATTAAATATTTACATTTATAAGGTAATTTGTAACAGGTCTCAAATGGCTTCAAACTATATTTCGAGAGAAAATGCATATTAAAAAAATGAGTGAGAAATATGATATATTTTTTGTTTAATATATTAGGGTAGAAATAAAAAGGGGTAAATAAAATTATCGTGGAAAAATGCGAAAGGTACATGGAAAAAATAGGGGGTATTTTCATTTTATTAATATAATGGGAGGGGGTATTATCAATTGAATAAATAGAGGTAAAAAATAGAATTAAGGGTATTCTTTAATACCCTTCAAACTCACGTGTTATACCATACTTTTACTAAGTGAACCCCCCGTGGGGTGAAATATGGGAGGAGCGATCAGAAGCACTAGCGGTACCCAGGGAAGTGACAACCAAAGCAATAGGGGTAGCGGTAGAAGTGGTAGAGTTTGGTGTTCCATTTTCCCATGGATAGATTATTTACACAATGATGTAGTTAAATTGATGTCATTCTTCACCACTCATTAAGAAATTGGTATTCAATGTAATAGAGTTCTTTGGATATTTGTACTGGTACCCTTCAAAAGCTAGAGGAAACTTCATACACGTTAACACAAGCCACCATTGTAATTGAGCATACATACCAAATCGTGAGCAACAAAGCCTACGAGCAGTACTACAGTCGCAAGCCAAAGATACACAAAAAATAGAACATAGTTGTAATCACATGCACATGTATTTCTCCATGTACATAGATATATACCCCTTGCCATCATGTAATTTACAACTCACTATTGTACCTACTACCAAAAAAATAAACCTTCACAATGTAGACACATATGCCTATCAATTTTCCCCATTTTAATTTGGATGTTCCATTTTAATTATATACATACATATGTATCGCGAGTTTTTTTTTTTTCTATTTTTGAGTAATATAACGGATTTTTTAGAATCTTTTAAAAGGTAACAAAATCTGTATTCTTATATGGGAATAACACCATGCAGAAATAATCAGTCGCCACCTTTAAACGACATGAGGCTACTTCTACACTATAAATGTGCCTTTTCTACATGTTACTTCCTGTAAAATCGTAAATTGCCAATTCGTTCCTTCCAAATCCAATAAAGAAAATTATGTGTGGGAATTTTAATGCAAGAAACTACCACAACACTTTAGAGCTGCTCCCTTTCGTAAATGTACAAAAACCAATGCACAATTCTGCTTTGCATGCTACCGGCACTACTTCTCCATATCGTTACATTTACCTCCTTTATGTTATTAAAAGACCACATTATTTTTGTTGCACATAAAAACACTAAAAAATTGTAATAGTAACCAATGGAGTATCATTGCTCCCCCTAGAGGTGCAATTGCTAGTTTTAGTTTGAATAAGGGTAAATCGTAGTGATATGGTAATGCACCCACTTGATTGTCTATATTATGCACGGTACCTCTCACATATTAAATTAAGAGCCTATATAAATATAAAAATATAGAAATGAGTCTCCACCTTGCTCTTCACTACCCTATCATGGATACCCATTTTGAGCCCCAACATCAGAGGCGTTTCATGCCCTAGGCAACTTAGGCAGTTGCCTAGGGCGCCAAATAGAGAGGGGCACTTAATTTTTTTAAAAAAATTCAAATTTCAGCCTCTGAGCCTCAGGTTGGCTTTACCAGTTTGAACCACGAACCAGTGCAAAGAAGCGAATATATATATAAAGACTTAGTTAAACACTAAACAACCACAAAGCTTTTTATATGCACATTGAGCACTTGCAAGTAAGTAAATGTCAACTATCTCTAGATCAATTTTTGAGATTCCGTTCAGTCACTCAGTGTTTAAGTAAATACTTATTTGACAAAGTTTAAATGCAAATGCAACTTTTGGGGATCGCATCTATCTTCATTACTAGAGTTATTATCGATTTTCAGCTGTGCATAATAATACTAGTACTTAGTCATTGCTTGGATACTTGTGTTAAAATACTTTTCTTTGCTTTTCTTTACGTCTTTACTAGTTGCCACTTTCTAGGCTGCACAAAATTCAAATTGTAATTTACAATTCATTCACCGAATCACCAACCTGTAAACGAAGAAAAATTTAAAAGTTGTTGCAAGGCCAAGCGATTCAGGGTTTAGTGAACTTGAACAGACCCTAAACAACAGAACATGTATGATTCATGAGTCATGATCTCGTACATTTTTTTGTTTATAAGCACAAATTGAAATTATCTTAGTAGACTGTAGGCTATTCCTGACTCCTGTGGCTGTAAGTTTGTAACGTTATTTGTTTAAATTGATACTACAGTATGCCAATATTCTCAAACCCGGTCCCTTTTCCACTGGACCACTACCTAAACTTTGTTTGTGAAGAAAACTCATGGAGGCGGGGGACGTCCTCTCGGAATATTGCCTAAGGCGCTTTGAAACCTTAATTCGGCTCTGGACATGGAGCCGAGCCCCAGGTGCAATTACATTGAAACCGAGTCGAGCTACTCCTTGCAAACCCAACTAGCTCTATATGGGCATGATTCATTGTTACAGCCATTGACAACGAGCTGAGTCAATTAAAAAAGCCCTTGGCAAAGTGGTTGAGTCTTTTTCCCCCGAGCTAGGACGTTACACGTCTAGAGAAATATATTCGAGGCTGAGTCCTATAGTGCAAAAGCAAGTCATGAAGTGGCATTGAGCTCATCCCATCAAGCCCATATCTATGGAAACTAGGTCGTTCTCGTAACAGCATAAAGAGCTTGAATACATAGTTGGCTGGGTGAAGCCGGTGGATGAAACATCCACATTACAAATGTAAAAGGATCAAATTGATTTCATGGAAGGATTTCTCGCTGCATTGAAACTAAGTTCCTGTGAGCCAAAGAGCTTGACCTCAAATGACTGCATACATGTGACGGTCTCATGCATTTCACGTAGGGGTAACTTAAGTCAGTGGATGGTCGATGAATAAAGGTTAAAGCTCGCCATGAAGGATTCACGGGCCAACTCGGATTTTGGTGGAATCCATCCTTCACCGACATTGTGCAGGAACCAACCAGGTCAAGTCGTGCGTCGCCATGAGGAAATAAAGCTCCAAAGAGACCTAACGAGTTTTTTTTTTAGCAAACTACTTGGGCTTGTTTGTAAAAGGACTTCCACACTAAGAGCATTACAGAAATGGGAACGAGTCAAACCGGGGCTCAAAGTCATGTGCACATAGACCAGCTCAGCACGGGGACATCGATTTGATGGAAAGGGCGTTACAACTAAGAAAGGGGCAATACTAGGAAAATCGGTGAGTTCACCAGATAGGCCATGCAGTCGAATCAGCAAAACACGTACCGAGTGGCTTAAAACACTTGGGACATGAGTGCACAGAAGACCTGGAAATACCGTGGAGAGTTATGCGGGCGATGAGAAGTTAAACGGCCCGAACGGCTTAAACAAGAAGAGTCTCGGAGTGGCTCGCAAGACCAATGCAGAAAATTTGGATTTGGAGGGCCCGAGTTACACTCGGTCCATTTGTGCAAGGAAAGCCCAAAATGGCCGCATATATTTATGCGGGGACAATGGGTATAAATGGCCCAGGGTGAGTTGGGACGTCTTCTTTTCTACTACATTGCATTTGTGAAAGAGAATTCCTCTTCATGTTCTCTATTTGCTACATCGACCGTAATTGTGGATTTGGGCTTTAAAAATTTACATTTCATTCTGGTTTGTTGCTTTGTAGTTCACATTAATTGAGGGCACCTTATACGCTAGAGGTCATGCCGAGACGATGGTTGACTAATTCAATCATAGTTCACTTTACGCACTCTCTATACCAGACCACTTAAATAATTTATACATCTTCCTAAATATCATCCTACCTGGAAGAAGTTGTCAATGATCACACTATCTGAGGATTGATAGTGGGCGCCCGGATGGTTTCTCTATCCAGTCATTATCTTAGATAAAGTACTGCCCCCGCCAAAACTTTACCTAAAACCATCCTTAGATCTTGGCTTTTTATAGGGCACCTTCTATTGAACCAAAAACTATGTTATATTCACAAGTCAACTGAAAATAGCATAAGCTAAAACATAAAATTCACCCATAGAATTTCATGTTTGTTAACTTTTACTTGATTTGTGTTTTGAGTTATGAGGTTGTATTATCCATTCTTTTCTTCCTTCCATACTCTATAATAATAGTTGGTGTATTCTGACTATTTTTTAGTGTGTTAGGGTTCATCATCACCATACTCAGATTTATGGGTTGGTATTTTATCTAATCTAAGTCACAAAAGTCTAGTTTTTCCATCTTTTCAAATTTCACAGTGACCAGCGTCGTTCCAACGACCGTCATCAATTTAGCAAACCGTTGTTGGTTACCTGCTTTTGTTGGTCATTTTACCAAAAATAACACTAACCACATTTTCTGTTCTTTCTGAGGTTCCTAAGACACATCATCATAACCTTGAATCTTTGAAATCACTGTAAAATCCATATTTTGCCTCATTTTCATCACTTATTAGCACATTTATCAAACTTTTAGTCATTCAACAATAACTGGTATCAGTTCTCCAAACTGTCATCAATCACCCTCTATCACTGTCATCAGTTAACCCAACCACCATCGGTTCTTGTGTTTTAATTTTTAATTAAAATAGAGGCCATTTTTACACCCGGAACATATTCTATCCATGCCCTTTGTGCCTTTGTGTCATTTATAGAGATCAAATTACCAATTCTATGCTAACTCACATGGTTTTGACTAGTAGCCAAGCTAACTCCCTTGTGATCCACGCTAGCATTTAGCTGCTCTCGCCTAGCCCATCAACACCTTCCATTTTATCCCCTATGGATCCCACTCAGCCCATTATCATCTATACCAGTGACAAGGAATTCACAAGACTCCTTGACCAGAACCCCATTTCCTTACAATACTATCTCACCGATTCATCCACCAGGGATTCATCAGGACAATTAGTATATGGCATGCCTATGTCCATTCCTCCTTTCCTCGCCCCCACTTCAACGTCAACTACTACTAGCTCGGCCTTACCATCTTCTACATTATCGCCTATAGAATCCCAACTAGACCCCACATCATCTATATCATCTGCACTTATGACATTTGTCGCTCCCATGGTGTCAACCATTCCTTCATCAGCCACCTTGAGCATAGCCTCATTTGCACCCCGCCACCTCGTATATACTCATTGTATCGCAGCCACCCATGGTGTCAGAAACCCATACTCCCTTCCAAAAACATTGTCCTCACTATCCCACAGTCCCTACCCCCAATCACTAGAAGGGTCGTTACATCCACCCACCTACTTACACGTATCACCAATAACCTCCTATCTCGTCTATCACCTATTTGGGGTATTTTCCACCTACCTCTATTCCCTCCTCACAATTCTCATACTCGGCACCACCATATATTGGGATTTCTCCTTCATCATACATTCATCACCTACCCCCCTTATACTGTAGGGGTGCCTAGTCATCACAACCTACCAACGACCTTGTTAAAATGATGATGGAAAAGATGCAAACATTGGAAGCATCGGTCTCCAGCTCTTGTAACTCTTTAAGATACGATGAAATCTACAATGAGCCCATTCATCCGTCCATTATCATTCTCCCATACTCTGCGGATTGGGAAATTCCCAAATTCAACCCGTTCAATAACAAAGAACACTCGGAGCAACACTTTCAGTCTTTCAAACATGGGTGTTATCTAATCACTCATGATGACACTCTACTCTTGCGGACATTCCCAATGTCCTTAACAAGACCTGTGTTGGATTGGTATAGTGGTTCACCTAGACATTCCATTTACTCATTCAACCAAGTGGCTCAAGCCTTCTTGGACCATTTTTCAATCAATATCATCAAGAAGGCCACCATGATTGACTTGTACTCATTACGAAAATGCGAAGACAAATCTATCGCAGATTTCATCGCTCATTGGCAAAGCCTCATCAACCATCTTGCATTCCACCTTCCTCAAACCGAGCTTATAGATTTTTTCACCAGGGCTTGTGTCGAGCTTATAGATGTTTTCACGAGGGCTTGTTTCAGGCACATCTCACCAACTCTCCAAGTATAAACCTTCTGTACGTTTGATGAGGCGTTCACCATGGCTATAAAACTTGAAATTTGTGCCATTGAAGAGAAGAAAATTTAGTTGCATAACAAAAATGATGCATTTAAATCAAATGACGCCTCTTCCTCTTCAAAACCCCAAAATAATTATTCCAAATCCAAAGGATCTGCCAATGGGGTAGTTTTAAAAGATGGCCCATATCACCCATCTAATCAATCAAAACCTCCTCCAACCTTTCCCCCATTCAGCTTTTCAGTTCAAGTGGGGAGCAACACAAATACACTCCAATCAGAGAACCCTACTCTTCAGTATTAGAAAAAATTATGAAAGTCAGAGAAATTGCTCTTCCACTCGTTAAACCACATATTGGTTTTGACCACGCTTGTCCTACACCTACTTGGTATAAGGAACATGAAAAATTGCAACTATCATCGCGTTAAAGGTCATAACAATGGTAATTGTATAACCTTCAAAAAAATTATCTAGGAAATTTTAGATAATGGAGATCTCATCTTGGACAGCCTAAACACACCGGTAATCAGAACTTGCATATCTTTAAGAATTCATTCCCTAATCACAACCCATCATCTAACCAAATTAGTGAAAATTTGACAAATGACAGTAATGTTTGTGAATTTCATGTTGTTTTCGAAGTCGTACCATCCCTTCCTCAAATTCCCCCCTACCCCCTCTATTGAGGAGATTCTTGCACATGCTACTTTAACCCATGGAGGAAACCTATTTCATCTACTCCTTAACCCATAGAGGATTCCCTTCATCTCCCCTTCATCCACAAAGGATTCTAAAATATCTACCAAATCCGTCTCATCACACTCACCTTGCAAACTAATGAACAACCTACGATGTAACATCTCCTACCCATGAGAGATTCATGTTCACCTCCATCTCCACCAAAATAAGAACCTACCTCATCCCACATGTCATCTCCCATAGCCATAGGGGGATCCTTTAGATGCACCTCTTCCTTTGATGACAGTTCCCCATTATCCTTCTAAGGCCATGTTGATTTACTCTCAACTCTTTAACCTATAGAGTTCAAAGCCAACTATTTCCTATCTCACAAACATACTTTATGGGATTACTACTAAATCAAATCATCTCCTCTTACATAATGACATTTTCATGCCTGGATGACCGCCTGGATTAATGTTGATAATTTCATGCTTTGGAGATATCTCTGGCTACCCTTTCAACCCAAATGGCAAATGGTCACATGTGGATACCTCCACGATTTTTCAAAGGTGTTTCAGATGATCGAACCAACCATGCCCATACGGTCATAACGTCCTCTTCTTCATCACCCTTCCACAAAATATCGGAATATCGAAGACACTTTTGTTGATGTCAATTCATATTCAATTATACATGACCTTTGGTGAGAACATTTTCATTCAATACAAAATTCTATAAATACTTTCTTTCTTCGGCTATTCTATTTTTTTTAAATGTTAGTTTTGGAATTATATAGCTCTCAAGATGTAATGTGGATTCTACACTAACAAATGTAACACACCACACACACACAACACACACACACACACACACACACACAGCACACACACACACCACACCATATGATTTGTACAAATATGAAGATAGTTATATAGTATGATATGATTTGTACAAAATGTAATACGTCTCTTTTCCTGTAAAACAATGAAAGCTTCTCTTAGCTTCGATAATTTATATCATAGGAATGAAATCCCTATAAGATATGGGTGGAACTTGAACAACACATTCCGATAACATAGTTTCATAATGCAAAATAGAACGAACACATAAAAATTTAGCCTAATGCATAGCAAATTCAACATGTTTCCTATAACAAGTGGTTGCGAGCATGGTTGATTTTCACATAGAATGGGTTTTAACATTTCAAAAAAATGTTGACTATTTTAATTTCCCAGATGCTCTTGTTCAAAACTTACAAAAAAAATTGAGTTTGAGTCATATCTAAGAAAATGCTTTGGGATGTGGTTCGCGATTAATAGAACCAACTCTCCGTTTTTACATATCTTGTATTAGGTGAAACTCTAGTGTTATCATGCCAAAATTGAATAACAACTTCTCTTATAGCATCAGTATTATATTTGTCCTTATGCGGGTGCTCTAGCAGAAAAATGCCCAAAAATTGGTGTTATTAAGTGATTGAAGGATATACGTCTTTCAAATTGCTTTCATTAGGTTTTTCGATTACTTACAACACATTCGACTTGTTGGCGTATTCAAATGTTGTTTTTTTATTGATTCAACTTACACACTAGTAGCAAGTACATGAGTGCACAATATTACAATCCCTAATGCGTCTGTTACACCAACAGTGTGATATGCATCATGAAGGTTTTCAATAATTGTAGAGGTTTGACCACACATATAAGATGGTAGAAAACTAGGATTGATTAATGGCTTTCAACACAAGTGATATATTTCCACCATCTTAATTATTTGAAGAACTATTAATAAATGATTAAATATTTACATTTATAAGGTAATTTGTAACAGGTCTCAAATGGCTTCAAACTATATTCGAGAGAAAATGCATATTAAAAAAATGAGTGAGAAATATGATATATTTTTTGTTAATATATTAGGGTAGAAATAAAAGGGGTAAATAAAATTATCGTGGAAAAATGCGAAAGGTACATGGAAAAAATAGGGGGTATTTTCATTTATTAATATAATGGGAGGGGGTATTATCAATTGAATAAATAGAGGTAAAAAATAGAATTACGGGTATTCTTTAATACCCTTCAAACTCACGTGTTATACCATACTTTTACTAAGTGAACCCCCCGTGGGGTGAAATATGGGAGGAGCGATCAGAAGCACTAGCGGTACCCAGGGAAGTGACAACCAAAGCAATAGGGGTAGCGGTAGATTAGAAGTGGTAGAGTTTTGGTGTTCCATTTTCCCATGGATAGATTATTTACACAATGATGTAGTTAAATTGATGTCATTCTTCACCACTCATTAAGAAAATTGGTATCAATGTAATAGAGTTCTTTGGATATTTGTACTGGTACCCTTCAAAGCTAGAGGAAAACTTCATACACGTTAACACAAGCCACCATTGTAATTGAGCATACATACCAAATCGTGAGCAACAAAGCCTACGAGCAGTACTACAGTCGCAAGCCAAAGATACACAAAAAATAGAAACATAGTTGTAATCACATGCACATGTATTTCTCCATGTACATAGATATATACCCCTTGCCATCATGTAATTTACAACTCACTATTGTACCTACTACCAAAAAAATAAACCTTCACAATGTAGACACATATGCCTATCAATTTTCCCCATTTTAATTTGGATGTTCCATTTTAATTATATACATACATATGTATCGCGAGTTTTTTTTTTTTCTATTTTTGAGTAATATAACGGATTTTTTAGAATCTTTTAAAAGGTAACAAAATCTGTATTCTTATATGGGAATAACACCATGCAGAAATAATCAGTCGCCACCTTTAAACGACATGAGGCTACTTCTACACTATAAATGTGCCTTTTCTACATGTTACTTCCTGTAAAATCGTAAATTGCCCAATTCGTTCCTTCCAAATCCAATAAAGAAAATTATGTGTGGAATTTTAATGCAAGAAACTACCACAACACTTTAGAGCTGCTCCCTTCGTAAATGTACAAAAACCAATGCACAATTCTGCTTTGCATTGCTACCGGCACTACTTCTCCATATCGTTACATTTACCTCCTTATGTTATTAAAAGACCACATTATTTTTGTTGCACCATAAAAACACTAAAAAATTGTAATAGTAACCAATGGAGTATCATTGCTCCCCCTAGCGGTGCAATTGCTAGTTTTAGTTTGAATAAGGGTAAATCGTAGTGATATGGTAATGCACCCACTTGATTGTCTATATTATGCACGGTACCCTCTCACATATTAAATTAAGAGCCTATATAATATAAAAATATAGAAATGAGTCTCCACCTTGCTCTTCACTACCCTATCATGGATACCCATTTTGAGCCCCAACATCAGAGGCGTTTCATGCCCTAGGCAACTTAGGCAGTTGCCTAGGGCGCCAAATAGAGAGGGGCACTTAATTTTTTTAAAAAAATTCAAATTTCAGCCTCTGAGCCTCAGGTTGGCTTTACCAGTTTGAACCACGAACCAGTGCAAAGAAGCGAATATATATATAAAGACTTAGTTAAACACTAAACAACCACAAAGCTTTTTATATGCACATTGAGCACTTGCAAGTAAGTAAATGTCAACTATCTCTAGATCAATTTTTTGAGATTCCGTTCAGTCACTCAGTGTTTAAGTAAATACTTATTTGACAAAGTTTAAATGCAAATGCAACTTTTGGGGATCGCATCTATCTTCATTACTAGAGTTATTATCGATTTCAGCTGTGCATAATAATACTAGTACTTAGTCATTGCTTGGATACTTGTGTTAAAATACTTTTCTTTGCTTTTCTTTACGTCTTTACTAGTTGCCACTTTCTAGGCTGCACAAAATTCAAATTGTAATTTACAATTCATTCACCGAATCACCAACCTGTAACGAAGAAAAATTTAAAAGTTGTTGCAAGGCCAAGCGATTCAGGGTTTAGTGAACTTGAAACAGACCCTAAACAACAGAACATGTATGATTCATGAGTCATGATCTCGTACATTTTTTTTGTTTATAAGCACAAATTTGAAATTATCTTAGTAGACTGTAGGCTATTTCCTGACTCCTGTGGCTGTAAGTTTGTAACGTTATTTGTTTAAATTGATACTACAGTATGCCAATATTCTCAAACCCGGTCCCTTTTCCACTGGACCACTACCTAAACTTGGTTTGTGAAGAAAACTCATGGAGGCGGGGGGACGTCCTCTCGGAATATTGCCTAAGGCGCTTTGAAACCTTAATTCGGCTCTGGACATGGAGCCGAGCCCCAGGTGCAATTACATTGAAACCGAGTCGAGCTACTCCTTGCAAACCCAACTAGCTCTATATGGGCATGATTCATTGTTACAGCCATTGACAACGAGCTGAGTCAATTAAAAAAGCCCTTGCAAAGTGGTTGAGTCTTTTTCCCCGAGCTAGGACGTTACACGTCTAGAGAAATATATTCGAGGCTGAGTCCTATAGTGCAAAAGCAAGTCATGAAGTGGCAATTGAGCTCATCCCATCAAGCCCATATCTATGGAAACTAGGTCGTTCTCGTAACAGCATAAAGAGCTTGAATACATAGTTGGCTGGGTGAAGCCGGTGGATGAAACATCCACATTACAAATGTAAAAGGATCAAATTGATTTCATGGAAGGATTTCTCGCTGCATTGAAACTAAGTTCCTGTGAGCCAAAGAGCTTGACCTCAAATGACTGCATACATGTGACGGTCTCATGCATTTCACGTAGGGGTAACTTAAGTCAGTGGATGGTCGATGAATAAAGGTTAAAGCTCGCCATGAAGGATTCACGGGCCAACTCGGATTTTGGTGGAATCCATCCTTCACCGACATTGTGCAGGAACCAACCAGGTCAAGTCGTGCGTCGCCATGAGGAAATAAAGCTCCAAAGAGACCTAACGAGTTTTTTTTTAGCAAACTACTTGGGCTTGTTTGTAAAAGGACTTCCACACTAAGAGCATTACAGAAATGGAACGAGTCAAACCGGGGCTCAAAGTCATGTGCACATAGACCAGCTCAGCACGGGGACATCGATTTGATGGAAAGGGCGTTACAACTAAGAAAGGGGCAATACTAGGAAATCGGTGAGTTCACCAGATAGGCCATGCAGTCGAATCAGCAAAACACGTACCGAGTGGCTTAAAACACTTGGGACATGAGTGCACAGAAGACCTGGAAATACCGTGGAGAGTTATGCGGGCGATGAGAAGTTAAACGGCCCGAACGGCTTAAACAAGAAGAGTCTCGGAGTGGCTCGCAAGACCAATGCAGAAAATTTGGATTTGGAGGGCCCGAGTTACACTCGGTCCATTTGTGCAAGGAAAGCCCAAAATGGCCGCATATATTTATGCGGGGACAATGGGTATAAATGGCCCAGGGTGAGTTGGGACGTCTTCTTTTCTACTACATTGCATTTGTGAAAGAGAATTCCTCTTCATGTTCTCTATTTGCTACATCGACCGTAATTGTGGATTTGGGCTGTAAAAATTTACATTTCATTCTGGTTTGTTGCTTTGTAGTTCACATTAATTGAGGGCACCTTATACGCTAGAGGGTCATGCCGAGACGATGGTTGACTAATTCAATTCATAGTTTCACTTACGCACTCTCTATACCAGACCACTTAAATAATTTATACATCTTCCTAAATATCATCCTACCTGGAAGAAGTTGTCAATGATCACACTATCTGAGGATTGATAGTGGGCGCCCGGATGGTTTCTCTATCCAGTCATTATCTTAGATAAAGTACTGCCACCCCGCCAAAACTTTACCTAAAACCATCCTTAGATCTTGGCTTTTTATAGGGCAACCTTCTATTGAACCAAAAACTATGTTATATTCACAAGTCAACTGAAAATAGCATAAGCTAAAACATAAAATTCACCCATAGAATTTCATGTTTGTTAACTTTACTTGATTTGTGTTTGAGTTATGAGGTTGTATTATCCATTCTTTTCTTCCTTCCATACTCTATAATAATAGTTGGTGTATTCTGACTATTTTTTAGTGTGTTAGGGTTCATCATCACCATACTCAGATTTATGGGTTGGTATTTTATCTAATCTAAGTCACAAAAGTCTAGTTTTTTCCATCTTTTCAAATTTCACAGTGACCAGCGTCGTTCCAACGACCGTCATCAATTTAGCAAACCGTTGTTGGTTACCTGCTTTTGTTGGTCATTTTACCAAAAATAACACTCACCACATTTTTTGTTCTTTCTGAGGTTCCTAAGACACATCATCATAACCTTGAATCTTTGAAATCAATGTAAATCCATATTTTGCCTCATTTTCATCACTTATTAGCACATTTATCAAACTTTTAGTCATTCAACAATAACTGGTATCAGTTCTCCAACTGTCATCAATCACCCTCTATCACTGTCATCAGTTAACCCAACCACTGTCGGTTCCTGTGTTTTAATTTTTAATTAAAATAGTGACCATTTTTACACCCGGAACATATTCTATCCATGCCCTTGTGCCTTTGTGTCATTTATAGAGATCAAATTACCAATTCTATGCTAACTCACATGGTTTTGACTAGTAGCCAAGCTAACTCCCTTGTGATCCACGCTAGCATTTAGCTGCTCTCGCCTAGCCCATCAACACCTTCCATTTTATCCCCTATGGATCCCACTCAGCCCATTATCATCTATACCAGTGACAAGGAATTCACAAGACTCCTTGACCAGAACCCCATTTCCTTACAATACTATCTCACCGATTCATCCACCAGGGATTCATCAGGACAATTAGTATATGGCATGCCTATGTCCATTCCTCCTTTCCTCGCCCCCACTTCAACGTCAACTACTACTAGCTCGGCCTTACCATCTTCTACATTATCGCCTATAGAATCCCAACTAGACCCCACATCATCTATATCATCTGCACTTATGACATTTGTCGCTCCCATGGTGTCAACCATTCCTTCATCAGCCACCTTGAGCATAGCCTCATTTGCACCCGCCACCTCGTATATACTCATTGTATCGCAGCCACCCATGGTGTCAGAAACCCATACTCCCTTCCAAAACATTGTCCTCACTATCCCACAGTCCCTACCCCCAATCACTAGAAGGGTCGTTACATCCACCCACCTACTTACACGTATCACCAATAACCTCCTATCTCGTCTATCACCTATTTGGGGTATTTTCCACCTACCTCTATTCCCTCCTCACAATTCTCATACTCGGCACCACCATATATTGGGATTTCTCCTTCATCATACATTCATCACCTACCCCCTTATACTGTAGGGGGTGCCTAGTCATCACAACCTACCAACGACCTTGTTAAAATGATGATGGAAAAGATGCAAACATTGGAAGCATCGGTCTCCAGCTCTTGTAACTCTTTAAGATACGATGAAATCTACAATGAGCCCATTCATCCGTCCATTATCATTCTCCCATACTCTGCGGATTGGGAAATTCCCAAATTCAACCCGTTCAATAACAAAGAACACTCGGAGCAACACTTTCAGTCTTTCAAACATGGGTGTTATCTAATCACTCATGATGACACTCTACTCTTGCGGACATTCCCAATGTCCTTAACAAGACCTGTGTTGGATTGGTATAGTGGTTCACCTAGACATTCCATTTACTCATTCAACCAAGTGGCTCAAGCCTTCTTGGACCATTTTTCAATCAATATCATCAAGAAGGCCACCATGATTGACTTGTACTCATTACGAAAATGCGAAGACAAATCTATCGCAGATTTCATCGCTCATTGGCAAAGCCTCATCAACCATCTTGCATTCCACCTTCCTCAAACCGAGCTTATAGATTTTTTCACCAGGGCTTGTGTCGAGCTTATAGATGTTTTCACGAGGGCTTGTTTCAGGCACATCTCACCCAACTCTCCAAGTATAAACCTTCTGTACGTTTGATGAGGCGTTCACCATGGCTATAAAACTTGAAATTTGTGCCATTGAAGAGAAGAAAATTTAGTTGCATAACAAAAATGATGCATTTAAATCAAATGACGCCTCTTCCTCTTCAAAACCCCAAAATAATTATTCCAAATCCAAAGGATCTGCCAATGGGGTAGTTTTAAAAGATGGCCCATATCACCCATCTAATCAATCAAAACCTCCCTCCAACCTTTCCCCCATTCAAGCTTTTCAGTTCAAGTGGGAGCAACACAAATACACTCCAATCAGAGAACCCTACTCTTCAGTATTAGAAAAAATTATGAAAGTCAGAGAAATTGCTCTTCCACTCGTTAAACCACATATTGGTTTTGACCACGCTTGTCCTACACCTACTTGGTATAAGGAACATGAAAAATTGCAACTATCATCGCGTTAAAGGTCATAACAATGGTAATTGTATAACCTTCAAAAAAATTATCTAGGAAATTTTAGATAATGGAGATCTCATCTTGGACAGCCTAAACACACCGGTAATCAGAACTTGCATATCTTTAAGAATTCATTCCCTAATCACACCCCATCATCTAACCAAATTAGTGAAAATTTGACAAATGACAGTAATGTTTGTGAATTTCATGTTGTTTTCGAAGTCGTACCATCCCTTCCTCAAATTCCCCCTACCCCCTCTATTGAGGAGATTCTTGCACATGCTACTTTACCCATGGAGGAAACTATTTCATCTACTCCTTAACCCATAGAGGATTCCCCTTCATCTCCCCCTTCATCCACAAAGGATTCTAAAATATCTACCAAATCCGTCTCACCACTCACCTTGCAAACTAATGAACAACCTACGATGTTAACTCTCCTACCCATGAGAGATTCATGTTCACCTCCATCTCCACCAAAATAAGAACCTACCTCATCCCACATGTCATCTCCCATAGCCATAGGGGATCCTTTAGATGCACCTCTTCCTTTTGATGACAGTTCCCCATTATCCTTCTAAGGCCATGTTGATTTACTCTCAACTCTTTTACCTATAGAGTTCAAAGCCAACTATTTCCCTATCTCACAAACATACTTTAATGGGATTACTACTAAATCCAAATCATCTCCTCTTACAATAATGACATTTTCATGCCTGGATGACCGCCTGGATTATGTTGATAATTTCATGCTTTGGAGATATCTCTGGCTACCCTTTTCAACCCAAATGCAAATGTCACATGTGGATACCTCCACGATTTTTCCAAAGGTGTTTCAGATGATCGAACCAACCATGCCCATACGGTCATAACGTCCTCTTCTTCATCACCCTTCCACAAAATATCGGAATATCGAAGACACTTTTGTTGATGTCAATTCATATTCAATTATACATGACCTTTGGTGAGAACATTTTCATTCAATACAAAATTCTATAAATACTTTCTTCGGCTATTCTATTTTTTTTAAATGTTAGTTTTGGAATTTATAGCTCTCAAGATGTAATGTGATTCTACACTAACAAATGTAACACACACACACACACACACACACACACACACACACACACACACACACACACACACACACACCATATGATTTGTACAAATATGAAGATAGTTATATATATGATATGATTTGTACAAAATGTAATACGTCTCTTTTCCTGTAAAACAATGAAAGCTTCTCTTAGCTTCGATAATTTATATCATAGGAATGAAATCCCTAGAAGATATTGGTGGAACTTGAACAACACATTCCGATAACATAGTTTCATAATGCAAAATAGAACGAACACATAAAAATTTAGCCTAATGCATAGCAAATTCAACATGTTTCCTATAACAAGTGGTGCGAGCATGGTTGATTTTCACATAGAATGGTTTTAACATTTCAAAAAAATGTTGACTATTTTTAATTTCCAGATGCTCTTGTTCAAACTTACAAAAAAATTGAGTTTGAGTCATATCTAAGAAATGCTTTGGATGTGGTTCGCGATTAATAGAACCAACTCTCCGTTTTACATATCTTGTATTAGGTGAAACTCTAGTGTTATCATGCCAAAATTGAATAACAACTTCTCTTATAGCATCAGTATTATATTTGTCCTTATGCGGTGCTCTAGCAGAAAATGCCCAAAAATTGGTGTTATTAAGTGATTGAAGGATATTACGTCTTTCAATTGCTTTCATTAGAGTTTTTCGATTAACTTACAACATTCGACTTGTTTGCGTATTCAAATGTTGTTTTTTTATTGATTCACTTACAACACTAGTAGCAAGTACATGATGCACAATATTACAATCCCTAATGCGTCTGTTGACACCAACAGTGTGATATGCATCATGAAGGTTTTCAATAATTGTAGAGGTTTGACCACACATATTAGATGTTGTCAATCCTAAGGTGTTTAATGTAGGTCTCACTTTATTCAATTTCATTAAACTAACTAACAACTGACATCTTTGGGAATCATTTAAAATTTCAAAATGATTATCCCAAATTTTAGTGGCTTTTCTTCTGATTTGTCATTTGGAAAGTTTGTCACACATTGGTTTCAAAATGTTTTCATCGATTTCAATAAAATAATTAGGTTTCTTACAAAAAATCCTAGGAGGTGTTTTTGTAAAAATTTTCTGTTCTATAGTTTCAACATGAATTTCTTTATTCACATTTTCATTGTCTCCTTCGATTTCAACATTTGCTACATCACAAGTATTTAATTCTTCTTCAACATTGACAGTAAAAAAATCTTCATCACGAGTATTTTCAACTTCAACATTGACGGTAGAAACATTACCTGGTTCCTCTTTGCTTACAAAAGTAGGGGTTGAAGATGATCCTCTTCTTGATTCATGAAGATTCCGCATTTGCTTAGCATTTTGAAATCTATTTGCCTCTAATTCATTTGGTGTTTTTTACTTAATGACTTCCTTTTTTTACTTCGTTTCTTATCTCCCATGATGTTTTACTTCTTGTGACAAGAAAAACGTGCATAAAATGACAAAATTTCATAGTAATTCATACAGTAAAGTCAAACAGTAAAAATCACATGGTAATTAGAACATTGGAATGTGTATAAATATGATTTATAAACTGCGATCGCACTTTATAAACTGTAATCGCTATTTATAAAGTGTGATCGCGGTTCCTGTTTAAAAACCTACAATCGCGGTTTATAAACCGCGATCGTGCTTAATTTTGTATCATCAAATCCGACCTTAAGGCTTGGGAAATCTTTGTTTTGCCCCAACCAAAGCTATGAAAGGTCATTATGAAGTGTAAAAGGTCAAAAAACTTCAAATTTGCTCTTCCATAGACTTGAACCATGCTAAAAAACTGAAAACATTTGACAAAAATGGTTGCATCGCGTAGGGGAGACTGTTAGCTTTATAGAAATATTGATTTTAAAGTGAATAGAATAAGATAAATATCATTTTATAATTTTTTACTAACAATAGGTCTTTAAGACATTTTTTCCCGCGAATGTTCATGTCTATGTTTAAGACTGTAATGTTTGTTTCACTTATCAAAATGTGATAAAGCTTATACCATCCCAAACGTGGAGAAATTCTATACACGTTAAAAAACTAATATTTGATTTTGATATTTTTTGATATATTTATGGTAGGAAAATGGAAAGCGCTCCATTTTTTAAATCTTTTTAGACCACTTTCACGGAAAAAATCATTAAAAAAAATATTACTCAAAAAAATACAAAATAAAATCCATCCCAAGATAGACAACTACATCTAACTTTTTACCAAAGGAAAAAAAATAACAAGATTTCGTCATCCAAATCGCGGGCAAAGAGACTACAATCTTATAGGTTTTTTCAAAAACAAAAACCAAGTCATATAATTTTAAGTGTTTAATATAGATAAATTTGTCTATTTTTAAAAAGAAAATTTATTTTAGAAACTAGATTCCGGATGCTATGATTCATATCTATATAAATTTTTCTAATTTTGAGTGCGCATATTTCTAATAATCCCTACAAGTTGAGATTTCATTATTTTTTTCAATATGACGCCCACTTATGACCCATTTTTTGTCCACTAACTTGGTGCACTTACCCTACATCTCACATCATCTTGCGAGTCTTTAAATTCCCTTTAATCCTTAGATTCATTAAAGTGGTATATCATTATAAGCTACATATTGAGATGCGAGGCTAACACACAAAGTGTTGTGGCAAATGGAATTTCCTGGTTATATGACCCCATACTTTGCAGACTTCATAGTATTTCTACCTTCCATCAATTTTGGTTGCAATTTTATAAACTAGGAATTTGGGAAACTCGTTTCTAGTATGGCCCTCCATTCTGCAATCTACACACCATACCAAAAGTTAAGGTTTCTATGCTTCCTAGAATTATTTAATCCTTCTCATCACTCCATTCAATTTTACTTCTATTTTGGTATTCCTTGATGAACTCTTTTTGTTGTCTTAAATATTGTCTAAGTGGATCCCATCTTCAATGACATATGATTTCATGGGAATATTAGTTTAGGCTATCGCAAACCAAATTCTATTTCATTATCCTTCCAAAAACGAAACAAATTTTCTCATCTTATTAAAGATGAAGTTATTTTTTTCATTGGGTTTGAAAATCAAAGATCATAATCCATTACAGATTCATTAAGCCTCTACTTGATTTATTTCAAGTCTTAAGAAGTATGACTCACACACTTTCTTCTATTGAGTTTTGAAGTTCGAACATCCCTAACGTTTTTATGGTTACTTTCTTCATGTCCATCTTGTTTATGAATTCCAAGGCATTTCCTTATAAGTCCCCTATGAGTTATATATTTTTGATGTTGTCATCTATGATTCCTTTTGCACTCCACTTAATATCCTAAGTCAATAAGTAGTACTTTGGGTAAGTAGATCTATCATAGGTATACAATGCAACATATATGCATGGGTGATGTTACATTATATTTTTGCAAGATTTAGGAGCTCCGCTATTTTTTAAATGGGGATTACCAAAGATTCAATTAGATAACATAGTGTTTGAGCCAAAATTCAGATTTGTGTGGTGGCTAAATTGATATAGGTATTTATGCAAATTTTAGTAAGTCAAATTCACAAAACCAACATTAGGGACGAATCTTTTGAATATAATGATTACAAACAAGAACGTGAAAAAATGAGAAAAATAACTTTATATTTGGGGCTCATGTGGTTGTTATCACCAAAACTAATGGATAAAGGCTTACTCCTAGATGAGTTTGAACTAACTTGAGGTTATGTGCAAATGGAAAGTTCTAATCCAATTGGAGGTGTTATAATGAGGATGACTGAGCAACTTGTATTTTTGTCTTATTGGGTTGTACTAGATCCTTATTAATCTGACCTACCCTTTCTTCATCTCTCATAAACCTTATTTATGGTCCTCTAAATATATTGTCTTTGTTCACTCGCCAATCCTTTCAACACAATATCTTTTTGAAATGGTGCACGGGGGATTCATATCCTAACGATAGGGAAAACATTTAGTCCTCTAAAACTACTTCTTATATATCGAGTTTAGAATCAATATCTTCTCATTTACTCTTTCATCTCCTTATAGAATTAAATCCTTCATAAAGTAATGATTACACTTCTATATTTATCTTATCTCTTCATTTTCCTCAGTCATTCAGTATCTATCCCTTCCAGGGACAATCTCTACTTTCCTTTACCTCAATCACTCAATTCCTTTCTTTCCTTATCTACCTCATCCTCTATTAAATGTTGTTTCCTTATGTGCTCTTCGCATGCTACTTCTACTCACAACAATAATTTCTAGTCTTTTGAGGGAGCTTTTTCCCCCCATTTTCTATGTTTCCTCAAATATTTTTAATTTTTGGCTAACTTCATCTTCTTTTATTTCTTATTTGTTTTCAGACTTTCCGGGATGGTAATCGTTGTAGGTTTTTTATAATTCATCTCCCCTTCCACATGACTAAATACCCATACTGCCCAATCGAATACTCCATTTAAAATGGAATTGACACCATGCCCTTTTCCACTACTAGCTTTACCAACATAGGAAATTAGCCAATGAACTCCCCCCTTATTCCTCTTATAAACCTATTTGTTTTTAGAATTGAAAGACAAATTAAATAATTTAAACATTGAATTTAACTATGTACACGTATATTATCATTTCCAACCAATATTGTGTCACTTGGTTCCGATCAATGTCTATCTTTCAAAAGATTATGTGATTATCTTCCTTCCACTTAAATTATTTTTCTATTCTAAACATGAAGTAATAGTGTTCTAACATTGCTAACCATGTAGCTAATGGTTATGAGAATTCACACTAAAAATATCTCATAAATATCCCTACATATACTCCTCCACTATATTTCTTGTAAATATTCCCATCATAATAGATATTTCTTATAAAACATGGTCCATCTTATCCTCCCAACATCTCTTTATCTAGTAGTCATCTCATTATTTTCAAGTCCTGATAATGGAACTATATTTAACAATGCTTCCTAATACTCTTGAAAAGGGAATGTTATAGTTGTAGCCTAGTTATTAGATGAAATAATGCAATATTTATTTAGTATTTAGTGATGTTACGAGATTTAGTAGAACATGAGAATAAGCTAAAGACTATGCATAAAAATCTTTATTATTTTTATTCACAAGTGTGTATGAACATTGAACTCATAGTTTGATTGGATAAAAGGCTATGGGTACTATCTCCAAGACTGTGGGACTTGCTACTATGAAAGATAAGACCTCCAAAGAAAACTAGTATCTTGTCTCCTAAATCTATCCTGCCACAATCTACTTCTAATGCAGGAAAACTCATCTAATCCTAATGGTAACTTTCTAAGGGACCAGGGAGATTTTGAGTATTCATAAAAAAACAAATCCTGCTACTAAAGTGATGATACTACCAGAAAAGAAGGGTGTGAGAATACTATCCAATGTGTTTTTATAATTCAAAATATGATAGCAAAGTGCATGTTAGAAGGGGTTGTGATAACAGTTCTCCACAATATGGAACAACTATTATCCACAACAATATTTCATGCACACACAGTGATAATGAATCCTTGCAACAACATAAGATTCAGATCATAATATATATGTAATGAGATATACAAGGGGCAAGAAGGAATACAAACAAACACAGTAGGGTTCATGATACATGTTTTCTAGAACACATATTTATTACAATCAAATATATGACACAGTTCATTCTAATTACAAAATCAGGGGCCTAGGATCACCATACACATGTGCAGTCCACTACAAGGGCCCTACAGCATATTGACTTCACAAAAAAAGATTGACAGAGTTTTTCTACTTAAAACTGATCTCCTTTACAATGGGCCCAACACTCTAATTTATAGATTTCTGAGAGGAGAGAGAGAGAGAGAGGGAATTAGTGAAAATCCTGAAATATGACTTCCCACCACTTAGTTAAGATTAGCCTCATAAATGAAATGAAATGATGGTATGTTACTTGAAAAATTCAACCCATGCTATCACATGACTTGCATCAGTTGAAAACATGCCTTAGCCCATGTTTCACTTGAATGCATCCCATACTATCCAAATAAGTGCATGCCACTATTCTGAACTAATTTCTTACGTTTTCTGAAAAAAAATCCATTCGATCCTTCATCAAATATGAGTTTATTTATCTCCTCCTATGAGGTTCTAGTCGATCTCAGTTAGCTATGATTCCAATGGTAGCTACATTTTGTGACATTTTGCATTGAGAACATGCATAATAGTCGACTGCCTAATGGTACTAATTTTGTGCCATTTTTGTTGAGAAATGCAAAAGTTACGGCCTTCTGAGTGTGAGAAGCTCTTTTGATTGACTTTGCCAGGCCCTTTTCTATCCCATTTAACAAGTCACTGGGTATTTACCATTTATCAGACACTGGATATTCAAAGGTTGTACATTTTCATATACCTGTGCACTCATCAAAATCTAAGACAATCCATAGAGCTGTGGTGTAGACGACATCGTGTTCAAGTTATATGAGAACAGTCATTGAAGTTGTCATGAAAGAATTTTTTTTTAGAGCATATGGGGTACAAAACTTGTGGCCGATTTGAAGAATAATCGGGAGGGTATAGACTACTTGATCCATTCCTTTGATTATTGATGGCTATTTTGGTGAAATCAGGTCTTGGTGTCCCGGATGTCCCTTATGTAACTATGGGCAAAGGAACCTCATTCTTCATTTAGCAGTCACACTTGACTCGCTTTGCAAATTGAACAAGTCATTATTCCTTAGGGAACTCTATAGTCCTAAAGCGTTCGACTTATGCAGCTTGGGCCAAAAAAGACCTAACTATTATTGATTCCTCTAGTAAACTCAAACAATTTCAGATAAGATGCGGGTCCTGCGCATCCCGATGTCACTATGAACCATAATAGGATCAAATTAAATGACCTGACTTTTCATACATAATGTTATTTGCAAATAGAAGGTGATTTCCGCCATGTACATGTCCCGCGCATCACTAGTGGTCCCAACTGTCCTGTAGACCACATGGGATAGAAACTTCTGATTTTGCTGAAGGTGTTCGATTTGACCTGCTAACCATATACGGCTTTTCAGGTCCTTAGCTGTCCAAATCGATGTCTCATGGACCATTGTAGGAAAATTTTAACTGACTTTTACCTTGCAATACACTAGAACAAGACATAACTTTTTGTAATATTTTCCATATTTTTTCTATTATTCTAAATGGATTCTTTTCCTGTAGATTAGGGATATGTTAGAGCATTGAGCCAAATTTGACCCCTAAAACCTGATTTTTGTAATGTGTCTATGGTTATCATTTACTGATCCTCCAAGCCTACATGTAAATCCACTTTTCACAGGTCTATCAAAATGTAACCTTGATGGGTGATCATATGTTTGATAACAATAATCATGGATTGCACCTAGATGATTCATAAACAGTTAAGGATAAAAAGGCTACTTTTTGGAACTATTCAATGGCTTCGCAGTTTAACATCACTTCCAGGGTTGCCCACTTAGGGAAAGTCAAATCCTTCAAGGAATGAATTAAGTGCTTCAGAGAAAGTGGTTTTGTTCCCAGTCGCCTTGGATATAACTATAGACACCAAAATTAGGTCATACTACCCTTATAACCCCATTAATTAAATTAACCACATCCTTACCTATTCATATCCCATAGTGCACATGATTAATTGAATTAATTAATCTTAATTAACACCCTCACTTGACCATCCTCACCTAGCCAACTCACCTAGCCACCTCAATCCAATGACCCACTCAAACCCCATTAATGACCTAAGACCAAGTAAGTCTAGGCCTATCCTAACCAACTAGGACTTAGTCTAAACCTAGACTAAACTCCTATTAACAAACCTAAGAGGACTCTTACTCATCCTATCCGTGATCTATCACTTGAGACTCAGACAGAAGATTGAAGATCATGCCAAAAATAGCAATAATCAGGCTATTTTTAGGCCAACCTATATATTCCCACCCTTAAATGATGTCAGTTATACCTCAACCGATGTCTAGTCCCCTAACCATCGCTGGCGGTTAGGATAAATAAATTTCCAAAATCCTTTGCCTGAGGTTGGTCATTTGATTCAGGATCTCATACAAAAAGAGACTTGAAGCACTCGAATTTCTTCTGAAGCACTCAAGCAAAGGAAAATGCACGGGGAACACTACCAACAACCATTGGCACTGTCCATCATCTTCTTCATGATCACAAATTCACAACATAGAGGAATCGCAAAGGTTCAAACTGACATGGCAGAACAAATAGTAACATTCTCTTCTCTCTAGACCTCTGCCATCACCATCCTCATCATCATACACTCTCCTGACCTTATTCTTCAATAATTACCTAATATCTCTTCATTTATCTTCATTTTCTTTCAATAAGATTTATTATTCATCTCAATAATTTATCTTTCTCCACAGTCATACACTTCCTTCCTCCCACCAACCTATCACCTTACCATACCTGTCCCTTTCACCTATTTTTCCCCTATTCTAATCATCTCTGAGTCTTCAAGACCATTTTACGACCTCACCCTCACCATTTCCAACCTCTATGCAATCACATGGTGTTTGAAAAACCAATTCTAAGAACTTTATGCTAATTTCCCCTACCGACGCCGCTTAGCCACTTGACGAACCAATCATTCTGCCTAACCGACATTGGTCATACATCTGTCATCGATTACTGTGTCTGGCAATATAGCTCATACTAGCGAGATAAATACCCACTTCCTAATAGCCCAGAACCATTCTTAATCTTTACCAGACCTTACCTAGAGTCTGTATCAGACCTACAACTCAACACTAGCCAATCACCTGACCCATTTTGACCTCAGTCACCTTTTACTTTACCTTTCTTATTGTTTTGTATGAAATACCTAAATTGTTTCAATTTCAATAGGATCTTTACTTCATGTATGATTTAACTAGCATTAATATTGTTATATAAAAGTGGATTGACAACCTATTCAGGAAGAATCACGCTTCTTGGATCTAGCTTCTGCTAGGCAATCCACTCATTGTTTTGTTTAACTCTATCTGGTGGTATTGTTTTGCATTTACAGGTAGTCCCTCCTAGCCAAAAGGGATCTCTCGCAATCAACTTGGATCAGGAAATCAGAATGCGCACAACCTTCAACTAACATTACAAACATGTATTCCTCCTTGGCCTACTACCCCTATCTGTTTCATTAATTTGGTAAGAATTTGGTGAAACAATAACAATGGACATGCATGCTCAAAGGTGACCTATACATTTGGAGACTAATAGAGAAGTATATACATGGATTGTTTTGTGGTCTCTTGACGACATTCAAAACATTTTAGATGTTCAACACAAAGTGTAGTCATGCCCAAAATAATTTGACAAATGTGTTAGCCTTGTTTTTCTCTTTAAAAATCTTCCTTAATTTTCCATGCTTTCACTCCAATCACGTGCAAAATAGATTTCTTCTTCTTTCCCTAATCAAGTAGCAATAATTTAAAACTTAAGGAAAACCCAATTTACTTTGGGGTTTATTGTAAATGAAAGAATTAACAAAATTATCTTTATATTTTTCATGGCCCAAGATATTAACAATATCGAAAACAAAAAACCTCAAACCTCAACATGATTGGAATACCTCTAATAGTATGCAAATGAGGTTATTAGAGCCGAATTAAAGGTTAATGATGCCCTAGGCAATAATTGGAGTGGACAACCTTCTCACAATTTCAAATTTTTTTTTTTGCCATCAAGTAAATATATAAAAGTTGCTTGCATTCTCATATTTTAAAATTTGAATCAAGATCGTAATAAAACACAACTTTAGAGAAATTGTTATACAAAATGAATACAAATATCCTATTAAATTATCACAAAAGAATGATAAAGATTCCATGGATGGAGAGATTAATCATAAGAGGTGCTCAAAATGCAATAAATAAATTTTGTTTATACAAGGTTCTTTGCAAGTCCAATTTTCCAATATCAAGTAGGTGATGGGAATCAAACTTGACCAAAACACCATTTTTTCGCAAAGCAATAAAAAATTGTATGTAACTCTTATGGATCTCTTGAAGAGTGGTATTTGGACGAGGACTACCAATTCCTCCATAAACTATAATAGGTATTCATCCAAAAAAAGGAACGGAGAATTAAATACTTATTTCCTTCAATTATACTCACCTCTACTGGGTACATTGGTGACATTATCAAATATACATAGATCTTTTCCTATAATAATTACACTAGATGTATAATTTGGAGTTACATCATAAAATGGGTAACAATACTAGCAAAAAATCATATGAGCTCAAAAATATGTCATATTTGTACTTGCAAAAATATTATAATATATTTTTATGTGTATGCATTAAATTTATATTACTATATAATAATATCAATAAATGTGTCAAATTTGAGGTAATTTATTTTTATATTAAATTCTTAAATCTTTGGATTTAGGTGCCCCCTTAATTGCCAAGGGCTTAATCCCCCCCTTGTATGTGATGCGTGTCTAACATATGTTGTGTGCTTCAATAAATGTTGTAATGTTTGTTATATTTCCCCTAGAGTACTTGTAAGTGTTCTATAATGTCTCTATCGAATGCCCGACATACTTCTTGATTACTTATTGATAAATGATGAAATAGACCACGTTCCAACACTTTGCACACATTCAAGAACATCCAAATGCTTTGAATATATAGCCATAAAGTGAACGAAAAATGACCAGTGAAAGAGAAATATCTAAATAGATGTTGGGAAAAGTCAATAAACACACCAATAAATACCAAAATACACAAACATACTAAAATCGTATACTTCGACTAATAATAAACACAACCATTTATAGGTGTAGCACCTTTGATATAATATCTATAGTAATCAACCACGTTAACCTTATGTCTTATTGAATTTTATACTAATAAATTAAATTAAAAAACATAAAGCTTTCTAAGTTAGAAAATACATTTAAAGTCGTCCTCTTCCCGTGTTTGAAGCGTAAGCGAAATAAGCTTATTGGGTGGTGGTGCCAGCTCATCCATCGTGGAAAGTCATTTCAATTTACTCATATTCTTACATTCTTTATCATTTTTTCCATGAAAGACAAAATACTTTGAAGGAAGCGAACCATTCAAAATATTTTTTCCATGGTCAACAAACCGCGTTAAATTCCTAGCACAAAATATCGGCCTACGAAGACACTTTTGCTGATGTCAATTCATATTCAATTATACATAACCTTTGGTGAGAACATTTTCATTCTATACAAAATTCTACAAATATTTTCTTCTGGGTATTCTATTTTTTTTAAATGTTAGTTTTGGAATTTATAGCTCTCAAGATAGAAAGTGATTCTACACTAACAAATGTGATATACATACACACACATATACACACATATATATCATATGATTTGTACAAATATGAAGATAGTTGGTAATTTGTGTTTCACTGGTGAGAGTTTGGATGATGATATGGTTCCTCCCTGGGCGATTGTTGCCTTGGCACTCAAACCATGGTATTAGTTTTTTCCGGGGGCGTGCCCTGTTTCCTCTCGAAAACCTTCTCAATGCATCGATGATCCACGATACAACCCTCTCAGAATTGAAGCTTATATTGTTAAGGTCAAAAGAATTTCAGGGAGTGAGCATGTGAGAGGTGCATCTTTTGAAACCTGGTCTTTATGGTGGACACTGAAACTTATGTGAAAGAAATGAGTTGGAGGAGATCTCCAATGTTTGTGACTAATTAAAAAAAATCAGAAAAGCACAACTATATTTTGTCTATCCAAGCTCTAAAACTATTATGGCCCCATCCATAACTTTCCATATGCTACTAAAACTCAGAGAAAAACTCTAGAATATTTCATTTTTACATGAAAGTTGATTCTTATACAGAGAAGCCTCCATTTCCCTATATGTCTTTTCTAAAACCATACTTGTACCCATGTATATTAGAAACCATGAAAATGAGGAGGCAAGCCAACATTACAAGGAGAGATCCACACTTACATTGGATGCCCTCAATTTTTCTAAGTTTACAAAATTAAAAAAAAAAATACAACAAATCCAATCATGTTATCCACACAACCTCAATGCTAGCTGACCAGTGGATATTCCATTTTTATTTTATTGATGAAACAATTCTCAACAAAAAAATGGACTCTTTCATATAAGAAACAATAAGTAAACTATATGATGGTAGAAAACACTAAACAACACTGTGCATTTGCGTATCACTGCACGAAGAAAAGGGAACATGAACTTGAAAACATAGGGAGACCTAACAACACACCTATCTAAACCCCACATACATTCGCAAGTTGAGATACTTACCACTCTTGAAACAAGAAAAACTTATAGTCATTATGAAAATGGTCATGGAAACTTCCAAGAATTGTAGATAAAGTGTTGAGAATTGAGGAATGTTGTGTTAGCATTATTTGTCTTTTACAAAAATAAAAAAGGTTAAATTTGTACTAGCAGTATTGTATTTTTAAAAACATATGCTTTTGAATTTCAAAAATTTAAAGGAAGAGGGAAATGGCAAAGAAATTTAATGAGAAAGATGTAAATATAGTTGCAAATACGCAACATGCAACAAGTGTTAACTGCCACAACGAGAAGGTAAGCAGACCAATAATGAAGCAAAATTATGATGGTAGAGTTTGATGCACTTGTTAATGGCTGCTACCTGCTTCCGTCCTGCCTCACCAGTCGTCATCTTTATTCTTCGATTTATTAGTAGTATTGCCGCTTCCTTGCTTTCTGCTATAACGCTCCGTGGTTTGAGTAGTTCGCTATTTGGTTTTCTACATTCCATTTTTGTTGGGCCTAAGTCGTTCCCTGCTGACAGAGACGGCACTACAGTACAATTTTTTCTAAACATCTAGTTAAGTTTTTCAGACTGAACTTCTTGTCGTTTATTGATTTAGCATGCTGCATTTGAAATGTGTATATGTCTTACTTGTTTCCGATGATATGCTCCATATGATGTGATGTTATTCATTTGTGGTTATTTATACTTTTTGTTATCCTCTAATCACAGACAATAATTGTCACCAAATCCCACTAAAAATGGCATGGTCATTAACAATTCATAAATCATAGGGAATGATTGTAGAAAAAACCACAGTAAACATCAATGGCACCGATCGACAAGGCCTCACCTTTATTCCTATTTCCCAAGTAAAGATGCTTTAAGGTTTGTTTAGCTCCCCAACCTTCTCATTTTCCCACTACTCATGAATGACATGTAACAAATATCTAGCAAATTGAAAACAAGCATAGGCCCATCTTCTCCTAAAGAGAAATGCGGTCAACCAAGCATAAAAAACCCCATCTCCTGCTCCATTTACAATGTAAAGATACGCATCTTTAGTACATATTCCATTTCCAAACTTGTATGTATTTATTAACTCATTTTGTACAGCTACATTTATCATACTTGCATCTCTTAGTGTACTAATAATACTATTGTATGCATGCACAGCTTCTTTTTCAAAGAGCACAAGATGGGGATATAACGGCCGTTGCGATGGTTTTTACAAGTTGGCTACGCAGTGAAAATTATTAGCACTTTTAAACAGAACACATAAATGCAACTGCAAGTTTTGATCTATTTCTCATTCTTATTTGCTTGTGCTCCGCTAAATCAAAGAATACAATCTTTATAGAATAACAGTAAACAAAGTCTTATTCAAACTCAAACTCAAACTACCCTATCTCTACTCTTCATCCTATAGATGGACAACATATGCCAGCACGTACACATATCATCTAATGTGTTGTAAATTACAAAATAACTTTCCTAAATGCTAGCTACAGAATCCTAAATGCTAACTACATAATCCCTAAATATTAGGCTATAATTTTTGCATGTCTAACACTCCCACTTAGCCAAATATTTGTCAACCAGCTTGTATCACATCGAATCCTTCTTTGCAAAACTCAAACTTATTTCTTGGTAATGCCTTTGTCAATGCATCCGCCACCATCATCTCAGTTTCACAATACTCCATTTTGATAGTGTTGTCCTCAATTTGTTCACGGATGAAATGGTATTGTATCCCTATATGTTTAACTCTCCGATGATACTTCGAATTCTTCGTCATGGCTATGCAACTCTGGCTGTCACACTTTAATATTGTTGGTTGGGATTGAGTAACCTTGATGGCCTGCAGCAATCTTCTCAACCAAATCAATTCTTTTATAGCTTGACATGTTGTTATATATTTTGCTTATGCACTGGACAGAGAAACAAATCGTTGTTTCTTACTTGCCCATGAAAATACACCTCCACCAACGATAAAACAAAACCCTGAAGTTGATCTTTTACTATCAATGTCCCCTGCTCAATCTGCATCACAATACCCAGTAAGTTGCAGAGAATTTTCTGAACTCCCACTTAATCTTATTCTATGTTTAGTTGTTCCTTGTAGATATCTAAAAATTCTTTTAACTGCTGCCCAATGTTGTGGCCCAGGATTGCTGGAATATTGACTCACAATACTTACAACATGTGCAATATCAGGTCTGCTATAAACCATTGCATACATTAGGCTCCCAACAACATTTTGATATGGAACCATACTCATATAACTTTCTTCTTCTTGTGTTTTGGGACACATGTCCAGTGAAAGTTTGTTTCCTACTTCCATTGGAGTACTTACTGGCTTGCAATTTTCCATCCCAAATTTCTTGAGAATGTTCCTAATGTACCTCTCTTGGCTAAGATTGATTTTTCTCTTCTCCCTATCTCTTAAAATTTGAATGCCCAAGCAATAATGAATCTCACCATGATCAGTCATCTCAAAATTTGCAACTAATTGAGACTTAAACAAGCCTAACATCTTAAAATCATTACTCATAATGATGGTGTCATCAACATATAAGGCTAAGATGACTAGAGACTCACCAATATGCTTTATGTAGACATTTGAATCAGCATTGCAACTTACATATCCTTCATTTTGGAGAAATCCATCAATACGCTCATATCATGCTCTTGAAGATTGTTTCAGTCCATACAATGTTTTCTGAAGCTTGCATACTAACGGTTGCTTTCCTTCTTGTATGTAGTCTTCTGGTTGTTCCATATAAACTTCTTCCTTTAAGAATCCATTTAAAAATGCAGTTTTTATATCTAGCTGATGTACATGAAGATCCAAGGTTGCTGCCACTGCTAACAAAATTATGATGGATGTTATCTTGACTACAGGAGAAAAGGTGTCATGATAATCCAAACCTGCAATTTGGGTGTATCCTTTTTCCACCAATTGAGCCTTGTAGCGGTCTATCGACCCATTAGACTTGTACTTTTTTTTGAATAACCACTTACATCCAACCACTCTCCTTCCAGGTGGAAGAATCATGAGTTCCCATGTCTGATTTTTTATGAGCGATTCATATTCAACATTCATTACTTGCCTCCAATCTGCTGCATAAATACTTTGAAGTGCTTCTTGAACACTGAGTGGTTCATCAACCTCTACACTAAGTGCATATGATTCAAATGCCTTTTGAGTGGGTTTCCGTAGTCTTGTTGATCTACGAAGCTACTGCTCTCCTTGTTCATCTCCGATGGGCTATGTGGCTGCAACTTGTAATGGTCTTGCTGGAGTAGAATTTTCATCCTCAGATTCTTCATCAAATCCAAAATCATAAGGTCTTGTTTCTGAATCCTTATCATTTTCCATCTCTGCTGATTTGTGTAAAACTGAATTTTTGTCAAAAATGACGCCTCTTCTGACTAGAATCTCATGTGTTATAGGATCATAAATTCGATATCCCTTCGAATTCAAAGTGTATCCAACCATTATACACTTCTTGCTTTTGTCATCTAGCTTCTTTCTTTCTTCATTTGATATATGTGCATATGCTATGCAACCAAAAATTCTTGAATCATTGACACTTGGCTTCCTTCCATGCCATGCCTCATAAGGCATCTTCTTATGCAATGCAGCAGTTGGCAACCTGTTTTGTATATATGTTGCACTAGAGACTACTTCAGCCCAAAAAATATTAGATAATCCACTACTCTTAAGCATGCATCTAGCACTTTCAACAAGAGTCCTATTCCTTCTTTCAGCAACACCATTCTGTTGTGGTGAATAAGGAATAGTATACTCAAGTTTGATACCTTCTTTTGCACATAAACTTTTGAAAGCATTTGAGGTATATTCACCCCCATTATCACATCTAAGTTGTTTCAAAGGTTTTCTTGATTGCTTCTCACCAAATGCTTTAAAAACCTTAAACATCTCTAATGCACATGATTTATTTTTGATAAAATAAACAAAGGTCATTCTAGAGGAATCATCAATAAAGTTAATAAAATACCTTGCCCCATTGTGTGACATTGTTTGCATTACACCGCAAATATTTGAATGTACAAGTTTCATTTTCTCCTTAGCTCATGTTGCTCCTTTCTTTGGGAAGGGGAATCTATGTTGCTTTCATAAACAACAACCTCCACACACTCCCAACTCAACTGGTAGATGCAAATTAAAATCTTCCACAAGCTACTTTGATTTTAATATTCGAAGAGAATGAGGATTTGCATGTCCGAATCTATGATGCCAAAGAACTGAATCAGATGTTTCATTATTTGTTGTTGTTAACACCATATCAGGTACTGCGGCACATAACTTGTAAAGATTGCCATCTCTGATTCCCGTAGCAACAATTACTCCTTTAACATCCTTTAGAACACATTCCTTACTGTCAAATTGTACAATTATGTCATCATTGGTAATTTTGCTCATTGATAAAAGACTTTTTACTAGAGTAGGTACATACTATACGTTTTGGATTTTCTTGTATCCACCATCTAGCATTTGCAATGGAATATCTCCAATTCCGATCATCTCACATTTGCTATCATCTCCAAGATTGACAGTCTTACTCTTGGGTGCTTATGTATATGCCATAAACCAACTACTCTTAGGTGTCATATGCTGAGTTGTTCTTGAATCTAAATACCAGCAATTAGAAACATCAGAACTTGGGGTTGTGACAACCACAAACAAAATTTCTTGGTCATTGCTTGAGGTTATGTTAGCTTCAACAGCCTTCCTTTTCTTTACCTCTTCTACCCATGCTAACCACTTTCGACATTGTTTCTTAAAATGCCTAGGAGCTCCACAATGAAAGCAATTTCCCTTATTTTTCTCCTCCTTTGTGTCTTTACCATTATTGGAGACATTGGATTGGGAGGGATGAGATTTGTTGTCACTCTTCCTTTTTGCTTTGCCCTTATATCCTGCTGAAAACAGTGTTGTAGGATTCTCATCATTCATGCCCCCATCCTTCCTTCTGATTTCTTCTTGAAGTAGTGCTGCTATTACTTTTGTCAAATCCAAATTGGATTGGGTGCTTAGCGCTACTACCAGTCCAGAATAGGATTCTGGAAAACTCCCAAGAAGTGACATAACAACATCTTCTTCTGCAATCACTAATCCACATGCTACTAATTGGTTTTTGAGAGATTTAAAATGATTTTTGAAATCTAATATCTTTTGTGTTTCCTGCATCTTTAACTGAAAAAATCTTATTTTAAGATATAATCTTGTGCTAACATCATTTGATTCATATAACTTGATCAATTGATCCCAAGCTTCCTTTGTTGATTTTACCTCATATGTAAAAGCACATTATCAATCAAAACGAGCCCTGCCTTCCTTTGACTCACACTTACTGATCAGATCTGCATCTTGGGTGGGTTTAGTCTCAGTCCCTTCAACTATATTGAGTAGATCCTTGTTCAACAACAACATCTTCATCCTGAGCTTCCAGAGATTAAATCCAATGCCTTCAAATCGTTCTAGCATCCTGTGAGGATCTCCTGCAACAAATGTGACCATATCTCTGTCTTTAAACTTCAGATACTTCTCTGCAGTAGCACTTCACCAACCGCACTCTGATACTATGAAAATTATTAGCACTTTTAAACAGAACACAAAAATGCAACTGCATGTTTTGATCTATTTCTTATTCTTATTTGCTTGTGCTCTACTAAATCAGAGAATACAATCTTTATAGAATAACAATAAACAAAGTCTTATTCAAACTCAAACTCAAACTACCCTATCTCAACTCTTCATCCTACAGATGGACAACATATGCTAGCACATACACATATCATCTAATCTGTTGTCAATTACAAAATAACTTCCCCAAATGCGAGCTACAGAATCCTAAATGCTAACTACAGAATCCCTAAATATTAGGCTATAATTTTTGCATGTCTAAAATGCAGCTCACAAATGGCACCACTTTTTGCACCCACTGGTATGTGACTCTGTTCATGCATGGGCATAAAGAAACATCTCATTCATGAAGATGACCTCCTCACTTCTCAATTTCAATGTACTACACTACAAAAACATAATGTAATAAAGTGTACATCTACATTTATTATTTTACCTTCGATCTTTTAACTCGTTAGTCTTTACTTATATTGTCAACAATATTGTACCCTTTTACTAAAGTGTAATGTTAACCCAATTTACCGCTTTTAAAGAATCTGAATATTCCTTCACCAAATGCCTTGTTTGGTAACATTATTATTCAAGACAGAAACACAAATGACTATCTACGCAGACATTTTTCCATTACATCGTAAGTGGTTACCACTGTGACCAACATGCGAATCTTTGACATGCTCGGTTCCAGATCCTATTCTCAATATGAGTGTTTCATTACACGTTATTGCAGTACTTATGCCCGTTGCCTTGGCTAATGTTTTCTCCTATTGTAGTAGTTGCATTTGTTATACATTCCTTTCACTTGGTTGATTGCCTATAACTGTGATGACTGTGATGAATACTCATGTTATAATTTTCTTGCATAATTACAATTTTTTACTGTTCACTCTTGCGATGACTGTTTTTGCTATAATAATGGCTACGCTACTTTTGTTCGGGTTTTTTTTTAAGTTTTTTTGGATTGTTTTTTGGTTGGTCCTTTGTGCGGCCGGTTTATTTTTTTCGGTTTGATTGGGTGCTGGTGCGGCTCTATTTTTGGTTTCATTAGGACCTATTGCATGCAGACACCTGTATTTGATTGCCATGTCCTGTGTTTCCCTTCATACCATGTATGGAACTAGTGGTCGCTCCCTGTGGAGCAAGATTACGCCGTAAGTGTGTGGAAGGTGGTTTTTTTTGTTGTTTGGTTTGTGTATGTTTTTGTGGGGAGGTTTAGTTTCTGCTCTGGTAGATGCCTAAATATATTGTCCGTTTAAATATGCCAGTAAAAAGATACGGTAAGGAAGCTAAAACCTTTTTCTAAAGGCTTCCCTCGTAAACGACGAACTTCATAATTCAATGATTGATGGTCCCTGCAAGAAATGTCAAGTGAAGGCAAGTTTGAAATTGTTTCATGCAAATGAGGATAAACAGTATCGGAACAATACTAAAAGATTCCAGGATTCTTCTCTTGAATCAGAGTGCATAGTTGAAGATGCAGTGGATTGTGTGAAGGTAAACATGTCTACTATTGTTTCCGCACACCATCTTTCCACAATTAAAGATGTTGATCTGGTAGTAGTGGTGAAGAATGGGAAAATTGCAGAACAAGGGAACACCTATTTAAGCAAGACAATCAATAGAGGCATATGATAATTGAAGAAGAAGCCAATGTGCTGCAATGTCATTGTGAGAAAGTTGGCATCAAGTAGAAAAAATCCTTTCCTATTGAGTGGCGAGTCTCCCACACCTAAACAGCTGGACTTGCTAGGGAGTAAGAATAGTTGATTAAGACCAATAAAAAAACACATAATGTTTTAGATTTTAGAACTCTAGATTGTATGCAAAGTGTAGTTTTATCATCATTTGGTATTATACACTAACAATAAAAGGCTTAATTTAATGAATATACTCACTCAGGTTAAAAAATGGGCATTCATACTATATTGAAGAATGCAACATGGTAGTTTGAACTTTGTAACTCTCTATAAATTATATCCAGCAATCATTTGATCTTATACAACAAAAATGAACAACACGGTTTAGTGAGACTCCAAATCACACGGGTGGAAAGATAGTCATTCACGTTGTATTGAGCAATGTAACTAAAATAATAATATTTGGTCTTTAACATACCATGAACAATATTAATAAACTTAAGGCAAGATACCTCTTCTTCGTCAATCTTGCAAAAACAATCCAGAATCTAGCATTAAAAAATTAAAACCAAAGAAGCAATATTGCCTCACCTACATAGTCCCCCATGAATAAATAATTAGTATCAGGTGCCTTGCCACCAATCCAGAAAAGCTCTACCAAATCATGGAACTACCCATGGATATCACCGCATACTGTGACCGGGCACTTCACTGGTTGCACATTCCATTCTTCAACTAAAACAACCCTGGCCTGGTCACAGAGATTCTTTACCTCCAACTCTGCCAACAGCTTGCAGTCTAAGAGCTGCTCAATTTGTCTACCCAGATCAGAATGGGAAGGCATTTCTGAGACTCGTAATACCTCTTCAACACACACAGATGTACCTAAAAGAAACCCAAACCACAGTGAGTTCATAATCAATCAGAATTCAAACACCAGGTGAATTTTTTTAAATGTGCATAAACACACACATATATATAGGCTTGATCACAAAGATATTTGAAATCATAAACTTGTATATGAAATCTTAAATCAAGACAATCAAAGAAGGCTTGGAGAATTTGTACTAAAACTGGGCACCCATAAAAACAATCTTCCAAACAAGTGAATAGGTGCTATAGACCGATTTGGACAGCCGAAAGGTGAGAAAAAGTCACCTCACCTCATCTCATCCTACATACTGTAGTACCTACATGAGGACCCACATCAAGGGTACAAATCCATTCCTACGAGATATGGGGCTGATCTTGAGCCGCCATCCAAGCACGAATACCTTCCTTCAAGAGAATTTTTTTTGTGTAGAAAGTTTCAAATTCAGGATCTTCTGCCGCAAGAATCTCCTGAGAAACAAATACGATTGCCAAAGACTGATCCTTTTGATTGAACTGAGATTTTTCCAATATAATCTTGCTAGACCAGTAATGTATGCTAAATAGTAATAGGAAAAAACAAATAATTCTGACTTCAATAACAACAACACCAGATCTCCAAATAATATCAAGTTCTTTGTAAGTTGTAACTGTCCAATAACAAGTTATTTGTAACTGGCCAATATTGGTTGCATATAGCATTAAAAATGTAACCCACAAAACAACAACCTGTCTCCAAAGTTTAATTATATCTTTCATTTTGTGCATCACTTGATCAAACACGTCTTATGTAATATGAAGACTGATCTAATATGACCATTCAAGCATTTCTTTAGTTAAGCACCTTTAATCTCATCTCAAAATTTCATGTTTTACTATTTACAGGGCATGGATGGTTCCATTTGTGATACATACATACCAAATTGTATTTATACTCAATCCCATCTCATAAATCTAAAATCTTGACATCTTAACAAAATAAGCATCCATGCTTTAGAAACAAAATTAAAATCTAAATAAAAGCATTTTGATATTCAAACTCATAAATACTGCTGCCGTATTTTCAAGATAATTCTGCAATGTAGGCATACAAGTATTATTACCCTTCTCCAAAGCAAAAATTTTAATTGATACACGTAAATGGCAGTGCCATATACAATAAGGAAAAGACAATAATAACTGTGATAATATTGTTCCAGCTCCTGGAAAGGGAAGAATGATGTGATGAACAATATAACAGCTGATATAGGAGATGTGTCAGCTGTGGATATACATGATGTTACATTAGGTGTAGTATTGTCTGTCCTTCCAGCACAGGCAATACCGTCAACAGACCAAGGGAGGATTCATACCATGGTAAACTCATTACACAACTTTTGTAGTCTTTTTTTCTTGTCTAATTTGGTTGACAAGTACCATTTGCCTTTGAAGCTGTCTCGAAGCTTGAATTTGAAACAACAAACACTGTAAAAAAACAAATCACAACATCAGCTGGTTTAATCAATTAAGGGGATAATAAGAAAGGCTAATTTCAGTTGGATTTTTGCTAGCATCATAAACTGTGCAACTTAACTAAATTATCAAAAAATATATCATTTCACAAAGCTGAAGGTGTAAATTATGGTTTCATCAAGATTCGAAATTGAATGTAATTCTGACTTACCACTGAAATATATGTCTGATGTTGAGTTGAAATCTAAATCTTTTCATGAGAGCATTCAGCAGGTCGTATCCTCAGCATCACTCCACCCAGATTTTTCCTCCCAAATTGAATGTAAATATGGGATTTTATTGGAAATTAAGACGTTTACACTGAATAATTTGTATTGTAGTTTTAGTGTTGTAAGAAATGAGCAGTAATTTAATTTTATTTATCCATTCAGACTCTTTCATCCATTCCAATCACGTGAAACAATGACACTTTCTATATTGATGTGATCACTTAAAATGATATTGTATCGGCTGCCCTACAAGCTGTTTAGAGTCTCTTCAAAATTAAATCTGAAGGATGTCAAGGAAAAGAAGATGTATAGAACATAGTCTATTTATATAAAATATTATTAGAGATTCCATTACTAAATCAATTAAATTTTTGTTTTTCAGTTGATGCACACATTCTCATATTACGAAATCTAAAATTCAGATCGCAGAAATGGACATTGTATAGCGATCTTGGATCTATTAGGAGATATTAAGATAACAAAGCAAAATGTTTATTTCCAGTTAGTGGGGTAAAGAGTGATGTTTATTTAAATGATTTTTTAATACCTTTAAGTAAACATCTACGTTGATATCATTTCTTTTCAAATTTTCAAAAACTTTTAAATTATATATTCTTCTTAAAATTACTTCTATGTCCTTCAACCATCATTCATTCATCCATCCTAATCATGAGAAATGACAATTATCCATAGAAACCACTACTCTTTATATTGGTGTGATTACTGTATAATGATCTGATGTGTACCATATCCTGCTCCTCTTACACTGAGGTGGGCTGTTGTAAGTGAGTTATTACAGGCATTAAACATGTGATAAACAAGTCAAATTATCTGCAGTAGTAGAGTGGCTGATTAGTATTTAGTATTTATCAGCAGGTGGTATACAACCAGGGCTGCAATGCATTACAAAGAATGTATAATCTATTTTCTCAAAAAAATTATCTATTTAGATAATTAAAAAAAGATAGAGCTAGAAATGCATTGATACAGAGAGTCCATACAGGCACTTAATCTAATGAGCATGGAGAACGAATTAAAAATTGTGACAAACTAAACTGCCAAATACATAAACAGAGTATCTCTTACTCTATCTGTATCCAGCTAAGATAACACCACCCCAAAATTAAGACCTCTGCTACTAATACTAATTGCAGTTTTTCCAAAAAAATTGGCAGTAAAGGATATCTTCTGCATTAAATGATAAAATACCCATAAAATATGATTATACAACATTTACATTATGGTTAAGTTGTATGCCTGAGTACATGTAATTGGTTTATGTCAGATATAGCCAGCACAGAAATAACCAAAATTTTGCCCAACAGATGGTTTTTGGGGAATAGGCGAATTTGCTCATTTTGGATTATATTAAAGATTTTGATGATGCCATATTTGAATTACCAAGCGCAGTCTGTAATTTTTGCAGCACCTCTTTTATAGAGCAGAGTAAGAGCTTCTCTAAATGGACCTTTACTTGCTTCCAATTATGATAGACAAAGCTTTATGTATCTTTGGATTATGATTAATGTTGATTACATTGCTTTATCTGCCTATTCATTATGTGAGAGAGACTTGATGAAAAGAAAGAAGGTTGAATTCCATACACATGAATAATAGTTACTTGAGAGGAGTTAAAGATATCTCTGAATCCTTTGAAATGATGCATGAATTATATACGCGATCTTGTTTGAGCGTGAATTGATAACCTTGAAATAGAATCGGGGAGAGATGAGATTAAGTGGCATGATGGTTTTTGGTTTACCTTTGTTCTGTTTGTTGAATGGGGAAGAGAGTAGAATTTAAGGGTGAGACTTGAGAGAAGGGATTATGCTTTCCTCCTCTCCCTCTTGTGTCTAGTGAAATTTAGAGATGGTTCCGTGTCAGTAAAACTAATGGTTTTACTTCAGAGGATGTCTTTAGGTATTGTGTAGTTGGAAATTCATTTCTAGCTCGACATTCTTTTAGTAACTGTTTGTATTCAAGATTACTTAAATGCAAATGATGAATTGAAAGCCTCCTGCATCCATACTGCATACAATGGTTGGGTTGATTCTTGTGAAGATGTGTCTGGATCCCTTTTGAAGCTATAATGCCTTTAAAAAATGCAGATCTCAAAGAAGATTATACTTAAAAACAGAGTGGTATTGTGTAGCAGATAGGAAGAGAGAGATAAGGAGAGGACTGTATGGAAACCAGAGCTTTTGGAATGCATTCAGATTGGGCCTTGGATGAGGATTGAAGCAGGCTTAAGATGGAAATTGGCAACAGTTATATAGAAGATAAGTTCAATTAATGGATTTCAAGAGTAGGTGAAAACTTTCGTTTGTGCATACAGAAGCATCTAAACCGCTCTAGAGTTTTGCAAAGCTTTGACTTTGAGATGTGGATGGTGTTTTAGCCTTGATGGAATGCCACAGTGTTTATATTTTCACTGTCTTTCTAAGAATATAATGCCACCTGGTGTTTACATCTCGCCCTAATAAATAAATATATAATGTTCGGTCCCGCGAGCCTGGTTATTTTTAGAGATTTGGATAGTAAAATAACTATTTTGTTGAGAAGGAATAGATTGAATCGCTTGTCATGTAGAGGGTTAATTTATTGTTTTTTTTTAATCTTTTGTTATATAATGGTAGAAATAATGGTGTATTGTAGGAATTTGAACCCACCATGGATCTGGGCACGTATTGTAAAACATGGCTCGTAATTGAACAAAAACCTTGAGCTCGTTTTGGTGGGGCATGAGCAACAATGAAATCCCATTTCAGAATGCAGCTAGAGGTACAAAGATCTCAAACAGTGAGATCTACACATGTTGGAAAACCAAGGAAATCCACTCACACAGCCCAAAAAGTAGAAGATACATAGTTTTGTCGGAAAGAAAAGTAGCGGCCATAGTTGAGAATAACCAAAAAATAGATTTTCCAGGCCATAATATCCAGAGTTTTTTTTCCTGTAGACAAAATGCCTTTGTGGGATGCAAGGTAAAGAACTACAATCATTAAAACATTGCGATTTACCAAAAAAAACTGTAGATGAAAAATGTAACAGATGAAAATAAAAATTGTAGACAAAATACCTTGATGAAATGGTAGGTAAAGGACTGCAATCATTAAATTGTTGTGATATATGTTTAAAAAGAAAATTGTAGATGGAAATCCTGAAAATGATGTATTGTTGAAGACCGCAATGATTTGTTTTTTGGCCATTTCTCTACAGAAGCGGGAGCAGAGGAAATGTTTCGGTGCAATGTAGTAGTTGTCCGTTGGACTGTGTTGACTGGTGTAGCCATTGTCAAATAAAAGACCTGGGATCAAACCCCGTGAAGCTAAGACCATCATAAATATATATAAACCATCAAGCTTATAAAAGCATTGCAAGATAGTTTTGAGTATATTATTTCAGTTCCTTTGGCATACAAGATTGGGTCAATTTTAAGTTTAGAAACAACTAACACTGTGTTATCCACAAATATTGTTTGAGATATCAAGAAACCAAATAAAAGGAAAACTGAGCAAAATCAGTTTACTTTCCTGGATGCACTAGTTTCGAGAGCGATGGTGATCCTCAACAACAAAGCTTAATAGCATAATCTGGGAAACACTAAATGCAATATAAATAGTTTGCACGGATTTACTCATAAATTTAAATGGAGCAGTATATAGAAAATCGTATGTTACCAAAAGCTAGCATTAATCAATAAACATAAGTTACACAAGTAAACAAGAAACCACATAGTTTGGGGTATGTACAGTGGGGGTTTTGTTGTTATGGGGAGGGGGTGGATTTATAGAACTGTATGTAAAAATTTTCTCTTAGAATGTGGATGGTGTCTTCGCTGGCTATGGATGATTGCTGCAGTGCAATTTGTGCTTGTTGTAGTTCTTGTTGGGTATGCAGCATTGCAGAGATTGCAGTGTCATCTACAGTTGTGGCTTCCATGCACTGTTGTTCGACACATTCAGATAGCAACTATTGTATGCGAGTACAATTTTTTGTAATTCGCGCTGCTACGGTGTCGAATGTGGTTGTCATGTTTAAAGTCCCTGTAAAAGGGGGAGGGTACGCAGTTCCTATTTGGCTCCTAATAATCAGATTTTCTCCATGACTGTAATTAGTTTGTTTACAATAAAGTTTAGAGTATTCTGCATGGTGTGGGTGTGTTATAGCGTGCTCAGTTTAATTTAAAGATTAACTTTGAAAAGTATCTTTGCATTTAACTTCCATGTCAGCTATTTGTGATAACTTTACTCCAGAATTATAGATGAAGTTGAATAGATTGTTGAATGTTTTGAAATGTGGAGATTCAATTGGATTATAAAGCATGTAAGCAATCATTAAGCACATTATAACACAACATTTGATTTGAAACAACACTTTATTTATAAACCACATTCAAGCAATGTTTGTGTAGCATATATACAAGCCAAAAAACCAGACACCTTTACTTGTGCTGGTACTGAAAAGAGTAGATATGTACAGGGTTTGAGGAGTAAACATAAGTATGTTATGTAGAAGATGGAATGTTTTTTTTATGGGCTACTGTTTTCTGTAGGCTATTGTTTCTAGGGCCCTTTTAGAAGGTAAGAAGTGAATGCCTTATTTAGTAGTTTTTGAAACATGTCGTTATAACCTTTTGCTTTCATTTTCTTTTGTGCATTTTGGGCAGCTACAATTGTTTGTTGCAATGTTTGTTGTGCCTCTTCAATTTTCTTTTGTGTGGAGTACATCTTTGTAATGGTAGCTTCATCCACTGTTGCAGCCGTTTGGTACTGGGAGTCCCCATATGCGCATAGCAGGGATTCCAGAAGATTGGCATCAGTGGAAAATGTTGAGTGTTTTTTGTATTTAATATTATTTTGTACATTTGTTTAAAAATTAATTTCTATTATGATAATTGTTAAATTTATGATATACAACAATGTTTCAGATTTTTGTTGTGCATTAGTACACTCATCCATCCTTGTGGCAGTTTTTAATGGAGAAATAAAAAACCTCTTCGACCCACTTTGTGGCTTAAGAAAAGGGGACTCTTTAAGCTTGTAACTATCATCATCCTCGGCAAGCTTCCCTCTAGACTGTTAAACTCCAATAGGGAATGGACCAAGAATTCAATGCCTACAAGTCCAGTATCTTCTTTATGAATGTCCCAGTTTGACGGAAAATGGTAATTATCTTCATCGTACAATTCAGCGAAGGGTTTTTCCTTATGAAAATCTTAGGCTTCCGACTTAAGTTGTCGCATGGTATGTTGGATATGGTCCATGGATATGTTTTTAACATTTTGGAATTTAGTTGGAACGGCTACCTAGCTTAGCATGGCTATGAATGTGCTAGTCTTCAACACCACTTGCAATTTGTAAACACATGGATTAAATACATTTTCCTAGTACACCCACATAGTGCTGCAAAAAGATAGAAAATGGAATTTGTTTCTTTTCCAATCTGCAGATGCTGCCTATGTTCCAAGACTTGCATATGTATCGAATTATTTCTAGACTGATGTCAGTTGAAGCGTGGCTTCTGATGCTATTTATGTAGACAACTAACTCTGATTTAACAAAATGGTGCCAGAGATATGCTTGTTTCTTCACAATCCAGACCATGGAGACATTGAAATATGATCTGACCATGGAAGCAGGCATACTAATCTATGTTCTTTTGTTCCTCTTCTAGTTTCCATTTGTTTGATTTGCTAATTGATTTTGCAAACATTCCTACCAGGGTTCAAATGAAAGAGGTTGGATCTCAAGCGACCTCATCAATCTTGAGGACAGTGTTAGGAGCTTCAAATGATCTAGATGCTTCAATTTCTCCCGATCCTTTGCCAGGGGCACATTCTCATGGGAAGACTCTTCATAGAAAGAAACAAGGAGATGATACTAAAGCTCAGCCAAGTCCTCGTATTGTTGGAGGCACACTAAAGAGTGTTGCCACTGTTGGTCGTCAAGGTTTTGGTCTTCAAGATAAGGTTTCTTACTCCTTCAAAGTTTAGGAGTTCTTCTAACCAAAGTGTGGTACCTGTGGAAAGGTAGCAAGTATACCTTTCTTGGTATTTTTATGTCCTATACACTGGACTCTATGTTAAGCGTAACTTGTTTTTCTTTTGCTTTAGTTAACACTTTCCTTGCCTGATGTGTGATTTTCTATTGTTGTTTTCCTTTCTTTCGTCCTGAGATTTAATAATTGTAATGTTCCCACAGCTATTATCTATATATACTACTGGTAATACAGTGCCAATCCCATTTTCCTTCCCATCATTTTTTAGCTTAAGCATTGATACTACAAGGCCTCTAAACAGGCTTGAAAAGTAGTTATGGTTTTGATAGTTTGAACCACTTAGAGGAACTTAGAACAACAAATTAGATGATAAATAAAGTACCTGGCAGCATCAAACAAATTGGACATGGAGACATCCACAGCTAAGGGAATGTTGGCTGGGTTTTAGTAAATGCTAAACCTCTGATGCTCAGTGGTTAAAAATTAGCTGAGCTAAAATTTGCAAAGTGTTTGAGAGAATAAGAAATTGTCTCATTCTTTCACTTGGTCAAAATCTTTACGCGCATCTATCAAAACTCTGCTAATCTTATTCTAAGCAGCCCAGCATTTGAATGGGAGATTCTTACTCTTCATCTGCTCTTTGACACAGTGATTGAACAGGTTAAATTGCATTCTAGTATGTACCCTAACACTATAGCTCCAGGGTCTACAAATGCATAGAGTAATGTCACGAAGAGAACCCATTATAAGGGAATCCACAGACATTCAACCTGGAAAATAGCCCTAAAACCACCCAAAGCCAAAGAAGAGATACCAAAAAAAGAGCAATTCTAGCCAGCGTTAGAGATATCACTTTCCATTTAGAAGTGTGTTAGATCTTCTATGTAATATTTTTATTTATTTTTTACGTAATCAGTACCCTAATTTTGGATTAATTAGGGTCTTCAGAAGCATTTTAGCTGTTTGAAGGTTTCCGCACCTTATTTCAGAAATTATGGAATAAAACGCACTGTTAAAACATTAATTCCTGGTCTAAATTTAATCTTCCTCAGCTTGAGTGCTCCTCCCAGCATCAGGTAGTATCTTCTCCTAAAATATCTTATTCAAGGGGTGATCTCCTCCCAGCAAATTTTATTGCTCTAATTCCAATAACATGTTCCCTAATTCTGCTAGTGTGTTCCCTTATTCTACTAATTTGTACCCGAATTGCACTAACACCACTAACGTGTGCTCAAATACCATTGGTGTATGCTTTCCCAATGTGCCAGAAGTCTGTGCCTTCTTATCTCAAAATACGCAGCTCCCTGATAGGGTGGGGAATGTAATCAATCTTTAAGTGTTGCTCTTGAACCCCCACCTTAAAATTTTTAAACCGGGGCCTTGGTTTTGCTATTACCCAAAAATTTATTCCAAATAAGGAGATCATTGTTAACCTTGAATTAAACTGTACATAATTATTTATTTGTTTGACTTGCCTGAGTGGGCTGTTTCAGAAGTCTACCAAACGGTCCATGAGACCACATTTCTTTGAGGCATTCTATCAAACAGTTCATGGACCTTTTCAACAAATCCATTTTGTGCATATCCTGCAACCATGGCATTTGATCAAACACTTCACGTGCCTTGTCTATGCTTTCACATTTAGCATACATTTGTGCCAGGCAGTTGCAACTACATCAGTCAAAATTCCTCTATCCATTATGCTTTGACGGATGTCCATACCCTGTTCCAAAGCTCCCATTTTGGCACAGGCAGCGATGATGCTAACAAAGACATTTTCAAAAAACCCATTTTGGGCATATCCTGCAATCATTACTGTCCACGATACCACCATTTTGGCACAGGCAGTGAGGATGCTGACAAAGATTGTGGAATTTGGCCTCACATCTGCCAATTGCAATTGCATGAATGTTTCTAAGTAATTATAAGAGGCATTCTGTCGAACAGTTTACGTGGCTTGTCTACGGTTCCACATTTTGCATACATGTCTACCAGGACAATTGCAACCACATCTGACAAAATTCCTCTACCCTCTATGCTTTGATGGATGTCCATATCCTGTTCCAAAGCTCCTATTTTGGCATAGGCTGGGAGTATGTTCGCAAATGTAAACTGATCGGGTTGAAGACCTGTTTCTTGCATATGGTGAAACAGTGTAACATTGCAGAGGATTTAACCAGCGTATCAGAATCATAATCATGCTCTTAAACGCAAAGATTGTATTAGAAATTGTAAGCTTAACAAATCCTATTCATGCAGCACTATCAAGGTGCTCCTACTGCATGTCCCAGGTAAGTAGTATTTTGGGTTTAGGGCACGTCAATGAATGATACCCTAAAAGAAAATAAATAGCATTGAACATGAAAAAATAGCAAAACAAACCTGTGCACTGAAGGTTTGAAACAGGGGCGGCAGAAGCAAAGTGATAACAGACAAGAATAGAAGAAACCACACATGCAAGTGGAGACCATATTGAAGGGTTTGCAATAATCGACAGGGACAGCTGCAGCCAAAAATGGACACGCAGATCACCAAAGAACCAACACGCCGGCACTCCTTGACAGGCAGGTCAAGCAGGAGGATCGGATGACAAGCAGCAGGAAGCTGCACACCGTCGTCGTTGGAGACCGAGTGCACTATAGCCACGCCTCCGGCGTAATTATATTTTTCCAAATGCTTTAGACAATGGACAATACATGCATGATCAAGTTTTTTGTTTTTTTGAGTAAGCTTTATAGTATTTCATGTTTTTTAGGTGTTCTATAATGGTAGGGAGATGTTAATATTTAATTTTAAATTTTATACTAATAATAATAATGAGTTGGTAATATTTAGTTTTTAATTTTAAACTTAATATTAAGTACATTATTATTTTTTTTAAAAATTGCTTGTGGAAAGAAGATAAAATAAAAAAGATTTAGTCATTTTTTTAATCTTTTAAAAAAAGACGTTTTAGATCTAATTTTTTTATTATCCATAAGATTAGATAAAGTTTTTTGAAGTATACGTACTTGTTATTTTACTCACATTTACGATCAATTTCATATGTGAAGAAAAAATACAAATTTAGAATTTAATTATGTTGAGAGGAGTTCTTACAATGACAATTTTGTAGTGTAATGATACGAGGAGCTCACTTTTAATTTTTGAGATTAAATTTGATGTTTATTTGATCGAGACTTTTTCTTTTTCATTGGAGAGGTCAATCGGAAAATAGTAATATTGTGGCCATATGGTAATGATCACAATTAGGAAAAACAACCAAAAACAATTTCATCATTCTCACTATTCCAAATAGAATATGTGTGATGAAAAGCACCAATGTAAATGCTGAAAGGGGTGAAACACGGGGGGGTTCATTAACTAGGCAATATCCTAGCACGTGGGTTCATAATGAGGTAATTAAAATTAATAAAAGTAAAGTCAATATATTGGTAGACATGAGGAGGTGAAAGGGTTTAATTTATTCATATTTTAAATCAGGTATTGGGGGTAGGTTAGATAAGCGGGCCAAAGGAAAGTGAGTTTTAATTTTAATATAAAAATAAAACATTTGAACCCTAGTTTCTAGAACGAAATACCTTAACATTGCAATTTAATGAGTGTGGTCATAAATTTAAATTATAATCTCTTTTTGAATAAAGAAATCTCAATTATGAGATTCTTATCCAAGAAATAATAAGATGGTATAAAACTAGGATTGAGTATGCTTTTCAACACAAGTGATATTATTTCACCATCTTAATTATTTGAAGAACTATTAATAAATGATTAAATATTTACATTTATAAGGTAATTTGTAATAGGTCTCAAATGGCTTCAAACTATATTTCAAGAGAAAATGCATATTAAAAAAATGAGTGAGAAATATGATATATTTTTTGTTTAATATATTAGGGTAGAAATAAAAAGGGGTAGATAAAATTATTGTGGAAAAATGGGAAAGGTACACGGAAAAAATAGGGGGTATTTTCATTTTATTAATATAACGGGAGGGGGTATTATCAATTGAATAACTAGAGGTAAAAAATAGAATTAAGGGTATTCTTTAATACCCTTCGAACGCACGTGTTATACCATACTTTTACTAAGTGAACCCCCCGTGGGGTGAAATATGGGAGGAGCGATCAGAAGCACTAGTGGTAGCCAGGGAAGTGACAACCAAAGCAATAGGGGGTAGCGGTAGAAGTGGTAGAGTTTGGTGTTCCATTTTCCCGTGGATAGATTATTTACACAATGATGTAGTTAAATTGATGTCATTTCTCACCACTCATTAAGAAATTGGTACTCAATGTAATAGAGTTCTTTGGATATTTGTACTGGTACCATTCAAAAGCTAGAGGAAACTTCATACACGTTAACACAAGCCACCATTGTAATCGAGCATACATACCAAATCGTGAGCAACAAAGCCTATGAGCAGTACTACAGTCGCAAGCCAAAGATACACAAAAAATAGAACATAGTTGTAATCACCTGCACAGGTATTTCTCCATGTACATAGATATATACCCCTTGCCATCATGTAATTTACAACTTACTATTGTACCTACTACCAAAAAAATAAACCTTCACAATGTAGACACATATACCTATCATGTTAGGCCACAAATATAGGCGTTTTCTACTTGCTTTCCTCATTGTGGTTTATTAAAACAGAAACAAATAAAAAACAATTTCTGCCATGTTTGTATGGATTTTGGGGCCTTCAATTTTCCCCATTTTAATTTGGATGTTCCATTTTAATTATATACATACATACGTATCGCGAGTGTTTTTTTTTCTATTTTTGAGTAATATAACGGATTTTTTAGAATCTTTTAAAAGGTAACAAAATCTGTAATCTTATATGGGAATAACACCGTGCAGAAATAATCAGTCGCCACCTTTAAACGACATGAGGCTACTTCTACACTATAAATGTGCCTTTTCTACATGTTGCTTCTTGTAAAATTGTAAATTTCCAATTCGTTCCTCCCAAATCCAATAAAGAAACTTATGTGTGGGAATTTTAATGCAAGAAACTGCCATAAGACTTTAGAGATGCTCCCTTTTGTAAGTGTACAAATACCAATGCACAATTCTGCTTCACATGCTACCAACACTACTTCTCTGTATCATTACATTTACCTCCTTTATGTTATTAAAAGACCACATTATTTTTGTTGCACATAACAACACTAAAAAAATTGTAATAGTAACCAATGGAGTATCATTGCTCCCCCTAAAGGTGCAAGTGCTAGTTTTAGTTTGAATAAGGGTAAATCGTAGTGATATGGTAATGCACCCACTTGATTGTCTGTATTATGCACGGTACCTCTCACATATTAAATTAAGAGCCCATATAAATATAAAAATATAGAAATGAGTCTCCACCTTGCTCTTCACTACCCTATCATGGATGCCTATTTTGAGCCCCACCATCAGAGGCGTTTCATGCCCTAGAAAACTTAGGCAGTTGCCTAGGGTGCCAAATAGAGAGGGGCACTTAATTTTTTTTAAAAAAATCAAGTTTTAGCCTCTGAGCCTCAGATTGGCTTTACCAGTTTGAACCACGAACCAGTGCAAAGAAGAAAATATATATATAAAGACTTAGTTAAACACTGAACAACCAAAAAGCTTTTTATATGCACACTGAGCACTTGCAAGTAAGTAAATGTCAACTATCTCTAGATCAATTTTTGAGATTCCGTTCAGTCACTCAGTGTTTAAGTAAATACTTAGTTGACAAATTTTAAATGCAAATGCAAGTTTTGGGGATCGCATCTATCTTCATTGCTAGAGTTACTATCAATTTTCAGCTCCATATCATACCTGTTTGGAAGCGGTTATGCAAATTTAGGGCTAACGCTGCAACAACATTGACAAATAAGCACAGAGATGGATATGGGTCACTTTTTAGGGAAGGAAGTGCGTCACTACTCAATTCTATTATCAATCCCACTTTCTTGTATTTGCCTCACCAAGTGAGAAATCAATTTAATGCGGCTCTGCTTTCCAACAAGGCAATGATTGTGCGGGCTGCCAAGTTTAAGTCTGCCAACGAAGGTCATTTGATGCCTTAAAATGCATCTTTCTTCTTTTCTTTTCATGTAATTGCTTTCTCAAGTAGATGAGATGCCTCCATTTTGTTGTCATAACTAGCTTGCATAATAATACTAGTACTTATTCGTTGCTTGGATACTTGTGTTAAAATACTTTGCTTTGCTTTTCTTTGCGGCTTTACCAATTGCCACTTTCCAGGCTGCACAAAATTCAAATTGTAATTTACAATTTATTCACCGAATCACCAACCCGTAAACGAAGAAAAATTTAAAAGTTGTTGCAAGGCATAGTGATTCAGGGTTTAGCAAACTTGAACAGAACCTGAACAACAGAACAAGTATGATTTATGAGTCATGATCTTGTACATGTTTTTGTTTATAAGCACAAATTGAAATTCTCCTAGTAGACTGTAGGCTATTCCTGACTCCTGTGGCTATAAGTTTGTAATGTTGTTTGTTTAAATTGATACTGCAGTAGGCCAATATTCTCAAACCTGGTCCCTTTTCCACTAGACCACTACCTAAACTTTGTTTGTGAAGAAAAATCATGGGGGTGGGGGGTGTCCTCTCCGAATACTGCCTAGGGTGCTTCAAAACCTTAATTCAGCCCTAGACATGGAGCCGAGCCCCAGGTGCAATTACATTGAAACCGAGTCAAGCTACTCCTTGCAAACCCAACTAGCTCTATATGGGCATGATTCATTGTTACAGCCATTGACAACGAGCTGAGTCAATTAAAAAAGCCCTTGGCAAAGTGGTTGAGTCTTTTCCCCCGAGCTAGGATGTTACACGTCTAGAGAAATATATTCGAGGCTGAGTCCTATAGTGCAAAAGCAAGTCATGAAGTGGCATTGAGCTCATCCCATCAAGCCCATATCTATGGAAACTAGGTCGTTCTCGTAACAGCATAAGGAGCTTGAATACATAGTTGGCTGGGTGGCCGGTGGATGAAACATCCATATTACAAATGTAAGAGGATCAGATTGATTTCATGGAAGGATTTCTCGCTGCATTAAAACTAAGTTCCTGTGAGCCAAAGAGCTCGACCTCAAATGACCGCATACATGTGACGGTCTCGTGCATTTCACGTAGGGGAAACTTGAGTCAGTGGATGGTCGATGAATAAAGGTTAAAGCTCGCCATGAAGGATTCATGGGCCAACTTGGATTTTGGTGGAATCCATCCTTCACCGACATTGTGCAGGAACTAACCAGGTCAAGTCATGCGTCGCCATGAGGAAATAAAGCTCCAAAGAGACCTGACGAGTTTTTTTTTTTAGCAAACTACTTGGGCTTGTTTGTAAAAGGACTTCCACACTAAGAGCATTATAGAAATGGGAACGAGTCAAACCAGGGCTCGAAGTAATGTGCACACAAACCAGCTCAAAACGGGGACATCGATTTGATGGAAAGGGCGTTACAAGTAAGAAAGGGGCAATACTTAGAAAAATCGGTGAGTTCACCAGATAGGCCATGTGGTTGAATCAGCAAAACACGTACCAAGTGGCTTAAAACACTTGGGACATGAGTACACAAAAGAGCTGGAAATACCGTGGAGAGTTATGCGGGTGATGAGAAGTTAAACGGCCCGAACGACTTAAACAAGAAGAGACTCGGAGTGGCTCGCAAGATCAATGCGGAAAATTCGGATTTGGAAGGCCCGAATTACACTCGGTCCATTTGTGCAAGGAAAAGCCAAAATTGCCGCATATATTTATGCGGGGACAATGGGTATAAATGGCCTAGGGTGAGTTGGGATGCCCTGGAAAAGTATGACTTCGCCATAGTAGACACCAAATTTGGGTCACACTCTCCTTAGTCCCCTTTCAATCAGTTAACAAAACATGTTCACCTAACCATGACCCTTTTACCCCACCTCCATATTAATTTAATTACTTATAATTGAATTAATGCCCATCCTCACATTATTTATTAATTTTATTATTTTAAATTAAATTAATTCACTCCTCACCTAGCAACATCACCTAGACACTTCACCATGGTCTTATTCTTGGTCTATTAATTAACTAGGACTGAGTCTCCACTTATTTTAACCAACTGTGACTTAGTCTAACCGTAAAATTAAATTCCTGTTCTTTCTCTAACAACATTCCCGCTTATCTAAGTGATAACCATCACTTGAGACCCAGACTGAAAAATAGAGCATGCAAAAAATAGCTAAGATCTGTTATTGTTGGTAAACCTAGGATTTCCTGCCTTAACTTACACTGGTTATCTCTCAACCAATGCCAGTCACCCTAACTATCGTCGGTTACCATTTATACAATTTTGCAACCTTTTTCCTAGGTTGGTCACTTCGAGTTTTGAGAGAGCTATCTGTATTCAAACATGAACCAAAGATTTTCTCAACATCCTGACGAGGGAATACACTGCACCACAGCCCCAAACAAACACTTAAGACTCGTCCACCGACATTAGCATTCACATAAGCACTCCAGGAAGCATTTCCACGGCACTGACCATAGTTTTCTTCACGGATTGAAAATTACCTTCTTCACCAACCGGGCCTGCAAATACAAGTGTGTTGATTTACATCATTTCTGTACTTACTTTACAGGTTGTTTATCTTTTATTATTAGATCTTGTTCTTCCCTATATTCCTCCATTCCCACTTTCCTGCCAAACTACCCAACCTTCAACCCACCACCTTCTACCTCTTTGTATTTGACTTTTAGGCACTCTTGAGCCTTCCTAGCATTTTTACAAATCTAGCCATCCTACCTCTATTCTCTGTGCAATCACAGAGAAGCCCCCTCACAGCCGTTAAATATGTATTAAAGAGTGGCTAGATGTTTTTTTTGTAATTTCTTTCTAGATGCTATAAATAGAGAAAGAAGCCTACGGGATAAGGGATTGGAATTTTTTGGCAACCAACTATTGTATTTTGGGCAGGATCACCGCCCTGCCTGGGCAGCGGTTCCTAAAAAACTATATTTATTTAATTACCTCTATTTTTTCCCTACTAACACCGGTTACCTTAACCATCGTCAGTTCCCCTCTTCACCGGCATTGTTCATCCCCACCGACGTCGGTTACTGTATATCTCCTATCAAAATTTCACTACATTGCCCTTAACACCCTATAAACCTCATATAACCTTGCCAAATCCTGGTACCCCACCTATGACCTCACCAAAGACCTTCCCAACTCTCTATGTAGACACAGGGAGAGCCTAAACACCTATTTCTGACATTCTTCCATTCCCACAGAAACCAATATTGGTCATCTCAAACCGACATTGGTCATAGCTAAACCGTCATCAGTCATACCCTGATCGACATCGGGCTTTGTGTCTGGTAGATTTTCTTAGACCAAAAAGCCTCCTAATCACCCAAATCAACCCCAAATTGCACTAGATCTTACCCAAACCCTGCATGTGACCCTCAAACCACTTGCCCTGCCTGCAACCTGACCCGAGACCTTCATCTGCTAGTTATTGAGCATTTAATTGGATTAACATTAATAGTAAATCTGAGATATCTAAATTAGAACACTAGTGTTAGACTCTTTTGTTTGCATGTTCATATATATATATCAGTGGATTGACAACCGTCGAGTAAGTATCACACTTTCTGGATCTAGCTCACACTAGGCAATCCACTAACCTTTTGCTATTGACTATATTTTGTGGTCTTATTTTGTATTACAGGGAGTTCCTCCTAGCCAAAACGAATCTCACACAATCAGTTTGGATCAGAAATCAGAACGCGCACACTCAACCTTCAACCAACAAACAATAGGTATTCCTCCTTGGCCTTCTAGCCTTTATTTGTTTCATTATATACAACAATCTGGTGAAACATTTTGGCATGCCCGGTGGGACCCATTTGGGGTTCTTTTGGATTTATTCATTCCTAGGTAAAAATAATTGTGTGTTTGTTTCCTTTTGAAAAGTATTCACATTAAGTTTCTTCTATGGAATCTTCTCCTTCTTTCTATTGTCTAAAAGAAATTGTTTTTTTGGTGCTTTAAAAGGAACACGTCTTCTTTTCTACTGCATTACATTAGTGAAAGAGAATTCCTCTTCGTGTTCTCTATTTGCTACATCGAATGTAATTGTGGATTTGGTCTTAAAAAATTTGCATTTCATTCTGGTTTGTTGCATTGTAGTTCACATTAATTGAGGGCACCTTATACGCTAGAGGTCATGTCGAGATGATGGTTGACTAATTCAATCATAGTTCACTTTACACACTCTCTATACCAAACCACTTAAATAATTTACACATCTTCTTAAACATCATCCTACCTGGAAGAAGTTTTCTATGATCACACTATCTGAGGATTGATAGTGGGCACCCAGCTGGTTTCTCTATCCAGTTATTATCTTAGATAAAGTACTGCCCCCGCAAGAACTTTACCTGAAACCATCCTTAGATCTTGGCTTTTCATAGGGAACCTTCTATTGAACCAAAAACTATGTTCTATTCACAAGTCAACCGAAAATAGCATAAGCTAAAACATAAAATTCACCCATAGAATTTCATGTTTGTTAACTTTTACTTGATTTTTGTTTTGAGTTATGAGGCTGTATTATCCATTCTTTTCTTCCTTCCATACTCTGTAATAATAGTTGGTGTATTCTGACTATTTCTGAGTGTGTCAGGGTTCATCATCACCATACTCAGGTTTATGGGTTGGTATTTTATCTAATCTAAGTCACAAAAGTCTAGTTTTTCCATCTTTTCAAATTTCACATTGACTAGCATCGTTCCAACGACCGTCATCAATTTACCAAACCGTTGTTGGTTACCTGCTTTTGTTGGTCATTTTACCAAAAATAACACTCACCACATTTTCTGTTCTTTCTGAGGTTCCTAAGACACATCATCATAACCTTGAGTCTTTGAAATCACTGTAAAATCCATATTTTACCTCATTTTCATCACTTATTAGCACATTTATCAAACTTTTAGTCATTCCACAATAACTAGTATAAGTTCTCCAAACTATCATCAATCACCCTCTATCACCGTCATCAGTTAACCCAACCATCGTCGGTTCTTGTGTTTTAATTTTTAATTAAAATAGAGACCATTTTTACATCTCGGAACATATTCTATCCATTCCCTTTGTGCCTTTGTGTCATTTACAGAGATCAGATTACCAATTCTATGGTAACTCACATGGTTTTGACTCGTAACCAAGTTAACTCCCTTGTGATCCACGCTAGCATTTAGCCGCTCTCGCCTAGCCCATCAACACCTTCCATTTTATCCCCTATGGATCCCACTCAGCCCATTATCATCTATACCAGTGACAAGGAATTCATAAGACTCCTTGACCAGAACCCCGTTGCCTTACAATAGTATCTCACCGATTCATCCACCAGGGATTCATCAGGACAATTAGTATATGGCATGCCTATGTCCATTCCTCCTTTCCTCGCCCCCACTTCAACGTCAACTACTACTAGCTTGGCCTTACTGTCTTCTACCTTACCACCTATAGTATCCCAACTAGACCCCACATCATCTATATCATCTACACTTATGACATTTGTCCCTCCCATGGTGTCAACCATTCCTTCATCAGCCACCTTGAGCATAGCCCCATCTGCACCTGCCACCTCATATATACTCATTGTATCGCAGCCACCCATGGTATCAGAAACCCATACTCCCTTCTAAAACATTGTCTTCTCTATCCCATAGTCCCTACCCCCAATCACTACAAGGGTCGTTACATCCACCCACCTACTTACACGTATCACCAATAACCTCCTATCTCGTCTATCACCTATTTGGGGTATTTTCCACCTACCTCTATTCCCTCCTCACAATTCTCATACTCGGCACCACCATATATTGGGATTTCTCCTTCATCATACATTCATCACCTACCCCCTTATACTGTAGGGGGTGCCTAGTCATCACAACCTACCAAAAACCTTATTAAAATGATGATGGAAAATATGCAAACATTGGAAGCATTGGTCTCCAGCTCCTTTAACTCTTTAAGATACGATGAAATCTGCAATGAGACCATTCATCCATCCATTCTCATTCTCCCATACCCTGTGTGTTGGGAAATTCCCAAATTCAACCAGATCAACAACATAGAACACACAGAGCAACACTTGCAGTCTTTCAAACATGGGTGTTATCCAATCACTCATGATGACACTCTACTCTTGCAGACATTCCCAATGTCCTTAATAAGACATGTGTTGGATTGGTATAGTGGTTCACCTAGACATTCCATTTACTCATTCAACCAAGTGGCTCAAGCCTTCTTGGACCATTTTTCAATCAATATCATCAAGAAGGCCACCATGAATGACTTGTACTCATTACGACAATGTGAAGACAAATCTATCGTAGATTTCCTCGCTCATTGGCAAAGCCTCATCAACCATCTTGCATTCCAACTTCCTCAAACTGAGCTTATAGATTTTTTCACCAGGGCTTGTGTCGAGCTTATAGATGTTTTCACGAGGGCTTGTTTCAGGCACATCTCACCAACTCTCCAAGTATAAACCTTTTGTACAATTTGATGAGGCGTTCACCATGGCTATAAAACTTGAAATTTGTGCCATTGAAGAGAAGAAAATTTAGTTGCATAACAAAAATGATGCATTTAAATCAAATGACGCCTCTTCCTCTTCAAAACCCCAAAATAATTATTCCAAATCCAAAGGATCTGCCAATGTGGTAGTTTTAAAAGATGGCCCATATCACCCATCTAATCAATCAAAACCTCCCTCCATCCTTTCCCCCATTCAAGCTTTTCAGTTCAAGTGGGAGCAACACAAATACACTCCAATCAGAGAACCCTACTCTTCAGTATTAGAAAAAATTATGAAAGTCAGAGAAATTGCTCTTCCACTCGTTAAACCACATATTGGTTTTGACCCCGATTGTCCTACACCTACTTGGTATAAGGAACATGAAAAATTGCAACTATCATCGCGTTAAAGGTCATAACAATGGTAATTGTATAACCTTCAAAAAAATTATCGATGAAATTTTAGATAATGGAGATCTCATCTTGGACAGCCTAAGCACATCGGTAATCAGAACTTGCATATCTTTAAGAATTCATTCCCTAATCACACCCCATCATCTAACCAAATTAGTGAAAATTTGAACAAATGACAGTAATGTTTGTGAATTTCATGTTGTTTTCGAAGTCGTACCATCCCTTCCTCAAATTTCCCCTACCCCCTCTATTGAGGAGATTCTTGCACATGCTACTTTACCCATGGAGGAACCTATTTCATCTACTCCTTAACCCATAGAGGATTCCCCTTCATCTCCCCCTTCATCCATGAAGGATTCTAAAATATCTACCAAATCCGTCTCACCACTCACCTTGCAAACTAACGAACAACCTATGATGTTAACTCTCCTACCCACGAGAGATTCAGGTTCACCTTCCTCTCCACCGAAAGAAGAATCTATCTCATCCCACATGTCATCTGCCATAGCCATAGGGGATCCTTTAGATGCACCTCTTCCTTTTGATGACAGTTCCCCATTATCCTTCTAAGGCCATGTTGATTTACTCTCAACTCTTTTACATATGGAGTTCAAAGCCAACTATTTCCCTATCTCACAAACATACTTTAAAGGGATTACTACTAAATCCAAATCATCTCCTCTTACAACAATGACATTTTCATGCCTGGATGACCGCCTGGATTATGTTGATAATTTCATGCTTTGGAGATATCTCTGGCTACCCTTTTCAACCCAAATGCAAATGTCGCATGTGGATACCTCCACAATTTTTCCAAAGGTGTTTCAGATAATCGAACCAACCATGCCCATACCGGTCATAACGTCCACTTCTTCATCACCCTTGCAAAAAATATCGGAATATCGAAGACACTTTTTCTGATGTAAATTCATATTCAATTATACATGACCTTTGGTGAGAACATTTTGATTCTATACGAAATTCTATAAATACTTTCTTCGGCTATTCTATTTTTTTTAAAATGTTAGTTTTGGAATTTATAGCTCTCAAGATGGAAAGTGATTCTACACACACAAATGTAATACACACACACACACACACACACACACACACACATCATATGATTTGTACAAATATGAAGATAGTTATATATATGATATGATTTGTACAAAATTTAATACTTCTCTTTTCTTATAAACCAATGAAAGCTTCTCTTAGCTTCGATAATTTATAATTCTCTACTAACAGTGCCAACCACGTGAATGTGGAAGCTTTTCTGGCACCACTAACCTGTATATAAAAGTCTTAGTCAAAGAAATTTAAGTTTAAAATCAAATCCATACTAGATATATACAAAATACACAAATTTAATAAAATATATGAGCTTAAATTTATCTAACTAACAAATTTATATATATCACAAAAATTATATATACCAGACATAAGCATTATAAATTCATTACAATGAACCATCAGGATCAGATCTACTCTTAATAGTGAACAATACTGCTTCATGATCTGACTCTCGAACCTTCCAAAGAATCTTGTTATAAAGCCTTCCTCGATATCTATACTGCTGAATTTTTGTCATTAGAACTAGATGTGAATATAAGAGTATTTTCCTGTGTGTCTCAAAGTCTTCAAACACCCAAACAGGGGAGTTTTTTAATGGATATCACCGAAGCCAAGTTCCAGTAACTGTTGTTACTAAATCACAGCACCCCTGGATGCAGATCAAGGTTCTAAATGATGTCTTAGGCATCCAGTGTGATTGCACAACATGGAAACCTCTCTCCAAGTGTGGGACTTGTGAAACTGAGAGAGGAATCTCCAGATTAGAGGCTGGTTCCTCAAACTCCTCTGATTAGATCTAATGCTTGCACAACTATAGAGGTTCAGATCCTAATCCTACTCTAAATTGCAAGGAGACAGTGATAGAAGTGCAAAAAATTGAAAATAACTAAAGATGGTGATGCACCAAAAGGAGTGGTGAATATTTTTGTCATGCAAATAGACACAAACCAAATATTTCAACATAAAACATACACAGGCTGATAAGATATAATTTAGGATCTGAAATGAAGCAAATAATACAAACAAAGGACTGAAACCCATTCACAAAGCTTGCATTATCATCTCCAATGTCAAAAACCACTGCATTACGACCTCAAAGAGGTAGAAAACCTATTACAGTCTTTGAAGAGGTCTGATTCTTGCAACAATCACTTGCTGGAGGTGAAAGAAGAATATTGATATGCCAAAAAGTGTTCCCCCCTTTGAAAATGAGCCAAATCTGGCTTTTACATTGTATGGGTCGAGCCCAGGAGAGAGAAAACGTACAAAACGTGGGAGCCCATTCCTCATTGACTAAAAATGCATTAAATCAGCATGGAGGACCTTACAAACCCATACCCTGTCATTTTTGATCAAATTAGAGGAGAATGCGACCCATTCTGCATTAAATTTGGTCGCTGCAATGTCATTTCTGGCCATGGACACGTACCAGAGCTGTTTTTGAATTTTCTCCATCCAAACTAAACCAAAATTATAAATTGACCATGGGATCCTGTAGAGAATTTCATAAGCTTTCCAATGATATAAAGAACGTGCAAATATGAGCTTTGGATCATAAGATATGAAGGTCTGAAGTTTTAGGGAAAAACGGCCAAAAAAACAGATGCCGGGCAAAAATTTTAAATTTTGACCTTTTTGCATTTTGGAAAAATTTTCAAAAAAATTTCCGCGCTCCGCTGGTTGGATGCCACATGTCAGGTACTGGTTCACTGAGCAATTCTCTCTCCTCCACCTTTCCGCGGGCTTTCCTTTGAAAATTTTGACCTTTTTTATCACCTTGGGAAATTTTCCATTTTTTCCCTGCGCCCCCGCCATTTGGGACACGTGGCGTGATCTAGTTGGGGGACAGGGCGCGGGGTCAACCTTGTCTTCTAAACTTTGGGCCCAAGACTTTTGCAAATTTTCCCAAGTCTTTCCCGAGCTTCGCACTTCCCTGCTCCATTGGACACGTGTCCAATTCCTATTTGTCACGGCCCTGGCCTCCATTTTCCCCCCTTTAAAATTTTACATCGAACACTTAGCCAAAATTTTGTTTCACTCCCTGCACCGCGAACTCCCTGGCCCTTTGGACATGTGTCCTATTCTAATTCATCCGCGGACCTGCCGGCTTTTCGCGTCCCTTGCGTCCCCACGGCCCGGCTGTCCCAAACTGCCTGGGACAAATTCCTCCGAACCGCCCGATTCGGGCTTCCTTGTCCCTCTTTGCGGAAAAGACACGTGGCGTGATTTGATTGGCTCTCGGCATCTTCAGCTTTTCACATCCCTCGTGTCCCTTTGTCCCAACTGTCCTGGATGAAAGTTCCCTACGCCGGCCGATCCAGGCGGTTCGCGTCCTTCGCGTCCTCACAGCCCAGATGTCCCAGCCTATTCTACACAGCAGTTAGTCAATTTTTTTTCTCCTTTGGCCGAATCGGCTTTCCGCGTCCCGCGCGTCCTGACGTCCTAACTGTCCCAGTGCTGCGCAGACTGCCTAGAGGCTTTTCGGCCGATTCGCACCCCGATGTCCCAACTGTCCCAGTGCTACCTGGACTAGGACTTAGCCGATTTTCATGATTTTTTCTGGCCCAAGCTTGTTTTTTGCAACTTTTTTACCCTTTTTTAGAACTTGCTCTTTTCTCCTTGGACAGGAGAGTTAGAGAAAATCCGAGGGGACCCCAGAAACATGATTTTTTGCCTTGAATCAATCTATTTGCCTAGGAATTGAGTATTCTGATGCATGTTATCAAATTTACCATGGGGGGTGAATTTTTGGATAACAATTTGGTGACTCAGCGGGGTTACCTGCCTGCTAGGTAGAAGATACCAGTTGCCTGAAGCAGTCCATTGGGCATGGAGTCATCATATATTTTGTTTAGAACCCCAACTAACTTAGAATGTGTAAGGAGGAAGATGGAATATCACCTGATGGGAGCAAGGACTGCAAAACATCTCCATGGACAGCAAGTTGTGCCAAAGCACTTAGGAGAAACAAAACTAACCTACAACAAAACAATGTGCATAAGCACTTGGAGGAATGAAAATCTAATCTAATATTTACAAGGTAGTGAATTTCCCTCTAGAAGCAATGCTTGAGATAGATTCCATTTACTGGAATCTGTAGTTCTTCACCATCTAATGAGGCCAATTGGAAAGCATTGTTGTTTTTGCACTTCGTGACCATGTATGGGCCACTCCAAATGGCATCAAATTTTGAATGCCTTCCCGGTTTTGCTCTATCCACATCCCATTTCAACACTAGATCTCCAACCTAAAAAGATCTATCCTTGGCCTTCCTATCGAAGGTCTTCTTGATCAAAGCTTGATCCTTTTCCATTGCTTGGGATGCCTGATTTCTGATCTCATGCAGCTCCATCAACTCTGCATGCCTCACCTCCATGGGCTCAAACTCTAGCAACTCCAGCTGCTTCATGAGTTCCAATGTTGGCAACTCAAGTGACATGGGCAAGATTGCCTCTCTTCCATAGATGAGTTTGAATGGAGAGTTACCTGTGGATCTTTTGGGAGTTATCCTATCAGCCCATAAGGCTGATTTCAGTTTGGTATGCCAAGACCTCTGATTCTTGTCAAGAGTCCTCCTAATGATCCTCAACAAGTTCTTGTTTGTAGACTCGGGCCTGGCCATTACCTTGAGGGTAATAGTTTGATGAAGTGCTTAGGTAAATCCCGTTCTTGACAGCCCACTCAGTCACCTTAGATCCAATGAATGCCAATGCATTATCAGAGATTATTGTAGCAGGTACACCAAATCTGGTTGTTATCCCCTCATAAAAGTCTAAGATGCTAGACTCATTTGCCTCTTTGAGTGCTACTGCTTCTGTCCATTTGGTGAAGTAGTCTGTGGCTGTCAAAATCCATTTGTGCCCTTGGCTTGAAATGGGATTAATGACTCCAATGAAGTCCAAACCCCATTGCATGAATGGCTGGTCAACTGAGATTGGATGTAATGGAAGGGCAGCAAGTCTCTCTTTTCCTATGAAGAATGCACAATTCTTACACCTCTTGATCCATGCATAGCAATCACTGAAGATTTTAGGCCAATAATAACCAGCCTTCATGATTTTTAGAGCTGTCACTCTTGGTGCAAAATGACCACCAGCTGGTCCACCATGGAACTCTTCCAACACCCTTTGAATCTGATTTGTGCTAATGCATCTCAGCATAGCACTCCATTCACATCTTTCTTGAACAAAACTCCATCAACAATGGCATACGGAATAGCCTGCAATCTGAAGTGTCTCCTTTGGGTCTTGTTCATCTCCGGAGGGCATAGGCCTGTGCCTAGGAAGTGTATAATGCCTTGGGTCCAGCAAGGAGTGGGGGCAACATTGTCTTCTTCTTGATTTCCATTTGGCTCATGGCTGTCCTGGACTGTCAAAACAACCTCTTCTTCATTGCATACTTCTTTTTGCTTCCCCAAAACCAGCTGCTCACACAATCCTTTCCCTCTTACCAGCTTGGTGATCTTGATCTCAATGTCATACTCCATGACACGGGTGATCCAACCTGCCCTTTTCTCATTCAAATCCTTGTTGAGGAGGAAGTCCTTGACCCCAACATGTGAGACCAGCAACTGGACCTTGTTGTTTGAGATTAAATGCTTGAATTTCTTCAAGCTTCTGATTACTGCAAGTACATGCTTCTCAATAAAAGAGTATCTCACCTCATAGTCATCTAGGCTCTGGCTGAAGAAGGTAATTAGCTGCTCATCATTATCCTTGTTCTGTTGTACCAGAATGGCAGAAATAGTGTCATTACCTCCAAATGCATAGAGGATGAAATCCTTGGAGAAGTCTGTGTTGATGAGAGTTAGTGCTTGAGAGATAGCTTCTTTGATTGCTTCAAAACTCTCCTTGCCTTCTGCTGTCCACTTGAAAGCCATGCTCTTCTTTAACATTTTGGTGATGGGCTTGACAAGGGCTGCAAAATCTGGGACAAACCTCCGAACAAAGTTTATCCTTCCCAAGAAACTCTGAAGGGCCTTCTTGTGGCTTGGCAATGGTAGTGTTCTTATGGCTTCAACCCTCTCTGGGTCAATTGCTAATCCTTCTTTGGAGACAATATGGCCAAGGAGCTTTCCTTCATGTGCAAGAAAGATACACTTCTTAGGATTCAAAGACACTCCAAATCTCCTGCACCTCATGAAGACTTGTCTCAAATGAGAGAGGTGGTCTGCTGCATTTTTGGAAAAAACAGTGATGTCATCAAGGTAAATCAGCACCACGTTGTTAATCAAACCTTTGAATGCCATGTCCATTGCCCTTTGGAAGGTAGCACCAGCGTTGGACAGCCCAAATGGCATTTTCCTGTATGTGAAAGTTCCCCATTTGGTTGTGAAGGCTGTCTTGAACTGGTCCTCTTCCTTCACCATAATCTGATTGTAGCCTGAGTAGCCATCAAGTAGTGAAAACCTCTCGGAGCCAGCCACAACTTGCAAGATTTGCTCCATGGAAGGGAGTGGGTAATGGTCCTTGAGAGAGGCTCTATTCAATTCTCTGAAGTCAACACACAATCTGATCTCTCCACTGTTCTTTCTAACTGGAACTAAGTTGGCAACCCAGCTAGAATGCTTGATTGGGAATATGATCCTTGACTCAATCAGCTTGTCCAATTCCTTCCTCATGAGAGGCTCCATGTGTGGATTGACCTGGTCTTTGTTTCTACCTGACAGGCTTAGTATTTGGATCCAATTCAATGGTATGCTGAGCTAAGTTGGGATTGAAACCTTTCAAGTCTTCATAGCTCTAAGAAAACATGTCAGGGAACTCTTGACACAGCTGTATGAACTCATACCTTTCTTGTTCAGTTGTCATCCTTCCAATTTGCAATGGTTTGTTTTCTTCTACCAAGATGGATACTGAATCCTCTCTCTTGACCTGAAGGTTTGCTTTCTCCTTTCTAAACTGAACATTGGGGTTAAAAATGGACCCCAAAGTGATAAGTCCCTTGGGCAGCTTGTTAGTTCTTAGCTGTATTACCTGGTCACCATACTATTGTTCCAATCTTTCTTGATTCTTGGCTGAGAACTCAGCTTCTTCTTGCAAAAAATGGATGATTTGCTGGTCATTTTCGAACACTTACCAAATGACATTGTTATCCGGCACTGAAGGCCTCACAATCACATGGATGTTTGGCTATACCTTGTCTTGTTGAATGCTTTCCACAATTTCAAAGGCTGCCCCTACTACTGCAAGCCTGTCAGTAGCTTGATTCTCTTTCCTAGGGATGGATTTGATGCCAAAACTCTCAAAATCTTCCATGAGGTCCCATACCCTGTTCTTGTAGCACCTGAGTAGATCATTCTTGGTAGCATTCTTGTCCCTTGACCTTATTCACAATCAATTCACTGTCCCCAAAGACTTGCATGTTCCTTATTTTCTTCTTGATTGCCCAATGCATCCCTTGCACCAAGGCTTCATATTCAGTAGTGTTATTGGAGCATGTAAACTAAAATCTAAAAGCTGAATAGTACTTTATTCATTGAGGTGAAACAAGCATGGCTCCACCTCCTGCACCTTTTCTACTCCTTGATCCATCAAAAAAAAGTTGTCATACCTCATTGTCATCCTTGTGGTTTGGCTTGGTGATGCTAGGAATAGGCTGGTTTTTCTTCATGTATGCAATAGACCCCTAGCTTAGATTCTTCCACCTCTTGATAAGGATCAAATGCATGTACCTTGTTTTCCCATTCATCAAGAGTTAGATCCGGGATGCTTCCAACCTTAGTGTCAGCCTTCATCAGAGCTTGGGTGATCTTCTTGATCAAATACTGAACAATTGGCATTAATCTGACTTGGAGTGTAAGGCTCAATGTGGAAGTTTGCAATAGGTTCAGACCTAATTGTGGACTTTGGTTCCATACCTCATGTTCTGAACAGCATGTGTGACCAATCAGCAGACAAATATCCCCAAATCTTGGCTGTGAAGTCCCTTGACAAGCATAGGGCAAAGAGTGGTTGAAGGTCTATGACTGACACATCTTGTAAAACAACAACATTTGGACATGCATGCAAGGTAAGACTCAAGTTCCTAATCACCCCAACTATTGTTACTACTGTCCCATCTAGCTGCACTACCCCTTTAGATGTTATTTCATACTAGAGCCCTAGCTGATCAGCTATTTGTTTAGGAATTACCAAGCTACTTGCCCCAGAGTCTATCATGCAATTGTGTACTAATTTATCCCCAATGATTAATGAAACATAGAATGGAGGAGGTTTCAAAATTTTACCTTGCTGTCCTCCATGATTTCCCTCAAGCTGGGCAGCATTTGTGAGCACTTTGTCTTGCAATCTGAACTTGCCAATTCAAATTTGGCCAGTCCTTCATGGCAGCTTGCAGCAGATCTCTTTGGCCTGGGATAGATAGGGATTCCCACATTGATATATTGACATTTGTCTTCTTCATCTAAACAATGATACTGAATGGTGATGAAGGATCTCTTTGCTATCCCTTGGTTTGCACATTCACTCATTACATGTGGGCAGCAACAACTGGTATTTGAGTTGGCCTAGGGTCTGTTCTTGGCTGCCCTTGTGCATTTACAACCGGATTTTGTTTGCTAACCACTTGTGGAACCATAGAAGGTCGTGGATTGGTTGGGGCTAATGGCTGTTCTTCACCTAAATTCCTCCTTTTTGACCTTGTGTTGGCTGCAACACCTTGAGAAACTTCCTGGTTCATGCCACAAAAATCCTCTGCTTGCCAATTTACCAATGTGGTGTCATTTGGGGCTGATTGCTATTGGAATGTTTCTTGTTGTTGGTTGTTTCCTTGACTGCCCTCACCCTCCACACCAGTAGTTGTCACCATTATTGCTTGATTCAAAGCACCATTGAAGCACATGGATTGGTTATGAGGCTCATTGCATGCAAAACACAAATCATACTCCTGGGTAATGTTGTTTTGTGTTGGCACCAATGCCTTAGAGGCAAATATGGCATTTGGATTATAGGGCTGAAATTGTCTATTGGCAGGAGGGCTTGTTTGATTTATATTTACAGCTGGGTTAGGTGGCCTTTGTGGTTGGTATGGCTGCTTGTTAGGCTGAGATTGGGGTTGATAATAAGGTCTAAAACCTTGGGTCTGCTGCCTTTTGAGAGTAACCAGCTCATTGCCTAGGTTTTACAATTGCTTCATGACTTCTTGAAGCTCATTTGGAGCACTTGGAGATGAAGTGGAAGCTTCATTTGAACTCTGATTTCTAGGAGTGGGAGAAGGAGCCAAATTAGGTGTTTGATTGGTGTTTGGGACTCTCTAAACTTGGAAACAATGGCATGGGAGGTCTAGGGGCAAGTTTGCCAGCTTGGATCAAAAAAATTTCAGCCCTAATGGCAATGCTATAAGCCATAGGGATAGTTATGCCTCCCATGGACTGAATCAACATAGAAATATCAGAATTTAGAGCTTTGAGATAGTAGAGAAAAGCACCTTCTACTATTGGCTTGACTGCCACTAGAATTCTCTCCCAAGTCTTTTGAAATCTAAAGTTGAAATTGGTCAGCTGCTCATTAGGAGCTCTCTTGATGGTTGTCAGCTGCTCTAAAAGAGACAAGTTGTCTCCCTTTTCTCCAAATTACTCATGAAGTGCTATACACAGCTGATTCCAGTTTGTGATAGAACCAACTCGAAGGCTCCCAAACCATTGCAATGCTTTACCCTTGAATGAAGATGCCAGTAACTTGACAGCCACTTGCATCTCATTGATTTCATGGATTGCACAAAGGTTGGCAATGTCTTTAACATGATCACCTGGAGTAGTCTGATTTTCTCCAGTGAAGTAGGGAATGTTATTCAAGGCTGCAATAGGAATTAGATGTTGTGCATTGAGGGCAAGTGGGCTGCTTCCTGTGAAGTTGACATAGGGGTTGTTTTGTGCCATTCTAATTGGTCTTAAAACCCTTGTTGACTGAATGAAAGGCCTACCAGGTGGAGGAGTTGAGAGAGTTCTATTTGGTGGAGATGGAGACCTTTGAGTCCTTCTTCCTCTTTGCCTTCTTCTTGTAGATAATTGCAGGTATTAAAACAGCACTTCTTCTTCTCCAACTCTTGACCTTGTGGTGACTCTTCTCAGGAGTTTTTAGGCCTACACTACTAAAACCAGTTGATTCTTCCCCTTGGAGTCGCCAGATATGCAAATAATAGCTCTTTTCAAGCAAGAAAATTGTAGCAGATGCACATCAACTTTGCTGCAATAAAAATGAGACCTCTAGTGTCCCACCGGGCATGCCAAAACTGTTGTTACAAGATCACAACACCCCTTGATGCAAATCAAGGTTCTAAATGATGTCTTAGGCATCCAGTGTGATTGCACAACATGGAAACCTCTCTCCAAGTGTGGGACTTGTTAAAATGAGAGAGGAATCTCCATATTAGAGGTTGGTTCCTCAAACTCATCTGATTTAGATCTAATATCTTGCACAACTACAGAGGTTCAGATCCTAATCCTACTCTAAATTGTAAGGAGATAGGGGTAGAAATGCAAAAAATTGAAACTAACTAAAAATGGTGATGCACCAAAAGGAGTGGTGAATATTTTTGTCATGTAAATAGACACAAAACAAAGATTACAACATAAAACATACACAGGCTGATAAAATATAATTTAGGATCTGAAATGAAGCAAATAATAAAAACAAAGGACTGAAACCCATTCACAAAGCTTGCATTATCATTTCCAATGTCAAAAAACACTACATTACAACCTCAGGGAGGTAGAAAACCTATTACAGTCTTTGAAGAGGTTTGATTCTTGCAAAAATCACTTGCTGGAGGTGAAATAAGAAGATTGCTATGTCAAAAAGTGTTCCCCCCTTTGAAAAATGAGCCAAATCTGGCTTTTTACAATGCATGGGTCAAGCCCAGGAGAGAGAAAACATACAAAACATGGGAGCCCATTCCTCATTAACTATAAATGCATTAAATTGGCATGGAGGAACCTTGTAAACCCATACCTTATCATTGTTGACCAAATTGGAGGAGAATGTGACCTATTCTGCATTAAATTTGGTCGTTGAAATGTCAATTGTGGCCATGGACATGTACCAAAGCTGTTTCTTGAATTTTTTCCTTTCAAACTGAACCAAAATTAGAAATTGACCGAGAAATCCTATAGAGAATTTCATAAGATTTCCAATGATATATAGAACGTGCAAATCTGAGCTCTGGATCAAAAGATATGAAGCTCTGAAGTTTTAGGGCAAAATGCCCAAAAAAAACGGATGTCAGGCACAAAATTTTTAAATTTTGACCTTTTTACATTTTGGAAAAAATTTCAAAAAAATTTCCACACTCCGCCGGTCGGATGCCATGTGTCAGGTGCTGGTTCGCTGAGCAATTCTCTCTCCTCCACCTTTCCACAGGCTTTCCTTTGAAAATTTTGATCATTTTTATCACTTTTGGAAAAATTTTCCATTTTCCCCTTGCGCACCCCGCCTTTTGGGACATGTGGCATGCATCTGATTGGTTGATAGGGGCGCGGGGTCAGACCTTTGGTTTTCTAAACTTCTTGGCCCAAAGAAATTTTGTGAAAAACTTTCCCAAGTCTTCCCCCGAGCTCCGCACCTCCCTGCTCCATTGGACACGTGTCCAATTCCTATTTTCCGCGGCCCTGGCCTCAATTTTCTCCCCTTTAAAATTTTGCATCGAACACTTAGCCAAAATTTTGTTTCGCTCCTCGCGCCACGAACTCCTTGGCCCTTAGGACACATGTCCTATGTCTATTGGCCCATGGGTTGACCCTTCAAACCTTTCCCTTTGAAATTTTGGACGTTTTCCCTTGTGACACGTGGCGTTTCCTGATTCGTCCGCGGGCCTGCCGGATTTTCACGTCCCTTGCGTCCCCACTGCCCGGTTGTCCCAAACTGTCTGGGAAAAATTTCTCCGATCTGCCCAATTCGGGCTTCCCTGTCCCTCTTTGAGGAAAATACACGTGGCATGCTTTCATTATCTCTCGGCATCTTCCAGTCTTTTTGCAAGTCCCACATGCATCCCTTTGTCCCAGCTGTCTCGGATGAAAGTTCCCTGTGCTGGTCTGATCTGGGTGGTTCGCGTCCTCACGGCCCAGATGTCCTGGCCTGTTCCACACAGCAGTTATTCAATTTTTTCCTCCTTCAGGCTGAATCGGCTTTCCACATCCTGCGCGTCCCGATGTCCCAACTGTCCCAGTGCTGCACACAACCACCTGGAGGATTTTCGGCCGATTCGCGCCCTGATGTCCCAACTGTCCCAGTGCTGCCTAGACTAGGACTTAGCTAATTTTCATGATTTTTTCTGGCCCAAGCTTGTTTTTTGCAACTTTTTCACCCTTTTTTAGAACTTTCTCTTTTTTCCTTAGACAGGAGAGTTAGAGAAAATTTAAGGGGACCCCAGAAACATGATTTTTTGCCTTGAATCAATCTATTTGCCTGGGACTTGAGTATTCTAATGCATGTTATCAAATTTACCCTGAGGGGGGTGAATTTTGGATAACAGTAACTACCACTGACCTTGTAGGGTACTCAATATTTTTGCCATCTATAACATGAGAAGTCAACTTATTTCTTTCCTCGATGTAATGACATAAGAAATAGTTTGTTCCTTCTTCATTGTCTTCTATCGCAATAACTGCAAACACATGTCCTACAAAAAAAAGGTTTCAACTCAAATTTAAATTATATATATTAAAATTTCAATGGACATAACTCAATACACAAATTGTAAATAACCATAAATATCTTGTTGCACCAAAATCAAAATTTCATCAAAGTCCTTGGATGTTGTAACTTCATCTGCAGAAACAAGTCGCAATGCTTGTGGAGGTTGATAACTAGCAAGCGAAGTTAGAGGCCTACAAATCCATCCATCGACCCATTCTTGTGAATCACACTCAGTTGTGACAAATTTGATACAAGATGCACAAAAACATGTCAACTTTCTTGTCCATGTGGCCCACGAAGTAGCGTTTGAGCTACAAAATGAGTGCATATCACTGAACTCAGTGAGTGTTATACAATCCTCGTAGTTAGAAATTTTTTGTTCCGCTATCAACCAAAAATATCTGTGAACTGTGGAAATTTCTTGAGAACCTCGGGCCATGTTGTCAATACACCATTCCACTATGCTCTTTGCATCTTTCAATTTAGCACCATATTTGTACTTCAGCTCTTCTCTTTCAAGAGCTCTTTTCACACATGCCCTTGCACTGTCATGCTCTCCTTTTCCATGTCCAACCTCAGTGAAACTCCAAATATGTTGCACACCCATCTTGAGGTGCATCTTACTCATCCAATAAAACATTCGTGCATTCTTAAACTGAGACGTGTAATTATCTGACTGTATATAGTGTTGTTTGAATTCGATGTCCCTATCAGACAAGTTTCCATAAAATAACTAGAAACACCTTGCACAAATTCAGTAGAATGAGTACGATCATCACTGATATAAAAATTGTACTCTCTTAAAAAAATTTGATCATTCTCTGTACTGTCAGGAGAATATATAAATGCTATATGCACAAAAATGGCAACTTGTACTAAGCTGTGATATTGTGATTGAACCTCCATTTGTGGTTGCAATGTATAATTCTCTGCAAAATCTACCATTGAAACAATAGTACCAATAGGAAATGTGTCTTTGCATATCTTGAATTATTCATCCAACCATCGATCTCTGTGTGTATGCCTAGCATACTCATAAACAATTTCATCCTTAAATTTTCTCATAAATTAAAAAATAGGCATATGTTCTGTAATTAGCTCACACCGTTTAGACTCTTTTCCATCTTTCAACTGGTATGCAACTGATTTATATTTATCAAACTCAACTAAATTATTTCCTATTACACCTTCAATTTGCTCATGGATGCAACTTTCCAATTTAGGTAATCCGCCACATGTACCACAACTTCCATCTAAACAATCCTGACTATAAAAAAAATTGTTCAACTTCTTTTTCACAAAATATCATAGGAATGAAATCCCTAGAAGATATTGGTGGAACTTGAACACCACATTCCGATAACATAGTTTCAGAATGCAAAATAGAACGAACACATAAAAATTTAGCCTAATGCATAGCAAATTCAACATGTTGCCTATAACAAGTGGTGCGAGCGTGGTTGATTTTCACATAGAATGGTTTTAACATTTCAAAAAAATGTTGACTATTTTTAATTTCCAGATGCTCTTGTTCAAACTTACAAAAAAATTGAGTTTGAGTCATATCTAAGAAATGCTTTGGATGTGGTTCACGATTAATAGAACCAATTCTCTATTTTACAACATCTCTTGTATTAGGTGAAACTCTAGTGTTATCATGCCAAAATTGAATAACAACTTCTCTTATAGCATCAGTATTATATTTTTCCTTATGCGGTGTTCTAGCAGAAAATGCCCAAAAATTGGTGTTATTGAGTGATTGAAGGATATTACGTCTTTCAATTGCTTTCATTAGAGTTTTTCGATTAACTTACAACATTCAACTTGTTTGCGTAATCAAACGTTGTTTTTTTAATTGATTCACTTACAACACTAGTAGCAAGTACACGATGCACAATATTACAATCCCTAATGCGTCTGTTGACACCAACAGTGTGATATGCATCATGAAGGTTTTCAATAATTGTAGAGGTTTGACCACACATATTAGATGTTGTCAATCCTAAGGTGTTTAATGTAGGTCTCATTTTATTCAATTTCATTAAACTAACCAAAAACTGACATCTTTGGGAATCATTTAAAATTTCAAAATGATTATCCCAAATTTCAGTGGCTTTTCTTCTGATTTGTCATTTGAAAAGTTTGTCACACACTGGTTTCAAAATGTTTTCATGGATTTCAATAAAATAATTAGGTTTCTTACAGAAAATCCTAGGAGGTGTTTTTTTCAAATTTTTCTTTTCTATAGTTTCAACATGAATTTATTTATTCACATTTTCATTGTCTCCTTCGATTTCAACATTTGCTACATCACAAGTATTTAATTCTTCTTCAACATTGACAGTAAAAAAATCTTCATCACGAGTATTTTCAACTTCAACATTGACAGTAGAAACATTACCTGGTTCCTCTTTGCTTACAATAGTAGGGGTTCACGATGATCCTCTTCTTGATTCATGAAGATTCTGCATTCGCTCAGCATTTTGAAATTTGTTTGCCTCTAATTTGTTTGGTGTTTTTTACTTGATGACTTCCTTTTTTTACTTCGTTTCTTATCTCCCATGATGTTTTACTTCTGGTGATAAGAAAAACGTGCATAAAATGACAAAAATTCACTGTAATTCATACAGTAAAGTCAAACAGTAAAAATCACATGGTAATTAGAACATTGGAATGCGTATAAATATGATTTATAAATTGCGATCGCACTTTATAAACTATAATCGCTATTTATAAAACGCGATCACAGTTCTTGTTTAAAAACCTACGATCGCAGTTTATAAACCACGATCGCGCTTCTTTCTGTATCATCAAATCCAACCTTAAGGCTTGGGAAATCTTTGTTTTGCCCCAACCAAAGCTACGAAAGGTCATTATGAAGTGTAAAAGGTCAAAAAACTTCAAATTTGCTCTTCCATAGACTTGAACCATGCTAAAAAACTGAAAAGATTTCACAAAAATGGTTGCATCGCGTAAGGGAGACTGTTAGCTTTATAGAAATATTGATTTTAAAGTGAATAGAATAAGATAAATATCATTTTATAATTTTTTACTAATAATAGGTCTTTAAGACATTTTTTCCCGTGAATGTTCATGTCTACGTTTAAGACTGCAATGTTTGTTTCGCTTATCAAAATGTGATAAAACTTATACCATCCCAAGCGTGGAGAAATTCTATACACGTTAAGAAAGAGATATTTGATTTTGATATTTTTTGATATAGTTATGGCGGGAAAATGGAAAGCGCTCCATTTTCTAAATCTTTTTAGACCACTTTCATGGAAAAAATCATTAAAAAAAAAATTACTCGAAAAAATACAAAATAAAATCCATCCCAAGATAGACAACTACATCTAACTTTTCACCAAAGGAAAAAAAAATAACAAGATTTGGTCATCCAAATCACGGGCAAACAGACTACAATCTTATAGGTTTTTTCAAAAACAAAAACCAAGTCATATAATTTTAAGTGTTTAATATAGCTAAACTTGTCTGTTTTTTTTTTGTAAATTATTTTAGAAACTAGATTCCGGATGCTATGATTCATATCTATATAAATTTTTCTAATTTTGAGTGCGCATATTTCTAAAAATCCCTACAAGTTGAGATTTCACAGGTTTTTTGCAATATGACGCCCACTTATGACCCCTTTTTTGTCCACCAACTTGGTGCACTTACCCTACATCTCACATCATCTTGCGAGTCTTTAAATTCCCTTTAATCCTTAGATTCATTAAAGTGGTATATCATTATAAGCTACATATTGAGATGCGAGGCTAACACACAAAGTGTTGTAGCAAATGGAATTTCCTAGTTATATGACCCCATACTTTGTAAAATTCAAAGTATTTCTACCTTCCATCAATTTTGGTTGCAATTTTATAAACTAGGAATTTGGGAAACTCGTTTCTAGTATGGCCCTCCATTCTGCAATCTACACACCATACCAAAAGTTAAGGTTTCTATGCTTCCTAGAATTATTTAATCCTTCTCATCACTCCATTCAATTTTACTTCTATTTTGGTATTCCTTGATGAACTCTTTTTGTTGTCTTAAATATTTTCTAAGTGGATCCCATCTTCAATGACATATGATTTCATGGGAATATTAGTTTAGGCTATTACAAACCAAATTCTATTTCATTATCCTTCCAAAAATGAAACAAATTTTCTCATCTCATTAAAGATATTGGGTTTGAAAATCAAAGATCATAATCCATTACAGATTCATTAAGCCTTTACTTGATTTATTTCAAGTCTTGAGAAGTATGACTCACACACTTTCTTCTATTGAGTTTTGAAGTTAGAACATGCCTAACGTTTTTATGGTTACTTTCTTCATGTCCATCTTGTATATGAATTCCAAGGCATTTCCTTATAAGTCCCCTATGAGTTATATATTTTTGATGTTGTCATCTATGATTCCTTTTGCACTCCACTTAATATCCCGAGTCAATAAGAAGTACTTTGGGTAAGTAGATCTATCATAGGTATACAATGCAACATATATGCATGGGTGATGTTAAATTATATTTTTGCAAGATTTAGGAGCTCCACTATTTTTTAAATGGGGATTACCAAAGATTCAATTAGATAACATAGTGTTTGAACCAAAATTCAGATTTGTGTGGTGGCTAAATTGATATAGGTATTTATGCAAATTTTATTAAGTCAAATTCACAAAACCAACATTAGGGACGAATCTTTTGAATATAATGATTACAAACAAGAACCGTGAAAAAATGAGAAAAATAACTTTATATTTGGGGCTCATGTGGTTGTTATCACCAAAACTAATGGATAAAGGCTTACTCCTAGATGAGTTTGAACTAACTTGAGGTTATGTGCAAATGGAAAGTTCTAATCCAATTGGAGGTGTTATAATGAGGATGACTGAGCAACTTGTATTTTTGTCTTATTGGGTTGTACTAGATCCTTATTAATCTGACCTACCCTTTCTTCATCTCTCATACACCTTATTTATGGTCCTCTAAATATATTGTCTTTGTTCACTCGTCAATCCTTTCAACACAAAATCTTCTTGAAATGGTGCATGGGGGATTCATATCCTAACGATAGGGAAAACATTTAGTCCTCTAAAACTACTTCTCATATATCGAGTTTAGAATCAATATCTTCTCATTTACTCTTTCATATCCTTATAGAATTAAATCCTTCATAAATTAATGATTACACTTCTATATTTATCTCATCTCTTCATTTTCCTCAGTCATTCAGTATCTATCCCTTCCAGGGACAATCTCTACTTTCCTTTACCTCAATCACTCAATTCCTTTCTTTCCTTATCTACCTCATCCTCTATTAAATGTTGTTTCCTTATGTGCTCTTCGCATGCTACTTCTACTCACAACAATAATTTCTAGTCTTTTGAGGGAGCTTTTCCCCCCATTTTCTATGTTTCCTCAAATATTTTTAATTTTTGGCTAACTTCATCTTCTTTTATTTCTTATTTGTTTTCGGACTTTCCGGGACGGTAATCATTGTAGGTTTTTTATAATTCATCTCCCCTTCCACATGACTAAATCCCCATATTGCCCAATCGAATACTCCATTTAAAATGGAATTGACACCATGCCCTTTTCCACTACTAGCTTTACCAACATAGGAAATTAGCCAATGAACTCCCCCCTTATTCCTCTTATAAACCTATTTGTTTTTAGAATTGAAAGACAAATTAAATAATTTAAACATTGAATTTAACTATGTACACGTATATTATCATTTCCAACCAATATTGTGTCACTTGGTTCCGATCAATGTCTATCTTTCAAAATTTTATGTGATTATCTTCATTCCACTTAAATTATTTGTCTATTCTAAACATGAAGTAATAGTGTTCTAACATTGCTAACCATGTAGCCAATGGTTCTAAGAATTCGCACTAAAAATATCTCATAAATATCCCTACATATACTCCTCCACTATATTTCTTGTAAATATTCCCATCATAATAGATATTTCTTACAAAACATGGTCCATCTTATCCTCCCAACATCTCTTTATCTTAGTAGTCATCTCATTATTTTCAAGTCCTGATAATGGAACTGTATTTAACAATTCTTCCTAGTACTCTTGAAAAGGGAATGATATAGTTGTAGCCTACTTATTAGATGAAAAAATGCAATATTTATTTAGTATTTAGTGATGTTACGAGATTTAGTAGAACACGAGAATAAGCTAAAGACTATGCATAAAAATCTTTATTATTTTTATTTACAAGAACTATGAACATTAATCAAAATTAAAATGCATAAAAGGCTAAGGGAAATAAGACTTGGACATTAATATGAAAGATAAGATATTGTACTGGTATTTTGTTGCAAAATCAATCCTTCGTATTATTTCTTATAGTATTTCTCATGAATTTTGGTATTCCTAATGAATCATGAATTTTGGTATTCCTAATGAATCATTTCCTCTATTTTTCTTTATCTAAGTGCATTACAATCTTCTTTGTCTTTTTATAATTCAAAATATGATACAAAATATTAAATTGCACAAACTTTATAGTTTGGAAAAATATTATTTATATCTTGCCTTGGTCCTTGATGAGATTCCAAAAAAAATTCAATCTAGTATAATGTGAGAAATATACAACCCTAGAAGGGTATAATAAAGCATGGGTTCATGAAAATGTTTTCTAGAAAAATGGATTACAATCAAATTATGACACAAATATCTAATTAAATTCATCTAGGATAAATAGACATGTGCAATACTAAAATTATCCTAATTAATTAATTCAAAAACTAGAGAAGAGAAATGACACGTGTCAACACCTAATTTTGGTATATGACAAGTTAATTATTATGGTATTAGTATAATTGCATGTTTAAAAACTCTTAGTTAAAATTAGCCTCTTATTGGTGTGTCTTCATGTGTTTATTGATTTATCGACCTACTTTTATTGTGTTGAAAACACCTTAGACTTTGTTTCACTTATTGATAGTATAATATCCTTCTTAGTGCATGCCCTGTTCTATCTTATTTCTTACTTTTTATATTGCATTCATTCTCTCTAGCTTTTTTATCTCCTCCTATGAGGTTCTAGTTAACTTGTTACTATTTTCCATGTTAGCCACAAGATGACCTTTTGCACACCACATAAAAATAGTCAACTCCCAATGTAAATGGTACCATGTGTTATCATGCATCCCCTTCTCCTTTGGTTCATTTGATTTACTTTGGCACCCCTTTTCATCCCATTATGTGTCACTTTGCACACCATAGAGCATACACTAGAATTCAAAGGTTGTATGCAAATATACATGTGCACTAATACATTCTAGGACAAGACATAGAGCTATTGTAGATATTTGCAAGTTACATGAGAACACATTGAAGTTGTCAGGAAAGAAATTTTTTTTAAAGCATATTTGTACAAAAAATTCGATTTCAAGAATAATGAAGTATATAGACTACTTGATGCATTGCATTGATTATTGATTACCATTTTAATAAACACTTGATGGGCCTGATAAATATAAAGGAAGCTCATTATTTATTTAGAGTAACACAGGCCCCAAAACAAATTATTATTCCTTACAAATTCTATAGTTCTAAAGGTTGGATTAGTGTTTCGACAAAGGAGACATATTTATTGTTGATTCACAAGTGAACTAGACAATCTAAGATAAGATTTCCCACATTAGTGCACATTAAACATAATAATCAAATTAAATAATATTTTTCATACATAATGTCATTTACAATAGAAGGTGTCCTTTTACATGTGGCACACAAATGGTCATCTGTTGGTAGAAGTGGTCATCAGTGTTTTCAAATAATGATTTTTTGAAGGTGTTCGAGTTGACATCTAAATATATTTTCTGATTCTTATTCCAAATCATGTTCATAGAATTGTGGGAAATCAATGATTATCCTTGAAAACCCTAAACACTCATAATAATTTAATATTTTATATGTTTTCTATTATTTAAATAGCCTCTTTTATGTAATTAGATATGTAGTCATTGATTAAATTTGAATAAGGTATTATTGTAATGTGTTATGGTTAATTTACTACTTTTGTACATGTAAATCCACTTTTCACATCTTCAACATGTAAGGTTTAGGATTATCATATGTTTTTTCCTTGATGATGGATTGCAGATGATTCAAAATATAAATAAAAACTATTAAACATTGGTTTCCCAACAACCTTCCATTCATATTATGGAAAGTCAAATCCTTCAATGTTTAATTAATTTCATTTCATGTTTTGTTAACAGTTGGTAGGATATAACTGTAGACACCAAAATTAGGTCATACTTTCCTTAAAACCCCGTTCATTAAATTAACCATATCCTACCCATTCATATCCCCTAGTACACATGTTAATTGAATTAATTATCTTAATTAAATTAATTAATATCCTCTTTTAACCACCTCACCTAGCCACCTCACTTAAACTGCATTAATGACCTAAGACCAAGTAAGTCTAAGCCTATCCCAACCAACTAGGACTTAGTCTAAACATAGACTTAACTCTTTTAACAAACCTAAAAGGACTCTTACTTATCTTTCCGTGATCCATCACTCAAGACTTAGAAGAAGGTTGGAGATCACGCAAAAAATAACAACAATCTGGCTTTTTTAGGCCAACCTAGATATTCCCGCCTTGACCGACATCGGTTATATCTCAACTGACACCAGTCACCTAACCATTGGCGGTTAGGTTAAATAAATTTCCAAAAGCCTTTTCCTAGGTTGGTCGTTCGATTCAGGATCTCATACGAACATAGACTTGGAGCACTCGAATTTCTTTAACACTCAGGTAAAAGAAGACGCGCGGGGGCACTACCAACACCAGTCACTGTCCATCATCCTCTTCACAATCACAGATTCACAACAGAGAGGAATAAAGGTTCGAACTGCCGCAACACGAATACAACAACTCTTTTCTCTGGATCTCTGCCATCATCATCCTCATCACATACGTTCTCCAAATCTACTTTTTAGTAAGTACCTAACACCTCTTCATTTATCTTCGTTTTCTTTCAATAAGATTTATTATTCATCTCAATAATTTATCTTTCTCCACAGTTGTACACTTCCTTCCTCCCACCAACCTACCACCTTACATACCTGTCCCTTTCACCTATTTTTCCCCTGTTCTAATCATCTCCGAGTCTTCAAGACCATTTTACGACCTCACCCTCACCATTTCCAACCTCTATGCAATCACATGGTGTTTGAAAAACCAATTCTAAGAACTTTATGCTAATTTCCCCTACCGACGCCGCTTAGCCAATTGACGGACCAGTCATTCTGCCTAACCGACATTGGTCATACATCTGACATCGATTACTGTGTCTGGAAATATAGCTCATACTAGTGAGCTAAATACCCACTTCCCAATAGCCCAGAACCATTCTTAATCTTTACCAGACCTTACCTAGAGTCTGTATCAGACCTACAACTCAACACTAGCCAATCACCTGACCCATTTTGACCTCAGTCACCTTTTACTTTACCTTTCTTATTGTTTTGTACGAGATACCTAAATCGTTTCAATTTCAATAGGATCTTTACTTCATGTATGATTTAACTAGCATTAATAGTGTTATATAAAAGTGGATTGACAACCTATTCAGGAAGAATCACGCTTCTGCTAGGCAATCCACTCATTGTTTTGTTTAACTCTATCTGGTGGTATTGTTTTGCATTTACAGGTAGTCCCTCCTAGCCAAAAGGGATCTCTCGCAATCAACTTGGATCAGGAAATCAGAATGCTCACAACCTTCAACCAACATTACAAACATGTATTCCTCCTTGGCCTACTACCCCTATCTGTTTCATTAATTTGCTAAGAATTTGGTGAAACAATAACAATGGACATGCATGCTCAAAGGTGACCTATAAATTTGGAGACTAATAGAGAAGTATATACATGGATTGTTTTGTGGTCTCTTGACGACATTCAAAACATTTTAGATGCTCAACACAAAGTGTAGTCATGCCCAAAATAATTTGACAAATGTGTTAGCCTAGTTTTTCTCTTTAAAAACCTTCCTTAATTTTCCATGCTTTCACTCCAATCACGGGCAAAATAGATTTCTTCTTCTTTCCCTAATCAAGTAGCAATAATTTAAAACTTAAGGAAAACCTAGTTTATTTTGGGGTTTATTGTAAATGAAAGAATTAACAAAATTATCTTTATATTTGTCATGGCCCAAGATATTAACAATATCGAAAACAAAAAACCTCAAACCTCAACATGATTGGAATACCTCCAATAGTATGCAAATGAGTGGCATGTGATTAGAGCCGAATTAAAAGTTAATGATGCCCTAGGCAATAATTGGAGTGGACAACCTTCTCACAATTTTAATTAATGTTTTTTGCCATCAAGTAAATATATAAAAGTTGCTTGCATTCTCATATTTTAAAATTTGAATCAAGATCGTAATAAAACACAACTTTAGAGAAATTGTTATACAAAATGAATACAAATATCCTATTAAATTATCACAAAAGAATGATAAAGATTCCATGGATGGAGAGATTAATCATAAGAGGTGCTCAAAACGCAATAAATAAATTTTGTTTATACAAGGTTCTTTGCAAGTCCAATTTTCCAATATCAAGTAGGTGATGGGAATCAAACTTGACCAAAACACCATTTTTTCGCAAAGCAATAAAAATTTGTATGTAACTCTTATGGATTCTTGAAGAGTGGTATTTGGACGAGGACTACCAATTCCTCCATAAACTATAATAGGTATTCATCCAAAAAAAGGAACGGAGAATTAAATACTTATTTCCTTCAATTATACTCACCTCTACTGGGTACATTGGTGACATTATCAAATATACATAGATCTTTTCCTATAATAATTACACAGATGTATAATTTGGAGTTACATCATAAAATGGGTAACAATACCAGCAAAAAATCATATGAGCTCAAAAATATGTCATATTTGTACTTGCAAAAATATTATAATATATTTTTATGTGTATGCGTTAAATTTATATTACTATATAATAATATCAATAAATGTGTCAAATTTGAGGTAATTTATTTTTAAATTAAATTCTGAAATCTTTGGATTTAGGTGCCCCCTTAATTGCCAAGGGCTTAATCCCCCCTTGTATGTGATGTGTGTCTAATATATGTTGTGTGCTTCAATAAATGTTCTAATGTTTGCTCTATTTCCTCTATAGTACTTGTAAGTGTTCAATAATGTCTCTATCGAATGCCCGACATACTTCTTGATTACTTATTGATAAATGACGAAATAGACCATGTTCCAACACTTTGCACACATTCAAGAACATCCAAATGCTTTATATATATAGCCATAAAGTGAATGAAAAATGACCGGTGAAAAAGAAATATCTAAATAGATGTTGGGAAAAGTCAATAAATACACCAATAAATACCAAAATACACAAACATACTAAAATCGTATACTTCGACTAATAATAAATAGGTGTAGCACCTTTGATATAATATCTATAGTAATCAACCACGTTAACCTTATGTCTTATTGAATTTTATACTAATAAATTAAATTAAAAAACATAAAGCTTTCCAAGTTAGAAAATACATTTAAAGTCCTCTTCCCGTGTTTGAAGCGTAAGCGAAATAAGCTTATTGGGTGGTGGTGCCAGCTCATCCATCGTGGAAAGTCATTTCAATTTACTCATATTCTTACATTCTTTATCATTTTTTCCATGAAAGACAAAATACTTTGAAGGAAGCGAACCATTCAAAATATTTTTTCCATGGTCAACAAACCGCGTTAAATTCCTAGCACAAAATATCGTAGGAGTAGCGAAGACATTTTTGCTGATGTCAATTCATATTCAATTATACAAAATTCTATAAATATTTTCTTCGGCTATTCTATTTTTTTTAAATGTTAGTTTTGGAATTTATAGCTCTCAAGACACTAACAAATGTAATACATACACACACAAACACACATATATATCATATGATTTGTAAAATATGAAGATAGTTGGCAATTTGTGTTTGATTGGTGAGAGCTTTGATGATGATATGGTTCCTCCTTGGGTGATTGTTGCCTTGGCACTCAAACCATGGTATTAGTTTTTTCCGGGGGCATGACCTGTTTCCTCTCGAAAACCTTCTCAATGTAGCGATGATCCACGATACAACCCTCTCAGAATTGAAGCTTATATCGTTAAGGTCAAAAGAATTTCACGCAGTGAGCATGTGAGAGGTGCATCTTTTGAAACCTGGTCTGTATGGTGGACACTGAAACTTATGTTATCCAAACAACCTCAATGCTAACTGACCACTGGATATTCCATTTTTCTTTTATTGATGAAACAATTCTCAACAAAAAAATGGACTCTTTCATATAAGAAGCAATAAGTAAACTGTATGATGGTAAAAAAACACTAAACAACACTGTGCATTTGCGTATCACTGCACGAAGAAAAGGGAACATGAACTTGAAAACGTAGGGAGACCTAACAACACACCTATCTAAACCCCACATACATTCGCAAGTTGAGATACTTACCACTCTTGAAACAAGAAAAACTTATAGTCATTATGAAAATGGTCATGGAAACTTCCAAGAATTGTAGATAAAGTGTTGAGAATTGAGGAATGTTGTGTTAGCATTATTTGTCTTTTACAAAATAAAAAAGGTTAAATTTGTACTAGCAGTATTGTATTTTTAAAAACATATGCTTTTAAATTTCAAAAATTTAAAGGAAGAGGGAAATGGCAAAGAAATTTAATGAGAAAGATGTAAATATAGTTACTAATACGCAACATGTAACAAGTGTTAACTGCCACAACGAGAAGGTAAGCAGACCAATAATGAAGCAAAATTATGATGGCAGAGTTTGATGCACTTGTTAATGGCTGCTACCTACTTCCGTCCTGCCTCACCAGTCGTCATCTTTATTCTTCGATTTATTAATAGTATTGCTGCTTCTTTGCTTTCCACTATAATGCTCTGTGGTTTGAGTAGTTCGCTATTTGGTTTTCTACATTCCATTTTTGTTGGGCCTAAGTCGTTCCCTGCTGACAGAGACGGCACTGCAGTACAATTTTTGCTAAACATCTAGTTAAGTTTTTCAGACTGAACTTCTTGTGGTTTATTGATTTAGCATGCTGCATTTGAAATGTGTATATGTCTTACTTGTTTCTGATGATATGCTCCATATGATGTGATGTTATTCATTCGTGGTTATTTATACGTTTTGTTATCCTCTAATCACAGAGAATAATTGTCGCCAAATCCCACTAAAAATGGCATGGTCATTAACAATTCATAAATCACAGGGAATGACTGTAGAAAAAACCACAGTAAACATCAATGGCACCGATCAACAAGGCCTCACCTTTACTCCTATTTCCCGAGTAGAGATACTTTAAGGTTTGTTTAGCTCCCCAACATTCTCATTTACCCACTACTCACGAATGACATGTAAAAAATATGTAGCAAATTGAAAACAGGCAGAGGCCCATCTTCTCCTAAAGAGAAATGCGGTCAACCAAGCATAAAAAACCCCATCTCCTGCTCCATTTACAATGTAAAGATACGCCTCTTTAGTACATATTCCATTTCCAAACTCGTATGTATTTATTAACTCATTTTGTATAGCTACATTTATCATACTTGCATCTCCTAGTGTACTAATAATACTATTGTATACATGCACAACTTCTTTTTCAAAGAGCACAAGATGGGAATATAACGGCCGTCACGATGTTAAAATTATTAGCACTTTTAAACAGAACACAGAAATGCAACTGCAGGTTTTGATCTATTTCTTATTCTTATTTGCTTGTGCTCTGCTAAATCAGAGAATACAATCTTTATAGAATAACAGTAAACAAAGTCTTATTCAAACTCAAACTCAAACTACCCTATCTCTACTCTTCATCCTACAGATGGAAAACATATGCCAGCACGTACACATATCATCTAATGTGTTGTCAATTACAAAATAACTTCCCTAAATGCTAGCTACAAAATCCTAAATGCTAACTACAAAATCCCTAAATATTAGGCTATAATTTCTGCATGTCTAACACTCCCACTTAGCCAAATATTTGTCAACCAGCTTGTATCACATCGAATCCTTCTTTGCAAAACTCAAACTTATTTCTTGGTAATGCCTTTGTCAATGCATCCGCCACCATCATCTCAGTTGCACAGTACTCCATTTTGATAGTGTTGTTCTCAATTTGTTCACGGATGAAATGGTATTGTATCCCTATATGTTTAACTCTCCCATGATACTTTGAATTCTTCGTCATGGCTATGCAACTTTGGCTGTCACACTTTAATATTGTTGGTTGGGATTGAGTAACCTCGATGTCCTGCAACAATATTCTCAACCAAATCAATTCTTTTGCAGCTTGACATGTTGCTATATATTCTGCTTCTGCACTGGAGAGAGAAACAGATCGTTGTTTCTTACTTGCCCACGAAACTGCACCTCCACCAAGGATAAAACAGAACCCTGAAGTTGATCTTTTACTATCAACGTCCCCTACCCAATCTGCATCACAATACCCAGTAAGTTGCAGAGAATTTTCTGAACTCCCACTGAATCTTATTCCATGTTTAGTTGTTCCTTGTAGATATCTAAAAATTCTTTTAACTGCTGCCCAATGTTGTGGCCCAGGATTGCTAGAATATTGACTCACAATACTTACAACATGTGCAATATCAGGTCTGCTAGAAACCATTGCATACATTAGGCTCCCAACAACATTTTGATATGGAACCATACTCATATAACTTTCTTCTTCTTGTGTTTTGGGACACATGTCCAGTGAAAGTTTGTTTCCTACTTCCATTGGAGTACTTACTGGCTTGCAATTTTCCATCCCAAATTTCTTGAGAATGTTCCTAATGTACCTCTCTTGGCTAAGATGGATTTTTCTCTTCTCCCTATCTCTTAAAATTTGAATGCCCAAGCAATAATGAATCTCACCATGATCAGTCATCTCAAATTCTGCTAGCTAATTGAGACTTAAACAAGCCTAACATCTTAAAATCATTACTCATAATGATGGTGTCATCAACATATAAGGCTAAGATGACTAGAGACTCACCAATATGCTTTATGTAGACATTTGAATCAGCATTGCAACTTACATATCCTTCATTTTGGAGAAATCCATCAATACGCTCATACCATGCTCTTGAAGACTGTTTCAGTCCATACAATGTTTTCTGAAGCTTGCATACTAACTGCTCCTTTCCTTCTTGTATGTAGCCTTCTGGTTGTTCCATATAAACTTCTTCCTTTAAGAATCCATTTAAAAATGCAGTTTTTATATCTAGCTGATGTACATGAAGATCCAAGGTTGCTGCCACTGCTAACAGAATTTTGATGGATGTTATCTTGACTACAGGAGAAAAGGTGTCATGATAATCCAAACCTGCAATTTGGGTGTATCCTTTTGCCACCAATCGAGCCTTGTAGCAGTCTATCGACCCATCAGACTTGTACTTTTGTTTGAATAACCACTTGCATCCAACCACTCTCCTTCCAGGTGGAAGAATCGTGAGTTCCCATGTCTGATTTTTTATGAGCGATTCATATTCAGCATTCATTGCTTGCCTCCAATCTGCTGCATAAATACTTTGAAGTGCTTCTTGAACACTGAGTGGTTCATCAACCTCTACACTAAGTGCATATGATTCAGATGCCTTTTGAGTGGGTTTCCGTAGTCTTGTTGATCTACGAAGCTGCTGCTCTCCTTGTTCATCTCCTATGGGCTGTGTGGTTGCAACTTGTAATGGTCTTGCTAGAGTAGAATTCTCATCCTTAGATTCTTCATCAGATCCGAAATCATAAGGCCTTGTTTCTGAATCCTTATCATTTTCCATCTCTGCTGATTTGTGCAAAACTGAATTTTTGTCAAAAATGACGTCTCTTCTGACTAGAATCTCATGTGTTATAGGATCATAAATTCGATATCCCTTTGAATTCAAACTGTATCCAACCATTATACACTTCTTGCTTTTGTCATCTAGCTTCTTTCTTTCTTCATCTGGTATATGTGCATATGCTATGCAACCAAAAATTCTTAAATCATTGACACTTGGCTTGCTTCCATGCCATGCCTCATAAGGCGTCTTCTTATGCAATGCAGCAGTTGGCAACCTGTTTTGTATATATGTTGCACTGGAGACTGCTTCAGCCCAAAAAACATTAGATAATCCACTACTCTTAAGCATGCATCTAGCACTTTCAACAAGAGTCCTATTCCTTCTTTCAGTGACACCATTCTGTTGTGGTGAATAAGGAACAATATACTCAAGTTTGATACCTTCTTTTGCACATAAAATTTTGAAAGCATTTGAGGTATATTCACCCCCATTATCACATCTGAGTCATTTCAAAGGTTTTCCTGACTACTTCTCACCAAATGCTTTAAAAACCTTAAACATCTCTAATGCACATGATTTATTTTTGATAAAATAAACAAAGGTCATTCTAGAGGAATCATCAATAAAGGTAATAAAATACCTTGCCCCATTGTGTGACATTGTTTGCATTGCACTGCAAATATCTGAATGTACAAGTTCCATTTGCTCCTTAGCTCGTGTTGCTCCTTTCTTTGGGAAGGGGAATCTATGTTGCTTTCCTAAACAACAGCCTTCACACACTCCCAACTCAACTGGTAGATGCAAATTAAAATCTTCCACAAGCTGCTCTAATTTTAATATTCGAAGCGAATGAGGATTTGCATGTCTGAATCTATGATGCCAAAGAACTGAATCAGATATTTCATTATTTGTTGTTGTTAACACCACATCAGGTACTGCTGCACATAACTTGTACAAATTGCCATCTCTGATTCCCGTAGCAACAATTACTCCTTCAACATCCTTTAGGACACATTCCTTGTTGTCAAACTGTACAATTATGCCAGCATCGGTAATTTTGCTCACTGATAAAAGACTTTTTACTAGAGCAGGTACATACCATACGTTCTCGATTTTCTTGTATCCACCATCTGGCATTTGCAATGGAATATCTCCAATTCCGATCATCTCACATTTGCTATCATCTCCAAGATTGACAGTCTTACTCTTGGGTGCTTCTGTATATGCCATAAACCAACTTCTCTCAGGTGTCATATGCTGAGTTGCTCCTGAATCTAAATACCAACAATTAGAAACATCAGAACTTGGGGTTGTGACAACCGAAAACAAATTTTCTTGGTCATTGCTTGAGGTCATGTTAGCTTCAGCAACCTTCCTTTTCTTTACCTCTTCTACCCATGCTAACCACTTTCGGCATTGTTTCTTAAAATGCCCAGGAGCTCCACAATGAAAGCAATTTCCCTTATTTTTCTCCTCCTTTGTGTCTTTACCATTCTTTGAGACATTGGACTGGGAGGGATGAGATTTGTTGTCACTCTTCCTTTTTGCTTTGCCCTTATATCCTACTGAAAACAATGCTGTAGGATTCTCATCATTCATGCCCCATCCTTCCTTCTGATTTCTTCTTGAAGTAGTGCTGCTATTACTTTTGTCAAATCCAAATTGGATTGGGTGCTTAGCACTACTACCAGTCCAGAATAGGATTCTGGAAAACTCCCAAGAAGTGACATAACAACATCTTCTTCTGCAATCACTGATCCACATGCTGCCAATTGATTTTTGAGAGATTTAAACTGATTTGTGAAATCTGATATTTTTTGTGTTTCCTGCATCTTTAACTGAAAAAATCTTCTTCTAAGATATAATCTTGTGCTAACATCATTTGATTCATATAACTTGATTAATTGATCCCAAGCTTCCTTTGCTGATTTTGCCTCACTTACATGTAAAAGCACATTATCACTCAAACTTAAAAGTATACAGGAACGAGCCCTACCTTCCTTTGACTCCCACTTACTGATCAAATCTACATCCTGGGTGGGTTTAGTCTCAGTCCCTTCAACTATATTGAGTAGATCCTTGTTTAGCAGCAACATCTTCATTCTGAGCTTCCAGAGATTAAATCCAATGCCATCAAATCGTTCTACCATCCTGTGAGGATATCCTGCAACAAATGTGGCCATATCTCTGTCTTTAAACTTCTGATACTTCTCTGCAACAGCACTTCACCAACACTGCTCTGATACCATGAAAATTATTAGCACTCTTAAACAGAACACAAAAATGCAACTGCAGGTTTTGATCTATTTCTTATTCTTATTTGCTTGTGCTCTGCTAAATCAGAGAATACAATCTTTATAGAATAACAGTAAACAGAGTCTTATTCAAACTCAAACTCAAACTACCCTATCTCTACTCTTCATCCTACAGATGGACAACATATGCCAGCACATACACATATCATCTAATGTGTTGTCAATTACAAAATAACTTCCCTAAATGCTAGCTACAGAATCCTAAATGCTAACTACGGAATCCCTAAATATTAGGCTATAATTTCTGCATGACTTTTAAAGAAACCGAATATTCCTTCGCCAAATGCCTTGTTTGGTAACATTATTATTCAAGACAGAAACACAAATGACTATCTACGTAGACATTTTTCCATTACATCGTAAATGGTTACCACTGTGACCAACATGCGAATATTCGACATGCTCGGTTCCAGATCCTATTCTCAATATGAGTGTTTCATTACACGTAGTTGCAGTACTTATGCCCGTTGCCTTGGCTAATGTTCGCTCCTATTGTAGTAGTTGCATTTATTATACATTCCTTTCACTTGGTTGATTGCCTATAACTGTGATGGCTGTGATGAATACTCATGCTATAATTTTCTTGCATAATTACAATTTTTTACTGTTCACTGTTGCGATGACTGTTTTTGCTATAATAATGGCTACGCTGCTTCTGTTCGGGTTTTTTTTTGGCTTTTTTGGGTTGTTTTTTGGTTGGTTCTGTGCGGCCGGTTTATTTTTTTTGGTTTCATTGGGTGCTGGTGCGGCTCTGTTTTTGGTTTCATTAGGACCTATTGCGTGCAGACACCTGTATTTGATTGCCATGGCCTGTGCTTCCCTGCTGTAAACTGTAACAACCAATGTTATTATATTTAATGCTTCTCTTTATGCGCTGGAAGTTACGTAACTGTTACAGCTACGGGTCTTATTCAAACTCAAACTCAAACTACCCTATCTCTACTCTTCATCCTACAAATGGACAACATATGCCAGCATGTACACATATCATCAAATCTGTTGTCAATTACAAAATAACTTCCCTAAATGCTAGCTACAAAATCCTAAATGCTAACTATAGAATACCTAAATATTAGGCTATAATTTATGCATGTCTAACACACGGCTCACAAATGGCACCGCTTTTTTGCACCCACTGGTATGTGACTCTGTTGATGCACGGGCATAAAGCAACATCTCATTCATGAAGATGATCTCCTCACTTCTCAATTTCAATGTACTACACTACAAAAACATAATGTAATAAAGTGTACATTTACATTTATTATTTTACCTTCGATCTTTTAACTCGTTAGTCTTTACTTATATTGTCAACAATATTGTACCCTTTTACTAAAGTGTGTTGTTAACCCAATTTACCGCTTTTAAAGAAACTGAATATTCCTTTGCCAAATGCCTTGTTTGGTAACATTATTATTCAAGACAGAAACACAAATGGCTATCTACACAGACATTTTTCCATTACATCGTAAGTGGTTACCAGTGTGACCAACATGCGAATCTTCGACATGCTTGGTTCCAGATCCTATTCTCAATATGAGTGTTTCATTACACGTAGTTGCAATACTTATGCCCGTTGCCTTGGCTAATGTTCGCTCCTATTGTAGTAGTTGCATTTATTATACATTCCTTTCACTTGGTTGATTGCCTATAACTGTGATGACTGTGATGAATACTCATGCTATAATTTTCTTGCACAATTACAATTTTTAACTGTTCACTCTTGCGATGACTGTTTTTGCTATAATAATGGCTACGCTGCTTCTGTTCGGGTTTTTCGTTTGGTTTTTTTTTTGGCTTTTTTGGGTTGTTTTTTGGTTGGTTCTGTGCAGCCGGTTTATTTTTTTTGGTTTCATTGGGTGCTGGTGCGGCTCTGTTTTTGTTTTCATTAGGACCTATTGCGTGCAGACACCTGTATTTGATTGCCATGGCCTGTGCTTCCCTGCTGTAAACTGTAACAGCGAATGTTATTATATTTAATGCTTCTCTTTATAAACCACGAAATGTTACAATTCTGGGTCCATATAAACCACGAAATGCATATTTTCACATGAGTAATTCATTAAAATTATATTTTGCCAAATGCTTTAGACAGTGGACAATACATGCATGATCAAGTTTTTTAGTTTTTTTGAGTAAGCTTTATAGTATTTCATGTTTTTTACGTGTTCTATCGTGGTAGGGAGATGTTAATATTTAATTTTAAATTTTATACTAATAATAATAATGAGTTGGTAATAATTAGTTTTTAATTTTAAACTAAATTCTAAGTACATTATTAGTTTTTTTTTTAAATTTGCTTGTGGAAAGAAGATAAAATAAAAAAGATTTAGTCATTTTTTTAATCTTTTAAAAAAAGATGTTTTAGATCTAATTTTTTTTATAATCCATAAGATTAGATAAAGTTTTTTGAAGTATATGTACTTGTTATTTTACTCACATTTACAATCAATTTCATATGTGAAGGAAAAATATAAATTTAGAATTTAATTATGTTGAGAGGAGTTCTTATAATGACAATTTTGTAGTGTAATGATATGAGGAGCTCACTTTTAATTTTTGAGATTAAATTTGATGTTTATTTGACCAAGGTTTTTTTTTTTTTTTCATTGGAGAGGTCAATCGGAAAATAGTAATATTGTGGCCATATGGCAATGATCACAATTAAGAAAACAACAAAAAACAATTTCATCATTCTCACTATTCCAAATAGAATATGTGTGATGAAAAAGCACCAATGTAAATGGTGAAAGGGGTGAAATATGGGAGGAGTGATCAGAAGCACCTAGCAGTAGCTAGGGAAGTGGACAACCAAAGCAATAGGGGGTAGCGGTAGAAGTGGTAGAGTTTGGTGTTCCATTTTCCCACGGATAGATTATTTACACAATGATGTAGTTAAATTGATGTCATTTCTCACCACTCATTAGAAATTGGTACTCAATGTAATAGAGTTCTTTGGATATTTGTACTGGTACCCTTCAAAAGCTAGAGGAACTTCATACATGTTAACACAAGCCACCATTGTAATCAAGCATACATACCAAATCGTGAGCAACAAAGCCTACGAACAGTACTACAGTCGCAAGCCAAAGATACACAAAAAATAGAACATAGTTGTAATCACCTGCATAGGTATTGCTCCATGCACATAGATATATACCCCTTGCCATCATGTAATTTACAATTCACTATTGTACCTACTACCAAAAAAATAAACCTTCAACAATGTAGACACATATGCCTATCATGTTAGGCCACAAATATAGGCGTTTTCTACTTGCTTTCCTCATTGTGTTTATTAAAACAGAAACAAACAAAAACAATTTCCTGCCATCTTTGTATGGATTTTGGGGCCTTCAATTTTCCCCATTTTAATTTGGATGTTCCATTTTAACTATATACATACATATGTATCGCGAGTGTTTTTTTAAAATATTTTTGAGTAATATAACAGATTTTTAGAATCTTTTAAAAGGTAACAAAATCTACAATCTTATATGGGAATAACACTGTGCAAAAATAATCAGTCGCTGCCTTTAAACGACATGAGGCTACTTCTACACTATAAATGTGCCTTTTCTATGTGTTGCTTCCTATAAAATCATAAATTGCCAATTCATTCCTTCCAAATCCAATAAAGAAACTTATGTGTGGGACTTTTAATGCAAGAAACTACCATAACACTTTAGAGATGCTCCCTTTCGTAAGTGTACAAATACCAATGCACAATTCTGCTTCGCATGCCTACTGGCACTACTTCTCCATATCGTTACATTTACCCTCCTTTATGTTATTAAAAGACCACATTATTTTTGTTGCACATACCAACACTAAAAAAATTGTAATAGTAACCAACGGAGTATCATTGCTCCCCCTAGAGGTGCAAGTGCTAGTTTTAGTTTGAATAAGGGTAAATCGTAGTGATATGGTAATGCACCCACTTGATTGTCTGTATTATGCACGGTACCTCTCACATATTAAATTAAGAGCCTATATAAATATAAAAATATAGAAATGAGTCTCCACCTTGCTCTTCACTACCCTATCATGGATGCCCATTTTGAGCCCCACCATCAGAGGCGTTTCATGCCCTAGGCAACTTAGGCAGTTGCCTAGAGCGCCAAATAGAGAGGGGCACTTAATTTTTTTTAAAAAATTCAAATTTCAGCCTCTGAGCCTCAGGTCAGCTTTACCAGTTTGAACCACCAACCGGTGCGAAGAAGCGAATATATATATAAAGACTTAGTTAAACATTGAACAACCACAAAGCTTTTTATATGCACGCTGAGCACTTGCAAGTAAGTAGATGCCAACTATCTCTAGATCCATTTTTGAGATTCCGTTCAGTCACTCAGTGTTTAAGTAAATACTTAGTTGACAAAGTTTAAATGCAAATGCAGCTTTTGGGGATCGCATCTATCTTCATTACCAGAGTTACTATCGATTTTCAGCTCCATATCAGACCTGTTTGGAAGTGGTTATGCAAATTTAGGGCTGATGTTGCAACAGGTATTGACAAATAAGCACAAAGATGGATAAGGGTCACTTTTGAGGGAAGGAAGCGCGTCGTTACTCAATTCTATTGTCAATCCGACTTTCTTGTATTTGTCTCACTAAGTGAGAAATCAATTTAATGCGGCTCTGCTTTCCAACAAGGCAGTGGCTGTGCAGGCTGCCAAGTTTAAGTCTTGCCAACGAAGGTCGTTTACTGCCTTAAAATGCATCTTTCTTCTTTTCTTCTTTTTCATGTAATTTGCTTCTCAAGTAGATGAGATGCCTCCATTTTGTTGTCATAACTAGCTGTGCATATAATACTAGTACTTAGTCGTTGCTTGGATACTTGTGTTAAAATACTTTGCTTTGCTTTTCTTTGCGGCTTTACCAGTTGCCACTTTCCAGGGTGCACAAAATTCAAATTACAATTTACAATTCATTCACCAAATCACCAACCCATAAACGAAGAAAAATTTAAAATTTGTTGAAAGGCCAAGTGATTCAGGGTTTAACGAACTTGAACAGAACCTGAACAACAGAACAAGTATGATTTATGAGTCATGATCTCGTACATGTTTTTGTTTATAAGCACAAATTGAAATTCTCCTAGTAGACTGTAGGCTATTCCTGACTCCTGTGGCTATAAGTTTTGTAATGTTGTTTGTTTAAATTGATACTGCAGTATGCCAATATTCTCAAACCCGGTCCCTTTTCCACTGGACAACTACCTAAACTTTGTTTGTGAAGAAAACTCATGGGGGTGGGGGGCGTCCTCTCCGAATACTGCGTAGGGTGCTTCAAAACCTTAATTCGGCCTTGGACATGGAGCTGAGCCCCAGGTGCAATTACATTGAAACCGAGTCAAGCTACTCCTTGCAAACCCAACTAGCTCTATATGGGCATGATTCATTGTTATAGCCATTGACAACGAGCTGAATCAATTAAAAATGCCCTTGGCAAACTGGTTGAGTCTTTTTCCCCCGGGCTAGGACGTTACACGTATAGAGAAATATATTCGAGGCTGAGTCCTATACTGCAAAAGCAAGTCATGAAGTGGCATTGAGCTCATCCCATCAAGCCCATATCTATGGAAACTAGGTCGTTCTCGTAACAGCATAAGGAGCTTGAATGCATAGTTGGCTAGGTGAAGCCGGTGGATGAAACATCCACATTACAAATGTAAAAGGATCAGATTGATTTCATGGAAGGATTTCTCGCTGCATTGAAACTAAGTTCCGTGAGCCAAAGAGCTCGACCTCAAATGACCACATACATGTGACGGTCTCGTGCATTTCACGTAGGGGAAACTTGAGTCAGTGGATGGTTGATGAATAAAGGTTAAAGCTCGCCATGAAGGATTCACGGGCCAACTCGGATTTTGGTGGAATCCATCCTTCACCGACATTGTGCAGGAACCAACCAGGTCAAGTCGTGTGTCGCCATGAGGAAATAAAGCTCCAAAGAGACCTGACGAGTTTTTTTTTTAGCAAACTACTTGGGCTTGTTTGTAAAAGGACTCCCACACTAAGAGCATTACAGAAATGGGAACAAGTCAAACCAGGGCTCGAAGTAATGTGCGCACAGATCAGCTCAGCACAGGGACATCGATTTGATGGAAAGGGCATTACAACTAAAAAAGGGGCAATACTTAGAAAAATCGGTGAGTTCACCAGATAGGCCATGCGGTCGAATCAGCAAAACACGTACCGAGTGCTTAAAACACTTGGGACATGAGTGCACAGAAAGCGGTCAAATACTTGTTGAGAGTTATGCGGGCGATGAGAAGTTAAACGGCGGTGAACTGGCTAACAAAAGAACTTGGGAGTGGGCTCGCAAGCCAAATGCGGAAAATTCGAATTTGGAGGGTCCCGAATTACACTCGGTCATGTTGTGCACGGAAAGGCCAAAATGGTTTTATGCGAGGAAATGGTATAAATGGCCGGGTGAGTTGGGATGCGGAAAAAGTATGACTGACTTCGTCATTGTAAAACACCAAATTTGGGGTCACACTCTCCTTAAGTCCCCCCTTCAATCGTATTTAACATAATTTTATACCTACCATACCCTTTTTACCCGCCACCTTCTATTATTTAATTACTTTAATTGGAATTAAGCCCATCCTCACTATTTAATTTATTTAATACTTTAAATTAAATTAATTCACCCTCCTCACCTAGCAACATGTTAGTTTTGGAGTTTGTTTTCATTGTAAGAGTGGGTACACAACCTTACATTTGTTACACTCGGGTATTTTTATATACGGCGGTTCCATCGCCGGTGAGAGCGGGTCCAAGGGGGTTTCTACCTGAATCTAAATACCAACAATTAGAAAATCAGAACTTAGGGTTGTGACAAACGCAAACAAAATTTCTTGGTCAGTGCCTTGAGGTCATGGTAGCTTCAGCAACCTTCCTTTTCTTTACCTCTTCTACCCATGCAACCACTTTCGGCATTGTTCTTACAATGCCAGGGCTCCACAATGAAGCAATTCCTTATTTGTCTCCTTTCTTTGGTCTTGACCATTCTTTAGACATTGGACTGGGAGCGGATGAGATTTATGGTCATATCCTTTTTGCTTTGCCCTTATCTCCTGTGAAAAGAGTGTGTGTAGGATTCTCATCAGTCATGCTCAATCTTCCTTCTGATTTCTTCTTGAAGTAGTGTTGCTATTAATTTGTCAAATCCAAATTGGATTGCGGTGATTAGGGCTCTACCAGTACGAATAGGATTCTGGAAAACCCCAGACAGTGACATAACAACAGCTTTTCTGTAATCAATGATCCACAGCTGCTGAATTGGTTTTTGAGAGAGTAAACTGATTTGTGAAATCTGAATCTTTATGTTTCCTGCCATCTTTAACTGAAAAAATCTTCTTCTAAGATATAATCTTGTGCGAAAATCATTTGATTCATATAACTGATCAATTGATTCCCAAGCTTCCTTTGCTGATTTTGCATCATATGTTAAAAGCAATTATCACTCAAACTTAAAGTATATAGGAACGAAGCCCTCCTTACTGTGACTCCCACTTACTGATCAAGATTAAATCCTGGGTGGGTTAGTCCAGTCCCTTCACTATATTGAGTGATCTGTTAAACAACAAATCTCATCCTGAGCTCCAGCGATTAAATCCAATGACACAAATGTTTCACCACTTCATGTGAGGTATCCTGCAACAAATGGGACCATATTTCTGTCTTAATTCTGAATAGTTCTCTGAGTAGCACTTACCAACCGCACTATAATTACCATGAAAATTATTAGCACTTTTAACAGAAACAGAAATGCACTGCATGTTTTAATCTATTCTTATTCTTATTTGCTTTGCTCTGTAAATCAAAGAATTACAATCTTTATAGATAACAATAAAAGAGGTCTTATTCAAACTCAAACCAAACTCCCATATCTCTACTCTTCATCCTACATATGGACAACATATGCCAGCATGTACACATATCATCTAATTTGTTGTCAATTACAAAATAATTTCCCTAAATGCTAGCTATAGAATCCTAAATGCTAACTATAGAATCTCTAAATATTAGGCTATAATTTCTGCATGTCTAACACGTGGCTCACAAATGGCACCACTTTTTTGCACCTACTAGAATGTGACTCTGTTCATGCACGGGCATGAAGCAAACATTCTCATTCATGAAGAGACTCTCACTTCCATTCAATGTTACTACACTAAAACACATAATGTACTAAAATGTAATCACAGTTATTATTTTAACTTCGATCTTTTAACCGTTAGTCTTACTTATATTATCAACAATATTGTACCCTTTAACAGAAGGGTAATGTGAACCCAATTTACCACTTTAAAGAAACCGAATATTCCTTCGCCAAATGCCTTGTTTGTAACATTATTATTCAAGACAGAACACAAATGACTATCTACGGTACGACATTTTTTTCCATTACATACACGTAAATGGTTCCACTGTGACCAACATGCGAATATTCGACATGCTCGGTTCCAGATCCTATTCTCAATAGAGTGTTTATTACACGTAGTTGCAGTACTATGCCGGGGCCTTGGATAAGGTTCGCAGCCTATTGTAGTAGTTGCATTTATTATACATTCCTTTCACTTGGTTGATTGCCTATAACTGTGATGGCTGTGATGAATACTCATGCTATAATTTTCCTTGCATAATTACAATTTTTTACTGTTCACTGTTGCGATGACTGTTTTTGCTATAATAATGGCTACGCTGCTTCTGTTAGGGTTTTTTTTTGGCTTTTTTGGGTTGTTTTTTGGTTGGTTCTGTGCGGCCGGTTTATTTTTTTTGGTTTCATTGGGTGCTGGTGCGGCTCTGTTTTTGGTTTCATTAGGACCTATTGCGTGCAGACACCTGTATTTGATTGCCATGGCCTGTGCTTCCCTGCTGTAAACTGTAACAACCAATGTTATTATATTTAATGCTTCTCTTTATGCGCTGGAAGTTACGTAACTGTTACAGCTACGGGTCTTATTCAAACTCAAACTCAAACTACCCTATCTCTACTCTTCATCCTACAAATGGACAACATATGCCACCATGTACACATATCATCTAATCTGTTGTCAATTACAAAATAACTTCCCCAAATGCGAGCTACAGAATCCTAAATGCTAACTACAGAATCCCTAAATATTAGGCTTTAATTTTTGCATGTCTAACATGCAGCTCACAAATGGCACCACCACTTTTTGCACCCACTGATATGTGACTCTGTTCATGCACGGGCATGAAGCAACATCTCATTCATGAAGATGACCTCCTCACTTCTCAATTTCAATGTACTACACTACAAAAACATAATGTAATAAAGTGTACATCTACATTTATTATTTTACCTTCGATCTTTTAACTCGTTAGTCTTTACTTATATTATCAACAATATTGTACCCTTTTACTAAAGTGTACTGTTAACCCAATTTACCACTTTTAAAGAAACCGAATATTCCTTCGCCAAATGCCTTGTTTGGTAACATTATTATTCAAGACAGAAACACAAATGACTATCTACGTAGACATTTTTCCATTACATCGTAAATGGTTACCACTGTGACCAACATGCGAATATTTGACATGCTCGGTTCCAGATCCTATTCTCAATATGAGTGTTTCATTACACGTAGTTGCAGTACTTATGCCCCGTTGCCTTGGCTAATGTTCGCTCCTATTGTAGTAGTTGCATTTATTATACATTCCTTTCACTTGGTTGATTGCCTATAACTGTGATGGCTGTGATGAATACTCATGCGATGACTGTTTTTTACTGTTCACTCTTGCGATGACTGTTTTTGCTATAATAATGGCTACGCTGCTTCTGTTCGGGTTTTTTTTTGTTTTTTTTTGGCTTTTTTGTGGGTTGTTTTTTGGTTGGTTCTGTGCGGCCGGTTTATTTTTTTTGGTTTCATTGGGTGCTGGTGCGGCTCTGTTTTTGTTTTCATTAGGACCTATTGCGTGCAGACACCTGTATTTGATTGCCATGGCCTGTGCTTCCCTGCTGTAAACTGTAACAGCGAATGTTATTATATTTAATGCTTCTCTTTATGCGCTGGAAGTTACGTAACCACGAAATGTTACAATTCTGGGTCCATATAAACCACGAAATGCATATTTTCACATGAGTAATTCATTAAAATTATATTTTGCCAAATGCTTTAGACAGTGGACAATACATGCATGATCAAGTTTTTTGTTTTTTTGAGTAAGCTTTATAGTATTTCATGTTTTTTAGGTGTTCTATCGTGGTAGGGAGATGTTAATATTTAATTTTAAATTTTATACTAATAATAATAATGAGTTGGTAATAACTAGTTTTTAATTTTAAACTTAATATAAAATTTGCTTGTGGAAAGAAGATAAAATAAAAAAGATTTAGTCATTTTTGTAATCTTGTAAAAAAAGATGTTTTAGATCTAATTTTTTTTATCATCCATAAGATTAGATAAAGTTTTTTGAAGTATATGTACTTGTTATTTTACTCACATTTACAATCAATTTCATATGTGAAGGAAAAATATAAATTTAGAATTTAATTATGTTGAGAGGAGTTCTTATAATGACAATTTTGTAGTGTAATGATATGAGGAGCTCACTTTTAATTTTTTAGATTAAATTTGATGTTTATTTGACCGAGGTTTTTTTTTTTTTTCATTGGAGAGGTCAATCGGAAAATAGTAATATTGTGGCCATATGGCAATGATCACAATTAAGAAAACAACAAAAAACAATTTCATCATTCTCACTATTCCAAATAGAATATGTGTGATGAAAAGCACCAATGTAAATGGTGAAAGGGGTGAAATATGGGAGGAGTGATCAGAAGCACTAGCAGTAGCTAGGGAAGTGGCAACCAAAGCAATAGGGGGTAGCGGTAGAAGTGGTAGAGTTTGGTGTTCCATTTTCCCACGGATAGATTATTTACACAATGATGTAGTTAAATTGATGTCATTTCTCACCACTCATTAAGAAAATTGGTACTCAATGTAATAGAGTTCTTTGGATATTTGTACTGGTACCCTTCAAAAGCTAGAGGAAACTTCATACATGTTAACACAAGCCACCATTGTAATCAAGCATACATACCAAATCGTGTAGCAAACAAAGCCTACGAACAATACTACAGTCGCAAGCCAAAGATACACAAAAAATAGAACATAGTTGTAATCACCTGCATAGGTATTGCTCCATGCACATAGATATATACCCCTTGCCATCATGTAATTTACAATTCACTATTGTACCTACTACCAAAAAAATAAACCTTCACAATGTAGACACATATGCCTATCATGTTACGCCACAAATATAGGCGTTTTCTACTTGCTTTCCTCATTGTGTTTATTAAAACAGAAACAAACAAAAACAATTTCTGCCATCTTTGTATGGATTTTGGGGCCTTCAATTTTCCCCATTTTAATTTGGATGTTCCATTTTAACTATATACATACATATGTATCGCGAGTGTTTTTTTTTAAATATTTTTGAGTAATATAACAGATTTTTTAGAATCTTTTAAAAGGTAACAAAATCTGCAATCTTATATGGGAATAACACTGTGCAAAAATAATCAGTCGCTGCCTTTAAACGACATGAGGCTACTTCTACACTATAAATGTGCCTTTTCTATGTGTTGCTTCCTATAAAATCGTAAATTGCCAATTCATTCCTTCCAAATCCAATAAAGAAACTTATGTGTGGGACTGTTAATGCAAGAAACTGCCATAACACTTTAGAGATGCTCCCTTTCGTAAGTGTACAAATACCAAATGCACAATTATGCTTCGCATGCTACTGGCACTACTTCTCCATATTGTTACATTTACCTCCTTTATGTTATTAAAAGACCACATTATTTTTGTTGCACCATACCAACACTAAAAAAATTGTAATAGTAACCAACGGAGTATCATTGCTCCCCCTAGAGGTGCAACTGCTAGTTTTAGTTTGAATAAGGGTAAATCGTAGTGATATGGTAATGCACCCACTTGATTGTCTGTATTATGCACGGTACCTCTCACATATTAAATTAAGAGCCTATATAAATATAAAAATATAGAAATGAGTCTCCACCTTGCTCTTCACTACCCTATCATGGATGCCCATTTTGAGCCCCACCATCAGAGGCGTTTCATGCCCTAGGCAACTTAGGCAGTTGCCTAGAGTGCCAAATAGAGAGGGGCACTTAATTTTTTTTAAAAAATTCAAATTTCAGCCTCTGAGCCTCAGGTCAGCTTTACCAGTTTGAACCACCAACTGGTGCGAAGAAGTGAATATATATATATATATATATATATATATATATATATATATATATATATATAAAGACTTAGTTAAACACTGAACAACCACAAAGCTTTTTATATGCACGCTGAGCACTTGCAAGTAAGTAGATGCCAACTATCTCTAGATCCATTTTTGAGATTCCGTTCAGTCACTCAGTGTTTAAGTAAATACTTAGTTGACAAAGTTTAAATGCAAATGCAGCTTTTGGGGATCGCATCTATCTTCATTACCAGAGTTACTATCGATTTTCAGCTCCATATCAGACCTGTTTGGAAGTGGTTATGCAAATTTAGGGCTGACGTTGCAACAGGTATTGACAAATAAGCACAAAGATGGATAAGGGTCACTTTTGAGGGAAGGAAGCGCGTCGTTACTCAATTCTATTGTCAATCCGACTTTCTTGTATTTGTCTCACTAAGTGAGAAATCAATTTAATGCGGCTCTGCTTTCCAACAAGGCAGTGGCTGTGCAGGCTGCCAAGTTTAAGTCTGCCAACGAAGGTCGTTTACTGCCTTAAAATGCATCTTTCTTCTTTTCTTTTCATGTAATTGCTTTCTCAAGTAGATGAGATGCCTCCATTTTGTTGTCATAACTAGCTGTGCATAATAATACTAGTACTTAGTCGTTGCTTGGATACTTGTGTTAAAATACTTTGCTTTGCTTTTCTTTGCGGCTTTACCAGTTGCCACTTTCCAGGGTGCACAAAATTCAAATTACAATTTACAATTCATTCACCGAATCACCAACCCGTAAACGAAGAAAAATTTAAAAGTTGTTGCAAGGCATAGTGATTCAGGGTTTAGCAAACTTGAACAGAACCTGAACAACAGAACAAGTATGATTTATGAGTCATGATCTCGTACATGTTTTTGTTTATAAGCACAAATTGAAATTCTCCTAGTAGACTGTAGGCTATTCCTGACTCCTGTGGCTATAAGTTTGTAATGTTGTTTGTTTAAATTGATACTGCAGTATGCCAATATTCTCAAACCCGGTCCCTTTTCCACTAGACCACTACCTAAACTTTGTTTGTGAAGAAAAATCATGGGGGTGGGGGGTGTCCTCTCCGAATACTGCCTAGGGTGCTTCAAAACCTTAATTCAGCCCTAGACATGGAGCCGAGCCCCAGGTGCAATTACATTGAAACCGAGTCAAGCTACTCCTTGCAAACCCAACTAGCTCTATATGGGCATGATTCATTGTTACAAGCCATTGACAACGAGTTGAGTCAATTAAAAAAGCCCTTGGCAAAGTGGTTGAGTCTTTTTGCCCCGGGCTAGGACGTTACACGTCTAGAGAAATATATTCGAGGCTGAGTCCTATACTACAAAAGCAAGTCATGAAGTGGCATTGAGCTCATCCCATCAAGCCCATATCTATGGAAACTAGGTCGTTCTCGTAACAACATAAGATGCTTGAATGCATAGCTGGCTGGGTGAAGCCGGTGGATGAAACATCCACATTACAAATGTAAAAGGATCAGATTGATTTCATGGAAGGATTTCTCGCTGCATTGAAACTAAGTTCCGTGAGCCAAAGAGCTCGACCTCAAATGACCACATACATGTGACGGTCTCGTGCATTTCACGTAGGGGAAACTTGAGTCAGTGGATGGTCGATGAATAAAGGTTAAAGCTCGCCATGAAGGATTCACGAGCCAAATCGGATTTTGGTGGAATCCATCCTTCACCGACATTGTGCAGGAACCAACCAGGTCAAGTCGTGCGTCGCCATGAGGAAATAAAGCTCCAAAGAGACCTGATGAGTTTTTTTTTTTAGCAAACTACTTGGGCTTGTTTGTAAAATGACTTCCACACTAAGAGCATTACAGAAATGGGAACAAGTCAAACCAGGGCTCGAAGTAATGTGCACACAAACCAGCTCAAAACGGGGACATCGATTTGATGGAAAGGGCGTTACAACTAAAAAAGGGGCAATACTTAGAAAAATCGGTGAGTTCACCAGATAGGCCATGCGGTCGAATCAGCAAAACACGTACCGAGTGGCTTAAAACACTTGGGACATGAGTGCACAGAAGAGCTGGAAATACTGTGGAGAGTTATGCGGGTGATGAGAAGTTAAACGGCTCGAACGGCTTAAACAAGAAGAGACTCAGAGTGGCTCGCAAGACCAATGCGGAAAATTCGGATTTGGAGGGCCCGAATTACACTCGGTCCATTTGTGCAAGGAAAGGCCAAAATGGCCGCATATATTTATGCGGGGACAATGGGTATAAATGGCCCAGGGTGAGTTGGGATGCCCTGGAAAAGTATGACTTCGTCATTGTAGACACCAAATTTGGGTCACACTCTCCTTAGTCCCCTTTCAATCAGTTAACATAATGTGTATACCTAACCATGACCCTTTTACCCCACCTTCATATTAATTTAATTACTTGTAATTGAATTAATGCCCATCCTCACATTATTTATTTATTTAATTACTTTAAATTAAATTAATTCACTCCTCACCTAGCAACATGTTATGTTTGTGGAGTTTGTTTTCATGTTAGAGTGTGGTACACCTTCTATGTGTTACACTCGGGTATTTTTACGGCGGTTCCATTCGCCGGTGAGCGGGTCAAGGGGGTTCGCAAATTTTCTTGGGTGGTTTATTAACCCATGGGTAATGGGTAACTGTTATGGATTGTTTTTGGGCCCATGGTTTTTCGGTACCCATTGTTTTGATACCCACAGTTTTTTGCCCATGGTTTTGATACCCACGGTTTTGTATCAAACTGCTTAAGCAATTGTCTATTTATATGGTCTTATGAATATGATAGATAGACAAGAAAATGTATTGCAGATGTGCTTTGAATTTGGGTGTGAATTTTGTAGAGTTTGTTGAGCATAGCTCCAAACGGATCTGGGTATTGTATTGAGAGAGTGGAGGCTTGTAACAAAATCACAGCAAGTGATTCTTGGTGGACGTAGCCCAAATTGGGTGAACCATGTTAAATCTTGTCTCTCTATGTTGTGTTATTTATTCTGCACTTTTATTTGAGATCTGTAATATTTTCTGCATATTAGTTTCTACCGTTACGATTCTGTAAGGGATTATTCCTCATATTTTATCTCTTATTTCCTAACAATTGGTATCAGAGCCTGGTTTTGGTTTGCTGAAGTGTTGAATCATAGGGAATTTTTTTAGCTTGAGTGGGAGCTATGGCAGATGATGGAAGATCTAGGGTTGATAAATTCAATGGGCAGAATTTCAGTCTTTAGAAGATGTAGATGGAAGATTACTTTTATTAGAAGGATCTTTATACTCCGATGTTTGAGAAGGTGAACAAACCCTCGAGTATGACAGATGCGGAATGGGATTTGTTAGATCGAAAGACACTTGGAACGATCCGGCTGTGTCTTGCATCTTCGGTATTATTTAATGTTTCAAAGGAAAAGACTACAAAAGATCTAATGGATGCATTGGGGAAGTTGTATAAAAAACCCTCTGCCTCTAACAAGATATTTTTAATGAAAAAGTTGTTTAATATGAAGATGTCTGAGAATAGTTCAGTAGCAGATCATTTAAATGATTTCAATATGGTTGTGAATATAGCTTCTGTTACAATAGAATTTGATAAAGAAGTTAGGGCTTTATTAATTCTATGCTTTTTACTTGAGAGTTGGAATAGCCTGGTAATGGCGGTAAGCAACTCGGTTCATGCTAACTCAAAGTTGAAGTTTGAGGATGTTGTAGGGGTGATTCTAAGCGAGGAAATGCGAAGAAAAATATCTGGGGAATCTTCTACTTCAGGGAATGCTTTGACAGTGGAAACTAGAGGGAGACAGAAGAATAAAGGAAACCGTGAAAAATCAAAGGATCGGGCAAGGTCAAAATCCAAAAGCAAGATAGTATGTTGGCACTGTGGAAAGTCTGGGCATGCAAAGAAGGACTGTTGGGAGCTTCAGGACAAGAAGAAACAACAGGAAGAAAATAAGGAGGAAAATGTGGCATCGGGTAATGTATGCCAGGATGCTTTGATTCTTTCTTTGCATAATTTACTGAATCTTGAGTTTTAGATTCAGGGGCTTCTTTTCATGCTACTCCACATAAGCATTATTTTGTTGATTATGTTCAAGGGGATTTTGGGCATGTTTTTCTTGGTGATGATGAGCCTTGCAGTATAGTTGGAAAATGTTTTGTTCAGGTTAAGATGCAGAATGAGAATACATGACTATTGAAGGATGTCAGACATGTGCCTACATTAAGGAGAAATTTGATATCGGCAGGGAAATTGGGAAGTGATGGTTGTACTGTGATATTTACAGCTGACTCTTGCAAGGTTACCAAGGGTGCTCTTGTGGTGGCAAGAGGTAAGAAGGTTGGAATCTTGTATTTAACCACTGATGGTACTAATGATTGTAATCTTGTTGCTTCAGATGCAGATACAACATTATGGCACTATAGGCTCGGTCATACGAGCCATAAGGGCATGGACATCATAAAAAAGAATTTACCTGGATATACAGAAACAGGTTTGGATTTCTGTGAGAATTGCATATATGAGAAACAGAAACGAGTAAGGTTTCTCAAGGTTGGACCTACGAAGAAAGAGAGTAACTTAGAGCTGGTACATTCTGATGTGTGGGGGAAGGCTCAGGTATCATCTCTTGGGGGCTCAAGTTATTATGTTACTTTTATTGATGATGCAACAAGGAAAGTTTGGGTTTATTGCATTAGAAACAAATCTGATGTATTTGATACTTTTGTTAAATGGAAAGCCTTGGTAGAGAATGAAATAGGTCTTAAGTTAAAATGTCTCAGGTCAGATAATGGAGGGGAGTATTGCAACAATGAATTTGATGATTATTGTTCTAAGAATGGAATCCGCAGGCAAAAAAACGGTTCCAGGAACCCTGCAGTAGAATGGGGTGTCAGAAAGGATGAACAAAACAATAATAGAACGTGCTAAGAGCATGAGGATACATGCAGGACTACATCTTTATTTTTTGGTAGAAGCGATGAGCACAACTGTGTACTTAATAAACAGAGGACCCTCAAGTGCCTTGGATGGAGGCATACCTGAGGAGGCTTGGTACGGTAAGAAAGTCGATTACTCATTTCTTAGAGTCTTTGGATGTGAGGTGTTTGTTCATATTGACAAGGATGATAGGACCAAGCTAGAGGCTAAATTAGAAAAATACACTTTTATTGGTTATGGTGGTGATGACTTTGGATTTAAATGTTGGAGTATTAAGGACAAGAAAATCATTCGGTCTAGGGATGTGGTCTTTAATGAGAAAGTCATGTATAAGCAATAGTTGTAGGAAAATAGGGAAGAATCTAAGAAAGAATATGCAGTGGTAGAGGATCTTCCGGATGGGACAGTGACCCATGAATCAATTCAGGAACCTACTCAACAGGAACCCCAAACTCCTACAGTGAGGAGGTCTTCTAGGGTAAGAAAAGAACTTGAACGTTTTTCTCCTTCTCTTTATTATTTATTACTCATTGATAGTAGAGAACCAGAGAGCTTTGATGAAGCAATGCAGGTAGATGCCAATAATAAGTGGGAGTAAGCCATGGATGAGGAGCATAAGTATCTCATGGAGAACCAAACTTGGGATTTGGTGAAGCTACTGGAAGGAAAAAGAGCATTGTAGAACAAGTGGGTGTACAGAGTTCAAGATGGAGGAAAGAAAAGATATAAGGCCCGGTTAGTAGTCAAGGGGTTTTCACAGAAACAAAGTATAAATTTCGATGAGATTTTTTCTTCTGTAGTAAAAATGACTTCTATCAAAACTATTCTTAGAATAGTGGCATCATAAGACTTGCACTTAGAACAGTTAGATGTAAAGACTGCATTTCTCCATGGTGATTTGGAGGAGGAGCTATATATGCAACAACCAGAAGGATATGAAGTCAAAGGTTCATGAAGCAAAGTTATATTAGATGTCCTTCCGACCATTGCGTGTATACAAAAAAATTTGAGGATGGAAGTTATATTATCCTGTGTTTGTATGTTGATGACATATTGGTTACAGGTAAAAACATGCAGAAAATAAAAGTACTCAAGAAATAGCTAAGCGAATCCTTTGATATGGAGGATTTGGGGGTAACCAGAAAAATCCTTGTTATGAGGACATATATGGATAGGAAGGAATGTAAGATGACTTTATCTCAGGAAAAGTACATTAAGAAGGTATTGGATAGGATTAACATGCAGGATGCTAAACCAGTTGGGACTCCTTTAGCAGACCATTTTAAGTTATCAAAGGAGAAGTGTTCCAAGAAAGAGCAGGAAAGAAAATAGATGTCCAAGGTACCTTATTCATAAGTGGTTGGTAGTTTAATGTATGCTATGGTGTGCACTAGGCCTGATATTGCCCATGCAGCGGGAGTTGTGAATAGATTTATGAGTGATCTAGGTAAAGAGCATTGGCAAGCAGTAAAGTGGATCCTTCGGTATTTGAGAGGGACCATGAGGACATTTTTGTGCTACAGTGGATCAGACACCACTTTACGTGGTTATGTAGATTCAGACATGGCTGGAGATGTTGACAATAGGAGGAGCACGATAGGTTATATTTACACTGTAGGTGGGACAACAGTGAGATGGATTTCACGACTACAGGAGCTGGTGGCTTTATCAACCACGGACGCTGAGTATGTGGCTACCACAGAGGAAAGCAAATAGATGATTTGGTTATAAAAATTTCTTAAGGAGTTGGGGCATAAACAAAAGGAATGTAAGTTGCATAGTGATAGTTAGAGTGCTATACACCTAGCTAAGAACTCTGCTTTCCACTCCAGGATGAAGCATATACAGTTGAGATATCACTTCATCAAGACAGCTTTGGAAGAAGATAAGTTAAAGTTGAAGAAGATTCATACCAGTCAGAATCCTACAGACATGATGACCAAGGTGGTCACAAGGGATAAACTAAAGCTATGTTCAGCTTTGGTTGGCCTTCGCGGATGACAATGAAGGGTTGAGAAGCTTGCTCAGTGGAAATCAGTCTCCAAGTGGGAGATTATATGTTTGTGGAGTCTGTTTTCATGTTAGAGTGTGGTACACCTTCTATGTGTTACACTTGGGTATTTTTACGGCGGTCCCGCTTGCCAGTGAGCGGGTCAAGGGGGTTCGAGGGCGAAGCCCCCGAAGTAAATTTTCATGGGTGGTTTATTAACCCATGGGTAATGGGTAACCGTTATGGGCTGTTTTTGGGCCCATGGTTTTTCAGTACCCATTGTTTTGATACCCACGGTTTTGTATCAAACTGCTTAAGCAATTGTCTATTTATATGGTCTTATGAATATGATAGATAGACAAGAAAATGTATTGCAAATGTGCTTTGAATTCGGGTGTGAATTTTGTAGAGTTTGTTGAGTATAGCTCCAAACGGATCTGGGTATTGTATTGAGAGAGTGGAGGCTTGTAATAAAATATGAGCAAGTGATTCTTGATGGACGTAGCCCAAATTGGGTGAACCACGTTAAATCTTGTCTCTCTGTGTTGTGTTATTTATTCTGCACTTTTATTTGAGATCTGTAATATTTTCTGCATATTAGTTTCTATTGTTGCGATTCTGTAATGGATTATTCTACATATTTTATCTCTTATTTCCTAACACAACATCACCTAGACACCTCACCATGGACTTATTCTTGCTCTATTAATTAACTAGGACTGAGTCTCCACTTATCTTAACCAACTGGGACTTAGTCTAACCTTAAAATTAAATTCATATTCTTTCTCCAACAACATTCCCACTTATCTAAGTGATAACCATCACTTGAGACCCAAACTGAAAAACTAAGCACGCAAAAAATAGCCAAGATCTGTTATTTTTGGTAAACCTAGGATTTCCTGCCTTAACTTACACTGGTTATCTCTCAATCAATGCCAATCACCCTAAGTATCGTCGGTTACCATATATACAGTTTTTCAACCTTTTTCCTAGGTTGGTCACTTCGAGTTTTGAGAGAGCTATTTGATTCAATCACGAACCAGAGATTTTCTCAACATCATGACGAGGGAATACACTCCACCATAGGCCCAAACAAACACTTAAGAATCGTCCATTGGCATTAGCATTCATGGGAGCACTCCAAGAAGCATTTCCATGGCACTGACCATAGTTTTCTTCACGGATTGAAAATTACCTTCTTCATCAACCGGGCCTACAAATACAAGTGTGTTGATTTACATCATTTCCGTACTTACTTTACAGGTTGTTTATCTTTTATTATTAGTTCTTGTTCTTCCCTATATTCCTCCATTCCCACTTTCCTGCCAATCTACCCAACCTTCAACCCACCACCTTCTACCTCTTCGTAGTTAACTTTTAGGCACTCTTGAGCCTTCCTAGCATTTTTACAAATCTAGCCATCCTACCTCTATTCTCTGTGCAATCACAGAGAAGCCCCCTCATAGCCATTAAATATGTATTAAAGAGTGTCCAAATGTTTTTTTTGTAATTTATTTCTAGATGTTATAAATAGAGAAAGAAGCCTATGGGATAAGGGATTGGAAATTTTTGGCAACCAACTATTGTATTTTGGGCAGGATCACCTCCCTGCCTGGGCAGCGGTTCCTAAAAAACTAAGTTTATTTATTTACCTCTATTTTTTCCCTACTGACACTGGTTACCTTAACCATCATTAGTTCCCCTCTTCACCAGCATTATTCATCCCCACCGACATCGGTTACTATATATCTCCTATCAGAATTTCACTACATTTCCCTTAACACCCTATAAACCTCATATAACCTTGCCAAATCCTGGTACCCCACCTATGACCTCACCACAAACTTTCCCAACTCTTTGTGTAGACACAGGGAGAGCCCAAACATCTGTTTCTAACATTCTTCCATTCCCATAGAAACCAATATCGGTTATCTCAAACCGACATTGGTCATAGATAAACCGTCATCAGTCATACCCTAACCGACGTTGGTCTTTGTGTCTGGTAGACTGCCTTAGACCAAAAATCCTCCTAATCACCCAAATCAACCCCAAATTACACTACATCTTACCCAAACCCTGCATGTGACCCTCAAACCACCTACCCGCTTGCAACTTGACCCGGGACCTTCATCCGCTAGTTATCAAGCATTTAATTTGATTAACATTAATAGTAAATCTGAGATATCTAAATCAGAACACTGGTGTTAGACTCTTTTGTTTGCATGTTCATATATATATATATATATCAGTGGATTGACAACTATCGAGTAAGTATCACACTTCCTGGATCTAGCTCACACTAGGCAATCCACTAACCTTTTGTTATTGACTATATTTTGTGGTCTTATTTTATATTACAGGGAGTTCCTCCTAGCTAAAAGGAATCTCACACAATCAATTTGGATCAGAAATCAGAATTCGCACACTCAACCTTCAACCAACGAACAACAGGTATTCCTCCTTGGCTTTCTACCCTTTATCTGTTTCATTATATACAACAATCTGGTGAAACGTTTTGGCACGCCCAGTGGGACCCATCTGGGGTTCTTTTGCATTTATTCATTCCTAGGTAAAAATAATTGTGTGTTTGTTTCCTTTTGAAAAGTATTCACATTAAGTTTCTTCTATGGAATCTTCTCCTTCTTTCTATTGTCTAAAAGAAATTTTTTTTTTGGTGCTTTAAAAGGAACACGTCTTCTTTTCTATTGCATTGCATTAGTGAAAGAGAATTCCTCTTCGTGTTCTCTATTTGCTACATCAAACATAATTGTGGATTTGGGCTTAAAAATTTTGCATTTCATTCTGGTTTGTTGCATTGTAGTTCACATTAATTGAGGGCACCTTATATGCTAGAGGTCATGTCGAGACGATCGCTTACTATTTCAATCATAGTTCTGAAAGGTTCAAGCAATATGCAATTAATTAAAAACAAAAACAATCTTCTCACACTATATTCAATATATTATTTAACCCATATAAATAGGATTTTACATCCCTAGAATATAGGAAACTGCTTAAACTACCCAACCCACAAATATCTCACATTTCCTATATACGTAAGTTGTTTATTAACAACTTCACATATAAAAAAATATAATAACAAACCTAACAATTAATAATAATGATTAATAATGTTAAACAATAATATTGATCCTAACATTCACCCCCTTAGTGTGAACATTATTAATCACTAATCTTCACCCCCTTAATGTGAACACGGCGAAGAACCATATTCGAAGAAATTTAACCACCTCCTGAAAGCACTTCTTAGACCAAGTACAAACTCCATAGATTATCTCTTTACCCTCGTAAAGGTGTAATGTCAAGCCGAATTATGCAGGAATGCTCCCTTCCTCTTTAGGTTCATGTGGGACTTTCCCTTCCTCCCTGGGCGCCCGAATTCTGAATCTCCAAGATCCACAAGCTTCACACTAGCTGGATAACCATCCCTTGAGTCTACCTCAAAATCTTCTCCTGCTCCCCAAAAATGAGTATTCTGAAAACATGACTCCTCTAAAAAGTTCTAAAAAGGGTTTATTCATAAAACCATCACTCTGCAAAACAAGAACACTGAAAATGAAAAACCACACTGCACACATGCCACTAGATCAGTATGTGGCCCCATCGTTGGCGACTGACGAGAGGACGCTGCTTGTCCTCCATCCCCCTGTGCCTCCATCCTCCAGTTTCATGCTGCTAGTTCAGCTGGATGTGATCATGAAGCTCAAAATACCTACAATAATTTGGACGTAGCATACAAGCGAAAATGCGTCCAAAATTGAAATCTGGGCAATTTTTATTTTATTTTTCAAACTTTGGACGATGGAATTGACTGAAAATATAAACTTTGACAACTTTTTGATAGTGATTCACAAATGACATTTGACTTGTATACAACCACAAATTTTAACGACAAACACTACTTCACATAAAAGACACTATGCCACATTATTTCTCTTCATTGACATGCCATTAAACATATAAATAAACATACATGGCACGAATCACTATAAATATATAAACATGAAATACCAAATGTCAATGTCGTGAAGACCCTTGCTAAACTTGTCACGATTCGCTCCACGGTGTCACGGCTGTGCATACACAGTTTACTCCCTGTTTTGGAGTAAATGTCAATGGAGTCGATGACAGCTTGAAGTCAGCTGGAAATGAATAACTGATGTCGTGACTAATTTAAATTTTGACAATATCCGCGTGATATTTGTATAGTAGATCCTAAAAATATTGGTGCAGAAAATACGCAGATTCCTGTGAGCCAACTGAAGCTAAATACTTGATCAACCACGCGTAGGATGAGAGGAGATGTCAATACACGCTTAGAGGAATTCACACTAAAGGATTGAGAGCCTGTTGGACTCTATCGCCACACAGATTGAAAAATGAACTGAATTGATCAACAAGTTCGGGATATTATTTCAAATGCACCACATTTCCTTTCTCAACGTCACTTAAAACAATTTGAAGAGATCGTGTAACACCCTGATTTTGTAAGTTATCTTGGTGATTATTTTTCATACTGTTATAACTGCTGAAATGAAGGCAAACATGTTAAGATATATTCTGATCTTAAAGGAATGTGTTGCTAACTTGGATTCTTGCATGCTGTAATTTATTTGCATGGGACAGCAGTTATTGTTGCTTGTATGTTACTGATGTGACGACAAATTGTTGTATAATTACTAAACTCTCTTTGCTGATTGACAACACACCTTGAATCAATTCCATTGATCCAAAGTATGCTGTGGCCTTCTTGTGATTGTTTTGTCGATTTACTCTTGAACCGAACTGGCGGTTGATATAAATGTGCAGCACCTGATTGCAGGAATGAGCAGCTGACACGTAAATGCCAACGACAAAGGTTCTATTCTCGAACCATGCACTGTCATACTTAAGACCTCGTGAGGCAGGAAATGTCTAGACACGGGTGGCTCTGGCATGTGAAGCAAAGGACGAAATGTCCTGTACAGCATTGACATGAATGTCAGTTGGAAGACTGGATTGGAGGGTGATTAGTGTTAGTGGTTAGAAGGAATTAAATCCTAAGCTAATCCTATGTTCTACCTTACATCCTAAACTACTATCCTAAGTGGATTTTTAAATTCTAAAATGACTAACATAGACCTAAGTCCTATTAACCTAAAGACTAGGCTATGACCTAGGTCGAACACTAATATGAATCCTAAACTAATCCTAACCTAAAGGGGACGCGCAGACCCTTGGGGGAAGAGGATAAGGATGAAGGGTGTTTAATGGCATTAATGAGGAGTCCTTACGTGGACAGCGCCAGTTTGGCGGGGACAGGTAAGTGGCGGAGGTATCTAGTGGGACATGTAGCTAAATTTGGTTTTACATGCAAAAATTCGAAATTAGGAGTTCGCCAACCCAAGTTGGTAGTGGCGTGGGAAAATGAGAAAAGGAAGAGCCTTTAATGCATTAATTTTTTTTGGTCCTCGTGACCAGCTCACCTTGGAAAGTGTATGAGGGAAATTTGATTGTTTATTGTGTCGATTCGGATTTTGAGAAGTTGCTCTGCATTTGGTTTTTTTTTTGTTGGTTCAGTCGAACCAGTTTCATTGGGTTTTATTATTGTTTCTTTGGAAAAAAAAAATTGGAGGCTGTTACTGAGCCTGAAGAGGAAAGGATTGTTAGACAGCTCGTGCTGTCGCCGTGGAAGGAAATATCTTTGGTAGCCGTGGTTTTCTTCGAGTTTTGGAAAAGAAATTGCAGGCATGTTAAGCCCTTCTCTTTAAAAATACTTGCTTTTTTTAAGCGTCTAATTAAAACAACCCTGCTCTTGGGTTTTTGGGTTTATGTGATTGTTGTCGTGTTGATACGATTTGGATTTAGTCAATTCTTGCTATCATTTTTGGAAATGATAGGTAAAATCGTTTCTAGTGGTTGTATTTAAACTGTCTTTGCATTTTCTTGGAATGGAATACCTCCATGCTGTGTTGGTTTGTTTGCTAGTAAGATGAAAACTCGTCATATGTGATATGGAACTGTGCATGTTGTATGAGTTTTTTTATTTAATGAATCAATCGTTCTTTTGTTGAGGAACTGGAATGATAGAAACAGTAGTTGTTGAAGTTGTTTCTTACTGAAATCTTTGAAAAAGGAAATGGATCCTTTTCCTTCTGCTGTTTTGGTTTTTGATGGAAATGGCAAATGGGTTTTGTATGGGCATATGAATTCGATTTGAAGGAAGAAATGGTAATATTTTATTGCTGTCCCTTTTTCTTGCTTAAAGAAATGGACGAATACAATTTGGGTATTCGTGGGAGCTAGAAAAGAAATTGTTTTTCTTCTGAACTTATAAATGAATTATATTATTTTCTTGCTGAGAAGGTAGGATGATTAGTTGTGTTTATTGATGCTGTTTGGTCTACCATTTGGACTGTGAACACGATTAAAAAAAAAAAACTGGCTTTGCATTTCTGAGCAATGAATGAATATTTATGAATTGTACTTCTTCTTGCCTTGGAGGAAAGTTGATTTGTTATGTTTTATTTGAAGCGATTTGATCTTACAGCTCGGACAGTAGTCGTGAAAACGAGCTTGGCTTGTATTTCTGTGCATTAAATGAATTATGTTGATTCTTGCCGTGGGGGTTGAATGATTTGTTGTGTTTTATTGATATTGTTCGATCTTCTAGTTCGGGCTGTAGTCATGAACAAGAACTCGGCTTTTTATTTATGTATAATATGGAAAATTTTGGAAATAAGTAGGCGGTTGGGCCTGTTTTGACTGTACTTTGTTGTGCATCTGATATCCTATGCGGGTTTTTAATAATAAGGGTATTATTGTATGAAAATCACATTTTGGGTTCTGTACATCATTGTGAACAGAAAAATGGATTCGAGTAGAAACATTTATTGGTAAGGAATTCTTCTTCTTTCTACTGTTTTGATTTGGTAAAATCAGTAGTCGGATGGTTTATTGAACTTGTAAGTTAATTTTGTATAGAGGACAGTGGCATTTAAATTGTTTCCTGAGCACTGTGTTTTTCTGTACAATTAGAATATTTAAATGTTTCTTGCGGTCTTCGATTTTACATAGTCATTTAAAAGAAATGAAACCGACCTGAAAAATTCTTGTTGAGTTCGAAGAAAATGGTTGTTTTCTTATTGAAAGGTGAAAGGGATAAATTCTTCTCTTTTTGCTGTTGAATTCTGGGAATAGTATTAGAGCCTTATTGTGCTTTAAGATTTAGTCTTGCTGTAGGTAACAACAATGTGTAAATTGTATTTTGAACTGTATGCGTTCATGAAAATAGAAAGTCATGCAAATAATTGATTTCATGATTGTATAACTGTTATTTGGTTAAAAATACAGTGAAAGAAATATATATTCTTCTAGTACCGTAAATACAAAGAATGCATCCTTATACTATTTGATCTATGATAAATACGATGTTGTACTAACCTGTTTTTGGGTATTCATATGAGCTTGATTTAAATGAAGTATTGATAAGGACGATAAATTCTTCCTTGTTTTCATTTAAAGCTGATTATGAATGAAATTATACTTGCTGCCGGAAAGTGAATTCCGAATAGATTTTGTAAGTTTCACTCTGAACTATTATCTTGAATTGTGTCTCATTTGGATTCCATTTTTAGAATAGTCATGAGGAAAGAGATAGGAATGTGGATGAATAACTTGGAAAAATGATCTTTTCTTCTTTCATTCAGTTGAAAATCTGTAATCGTTAATAACGAATCTTGTAGTGCTTAGATATGAGCAACTATATGCATTGCTGTTTGCTTCCTCATCTGTGCTTGATTGCTTGGAATCTAATATGATGCATGGACTGAAAGGAAAGTAATTGGTTTATGTTTCAGTTAGTTTTACCCTTTGCATTTATTATTAATGTAAGGAGTGGAAAAGATAACAGTATGTTATATCAGCAGTATGATACTTGTATTCCTAAACTTTACAAATATTGTAATTTGGAACTTGTAATGGTTATGTGGAAAAATAGGACAGCAGTTCTTTGGCTGATTGGGATGGTAATTGATGGTTCAGTTGTTATGTTGTCCATTCTTTGATGCTTGATTTTTGATTGATGTCCTTACTGTCGTTACATAAAAGCAGGGTTCTTTTATTGAGATAGTTAATTGAAGCACCTCATTTTAATGACAAGTGCTTGATATGCTCAGTTCATTGAACTGACCAGTGCAAGTAATTTTGCAGATGGAATTTGATTAGAACGAAGACATGGCTGTTTTCTGATGCTTCTTTTGATTATCTGGAGATGAATTGTATTTGTTAGTTAATATTCCTCTACGAGGAATTGTGAAAAGAAGAAAGTACATTCTTCTAACTATGAGTTGTAATGATGTTTAATATAAACAAAGTCCAATCAGTTGGATTGGCAAATGTATGGATTATGAAATGGATGATGAATACAAATACAAGTGTGGTATTTTAATGACTATATCAGTCGATATTGTTGATTAAATTGGAAATATAATGTTATTTCTTGATTTGGATTTATTTAATTGTCCTTGGATGGACGTTAAATAGGAATTGATATCTATTCTTACCTTAATGCAACTTTTAAGTTGGAATGTGCAATTAGTTCATACTTGGGTAAAGATGAATTCTTAATTGACATTAAAAAGGATTAGGAAGAAAATGATCCCATAACTGATAGGTATTCAGGATTAGCTCAGAAGCTAAGGAATATCAATTAACTTAGGAGTAATCGAACTTTTCTTTCTAACTCCATTAATGACCTAGTATGTTAAATTCAGAAAGAAGGATATGGGATAAGTATATCCATAACTAATGGACCTTAACTATGTAATGTTAAGGAGAATAAATGAATACATTCATTGGGAATTAGACCTCGTTTAAATGACGTCTAGTAAGCTGGAATTCTGAATTTAGTTACAGTTGTAAAAATCCTGGTTAAGTTTAATAGGTTAAACTTATCATGTCTGTCGGTAACGGGCTGCTTAATTCGAAGATTAAGAAGAAAACCAAGTAGAGAAATGCAGCCCTCCGGTATGAAGGAGAAGATGCATAGCAAGCTAAAGGACAGATTTAGTCTCTCTTAGCTATGTACAACTGTAATGGGAACAAGTATAAAGGATCAGCACGGTTGCTGAAAGTTGATCTTAAATATTAAGATCATATCCAAATCACTTGAGCAGGATGTGTACTCTCGATGGGAGGATTCCGTAGGACATTGACATATGCCAGCTACAACAAGGTGTCTTCATGAAGACGGGGTCTTCATGATGACACAATGTTATAGCTGACATATTACAATGCCCTCCCGAATTAAAACATCAAGAATACATAGGCTGAATGTGAAGTTCTTGGTTGGGGATAGGAGTATGATCACGTATACAGAGTGACTCCGGAGTACTAAAGATAACTAGACACACGGAGTCGTGGGGAACGACACCGTATGTCTGCGTATCTTTAGTTACCAGGAGTGCCTTTCTATATTCGTTCATATTGCTAGTTGGAAATTGAAAGTTTAAGTCTGACCTTAAATCGAGAGGACTGGTAGGAACCCAGGAAAGACCATTCTAGATAACAGGTGAAGTGAAGTGAAGGATGTATTCCATTGATGTGTATCACATCCAGGAATATGATGATGCAAAGCATGTGAAAATCTTTGGCCAAAGTATCGCAAGTGCTGGTTGCGTTGTCATAATCACTTAATTTAAGATGCAAGATGTCAGATGAATATCAGTAACAGATATTTAGATAGGCTTCTTAAATGGATCACTTCGATAACCGGAAACGGTTAAGAGAACTGGTATATATAATATACTATGCATGAACGAACATGAAGGATCGGTTGTTGCCGAGTCATGAAATGAAGAGATCGTTGGAACTCCGAGCAATGAAAATGGGAGATCGACAGTTCTTCGAGTCATTTATAGCAGCATATAGAATCTATTATAAGATTGAATGACATTGAATGTGTGTTCCATATTGTAAATATGCGAACAGGGAACATTAGTTTTAAAAGGAAATTGTTTGTTCCAAACTGTGTTGTTTGGGTAGAGAACAATTATTAAAACTTGAACGTGCGTTTGAATTATATAATTCATAACAGAGAACGTTGTATATAAATTTTTTTTTCCCCTTGTTCTAGTATCTTAAAATGGAGATGTTACAGATCGATGCTGGAAATAACACGATCTTGACACTAATCTCCTTGTGATCATGTAGTATGCGAAAGATATACCTAGTCCAAGCTTGCAAATATTATAAATATGTGTTTAATATTGATCTTGCAGAGACATCCCACATAAATAGTGACTGGCGAGGCACGTTTCACAGGTAAGAATATGATCTCAATAAAATAAACTCCAATTGTGAAAACACATAATATCTATTGGAATGTTTAATCGATGGAATATGAATTGTGCAATTAGAAGTCAGAGGGCACTCAAGAAATCATTTACAAATCAAGATATTCTCATCGAAAGGGGCAATTTCTTTAAACGGTGCCCCTAACACATTAACAGCCCATACTGAAAACCTACAAGAATCACAGTCGCTCTGATACCAGATGAAAGGTTCAAGCAATATGCAATTAATTAAACACAAAAACAATCTTCTCACAGTATATTCAATATATTATTTAACCCATATAAATAGGATTTTACATCCCTAGAATATAGGAAACTGCTTAAACTACCCAACCCACAAATATCTCACATTTCCTATATACGTAAGTTGTTTATTAATAACTTCACATATAAACAAATATAATAACAAACCTAACAATTAATAATAATGATTAATAATGTTAAACAATAATATTAATCCTAACAAGTTCACTTTACACACTCTCTATACCAAACCACTTAAATAATTTGCACATCTTCTTAAACATCATCCTACCTGGAAGAAGTTGTCAATGATCACACTATCTAAGGATTGACAGTGGGCGCCCAGCTGGTTTCTCTGTCCAGTCATTATCTTAGATAAAGTACTGCCCCCACCAAAACTTTACCTGAAACCATCCTTAGATCTTGGATTTTCATAGGGCACCTTCTATTGAACCAAAAACTATGTTCTATTCACAAGTCAACCTAAAATATCATAAGCTGAAACATAAAATTCACCCATAGAATTTCATGTTTGTTAACTTTTACTTGATTTGTTTTTTGAGTTGTGAGGTCGTATCATCCATTCTTTTCTTCCTTCCATACTCTATAATCATAGTTGGTGTATTCTGACTATTTTTGAGTGTGTTAGGGTTCATCATCACCATACTAAAATTTATGGGTTGGTATTTTATCTAATCTAAGTCACAAAAGTCTAGTTTTTCCATCTTTTCAAATTTCACAGTGACCAGCGTCGTTCCAACGACCATCATCAATTTACCTAACTGTTGTTGGTTACCTACTTTTGTTGGTCATTTTACCAAAAATAACACTCACCACATTTTCTGTTCTTTCTGAGGTTCCTCAGACACATCATCATAACCTTGAATCTTTGAAATCACTGTAAAATCCATATTTTGTCTCATTTTCATCACTTATTAGCACATTTATCAAACTTTTAGTCATTCCACAATAACTGGTATCAGTTCTCCTAACTGTCATCAGTCACCCTCTATCACCATCATTAGTTAAACCAACCACCATTAGTTCTTGTGTTTTAATTTTTAATTAAAATAAAGACCATTTTTACATCCCAAAACATATTCTATCCATTCCCTTTGTGCCTTTGTGTCATTTACAAAGATCAGATTACCAATTCTATGCTAACTCACATGGTTTTGACTCGTAGCCAAGCTATCTCCCTTGTGATCCACACTAGCATTCAGCCGCTCTCGCCTAGCCCATAAACACCTTCCATTTTATCCCCTATGGATCCCACTTAGCCCATTATCATTTGTACCAGTGACAAGGAGTTCACAAGACTCCTTGACCAGAACCCCATCGCCTTACAATACTATCTCACTGATTCATCCACCAGGGATTCATCAGGTCAATTAGTATATGGCATGCCTATGTCCATTCCTCCTTTCCTCGCCCCCACTTTCACGTCAACTACTACTAGCTCGGCCTTACCATCTTCTACCTTACCACCTATAGTATCCCAACTAGACCCCACATCATCTATATCATCTACACCTATGACATTTGTCACTCCCATGGTGTCAACCATTCCTTCATCAGCCACCTTGAGCATAGCCCCATATGCACCCTCCACCTCGTATATACTCATTATATCACAGCCACCCATGGTGTCAGAAACCCATACTCCCTTCCGAAACATTGTCCTCTCTATCCCACAGTCCCTACCCCCAATCACTACAAGGGTTGTTACATCCACCCACCTACTTACACGTATTACCAATAACCTCCTATCTCGTTTATCACCTATTTGGGGTATTTTCAACCTACCTCTATTCTCTCCTCAAAATTCTCATACTTTGCACCACCATATATTGGGATTTCTCCTTCATCATACATTCATCACCTACCCCCTTATACTGTAGGGGGTGCCTAATCATCACAACCTATCAAAGACCTTGTTAAAATGATGATGGAAAAGATGTAAACATTGGAAGCATCGGTCTTCGGCTCTTGTAACTCTTTAAGATACGATGAAATCTGTAATGAGCCCATTCATCCATCCATTCTCATTCTCCCATACTCTGCGCATTGGAAAATTCCCAAATTCAACCGGTTTAACAACAAAGAACACTCGGAGCAACACTTGCAGTATTTCAAACATGGGTGTTATCTAATCACTCATGATGACACTCTACTCTTGCGGACATTCCCAATGTCCTTAACAAGACCTATGTTGGATTGGTATAGTGGTTCACCTAGACATTCCATTTACTCATTCAACCAAGTGGCTCAAGCCTTCTTAGACCATTTTTCGATCAATATCATTAAGAAGGCCACCATGACTAACTTGTACTCAACACGACAATATGAAGACAAATCTATCATAGATTTCGTCGCTCATTGGCAAAGCCTCATCAACCAGCTTGCATTCCAACTTCCTCAAACAGAGCTTATAAATTTTTTCACCAGGGCTTGTGTCGAGCTTATAGATGTTTTCATGAGGGCTTGTTTCAGGCACATCTCACCAACTCTCCAAGTATAAAACTTATGTACGTTTGATGAGGCGTTCACCATGGCTATAAAACTTGAAATTTGTGCCATTGAAGAGAAGAAAATTTAGTTGCGTAACAAAAATGATGCATTTAAATCAAACGATGCCTCTTCCTCTTCAAAACCCCAAAATAATTATTCCAAATCCAAAGGATCTTCCAATGCGGTAGTTTTAAAAGATGGCCCATCTCACCCATCTAATCAATCAAAACCTCCCTCCAACCTTTCTCCCATTCAAGCTTTTCAGTTCAAGTGGGAGCAACACAAATACACTCTAATCGGAGAACCCTACTCTTCAGTATTAGAAAAAATTATAAAAGTCAGAGAAATTGCTCTTCCACCCATTAAACCACATATTGGTTTTGACCCCGCTTGTCCTACTCCTTCTTGGTACAAGGAACATGACAATTGCAACTATCATCGCTCTAAAGGTCATAGCAATGGTAATTGTATAACCTTCAAAAAAATTATCTAGGAAATGTTAGATAATGGAGATCTCATCTTGGACAACCTAAATGCACCGGGTAATTAGAACTTGCATATCTTTAAGAATTCATTCCCTAATCACACCCCATCATCTAACCAAACTAGCAAAAATTTGACAAATGACAGTAATGTTTGTGAAGTTCGTGTTGTTTTCGAAGTCGTACCATCCCTTCCTCAAACTTCCCCTACCCCCTCTATTGAGTAGATTCTTGCACAAGCTACTTTACCCATGGAGGAACCTATTTCATCTACTCCTTGACCCATAGAGGATTCCCCTTCATCTCCCCCTTCATCCACAGAGGATTATGCAATAGATACCAAATCCGTTTCACCACTCACCTTGCAAACTAACGAACAACCTATGATATTAACTCTCCTACCCATAGGAGATTCATGTTCACCTTCCTCTCCACCGAAAGAAGAACCTACCTCATCTCACATGTCATCTCCCATAGCCATAGGGGATCCTTTAGATGCACCTCTTCCTTTTGATGACAGTTCCCCATTATCCTTCTAAGGCCATGTTGATTTACTCTCAACTCTTTTACCTATAGAGTTCAAAGCCAACTATTTCCCTGTCTCACAAACATACTTTAAAGGGATTACTACTAAATCCAAATCATCTCCTCTTACAACAATGACATTTTCATGCCTGGATGACCGCCTGGATTATGTTGATAATTTCATGCTTTGGAGATATCTTTGGCTACCCTTTTTAACCCAAATGCAAATGTCGCATGTGGATACCTCCACAATTTTTCCAAAGTTGTTTCAGATAATCGAACCAACCATGCCTATACCGGTCATAACATCCTCTTCTTCATCACCCTTGCCTACACCTAAACCTTTAGCAATAACCAAAATTTTTCCTATGCCTAAGAGCCAACCTGCACCAACACCTTCCCCTGCGTCTAGAACCATCACCACATTAGGATTCATGCCGACATCAAGCCTAGTCCATCCTCCTGTCAAACTAGACTTAGCCATGTCCTTATAAGCTCACACAAAAACTACTCCCCCACCTAAAAGGAAGACCCAACCTTCTAGGCCGTATACACTGGTTTCACCTACTACCCCTATTTCACCTTCACCCCTTCCATCTATCCTATGACCTTACCCATCTTCCTTGGTCAAGTAGCCTCCTACCCAAGGTAAACCAAAAGCATGACAACCCACTTCCTCATCACGAGCCTCTATTATACCCAACTTACCTACATATTGTACACCTTCACCATCACCTACATCTATCTTACCACCTATACCCCCACCAATTCTAGTAGCCTCATCACTACCTATGATATTTCCTTCTTTTCAACCAATACCTTCCACCTCGCCTCTTCCTGCAACCTTCACTGCACATTCATTATCACCTTGACTAACCCATCCTATTCTATCATCTTCCTTCCCTTCTACATCATGCACGTTTTCTTCACCTTTACCCAGAAAGGTGCAACCAAAGTTGAAAAACCCACTACCTTCCAAAGAGGTAGTTAAGCCTACAACACGTTTTATTGCTAGTTCATCTACTACACCTTTACCCAAGAAGGTAAAAACCAATCCTAAAATAGTACCACCTACAAAACCAGTGGTAAAAAAAATTCCACCTCCCATGGTGCCTCTCCCACTGAAATTACCCACACTTCAATCCAGACCTACACTCATTTCACATTGTGATCCATTGGTAGGGTCTTATGCCAATATTTTAGTTAACCTCTTAGAGACCTCTTTCATCACATTACCGCCACTTAGACCCAAACAAAAAGGGTTTGACAATAATAAAATTTTCACCTACCATCGTGTGCCAGGGCATGATGTAGAAAGAGGAAATGCTCTTAAAACCACGCTCCTACAACTATGTCCTTGTAAATTTTTTTTTGACTACAATGATCTTTTATACGAGGACCTTGTTCTACATTCTTCTATCACCACACATCCTCGCCCCTTATCTATTCAAAAACTGGCATCTCCACCTCCACAACCTTTCTATCCACCTCCAACATTCGAGATCAATATGGTTTGCATAAGAGAGCTAGCCAAAACCCCACCAAAATTCTAGTGCGTCCTACTCATTTCACAAGGCTCTTATCCCACACTAGGTTTTTTTCCATCATGTTGTTATACCTTTCATGACACACCTTCTCCATCCACATCTCTTCCTCACATTAACATGATCCATGTTTCCACTCATGCCCAAAAATACAAAGGAAAGGAGAAAACCACTAACACATTCGCTAATCTAGTCCCCAATATACCATTGGAACCTGCACCAAAAATCACTATTTGGGGACCCACATACCCCATTTATAATAGGGTCACCCATCATACAATGTTAAAATAATTTCACCAATCCCCTTTAAAAATGTATTTGTACAACCTTGTCTAAAATTTTGAATCCCATTGATAGGCCCTCATGGAGGTTCTATAATTGATCGAGGTTTTATCAAATGACCCTATGCCTGTGGCCTCCATTATCACTCCTCACCATGTGTCCTCTCTTACCAATTCACCCCTTTCCTCTACACCCGCTACCACTCATCAAGTAGTCACTCTCAATTTCTCTGATGACGAGATTGTACCTCTCCAATCAGATGATCCTGATCCCACCCTTTTCATTTCCATCTATATTGATAATATATGAATTCGACACATTATGATTGATGGCGGTGCCAACATCAACATCATCTCCTACCATGCATATAATCAAATGCGCATCCCTGCCAATTACATGCATAATAACCTAGTTATGTTTTGCTCATTTAATGATGCCATCACTTCCACTCTTGCCACCATCATTCTCCATGTTTGTGTGGGCCTCCATACCATTTTGGATTTGTTATATGTCTTAGAGGGGGATTTTTAGTACAAATTTTTGCTTGACTAACCTTGGATCCATGTCATGGGTTGTGTTCCTTCAACCTTACACCGTTGCATAAAATTTGAACATGAAGGACATAACTATACCATCCAAGTTGACCCTTTGCCATTCAAAACCTATGACATGATGTATCGACCTAATGATGTCCTTATACCGGTTAAGGCATCTACCACTGTTATCACTTCTCCTTCACCCACAACCCCATCAACCAATGCTATAACTACCTCTTCTACACCTAACTCCTCTATTCCCACTACAGTCACAACCTCTACAGGTGACCCATCTACTTCTTAACCAACCAATGCTTCTTGTTCCCAACCACCTAGTAAATCCTCAATTCTGGCTACCCACATATCCATAACCGATACCTCAGAAGGTTTTTTTCAACGCCTCACTCTGGGGGACTACCACTTGTACAACATTAACACATTCCTTACTCCACAAGAGTGTGGTAACCTTTGCCAACATCCTTTCTATTATCACCGCATAGGCAAGATTTTCCCTTATGGTCCTCCCCACCTTTGTACCAACTTAACATATGGGGGATTTAATACTTCCATCTACTTTCCCGAGCCACCTTCCCAAAATCAACCATTTTCATCTGACCTCTAATATCTCACAAACCACCACTTTACTGACACCTTCCTCCATTGTTGTGCATGGAAGGGATTTGGATTTGGTTTCTATGAATAAGGCTGCCATACTGTCATTCTGTGTACTAATCATAAACATAAAGACCACAATGGTATTGGATTTGTCAAACCATCTTCCAAGAAGGCCCAATTCAAACTTGTTGAGGATGAAAAAACCTTCTTCACCCCATTTACCAACTTTACCACCTTCACATACAGAGTCTTTGGATCTAGAATCCATTCCTCCTAAATTTTTATTTTTGTGAACACCATTTCCCTTAGACCTCTAACTTATCAATGAGATGGCGAGGTCCCCTCTTCCCTTCCCTTCCTGTATCCTAACATGATCGATGACAATACACCTTCTATTAACATTGTTCAATGTCAGGACAATGAGTCTATTCTCACCTACCTTGGTGCGGAAGATTCTTATATTCACCAGTCGTTACCTTCTGACACACAAACCATATTGATTGAATAAACCATTGAAATCATTATTAACACTTAGGATGACCCGCACATTTTGAAGATAGGCCAATCTTTAGATGTTGCTGAATAAGAAGATTTTACTTCTTTCCTTCGGGATCATAACAACACTTTTGGTTGGTCCTATGTTGATATGCCTAGTATTAACCCAAAAAATGTTGTCCACAATATCGTCACCATTCCTGAAGCCAAACTTGTGAAAAAAAAGCTGCATAAAATGCATCCTCGCACTGCCCTTCTTGTTAAAGAAAAACTCTAGCACCTTCTTTCGGTTTCCTTCATCTCGCACATATATTATCCGCAATGGATCTCTAATATTGTTCCTATCATAAAATTGATAGGGGGACTCTGCATTTGCACATATTTTTGTTATCTTAACCTAGCTTGCCCCAAATATGACTTTCCTCTACCTAGTATTGACTAACTAGTTGATCTCACCACCGGTCATGAGATGCTATCATTCATGGATGGTTTCTTGGGTTATAACCAAATATTACTTGCACTAGAAGATCAACAAAAAAATTCCTTCATCACTCCTTGGGGAACCTTTTGTTATCATATCTTGCCCTTTGGCCTTAAAAATGCTAGTGCTACATATCAACGAGCTATGACTTACATCTTTCATGACATTATGCATCACATATTGGAATATTATGTTGAAAATCTTCTTGCCAAATCCAAACATTGGGTTGAACACCTTACAGCCCTTAAGATCTCTTCGATCGCCTCATCAAGTATTGCGTTCAACTTCAACCTAAAAAGTGTCTTCGTTTTTCTCTCTGGAAAGCTCTTTAGATTTATTGTTTCTTTGTGTGGTATTAAAGTTGACCCCGCTAAAATCAAGGCTATTATAAAAATTCCTCCACCCACTAACATTCGTCAAATTCATAGTTTGCAAGGAAAATTTTAATCTATTAATCATTTTATTTCGTAGCTTTTCAACTGCTGTCACCCATTTCATCATCTCCTAAAAAAGGATGTCTCCTTCAAATGGGATAATGAATGCCATAAATCCTTTGACACTTTAAAAAAATACCTCCTCCAAAACCTTGTGCTCATTCCCCCCAAGGATGACCAACCATTTTACCTTTATATTTCTGCTACTGATCATTCCTTGAGGGCCATGCTTGCTCATCACAATGAGAAAAATATTGAGAAAGCAGTTTATTATATAATCCCTATGCTTTTGGACTATGAAACTAGATACACCCACGCTGAAAAACTCTATTTAGCCTTATTTTTTGCCACCACTAAACTTTGACATTACCTACTCAACCAAAAAACCTTTGTTGTCACCAATACTGACCCCTTACATTACACATACGCTAAGCCCTACCAAAATCAATGTGTTGCACATTGGCTCATTCTTTTGGCCAACCTAGACCTTAAATTCACCCATCAAAAATCTATCAAAGGACAAACCATTGCTGACCAATTTGTAGATGTACCTCTCTCTAGATTTCAACCCTTTAACTTTGATTTCCTAGATGAATCCATCGCTACCCTCTCTTTGGAAGATACCATTTACTAGATGACCTTATTCTTTGATGGTTCCAAATGTCAATGTGGGGGTGGTGTCGGCGTTATCCTCATACCTCTTGAAAGCGAACCTATGTCGTTATCTTTCAAACTAGATTTTGATTATACTAACAATATCTCTGAATACGAAGCACTCGTATTAGGTCTCCAAACTACCATCGCCTTAGAAGTTAAATCAGTTAATATCTTTGGCAATTCCCAACTAGTTGTAAACCAATTTAATGATATATATGAGTGTTGTAACAAGATACTTTAAAAGTATAAGCATCATGTCGACGTAATTTTGACTACCTTTGACCTTTATGAAATTCAAACCACTCCGCATTGCACTAACAAATTTGTGGATACCATGGCTTGACTTGCTTCTCAGATACCCACTTCACCCTCCGAATTAAAAATATTTGTCAGAGTACAAAGGTTACAATCACCCTCTTATCTATTTCGAGATGTCAACCTTTTCGAAACCATTGAAATTGAACCATGTGACTTTTGGTATACGCAATTTTTGGACTACCTTTCCCTTTCAATTCTACCTCTAGATCTTACTCGCAATGGACAATGAGCCTTTCTAAAAAATGTCTCTCGATATGTCATCATGGGTGGTCTTATTTATAAACATGAATTTTATGGTATGCCTTACAAGTTCTGAAATTCCTTATACCATCAAGGAAGTTCATGAAGACATTTGTGGAGGCCACTTCAGTGGCTTACCTGTCACCAAGTGTATCCTTTGCCTGGGATAGTACTGGCCAACCCTAAACCGTGATTGTTTTGACTACGTAAAACATTGTGTGAAGTGTCATCAACATGTTAATCTTCATCATACCCCTTGTCATGCCTTATAGGTCACAGGAGACCTTTGGCCTTTCTCTTAATGGGGTTTGGATCTTGTCAGAGAGATCGATCCTCATTCCTCCCAATGTCATCAATGGATTATCACCACTGCCGAATATTATACTAAATGGGTGGAAGCCATACCTCTCATTTCTACAAAATTTGAGAAAATATGTGAATTCAAAAATCATCACATCATTTGCCTCTTTGGTGTTCCTCACTGCCTAATCACTGATAACAGAAAATAGTTCAAAAACAAAACTGTCTAGATACTCTATGATGCCTTCAACATTCAACTCAATTTTTCTTCACCTTATTACCCTCAAACCAATGGCCAAGGTGAATCAACCAATAAAACCTTGAACAAAATTCTTATGAATGTGGTTGGCGATACTAGAAAATATTGGCACACACACATTCCTTTTTCCTTATGGACTTAGCATACTAGTATTTGTACCTCAACTGTTGCCATGCCTTTCTCTCTAGTTTACGGTACATAGGTTGTCCTACCTCTTGATGTCCATAATCTGTGTATTTGTATTTCTCTCAAAGATATAGACTCATTAGGGTTTTTATAAATTAGGAAAATATTTTTGCCACCTTTTACTGTTCACCTTCTTCATTTCTTGTTGATTCTCCTATACAGGACTAGACCATTGAAACCTACATTTTAAAGACTTCCTCTTTCACCTAAACTCAACCATGCCTAAAATGACCTAAACTCAACCATGCCTAAATGACCTAGACTCAATCATGCCTAAAATCTACCAACCCATTCCTCTACCTTATCATATTCTTCCCTAGCTTATAGGAGAACTACATCAGCCTAAGGCCCCCTTTCGTTAGGGGTATGTAGGAAACACTCTGAGGGCATGGGGCCCTTGGAGGTTAGCTTGGATACTCTTTACCCTAAAAATTTCCCCCATTTTTCTATGGACATTCTACCTTAGTTAGTTTCCATTTTATACAACACTTGCAAATTAAAACAAACATACAAATACACAAACATGTATACCTACCTATTTCTTACATCATCGTATTATACATTTATTATTTAACATTTCCATGATATCAAATATTTGGAAACTTACACCAAAACATGCATATACATCATCATTCATTTTCCATACTACCAATACAACTTAGAAATTAAATTAAACCTAAAAACATGACCAAATCATGCCTAACTCACCTAAACTCCACCATGCCTATCCTGACTCCATCATCCCTAAATTAATTAAACTCAATCATGCCTAAATGACCTAAAATCAGTCATGCCTAAATGACCTAAAATCAATCATACCTACATGAACTTGACTCCACCATGCCTATACCTCACTCCACCATGCCTATACTTGACTCCATCATGCCTAAATGACCTAAAAATTCATCATGATTGCATGACCTCAACTCAATTAGACCTAATTCACCTAGTTTCCATCAATACAAAAATAATAATGGAAATTACAAACATAGGTACATTATCCATACAATAAATATCATCAACTATATCAATGGGAGAATATATGTATCAATACACATATACACAGATAAAAATAAATATCAAGTATCTCAAATCACTCAGATAAAACTTCACTATCTTCGGCATGTAGGCCAATCTAAAACTCAAAATCACAAACCTCTCATATACACCTCACTATCTTTGGCACGCAGGCCGGTATATATATCAAAAATCAAAATAATGATCATATAAAGTGACTAATCGTCACCTCACCTAATATCCTCCTGACCAGTTTCACTTGTCTCCTCCTCTTGACTTGTTTGTCACTCTATTAACATATCTCTACCCTCCATAGGTCTCGGTCTAATCTCTCCCTGACCCCCACCCAGGCCTGACCTTCAAGAAATTGTCACATCACCTTGGCCCTATGCATGGGATCAATGGACCCCTATACTCCTTGAAATGTGAGTCCTAGATCTCGTCCACTCACTAGTTTCCTGCTAGGCTCTATACTCGACATAAGAGGGAATATATATCCTGACAGTAGTCACGTCATCCTGATAATAATGAGCCTCATTTAGGGCATCCCTAAACCTCACCATTGACATAGTCAATTGAGAAAGCTATCTACATTCAAGCATGAACCAAATATTTTCTCATCATCCTGACGAGAGAATACGCTCCACCACAGGCCCAAACAAACACCAGAGACTTGTCCACAAGCATTATATTTCACGGGAGCACTCTGGGAATCATTTCCATGGCACTGACCACAATTTTCTTCACGGATCGACCATTACCTTCCTTCACTAACTAGGCATGCAAATACAAGTAAGTGTGCTGATTTGCATTATTTTTGTACTAACTTTACATGTTATTTATCTTTTTTTATTAGATCTTGTTCTTCCCTGCATTCCTCCATTCCCACTTTCCTACCAATCTACCCAACCTACCACCCACCATCTTCTGCCTCTCTGTAGCTGACTCATAGGAACACTTGAGCCTTCTTAGAATTTTTAAAAATCTAGCCATCCTCCCTCCATTCTCTATGCAATCACAAATAAGTTAAAAAACCAAGTTTATTTAATTACCTCCATTTCATCCCTACCGACACTAGTTATCTTAACCGTCGTCGACTTCCCCTCTTCACTGACATTTGTCATCCCCACCGATGTTGGTTAATGTATCTCCTGTCATAATTTCACTAAAATGACCTTATCACCCTAAGAACCTCATATAACCTTGCCAAAGCTTGGTACCCCACCTATGACCTCACCACATACCTCCTAACTCTTTTTGTAGACACAGGGAGATCCTAGACACTTATTTCTAACGTTCTTCCATTCCCATAGAAACCGATATCGATCATCTCAAACCGACATTGGTCATATCTAAATCATCATCGGTCATACAATAAATGGCATTAGACTCTGTGTTTGGTAGATTACCTTAGACCATCAAGCCTCCCAATCACCCAAATCAACCCCAAATTGCACCATATCTTACCCAAAACCTTCCTGTGACCCTCAGACCACCTGTCCAACCTGTAACCTAACCTAGGACCTACATTCACTATTTATCAAGTATTTAATTGGATTAACATTGATATTAAATATGAGATACCTAAATCAGAACACTAGTGTTAGATTATTTTGTTTACATGTTCATTTATTTTATATTAAATTATATATATCAGTGTATTGATAAATGTCGATGAAGTATCACACTTCTTGGATCTAGCTCACGCTAGGAAATCAACTAACCTTTTGCTATTGACTGTATTTTGTGGTCTTGTTTTGTATTATAGGAAGTTCCTCCTAGCCAAAAGGAAGCTCACACAATCAATTTGGATCAGAAATCAGAACGCTTGTACTCAACCTTCAACCAACGAACAAAATGTATTCCTCCTTGGCCTTCTACCCTTTATCTATTTCATTATATACAACAATTTGGTGAAACAAATGCATCCAATGCACGACAAAGAAGGTGGGGATCAATGGCCCTCATGGCCAGTCAATGAAGGGAGAGAAAACATTAGGGGTGTGGGAGTGGATTAGAAGCTTGATTTTTGGGAGAGTCGGGTCAGGATGACATAAGCATCTTTGGCCATGAGGAGTTAAGTTCGTTGAGACGTTGTGGAGCCCCCAATACAAAGCGGTGATTTTGAGTTGACATGGCCTAAAATGCATATGTGATGAGCTGGAGAAAAAGGGATCCAAAGACGTTATAATGGATCAACATTTGATGATCACATGGTCCCTAACTAGGAGGTGTAAGGGAGGTTGGCATGATCGATATACATGGCCATTATGGAATAGTTGATAGGGGTGGAGATCCCAATGCAAGGCAGACTGGGTTATAAGTGGCACTAAGTTGGGGTAATAAGGAGATCATAATATGTGGAGAGTAGGTTAGAATTTTAAGCAATAAACTCAACACCCAAGGCAAAGCCCAGGGCGTGGAAGGTGGGAACTAGCTCAGCTGAGTTGGAAACAATGTTCTAAAACATCAACCATCCCCAAACACAAAACATGAAAATGATGTTAAATGATGGGCCCACTATAGAAATTAAAATTCCAATATAATTTTAATTGAAGTAAAACATTAGGGAGAGGAAAAAATATTAAAAATGTATTTTACACCGTCAATTTTAAATTGCATAGTCCTTTGAAAGTCAAGAAAGCCTGACAAACACAAAATAGCCGCAGTCACTCAAATGCCCATAACTTGAGTGTTTCTCAGCGAAATTGTAAAACATTGGTCCTATTTGAATTGTGGTTCCGATACCTTTGCAAAGAGATAAAGAAATTTAGGAATTGATGGTGAATTTAATAGAAAACTAGCCTAGTTTAGAATAGTGATTTCAAAGTGGTTGGAAGCGTAATTAAGAAGCATGGGTAATCATTATTTCTCTGCTGCAAGTCATGGGACAACATGGGGTGCCTTTTTCAGGTCATGTATCATCATTGAGCATAATTATGGAACTTTGCAAGTGGCTAAAAAGTGGATTTTGGGATTGCACTTGTCTCTCTCTTCTCTAATTCTATAAATTGTAATATGAGCTCATTTGTAGGGGAGTAAGTCAATTCCTTCCTTCTCTGTTGGGTTGAATGTGGAGTTTAAGCCTCCTCTCAAGGATCTGTAATGGATTTTTCTTTCCTATTTCCCACTAATGTTATACTATGTAAACATTAATGGAAAAATAAATTGTGTTTTGTGATTCATTTTGTCCATCCTTTGCATGTGCTCTTATCTCTACATGCCTTTTCTATTGCAAGGTATATTGTGCATATTTTTTTATGTTTATTGTAGGTTTTGAGAGATGTGTTTAATGGAAACAAATGGTTTTCTATGTGAATATATCTCATGTCTATGGTGCATCTTGTCCACCCTCCCCATTTCTCACCTCTCTTCAATTCAGGTAGTTTGAAAGTGATTAGAAACCTCCTTTCTTGGTGTAATACTACTTTTAGTGTAGGTTTATTTCCATGTATTCTATCTCCCTATATCCTTGGAAGGTTAGATTAGCATTAGGTATTTTTTTGCCTTTATTAGGAGTAGATTGTGGTAGGTAGGATTAGGAGTAAGAACTGACTTTCTCTGGAGGGTTATCTCAAGCCTGTAAGTCCCACAAGTTGAGAGATAACCCAATGTTACAAAAATTACATTGAATTCCTTGGTCCCTAAAACCATCTCATTTGGGGGGTGTTGTAACTAGGTGATAACACTAGGTTCTGGTAGCCTAGGCTCATAGGGAAACATTGATTGTGTTCTTTCCAATTCTAAATTACTTTAAGTTCCTACCTTTAAATAAATACAAACAATGAATCTATTTAAGAAAAGATGTTTGATTTATCCTCTCAATTTAATTAAACTTGATTTCCAAGTATTTAATCAAAGAAAATAAAGAAACATATCTAATTGTTTTTGTATTTTTCAATGAAGCTTTTGAATGAAATAAATGAACAAATATAATTAACTCCTAAACTATATTTTTGGATTTTCCAGTTATTGGGAAATAAAATAAAATAAAATCTATAGACACAAACAAATAAATTAATCTAAACAATAATATACTTCTACAGTAAAATAAAACAAACAGGGAATAGCCGGATGTAGCTATTCCTCTGTTGCAGGGTGTGGAATTAAATCTAATTTAATAAGAATTTATAATTGTATAAATCTAATTTACTCTAACTTATTTTACCTCATACTCATGAGAATAAATAAATATTCTCATAATAAATTTCTTCTTTCCCCATAAACTTCCCTAGAAAAATGAAAAATAGAATATATGTGTAATTAACAATGAAGAAATAAAAGAAGAATAACAGACATAGAAGCTTCCTCCAACTTCTTTCCCTTACAAATCCATGGGGGTAAGCAAGGAAGAAGATATCAATGAAAGTTTTTTCATACGCAAAAAATTCTAAAAAATTAATAAATGATAAATTCTACCTCTTAAAATAAATGTGTTTATTTAATCTAAATAAAAAATTTCAGATGAAATCTTCAAAGAAATGTAAATACATCCCCAAATTGGTTATTGTTGTATTGTGACAGCTTCCCAAGTATGATTATGGATTTATTACCTCCTCAACTTCCTTCTTTTCATGAGATGAGTTCCAGATGATCCATGGTGTGTAAGGATAGCTAGTAGCAAGATGAAAAAAAGAACTGACTGTAGTTTATTGATTTGCAAGAAATCAAGAAAATGCTAGAGCTAGTTAGTTACAAGAAAATTGGTCACAAATGCAAGATTGGGAAGGAAAATATAAATGTATTGTGTTTTCTATTTAATTCTCACTGGGATTTCGGTAGCATAACAGTGTAATCAAATCTTAAATCTCCAACCCATCATCTGGATCAAATTTTGGTTAACATTAAGAAAAGAGGGAGTTAACATTCTAAATATAGTAAACTGAGAAGAAGAATTCAATAAAAACTCATCAAGCTAAAAATCAAGTGAAACAGTCAAGAAATGTATGAGAAATGCATTCAAAAACTTGAAAAACATGTGTCAAAACATGTATTTGGAACTCATAGACAATAATGATAGGACCTCCAGCCTACGCAAACCAACGGTTACACATCTGCCATGGCGATTATGTAACTTAAGTTGAAAAAAGCACAAAAGGGGGTGAAAAGTAGTTTGTAAAGGCAAAAAATATAAAATACTTAGAATAAAATACTAACAAGTAAAAATAAACACACTGAAGGAGAAGGTACAGGATCTGGATCTCATCATTGTTCTAGAGAAGGATTCTTTCATCATTGGAGACTTTACCGTATATGTCTATGTAGCACCGTGTAATTTTGGGTGCATACAGGCACAAACCCCCTAGATGACTCAGCACAAAATCAATCACCTAATTTATTTTCACCTATGTAATGTTGCTACAATAACTGATGATGACTCTATTTGGCTCTCCTTCCTTCTATCCTCTTTAAATATGCCTTCTTTGTTAACTCACTCAAGATATTCTTCACTAAGATGATTAAGTCATATGACCTATCTCTCCAACATCGGCACACCCTATAGAACATCAAGACACAACCTATTCCCTCTCTTTATGTTTATAACTACATTTTTCACCTCTTCAAAATTCCATGTTACTCACACTTTTCTATCCTCTCAATCAACAACCAAATAGGTCACTAGGAACATGTTTATATACATGAGTTAAGCATCAAATACATCTAGGTCAGAAATCATAGGGCTAATATACTTAAAAAAATATTATAACATCACGAAAATACCATAAATAAGACCACACAGGTCAGAAATATCATCTACACACTCAAATCCTTCATTAGGACACACGTAGGCCTAATGCACTCAAACAACCCTCTTGCCAAAATCAAGACCTCTTGAGCTAACCTGACCTTCAATTTTTTTTTGAAACCACTTATACATGTTTTCTAATTACAATTCATACTTGGTAAGATCTTGTAAATTTTTTCGATCCATCAAATCATATCATGAAGCCACCCATTAAGACATTTATCCTCATTACGTCTGTGACCTACAAAACTAGTTTTCAAAAATGAAGCTCAAACACTCATAAAATTACCTCAACCATGACAATATGATACATGGATGGAAATATCATGACCTCAGGTTCATCACTGATTTCTTGTAGTACCACAACTTGGATTGTAAGTTCCCAAGAAAACCTCTATAAAAAGGACCACCAAAACTGCCCTAAAACTAGTATTACAAAATAGACTTCCACAAACATCCTAAGGGATCAAACTTGATCTTAAACCACTCCAAGAATGTATTCTATCTTCCTAAATTCCTCAAACATCAATTTATTCACCATTTTCAACATAAAACTTAGGCGAAAACACAACTTCTTCATAAAATTACAAATTAATTTGGGGTCCACAAACTATCAAGACATCTAAATGCCACCTAGAGAAATATGGAGGAGTCCTCTACAACCTCAAATCATCATACTATCCAATCTAATCCATTGTAGGCATTCTTGAACAAGTTCTTCTCCATCGCTACCTAACTAGGTTTTAATAATGGTTTTAAACCTCCTTACCTTCTTAACAATTGTTTATAAAGATCTTATCCACAAACTAATACTTGGTACATGGAGCTATGACCCTTCCCTAACATCCATGGATATCTTATCCTCCCATGCATACTTCATACATTCCAACAAGAAACAAACTTACCTTCTCAATCTTGGTTTCTCAATTTTGTGAACTCAATAGACGAAAAAATTCTATATCTTGCTTTATCCTGTAAACCAACACCTAAAACATTTCTCACACCTCTAGAAAAACCTAATACACCTTTTCCAATTCTTTCCTTTTCATCTCCATGCTAAAATCATACCTTCTCACCTTATTATGCCAACAAGGGCTTAAGAATAGGTCTAGAAAAGACCTACAAAACATGTCCAAACCATATACATGTACTCTAATACACTTGTGAGTGTCTCCACACTTCATCATCATTCTATCCATGCTCTCACCATGCATAAGCAGCTATTACATACCTGAAATACCACCTACTCCTTCATGTATGTTGATTAGGCCACTTGACCAAGCATCTTAACCATGCTTGCACCATCAATGCTAACCACATCATGACTTCATCACTCTTTCCCACATACAAGAGCCTTTAAAAAACTTCATGGCATCACCACAACATTAAAGTACATCTACAACACTCCTACAAGCTACCACACTTGCTCAAGACACCTCAAGACACCATGCTATCTCATCAAGCAACTCAACTTGATAGCAACACAACACTTGACATTAATGAATGAAACTACCATTCAACATTCATGTTCCTTACTCCTTTTGACATCAATGAAACCTATTGACATCAATGACAACACTACTTTCCAACATATGTATATGTATGTCTTTATGTATATATTCACACATACATATATGCATACGTACATACATATATAAATAATGTATATATTTATGTATACATTTATATATACATATATATTTATATTTATATATGTATATGTTTATATATTCATATATGTGTATGCATATATATATATATATATATATATATATATATATATATATACAAACACACACACATATACATATCCATACATACACACACACACACATATATATATACATACATACATACATACATACATATATATATATGTATGTATGTATGTATATATGTATATATATACATATATATAGATATAGATATATACATACATATATATAGATGTATGTACATTATTGTGTGTGTGTGTGTGTGTACATACATACATACATACATACATGTATGTATGTATGTATGTATGTACACACACACACACAATAATTTACATACTAATAACCCCTTTCTAATTTAATTGATTATCATTCTTAAATACCTAATTCAATACTAATTCTAATTTTTTTCTAAAGAATAATAAGAATTTCAAGGTTAAGTTTGATGGTACTTGTATATTTTGTGGAAAATTTGATCATTAATAATCTGATTGTTATTCTAAATAAAATAAAAAACGCTGAAATTAAGACTAATGAAAAGAAGAATAAGAACAAGAACCAAGCAAATATTGTTGAGCAAACTATTGCTTTATGAAAATGTTCTTGGTAATTTTATTTGTACATATTTAATGTATATGTGATTGCATGTTTCATGGATTCATGTCTTAATTTTTTTTTCTTATCCTTCTCATTATGTTCTACAATTTTGGCATTATTGTTTTAGGAATATATATACTATAGAGAAATCATTTTGTATTTACCTCTTAACTCTCCTCGGTGTTCTCCTAAAATGGAAATCCTAGATTTTCTTAATCCTTCTTTGGAAAATTTGGAAATATATGTCCAAAAGGATGGTCATCCTTATTTAGTTTTGATGGATTTCTATATTGAGGGGGAGTCATCTCAAAATGTGTCTTTAGCTAGAATTCCTAAATGGGCTCAAATATAAGTTTTATTCCTCTTCCTAATAACTTAAGGAAGATAACCTGTAGTCATCATTTGTTAACATGCTTTGGAAACCTTGTTGAGGTTTATTATTTATCTTGAAAGAGCTAGTAGTGTTTATTTTATTCGAAACCTCTTGCATATTATTTTAATTCACAATCAATATTTCCATATCATTTTTTAGAGCCTAGCACCATGTGTTGGGAAAATCTATTTTTTTTCTTCTATAACTCTAATTGAAGTTTTATAGACACCCAATAGAGAGAAAAAATTTTATCTTGAGAAATATAAGGTTTCATGATCTAAAATTATGCTTCATCCTCCTACATTTTTTCTTCTTTGAGATATCATGACACAAATACACCAAATGCTCAAGACAATATTTTTTTACCAAAAACAAAGCATGGTTAACTGTGTACATGTTGAGGTTGTTTGGAAATCTGTATTTTATTCCATTACATAGTTTTTTACTTGTTCTTAAGCATTGAGGATAGCCTTATCATGAAAATGTAATTCAAAATGGATGAATATTTACAACTTTGTAAACTAATAGTGTCTATTTCTTTCAAGATATTACGGTGTAAATTTTGTCTTGTTGATTATGATTTCTAAAATCTGAAAATAATGATAGTTGTTATTATTGTCTTATATATGATCTATTAATTGCTTGTAGGAATAAGAATCTAGTTCTTTAAAAAATCAAAAAGAGATTTAGACAATGTTTTTAAAATCTACTAATTTAAGTTTGCTAAATCATTCCTTTAAGCATGGATATATGTCAAGATCACAAATATGTTATTACATCTCTTTTGTTGTATGCCACTAACTTACTTCAAATAAGTTAGAATAATTTATCATCAACATGCATCTGATAAATTTATTTAACTATCACTCATATCCTATGAACTAGGAGTTTCTCCTAAGATTCAAATATGATCCTTATAAGGACCATTAAGAAATGAAAAAAGGATTTTAAGGTATAGTGAATTAGGTTTTGTATTATTTTGTTGTTTGTGATTTTAACCATGTTGTTGATATTGTAGATATACTATCTACTTCTGGGTGTTCTTATTTCAAGTTGAATGCAAGTGCAACCGCTTGGAATAATAAAAATCAATCAATATGGAGTAGTATGGAAGCACCAAAGGAATATATGTGGCTAAAAATAATTTTGGAATTCATATGGGTATAAAAAGAGGAATTCTTCATTTGAGTGACAACTAGATTTTCAGTTCTCTTGTAAACCATCCACATCGTCATTAAAGAATGGTGCATATCCAGTTGGTTTGTAGTTCAAATGGTGTATTTATTCACCACCTCTAAATCTAATGATCATGTGGCATACCTTGATCTCTACCACTGAATCTAATGATCATGTGGTAGAATTTGACTCAAAAGATCATGTAGATAAATTTGATCTTCACATCTGAGTCTGATGAGCATATGTTGTTTGACTCAAATGATCATGTGAATGAATTTGATCTCCACCTCTGAATTAGATGATCAAGAATCAAATGATAATGTAAATGCTATCTTCAACTCTAAATAAAATGATTATATGGCCTTTTAGAGTTTCCCTTGAGGGGGAAATATGGATGATTGAGCATGTTTTGCCTATTTTTAACAATACCATCTCTTATCGGCTTGATTGTGTCAATCTTGACTATACCTATACTATTTCCATTTTGTTAAGTAAATTGTCACTTTATGTGAATTTTAGTTGTAATGCCTAGCAAAGCATTAGATATGAGAGATACTTGGTTCATAAAAGACTCCATAATCTTATGTAAAACTTCATACTTAATTGCTTTATCTTAAGAATCATTCTTTGTTCTTATCTATCATGATTTTTGTCTTTCCAAAAACCCATGAACCATTATATGGTGTACCATGGAATTTTTTTTCTTTAAAAAACCGTGAAACACTTTTGAAAATGTAATGTAGTTGTTTCTAAAAAACCTGCAGAACACTAGCTTTGTGTTGCATCTTTTTTAAAACCCTCAGAACACTAAACATTGTACCACATATTTTCTAAAATCAACATAACACTTAACAGTGTATTGTGGCTTTTCTAAAACTTGAAGAATACCTGCATTTGGTTCACGGCTTATATAAGTCCACAGAAGACTATGATAGTGTACCAAAGAGATGCAAACCCCATTGAACACTAAAGTATTGTACTGTAGAATTACAAATTCCATAGAACAATTTTTTTGGTTTAATGCTAGCCTAAATCAATTGGATGATTTATGGATTGTATATCCTTTTTTAGAAAAAGGTGATTTGGCATGTGTTATTTGGAATTTTTTTTATATATTTACATGTTAGCCTAAATTTTAATGTGATGATTTATGGATTGTAAGTTATTTTGTGTAAAATGTAATTTTTGCATGTTTCCTGACTTAACATTAAGGGGGAGTGTTATGTTTGTAATATTAACAGGAAAACAAGCCTAAAAAAATGCCAAATTCTAAATGTTTTTGGCTTATATTTTATTAAAAATATAAAGCATTGTGAAATCTCATAGGGTCGACATGTGTTTGAAATTAAAATTGCAAGAGTGATCCAAATAGTCACCCACAATGTATTAAACATGGTGATCTCATTAGATATTGGTTATATAATGTGAGTGCAAGCAAAAATAGCAAGAAAACAAGTAACAAGTGTATGTGATCAAGAAATGTGAGAAAGTAGATGATACATGTTGCGAATGGAATAAAGAGTTATCTCAACCCAAGAGTGAATGTATTTGATTGTTTATAATTTCTCCATGAAGGTGTAACAACAATGGATTTAAGGAAATAGTGGGAGTGTCGGGTGAAATGTTTATTCTCAATAAAATATAAGTGATTTTTCAACCGTTTTTTTACCTTATGCCCACTTAAATCGTGTGTGTTGTGTTGTGTTGTGCTCATTTTAATTTCATTTTTATGCAATCAATCTAATATCTAATTCATTATGTTATTTAATTTATCATAATTTTTGGTTCAAAATTAAACTATAATATTTGACAATTTATTTTGGTGGATATATAAATTTGTGGTAGTATCTATCCTCGTATTTCCTAACAATTTCAATGTAGAATCTTACATTCCTTATTGGCATGCATTCTTCACTAATTCCTTTACTGTTAGTAAGCTTCTTCATCTACATGATTTATTGGGAGTTTATAATGAATCATCTTATGAGATGTTTGGTTAATCCTCTCTTTTTCTCTTATTTCTCTCTTTATTTATTATAGAGGGATATCCATATTTCTTGTATGAGGCTTATTTAATAAGAGATATGTTCCGTGGACTTCTCTTATCTCTCTTTTGTAGATGATTTTTTCCTACATGTTTTATCCTTTTTATCCACTTTATGAGGGATTTTATATGTTCTTGGGTACCTCATCATGCACAGTTTCCAATTTCTTTTAACCACCTAGGCTATGCTTAAGGATAGGTGTTAGTGTAGGTTTTTAAAATTATATTGCATGGTATTTATTCCATTGTATGGTTTTTCATACATGTATATTTATCTTGCTTATGTGTTAGTGGGATAAATGGGAGTTACACTTCTCCACCTCTTAAGGTGGCAGTTATACTTCCTCAACTCATATATACACACCTCTTGTAAATATATTTTCTCATGCATTCAATATATAATCAATATATTGGCTCATGTGTGGTTTATCTCTCTCACAACTTTACTCTCTTTGTATATTATATCTTATCAGTTCTCGATCTTGGCCCACATTCTCACACTTATGGGGTGAGGAAGGAATTCATTTTAATTTCCTTTGAGGAGTATCTTAATAAGTTGAGAAACAACATTCACAGTAATTTTATCATCAAGTTCTCCTTTATTATTAGAATTTCCTTGAAATTTAGAATTAGATGTATTAGGAGCATTAAAAACATACTTAATATTATTCATTGTAAGGAGATTAATTTTGTTCTTTCAAGGTATGACATGTCTGATAGAATAACCAAAATTTATCAAAGATAATATATTCTTGTAGAGGATTGAGGAGACTCTGAGTGAATAAAATTTAAAGCTCATTGTTGGCTAAGATATTGTTCATTTTAATAAACATAGTCTTGTTGTTTCACCATTTTTTTTTACATTTTTGAATGACGAAATAGATAGGGTTATGGGCTAGGAGGAATACCTGTTAAATGGGTTGGTTGGAGGTTGATGAACGAATTCTGATTTCTTGACCCAATGCCGATTGTGAGAGATTCCTTTTGGCTAGGAGGAACTGCCTGTAATAGAAAACAAGACTACAAAAGAGAAGTTAAATGATATATGATAGTGGACTGCCTAGTGTATGCTAGTTATGGGAAGTGTGATACTTCCTAGATGGTTGTCAATCCACTGTTTTAAAATAAATTAATGCAAGAAATAAGTAAATTCCTACTATAGTTGATATGATTTAGGTATCTCATTCAAGTACAATAAGAAAATCAAATCAAAACAGGCTATGCTATAGTTGGATCTAAAGGATGAGGTGGCTGTCAAGGTATTGGGACAGGTCAGGGCTAGATTCTGGGTTGTTTAGGTCAATTGGTAGGAGGTTGTTTTTATCTGTTCTTAGGTAGGGTATAAAAAATAGAGATCGACATCGGTCTAGTATGACTGGTGACGGTTTATGCAGAACCGACGATGGTTATGGGTAACAAGCGTCGGTAAGGTGGGGGTGTACAAAACTCAAAGAGATCTAATTACAAGGTTTGATCTAGGATTTGATAGAGATGGTAAGGTGGATAAAGAGGTTTATAGAAGTCTCAGGTGTATTCAGGGATGAACAACAGGTGAGGATGGGTGATTTGGTAGTGTGGGTAAGGAAATGGTTGGGTTACAAGTTGGTAAGGGGTAGAAGAATGAGCATGCAAAGTGTAGATTAATAGCAGGAGTAATAAAAGCTACTAACTGAAATAATAATGCTAGTTAGGGATACACTTATTGTGATGCAGATTAGATGATTGAATGATAATGGCAATTAATCAGAAGGATGCTATTTGGTACCGTAGCAGTGAATCCTGGAATGCTTCTGTGAGTATAATACTTTTGGATTTGTCCTGGTGCTGGATGTGAATGTATGGATGCGTGAAAGGATGTTGGTTCTACTTGCATGCATATATGATCTCTCCTGGTATAGAATGTGCCAACCTCCAAAACAAGGTTGATAAGGTGAATAAATGGTAACAAACGATGGTTCTGTCTTGACTGGTGTCGATTTAGGTTTGACCAGCGTCAGTTAAGATGAGATTCCCTAGGTTTACTAAAATGGGTAGATCTTTCTAATTTCTTAGGCCAAGTTGGTTTGTTGTCATGAATTAGAACAAAATATTCCCTTCTAATGAGCGGGAATGTGGTTAGAGAAATCTTAGGCATGTCCTTTTAGGGTTAGACCAAATCTTAGCTCATTAAGGCAAGTAAGACTTAGTTATAGTTAGTTATGGGAACATGACAATAATAGGTCTAGAGTGAGATGGCTGGGTGAGGTGGGAACTAGGTCAATTAAGACAATTAAATAAAGAAAGTTGTGAGGATGAGGATTAATTTAATTAAAATAATTAAATTAATATTAATGTGGGGTGAAAGGGGCCATGGTTAGGCACCCATGTTTAAGTTGGTTATCCGATCAGGGGCTAAGGAGAATGTGACCAAATTTAGGTGTCTACATTTGTACTGAAAAACATAGTCACTTAGGGGTTCATTTAAGGCTTTTTGTATTTTACACATTTGAGCATATTATATTTTGTCCCCAATATTGATAGAAAACTACACAAATAATTAATTATCGAAAGGATTAAAATCCCACACATAACGAATGAAGTTCATAGAAATATTGTAATGCATACTCTTTGAGGATTATAGAAAATATCTTAGTAAGTAATAAATCATTGTTATCATAATCTAAAAAATTAGCATAAAAATCATGAAGGTCTTGTTCATGATCACTTTTTCCATCATAGATAGCAATATTAGGAGATTAAAACCAAAGAGGAAAATGATACGATGTCACTTCAGGTACAATCATGTTGTGAAGAAATTGAGTAAAGTTCATGAAAATATAACAGGTAGATAAATATTTTTGTAATTATAACACTTGTTCTTGTAAACTATGATTAATATGCTCAATGGAATTTATATTAGAATAGGAATGGAAGGTCACATTGGTATACACAACATATGTAGGAGTACTAGTATACATAGGAATGGAAATTCTAACATTTTAAATGGGAATATGTGGTGGCTCATAGGTATAGACACAATATTTGTAGTAATAATAGATGTAGCTATGATGGAATATGTACGGTGAATCACCAAAACAATTGATTCCTCATTATATTGTTGATCATGCTAAACCTTGGAGAAAAGGAGTACCTTGACAATTTGATCTAGATGATGAGGATGGTCATGAAGCTCTTAGTGAAAGTTAGATAGAAGTTTAACTTGATTGTGATCCACATCATTAATTTCATCATCAAGAAGAGGAATATCAATCTCATGATTTTTTTAATGGGAATCAAAGGAACATTATATTCATCATTTTCACAACTAAAAGGGGCGTATTTCATGGGGAAAGGGGAAAAATCCTTAAGAATCCAATGCTTTATTTTAGTGGAAGAAATATTAATATGCTCAATAGGTGTATCATTGAACTAATTAATTCACTAAAAGGCATATAAGAGAAGCATGCACAAGCTATTATGAAACCCTAGGGTGTGAAATAAAGAGACTAGTATAGAATAAGTAAAATTAGGCCCAAGAGGTTATGTACTTGAGTAAAGTATAGGTTCACCAAGTGATTTAAACCCTAATTTAATAAATAAGAGTGTATTAGTTAAGCTGCTTTTACTTATTTAAATTTCAAAGGGTTAGCCATAGGTGGTATATTCAAATTAATTAATTAACATTAATCTATTTTATAGGATATAATATAGAAACGATTGCTAAAACACAAGGAAGTGGATGCACTTATTTGATTACATATGTAAGAAATTGAATTGTAAATTTAGAGTGATTATGCATGTGGAAAATGATATAGAAATACTTCATTTCTAGAACTAGAGTACAAAATGTAACAAGTGTGGATACGTCCAATATGTATGGTAACAATGGATGGTTTTATCACTTCTAGATAGATCCATATATAAATTTAATGGAAATTTGTAACTTTATGGGTGGTTGTGATTGAATCTAATGACTTATTAACTAAAACCCTAGGTGTCACACTTTTATGAAACCTTTTATGTGATGTGAATAAAATTTAAATCATAACCATGGGTAGTAGACTTTACAAAAAGGATTATATTTGAGTTAAAGTGTAATCCATTCACCATCTACATTGTCAATATTAAAAATAATCTTTAAAAAATACAGTTCTGCATCTAGTATGTGATATCTATATGAATGCAACTAGATTAGAAACTTGATCACTTAACAATGGAAAAATGGCTCTGCATGCTTGGTGTGACTTGTTTTTTCAAGGTCTCTTAGTTGAGAAGATGAATCTTAAACCTGGTTGGGAGTGTTTCATACCTGTGTAGGGGTTGATCCTAGATTATGTTGCTAATTTGAAGGGATTTTGGATATTTTGGAGTACTTTTAGAATTTATTTTGCAAGTTTACTCTTGAAAGTGCTAGGTGTGGTAAATAGGTGAGTTAAACTTGATTTTATAAGATTTCATAGGTTTAATTTTTCATTAAGGCTAACCTATAGGATATGAACCAAGTAGTGAAAAGATATCAAATTGGAAAGCTAAGCGTCGGGTGGTTGGAGAAAATAAAGTCATCCTCAAACCAAACTATTAGATGATATGGTCATACATGAATGGTCTTGTACATGCAAATTTTGGGATTCTATAAAGTTATATTAATGATGTGTGAGAGGTATATACTACTTTGGACTAATGAAATTACTTCTATGAAGGACCAAGTAGTGTGAATAAAGAGCCAAGTCATGTAAAAGAGATAAGCTTGGAATGTGCTTGCAATTCATGTTTTAGGAGCAAAGCCTAAGTTGTCTTTGATAAATGATACATTTCCAAATTTGGATGTTTATAGATAACAACATGGCATAGAATAAAAACCGTGTAGACATAATGATAAAATTATAGGAATAATGTTGTAATAACATACATTTCATTGAAGTATCTAAAAATTTCATCCACTAATCCACATAGAGAAATGAAGCTTTCAATGATAGGAAATGTTTCAAAATGTTGGATACACACCATAGAGTTAGAGAGTATTGTCACAAAGGTCATTTTGTGTATTTTTTGCAACCACGATGTCACCAACACACCTCCCCAAATCCCATTTGATCCAAACATGGTAAATTGCATTTGACTAAATTTCCCATTTTTACTGATACTTAATTTTTTTTTTTCAAATTCTATTTACTATGTGAATTCAAAACCTTTAAAATCTGAAATTGAATTGAAAACAACAAATTTAACTCATTCAACCAATTTCACATCCATTTTCATCAATACTCAATTTTCTCGTAATTAATTACAAAAATGTAAAATTGGCTTAATCCTATGGAAATCAGTATAAGATCTGAATTATGAGGTTCATATTCACCATGGAAAATATTTCAAATACCTCACTTAACTAATTTATCATTTTCAGGTATTTTTCCAAGTTATCTCCATTTCCCATAGATCATTAAAAATGGTTTAAAACTTTAAAATTTAGATAATAAATTGATTAAAACTACAAATAGGAATAAAATGAAATATAAAATACTCCAAGATTGATAATGGAGTTCACTATGAGGGACTATGTATATGGATTCGCGAGTACAATGAACCTATCTTACTAACGATTCAAAAGATAACATAAATTCTTAGATAAAATCTCCAAAATGGGAAAATAGGACTATAAATACTTCTGATTCAATCTCTATAGAATATCCAATAGTTGATTCATGTAAAAATCAGATGATTAACTACTCTTCTCTCTCTGAAACATGCTTTCTTTCTCTCCATGAGGACATTTTATGTCTCTAAAAGGGCTATAACTCTCCCAAAATGCAGAAATAGTAATTCAAAATGTCTCTAGGGATTTCTTGGCTCCATATTGTATAAGACCCCTACACAAAAATGAAATTATAACTATTAATTATGTTCATACATGGGACCAGTTCTCTCCATTATAGGTCTGCAAAAACAAAACAATGTTCTTTAAATGCCACCGGGTTCCTTATATCACATTGTTTGATGTGATGGGCTAGTGGTAAGGATTATCTTTTTAACCTAACTCAACCCAAGTCCAACCCTCCCTATTTACTTGGAGGTCATTTCCATTTCCATGTTGGGATGTATATCCCAAATCGGGTGGGATAAAGAAAGTTAAGGAATTTAATTAGGCTGATAGTTAGTAAGGGTTACGTAGTTGCGGCCATGTTGAGACTTATTTTCTTGGTGAAATATTTGAACTATCCATATAGCTCAGTGTTTGGCATGTAATTTTTCATTAATCCATGAGCCCTCCTAACTTGTCCTGTAGCTCACCACTTGGCTCAATAGGGTGAGTTGGCTTGAATAGATCATTGGTTGGATGTGAGTTATCAATGTTTACTTGACATAACTTAGTAATGAGATAAATCAGCTTGGCCACTGAGTTAGTTTTCTCATTGAATAGTTGTTATGAGTCAACATCAAACATGAGACTCAAGCTCAACCCATGATGATGACATGGTGAGTCTATGAAGTGGCTTGGCCATTGAGCTAACTTTGTAGCTCCTCTAACTAGTCTTCCATCTGGTCAAGTTGGTTGAGAATAATGTGAGATTTGTCCCACATGTAAAAAATTATGGACTATAGATGGATTTATAAGAAAATATGGTTATAATACAATGTGAAATAAATGGTAGGGTCCCCTCCTAAAAAAGAGTGGACCCCACTAGCTGTTAGGCCCCCATCTAGCATACCATGTGGGACCCACCTCGACCTTCAATGATCGGAGGCAAAAAACCATATTTTTTTCTTAGGTAGACTCTTTCACTTGTTGCACTCACATTTTTCCACTTATATGTTCTCACCATGCCACATCAACATTGCGTAACCTGTGCTTTATGATTTCCAGTTGGAGATAAAATTTAGTAGACTGTATCTCTTGCATACGGTATCCATTTTACCCCATTTAAAAAGCATAAAAAATCCCTCAATGATCTCTTCTATATGTAACTATTTTTAGGAAGTTTAGGGAGAAACTAAGTCTTGAATATCCTCCATATCACACCTATTGGTACCCAAATTTTTTATCCTTTACAATCTAAGTAGCATCAAAGATATGGCATGAATCTTGAAGACAAATAAATCATGATGTATGTCGTTTTGTAGCCGGGGATGTGATCTAACTGGCACTCAGATTTGTGGAGAGATGGATAGCACTCAAATAGGACTTGATCTTGTCCTAACTGTTTTAGGTTGTGCCTTTCAACCAAGGTAAGAGGACCTATTTTTTAACCCTCAAATGGTGAAGGAGATGAAGATATCCCTCAATTTGTGAAAATAGTATTAAAAGGGCCTTGGGAAAATATGATCAACACTCCAAATCTGACTTTCACAAGTTGTCACTTCCAGATTATGGAGATATTTTCAATGCAAGGCAAGGGTTACTGAAAACATTTTGAAATCCTGATATATTCTACATACTTTAGCAAATGGATTTTGATCTTCTGCGGGTATACAGGTCAAAACAGGGGTAGTATGGGGCAATATTAGTTGTTTAGAATGATTTTTGGTGGGATATTGACAAGAAAAACTTGACTATGCTAGATATTTGACAACCTCTACAACATGTGAACAACTATCAGATAAAATGCTTCAAAATAGTCAGGATGTTCTTTTAACCAGAAGAGATACACAAATGGAGGCATAGGTTTGCACTCTTCACACAATCTTTGAAACCTCAACACAAAAGCTTGAGTTAAAGGACCCAATTAAACATCAAAATCTTTGATCAAATCACGCCTAAGGTACCCCCAAAGGCTTACAAGAAATATCTATCAACAACTAAAGGTGAAGTGATTTAAAACTACTTATTTTCAATACCAAATGAAATCTCTTCTGACAAATGAAATTGCAAATGCCGCTAAACAATCAATAAGGATGAGATCTATGTGATTCCTATAGATTTCAATGCAAGATTGCAATAAGAACAAGGAAAACTATTTGTAGACATTTAAACATGATAACAGACATCATATTTCCCAAAATAACATAGATTAATTCAAAATCTTGTTAGATTCATCAGTAGGGGAGAGTTTCATGAACAATGTCAGAGCTGTGTGATGGCTATACACTTGTAACCAAATCAGCATGAATGGAGATCTAACACAGAAGACATTAACCATATTTTTTGGAGGGTTTCTCAGGAGATGAGCTTCTCTCAAAATTTTCTCGTGATTTTCAATTTCCTGACCTTTTGCATGTCAAAAAGCATGTATTATATAACATTCTATTACATTTGATACTTCTTTCCCAAGAAAAGAATATCCAATGGCATCTTAGTTTGTTACAAATTCATCATGATTCACAGACAGGGATGTTTAACATATTTGCAACAAAAGTTGCCAGGTGTTTTGAAAAAAGGTGAATCATTGCAAAATTCACATCATTATCCATTGTAGAGGCACATTTTTCATCTTCAAAGAATGTAGACCCCCTTCCTTTCATTATTTTATCCTTATCCCTCCAAAATCTAACTTTGTAACTTTTGGATTTGATATTTCATGTTTTTGAATGGGTTAGGGAAAAAATTATTTCAAAAACATCTATGATCTTCAACTTGATGCTCAAAAACGATTGCATTGGTCGTTGTAGGCACAAACGACATGAATTTGCCAAAAATTCGATCAAAATTGATGCAAAAAATGTATTTCCACACTTCCTGGAGCAAAAATGGCGGCCAAACTAAAAAATGCACAGTTACTATTGATCTGCCTTTTATCGCTTCAATCTAAGCCCTCCACGTGTCATAATGTGATTAGAAATGGGTTTGGGATCACTTTTTGACATTTTAACACTTTTTTAAAAATGTAAAAATCTGACATTTTTCTTTGCCCCTCCGCCTTTTGAAAATGAGCTTGACACGTGTCCCAAAGTGGGTGGAAACACGGCTCGATTCTACACATTTCCACCTTTTTTGGAAATTTACAAAATTTCTCAGTTTCCTTCACCACTCCACCCTTGAGATTTGGCATTGACATGTGGCACATTATGATTGGATTCGAGGTCGTGGCTCAGTTTTACACATTTTGCCTCTTTTCGGAAAAAGGAAATTTTTTCAATTTTCCTCCGCCACTCCGCCCTCCCACAAGACAAGTGTCCTCATATGATTGGCTGAGGGGAAGCACTCTGAATTCATACTTTAATTCCTTTTCACCAAAGGAAAATTTTCAACATTTCCTCCACACTCCTGTATCTTCGATTCTATCCCTGATCCTACCACGTGTCCTCTCTTGATTGGCCCGACGGACCCATGACCTTTTTCACAAATTTTTCTCCCTTTTTCCAAAAAGGAAATTTTTTTCTAAGTCCTCGACCAGCTTTCCATCCCACTTTTGATGAAAAAATGACACGTTTCCACCTATGATTCACTGAGGGCCCGCACTTTGAAGCCACCACGTGTTCCATTCTATTTCATTGTGGGCCTTAGGCATTTTCTCTGTCCTTAAATATTTTTTCCAAAATGCCTTAAAGCACAAAAGACCCACCTGTCCACCTCACTCTGCCTGTGACACATGTACCTCCCTGGGGCCTACAGAGTTGCGGGGGAAACATCAAATTTTTTCCAAAAACACAAAAAACGTTAAGTTTTTCAAGCAGACCCGCTGAACCTTGTCTAATCACAAACGACCACATAGGAGAAGATTTTGAGCTAAAATTTGATGGGAAAAGGATGCCTGTATGACCGTCAAAAAACATAGAAGTTGCCAGCGATGCCCTAGAATGTTGAAGATGAATGTGACGGGAAAATAACACTCGTCTGATCGTAAAAAAACACAGAAAATGCTAGGGATGCCCAAAATTGATTTTTTCTTTGTGGGTGAAGAATTTTTTTATCAAAAGACAAATGGAAAGTGTTTTTAGGCAATTTACGACCATGACAAGGGATACTTGAGGGAAAATAAGTATAAAATGAACAATTTCAAGCTCCAAAGGCTAGGAAAACACAGGAAAAATGGTAGAGGCATTTAAATGGGCAAAATTAGGGCAAGGTAATGAATTTGCAAACAATCCAATGCACAATAATGGAGCTACAGCTTCACATCATCGATTTCACAAGGATAAAATGTTTTAGAGCACAAAGAGCAAAGGGGAATCATGGCAAAATGGCAGAGGATCAAAATGGGCACCAATAACACCTCCTAAATGAAATAATTTTGTGCTACTAAGAGTTTATATTCTCATAAAATCATTGAATGACTAATTCCTTCATTTATGGGTTCCCTTCTCTTTTCTGAAGTAGAATATTTTCCTGAAACATGTTAAGTACTTAGCTAAAAACATCATCAGAAGGAAAATTTAAATTCTCAACTTGAATTACTATCATCATTAGTTATCTATCTATTTGAGGTTGTCTCTCTCTCTCTCTCTCTCTCTCTCTCTTTGTGAAGATATCCCTCCTAATAAGGGTTGTCTCTCTCAACATGGAGTCATCTCTTCCATTACGAAGTTATATCTCGGAGTGTATCGATAAGTATTTTGTCTCTCAATTTTTAGACTCCATTTATCCAAAACTAAAACATGTAACTAGGTGATGAAGAGATTTTCACAATCTCTCTCCTATATTTTCCATCTAACCCTATACACATATGGTGTCTTGGTATCTTCCTTGTGAAGTTTTCTTACTATGTACTACTGATAGGTTTGAATAAAGTGATGATTATATTCTCTTTACTTAACAATAAAGGAACACAATATATTATAATACCGTGAAGTTTCTTAATGTATATATGTTAGCACCCCTATCTTACATTCAAATACATTTGTACAATTTACCCCATTTTATAGGGTCTTATAATTATTTACAACACATAGTTTTCTATTTATAGAAATTTCCCACAAATTCAGTTCTTATAAAGTGCATACAATAAATGTACACAAGTAAATTTTTTAAATGTTAAGAAACAAATTCCAATGTACATTCATGAAACAACAATACTTGTTATCTTTTGTAGTGACATCATGATTCCTTGTCTTCCATCTTGCAAGAACACTTTGGCTCACGACGATAAACTGTTTGTTACCATGTCTTACAATTGGTGTTGGGGAACCTTGATTTTTAAGTTCCCTCTTAATACAAAAATCACTGTTACCCATCTTGTCACCACTGTAAGAATTAGTAAGTAAACATTCATATTTTAACTATTAACATGTTTTATGAGAATGCAAATAAAATTGAATTTCATAAATTGCTCATATGGTTCCTTCTCTATTAGATATATGTTCTAATTTCTACCCCCACATTTTACTCAAATAATGAGTTAATTTTATTCATACTTAAGAAATCCAAAAAATATGAATTGGAGGTGTGAAACATACATGCCCAATAAATTTTAGCTATGTAAATAAACTATCCATAAAGGAAATAATTGTCTCACCCACCCATTCTGATGAAGGTTCCTCTATGGGTTGCTCCTTTTTACTGGTTTTTCATTAGATAGTCTGGCTTCTTCATGAGATTGGATTGTAGGTGTTTGATCCATTTTATTCTTACTAATGATCAAACACATCTCTCGATATATATTCTAACATTTCTTGATTCAATGACCATTCATTTGATAATGAGTATAGTATTTTTTTTATTCCCCATATCTTGTTTTGGAGAGTAGTCTTGATTAATCCCACTTTATAAATATTTACTCTTCCAACACATGACCACATAGTGGTTATTTAATCTAAAGTAAGAGCAGATAAATGAATTCCAAAAAATTTATGTTACCTGGTCAACTTTCACATAGTTGAAGTGCACATTGAAGTATTTATCTTGTCCATTTCTTCTTGGAATTTTATTTGTGCAATATTGTCGAGGCAAAAATGTTTTATCTCCTCCTCCAAAATTTTCACCTCGCCTTGGAAATTTCCTACATCCTTTGTAAACACCTAAATTCAGTATCTCTACCCTTGTCTTCCCACGTGCGTATATTTCACAATGGTCATAGCTAGACCCCCTTAATTTAATTCACCCCCTTAACATTAATTTAATTAAATTCCCACTTATTATCCCATCACCTATAATCATAATTAATTAACATTGACTATTTAATTGTAATTAATTAATTATTAATATCCATTATCCATTATGCCCTAATCAACTTTCCTTTTAAGACGCTTTTATCCTAAATATGCATCCCTATGCTTTTTATAACTTTTATCCTACCTATCTTTATCCCCTAAATACACATGACACATCCCTAAACAACATTTTCCCACCGAAAAACTTTAAAGTGATTTTATCATCCTTAAAACTTGAAATCCTAATTAAAACTCAAAATCAACCCCTTTAAGGAAAATTTCCCCATAGTCGGAAATGACCTAGCCTAATCGTCATTGACATTATAAGACTAAGTTCTTCCCTTTCCAAAAGGACACAAAAACACATATGCATGAAAAAATATTTGATTTTCTTGAATTATGCCAATCCATATTTGAACCAAAGTATCTCAGTGTTGGGCTTTAGATTATTGGCTAAGTACAAGAAGGCACACAGGCACGCGGGGCCTATATGAATAAGGGCACACATAGTAAAGGCACACATGATAATATTTTAGAAGGTTTTAATAGAACTAAAGGCACATGCAAGGAAAAGGAAAGGGTTTTAGGAATTAGCCATATTTGGCGTTTAAGGAAGCACATGAGAAAAGTGTGACCTAACTATATAAGGTGCCAGCCTGGTAATTCGACGGTCAAGGAGAAAAAAATTCCATGAGATGAAAGTATCTAAAAAGACATCATTACAGAAAGTGGAGAGCTTAGATGGGAAGAAACATGCCCCAATCAAGGACCACATCGACACTTGACAACTGATTTATTACTTCATGAATGTATGGCGGTGGATGCTGAAGCTATATATAGAGATGCTCAGGTAGAAGTAAAATAAAGAGAATGGTCCTTGGAGAAAAGGGCGACAAGAGAGATGAAAAGAGAAGATATCAAGAGAGGTTGAGAATAAGAAGAGGAGAGGTGAAAATACAAAGAAATAGAGATGGGTTATAGGGATTCTCATTAGGAAGGCTATAGAAGAGATGACATATCTAGAGGGATGGGTCTATGAACATCTTTGTAATCCAGAAGGCATAGTTTAGGATTTTGATGTTTAAGTCTTATCTGCATTAAGACATTTGGTCTATATTAACTTTGAGGAATATAATGTGGTTACTGAACAAAGAGTAATATGAATATATGGATTTATTTTAAAATATATACTTTGTTCATGGGTATAAACCCTAGTGCCTTTTCTTTGTATTATCAGATCTGTTATCTATTTGATATTTTCCTTGTTATCTGAATGAATGAATGGTTATTTCCCTTCTTGCATCTAATATTCTATTAGTAGGGGATGTATTCTCAAAAAATCACATAAAGGATGGGCTCAATGCCCACACATTCCTCGGGTGAGCGTCCAGCGCCTGCTAGGTGATAGGTTAGCGCGCATGGGATTAGACTATTGATCTAAGGGCATACAAATGACTACATCTTGGTTCCATTGTCAGGACCTCTTTTTGAAGTTGTTGTGAGAAATGGCATACGTATTAGTTCCTATGATGCATGATGACAAAATGTATGATGTTGGAGAGTGTTGAATCATGGTTCAAGAGCATGGAGGATGTGTTTTCTCAAAGATTTAGCACTGGACCTAAGTTCGATGCATGTAGATGGGTAGAAGAGAACCTGTACCATGAGTTATATGAGAAGTTCTTCTGTTGTTTTCGAAAATCACAATATGAATGGATTTTAGCATATGCATCCAAATCAAGCTGGCACTATAGATCACATGTATAGACCCAAGACGATTACTAGAGGCTGTATGATGCATATCTAACTTAGACGCATGTTGTTGATCACCAGTGGAGAGGAGTGCTGACCAATTATACTCTAGAATACTCCATTTCTACATATTCTTGCCCTGAGGTTGCTGAGTTTGAGTTTCTGAGGGAACCCAGAGGATCATTTTTTCATGTTATCCCTTTTTTATGAGGATATTGGTCATTACCCTAAGTTTAGAGGTATTTCCTATGGCCGGCTAAGCTTCTCTAAACGTTGGGTGAGGAAGATAGGGTGGAGGAAGATGGTGGAGATTGCGGCTGAAAAAGAAAGGGAAGAGAGATGACTCAAGTATAGTGAAGCTCATGAAAGGGATATGGCTAGACAACGTGAGGTTGCAGGTGTGATGGATCTATGGAGGTAAACATTGCGGGAAGGAATTGAGGTTCATGTAGAGGACGTGGAACCTAAGCAGTCTGTACTACCCCATCTTGGAAAGTGTAAGAGAGAAGCCACTTCAAATTATGATGATATTTCATCGTGTGGAGAAAGGAGAGCCATCGGTGTGTATCTAAACCCACCTAGTGACCAACCCATGGCACTTGGTTTTCCAGATCAAGGGATAAATATTGTTAACCCAGTTGGTATCAGTGGGAGTAACTGATTTACACCTAGGAGATATAATTTATTGTTTGGGACATCCATGGCTACGTAAACAATTCCCGTATTTGGTTTAATTTTTGAACAAGGTGTAAATACATAAGGTTTGGGTGTCACATCTGGAAGTAGCGCGGGACACACAACTGGCAGTGGGACAATATCACAAATCATCAGTGCGTAGTTCAGTGGGACATTGGGGACACTAGGCGTGACCACTTCAGGCCATTTTTTGGCTACAAGAGGTGGATCTAGTGGTATAGGGGATGGAGGACCTGGTGAACCTAGTGGATCTAGAGGATCTAGTGGGTCAAGAGGGACATGACCTGGGGGATCCAATGGATTTGGTCGAGGAGGAAACACTGGAGGGAACCAAGGTTCTAGATTAGGAGGATAAGGGCCACATCCACCTCCACAATTATTCTTTGAGATGTATTTGCACTTACTAGAATACAAAACCATTGAGGATGCCACATAACATGTGCACAAGTGTGAATTTCTATGGTGCACAAAGGGGATCACTACCTTGGAGCAAAAGGAAAGTCAATTTGCAACAACATTACAGGCACATGCACATATGTAGTACCACAAGTATGACCCCCATGATACGGTCATGGAATATAGTGCGTTGAAGAACACCTTCCCAGTAGAGTTCCATATCCCTGAGTTTGAGGGAAAAATCATCACTGCCCTGAAGGAAATCTAGCAAGGAATGACATAGAGTGTGCGGGAGTATGACCCATGATTCAAAACTCTCTTATCAAAACTATCCTATGACATACACCCCTCTCAACATGCTCAATGGTTTTTTTGGGGATTGATAACACTATTTAGGAGGGCATTGTTAGACAAGACTTTTATAGACCCGCACGAGGACTTGGAAGTTTCCTTGTATGTTGAGGCTGTTGGGAGAATATATACTTGTGTTAGCCCTTTTTTGGAGGCTCAAATTACTACAATGGCCAAGCAGTTGGAGAAGCTGTCTGAAAATTCAGCTCACGAGGTTCATAGGGGGCTTTGGTGCACATATTAAGGAGTGGAGGGGCATAAAAAAGGAGAGTTTCCCTCAGAAGTTGATACATGCCATGGTAGTAGATTGTGCTATTTTCCATGAGGATCATGATGTAAATAGATGTCCTCTACTATAGTGCATAATCCACAAGAATGTTTCTTTCTATTGCAATATCTACACCTTCATGACCCATGATCCCAACGATTGGAGGCTGATTAACTAGATTCATGATGTTATTGATCTTGGTGTGTGCCAGACTAGTCTTAAAAGTAGTTCCAAGGATGATGATCACCACTATGAAGGGTGCACAGATGGAGGAGAATGTGGAAGAGGATTTCATGGTTGTAGTAACTGTAATGGAGGAAGAAGTGAGTTCCTGCGAGGAACCTGTTATAATTGTGGGTCTACAGAGCATTATAAGTGTGAGTGTCCTGATTTATCGTAGTGCTCATGGTGCGGAGAGAAACATAAGTACAAGAAGTTCCCTGAGTTATTTGAGCATATGATCCAACAACACCATAAAGACAAAGGCGTTGGGATGGTAAGCATAAAGAAGGCCGACGCATAGTGGATGCCAAGAGTGGCACATGAGTCAAGATTAGAACCTGTGCTAGTGAAAACGTGAGTAGAGGTTGTGTGTGAAAGAGAGGTGCCAAGGTAGAAATTGGTTCTTAGGGAAGAAGTGGTGCATAGGAAGTATTTGGACCCTGTTCATCAAAAGGAAGTGTACCAAGAGACTATGGATGTGATTTAGGGATTATAAGAAGAAATCCAGTGTCTAAAGGAGTAGTCAAGGCAGTTAAGAGAAAAGGAAGAATGTTGAGGCTCCATAGAAGGATTTGGATGAAGTCAGGGAAGTGTGTAAAATGCTAAGGTAGGAGAATATCATTCCCCTACTAGGAGAATGGTTATAGGAGAAGGTACCACATGTTGGGATAGAGCGCGAAAGGTAGGTCTTACATGCCAACCTTCCTCCTCACAGCCTTGACTATGATAAAGAGATTACATTGAAAGTAGTTGTTGATGGGTGGCTTCTGAGCAATATCCTCATTGACATAGGAGCAAAGGTCAATGTTCTCATCTTGGATGCATGACAGAAAATAGTAAGACCTGCATTACAACCATTTTTGAATGTGATGTATATGGAAAAAAGACAAAGGTAATTCCCATTGGAGTCTCGAATGATGCAGTTATTACTATTTAAGGGGCCAAGTTCATTGAGGACTTTGAAGTCTTGTTGTTGGCTGAGGTGGATAATTTCCCAGCATTACTTGGGCACCCTTGGTGTTATAAGAACAATGGCAACCTACGGTTTACCAAGGCGTATATAAGTTTCATGAAGAAGAAAGAGAGGGTGATCATTCATTTAACAGATGGGAAGTCAGTGCCCTATACTGAGCCCTTAGGAGGGGAAGTCCTTGACAGAATATGTGTGCTCTCCATTAGAGACCCTGAAATAATTCATCCTACAAAAATGGTTATCTAATTTGAATATTATCATTCAATGAGTGATATAACTAGAATACCATGTGACAATTGGGAACATGTGACTTTTGAGTTGATTGGGTGACAATTGAGAGGATATGTAATAAGGGTGATGAAGGCACACTCAGTCAAGCACCTAGGAAGAAAGAAATTGCCAATCTATTCTGGAGGAGCAAGCCATGATGATTTCTTACAAGAAATGGAGGATTAGTGGAAAAATAAGGATGAAAGGATAAGTATGCTCAGTTATAACTTGCTTGGGACTACAATACATTGGTGGGAAATACATTGCGAGAGTCTCCTATAGTGGTGTGAGGTAAGAGTCACATTCTCTGTAAGATTCTACAGAAGCAAAGCGCAAACTATTATCTAAGACTACCATGGCAAAGAACCTGCCTCTTCCCATATCCAAGCATGTGAGAAGGACTAGATGGGTGGCATAGAAGCTTTACCACCTTAATTATGGGTTAAAAAGTTATATTCCACCTTACAGGGTTATGCGCATGCATGTATATTCCCTTTGAGACACGCTGTTAGATAGGGAATTGACATGAGTTAACGACTGATCTCATTCAAGTGTTTGAGTATCAAAGTACCAAGATATCAGTGGATATGGCATTGCAAGTTGTTAAGCACCTTATAATGTGAGATAGTGCTATGACAGAAGATATGTTACTAGAGTTATTGGGTGAACCTTGTTTGGAGATGTACTTTGATGAAGAGGAATCGGAAGAAATACAACTTGAGTGCATGTGTATTGAAAAGGAAAAATCAAATATGGCCTATGTAGTAGATGGTGAAGAGATGGAAAGTCTAGATGTTAACCATTTCATAGGTACACGTGAATTCATAGATATTACTAATGAGTGAGAACCCGCCTACCATGAGACCTTAAAAATGAAGAAGGTTAACATTGGATCAGAGGTAGAACCTAAGGAAGTTATCATTGGGGACTATTGGTCAGAGAAATAAGTTTCAAAGATCATTGATCTATTGTGTGAGTTCTAAGATTTGTTCCCACGCAGGTACCATGAACTCAAAGGCGTCCACAATTCCTTGGGGGAGATGAGGATAAATTTTAATGAATGTGCGCACCCGATTCAGAAGATGCCTTATCAGATGAATCCGAACTTGCATGTATGGGTCAAGGAGGAAATAGATAAGATGATCACTTCAGGCATCATTGACGTTGTAGAGGAATCAGAATGGATAAGCCCAATGGTCATCAGAATGAAGAAGGATGGAAGAATATGGATTTGTGTTGACTACAGGAACCTAAATGCAGTATGTGTCATCGATCCTTTCCCAACCCCCTTTACTAAAGAAATTCTAGAGGGATTAGCCTGGCGCGAGGTCTACTCTTTCACGTATGGGTTCTCACTATATCACCAAGTTAGGATTGCAAAGGAAGACCAGGGAAATAAAACTTTCACCATTGAGTGGGGAATAGTTTCCTATATGGTCATGCCTTTTGGATTGAAAAATGTGTCTATTGTATTCTCGTGCATTGTGGTACAAGCATTTTAGGACTTCATGCACAAATTTCTTCAAGTCTACCTAGATGACTAGAATATGTATGGGTTGGTAAAAGACCATTGTGACAATTTAAGGCCAATGTTTGAGAGATGTCAGAAATTGAGGATATCCCTCAACATTTAGAAATGTTTCTTTGCCACCCCATTTGGAACCTTGTTGGGGAATATTATATGTAAGGAAGGGTTACTAGTGGATCCTGCCAAAGTTGTAATTATTGTGGGATTGGGGGAGCCTACTAGTCAAAGCACAGTGTGCAGATTCCTTGGGCATATGGGGTATCACAGGAAATTCATCAAAGGATATGCCAAGATCGCCATGCCCTTGGAAGAACTGCTAAAGCACATGAGTTCCTTTCATTGGGGAAAGGTGCAACAGAAGGCATTTGACACTTTGAAGCATAGAATTGTCATGGTGCCCATACTATGTTTTTATTCTTTTGATAAGACTTTCCATGTGCATGTTTATGCCTCAAGAAAAACCATTAGAGCAGTACTAACACATCCTAGTGAGGGGATTGTTGATCACCCTTTGTATTTTACAAGTAGGAAGTTGACACCAGCATAATAGAATTATACCACTATTGAGAACGAGGCACTGTCAATGATCTACGTGCTACATAAGTTCAGACAATACCTATTGGAAACACCTTTTATATTCTATACAGACCACATTTTGTTGAAATACTTGGTGAAAAATCCTGTTCTGCAAGGGTGCATATGTCGTTGGGTCCTATTATTTTAGGAATTTGATTTTTTAGTTGTCGTAAAACTAGGGAAGAGAAATTTAGGACTTGACCACTTATCAAGAATTGAATTAAGATAAGATGCACATAGTATTGAGGATACAATGCCAGAGACACAACTATTTAGGTTATGGCATGCGCCCTTGGACTTAGAAGATATCGCAGTATTCTTAAAAACTAGTGTGGCGCCGGAAGGGATGAAGGCTCTGGAGATAAAACATTTAGCCATGTTGATTAGTGGAGATTTGTATAAATTAGGTCATGATGAGGTTTTGTGCCAATGTATATTGGAACATGAGCGCATGATAATTATGGAGGAAGCACATAGTGGGATTGTAGGAGGACACTATGCAGGTAATTATACCACTGAAAGATTCTACTCACATGGCTCTGGTGGGAAACCATCTACTAGGATTGTATTGAATTTTGCAAGGCTTGTGACCATTGTCAGTTCTTGGGAAAACCTGGAAAGAGGGATGAGATGCCACTAAGGCTGATAGCCAGCATAGATCCATTTGAAAAATGGGAAATCAACTTTAAGGGCCAATTTAACCTACCCCGCGAAGGACTGGTTCGTGCTACATCATTACTTGCACTGATTACCTGAGAAGATAGGTAGAAGCAGTGCCTACAAAGGATTTCACTACAATGACAACTACTAGATTCTTATGGGAAAACATAATTAGTAGGTACATATGTCCTTTAATCTTGACTAGTGATAGGGGTACACATTTTCTCAATGAAATGGTCAGGATTCTACTAGTATATTTTATGGTGGCCCATCACAAGACTACCCCTTATCACCCTTAAGTGAATGGAACTACTGAGGCATTTAAGAAGATACTAAGTCACATGTTGACCAATATTTTTGATGTCAGAAGATAGGATTGAAATGACAAAGTATTAGTTGTTCTATGGGCATACATGATAACCTACAAAATATTGGACAAGGACACACCATTTCAGTTGGTGTTTGGCACAGAGGCTATTTTTCCTATTGAATTCATGTTACCATCACTGCTTATAATGCATGCATGAGGTGTAGTTGATGAAAAAGATCTCAAGGAAAGGATTGACACATTGATGTAGTTAGATGAGAGACAATAAATTGCTAGATGGAGTCAGAAGAATAAAATGGCTAGACAAAAGGCATGGCATGATCATCATATCAAGAAAAAAAAGTTTAAGGTTGGGCAGATGGTTTTGTTGTATGATTCCAAGTTCTTGCACCATCCTGGGAAATTGAAATTCCATTGGTTGGTCCCTTACATCATCTCATACATCCTTGATTCAGGCGCATGCCAATTACAGGTGCTGGATGGGACAAAGCTACCTAGCCATTTCAATGGGAGTAGGATAAAGCCCAACTATAAATAAGCCTTCCTTGTGTTTGTAATAAGGCAATATTGTCAGTTAGATTAGAATTTCCCTTTATGCATTTTTTTTCTTTTCTTTGTGTTCCCCTTTCTTTTTGATTTTTACTTTCCGTTGTTTTGTTTTATGCCTTGTGCGCCGGTAACCACATTATTGTCAAAAGGTTGTGTTTGCACAGAGGATCACACATCTATTTTAGTGTGGGGTAGAATAGTTTGAATTGAAGTATAAGTTAGAAGTAAAAGTTAAATGGCCCGGTTGAAGGATAGAAAGTGCGTGGGAAATGGAGGACAAGAATGGTTGGTGTCAGGATAAGGATTTATAAAGACCATGTACAAAGAAGGAAAATTGTAGGAACAACATGAGGTAGGAGAGGGAAAAAATTGGGTAAAGGATAGAAGAGGTTCCTTTGGCACCGTAGACACGAGCGTAAGAGTCTTTGGTCAGTAAGGATTTTTTCCCACCAGAAGTTTGTAAAGAGTTTTTTACGTAGGATTGGGTGTGTGGGTAAGGGTGCTTAAGGTCAGATTTAGTGGAAAAATCTACATTTAATGCTAAGTACATTGGTAGGTGGAACAACATTTATTTCTAGAAGGGAGGAAAAACCTATATGTATGAGGTCAGGTGAATCATTGTTTTACCTTGTGATTACAAAGTGGAAGGTCTCTTACAAATTAGGGCATCTAGAGATATTTGTGCAAAGGAAGAAGAATCATATAGATCTAAGTACGTAACTAGGTGGATCTATGAACATGAGTGGAAGGAGTACACAGGCATGGGGAGAGTTATTTTGGATTACACCATCTTGTGGAAGGGTTTTCCTAGTTAGGGTTTGGCAGCTAGGGCATAGAGGTAGGAGGATTCTTCACGGAGTTAAGCCTTAAAGTTGAGCAGAGTAAAAAGGAATTTAAGTTTTAACCCGATAAGTAGAATGAAACCAAAGAAGGAAGCCATCTCGCCAAAGAAACAAAAGGGAAAGGGAAAAGGAAAAAAACCACTGTCGTTGCTAGTTCTAATGAAGAGTGGTATGCAGAGATGTAGTACCTAGATGGAGTGTTGCTGGGAAAAGAGTGGGAATCACACTTGAGGAAGATGGTCATAAGTGACTAAAATCATTGCACGAGCACTACAGAAAAAGAGATGGCATTAGAACTGGTTCATCTAACTAATAAGAGGACACCAGAAGGAATTTTGATCTATAGCGACGAATTGAAGGTGAAGTTAGAGAAGGCCAAGTTGTTGCAACCATATGACTTGCCCTATTTTGGAAAGCCCAAGTGGTTATACTAGTGGTTAATGTCATGTGTCATCAAAGACCACTTCTATTTTGTAGGCCGCAAAATGCACATAACTCCTCAACTCATATCAAATTTTACTAGCTTGAATTTCATAGGAGACTCCATAGATTATGAATTGGATGATAAGGAGACCATTAAGAAAACTATGGAGGCTTATGACTACAAAAAGGGTTCGTGCTATTTTAATATCAAAGATATACCCAAACCTATTATAATAATTGTTGCCCACTCGGTTACTAAGCTGAATGATTAAGAAAGGTGGAAATAAGTGAACAAGTCATGGCTGAATGTATGCAAAAATATTTTGAAGGCACCATCTACAACTTATCCACTATATTGTAGATGAGATCATTAATAGTGCGTAGGAAGGAGAGAAGATATTGTTTGAAAACATTATCCTCACCATCCTCTTCTCAGAGATTGGAGTTCCTGATGGGCCAGAGAAGTTCATATGGAAGTATCCAGAAGAAAATCCCTCAACCACGAAAAGGTTTGAGAAATATACTTGTGAGACCATGATGACCGCTCACAAGGAGTGCCTAGAAAAATGGTAAAAATGGATGCCCGATGCATTTAGGGTAAAGTGGATGATACCTGAGCAGTTTCCCATGCTCCTAGATGGGGAAGTGGAGTTTGTTATATATCAGCATTTTTGCATTGGCTAGTTCACCTTAATGGATGGGACTAAGAGTCCATGGTGCAAGCTACCATTTTCTTTCACCGTGTAATACTTCTAAGCGGGGGTCAACCATTTCATGGAGGCCAAGAGACTAAGGTTTGACCTTAGTGAGGTAGATAGGGACCACCACGAGTTCTATTGAAAGCTTGTATATCCGAAGGAGTTCGCATATGTGAAGAAGTATGTCTCTCATGAAGTGCAAATGATAAAACCAATAACGCTATTGATCGCTGGAAGGGCTGCAACAAGGGTATATTTGTGCATAAGACCAAAGTTTGAGAAGGGAGCCTACTTGAAAAATTATGTCTCCATTCCAGATGACCCCACAGGAAGAAATAAGGTCATGCCAAAGAAGAGGGAGAGAGAAGAGGTATAGGAGAAGAAGACACCAAGTGTGTAGATAACACAATCTGTGGGCATGCCGAAACCAAGCGCTAATCCAAGAACTTATGTGGGTAGGAAGAATTCCCTAGTCAAGGAGAAGACCCTATAAGAAGAAGCCCTATATTAAGAAGAGCCACTCATAAGAGAAGATTCCCCAAGGAAGGAGTCACCCGCAGAATAGAAAGAGAGGGAAGAGTCTCCTCTACTGGAATCACTAGTTAGGAAGAACTAGAAGGTGACGGAGAAGGAATACTTAGAGGAAACAAAGGGTTTGTAGGCCTACAGGGGTGAGAGGGATGAAGATGAGGATGAATAATTTTGGAATCATCTCATGCATGATATACATGATTCGGAAGAAGAAGGAAGTGAAGGGAAGAATGGTGAGGAAGAAGAAGATGCTCAAGGAAAAGGGGTGAGTGAAGAAGTAAAGACAAGAGATCAGAGAACCCCAAGCCTCACCAAGGAAAAAATAGAAGAGTCCATGGTGAGAGAAGTAGTAGGCATCATTGAAAAATTAGTGGAATAGGAATTAGAGCGCAACATAGATGAAGTGATGAAGAAGATTAAGGAAGAAAGCATTGGAAAGGAGTACGAAAACATGGGTGGAGATCCTAATCTGGCTGTGAGCTTTCTAAAGGATGTGCACATAGGTTGGAAGAGTGTGGTGGTAGCACAAGGGAAAGGAATGGGTTACATTAATGATCCAAGTAAGGTACTACACACCTGCTTCTAGAACATTGTGTCAACAGAACAACTCCTAGCCATGCCCTCATTTAATGTAGAAGGCGCATACCCACGAACCAGAAAGATGTTATCTTGGGCATTTGAATCCCATGTCGATGATTCTGATTTTGAGGTAAGCCAAGGGAAGCTAATGAAGATGCTAGAGATAAAAGGGATAAACCCCTTAGTTAATGCTCAACAATTGTTACATGAGAAAGTATGCAATGCACTCAAAAAAATTTCAGTTGAGGCTGAGGCTAGACTTTTTGGGAGGAATTATAGGGTGAGATTCCTTGAGGTGGAGTTGGAGAAGAAAAAAGAGGATCTTCTCGAGAAAAGAAAGCACCTAAAACAAGAAGAAATGATTAGTGTGCAGTTAAGGCATGAACGAAAAGAAGAGAAGGTAAGGGTGCATGAGTTACACAAGAAAATTGAGATGATTATAGATGTTATTTTCTTAAAGCATCTAGACCTAGCACCACTTGAGAAAAAATATAAATCGGCCTTGTAGTTCCTGGAGGATTTGACTCACACCCTCACTATGGAGAGGTAGCCGCTCACCTTAGAGTCTACAGAGGAAGCCTTAGCATGCCAAGAGAGAGAAGACAAGCTGAAGGTTGTAGGGATTTTTGCTCAGTATAGAAAACTCCTTTTTGATGTGAAGGTTACTGAATAGGTTGCTAAAGCTGCCTATGATAATTATACTGATAGAGATAGAGTAGCAAGAATTTTGATCGCTACACATGAGACAGAACTCAAGGAGTTCTAGGAGAAGAATAAGGGGAAAAGAGCAGAGTGGGATAAGATCCTGGCTGAGGTGGAAAATAAATCAGAGGCTATCGAGACCTTGTGGGGCTTGATCAAAAACTAGTTACAGGAATTATACCCCCAGATCACCCACAATATAGACGCCCTCGAGGATTTGGGAAAAAAACTAGATAGAAGTGTTGAAATAATTAACACCAAGGGGGAAGGGCTAAGATGTGAGGAGGTAAGCACCCTAGTAGGTGACCTCTATCAGCAAGTGTAAAGTGAGGTTAAGGCCTGGGAGAAGCTAGAGGAAGGTATAGGGAAAGATTTCCCTCTCCTCCTTTAATAATGAACATGTTCTCCTTCATTCCCCCATTCTTTCATTCTTTCTCTCAATTCTTCATTCCTTCATTCTTTTTACAACTATTCAAAGCCCACCATTCTTTATTTATTGAAGAGAAATGTTTCCAAATACTTAGAATAGGCTTAGTGTGGGGTGATGTTGGGCCTCATAATATTGGCTAAGTACAAGAAGGAGCGTGGGCATGTGGGACCTATATGAAGAAGGGCACGCAGGGTAAAGGCACACAGGAAAAGGTTTTAGAAGGGTTTAGTATAACCCAAGACATGCGTGTAAGGAAAATGAAATGGTTTTAGGACTTGCCCATATTCATTGTTTAATGAAGCAAACAAAAAAAGTGTGGCTCGACTGGATAAGGTGCCAGCCTAGCAACTCGATGGTCAAGGAAGGAATATTCCATGCGATGGAAGGATCTAGAAAGACATCATTACATACAGTGGAGATCTCAGATGGGAAGAAGCATGCCCCATTTAAGGACCACATGGACACTTGGAAACCAATCTATTACTTTATGAATCCATGGCGGTGGATGTTAAATCTATATATAGAGATGCTCGGGTAAAAGGAAAAGAGAGAGAATGGTCCTTGGAGAAAAGGATGACAAGAGAGATGATAAGAGAAGATATCAAGAGAGGAAGATAAGAAGAAGAGGATAGGAGAAGCTCTATAGAAATAGATATGGGTTCTAGGGATTCTCAATAGGAAGAATATAGGAGAGATGACATATCTAGAGGGATGGGTCTATGAACATCTTTGTAATTTAGAAGGCATAGTTTAGGACTTTGATGTATAAGTCTTATCTGCATTAAGACATTTGGTCTGTAATGAATTTGAGGAATGTAATGTGGTTACTGAACAAAGAGTAATATGAATGCATGTCTTTCTTTTAAAATATATACTTTGTTCATGGGTATAAACCCTAGTGCCTTTTCTTTGTATTATCAGATCTATTATCTATTTGATATTTTCTTTGTTATCTGAATGAATGCATGTTTCTTTCCCTTCTTGCATTTAAGATTCTATCAGTAGGGGATGTATTATCACAAAACTCACATAAAGGAGGGGCTTGGTACTTGCATATGCCTTGGGTTAGTTCCCAATGCCTACTGGGTGATAGGTTGACGCGTATGGGATTATAATGTTGATCTAAGGGCATAAAAATGACTATACTTAGCAAATGTGCTAACCTTCTTATAGTCCTTGGAAGCTTGTTTTGATAAACCACTTAACTTTGGTAGGTTTAAATTACTTTATTCTGTTATTTTATGTTATTTATATCACTATCTTGTTACTTTTTTGTAGGACCATATCATCTTCAACAGCACTCAAGGCTCCATTATCAACCTTACCATCAATTTTTTAACTTGTAGGTTACTTTTTCAATCCATCTACTCTTAGATTTGTTCTACCTTGCTACATTCTTCATCACCCCACCCTGGTCATCATCAACCAGGGTTCTATTTTTCAACCATCCCATCCAAATCGTGGTTTTCTACCATTTTCTCAACATTTCTGTCCTAGACATTCTTTTGTAGGTCATCCCCCAGCATCCACGGGCTTATGTTACCTTGAATTTACATCAAGATCCTTTCAGATTTGTATATTTACTTTATTGTATAGATCTTCACATACCCAGGTTGTCGTCAACCTTCCTTTGCATAGTTTGGGTCATCGTCAACCCAGTCAGGTACCATCTTATTTATATTTATTCAAATTAGATCAACATTTAGATCTATCTTAGTTACTTTTAGATTCGATAGTATTTCTATTTTTGCATGTTATCTTCTTATCTATCCTTTACTTCACTTTTTCTTATCAAATGGGGGTTAACATCCACAAAAGGTAGGCAATACCTCTTTGAACCGATTTGTCAAGATTCCCTGTCCTAAACTATCTAATAAATATCCTTTTTAGTTATTCTTATTTGTAGGTTTATCAAGCTTGCAGTGAGATCATTCACATTACGATTGTGTATCCATCATAAATTTGAGGTACCTTAAACCCTCCATTTTATGCGTTGTTTACTTTTATTTAGTAGCTAACTCATTTAATTTAAAATAACAACATTTAGGCATGCCCGGTGGGACCACCCTTTAGGGGATTCCATTTCTTTTGTCTGCCACTAACATTGCAGCACAAGGCTTCACTTTTTTCTTACTCATGTTAGGTTATGCTATTTGAAGCACTCTTTTCTTAAGGTTCAGATGAAAAGGAAAATTTCTATCAATGTATTCCTCATTTTTTCCCTATTTTCTCCTTTCTGCATCGTATTTCCCTTTTCCTATGTGTGTCCTCATCGAAAGATCACATTTGGATTTGGTTTTAAAAAGAACATTTCATTTATACATCCTGCTTGATCACATACTTTTAGTAGGGGTTAACCTTATACATCTCACATTCTCACACACACAACCAATACTCATTCATCCAAGTCACATATCTAAACATCATCCTACTAGGTGGACTGATTGGTATTTCATCACCCAACAAAAATACTCTGTGGTTTTCTGGCTACATTAGAAACTATATATAGACTCAGGCCTCACATACCTTCGGGTATATCAAGGACTCCCCGGTCATAAACCTAAAACCAAATATAGATTTCCTTCTCCTAGGTACCTTGTTACCCATCCCATAATTATATTTCACGCTTTCTTAATAAATTGAAAACAATTTTTTTTTTTTGTGTTTCACTTGCTTAATCTAAAAATGAACCAAAATCTTACATCAAACAATATATTCACATCATTATATAAAACTTATTCCTTGACCACTACCCTATCCATGTCTTTGGTTACCTCCCATATGGTTACCCAACACTTGATCATTTATCTACCTCATCAAAATCATTTTTTTTCCAAATCACCACCTATGAGGAGACCAATCCTTGTATACATTATCAATCTAGTCCCTCTAGACCAACTAAGCCTCAATATCCTACTCCTTTAGGGACTCCTATGCCTTTTTATAACCCCATATATAACTTATTATTCAGTAGATTCCCCATAATATCTCAATCATATCACCCCACTCAATTCATGGATTATATTAAACCCCCATCTGACATCATTCCTAGCATGCCTATCCAACCATCACAATATATTGACATCCTCACTCCCTTTTTTCCTCAACAATCCAATATTCCCATCCAATCCCAACCATCTTATTGTGTTCCTAATTTCCAACATCACACATTTCCGCAACCAATACAATCTCCATCTCATGACATCTTAGGGAAACCTTTTCCTAATCCACCACCATCAAATAAATTCCCACCTTCCACATCTTACCAATTCAATCCTCATTCAATCAATCATATACATCACATGTATTCATCCTCACCTATCTCATCTACCTCGTCATCTACTACCATCCTAGAAATTTGTACCTATGAATTATGTAATATCTACCTCCACATTTGCATCATCTTCTACCACGTGTTCTACATTGATCCCTAATTTTACCACATCAGCTTTGACTATACCTACCTCTTCCTCCACATTTATCATACCCTAACCTATCATACCTAGCCCATCATCCATAACTACATCAAACAAATCCATATCTGCCACACCATCAAATATACCCATGTCTACCTTGAAATTTATCACATATTCCTACATCTTTTCCCATGACGACAACACCCATTTCACCGCAATCTTCTAATAATTTAACATCTACCACTCCCACATCTACATCCATTACCACACCAAACACAACTTCTCGATCCACATAAATATTAGCAATACTCCTTGAAACACCTAATATAAACACGAAGGGAATTCACACCTCTTCCAAAAAACCCCTCATTTCTACATCAACCCCTCCACAACCTATCTAATCCATATCTCACATAGACCTTATCAATCACATGATCCAAACACCTCTTTCTTCATTAATATCTACACCTACATCAACCATTGATTTTGTACCTATATCTACCTCATGCATGTCATTAAGTCTAATTACCCCATCAGAATCTATTCCACCTTTACCCATCATACCATCCATAGAGTCAATCTCGATTCCTCTTTCCGTACTTCTACCCACACCTACCACATCAAATATTGAGACCACATCCACATTCTCTTCTCCTCCCTCATCACTTTTATCATTTCAAGAATTTTAGAAAGCACTTTAACTCGCAACAACTTCAAATGATCCTCTCATATCATCTACACAATCCAAAACTTCTACATCAAACCAATCTTTTCCTTCTTTTTACCTCATCCTGTAAAAACTACTCCTTCCACCCATACCTTTAGACCCTCCAGTTAATATTTTTGTATTCCCTTCTAAGGGTGTTCATTCTCAATCTAAGAATCTTGGAATGCTTACACAACAATCCCTTATGCATCCCCACAAGAAGATAGACCTTCCTACGAAAAATACAAAATCTACCTCATTTATTTTAGGACCACATCCCTCTATTCTAAGACCACCACCTTCAATCAACCAATCCAAATCCAAATAGTCTAATTCCCTCTTAAGACCAGATCCTTCATAGACAAAACTCCTACCACCTAACACTTCTTTGTCTAGAACACCAATCATCACTAAACCAACATCTAATACATCAAGGCCCCAAAGTCCTTGCACTCCATCTTCAACATAAATTTTTAACATTATAATCATCCCATAAGACATATCCTAACACATCCATTGAATCCTATGCGGAAGTCCTTAATTAAATTTCAAACTTTTTCCATCATGCTTCCACTTATCAAGGCCTTTGATCTAAATAGTGTGAATCCATCGTGGTTCAACTCCCATCACATTTACACTTATCACCATACCAAAGGTCATGACACTAAGCCTTTTAAGGCCCTCCAAACCATCATACATGATCTTATTGAGGATGATGAATCTCTCATGTAAGATGATACTTGTTCTCCATCTACCACAACCAATCCAATTCCTACATCCTTATCCATCTAATCTCATTCTTCATCCATATCCCCCATTATCATCCCTCCTCCATAAGAGGCTCCTCCCTTGTTCATCGATACAGTTGGCCTTACCAATCATACCTATGATCCTATCGAATATCCTTTGACACCCAAGGACTCATCCACATTTGAGTCTTTTGATGTTGGGAGAGTATTTTCCCCTTGTTATTGATCCTCTAACATCTTCTTCCTTATCCATGCATCCTATCCACTTCAATTCATCCTCTTATCCATCCAAAAACTCTTTGATGCTGGGGGACTTCATGCTAGGATCGTTTTGTTTACGAAATAATTCATTTTCATCCTTGATATTGTCTTATCTAATCCATTTCATCTGATCTTATCTAGTTTATTTTAGTCATCCTATCTATCCACCATATTTTCATCTTAAGTCCACTCTTGTGGTCATATATGTGCTTCCCCTAGGAATAACATGGTCTTCATCCTAAGCCAACTTTTTGTATACATTTTTTCATATCCTAAGAGGCATATTTCTCTATTCCTCATTTCTTTGGTGTTACGCATATTCTATAATATTTATTCCACTCATCTCATCTAATCTTACTTAAACTTAGCTCATCCAAAGTCCACCTTTGTGGCCATATTTTTATTCTAAACCCACTTTCATGACCATCTATTTTTCTTGTTAGGGATCCATGTTTTCTCGCTTCCTCAAAGGTAGTGCATAACTATTATCTTCACACATCTATATTATTACGAATTTAATTTTAGATACCTCATCCTTAAAGAAAATGAAAATGTCACTACTCTAGAAAGGATCCAATGTGGAAAATTTTCCCCTAACTAGATTGGACCATACGTTATTACAAACAAGTATGCGTCAGGAGCCTATCATTTGGCCTCGCTCGATGGTAAACTAGAAGTGGAACCTCTTAACGCAATTCAATTACGATTGTTCTATTGTTAGCACATTACTAGTGAGCTCTTAGTCATACCCTTATATCATGCCGCCATCATTAGCCTCTTCTATATATCATTGTAATGATTTGGAACTACGTGGTCTACCATCACTTTCCTTGGCATGACCTTAAATTTGAGCACTAGAGCTCTGCCCATAGAATTTTCCTTATGGATAGGTTCTCTCTTCTTGGTGAGAACTCTACAATCATTAAATTCATCATGCCCTTATTTACCTCTTGAAACCATGGAAAGGGCTCATAGGTGTCTCTTGTACATTCATTATTCCCTCCTAAGTGGTCTACCTAGATATTCCCAGCTCTTCCCCTTGTTAAATTCAAAAGTCATGGATGCTCTTATCGAAGGTCAAATCTATTAAAAACATACTACTCCCTCGAAGGATAAATTTTCATACAAAAAAAAATCAAATCAAATCAAATAAATAGAATGATCCCTCAAAGTATGACTATCATGTATATCATTCTTTCCATTTATATCATATATGTATAAATTAGACCATACCCTCGAAGGATGGAAAATATTTTTTATTATGGAATCAGGATTCCCACATTGATCAGCCTTTCATTTTATTAGCATCCTAAGAAAACTTCTTGTATTGATAATCTTTCTTCAAGAAAACTTCCCGCATTAATCAATTTTATCTTTCCCCTTTCTAGAGATTGAGCATAGATTAGGTAACACCACTCATAGAGAAACCTATTCCCACATACAAGTTACATCACAAACCCATTTTTTGTGTTGAAATTAGGTTTATGAGTTCATTCCATCCTTGGTTTTCTCATGATATTTGGTATAACTAACTATAGTTGGCTATATGCTATCGTCTGTTTCAGTCGTATGTGTCTTACATTCCCTGGATCACCCTCTTATTTACCCCCAATACGATTGGAGGCATATTTTCCTTACACGCTCCTCGATATGACGTAGTATAGTTCATACCCATGGATCACCATTGGTAAGTTTTCTTTTATCCTAAACCTTATTTTCACATCCATCTTTTATCCCTCCTTTAATAAAAATATATCCACTCTTATCTTATCTCTCTTTTATTGCGAACACATCCTTATTTATCTAAAACATTTATCGAAACCACATCTTTTACTTACTTATTCTTACCTATCATACTTTTAATAATCACTCATCACATCTATTTTCAAATTACCCTTTTTCTTGGCAACACATCTATTTTAAAATTACCCTTTTTCTTAGCGTCACATACTATTCATACATATACATGCATCATCATCAATACAAAACATATTTATATCATCATATGTGTGTATCATCTATCGTACATTACAAACCAACCATCTAATCATACATTTCTTTCACAACCATCATCAAATATAAATTAAAGTAAACATCAAAAAATCATCATCACATCATGAATCCATCTCATTACATCATATAATAAACACATAATAAAGTATAATGAAAATGAAAATCATATATATCAATACATCATCATCAAATATAAATTAAAGTAAACATCAAAAAATCATCATCACATCATGACATCATCATCACATCATATACATAAACACATAATAAAGTATAATCGTCAAAATCAAAATCAATATATCATCATCACATCATGAATCCATCTCATTACATCATATGTAAAACACATAATAAAGTATAATGAAAATCAAAATCATATATATATACAGACATGTGTGTGTGTGTGTGTGTGTGTGTGTGTATGAAGTGTATCAATACATCATCATCAAATATAAATTAAAGTAAACATCAAAAAATCATCATCACATCATGAATCCATCTCATTACATCATATAATAAACACATAATAAAGTATAATGAAAATGAAAATCATATATATATATATATATATATATATATATATATAGACATGGGTGTGTGTGTGTGTATGAAGTGTATCAATACATCATCAAGGAGATATTGATTGCCTCTGTAGATGTTCCTAATATTGTAGTGTCTTTGGTCATCTTCTCGATCATGATCCCCTCATAGTACTTAGCCTCTACAGTTAAGGATTTTTATCTATCTATCAAAACCATACTAGGATGTGTCATGTCTTCTCCTCCCTATGTGGTGCTACCTATCCACCACCCACAACCTTGACAAGCTAAAATAGTAGAAATATCTCAAAAATGACACCCTATAGGTCCTCCATATGCCTATGGTACCAGTCATTGTCCTGCATGTAACTGCATGTCCCCTACTATTAGATCCCTAATGTCTCTCTCAAATCTCATCTGATCCAAATTAGCATGCAATCTTGTTCCACCCCTTTACAGGAATCTCCTCCATCCACTGTCTATGTCCCCCACCTCCTAGAGTTGCATAACTACACTCAACCTCCATCTCCTCTAGCTCTTGCTCATCCTCATATCCACTCTACTCCACAGCCACACAAGCTACCTAAGTGGTTGTTATCTAGTCAGAGAATCCTACTCTAACTACCACATCATCATCTTCATCCTAAGGTTTTGCCTCCTCCTCCATTGTATTTTCCATAATAAGGCTCAACAACTCCCTGTCTTGCTCCTCCCTCCTATAAAAATTTGGATCCCGAGGCACTGTCTAGATGACTACAAAATTTCATCACACTCAGTCAAACTGCATGGCCTCAAGCATCTCCTACTATCTCCCATGACCCCACCTCATCCACCTCATATTGGCCAACTCTGCATCTGCCCCTAGTCATGTGGAAAAATATCACTATGCCCACCATATGATCTGATCTATATCCAACTCTGTAATCTGATCCACATACCAATCCACTCCTCTCTCCCCTGCTTTTAAAGGCATGACTGTTCCTCCATCTCAAAAATCCTACTGCCACCTCTATATGGCCTCCTGTGACCCATGGAAGCCATGGTGGTAGGATCACCACAATGTGCCCATAATCCTAGTAGTGAAGTAAGAAACCTACATCCAAAATGATCTCATGTTTTCCTTTTACATTGATAGCTCATGGTAAACCTAAGATAACAAGGAATTCCTGAAAGAAAATATTGTCTTGCTATCCACAATGTCTGTGACCACACAAGTCAGTGCCTTTGTAAATTGAGCTCCTCTTAAGTCTAGAAATCCATAACATGATATAGCCTTCATGACCAAGAAAATCAAACGGTTGTGAGGTACCTGTACGTACCCAAAATTATAGGGTACTGCATTGCCAGAAAGATGTTACACATACCCCAATGATGATACAAGTCTCCTCGCAAGGTGTTCGGGATCTAGCAAAGCTCGTCAGGTTTACTGTTTGTATCTCGTATGGCCTCACCTAACCTCCGTGTGCTTTATTCTACCCTCTGCCCCCCCTTTATTCTTGCATTTTTTGTCTTACAGTGATGAGACCGCCACCCTACCTGGGCGGTGGTCCCGTGTCTGCCACCCAGGACAGGGTGGCAGTCTCGTAAACGCATCGCCCTGCACACAGGGCGGCGGTCCTATTTGCGTGTTTTCCAGAAAGTTTCGATGATTGTGTAAAACTGTAAATCTTTAATTTTCTATCCGCATTTCTTTCAGCTACTTTGCTAAATGCATTTATGTTTTTAGCTGCCCTGTGAATAGTGTTTTCACTTTGTTTAATGGTAAAAGAGTTTCAATTCCAAGTTACCTTCTAGTGAATGCATTTGCTATAAATAGCCAACTTGTTTTCAAACAAATGGCATCTCTCATTCTCTGTTTAATCATTTATTCTTTTGAGTTTCTTGCTTAGAATTCCAATAGTTTCATGTTTTGCATCCATTGTTAGTTTTCCTTTGTTGTTTAGAGGTCATTCAATCTTCTTGTTTCATTCTTGCTTCATTGTTGTTCCATGCAAGTCAGTTTAAAATAAGATAGTTTTCATTCTTAAATTGGAATCTATTTAGAGTTTTATGTTTTTTTTTAGCCACAAAAGATAACTTCTAAAAACTCTTGGTGCATTTGTGTTGTATTCCTGTAATAAATCCCGCCAGGAATTGCATAGTCAAGCTCTGTTCACTTGCACTATCTCTCTCTTACTTGCATTGTATTTGGTCTGTATCCAGAAATTTGTCCATTGTTCGAGTGCCTTATTCTACTGATGTTATCATATACATGCTTTTATGGATTCAAGAGAACACGAAGGAATGAGGAGATCACACTAAGGGGACAAAGTCACACACAACTGGATTTACCACTGTTCTGTAAACGTCAAGTTTGAGATATCAAAAGTTCTAGTTACAAACGTATCAAATAGAGTAGTAAATTAGTTTATTTCAGTCAAAGCTTGCTCTCGATATTGCCAGGGAAGCTATGGGGATTGATAGTTTTCTGAGAAACTATGATTCATTCCTCACTTCTGAGGTAGGATCGAGAGTCTTTCAATCTAAAATAATTAGTTGCTTAGATATTTAGGATAAATTCACAACTACACAGACAAATAGTTACACCAGGCTACTTTGTTTGTTTTTAATTCTGTTACTATATTAGTTTGTCCATTTTCTAAATATATTAGCATAGTTGCTCTTATTAATTTCATTAAAAATGTTTCATTGAAAATACAAAAAATAAAAAAAATACATGCATGGTGTAGATATATCTTTCATAATTAGTTTGTGAGTTTTTAGTTAAAAGTTGAATTGTTTTGCATGAAAATCATGGGGACCTAGAGAGCCCAGAGAATACATATTTCGAACCAATAGTGCCTTAACCGAATATCTACCCACAACACTAGCTGATATAGATCAAGACCTTAGGATACAGGTCTTTCGAACAACAGACAAACCTACGAGTAATTAGTGAACAACTGAGAGGGTTAAATATTGAAGACAACAAAGGCAAAACACATTTTGGTCAAATCATCCTAACTATAGAATTACCTTGATAGGGCATCCATATGACCTATACAAGAACCCAAAAGAGAAAAAAATATTTGGCCGTGATCCATTAGTTTTGCATAGCCAGATGCAAGAGATCATTCTTATCGACATAGGACACAGGGTTACATATACAAGTTTCCAGAAACCCCCGTAAGGTATTCTGAGAAGATCGCACATAACTCCTAGTACTAAACATAGAAGTTGAAAAGACTTATGACCATTGGATAGTCGGAAGAAGAGATTAATTCTTCACATGACCAATAATAGGTCCCACAACAACCACGAACTCACAGTTGTGATCCCCAGGTCCCACAACCCAAACGGGCCTGTAAATCAGTTAAGTATTGACACCGGTTTACGAACGATGGTATTTATATCCTCACCACTTCCCCGCCAGATATCATAACACAGTTCTCTGTATTAAATATAGAAGCCAATCAATCTAACATTTTTATGGACTAGACCAGAAAACCACCCATGGTTTTATTACAAATCCACTGCACCTCTCATTACCATTTTCCAATGACCTTGTCAGGAAATATACATGAAGCACCTATAGGTCATTTTCCACGTATCCAATAGCCAATAAAACAGGATCTCAACAGGGCTCAACATTGATAGGAGCCTCCAAACAGCTATTGTATCTAAACAATCTATTACATCAATTCAGGTTAGGAGGGCCTTCTTTTCCTTAGATTCATAGATTCCATTATTGCGTATTGAGGATATAAGATTACCCAACTAGTTTGTCTGTATCCATATATATTCCACATTCACTGGCCGTCTCGGCATGACCTCGGGAGGTCAAGTATGAGAAAGAGGTACTTGTAGATTCCCATGCTCGCATGTCACTTTTCCATCATACAAAACTGGTGAACTAGACGTGAAACAACAAATTCTTCCTCTTTTATTTTTTTCATCCACCTTCACTCTTTTCCATTATTCTACGGGTATTTATATACCCCTCGAATATGTCAAGATACAATGCATATGGAAGACCTCTCTCAGGTCTTGAAGCAAACTATAGTCAAACAAATAGATAGCCATCACCCTCACTTTCTGCATGGGCTGATAACTATTCAAGTAATAACTTGTCATCTCAAAATCCCCTCACAGAACTAGTTCTAGTTCTTCGTTTTGAATTGAGGATCTGGATCAACTTGCACAAACACAAAAACCAGAGCCATCAGGCTCTAACAATATGACGATTACTAGAGAATCTATTTCATCTCCTTGGGTCTTGTTTAGACCACAGATCAGTAGACAGTCAGATCCACTCCTATTTTTGGATGAGGAGTATTTAGCTTGCTATGCTAGAAGCAAGCAACACTTCCAAAACATGTACCCACCTATAGGGAGTTTGCAAACACAATCTGATACCCTATTCCAAGAAAACACCCCCATTCCTCCACCTATAGGAAATACCCTCGATGAAGATTGGTAGGGTAATGATCAATTCATAGCAGGGTACCATACCCCTTTACAACCTTAAGGTATACAACAAACACCATTAAGGAAAAACACTATGTCTTCAGCAATAGAGGTCATTTCAGCCTTAGTTGAAAAGGGTAGAGGGCCAAAACTTGCTCAAGGAAACCAAAATTCATATTTTGGGCAAGCAGGAGTCTCCAACCCTCTGCATCACCCTAGTCAGGTTGACCTCCTTACAGGAACGTTAGGCATGCCTCCTCAACATCCGTATAATTACCCACAATAAATGCCAGCTAGGACCATGTTTTTAACACTGCTCTAGTTGAAAACACGACACCTCCTGACTTGGCACCAAACAACCCATACTAGAACAATGCTCCTCCTTACTTAAACATTTATTCAAAGTCACCACAAAGAGACATGTTCTATTCCCCTGGGATGTTCGTCCAACCACAGGGATTCCCTTATGTCCCTACAAATACATATGCTATGTCATATCAACAAACAATGCCACTCCCACCCCCCTCAGCAAGCACCATCAATGGTCAAAGCCTACACAGTAGGGACTTATTCAGAACATTTAAAAGAGCCCCTAGACTTCACCATATGAAGTGTTATGCTTCCAAGACCTCTTTTTGATCTACCCAAATACAAAGGGGAAGGAGATCCAAATTCACACATTAAGGCCTATAGCACAACCATACGGGAATTACTCCCTTGGGATGGGGTTGTTGCTAAGATATTCCCTAAAATCTTAGAGGGTATTGCCCTTGATTGGTATTACAGAATACATGAAGCCTCGATACACTCATTTAAACAACTCGTGTTAGAGTTCATCAAAGCTTTTGACATGAACAAATTGTTAAGAACAGGAATTAGGGAATTCTTACATATTAAACAAGAACATAATGAATCCACTGCTTATTTTATTCAAAGATGGCATACGGTTCTCTACTCATCAGGAAGTGCTCCAAACATGGATCAAATGGAACTATGTGATTTATTCCTTCATTCTCTTAATAGAGAGATAAAGGAAGAAGTCCAAAAGTTTGCATTAAGAACTTACGATGAAGTACTTGAGAGTGCTCTCCGAATCGACCAAGCAACGATAGATAGTGGTCGTAAGACATATGGGACATAATGGGAAATTAACCACTCCCAATCAAAACACCATGGCCTATCCTAATATCAGGAACGCTAATCAAGGACCTAAGATCCTTAACAAGAACCACAAAGTTATAACAGATGGAGTAACTAACCAAGATAAAAGGGAAAATGTTGTAAACATTTCGCCACCTGTTAATAATAAATGAAATAACAATTTTACTCCAACAATCAATGCGGTGGATTTTAATCATCCATTGCAACCAAAACAACAACAACAACAAAAACAGTGAAAAATCCAAACACAACGTCCAAATAAAAACCCAACTGGATATCAGAGTCAAAACCAAAGGCAACAACCTCGAAATTTTAACTCTAACAACCAACAACCTTATCAAAATTTTGGGCCACAACAGGTTTTAAATCAATAACCTAAAAATTATAATCCCAATTTGTATTGTGGCTTCCACAAGATTCAAGGCCATGATACTAGGACTTATCGTGAATACAATAAATTAATGCAGCAGTTGCCAGAAGATAAAAAATCTTTATATATATGTTTTTAGCAAATTTGGTACTACCCACACCAAACACTTATACATGGGTAGTTTCCCCTCAAAATGCACCCCTCGAGATCTTTAATGATCCACTCCCAAACCATTCTAATTATAACAAGCTAGATCCTAGCGGAACAAACAAGGGTGTTATAACAGGAAACAATGATCATAAAGCTTCAACTTCATTAAATCCACCAGTCGCACCCAACTAGGAACTCGACCCCAAACTAAGATAGTTGGTCTGGTAGAGTTAGACACCGAGCTACCCGTAGAAACCATAACAAGAACACGGGATTATTCTTCTCAACCAACTCCAAGTTATCCATTAGAACTATACAATAGGAAACAAACATTAGTAAAACCCATAGGCACCTATGCTTTAATTAATGACTTAACTAAAACCTTCTCTCACATCTCCTTTTTGGATTTGTTAAAAAACTCTCCTGCCCATAGGGCTGCCCTCTTAGAAGCATTAGGCCTTGGTCATTTAATCAACATCACTCCTCCTCCAGAAACGAAAGTAAACCATGTAGACTTTTACGTCTACCGTCTAGGGCAGCCAGATAGGGATATTGAGTTTATATTTGATATAATCAAAATGCCAACAGATGCCGAGATTGCACGAAGAGGTGACCCAACCTTACATTTACAAGTATGGGTTTACAATAATTATGTTAAATGTGCAATGATTGATGATGGGGTAGCAGTTAACATAGTCCCCTTCACTTTTCTTCAAAAGTTAGGATATGGAGAGACAAATTGTTCCACAACACGAAATACGCTAAGAGGATATGATAGCCTCAAGGCCACTTCAATTGGAACCATAGTTTTACTAGTCACTTTAAGACCTAAGATGGTCCTCACTGAATTTTATATTATAGATCGGGAAACCAACTATAATATGATCCTTGGTCGGCCACGGATACACTGCATGAAGGCAATCCCTTCCATGTTATTCCAAGAAATAATATTTATACACTTAGGGAAAATATTTGTGGCACAAGGTGACCCAAAACCCTTCAATATACACCTAGTTGATTTGAAGAAGAGATCAGGCGTTCACTCCGAGTTTGAACTTCCAAAAAAATCAATTTATCAAACCAATTAATTCAAAACAAAAAGAGAAGTTGATACCCACCACAGAATTGGAAATTACAAATCTAGCCGAGGACATTCCAACACTAAAAAATGAGACCGACGTCATAGAAATAGTGTCACTAGGGACTGCCGCAAAAATTGTCGAGTTGCTAGAGAAATACTTACCTATTCTCCTACCATTTGATTCTATGGGTATGGGATGCACCCTAGGAATTTCTTCTCTTCCATCAGACAAAGTTTTTATGGTAGAAGTAACCGAAGAAAAAGAAATAGATATGACAAATACCCCAACATCTATTTTTCCAAGCAAATATTGGACTCTCCACTTTGATGGAGCTAGATGTCACTTTGGAGCTAGGACAGGAGTGATCTTTACTTCACCTGAGGGAAAGATCCTACCTTTCACCTTTAAATTAAAAATTGAATGTATAAAAAATGTTGATTAGTACGAAGCTCTCCTCCTTGGCCTCATCCTAGCCAAAAGAATTGGTGTTGATAACATTACAGTGCTAGGAGATTGACAACTAGTTGCAAACCAAGTCTCTGAGGTATATGAAACTAGGGATGAACATTTACAACTCTATAAAATAGCGGTATTAGATCTAAGCAAGGGATTTAGCTTCATATCAATTAAAGAAATCCCACGAGAGCAGAACCTTCTCGCAGACTCAATAGAAACCTCAGCTTCCCGTTTCACTCCAAATAGTGAGTTGGAAGATAAAAATTTCATAGTATCACTTCGTACTGAACCATTAGTGTGTAAAATAACAACAAACTCACTCCTGACTCATGGAGAATCTAAGGATGATTTTTCTATCATGGATCACCTTGATGATGATAGAGTCACTTTGGAATATCTAAACGTCTATGCGGAGCTACACCTGGCTTACCGCATAGTGGATCTTTCTCTAATACCACATTCCTCTTCCTATTTTGGAAATCCCATGGTAGAGTCTCCTCCACAAAAGGATATCTATATCTACAAGATAGAAGATGGAGAAACTTGGAACTACCTCCAGCCCCACTTAAATTTAAAGAAGGTAACACTTCTTTAATAGAATAAACCATTGACATAAACATTAGAACGGAGGAAGAATTTTTTTTTTGAAGTTGGGATCCTCGTTAACTCTGGAAGAGATAGAAATACACACCCAAATCCTCAAAGAACATCAAAAGGCCTTCACATTTAACTATAAAGAAATTACGGGCATTACACCACACATCGCGGTACATAACCTTCTCACTAAACCAGATGCAAAACCAATTAAACAGAAGTAAAGACCAATGAAGCCAAAATTGGCTCTCATGGTAAAAGAAGAAGTAATAAAACTTCTCCATGTGGGATTCATCAAACCTATTGACTATTTGCAATGGGTATCTAACATCATCCCTATTCTAAAAAAGAATGGGAAGATACACAGTTACATAGATTTTTGGGATATTAACAAAGCTTGTCCCAAAGATGACTTCCCGTTACCATCCATTGACATTATTATTAATGCAATAGCTGGATTTGAACTATTGTCCCTCATGGATGGGTTCTCAGGGTATAATTAGATTAAAATATCTGAACATGATCAAGCCAAAACTGCATTCATAACTCCCTGGGGAACTTATTACTACGCTATCATGCAATTCGGTCTTAAAAACACCGGTGCTACGTAGCAACGGGAAATGACATACATATTCCACTATCTTGTCCATAAAATCATGGAATCATATGTGGATGACTTATTGGCCAAGGCCAAGAAATGTTGTGATCATTCAGAAGTACTTTGTATCATCCTCTCACGATTAATTGAATATGGTCTTTGTACGTACCTGAAATTATAGGGTACTACACCGAAACGATGTTACACATACCCCAATGATGATACAGGCCTCCTTCCAAGGTGTTCAGAATCTAGAAAATCTTGCCAAGTATACGTTTGTATCCTACATGCCCCACTTGGCTTCCACATGATTTTTTTCCCCTCTACCCCTTTTTTTCTTGAATTTTTATCTTTAGTGACGAAACCGCCGCCCTGCCTGGGCAGCAGTCCCCTGACTGCCACCTAGGACAGGGCAGAGGTCTTGTATGTGTTTTCCAGATTCTTCCGAAGATCATGTCACACATAAATATTCATTTCACCCACTTTCTTCAACCACTTTGGCTTGCATTAATGTTTTTGGTTCCCTGGTAATAGTGTTTTCACTTTGTTTATAGTAAAAGAGTTCAATTGGGAGTTACCCTTTGGTAATTGCATTTGTTATAAATAGCCAGCTTGTTTTCAAACAAATTTCCCCTCACCTTCTCTGTTTTATCATTCAGTCTTTGATTTCCTACTTAGAATTCTACTAGCTTCATGTTTTGCATCAGTTATTAGCTTTCCTTTGTTGTTTAGAAGTCATTCAATCTTCTTGTTTCATCTTACTCCATAGCTGTTCCATACAATAGGTTTAGCATAGAATAGTTTCATTTCTAGATTATAATCCATTAAAGTTGTAGGTTTTGTTTTTTCACAAGGATAAATTCTAAAAATATTGACACATTTGTGTCGTATTCCCGCAATAAATCCTGCTAGGCATTGCATAGTCAAGCTCTGTTCACTTGCGCTATCCCTCTCCTACTCGCATTGTATTCAGTCTATATCCAAAGCTGCCATTGTTCGAATACCATCTTCTGTTGATACTATCATATACATGCTTTTTGGATTCACGAGAACACGAAGGAATGAGGAGATCACACTGAGGGGATGAAATCACACACAACTGGATTTACCACTATTCTGTAAATGCCAGGTTTGAGCTATCAAATTTCTAGTTACAACGTATCAAATAGAGTAGTGAATTATTTTATTTCAGTTAAAAGTTCACTCTCGATATCACCAGGGAAGCTATGGGGATTGATAGTTTCTGAGAAACTGTGATTCATTCCTCACTTCTGAGGTAGGATTGAGAGCCTTTCAAATTAAAATAATTAGTTGCTTGGATATTTAGGAAAAAATCACAACTACACAGGCAAATAGCCACACCAGGCTACTTTGTTTGTTTTAAATTCTGTTGCTAGATTAGTTGTTGTTCATTTTTCTAAATATGCTAGAATATATACTCTTTAATTTCATTAAAATATGTCATCAAAAATACAAAAAATAGAAGAATGCTTGCATAGTGTAAATACTTCTTTCGTAATCAGTTTGTTAATTTTAGTTAAAAGTTGAATCATTTTGTATGACAATCACAGGACCTAGAGAGCCTAGAGAATATATATTTGAACCAATAGTGCTTCAACCAAATCTACCCATGACATTAGCTGATATAGATCAGGACCTTAGGATACATGTCTTCTGAGCAACAACAAACCTACAAGCAATTAGTGAACAATTGAGAGGTTTAAACATCAAAGACGATAAGGCATACACATTTTGGTCAAATCATCCTAACTATAGACTGCCTTGATAAAATATCTGAATGACCGTACAAGGATTCGAAAGAGAAAAAGTATTTGGTTGTGATCCTTTAGTTCCACAACCTGATGCAGGAGACCTCCTCGTTGACATAGATACTAGCTTACGCATTCAAGTTGCCAGAACACCTATAAGGTATTCTGAGAAAATCATACAACTTCTAGTTCTAAACAAAGAGGCTGAAAAGGCATACAATTACTAGATAGTCAGAAGAAGGGATTGATTCTTCACATGACCATAATAGGTCCACAATAACCATGAACTCACGGTTGTGATCCCCAAGTCCCACAACCCAATGGGCCTGCAAATCAATTCAGTATTGACACCAGCTTACGAACGCTGGTATTTAAATCCTCACCACTCTCACCAGATATCATAACGTAGTTCTCTGTATTAAATATAGAAGCCAATCAATCTAATATTTTCTAGGCTAGACTAGAAAACCACCCATAGCTCACTACAAATCCACTAAACCTCCTATCACCATTTTCATGACCTTATCTAGAGATATATACAAAGCTCCCACAAGTCACGTCCCATATATCCAACAACCAAGAAACAAGATCTCGAAAGAGCTCGACATTGATTGGAGCCTCTGAACAACTATTATATCTGAATGATCCATTACATCAATTCAATTTAGGAGGGCCTTCTTCACCTTAGATTCACATATTCCATTATTGCGTATTGAGGATATAAGATTACCCAATTAGCTTGTCTATACCCATTCATATTCAACATTCACCGACTATCTCGGCATGACCTCGGGAGGTCAGGTATGAGGAGGAGGTACTTATAGATTCCCATGCTCGCATGTCACTTTTCCATCATACAAAATTGGTGAACCCAACATGAAACAAACAGTTCTTCCTCTTTTATTTTTCATTTCTTTCATCCACCTTCACTCTTTCCCATTATTCTACGGGTATTCATATACCCCCCAAATATGTCGGGATATGATGCATATGGAAGACCTCTCTCAGGTCTCGAAGTAAACTATAGTAAAAAAAATAGACAACTATCGCCCTCACTTTCTACATGGGTTGCTAACTATTCAAGTAATTACTTGTCATCTCAAACTCCGCCTCACATAACTAGTTCTAGTTCTTCATTCCAAATTGAGGAGTTTGATCAGCTCACACAAACACAATAGCCAGAGCCCTCAGGATCTAATAATATGATGCTTACTGGAGAATCCACTTCATCTACTCAGGTCTTGTTCAGACCATAAATCAATAGACAATCAGATCCACTCCCCTTTTTGGATGAAGAGTACTTAGCACGCTTTGTTAAAAGTGAACAACGCTTCCAAAATATGTATCCACCTATAGGGAGTTTACAAATACAATCTGATACCCTATTCTAGGAAAAAACCCCCATTCCTCCACCTATGGGAAATACCCCCGGTAAAGCTTGGCAGGGTAATGATCAATTCATAGCAGGGTATCACACCTCTTTACAACCTCAAGGTATACAACAAATGCCCTTAAGGAAAAGGACCGTGTCTTCACCAATAGAGGTCATTTCAGCCTTAGTTGAAAAGATAAGAGGGCTGGAACTTTCTCAAGCAAACCAAATTTCATATTTTGGGAAAGCAGGAATCCCTAACCCTCCACATCACCCCAGTCAAGTTGACCTCCTTATAGGAATAGGAACATTAGGCATGCCTCCTCAACATCCGTATAATTACCCACCACAAATGCCAACTAGGACCACAATTTCAAATGCCACTATAGTAGAAAACATGACACCTCCCGGCTTGGCACCAAACAACCCATACCAGAACAATGCTCCTCCTTACTTAAAAATTTATTCAAAGTCACCATAAGGAGACATGTTCTCTTCTCCTGAGATGTTCATTCGACCAAAGGGATTCCCTTATGTCCCTACAAATGCATATGCTATGTCATATCAATAACCCTTGCCACCACCACCTCCACCCCCTCAGCAAGCACCATCAATGGTTGAGGACTATGTGGTAGGGACTTATTCAGAATATTTAAAAGAACCCCTAGATTTCACCATACGAAGTGTTCTGCTTCCAAGACCTCTTCCCGATTTACCCAAATACAAAGGGGAAGGGGATCCAAATGCACACATTAAGGCCTATGCCACAACCATATGGGAATTACTCCCTTGGGATGGGGTTGTTGCCAAAATATTCCCTAAAACCTTAGAGGGTATTACCCTTGATTGGTATTACAAAATACCTGGAGCCTCGATACACTCATTTAAACAACTTGTGTCAGAGTTCATCAAAGCTTTTGACATGAACAAATTGTTAAGAACAGGAGTTAGGGAATTCTTGCATATTAAATAAGAACATAATGAATCTACTGCTCATTTTATTCAAAGATGGCATACAGTTTTCTACTCATTAGCAAGTGCTCCAAACATGGATCAAATGGAACTATGTGATTTATTCCTTAATTCTCTCAATAAAGAGATAAAGGAAGAAGTCCAGAAGTTCCCACTAAGAACTTACGGTGAAGTACTTGAGAGTGCTCTCTGAATCGACCAAGCAGTGATAGATAGTGGTCATAAGACATATGGAACAAATGAGAAATCAACCACTCCTAATCAAAACACTGCGGCCTATCCAAATACTGAGAACGCTAGTAAAGGACCTAAGATCCTTAAAAAAAACCACAGAGTTACAACATATGGGGTAACTGACCAAGTTAAAAGGGCAAACGTTGTAAACATTTCGCAACCTATTAATAATCAGTGAAATAAAAATCTTACTCCAACAATCAACGCGGTGGATTTTAGTCATCCACCACGACAACAACAACAACAACGAAAAATCCAAACACAAGGTCCAAATCAAAACCCAACTGGATATCAGAGTCAAAACCAAAGGTAAAAACCTCACAATTTTAACTCTAACAACCAACAACCTTATCAGAATTTTGGGCCACAACAGATTATAAATCAATAGCCTTGAAATTATAATCCCAATTTATATTGTGGCTTCCACAAGATTCAAGGCCACGATACTAGGACTTGTCGTGAATATAATAAATTAATGTAGCGTTTGCCAGAAGATCAAAAGCAACTCTTTATAGATATGTTTTTAGCAAATTCTGTAGTACCCATGCCAAACACTTATGTAGGGCTAGTTTCCCCTCAAAATTCACCCCTTAAGATATTTAATGATCCACTCGTAAACCATTCTAACAATAATAGGCTAGATCCTAGTGGAACAAACAAGGGTGTCATAATAGGAAACAATGATCATGAAGCTTCAACTTCATTAAATCCACTAGTCGTACCCCAACCAGGAACTCGACCCCAAACTAAGATAGTTGGTCTAGTAGAGTTAGACACCAAGCTACCCGTAGAAACCATAACAAGAACATAGGATTATTCTTCTCAACCTACTCCAAGTTATCCATTAGAACTAGACAATAGTCAACAAATGTTGGTAAAACCCATAGGCCCATATGATCTAATTAATGACTTAACTAAAACCTTCTCTCACATCTCCTTTTTTGATTTGTTAAAGAACTCTCCCGCCCACAGGGCTGCCCTTTTAGAAGTGTTAGGCTTTGGTCATTTATTCAACATCACTCCTCCAGAAACATAAGTAAACCATGTAGACTTTGACGTTTATCCTTTGGGGCAGCCAGATAGGGTTACTGAATTCATATTTGATATAAGAAAAATGCCAACAGACGTTGAGATTGCATGAAGAGGCGAGCCAACTTTACATTTGCAAGTATGGATTTACAATAATTATGTTAAACGTGTAATGGTTGACAATGGGGCAGCAGTTAACATAGTCCCCTTCACTTTTCTTCAAAAGCTAGGATATGGAGAGACAAATTGTTCCACAATGTGAAATACACTAAGAGGTTATGATAGCCTTAAGGCCACTTCAATTGGAACCATAGTTTTACCCCTCACTTTAGGACCCAAGATGGTCCTCAATGAATTTTATATTATAGATCGAGAAACCAACTATAATATGATCCTCGATTGGCCGTGGATACACCGCATGAAGGCAATCCCTTCCATGTTATTCCAAGAAATAAGATTTCTACACTTAGGGAAAATATTTCTGGCACAAGGTGACCCAAAACCCTTCGATATACACCTATCTGATTTGAAGAAAAGACCAGGCGTTCACTCCAAGTTTGAACTCTCAACAAATCAACTCATCAAACCAATTAATTCAGAACCAAAAGAGAATTTGATACCCACCACAGAGTTGAAAATTACAAATCTAGCTGAGGACATTTCGACACTCAAAAATGAGACCAACATCATAGAAACAGTGTCACTGGGGACTACCGTAAAATTTTTTGAGTTGTTAGAGAAGGACTTACCTATTCTCCTACCATTTGATTCTATGGGTATAGGACACACCCTGGGAATTCTTCTCTTGCATCAGATGAATTTTTTATGGTGGAAGTAACCAAAGCAAAGGAAATAGATACGACAGATATCCCAACATCCATTTTTCCAACCAAGTATTGGACTCTCCACTTCGATGGAGCGAGGTGTCACTTTAGAGCTGGGGCAGGAGTAATCTTCACTTCACCTGAGGGAAAGATCCTACCTTTTTCCTTTAAATTAAAATTACCAACGAGGCTGAGTACGAAGCTCTCCTCCTTGGCCTCATCCTAGCTAAAAGAATGGGTGTCGATAACATTAGAGTGCTAGGAGACTCACAGCTAGTTGTAAACCAAGTCTCTAATGTATATGAAACTAGGGATGAACATTTACAACTCTATAAAACAACAATATTAGATCTGAGCAAGGGATTTAACTTCATATCAATTGAAGCAATCCCACGAGAGTAGAACCTTCTCGCAGACTCAATAACAACCTCAGCTTCACGTTTCACTCCAAGCAGTGAGTTGGAAGATGCACATTTCACAGTATCACTTAATACCAAACAATTAGTGCATAAAATACCAACAAACTCCCTCCTAACTCATGGAGAAGGTGAGGAAGATTTTTCTATCATGGATCACTTTGATGATGATAGAGTCACTCTCGAATATATAAACACCTATGCGGAGCTACACCTTGCTCACCGTATAGTTGATCTTTCCCTAATACCACATTCCTCTTCCTATTTTGGAAATCCCATGGTAGAGTCTCCTCCATAGAAGGATCTCGATATCTACGAGATAGAAGACATGAAGAAATCTTGGAACTACCTCCAACCCCACCTGAATTTGAAGAAGGTAATGACTTCTTTAATAGAAGAAACCTTTGACATAAACATTGGAATGGAGGAAGAACCAAATTTTTTGAAGTTGGGATCCTTGTTAACTCCAGAGGAGATATAAATACACACCTAAATCCTAAAGAACATCAAAAGGATTTCACATTTAGCTATAAAGAAATGATAGGCATTGCACCACATGTCCGCAGGTGCATAATATTATCACTAAACCAGATGAAAAACCAATTAAACAAAAATCAAGACCAATGAAGCCAAAATTGGCTCTCATGGTAAAAGAGGAAGTAATAAAACTTCTCCAAGTGGGATTTATCAAGCCCATTGAATATTCACAATGGGTATCTGATATCATCCCTGTTCTAAAAAAAAATGGGAAGATACGCCATATGCATAAATTTTCGGGATATTAACAAAGATTGTCCCAAGGATGACTTCCCATTACCATCCATTAACGTTATCATTGATGCAATACAACTAGAATTTAAATTTTGTCCCTCATGGAAGGGTTCTCAGGGTATAATCATATTAAAATATCTAAATAGGATCAAGTCAAAAACTAACATTCATCATCATACTCCTTGGGGAACTTATTACTACGCTGTCATGCCATTTGGTCTTAAGAACGGTGATGCTACGTATCAGTGGGCAATGACATATATACTCCATGATATTATTCATAAAATTGTGGAATCCTATGTGGATGACTTGTTGGCCAAGGCCATGAAACTCTATGATCATCCAAAAGTTCTCCATGCATCATCCTCTCATGATTAATTGAATATGGCGTCACATTAAACCTAGAGAAGTGTGTATTTGGTGTGACAGGAGGAAAACTTCTGGGCTACATTATATCTTCACAAGGGATTGATGTTGACCAAGCCAAAATACAAGCTATTCTTGAAATGATTCCACCATTAGACGATTCTAGAATTAGTGTCCATTTCTTGGGAAACTCGGTGCAATCCGCAGGTTCATCCTAGATCTAATTGTTACCATTCATCCAATCAACAATATATAAAATAAATATTATAACATTGATTGGACTGAAGAATGCAATGACGCCTTCGAAGCAGTTAAATTCTTCTTGTTGTCTCCATGCATGCTAATGCCTCCCAAACCAGATCGCCCTTTGATCCTATACTCACGAGTCACTCATGTTCTCGTTCACCTGCATGATGGCTTAAGAAGATAATGATAAAATGGGAACATGTGGTCTATTTCATTAGCCGAATATTGCTTGATTATGAGACATGTTATACACAGGAAGAGAGATAATGCCTTGCCATAGTCTTTGTAACAAAACATTTAAGACATTACATGTTTAAACTGAGAAACAAGGGTAATTGTAAAGACATAGATCATTTATGACCATTCCTTATGCAAGGGTATTTATCTAAAAAGGTTGGGTGTTTCATAACCCTAATGGGTGAATTTGAGTTGACATTTGTAAACCAAAAATTTTTTAAGGGACAAATCATTGCAGATTGGTTAGCTAACAATCCACTAGATGGAGGCAATTTGGTAAATCTGGACTTTCCTAATGAGTGTGTATACTTCGTCAAAACCAGGCCCCCCATTTCTACATGTCCCTGGTACACTGATATCATCAATTTTATCATAGACCACACATACCCAGAAGTGGCCACATCACAACAAAGAAGGTGGTTACGCATTATTACCACTAAATATGTTGTTTTAGAATAGGCACTCTATCATAAAGCCTTCAATGGCATGCTTCTAAGATGCGTCGACATAGAAGAATCCAAGAAGATTGTTCATGAATCCCACAATGGGATATGTGGAGGCCACTTCAGTGGTCATGCCACCACTCACAAAATACATCAGATGGGCTATTTTGGCCCACTCTCGAGCACGGCGTAGTAGAATTTTCACGTAAGTGCCACAAATGCCAAGAATTCTCTCATGAGATTCACGTGCCAGCATAATCCCTACAACCAATAGCGACCCCGTGGCCCTTCTCCACGTGGGGTCTAGACTTGATAGGGAAATTCTCTCCCTCATCAACCAATGGCCATAATTTTATAATTACAGCCACGAAATATTTTACCAAATGGGTGGAGGCCATGCCTCTCACCACAGTACTAGGTTCAGTAATTGCCAAATTCATTTTGAATCAAATAATTTATAGGTACGGTGTCCCACAAGTCATTATCTCTGATAATGGCATGTCCTTTAAAAATGACGAGGTTCGTGAATTATTGAGAAAATTCAAAATAAACCATCACACAGCCTCTCTTTACTACCCTCAAGCCAATGGGTAGGCCGAAGTGACAAACAAAACGTTAAAGGCTATTCTCCTCAAAACAGTCAAGGAGAACAAGCAAGATTGGCATTTAAAACTATATTCAGCCTTGTGGGCCCATCAAACCTCAATAAGAACACCAATAGGAGTAACCACTTTCTCACTGATATTTAGGGAAGAAGCAGTTCTCCCACTTGAGGTTGAAATACCCAGTCTCTGCATCCCATTACAAGGGATTTTGGATGAAGAAGCTTATAGGGAGGCATGCCTTTCTTAACTGGAAAGCCTTGATGAGGCTAGGCTAAATGCCGAACAATGGCACAGAGCATATGCCGACTAGATGTGCTAGTAATATAAAAAAAAGTCTATGAGTGAGAAATATATGAGGGAGATCTAGTTCTAAGACTAGACAGCTGGATTGATAAGAAGACCGACGAAGGAAGGAAGTTCTGGTCCAAATGGTTGGGCCCATACCGAGTCATGAAGGACTACGAAAATGGTGCATATCTTTTGTGCACACTAGAAGGTGAGTAATTCAATGAAACTGTCAATTCCTTGCATCTTAAACGGTTTTATGTATAAAACATTAGAATCACCACTTGTACATTATAGCTAGCTACATTGCATTAGTCATTTAGCTGTTTCATTTTGTCTGCTCATTTCACAAAAATTGCAGTCCAGGAACTTACTCTTAGGCAATCTATTACAAATTTATGAAAGTATTGGCAAAAGCATTCAAATCACATCTCTCCAAACATCATCAAGTATTTTCAAATATTCTCATCAAGTTGACAGACAAGTATTGACGAAAACCATACCAAGGCCTGCATACTTGGTTTTGCTCTTTCTTTCTACTAGGTGAAGTTGTCCTTACTTACGGTCTGTTCTAGAAGCTTCTTGGTGTCACATCTATCCCTCTTAAATCTCTTTGAAAGAAAGGATATCCCAAATTCATAGATCAAAAATTTCAAAATAAAATGGAATGAAAAGCACCAAGCAAACAAAATATTTTATTTTACACACTACTTTTCCCCACCAACCTTCGGTGATAAGCCCACGTCTCTTACTAGTGGTGTGAGGTTAGGAAAGGAAATAAGTGCCCTTACTTGCCTATATCTTTCCTTTGGTGACAAACCCGTGCTTCTTACTAGTGGCATGGGACGGGGTATGGGGGGTCCATTCACACAAATTAACAAATCTTGGTATGCTAGAAGTAAAATCAAATTCTATTAAGAGAAAACAAATGACCAAATTCCAAAGAGATCAAATCCTCAAAACCAGATTTTGTCAAACAAGTTGCCATTTATGAATCTAAGTCTAGATAAACTAGAAAGTAAGTGGCCTTCTAATCTTGGTGGTAACTCTGAGTAGGGTAGGTGTGTAGGTCTAAGTTTGGTTTCTGTTACTAGTTTGTTTGTCTCTCATCGTTCCATTCAGTCAAACTCATACAATTTGTGCCCTTCCTAACTCTTGGTGTAGAGCCCTCACATCTTAATGGATGGGTGGAGTTAGGAGTGGGGAAAATTCATCTCTTTATCACTATACATTTATCATGTTTTTCCAATATAAGAGGAAATCAAAAACATTTCCCAAAGAGTTCAAAAGTTTAGTACTACCATATGTTTGTATCATCTCATATCAGCATTACAAAAACATACAAAGTAAAACATGTTGTTTATTATCATTTTCCATCCATTACATACATACTGAAAAACACGAAAACTAATACTCTTAAAACATCTATTAGACATATGGAAACAAGTCACAAAATTCTAGGCAGCAAAACTCTAGATCCAAATATATATATATCAAGTTTCATATACAATGCCATCATGCACTAGGCATGGTCAAAATGCTCAATGAGCCTGAAAATTACAAAAAAAATCATATAGATATATGATAAAACAATACAAAAATGGCCTCTCAATCCCTATGGGATCCTTCAGAAGGCACACGACCACGTCTAGGACTCTGGCTATGCCGGCACTCCGAATGCACTAAGGGCTCACAATCACGGCCAGTAGCTACCATCTCACTATGAGAATGACTCCTCATCAAGTGCTCGACCATCCTATATCCAACTACCTCAATGTGGAGAGAAGTCATGATCTTTGCCACATGTCAGACAGAGGAAAAAACATCAGTATGCCTACTGGCTGTTGAAGGCTCCCCCATGTCCACAGAAAGCTTAGCATGAGTCTTCTCTAAGGGGAGTAACAAGGTATCTGTTTATACTTGGCGAATCAAGTCTCGCCACTCATCAGCAGTCACTGCAAACAAAGGAGAAAACAAGTTATAAAATGATTAAAGATACAACCAAGAGTAAACAAAACAAAAAGAAATAAAAACTAAGACAATTCTAACTAAAACAAAGGCAAGAGAAGAGTAGTAACTCACTTAAATCGCCAGGACTCCAAGAAGGATCTCTAGAATCCACACCTGCCACTGATGCCGCCACTGACTGGTGTCCATCTCCCACATCTAGGGCAATGTGACAGTCTGTAATGGACTTGCTATCTCCCCCTAAATCCTGAGAGAGAAACTCCTCTGAGATTAGAGTCACCCTCTCTGCACTCCACTCCACCCTCTCAGCCTGTAGGATATCCTGAGTGTCATGCCAATTAGAATCACTGTCATCCTCCCCACCTATGCCTCCGATCTCCATCTCCTCTATCTCTTTCTCTGTCTCTCCCCCAGTGAACTCCTCAGACTCAGAGTCCACGTCAATGGGCTCATTGTTGCTATGGGCAAGACCAACAAAAATCTGAAGTAAAGGTGCCTGAGGAGCACTGGCTACCCCTCGAGCACGAACCACCCTCCTAGCCACAATGGGGACACTAGGAGTAATAGTAGTCCGACCCTGGCCTCTAGGACCTCCCTGAGCCTCATGAATAGATCTATACACTGGCCCCGCTGGAGGAAACATGTTAATGTATGGGAGGCAGAACTGCTGTGGTACTCTGTGAAAGGGGTGGATCTCTAGCTTCGCCGTCCTGCCTAACAGCTGACTGGTAGTCTAACAAGCAGTCAATGTGATAGTCTCCTCTCCCCATAACCCTACCATGACCTGATAAGGAGTGGCCTCGATATCTTCAGTGGTCAAAGAGGCCATTGGTTGGTGAGGCGCTGTAAGAATGGTCATCCCTATCCACCTCGCTGCCCTAACAACCCCAAGATCCTCTGCCTCTACACCTCTCCCATACAGAGTGATATGCTCATACACTCAACTCATGACAAGAGTGGGGTGACTCAATGACTATCCCTGTAGTCATACCACCCTGTATAAATCATGGTAGGTGGTCCTGAGGATGTCTACTCCCCAAGTGTAAACACGTCCATAGCCCTCAATCTGTGCAATGATGGTGGCCCAACAATATAACAGAGTTTCCCCTCCCTTGTCCCTAATAAATCTCAAAGGAAGGATGCCCGTGATAGCCTTCCGAAGCATAGGAATGTATGAGTCAACAATGGAGTGGATCCTCACCCCCTTCTTCGACCCCATCAAAAAAACAACATCGCCCATAGAAGTGGCCCACTGAACCACCTGAGATCTCGACACTACTGTCTTAAGAGACATCCACCTCCCAAGGATTGGAACCCCCAGTATATGGTAAACATCCTCCAGGGTGATGGTCCACTCATCCCTAACTCCTGGTAATCGGAAAGTGTTATGATCTACATCTCAATATGAAAATAAGTCACATAATATGTGACTAGTAGGTGCAACATGAGGGACCTTTGAAATCCTCCAAATGTCAGCCCTCTGAAGAGTATCTCACTCTACTTGAGTGAGTTCCTCTAACACTACTGGGAGCCAATCACACTCCCTCTCTCAGCTCCATCTAATGTAATCCTCCTTTTGCATACACCCAAAAACATAGAAAATGAGTAAGTTAGTAACAAAATCCAATTAGAAAAGCTAACAAGAACATGTAAAATGCTAAAAATGTGAAAATAAGTAAATAAAGCATATTTTTTTGCATTTTGTTATGAACCACCACCTTGTGAAGAGAAGTGGTTCCGTAACTCTTGCCTTCTAGGGTGGTGGTCCCATAACCGCCGTCCTGTGCATGACGGTGGTCCTGTCCCGAACCTGCGAACAACTTGAAAGCCCTAAAATGACCAAAAAAAGAAAAATACACCATTTTAACTAAAATAAGGACCTACCCTATGGACGCCCCCTAGAGAATCATTTAAAAATAGTATTTTCAAAAATAACCCCCCAAGACAAAGATTTTATCATTTCTACAGTTTAGGTTTAAAAACAATAAATTGAGAAGAACTAACCTGAGACTTCGCAGGTCGATGTTCTGCTCTCGGAGGCATAATTACTATCTCACCATGAACATTTTTACTATACTCTCATTGAAAACTATCACCGTGGGTCTTAGAGCTCAAAAACTATCAAATCAATCCATGCAAATGAATAGTAAAATGAGTTTGTTATATATACATATATATATATATATATGTATATATATATATATGTATATATATATATATGTATATAAATTTTTAAAAATTGATTTTGAATGTCTTTCATAGGGTTAGAGCGTCAATGGAGGTAAGTTCTAAACCTCGTGTAGATGGTAAGTCCTCATTTCATATCAATTTAGTTTTATTTCTCAATTTGTTTTATCTAGCTGCACTTGAGTCCCCTTGTTTTATTTTATAAATAGCGGGATTTTGGATGGCGACTTTCCAACACATGGGCATGTCAGGTATAACTCCTAACTCCCCATTTCGGGACCGCCATACTCAGATCCATTATTTTATGCCTCCTCATGGCTAAGATGCTTCTATGAGGGGGAAATATGTACGTACCTAAAATTATAGGGTACTGCACCACTGGAAAGATGTTACACATACCCCAATGATGATACAGGTCTCCTTGCAAGGTGTTCAGGATCCAGAAAAGATCAACAAGTATATGATTGTATCCCATATGCCTCACCTGGCCTCTGCATGCTTTATTCTACCCTCTGCCCCCATTTATTCTTGCATTTTGGTCTTTAGTGATGAGACCGCCGCCCTGCCTGGGCGGTGGTCCTGTGACTACCGCCTAGGACAAGGCGGCGGTCCTGTAACTGCCACCCTACACAGGGCGGTGGTCATGTTCGTGTTTTCCAAATTCTTCTGACGATCACGTCAAACATAAATCTTCAATTTCTATCTTCTTTCTTCAGCTACTTTGCTTTGTATTTATGTTTTGGCTGCCTTGTGAATAGTGTTTTCACTTTGTTTAATGGTAAAAGAGTTCAATTCCAAGTTACCTTCTAGTGAATGCATTTGCTATAAATAGCCAGCTTATTTTAAAACAACTGGCCCCTCTCCTTCTCTATTTAATCATTCAGTATTTTGATTTTCTTGCTTAGGATTCTAATAGTTTCATGTTTTGCATCCATTGGTAGTTTTCCTTTGCTGTTTAGAGGTCATTCAATCTTCTTGTTTCATTCTTGCTTCATCGTTGTTCCATAAAAATTAGTTTAAAACAAGATAGGTTCATTATTAGACTGGAATCCATTCAAAGTTACAAGTTTTGTTTAGTCACAAAAGATAGCTTCTAAAAACTCTCGGTGCATTTGTGTTGTATTCCCGCAATAAATCCCGCTAGGAATTGCATAGTCAAGCTTTGTTCACATGCACTATCTCTCTCTTACTTGCATTGTATTCAGTCTATATCATGTACACACTTTTCTAGATTTAAGAGAACATGAAGGAATGAAGAGATCACACTGAGGGAAAAAATTCACACACAATTGGATTTACCATCATTATGTAAACACCAGGTTTGAGCTATCAAATTTCTAGTTACAACGTATCAATTAGAGTAGTAAATTAGTTTATTTCAGTCAAAGCTCGCTCTCGATATTACCAAGGAAGCTATGGGGATTGATATTTTTTGATAAAATTTGATTCATTCCTCACTTCTGAGGTAGGATCGAGATTCTTTCAATCTAAAATAATTAGTTGCTTAGATATTTAGGATAAATTCACAACTGCATAGACAAATAACTACACCAGGATACTTTGTTTGTTTTAATTTTGTTACTGTATTAGTTGTCCATTTTCTAAATATATTAGCATAGTTGCTCTTATTAATCTCGTTAAAATACTTCGTTGAAAATACAAAACTAAAAGAATACATGCATAGTATAGACATATCTTTCATAATTAGTTTGTTAGTTTTAGTTAAAAGTTGAATCATTTTGTATGACAATCACGGGACCTAGAGAGCCAAGAGAATACATATTTAAACCAATAGTACCTCAATCAAATCTACCCACAACACTAGCTGATATAGATCAAGACCTTAGAATACAGGTCTTTCAAGTAACGACAAACCTACAAGCAATCAGTGAACAACTAAGAGAGTTAAATATAGAAGAAAACAAGGCATACACATTCTGGTCAAATCATCCTAACTATAGACTGCCCTGATAGGATATTTGCATGACCATACAAGAACCCAAAAGAGAAAAAATATTTGGCTGTGATCCATTAGTTTCGCAGCCAGATACAGGAGACCTTCTTATCAACATAGACACAGGGTTACGCATACAAGTTGACAGAACCCCCGTAAGGTATTCTAAGAAGATCACACAACTCCTGATACTAAACATAGAAGCTGAAAAGGCTTATGACCATTGGATAGTCAGAAGAAGGGATTGATTCTTCACATGACCATAACAGGTCCACAACAACCACAAACTCATGGTTGTGATCCCAAGGTCCCACAACCCAACAGGCCTGCAAGTCAGTTAAGTATTTACACCGGTTTATGAACGTTGGTATTTAGATCCTCACCACTCCCGTCGGATATCATAACGCAGTTCTCCATATTAAATATAGAAGCCAATCAATCCAACATTTTCTGGGCTAGACCAGAAAACCACACATAGTTTACTACAAATCCACTGCACCTCTCATTACCATTTTTAAATGACCTTGTCTGGAAATATATACGAAACACCTACATGTCACTTCCCACGTATCCAATAGCCAACAAATAGGATCTCAGCAGAGCTCGAAATTGATTGGAGCCTCTGAACATCTATTATATCGAAATGATCCATTACATCAATTCAGGTTAGGAGGGCCTTCTTTGCCTTAGATTCACAGATTCCATTATTGTGTATTGAGGATATAAGATTGCCCAATTAGTTTGTCTGTATCCATATATTCCACATTCACCAGCCGTCTTGGCATGACCTCAGGAGGTTGGGTACGAGGAAGAGGTACTTGTAGATTCCCATGCTCACATGTCACTTTTCCATCGTACAATACCCATTCCTTGTACCTCATCTCATATGAGAACACACCTAAAGAGAATCTAATATGAGGCGCATTGCCTCCAAATATTTTTGTCAATACTACCAATCTTCCGTCACCTATGGTGGGGACTATCTTCTCCCCTTGAATAGGCAATAGAGGGATGTGATACACATCCTCTAGGGTGATAGTCATCTCCCTTATCCCAAATTAGAATGTACCCATCTGTATATCCCACCTCTCCACCAACATGATCATCAATCCCACATATCGTGGGATTCTTTGATAATTTATGAATCCACCTATCCCCATTGTGGAAAGATGATCCCACTCAACATATGTCACATCCCTTCTGATCTTCTCATGTAGAGGCAACACTCAATCTCTCAAAAATAGTGTGTCCCTAGCCTGATATCACTAATAAAACATACATACATTAGATCCATAATCAAAATCCATTCAAAATTCATTAAATGTACATCCAAAATCCATTTTAATCATCCAACATCCAATCTAACCCTAGTTAACACTGACCCAGGTCAGTTCGATGTGTTCATGGGTCAATCGACGTGCCTAAGTGCCCCTTCAATGTCAACCCATCTAGTTCACTGCCAACTATCCCTGATGCCATCCACTTTTTATAAAAAAATGGAAAAAATAAATTAAACATAAAATTAAAAAAACAATTTTGGGCTTTGTTACTCACCATCCTCCGCACTCTCTAGCATTTCCTCATTACTCTTATGGCCTAAATTTATAAATTTTCTCTTTAATTGCTCTAATATCTCTCATCACTCATGTGCATGAAAATGAGCATCATGTGCCGACCCTCGGGCTTATATATCCACTGACACTAGGTTGTCCAAACCTCTTGGTCGTCGTTGATTATCCCTAGTTGAGATCGAATTGCCTTGGTAGCCCTTGTTTTGGCTTCCATTTTTCCTTTTGTGACCTCTCCTAGGATTTTCTCTCAAATTCCACTTTTGTGGCCATTTATATTCTCCCTTTAGGGCATTTTATTTTAATAGTTAGAATCATCCCCTTATCATCTCGAAGTTCACATTTGTGGCCATATTTATTTTTCCTCTTGGTATTTAATTCAACATTCACTCTATCCATTTCTAATCTCAAATTCCACCTTTGTGTCCATACCTATTTCCCCCTTTGGGCATTTTTATTTCACAATTCTATCCAATCTTCAAACGAATTCCACCTTTGTGGCCATACTTATTCCACCTTGGGGCATATTATTTTACCACCATTTTTCACTTTTCCATCTGGGCCATTTATTGTGTCCTATACTGGGGCACCATCATATTCATCCCCATCCCTTGCAGATGCATAACATTTTCACTCGATTCCTCATGTACAAAGGATTTAACATTATTTTTGCATTTAGTTACACATGATTTTATGTTTTCCTATGACCCATTGGTCATCCTGGATCACATCCATTTGACAGGTTCCACGTTGGATTCCCTCCATTTTGCAGTGATTTACACCCACTCATTAGCTTGTAGAGCATTTCCTTCATCTCCATTGAGACCTCCCTGTGTCCCCTACCCATGTGATATCAGAGCCACCTCCATAGTTTTTTATTTTTATTTCAATCCTTTTTTCTTGGGGCATCTTGCCTTCTGTTATCATTTTACCCATTTTTCTTCACCTACCTACCCTTCATCACCTATTTTTTCAAATGTGTCATCGATTCCCCTTGGCATTATTGATCCCTTGTTTGAGGGGGGGGATCATCATCAACCTTTTGTCACCCTCATCCTACTCTTTTTTCTCTCATCACTTTTGTCTCATGGCTTGTTAGCACAAACCACTAAAAAAAAAGGGGTAAATGTAGACACCTAAATTTGGTATCTCTACCCTTATCTGCCCACGTGCACATATTTCACCATGGTCTTAGCTAGAATCCCTTAATTTAATTCATCCCCTTAACAATAATTTAATTAAATGCCAACTTATTATCCCATCACCTTTAATCCTCATTAATTAACATTGATTAATTACTTTTAATTAATTAATTAATTAATATCCATTATCCATTATGCCCTAATCAACTTTCCTTTTAAGATGTTTTTATCCTAAATTTACATCTCTACATTTTTTATAGCTTTTATCCTACCTATCTTTATCCCCTAACTACGCATGACACATCTCTAAACAACCTCTTTCTTCCTACAAGATTTAAAGCACTTTTCTCATCCTTAAAAATTTGAAATCCTAATTAAAACACAAAATCAACCCCTTTGGGGAAAGTTTCCCTATAGTCAGCGGTGACCCAGCCTAGTTGTCGTCAAGCCTATAAGATTGAGTTCTTCCCTTTCCAAAAGGACTACAAACACATAGGCATAAAAAAAAACTTGATTTTCTTATGTTCTGCAAATCCATCTTCAAACTAGAGTGTCTCAGCAACTATGCTAACCTTCTTATAATTTATGGAAGCTTGTTTCGATCAACTAGTTGAATTTGAAAGGATTAAATTTCTTTCTTGTGTTATTTTATTTGATTTCCCATCACTATCTTGTTAGATATAATGTTTTGTAGGACCAAGTCATCTTCAATAGTACTCAAGGATCCATCATCATCCTTCCCTTCCATTTTTGTACTTGAAGGTTTCTTTTTCAATCCATCTACTCTTGGCCTTATTCTATCATGCTACAGTTACCATCACCCCACCCTGGTCGCCATCGACCAGGGTTCTATTTTTCAACCATCCCATCCAAATCATTGTTTTATGCCATTTTATCTTTCTTTCTATCCCATACATTCTTCTGTAGGTCATCCCCCAACATCCATAGGATTTTGTTACCATCATTTTACATCCAGATCCTAGCAAATTTGTATATTTACTTTTATGTCTGGATCTTCACATACCCAGGTCATCGTGGATTTGCTTCTACACATTCTGGGTCACCATCGACCTAGTCAGGTACCATCTTATTTATATTTAGTTAGTTCAGATCAGCATTTAGTTCCATATTAGTTACTTTCAGATTCAGTAGTATTTCTGTTTTTGCATGTTATCTGCTTATCTATCCTTTACTTCACTTTTTATTATCAAACTGGGGTTGACATCCACAAAAGGAAGGTAATACTTCTTGGAACTGGCTATGTCGAGTAGCCCTTGCATAAAGTATTTAATCAATATCCTTTTTAGTTATTCTAATTTGCAGGTTTATCAAGATTGCAGCAAGATCGTTCACTTTGCACATGTATATCCATCACACATTTGAGGTACCTTAAACCCTCCATTTTTTGATTGGTTTACTTTTCTATAGTAGTTAACTCGTTTAATTTGAATCGAATGAGAAAATTATAACAACATACTTGTTAGATGTTTTTCCTTTCTTGGAAGGTTTTCCCTTCCCTAATATGCACTCACTCCCACAATCACTTTGTGAGGCCTACCCAATATTTAGAGAAACCGAATTCTTGTTTAGTAGGATTGAAAAAAAAAAATTTCCATTACCTTTCATGGGTTGTTTTTGGAGTTCTAATGATATAGGATTTTCTCTTGAAGCATATCTTGATTCAGTAATTTTGGAGCATTACCCAATTTCTCTCTTACCACTATCATATCCCAAACTTACAAAGTGGGGTATTTCCTCTACCTATATGGGATTAGTAATACCTTGGATTTTTATCTAAGGCCCTTTTCCATAAAAAAAATATCTTATTTAGTAATTTAGATCCAATACCTTTAGTGGGGTATTTCCTCTACCTGAATGGTATTAGTAATACCTTGGATTTTTATTTAAGGCCCTTTCTACTTTCTCACCATTTTGATACTTTGCAAAAATATTATCCTTGGCCTATAATTTAAATAGCAATGATTTTGTGACACTCAAGAGGATTTCTCCTTCATTTGTCAATCTATCTTGGAGCTCTTGATTTTCCTCCTCCAAGGATTGTTATATTCTTCTTAGCTTAGAATTATCTTCTTGAATTTAGTTTTTAATGGCTATTAGCTTCTCAAGTCTCTATTTTTTCAAACCTTTTCCCATGTTTATCCTATTATAACATGTATCGAGATACGAACTGAACCAATGCAATAATCTAAAGTAGATAAATGTTAATAATGCTTCAAAAATCCTTCTTTGATACTAAACTTGATCCAAGAACAATAAAATTTTACCTGAGTTAGTTTATGTTTTTATGGATAATTAATTTTCACTCAAATTATACATACTATGTGAATTTTGAAACCTTTAAACTCTTAAATTGAAGTGAAAATGAAAATTTAACTCATTCACTCAATTTGTCATCCATTCACATCAGTTCTCAAATTTCCCATAATTAATTGCAAAAATGTAAAATTATCTTAATATGATAGAAATCTATATAAAATATTAATAATGAGGTTCATATTCACCATAAAAAAACATTCCAGATAACTTTGTTATCTAATTTATCAATTTTGGGTATTTTTCCAAGTTATCTCTATTTCCTGTAAGTGATTAAAAATGGTTTAGAACTTTAAAATTCAAATAATGAACATATTAAAATTGTAAATAGGAATAAATTCATAGATTAAATACTCCATGATTGATAATGGATTTCATTTGAGAGGGAATGCATCTATGGTTTCATGAATATGATGAACTGGTCCTATTAATGATGTAAAAATAACACAAACTCTTACATCAAATCTCTAAAATGTGAAAATTGGACCTGCAAATACTTTTGATTCAGTGTCTAAGAAATATCCAATAGTTTCTTCTTACAAAAACAAGAAAATTACCTACTCTTCTCTCTCCAAAATAGGATTTCTCTTTCTCCATAAGGCCATTTTCTCTCTCCAAAAGGGATATAATTCTCCCAAAATGCGGATATAGTAATTCAAAATGTCTTTAGGGATGTCTTGGTTCAATTTTCCACAACATCCTTGTACAAAAATTACATTATAACTATTAATTTTCTTCAAAAATGGGGTTTGTTCTCTCCATTATAGACTTGCAAACAAAAAACAATGCTCTTTAAATGCCATCGAGCTCCTTATATGTCATTGTTTATCCTGATGGGCTAGTGGTTGGGCTTATCTTTTAATCCCATCTCAACCTAAGCTTGATCCTCCCTCTCCACTTGGGGGTCATTTTTATTTCCATGTTTGGATGTATATCTTGCATTGGGTAGGATAAAGTGGGTAGAGGCCTTAAATTAGGCAAAAACATTGGTAAGGGTTGCATGGTTGCAACCAAATTAAGACTTGTTTTATTGGTTAAATCTTTGAACTTGCCATGTAGCTCATTACTTGGCATGTAATTCACCCTTGATCCAAAAACCTTCCTGGCTTGGCATGTAGCTCGCCGCTTGGCTCTGCATGGTGAGTTAGATTAATTGGCTCACTATTTGGATGTTATTTGTTGGCATTGTTTATTTTCCATATAACTCAGTTATGATATAAGGTGGCTTGAACATCTACTTTGCCACTAAGCCAAATAGTTGTGATGAGCTGGCATTGAACATGAGAATCATGGTCGGCATGCATTTCTAACATGGTGAGTTAGTGAGGTGGTTTGGCCACAGAGATGACTTTGTAGCTCCCCAAACTCACCCTCCAGCTTTTTGAGTTAGTTGTGATCCTTTGAGCATAATAGGATATTATTCCCACATGCACCAAAATATGGAATGTACATTGATTTATAAGAAAAATTGGTAACAATATAATGTGATATATGCGATAGGGTCCCCCTCTTGAAAAATAGTGGACCCCACCAGCTGTTGGTCCCCTAATTGGCATACCATATGGAACTTGTAGACACAAAATCATGCACTTGGGTACATTTCTAGGTCCTAAAAGCATGCTAGCATTTATATGATTCCTAAGAAATAAAACTAGTGGTTGATAACTATCTTTGGCCCCTTTTCTTTGTTTCTTATTTTCTCTTTGATCTTACACACCCTAAAACCTAGTTGGGACTTAATTGATTTATCTTTTATGGATATAGACATCAACTCCAAACCAAGATATTAGTGCCCGTATGCTAATGTCCCTCTTGGGAACCCATAACCATTTTACCTTACTCATTCTTTTTGGGTGTCTTTTATCTTTTGGGCATTTTTTCACTTATGGGTTAGCCTTCTAGTTGTTAATTATGAAATTCAAAAAAGGGAATCATATAAATGCATAGTTATGTTTTAAAAATAAAGGACCAATCACTAAGCATTACTATTACCACCTAAGCTTGCATTCAAAAGGCACCTAAATCACTCTAAGGCATTCATCTAACATCCATTCAATGGAAAAAGGACTGCATATTCTTCATACCCAATATAGGAAGGGGAATTTTATTCTATTTCATTCACACATTTGCATCTTATAGAAAATCTATCCTGTTATCTAGTGCATCTTACATAACATATTCCTGGGGCATCATTTCTACACACACACAAGAACTACATGGAGTCTGAGAGGTAGTTTGGAGCTCAGTCATAAGTTCTCCCTTGAGGTGACCATCAAGGTCGACCTGACTCCCCATTTTTCATTTTCCTATTTAGGTTTGATTTGGTTTGTGGGATTATGTAGGTGAAGTTATCTTTTGTCAGGTTATAGGTACCTTTGGCGATCCTAGATCAAGTATCAGGTGATAACCAGCGAATAATTGTGACACCCTTGTGACATAAAAAATACTAGATCCTAATATTTTTCACAATCACGAGCACCCAAATCTGGTCATCAGCACCCAGGAGCCCCTTTCCTACCACAAGAACCTCTATCTAGAAATATTCATGAGTTCCAAGATTTACAGAGATCAATTATGACATTGTTTTCATCCTATCCAACACTTTACCCCACTCAGATCACTTCTGAATCACGTGTAAATCAAATAATTCATTTTATCTCCTTCCTTTGCTTAGGATTTTATAATTTACATGTTTATTTTCTTTTTTTATATTGTATGTTAGAAATTGAACATTATTTATTACATTAGTTACTCTACAATATGGTTTAATAATGAATCTATTTTTAGCAAATCATTACTCATGTTCCTGATTCAACTATCAATGTAGGCACTACTCATTGCACTCATCCTCCTACCATTCCACTTGTCCCTGCTACACCACCTATTACTTATACCATTCCTACCACCACCTCTAAAGGTTATGACATCATTAAGTAGCTTAAAAATACACCAACCAAAATCTCTCTTTATGATCTCCTTCACAGTGCACCCAATTGTTTTCATACATTAGAGGTCTCCCTTCACTCCATCCATATTGAAATTAATAATTATTTGGTTGCCTTTACCCATCTCATTCAACCCCTCAAAAATCTCCCACATGTTATTTCTTTTATTGATGAGGATATCCCTCCCTCTTCTGCTGACAATCCCTTTTCACATTTTCTTTTCATAGCTAGTATTGGCTCTATTGGCATTAAGAGTGTACTCATTGATAATGATCTACTATAAATCTATCTAATCTATCCCTCATAAGTAATATTGGCATTACTAATGATTTAATTAATAAATCTTCTTAACTCATCCACGTTTGTGATTCCACTACTCACACATGCATGGGAATTATCACCTTACTAAGCTACAAGTTAGGCCTAAATTCATTCCTAATTTATTCTTTTTTATCAACGCCTCTTTCCAGTTCAATTGCTTACTTGGTAGACCATGGATTCATGAAATGCATTTTTTCCCTCCATGGTTCATATGTGCATCAAATTCCTGCATGATGGCTATGAACATACAATTTTCGTTACCCTTGACCCCTTAAATTATTTCCATATAGACCCCATCACCCCCATGCCCATTCCTCCATCACAACCTATTCCATATCGCAATATTAGTACATACAATGTTGGTTAATCTAGTGCTCCTACTCCCCCTACTACCTATACATGCATTTTGTCCATTCCTATTCATACTACCGATATGCTCTCACACACCATGTATACCTCTATGGATACTACTTATCCATATATCATGGCTCCTCTCAACTCTACAACTTTCTCCATCCCTAAAAATATCCTTTATAAGGATATCTAACAAGATAATGCTAGCACTGATGATGAGGCTGATTTTTTATAGCTATACAATGACACATTACGTAATCTTAACTTCACTCCCATCGAAATTGATAAATCCTACTTCTAGGGTACTTTTGTTACTATTGGCCCTCCTGAATATCAATTCAAGAAGCCTCCTACTTCCATTAATGTCATGATACCTTTTCAAGGACATGTCCATATGCTAGACATTATACCACTTCCTTCATCTCCCCAAACTTGACCCCTTCACATGTACTCTCTTCATACATGACCCTTATTAGCCCCACATTCTATTTAACCCTGCTTACTCTAAATTTTTTTGCACACATGATGGCTTAACACGTCTTGGATTCACACTTGTTGATATCATACCTCCACCTCAATCTCTCACATTTATCATGGATGTGTCTTCATTACCACTACTTATGATCTCTGGGTATTTGATTTATTGGTATTTTTTCATGTACTCCTCATTCCTCTCCACTCGCACTTGGGAAGTCTTGGCTTGACTACATTGGTGACACTTTGGATCCTAATTGATTAACTAAAATGTGAATACTCTAGTGTAATCTAGATTATCATAAGGATAATATTGCTGGGGGGAGGTATCATTCATGATCATCTTGGTTGATGTCTTGGTGCCTATGTGGGATCCATTGGAAATCATACCAACAATTATGTAGAAGCCAAAGCTATGCTTTGGGGTATCATCATGTGCAAATATTTGAGACTAAGATCCATCATTATATAAGATGACTTCTTCTATGCCATCAATGCACTAAAAGACTAGAGTAATTACGGATGGAAACTTATTAATATCATCAAGGAAGCTCATGTAATTTTTGAATCATTTGACAAGGTGGAGATCCAACACACCTACAAGGTAAGAAATAAACCTGTAGACACACTAGTTAATCAAGGAAATGACATGTCTAATCTGATGACGTGGTCAGGAACACGTATCCCTTGGAAAGACATTATAAAATTGATAAATGATGACATGTATTCGAAGGCTATTTAATGGTGGTTACCAAGGCTCACGTGCTTGGGAGATAAAAAAGATATTCTTGTATTTGGGAAAGATTATGACTCATTTGATTAGGCTATTAATCAATTTCCTTGAAATGGGTGAGTCCATTTTGTTTCATTTCAAAGTGAGAAGGTGTGCTAGGCAAAAAATGGGAGGCTATAGAGTCATAACTGAGACCACTTCCTTCCTTCATTTGGAAAATGACACCATTCTATGGAATCTACTGTGAATGGAGTCTTCTCCAAGTATATACGGCCCCTAAAAGGTAATGAACCTACCCTCTCTGTTGATTTTGGAAATTCCTAGGTTAAGGGGCTTTCAATTTTAGGGGGTCAAAATTAGGGTTATAGAAGAATCCATTACTGAGATAACTAGTCTTGCTATGGATGATCTCAAAAATTTTAAAGACAAAACCCGTAAAAAACATAAAATAGCCATTTTTTTTAACCTGGTGAACATATTGTTTCCTATGATGATGGCATTTCCCATACTTTTCTCCCTAAACATTAGGTTGACGTATGCCTTGTTGTCATGAAATATATGACTCTAGAAGGAAAATTTAGAAATATCTTATCTTATCATCACTCCATCCTAATTCTCTTTCATAGGGATCAAGCTATGAGTCTGGATTTCTTCCTCTACGGGTCACGGTTTTCCACCATTGATTACTTTAAAAACAAGAAAATTTAGGTTCCTTTGCATCAAGGCTTGATCCTCCTCTTAGTGAAAAAGGGAAAACCCATCATCCCTACTCAACCTTTAAATATTGGTGACCCTGAGTCTGACCAAGAAAACCTTGCATCTTCCTTTAAAAGTATGAAGAAAATTAAGGGGAAATACATCCTTGAAGGGATTACCGATGCTCTTTGCAACCTGAAACGTGGGGTTAAGAAGGTGGGTGAAAGATCTGGTAGCAGGGAGAGATATTTTGTGGAATGGGAAGCTAGGATTATACATGCTAAGTTGATTGTTGACACCATTCTTACGGTCAATAAGAATCTGATCCAGGAGCTGAAGGGGTGCCACCATAAAATTGAGGTCCAAAACAAAATAATTAGGTGAATACAAGTTGAATTCATCATGTAGGAGTAGAGGGTTTCTATCCTTCAGGACCAAGTGGCCAACATGGAAAATAACAAGCCTAATATGAGACTAGCTCTTAGTGGTTCTGACAGTGATGAAACATCATATTCTCATATTGATGGTTACTCTGATTCTGATATGCCAAACACCTAGACTAAGGACAAGAAGGAGAATTTTCCCAAGGAACTTCAGAATGTGGACACCTAGACTATGGTAAATAATGAGAAAAAACCTAAACATGTTATCATCAAAGTTGAAGGTAAGAAGTATTTTTTCTCAATTTAAGCTCACCCCTTTTTCTTGAAAGTTACCTTCAAAAAATTTGTGTCTGATTGCTTGAGTTAAGAAATACGTATCTCAAAGAGCAATCCCCATTAAAAAATCCTATTAGATCCTGTCGTTATACTATAGAAATCCACTTTTCTAGTTGAGGATTATGAAAATGTGTCATAATTGAAAATTCCCTGTGAAATATGATGAAAAGGCCATGTAAAACCATGTTTTATCCTCTTCGAATGTCATCCTTTTAGTTCCCAGTGTAGATTACAAAATTCAAGAAATTTTTTGAGTCTCAATGATACGTGGCACAAAACCATTGGTTATGGTGTGGCGGATTCTCCTTGTAAATAAACATAGTCATTTCATATTATAAATACAATTTGCAAGTCCTTACCCGAAGTCCAAAAAATATTCTTTTGAATATTCAAGTCAATGATACAAAAGGAAAAGTTGAACCTGTTCCTAAAAGAGGTGACGTGTTTAAAAATAATAGGAGGGGGAAAATGGAGTAGTATTGCATTTTTACACTAAAGGCATACTACAATGTAAAATGAAAATATGCCCCCAAATCCTGACAGGTGACATGTGTCCATTCCAAAGGAAATGTCAAAGAAGAGGGGCTTCACATCAACATGGTAAACTTATATCTAGTTGGGAGAATGAGAAAATGTGCAAAATAGTCTTGTAATTCGATTCATGTCATGATATCAATAATAGTAGAGAGCGGGAATTTAGGTCAAACATGTAAAATTTTATATATTGAAAAGATAGTGTGAAAAGACTGCATGAGCCAGCAAGGCATCAACTTGACCCACGTGGATGGTCCACATTAAAATGAAAAAAGAAAGGTGGACACCAAGGATATAATGCATTTATGATTACCATCACTAATGCATTTTTTTCATGGATCAAAGTAAAATTGATTGAAACATTCAAACACTTCAAGTTTTTAATATTACATACAAAGATATCGGTAGCCTAACTGTAAGCATTTTTTAAAGGGAAAGAGGAAAAATCAACTAGAAGTGACTTGGAGGCATAGGAGAAAAATATAATTTCACAGATCTTTTGGATAAACGGGTAAGTGTCACTTCACCATACTTAATTCAAATTGGTATAGAAGGAAATATAAACTATATGAGATGAAGTATCTAGCATCAGGTTTTCACATAAATTCCAATATTACTAGTGATCTAAATAAGGTCATGGACATGAAGTTGTTAAATGCTGACTTGGAGGATTTCTGGAGAAGATTGAGCGACCTAAATAAAAGTAAATGGATGGCAGTTATTGATGCTAGTGACATTTCCCTAGTATCTGCTTTCCCACCTTCCATACATGCTCTTGAGCTCATATGGTTGTGTGTGGATAATTACAACCCATAATCGAAGGAGGTGGAGAAAGCATGATAAATTTAACAATAGAAGCCTGAAAAGCAATGCTAGGGTTTCCAAATTTAGATCAACCAATAATTTCTATAGTTGAATCTATGCAAAAGTATTATGAGGCAAGGCATGTTGAGTATGCTATAATTTTTAATTCTCAATGGCTAAAATATTAAAAACATCCATCAAAAGGATTCCCAAAAGATTAACCAAGGTTATGTTTGTCGAGGAGGTGGAATACTTGATTGTCTTATTAAATAGAATGACAGGGTCGGAAGGAATAACAGACTTTCAAGAATGGTGTGTCCATTTATAATGGTTCTTTTGGAAGAGCAAGGAAAAATTTTCTAGGCAAATTTCATATTAGCATTTATTTAGGCTTAATTTTTAGCAATGACTGTAAAAAACAGAATGGATAATCCAGTTGATATTACTTTCTATATGATATGATACTTTATCTATAATATTGCTTTCTTTAAATCATTTCCAGGTTTCCCATTACAAGCAAGTTTTGATGATCATAGGGTATATGATGTATACCCACAATTGAGGCTAGAGAATTGGAAAGGAAATGTAAGGTTGGTGAATGATGCATTTATTGCCCCTGTGACATGCCTTTTAAAGCCAGAATGGGAACAATATCGATTTTTCTACTACTGTTAGGGAAAAAATTAAGGAATATGATTGCATTTTCATGCAATATAGGTTCTTTACATATTTTAGGGTGAGTGGATTTGAGGGACAACCTTGTAAATTACTAAGGTATGTAAATGAAAAATGGGCCCTAATGGAGTTTTCGAGGCATCATACTCATGTACATAAAATGATTGCAAAAAAACACAAGACAAATATCAAATTCCCTCTACAAATTGGTAGGTTTTCATGCCAAATTATAATAAAGGACATATTGATGGAGGAAGAAATAGAGAGATTTTAAATAGATATGTTCACACCAAGGCAAAATTATGATGTTGGATGGGTTGTTAGTAAAGGTGAACATGAATCTCATTTTGAAGATTATTGGATGAACTATTTAGATGAAAGGATGTCATATTGAGAGACTTCTCTATTATGACATTAGCCCAAATTATTGATTTCAAGATTGTAGTAGTCCTACAGGGGATTATAGATGACAAAAAGGTAATAGGGTAGTATTACCATGACTAGAAAATTGAATCAAATACAATCATCTATGTTTTTTGGAATGAGAAAGAATCAGATAGCCCTCATGTAAGGATTTCCAATGTATTAAGACATGATCCACAACTACCTAACAACAGGCCCACCATAGGAATTATTGATGAACGAACATCAGTAGCTAGCAAGATTGTGACTTGAAGGTTTGTTTTGGTGCAGAAAGCTAAGGGGATACTATTTAAAGCCATGCAAGATGCTCCCATCACCAAAGTAGTACCAATCCATGCAAAAGGGAAAATCTTCATTTCACAAACAACCTCCTTGAAAGGTATTACCAAGAACATCTGGCATTGAAACGATGATGAGATGAGATATAGTAAGTGCCAATATCCAATCCAAATTAGATGTTTCCAAAGAAAGAGAGGCACCAAATCTCAGACATTTTGGAAGAACCAAGAAGATTAAATTTGTATATGAACAACCTTTTATAAGAGATGTTGGTGGTCATATATCAATAAAACACAAACATAGAGATCCCAAGGTGATTGATCCTCTTACTCTGACTAAAGATCAAAGGAGGGTTACTAATTTACTAGCCCATTAAGTATTGTCATTCAAGACCCTTGGGAATGTGCATTCTATTCCAAATGTGACATTTCCTTACATAGCTTCATTTTCATCTTTTTTTGAAACAATTCTTAGGAAAAATTGTAGTACTCATATGTCTAGTCAGTCAGCTGCAGTAAAGAAAGAACAAATACAAGATAAAGTAGTGATTGAGCAGCTTAAAGAGCCACCAAAAATAACTGATGAGGTAGCTAATTTTCTTAAGGAGGTTCCTGAATTGGAAGTGATTGATGTAGATATTGAGACTTATACAACTGAGAATATAATTATCCCATAATAGGAGGTGCATGTCTAAGATATTCATCAAGTATTAACTGCAAGTATAGAAGATCAACCCCAAGATACTCAGAATAAAAATATAGATTCTGTCATAAATGATGAGAAAATAGTTCAAGCAAATTTAGATGAGGCACTTGTAGAGATTAGGTTTCGTACTGAAATTCAATCACTAAAAAATTCAAATTCAGTAGGGGAAGGTCAAGTCTTCCAAAGGAATGATATTATGAAGGATGTTGTTACTAAAATGTTAAAAAAACAAGTAAACATGTTGAGATTCCTCCTAAAGAAGATACAAGAAAAATTTAGAAATCACAACTAGGAGCTCAACCAACAGAGCCTGGAATAGTTGAAAATCAGCCCCAAGTGGATCCACCCACTAAAAAATCACCAAAAGAAGATGAAAATATTACCAAGGATAAGGGGGCAACTAAAAATTTAAGCATGGATGAAAGTAACCCAAATGAAATTGCCGATGTGAAATATATTTCATTGAAAAATATAGATACAAGTGCAATGAATATCCCTATTCAGAATCCAAAAGGAGTGTTAAGTGAAACATTGATTTCTACTGAGGTTTCGGCAGGAAATAAAGGTCAAAGTGAAGAAGCAATAGGAGGCAAGAAATTAGAGGATGCTACTTAGCCACAAATTCAAGGGAAAGATGCAGGAAAATCAGATGTTGTTATATTGGATAGTGAAAAAAAAAATAGTAAAAGTTGTAGAAACATCAAAGCAATTAGTAGTGTATTATGAAAACCCACAAAAAGAAATTAAGGGGAACACCCCTATGGCTGGATGGTTAGGGGTAATTCTTCAACAAGGGGTGAAATAGATCACAAAAAAGGAAATCTTAAGCTTTATAAGCATCTCAATTCCAAATCCCAAAGAATATTTGAAGAAAGAAAGCGTTCTTACCAGTACACGAATAGATCAGCATGGGTTTAGAACTTTGGAGGTTGCAACTCCTCATCAGGGAAAGACAAAGTATGATATCATAGAGAGTGACTAGGATATTCAACATATCCAATTGGGAATACCTACTAGATAATAATTGAAGTAAGGGGTCAATGAGGTAGTTGATTTTTTTTTTTGCATAAGTTTGATGAGGATAAGATATCCAAAAATCATCTAAAATAATAGGTAAAAAACATTGACCTCATGCTTGCATAAATTGGTAAGACCTACGGAAGAAGTTATCACCACCATCACCCCTGAGGTTCTAGATAAAGTTGAAAAATCCAGTAAAAAGGTTGAAGCAGTAGATAAGTGGGTAGATGATTTGTCCCAAAGGGGAAGGCAAGTGATTGAAAAATAAAGAGATAGGTTTATAGAGCTTACTCAAGTCCTCAATGAAATTAATGAAGTTATTGAGCAGTGTGAAAATAAAGTGTTTTCTTGGGATGGAATTTTTCCTAAACATGAAGCAATAAATCAATTGAATGAGGATTTACTGGAGAAAGAAGGAATAGTTTCACTCGAGGAGAAGGGAACTCAATATTTAATAGAATAATTAGCCAAAATCAGGGTGGAAACCATAAACCAAGTTAAATATAATTTGGAGATTGAAAAATATTGGGTGGAGAAGGTTATTGATAATATAGATTGTATATTGGAATAAATGGTATTTGAAAAATGCAATATGGTTTATGGGAATTTGGAAATTGATATGTTAAATCAATCATTTGACAAGAATATCAGAGAGGAACCTTGTTCTTATGACGTTATCAAAAAATGTATCCTGGTAGAGAATAAAATTGTTGAGCTGAACAATAAGTTGAGAGAATACAGGCCAAGAATGTCCACATGTTGTGACATATTGAACAAACATAACTTAATCTATAAACATCACATGGGACCTGATACAGAAGAGATAATGCAAATGTTTCAAATACATGACACTTATATAAAGAGACAACTAGTTAAGGAAGAAGTTGAAGATGAAGATGAAGATGAAGATGAAATTATGAAGACTGATAAGAAAGTTTAGGTTTTTTTTCTTTGAACAAAATTTTCACCTTATTTTAAATATTACTCTTATTTCATGAGAACTGAATGCTATTTTGAATTGTTGTTTTCAAACATAAATGTAATTTGATGAAATACATTAGATATTTATATTGATTTAATAGAATTCCAAATCTATTATGAAGCATGTAAACTAATGTAACTGTTCGACATCTTTTATATTGTGGAAAAAAATCAAAATTGGGGTTTATAGGGGCTCCAACCCATAAAAAAGGGGTTACATAAATTTTTTGGAAACTAAATCAAAAAGAAACAAGAAAAGAGAAGCCTAATCATCTTCCATTATAAAGTCCTCTCTGGCAAAGAGGAAGTTTCTTCACTAGCCTATTCTTTCTAGGAACAAATTTCTTTGTTCCTAATGCCATTTTAACAAACACATTGTCTCCAACCAAGGTGTGAGACATACCCAAAGACCTGAGTTCATAAATAGTTGTCATACAACATTTCAACAAACTAAGAAACTATGATATCCTCTCATAGGAGGAAACCCATCCAGTCATGTCCATACCTCATTTAGGAAAAAAAATGTTTTCTTGTTGCTTTGGAAGTGAATGATGGATTAACAGCTTGAGCTGGAAGTGCAATAACAACTAATCCTAGAGCAGATGGAGTAGGAGGCATGGAACTAGATTCACCCCTATATTTCTTCACAAAGAAGGGTGATGTGTTGTTCCAGTTCATTCATTTCATGTGAAAAAGAGTAGGCACAATACCCAATAAAATCTCTCCATCACGTACATAAGACCTAAAGGGGATTTTCTTCATAGGAAATGCTTTATTAGAAATGAAGGGGAATTTTTAATTAGTCAAACCTTGCACACTAGTCCTACTCACAAGAAAAAATATATTCAATACAACGGGAGTCTTTTGATGTTCCAACCTGAATAGATGAAAATACATCATCTAGAAGGTAGAAAAAATGGAAATTATCTTGATAAACCTTCTAACCAACACAACACGAATAACTTGAGGTGTCAAAGGCCCAGTATAATCTTTAGGATCACTAATCTCAAATAGTATTCTTACGAATGCCTCATTAGGTCCTGAAAGATCAAAAATTGTGTGCAAATCCTCAGTGGATATGTATTTAAAGCCTACCGCCATAGGTGTTCCCACCATATTGCAGATAAATTTCCCTAATTCTTTACACTCAAAAAAGAAAATGTGATTTTGTAAAGGAAATAGTGTGCATTTGTAATAAAGTCGAGGTGGGAAAGTAGAGTTGAGTATAATCATGGTAAGATAGTTTCTAAAGATTTGAATATGTTATTCACATGGGATAAATAAGTATGAAGTAAGTTGGTATTATGTAGAAGATAATGGTTAGCTTGATACGACATGATCCATGTGGGGAAAATTCTCCCAGAAAGATTGAAAATGAATGTGTTTTTCCTAAGATAGATTCTCACAAAGTAAAAGGGATTACACGTTAAATCAAATCACTTAGAGATGCTCGGAAATCATCAAAAAGGGGTTTCTATAATTGCTTGAAGAGATAAAGGATTGAAAAAACCATCAAAGAAGTGACATGGCATCCTATTCATTCTAGGAGAGTGAAAAACATGAATTACTCGTGATTCTTCCACCTGGAAACATAAAACAAAATATTTCCAAGAGAATAAAGGTGGATTGGACTATGTGCTATAAAGAAAGAATATTATTCAAATATTCATGCTTTTGGGGGAAAATTAAAGAGTTAGTGAGTGGTTGAGATTGTATAAATGTGATGAGAATACTCTCACATAAGGGGGTTAAATTTTTCTAAGATTTAGAGAAAAAAGGAGAGAACCTATTTGTACTAGCTGAAAACTTAACCAATATGAGATATCTGAACTGGTATTCATTTGTTCCCAAGCCTTCTCACTAAGTTAATTACACTGTACAGTCATTGGTAAATATTTCAGGTCATAGCTGTTGTGTCCCCTTATTGAAGAATTGGTGTTTCTTGAATCAATTTGCATGTAATCTCATTAACACTTTTACTTTGTTTCAAGATGAATCATTTTGAATCGATTTTTTGCATTTATGTTGGAATCTTATGCTAATTAATCTCTTTGAATTACATTAAGCCTTAGTTAAAATAGTGACAATTTGGTAACTGCAATTGCATGATTGATGGATCTTTCCTTCATAATGTGGTAAATGGTTTTAAAATCAATTTGTATTTGTTTAATCTAAGATATTTTTCAGTTCTTGAGTGTATCTGGAATGTATTTGATCAGAGATTTTTAGTATTTTGTTGAGAGTTTGGCATGAGATTTTTTGTTTGAATTCTCAAATTTTGTGTGAAATCCTATGTTCTTGGGCTTCCATGAATACAAACCTTCTGGTTAAAGGAATGCTTTGGACTTTGTGATCCATATTTTACATCAAGAACAATTGTCTGCAGTATTTGTAAGGTTCATTTGAGTTTGTTGGTATAATCAACTTTATCCTTCTTAACTTCCCAACAATATATCAAAAATTCAACCAATAACCATTAGATCCACCTGAACTACCCCTGCTTGCACTGTTTATGCATAAATGCTAAGGATATTTGTTGAATTTTCCCATCCTTTATCCAAAATATGTAGAAGCAAGTTGGAATTATGACTGTCTTTAGTAACTTGATCCTTTCTTTAGAAGATATCTGCATTTTATAGTGTGAAAACTCATGAGAGTTAGATAATGTTTGTATTGACCATGTCTTCTTGAGGCTATTTTTCACTTCCTTGAGAAAAGGAGTCCAAATAGTGTTGTTCTATCCACCACTTTTCACAAATACAGGTTATAAAATGGGTCCTCTCACCCTGGTTTCAAGAAGAGCCTAAAGTAGCAGGGTAGGTCATACCCCTAGTGAGGTGTTATCCAAGATTCCCCAAGTTCAAGTAAAAAGAGACTGTCAGATCCATCCCTTGCTACAAAATGACTCAAACCATAATATGTCTTTATCTAAGCATTCTACTTAGCCTATTGATGTTTCTCGGCTTACAAGGTAGGACTAATTTGGGTACCAACACCCTCATGGCATCTTTTTCATGGAGTATTTCTACAAATATAGATAAATATAGACCTCTGGTAGCATATTAAATATGTTTAGATGTAAATACTTGATTTAGACATCATCCTTTGTTGATATTTATGAAAAATGAGCTTGATTAAAAGTTATTTCCTTGATATTTTTCTATTTTAAGAAAGATTTCAATGAAATTTTCTTGGTTAGGGGTAAATACTGAAAAATGCTGCTAAGATTTTTCAAGATTTGTTAAATTTTATCATTAAGTTTCACATTGAAAAGTTATCTGCAATGATTTAAGCATATAATGTGCAAGACCTTAGTAGTGACTCCACATTGTTTAAAATTTATGGTAAATGCCTGTTCCTCAAGCTTTAATAATTGAAATCCATTACCAAGATCTTCAAAGGTGGAAGGAAGAAGGTCCTTCTTCAAGATAGATCCTATTATAAAATTGTTTCTATAGCTAAGAAGGACAAATCCAACTAAGAAACAAGTCTAGAGATCATTGGGAGATCAAAGGTTAGAAGAGAAAGTAGTGCCTATGGTTGAAAGTGATCAACCTTTGATAGAGGATTATTCTAGATCCTCAAATAGTTCTGGATCAATCAGTCCCTACATGAATTCATATACTCCAGCCTGTGAGGGGCCTTCATTTGTAACTGATAAGGGTATTTCTCATCTCCCCCATTTTTTGTTTATAAGTAATAGAGTTTTTTATGAAATTGAATCATTAAAGGACCAGTACTTTGAGGATCATACACCATTACCTCAAAGACCCCATGTTCCACACTGTTTTAATCCTTCTATTGGGAAAACCCCTCAAAAGAACGTGGCTTAACCTCCACCTAGACCTATATTTGTTGTAAATGTTTTTGGACCCATAAATATCCATAGTATGGTGGGTTATCCTAATCCAGTTCCACAAGAAGTGAAGAATATGTTGCCTAAATTTCAAGGAAATAATGTTATTACTAGTGACCAACATCTTAGATATTTGGTTAATATTATCAAGGATTTCAAGATTGAACATGAGGATGTCTATGTAAAACTATTTATTCACACATTAGAAGAGTATTCTTAGGATTGGTATAAATCTTTACCAGACAATTCAATTGACTCATGGACTGAGATGAAGAATGCATTTATGTCACAATATGGGTATAAGACTGACCCCATATTTCTTCTATCTGAATTTGAGAACATAAAGAAGAATTCCAATGAACCTGTCCAAGATTTCAATATTAGATTTAACAAAACCTTGACTATACTTCCTATAAATTTGAAGCCAAGTGATGAATCTTTTCTGATAAATAATATGATTCCTTTGATAAGAAATTTGTGTATTATTTGAGGGAAAAAAACCCTAAGATTTTGAGGCAGGCTTTCTCTATTGCAGTGCATATTGAAAATAATATACAGACAACAGGGAAACCTCCTAAGAGGGATGATGTATAGTTAGTAAATCCTGAAAATCCTCAAGCTAGTAAGGGAGTTGATCTGGAAGAGGTAGTTAATACTTTAGTAGGGGAAGTGAAAGAAATTTCCTACAAGCTTGCTAGAGTAGAGAAGGGAATAGGAAAAAGTTCTCAGGGCCAACACTAACCTCAAAACTAGAACATATTTTGTAATCATCCTAGGGGTGATAATAGATCAGATGATAGAGGTAAATGGCCCATGGGATTGGGAAATAAACAACCACAACTAAGAGAAAAAAAATTGGTCTCTGGCCCTTTAACTGCTAGAGTTTATATGATACAAGAAAATCATGTTATTGAGTGGTGTGATAAATGTTTCTTACCACATTACCCATGTGATATTAATAAAGAATGTAAAGAGGTTGATGATAATGATACTTTTGGTATGTTTACATGATGGAATGCCCTAACAATCCACAATAAGGAGCCAATTCTACTAAATTACTAAGTGTTGTGACTATGGAAATTGTTTGAAATTGCATAGACTGGGTATCTCCTCTTCATTCTACTAGTGATCTTGAAGTTGGTATGGTCCAAGATTTTGACTTTCCCAATCATGATTTTGATTACTTAAGGGAATTGATGATTAAGAAATATGATGGTGGAATCCCTTTTGAGGAGGATAGATAGTTGTTAATGAATGTAGTGGTGGCCCAAGAGAAAGAATATAGTCTAATAAATAGGACTGTTAAAATGGGAGGGCCACAACTCAAACCAAATAATCTCCTTCTCACTAATATCCCAAATGATCCCAATAAGAAAGATGTGCCAACCAAAATTCCAACTAATGCCAAGAAACCCAGTAACCCTTCCCAAGCCATGAAGAGCCTCATACCACAAGAAAATTAAATTACCATATCTCTCAGTATAACCCTACCCAACTATACCCCTACAATATGGCTCAAAATTTGAGCCAAATCAAGTTCATTGTACCCATCATTGAGTTTTTAGAATCCCTGAGCACAAAAAGAAGATTATTTGAGTACTTGGGGTTTAAGGAAGAGGTAGTAGCCCCAGGAAAATATATTAACAATCTTGATATTCCTCCTATTATTAAAGAATTGGAGATGCTAGAGACATTGGAAAATTTGGGGGAGTCCCCTTAAGTATATCTAGATTATTCCCTTGTTGATTCCCAACTTGATGTTGATCCCTTCTATACTACTTTGATTATTAACGACATGCTTGTTCATAACTGCATGGTTGATTCAGGAGCTTCATATAATGTGATATCCCTTGAAGTTATAAATGAGTTGGATATCAAAGTAAGAGCAGCCTTTGGAAAGTGCAATGACATGTACTCAAGAGAAGTACCAGTCATTGGGTATGTGAAGGGTTTATTAGTGGAATTAGCATCTTGTCCTGGTAAGAATTTAACCATGAATGTATTCATTGTGGATTGCCCTACTAAATGGGGTATGTTGTTGTCAAGGAAGTGGGATGCCAGTGTTGGTGGAAGTGTACAGATGGATATTTTATATGCCACCATATCAGTAGAAGGGAATCTTGTCAAGTTATATGGGTAGAAAAATATTTTACATCTTATTGAAGATCCTAATAATGCTTCTTATGAAGTTTTGTATACAGATGTGGATGTTAATAATTTTGTTGGGTATGATAACTTTAAGGAGAATGGTACTAATGAAATTGAATGATGTAAGCACATAATGACCCTTGGAATTTAATGTTTGATGGAGCTTTCTTCAATATGGGAAATGGGGCTGTTGTTGTGTTTGTATCTCCAGGCCGTGAGGTTTTTTTAATTTTTCCTTTAAATGGAAATTTGAATGCACAAATAATATTGCAAAGTATGAGGCATTAATTTTGGGCTTAAGGATTGCTTGGAGATATGGTGTAAAAGACATAGTTGTTAAAGGAGGCTCTAAGTTGGTAGTCAAACAAGTTAGAAAATTGTTTGCTACAAAAATCAAAGGATGAAATGGTATAAGTATGTAGTATGGGATTTTATTGATATGTTTGATTCCTTTAACATTTTGTATTATGATAGAACTCAAAATGTTGCAGCAAATAGGTTGTAAGTGCTTCGATATAGGTTTGAAAATTGCATTGTTTCTCCTTATTTTGATTATGATTTTGAAGTATTGTCAAGACCATATGTTTCTGATAGTGTGAAACATTGACAAGTATTTGATGATGATGCCCAGATTCAAAGGTTTTTCTAGAACAAAGGAGAATTTACTCATTAGTGCATGGACTAGTAGCCAATGGTTTCTATTTGTGATGGTAAATAAACCCTATTTGACAAGGATATCATTCAGTTAAAAACCAATACCATTCCCAGAGGGTTGGCTGCTTTAGAATCAAATTTTAATAATGCTTACAGGGTGGTTCATAGACACATCTCTAATTCAAGGGATGTTGAAGAATTCAATTTAGGAACTAAAGAAAATCCCAGGAAAGTTTGGATAGGAAGTAATTTGAGTAAGGAAGAAAAACAATCCTATGTTGAATTGTTAAACAAATATCAAGAGTGTTTAGCATGGTCTTACTCAGAATTGAAATCATATAAGGAAGATTTTTTTCAACATTAAATACCTTTGGAACCTAATGCTAAACCATTTAGGAAAAAAAAGAGGCCTATCAATCCACTAATCTCCCTTAAGATGCAAGAATAATTGAAAAAGTTAAGGGATGGAGGGATAATACAACCTACAAGATATTCTTCATGGGTGGAAAATCTAGTGCCAGTGAGAAAGAAAAATGGAGACATAAGGCTATGTGTGGATTTTAGAAATGTGAAAAAGGCCTCAATAAAATACAACTATCCATTTCCTAATACGGATAACATGTTACAATTGGTCACTAGATTTGAGTTTCTTTCCACATTGGATGAATTCTCATGATACAACTAGGTAGTTGTGAAGCACTCAAAAAGAATTAAAACTACTTTTACCACTCCTTGGGATACTTATTTCTATGTAAGAATGAAATATGGTTTGATGAATGTTGGGGCTATGTTACAAAGAGCCACATATGTCACATTCTCAGGATACATCAATGATTTTACTGCATTTTATCAAGATGATGTGATAGTGTTCCCTACAAAGAGAAGTGACCACTTAAGCCATGTGGAGAGGATGTTGATAAGATGTAGAGAGTATGGAATCTCATTGAATCCTAAAAAGTGCCACTTTCGAGTTCAAAAGGAAAAGTTGTTGGGGCACATTGTGTTAAAATAAGGGGTTGTGATTAACCCTAAGAGAGTGGAAGCAATTGGTAAGGTTCATGTCCCTAAAAATAAGAAAGGAATTCATTCCTTCTTTAGTCAAATAAATTTCATCAGGAGATTCATTTCTATTTTTTCTGAAATGACTATTCTCATTATAAACATGCTAAAAAAGGACCAGATTATCCAATGGAAAGAAGAATCTCTTTAGGCCTTCTCTAGAATAAAAGAATCATTAAAGAATGCCCCAGTATCGGTAGCTCCTGATTATAAAAAGGCCTTTCAGATTTTTTATTTTGCATCTGAAGAATACTATTACATCTATGTTATTACAAAAGGATGAAGGGGAAATGAAAGTCCTATTTCCTTTTTCAATAAAGCCATATAGGGTGCTGAGTTAAAATATACCATCATGGAAAAGCATGATTTTTCTTTGGTAAGAGCTACTAAAATTTTCAAGCCCTATATTTTGAGTTCCAAGATTGTAGCATATGTTCCTCATACTATGGTCAAATATATCTTATCAGAGATGGAATTTTATAGCAAGAAATTCCATTGGGTGAAGCTACAATACTATGACATGGATATTAAAACCACCAAGTTGGTTAGAGGTCTAGGACTTGCAAGGTTGGTGGCAGAGAGTAACCTAGAGGTAATGTGAATTAATGAGATTGAATAAGAAACTATGGATGTCATAGAAAAGGTAATTAATTCCACATGGTATAAAGATATAATATTTTACCTCAGGAATTTTCAATGTTGGAGATCTTGTTTTACTATGGGACATTAGACACGAAGATAAAGGAAAACATGGAAAATTTGATTCCTTGTGAATGGGCCCCTATTCCATTGACATAAGAATTGCTGAGCACACCTTTTTCCTAAAATACCTAGATGGAGATTTTCTAGAGTTGCATGTTAATGATAGGCATCTAAAGCACTTCTTGTATTTATCACAGTAAAGCTATGAGATTTTTTACAGTGTATAGTCCTTTCATTTTTGTTTTTTTGGTTTTTCTATTTTTTTGATTTTTGTTCCCTGGTCTATAATGACCAGTTGCCCTAGTATCTCAGTATGTTTATGTGAGGTACATTGGTTCGTTTTGACCTTCTGCATGTTTAAAATGACCCTGTAACCCAATGGATCTGGGAACTTGGTCTGTTGTTTGTTTTGTTCATATGGTTCTTGTGGCACCCACAAGGGGTGCCCATCCCCGAGTTGGAGCTAGTGTTTGTGCTTGATTTAACCTCGCCCCTTTTTCCTAAAAGTTATCTTTGAAAATTTTGTGTCTAATTGCTTTAGTTATGAAATATGTATGTCGAAGAGAAAATATCCATTAAACAATCATTTTAGATCCTATTTTTATACAATGAAAATCCTCTTTTTTGGTCGAGGATTGTGAAAATGTGTCGTAATTGAAAAATCCATGTATAATATGATGAAAAGGCCATTTAAAACCATGTTTCATCCTCTTCAAATGTCGTCATTGTTGTTCCCATTGTAGATTACAAAATGCAAGAACTTTTCTGAGTCCCAATGATATGTGGCACAATGCCATTGGTTGTGCTATGGTGGATTTTCCTTACAAACAATAATAGTCATTTCATATTACGAATACAATTTACAATTCCATCCCCAAATTCCAAAGAATATTATTTCAAATATTCAAGTCAATGATACAAAAGGAAAAGTTGACCCCGTTCCTAAAAGAGGTAAAGCGTTTGAAAATAATTGGAGCAGGAAAATGGACTAACGGTGCATTTTTACAACAAAGGCGTACTACAATAAAAAATGAAAATATGCCCCTAAAGCCCGATAGGGGATAGATGTGCATTCCACAGGAAAATTTAGAGAAGTAGGGCTTTGGGTTAACATGGTAAACATGTATCCAACCGGGAGAATGAGCAAACATGTAAAAGAGTCCCGCAATTCCGTCACCTCTAAGCTTTAAACACATGTCGTGATCTCAATAACAGTCAAGAGCATGAATTTGGGTCAAACATGTAAACTTGTATACATTTAAAAGATAGTGCACATGTGTGAAAAGACTGCACGAGCCCATAAGGCATCAAATTGACCCACTTGGATGGTCCACATTCAAGTGAAAAAATCAATGTGCACAGTGGGGATATAATGCATTTATGACTGACATAATTAATGTGTTTTTTTCATGGATTGAAGTAAAATTGATTGAAACATTCAAAAAAAATTATTTTCATATATTACACATGAAGATCTCGGTGCTCTAACTGTAAGAATTTGTGAAAGTGAAAGAGGAAAAATCAACTAGAAGTGACTCGGAGGCACGGGAGCAAAAGAGAAATTCATAGATATTTTGGATAAACGGGTAAGTTTCACTTTTCCATAATTAATTAAAATTGTGATAGAAGGAAAGATAAACTATATAAGATGAAGTATCTAGTATTAGGTTTTCACGTAAATTCCAATATTACTAGTGATCTAGATAATATCAACATGAAGTTGTTAAATGCTGACTTGGAGGATTTCTGGAGAAGATTGAGCGACCCAAATAAACGTAAATGGATGGAAGTTATTGATGCTAGTGACATTGTCCTAGGAGATTCTTTCACACCTTCTATACATGACCCTGAGTTCGTATTGTTGTGTGCTAAGAATTACAACCCAAAATCAAAAAAGGTATTGGATGGAGGTGGAGAAAGCATGATAAATTTAACAACAAAAGCCTTTAAAGAAATTATAGGGTTTCCAAATTTAGATCAACTGATAATTGCTATAGTTAAATATGCATAAAAGGACTATGAGTTAAGGCATGTTGAGTATGCTACAATGTTGAATATGCATGTATATGTGTAAAAATGTGTGTAGAGATGCATGTATGTAAAAAGCATGTAATGAAAGTACAAAAATGAAAAAGGAACATATGCACTTGATCTGTGATGAGAAAAAGGGTGTATAAAGGATCTTATCAATGAAGTGAATTTTTTGGGTGATCTCACGCTAATGGATGAAGAGGTGTGGGTAAGAAAGTATGATTTATCCTCCAACCTGTAATCACTTCCCAAAACTGAAGATATCTCTATACTTTCTGGTTTTTTGGGCCATCTGATGCTACTGGCTGAAGTAGTGTAGAGATTAAGGTTTTGTATATCCTTTAACCAGTAATTTCTCCCTAGATTGCTAAGGACAATCCACCATATACAATTCATTATTTATGGGTTTATGTAGACTGTGTTGAACCAAATCGTTGTGTGATATACCCCCTGGTTATAGGTGCTCCATGTAAGGTCATTGTGTCATGGACCCAAGTCTGATTTTGAGCCCTAAAATATGAAAAATGTATTATATTCGTACTTTGTTGTGTATACCTTGTATGGGGTGACTGATTCACCCAAATGATACCCTCCTCTTTGGGGCACATATGACATCACTATAGGAGGATGCAAGAAAAAAGAGGACCAACGATTGAAACTTAAATTGTGCCCTGTAGGGGAGGAGGGGATGTTCTTGGTAGATCCCAAGGCACATCCAAATAAAGTGGCTAGAAACAGTTGTTAGTACTAACAAACATGCATGTAGAAGATAAGTAAACTATGTAGATAATGTGTAAGCAGATAATGTAAACACCTAAGAAGAAAATGTAGACCACGCAAAGTAGGTTGCAAACATGGGACATCACTCACAATGTCATAAGAAACTCAAGGCTACAATGGGTGTAAAAAAACAAGTTTACACACAATACTAAGGGAAAAGCCCGCAAACAAGAAAAATTAATAGGAGACAATGCAAAAAACAAACATGGAATAAAATATCCCTACATAAGAAATTATGCACATAAAACACCCATTATCATGTTAGAGAGATAAAACATATGTCAAAGCATGTGTTGTAGTCACCTCTTACACTCTAATCTCTCTTTAAACCCCAACTGTGCTGGCCTATCACCCAACGTTGACACGGTGCTCACCCAAGGCATGCACAAGCATCGATCCCCTCTTGTATGTGAGCCTTGTAAGAATTTTTATCGTTAATGGAAGTATGTTTACACAGAAAAAAGATACATGCATCTGTCCACATAATCAAGATAAATAACTAGACCCAAGCACAGATGCACCAAAACATTGAAGTAAACATCACAACATCATATGGTAATTAGATATTAACTATAGCAATATAAATAACATAGAATTTCAAACCTATAAACATAAATGTACAAAACAATCCATTATCTATTGATTCATAACTATTCACAGTAGCTGAATACATCAAGTGACTCATAACTAGACTAGATAAATTCATAGGATCTCAATACTTCTCTACAATGGCTCCATTAGAGAAGTTACAACAGTGTCCAGAACATATGTCATTTGGTTCATCTACTCTCTAGTACACATGAATCACACATTCAATCATATTAAGCATTCTCTATCAAACCCTTACTTCCATGTTCTCCACTCTTGCTCTCTTTCTCTATCACCTCTCCTCTTCTCAGCTGTACAAATCAATACATATCATGGGGGTTGTTCGGAAGCTTCTCCTCACCACCTACTTATCATTCTGGTGGGAACCTCATTCCAAGTGTCATCATGAATTTCCATACTCGAGTATCCTTAGCATGCAATCATCAGCTAATCCATAACTAAATCCACTTTGAAATCCTTGATCTTGTCATGATCACCATATCCCTGAATATTCCTTCCTTGGGCTATAAGTATCTATGCCTCAAATTTATCCATAACTAAGCTTGGTCACATATCCATGTGTCCTTTACTACGACTTCGACTGTGGTCCAAAATATGACTAAGCCTTGAGTTTGTTCTAACTGTTTGCAAACCTCTGCGCTTATCTTAAAGTTACTTATGTGCAAACCTTAGGTGCATAGTCCCTATGAGGGCTCAACATCACCCAACACTAATTTTATTTCCACCCTTGGCAATCCTCCGCACTCTCCTAACAAAAATCTAGTGATCCAAAAATGGATAAGGAAAAAATGTTGCATGACTTAACAACTCAAAGGACTAATTGAATGAGCTTGGGGAACTCCAAATCTATTTCATCCTTTAGCTTCTTCCACACCTCCAACTTTGCTAAGGTATTCCCTATTTCCTCCTTTACTATGCTTAGCACTTGGTCTGGTGTGATGTCCTCAACCTTCCCCTTCAAATCCTGAATGACCACTACTAGTTCTTTGCAAACACCCTTAAATTCATCCATCTACTTGGTCATAGAGTCTCGTAGTTCACCAATGTGAAAATCCAACTTCTTGTACTTTGTCTTAATCTTGTCCTTTTGCACCATGGTTTCAATGATCAATTAAGCATGCTCATTTTTTTTCATTAGGACATTCTCCTACAAGGCCTTGAGAGTGGCCTCTTCCTCTACTACCCATGCATTGATAATGGGCTCACATTTCCTATAGCTATTGAAGTCCTTATCTGCTAAAACATTCACCTCCTTGAGTTGGATGAGGAAATCCTCTAACTCTGAAATCTTGGCCTCAACTGCAATTTTTTTTTTTTTCCTTTTCCTTCACAAGATCTTCATTCATGCTCCTCACATCATCCTTTATGTTTTTCAAAAACATCCCCACTAGATCTTCTAAGTACTCAATCTCATTTGTGTAATATGTCTTGGCTTGACTTACCAATGTTGGAAATTCTCCTAAGATCTTCTACACTAAGGCAATAGCTCAATTATACGTTTCCTTAGTATGTGCCTAATTTCCTTTCAACCCTTGGCACAGTCTCTCAAGCTCTATCTCCTTTCCCTTATTGTTTATGACCAAGGTCCAACCAGTCACCCCTATATCTAAAATTTTCCTTATAACATTCGTAGACATCTTCTGTAGTGCATTGCATTCCTTCTCGTTAATGACGAGGATTCGATCTATCTCCTTATACATCACACCTTCCTTCTTTCTCAAGTGAATGGTCTCGATCACGTGATCATTGACCTCAAATTTAGGCTCCTCTAAATGATAATTAAAGTTCCATCTTATCATCTCCTTTGTTCTAGTCACATCCCCATCTTGGTCCAACAAATCCAAACCATGTAAATTTTCTGGAGAAAGGGTGCTTTGGAACCTTGCACACTACACCTTCATGGGATCATCCAAAAAGTCCATGTGAGGGGACATAGGTGTTCACTTCTTTATCTTTGACTTGCACTTTGAGTATTTTTTTCTTAGAGTACTTGTTCCTGAAGTGAACCCTTTATCCTCATTGATAATGAAGGAGTCTCCCTTGTTATTTTCTTTTGGGCTCGTGGGCTATACATGTGAATTGCCTTGTGCTAGACTCTTCACAGGCCCTTCCACAGCATGTTTTTTCTCCTTCCCATGCACATCAGCTATTACCTTGGTGTCCACCTCTTCTCTTCTCTTTTCTTACTTTTCAAGTTATGCCTCGAGCTCCTTCCTTAACGTAGTGTGATCCTCCTCTGAGATTGTCTCCAAATTGGTGACATCATCTACCTTCATCCTTTTCTGTTCTGGATCTTCCCCTTTTGAATGCTTACCCTCCTAGCACTCTAGCTATAAAGCCTCGGTGCTGCCTTTTTGTGAAGTTCCTGCATCTCCATTGCTACTTCGGCCCATGTAATATTTTTTTCCGGTAAGTATCTATTGTCCAATTTATCCCTTGGGGTGAAATTAGACAACAAAGCATGCTTGTGTCAAGGGGATTTCATATCCATTTGAAGCTCACAGGTAGTTTGTAGTGATTAGGGAAGGATTAGGGTTTTTGGGAGAGTTAAAGGTTTCAAGAGGAATTTTTCCTCTTCTTGGTATTTTTTTAGTTCAAAAGTTTCACCCGGTCTGGAGCAGTGGCCATGGGGCTCACCTTGTAAGTGAAAATGGAAAAATTGATGATCTTGTAAAAAACCCCTTAGCACCTTCATATAGCTCTCTAACATGTTGAAATGCAAGAAATTAGAAAATAGAATTTGGAAATTTGTCTAAGGGCCTCCATGGTGGGTGATGAGATATAACCGATATCTTTAAACCACCCATCGAGCTTAAAAGGTAAAGTTTCTCATTTTCATGACCACCGAGTTGTTTTGTTGTAGTCTTTCGTGTTATCTTTTCAAAGAGACCGAGCTATTTATGGTTGCAGCAAGCCACCTTTCATGTCATCGAGTTGATTTTAAAAATGTCAAACTTTAACCATATCATCCAAGGTTGAGCTAAGTAAAAAGGGAATCTCTTAACAAAGCTATGTTATATCCCAACCAGGTTATGTTGATAGTGGAAAAACGAGCTGATTAGAACTATTGACGCAAAGCACTAATCCATTTTTTGTTCCACGAGCTCATAAAGCAATCTTCCAATCTAAATAGGAACCAAGCTACTTCAAATATGGGAGAATTCCACCAATCTTGTTTAACCAGACCATGCATGCATTGAAGTAGTCGAGATCTACCTTGCAAAAATATCCGCTCATCTAACATAATGAGCTTGGAGGAACTTGGACTAGATCAGGAAGGAAGCACTTTAAAATAATGGGATCATAGTGGAAAAATTCATTATCTACATGATCCTGTGCAAGTGGTGTGGGGACAATGACGTGCAAAGGCACAATTGAGAAGGGAGACATGACGAATCACCATTCCTAGAGGTTGAACAATAGAACACAATCCTAGTCAAGCAGACTAATGTATTGAACCTGAGCAGAGTAACCTCATCCTAGATTGAATGATATGAGTTACAGGTCATACTAGGGAGCCGAGTCATTTCCACATAATTTAAAACAATGAAGAATCATTAGACCATGAGGAAAAGACTGAGCTATGGTGTTGAAATGGAAGGATTCACCAATGGCATCGATGAGCTGATAAATAGGGAGATCAATGAATCTCAAACAAGCTATGTGTAAGACTACTCGAGGTGGTTTCAAACAAATTCATATCATTTTCATGGGGAAAAATTCATGGCCAAGGAACTCAAAAACTCATGGAACCATGACATTGCCACAATGAATGATGATTGGGTGAAAACTTAACAAAATTTGTGAGCTTGTGTTGAAATTGGTGAGCCGGTGGGAAAAAGAAGTAGAGTCGTAGAGGGCACCACTCGGCCCCTTGGCGTATCATGGTATCAGAAGGAGAGAAACTCTAGGGGATCATGGTGCTTCCATGTTGAGTGTGCTGTAACAAACATGTCACAATGTAAAACATGGTGCTAAGTTATAATAATAGCTCCATGGTACGATGTGAGGGAGGTTTCAATGTGGCGTCAAGTTGTAAGAGTTGGGAGGTCGGCATTCAATAGTGCATGATGACATTGAGTTTGAGGGACATGAGGTCATGTCAAGTTGACAAAAGTAAATGGAAAATAATGGGCTCTGTGCATGAAGGAATACCCAACGACGGTGAAGAATGAGGAGCCAACTTGGCCGAGATCGCAATGTTAATTTATAATTATTCAAACATAAAATTTCTCCCATTTCAAAGTAAGGACAAAAATAATGATGGGCCCATAGGATTTTAATTCCTAAATCCTTAAAAGATATGCAAAACATTAGAAGAAGAGAGAAATTTATTAAAATTTGATTTCCAGCCAAGAATTGATTTTACAGTCCCGTAGAGTTAAGGAAATGCTTGCAAACTCAAATTACCTACCTACACTCAGATGGTCATAAATTTTGTGTTTCTCAATGGAATCACACAAAATTGGTCTCTCTTAGAATCGTGGCTCTGAGACCGATGCAAAATATTGAATAAATTTAGGTATTGATAAAGATTTGATGGATACTTTTACAAAAAATGAGCCCGATTCAATTTGGTTGCTGGTAGTTGGGAATGCATTAAATGAGCATGGGCAATCATTCTTTCACTATTGTAGGTCATGGGACAACATGGGGAGACTTTTTCAAGAAAATTTCCACTAACTACACTCATTTATTACATCTTGCATGTGGTTGAAGAGGAAAATTATGGATTTTTCTTTCCCTCTCCTCATTCTATAAAGTGTAATCTTGGGCTCAATTGTAAAGGAGCTATTCATTCTTCCTTTTTTCCCATGTCTCTTTATTCTCTACTAGGGTTGAATGTAGAGATTAAGCCTCCTTCCAAAGCTTTGTAATGGAATTTTCTCGCCTCTTTCCTGCTAATGATGTACTCTTTAAATTCATGGAATAATTAAATTTTTTTGTGATGCATCTTGTCAATCCTTCACATATTTTATTATCTCTTCTTGCCTCTCTTCATTGCAGGGTATACTATGCATATTTTGATGCTTATTTAAGGTTTGTGGGAGCTGTATTTAATGGTTATGAAATGTTTTTCTATGTAAATCTATCTATGGTCTTTGGTGCATCTTGTCCACCCTCTCCTTTTCTCACCTCTCTCTGTTTCTGATAGCTGGATTCTTGGCTAACAACCTCCTTTTCTAGTGTATCACCAATTTTAGTGTAGGTTTATTTTCATGAACTCTCTCTCACTGGTCCCTTAGAAGGTTAGATTATGATTATTTTTCTTACCTCCATTAGAAGTAGATTTTGGTAGGTAGTCTAGGAGAAGGAACCAACCTTCTCTAGAGGGTCACCTCAAGCTTGCAAGTCCCTTAGCTTGAGATATGATCCAATGTTATAAAAATTACACCAAATGCCCCATCCACATTTTAAGCCATTTGAGGGTGTTGTAATTTCATGATAACAGTTATGGCACACCCGGTGGGACATCATAGAAGTTATAATTTCATTTTTCAAGGGTCTTCTACTATAGAGTTGAGTTGAAGATCATTTGTAGGTGTGCAGTTCATCTCTGGAGAAGGCTTCATTTTAGCAGGTTGGTGTGTTCCTGTTAGATTTTTAGATTTTGGAATCATAAAAAAACACATATGGTGACTCCATTTGGTCTAAATAACCCATTCTCTTGTATTTCAAAACTTTCTCCATCTATTTTTCATCTATTTTCAATTCATCTTTCTTTCTATGTCTTTCCATTTTCTTCCATTCATGAAGTTGTGTGATCATGGCTTCCTTACCTTAATGGAATTCACATTTTCATAAGTTTCCATACAATCCATGTTCACCTCCAAACATAAAAATTTCATTTTCAAGTCATTATCAACCTCCTTCAAAATCATATTATGGTAGTGATCAATAATATGCATACCCAGAAGAGCAAGAGCAATATGTAGACCAATAGAGTTACATGTCAGACTATGCAGTTGTTGGAGAGAAATATTATGAAAGCTAAAAAGGATATTATACACCTTAAGATGAAGATTTACAGTTGAAGGTGCAAAATTGGGAGGCAAAATTGGTCCAGACTAGGGCTGCAGCTTAAGTAGAGGTACTCATAATCGGATTCAAGATACCTTTTCCATGGTTTGATCCTTTTCAAGGATATGATAACTCATAAGAGAAACTTAATGGCATGAGTGAAATGGTTCCCCACCTTGAGGCATTGATTAGTGATATTAAAGATTACGAACAAAATGTAAGCCATTCTTGTCAATCGAATAGTGCTACAGTGCCAATGTCTCAGCCAAAGCCTCAATTTCCAAGTTTCTCACCTACTTCCCCCATTGTGGAATTCACTTCTCCATCTTCTAGTATTCCACCAAATATTAGTTATTCTACCCTTTTCCCTTCCAAACCTATGTCCCCTCCAAAGAAACAAGAATCTCCACTTCCTCAACTACCACAAAAAGTTACAGGATCTATTTTCCAACCCTCCCCTCCTCTTGTATTACTGAATTCAGGTCAGAAAAAAAAAATATAGTAAAGATGATAAACATGAAGGATTTCCAAGCCAATAAGAAATGATGAAAAATTTGGTAAGATTAGCTCTGAAATTTGGGATCGATAAAATCCCCTTGCTGGTTAAGCCTTTGAATGAGGCTAAAGTTGTAGAAGAACAAGTGGTGAAATTTGATCCAGTTGTAGAAGTAGTAGACCAAGAAGAAACAGAAGAAGACACTTAGTTTATATGCTTTGAATTTAGTGTACATAGTGGCACTTTATTTGAAGAGAATGTTGATCTAGTCCTAGTTACACAATCAGACAAGGAGGAGGAAGACCAACCAGCTCCAAGTCTAGTTGAAAAGGAGCACATGGAGGTGAACAAGATGGATTGAGAGGAACTAAATCATGAGAAGGTTGCATAGGAGATTCCATATCTCTCTCCCACTTCACCTATTCAAAGATCTGATTTTTTGGAAGATTTTAAACTCACTAGATTCATATTTGAAGAAGAATAAAACCATGATGGAAAATTTATAGATTCAAAGTCCATCATGTAACAGGAAGAATCTTTGGCACATTAGGACAATGAAGAGATTGATTTCCTATCAGTATTGGAGGAATTTTTTGATGAGGAAAATCTCATATAAATTACAACTTTCATTTCCCTATCATTCATCCATGAACCACAAGAACCTACTACCATAAAGGATAACGTACAACGACAACCTACAGTTTGCAACATGCCTCTTGAATCGAAGTTAGAAGAGTTTGATCTTAGAAATGTCATACTGAATGTAGAGGAAGGAATTTTTCATCTCTTCCATACCATTCACTCAAGAGAGACATCATTTTTCTATAGATGTGCAAGAAGAAGAACATTAAGGTACAGACAGTCCCCTCTCTCAATAAGGACTACAAGAAGACTCCATTTTTAGAGTTGAATATCAAAGTAGTGGGCATATTTAAAGGACCGGATTGTGCCCTATAAAGTACTTGGCTTCACTAGAGCCAAGGGAGAAACCGCAACCTATCATTATAACATCTAAGCATGAAGAAGAACTTCAATGTGCCAAGTATCAACATCAATACCTCCTGGAATCTAATGAGCAGTAGTTGGGAGAGGTATTTGTTTTATTTCTAGTTGATTCCTTGATAGAGGGACTCAAAAACCAATTTGCAACCAAATTTCCAATCCTAATCTCATTTGTACTCAGTGCCAAATAATTTGCATGACTTCCAATTGTGAGAAAGGGAAGCTAGTTCTCGACATTGGTGTCATGTTTCATTTAGTTTCCCATTTCTCTAGCTAGTGTAGGAGTAGGAGTAGGTTTGTTTTCAACAATTTTTTTTTTTTCCACACTCTACATGTCTTAATTTAGGCATGTATGATTTTCCTCTTTTTTATATAGTTTTTTTTGGTGTTTCTCCAATCAATATAGTGCATCATGCCTCTAGTTATTGCAATAAGAAACTCATAGTTACATGTAATGGTTGCAAACTTTAAATCCAAACAAATGTACAACAACTAAAATCAATCAAGGAGGAGATTTTAATGATCCTCTCCAAGGACAACTATAGAAAGCTTTTGTGCCCGTGCATGAAATCAAGAGTTCATCCAGAAGCCCAAGTCAGCAATCAGTTCCAATCAAGGTAGCATTAGACTTTCAAAAGAAGTAAGAAAACTAGAACTTAATGGAGTTCCATGATTTCAAAAGTGACAGGTGATCATCATTCAAACTCAATAGATTGCAGCTATAGGAATGAGTGTAATTCAAGTTTAAAACAACTTTCTACTGTCACTAAACAAATTTCAACATTTTCCTATGAGATTTGGAGAGTACGAGAAGTGGAGAGAAGTTCTAGGTGTAAGTAACAACATTTCAAATGTTCTAGGGTAAATTTTTTAGAGCTCAGATGAGCTCATGAAGATTATGCAGACTCAATGCCCAATGGATTCCTATAGGTAGCTAATCGCACTTCATTTAGCAAGAAAATGGCCCCGTGAGTCACCAAATTGTTATCCAATTTCACCCCTCAATTGAAATTGGATAATAGAGCATGCTTGTGTCAAGGGATTTCATAGCCATTTGAAGCTGACAAGCATATTGCAGTGATCAAGGAAAGATCAAGGTTTTTCTAGAGAGTTGAAGGTTATAAGAGCAATTTTTCCTCTTCTTGGTCTTGTTTTAGTTCAAAAGTTTCAACCAGTCTGGAACAGTGGCCATGGGGCTCACCTTGCTAGCAAAAATGGAAAATTTGATATTCTTCATAAAAAACCCCTTAGCACCTTCATATATCTCTCTAACATGTTGACATACAAGAAATTAGAAGGGATAATTTGAAAATTTGTCTAAGGGCCTCCATGGTGGGTAATGAGGATCAACTGAGCTCTTTAAACCACCCATCAATCTCAAAAGGGTGAGTTTCTCATTTTCATGATCACTGAATTGTTTTTTTGTAGTCCACCGAGATATATTTTCAAAGAGACGGAGTTATTTATTGTTGCAGCGAGCCACCTTTCGTACCATAGAGTTGATTTTAAAAATGTCAAACTCCAACCATGGAAGCCAAGGCTAAGCCAATTACAAAGGGAAGCTCTTAACCGAGCTATGTTAAATCCATGCCAGGCTATGTTGATAGTGGAAAATTGAGCTAATTAGAATTGTTCACAAAAAGCACTGAGCCATTTTCTAGTTCCCCAAGTTCATAAAGCAATCCACCGAGTTGAATTGGAACTGAGCTACTTCAAATATGGGTGAAGTCCACCGAGATAGTTTAATGAGACCATGCATAATTGAAGAAATCAAGCTCTACCTTGCGAAGATACCCAACTCATCCAACACAATGAGCTTGAAGGGCCAATGAGGTGTGGGGCCAATGAGGTGCAAAGGTACAACTGAGTAGGAGTTATGGCAAATCACTATTCCCAGAGGTCGAATCCTAATAGAACACAATCCCAGTCAAGTAGGATACTCTATTGAACCTAATCAGAGTAAGCTCGTCCTAGGTTGAATGAGATGAGTTACAAATCATATGAGGGAGACGAGTCATTTCCACGTAATGTCAAACTATAAAGACTCATTAGACCATGAGGAAAAGGATTAGGTTATGGCGTTAGAATGGAAGGATTGACCAATGACATTGGTAAGCTGATAAACATGGATATTACTAAATATCAAATGAACTATGCATAATACATATCGGGGTGGTTTAAAAAAATGGCATGTTGTGTCATGGGGAACAAGTCTCAGCCAAGGAACTCAAAGACTCGTGGAACCATGACATTGTCACAATGAACAAAGATTAGGTAAATACTTAGAGAAATTGGCAAGCTTGTGTTGAAATTGGTAGGCAAAGGAAGTAGATCTGCAAAGGGCACCATGTGGCTCCTTGGTGCATCTTCAGACGGTATCAGAAGGATGGAAACCCCAGAGTAGTGTGGTGCTTCCATGTGGAGCATGCCGCAGAAAATGCATTGTAATGTCAAACATGGTTCCAAGTTGGAAAAATAGCTCTGTGGTCCAATATGAGGGAGGTTTCAACATGGCACCAAGTTGGAAGTGTTGGAAGCTTGGTGGCGTTAGTGTTGAGCCCCAAGATTAAAAAAAGAGCTCTTCATTCAAAATATGATCTGACACATGGAATCAAGGGGTCAGTATTCAATAGTGCACAATGACACTGAGTTCAAGGGACATGAGGTCATGTTGAGTTGGATAGGAAACAAAAAACAATGGGCTCAGTGCATGAAGGTAGACCCAGAAGCGGTGAAGAATGAGGAGCCAGCTTGGTTGAGTTGGCTGAGATGACAATGTTAATTACCAATTATTAAAACATAACCTTTTCCCCATTTCAAAGTAAAGACAAAACTAATGATGGCCCCACTGGATTTTAATGCCCAGATTCTTAAAAGATATGTAAAACATTAGAAGAAGAGATAAATTTATTAAATTGTGATTTCCAACCAAGAATTGATTTTACACTTCCGTAGAGTTAAAAAAATGCTTGGCAAACTCAAATTACCTACCTACACTCAAATGTTCATAAAGCTTGCATTTCTCAATAGAATCAAGAAAAATTTGTCTTGTTGGAATCGTGGCTCCAAGCTTGATGCACAATAGCTAAAAAATTTAATGATTAATGAATATTTAATGGATAATTTCACATAAAATTATCCCAATTCATTTTGGTTGTTGGTGGTGGTTGGGAATGCATTAAATGAGCATGGGTAATCATTCTTTCACTGCTGCAGGTCATGGTACAACATGAAGATCCTTTTGCAAGAAAAATTTCATTAATTGCACTCATTTATTGCATCTTGCAAGTGGTTGAAGAGGAAAATTTGGGATTCTTCTTTCCCTCTATCCCCATTCTATAAATTATAATCTTGGGCTCAATTGTAAAGGAGTTAGCCATTATTCCTTTCTACCTCTCTCTCTTTCTTATTTTCTAGGGTTGAATTGGAGCTTAAGCCTCCTTCCTAAGATTTGTAATGGAATTTTCTTGCCTCTTGCCCACTAATGATGTACTGTGTAAATTTATGGGGTAATAATTTTTTTTTTGTGATGCATCTTATCCATCCTTCACATATTTTGTTTTCTCTTCTTTTCTCTCTTCATTATTGGGTATATTGTTCATATTTTGATGCTTATTGTAGGTTTGTAGGAGATGTGTTTGATGGGTATGAAATGGTGTTTTGTGTGAATCTATCTATGGTTTGTGGTGCATCTTATCCACCCTCTCCTTTTCTCATCCTCTCTATTTCAGGTAGTTGGATTAATCGCTAACAACCTTCTTTTCTGGTGTATCACTACTTTTAGTGTAGGTTTATTTTCATGCACTCTTTCTCCTTGGTCCCTTAGAGGGTTAGAGTAGGATTATTTTTATTACTTGCATTAGGAGTAAATTTTGGTAGGTAGTTTAGGAGTAGGAACCATCATTCTCGGGAGGGTCATCTCAAGACTGCAAGTCCCATAGCTTGAGAGATGATCCAATGTTACACAATTTACACTGAATGCCCCATCTATATTTCAGGCCATTCAGGGGTGCTGCAATTTTTTGATAACAGTATCTAGATTTCCTTCACTTCCCTCTTCTTCTTTTTCCTCTCCTTCCTCCTCTTGGACTGATTTCATTGGTAGGATTGGTGCCTCCCGTGGCTTTGGGAAGGTGGAGTCCATGACCTCCATTTCAACTCCTCCTTATGTATTTGGGAACAGTTGTACAAACACTCGGTGGATGAAGCCCTTAAGGGTGACATTGACTTGTGGGTGCAAATCCAAAAAATATGGCTCCAAAATATCTCTATATGTTGGCCTCACACCATACTTATAGGTCACATGTAGGGTGTGAACATCAACTTCCACTTTTTCAGCATCAAAATTTAGATTTTGTGCATCCTTTAATCAATTGATGACATACTTCATGTATCTAACAGTGAACACAAATGGGAGCTTGCACCACTTCCTCATTTCTCCTTCGGCCATTAGTAACTTCAGAAAGTAGAAGTCTTGTGTAACTACAAATTTTACCTGATCATACAAAACTTCTGGAAAATCATGGGGGATGCACCATTAGTTTTGGAAGGCCTCACGTAATCTCTCATACCATTTTTTCATCCACTCTTAGTAGGTGTTTGAGATGGATCAATCATAGGTAAATTGTTTAAACTACACTGTAAGAGATGAGTATGCCAGTGGGTGAACCTATATATTTCTTTCTGGCCCATCTGGGATACCAATTTCCCAAAATATAATTAACAAGAGTATGGATCCCCATGTGATCTTTAATCCCACCTCATTCTAAACTTACACCTCTGTAATTATATTGCTTGCGATAAACTAGGCAAAGTTGTAGTGTGCCCTTTTAGATACCCTGTATGTAATGTACATGAACCTCTTGTTTATATCCATCCACCTCTCAGATGCGTCTAACTTGTAGATAATGAGTTGGGTTGTGACCCTTAATGCTAGGTAAGCTAGGTCAACGATAACTTGAGATCTCCCTCCCTTCTCATAGCCCAATTGCTTCAGCAATTCCTCAATATTTGTAGTGGCACAAAAATAAAGTGTCATGTCCTCACCAGTGTTCTCTAGGCTTGTTACTATTCTAATCAATTGGCATGTGATTCTCATTCTTATTCCCATAAAGTAGAAGAATTCCTCATGTACCTGCAACATCAACCATCTAAAGAGCGAGGTGGGTTTGGCAAAGAAGGGCATTTCCCATAGCTGCAAAACCCCATTTTTCTACAATTCCATCTGTACCGAGTTATCCACCCTAGGGATTCCTTGCTTGTCTAACCCTGGGATCTCCTTGACCAAATCTACCTGCATCAACTTGTCGTAATCAGTTGTTCTGTGATTGAACTCCTTGATCATGCACCTATATAGCTTTGAGCTTCACTTTTCCACTTTAACCACTCCTAGGGGATATTTCATTTATGAGTAAACCTCCATAGGCTCCTCCTTTCCCACCACTAGTTTGTTATTTTGTGCATTCTTAGGTGCCATCTATTTTTCTCTATTCCATTCTCTAAGTGTTTTGATCCTTCCATGTCTACTCGAGTTTTCCAACTTCAATGACTTTACTTTCACACAACCCCCCTATTGGCCTATTTTTTTTCTTTCCCCCTTGTTACACCATAATATTTTGCTATAGTTTACACAACTCCACTGTCTCATGACAAGTATCTCACTTCATTCTCAAACTCTCGTCACACTTCAATCACTCGGGAGCACAAAAAATAAAAATTTTGCGGGAAAGGTAGTTATAATGACTACCCTCACCCCCTATTTATACTTTTTAACACCTTAATAACCATCTGACCACATGTCTTAACTTCACTTTTTAATAAATCACTTTATCCACTTAAGTCAACTTTCACAACTTCACCTCATGCGTTATAGTTATAACTTCTGGCGTATTACCATTACTTCCCTACCATAGACATCCTTTTTATGCCTTACTATACCGAAGTACTTAACCTTTGTTCCATCCACTAAGTAATATCCATGCTTACGCCTACATCTTGTTACACTACGTAATATTTATTTCTTCCCTGCGTGGTCTATACTCAACTCAACTGAATTCTTCTTTAAGACACCTTTACAACAACACAAATTTGAACACCTTTTTCACTGCATAAACCATTCTCTTCCTTTCGCACCAATGATTTTCTAAATGTAGATGCCAATCCACCCCAAACTAAAAGTATTTGTAGTCTTCTACACAAGTAATCGCTTAAAATATATTTAGCTACTGGCATGTCAATGTACACACAACACAAAACAAAAGGAAAATCATAACAATGATGAAAGGAAACATGTATAAAGGAAAGTGCATTAAGGGAAATTGTAAGCTACATGGAAATACTACCTTGTTTACAAAAACACAAGAGACTTATTTATAGTAGGGATTCAACCTACTCCTATTGAAATAACTAGGTAACTACATTCTATCTAGCGCTTGTAACTAGGAAGAACTTGAATCAAGTATGTGTGATATGACATATGGTCCTAGCCAATGCACTTTAAGTTTCCTAGGATAGTGCAGAAACTTAGAATCATATAATAGAACCATATGCCCAACCTCAAACTTCTTGTTCTTAATATGATGATCATGCCATGCCTTCTGTTGTGCTTTCTTTGTCTTCTGACTCCATCTAACAATGGCTCACCTTTCCTCTAACATCATGATTTAATCAATGTGCTCTTGTAATGTATGTTCATCACCCAATCCTCCTGTGCACACAATACGCAGAGAGGGTAACATGAATCCACAAGAATAAATGCCTCCACGCTAAACACTAATTGAAAAGGTGTGGCCTTGTTTAATCATTTATAAGTCACGTGATATGATCATAACACTGCAGATACCTTATCATCCCAGTCCATCCTTCTGACATCACAAATCTTAATTAACATGTGGCTCAGAATCTCATTAAATGCCTTAGTAGTTCCATTAGCCTGAGGGTGATAAGGCATAGTTTTGTGATGGGCCACCATGAACTCTTCCAACAAGATTCTAATTGTCTCATTCAAGAAATTAATACCCCTATCACTTGTTAAACTCAACAGGCATCATACCTATTGATTATATTCTCCCATAAGAACCTAGTTGATGTGTAATCCTTCGTAAGCATTGCTTCCAACCAACATGTAAGATAATCTGTATAAGTGATAATATAGTGTGAGATTGTCTTGTTTGTGGCTAGGGAAATAGGGCCCATAAATTCAATTTCCCATTTTTCAAATGGCTCTTCACTAACAATAGATCTTAATGGCATTTCACCACTTTGCCTTGGCTTACCAAGGTGTTGGAAATGGTCACAGGCCTTATAATACTCTATATAATCATTATAAATTGTCTCCCACAAAAGGCCTACCAATAGGATCTTGTGTGCAATCATATTCCCTGCATAGTGTCCTCCTGCAATGCCACTATGAGCTTCTTCCATGATTGCAGTACACTCATGCTCCAACACACACTGGTGCATAAACCTCATCTCATCCTAGTTTGTATAGGTCTCTACTAATTATCATATAGAGCTTGACGCATATAGCCAACTACTTTTTCTCCCAGTCCTTCATTCCTTTAGGTGCCACACGCTTTCATAAGAAAACAACAATATCCTCCAAATCAGAGGACGCACACTGTAATCTGAACAATTGTGTACCTGGAATTATGTTCTCAATGCTTTTTGCATCCTTTCCTGAGTTAATCCTCGATAGATGGTCATGTCCTAAATTTATTTTTCCTGGGTTTACAGTGACTAAAAATTTGAACTCTTAAAACAACAAGATCCACCAGCATATGCATCCTTACAAGATAGGTTTTCTCCCTAAGTACTTGAGCGTCATATGATTAGTGTAAAAGATAAACAAAGTAGCCGATAATTATTTCTTGAACTTTCACATTGCATAAATCATAGATAACACTTTAGGCTCCATTGTTTTGAAATTCTTCTTGGCTGGGGTTAATTTTCTACTCACAAAACACAAAGGGTGAGCAACAATCCCCTCTCGAGGTTGTTCCAACACTGCTCCAATTGCCATACCTGATGCATCCACATGCACATGAAAGGGCTTATCCCAAGAGGGAAAACAAAAAATGGGTGCAACAATGAGTCGATCCTTTAGCACATCAAAGGCCATATTTTGCGCCTCTCCCCTATGAAATTTACTCTTATTTTTTAATAGCTCTTCTAATGGCGTGGTAATCTTGGCATAACCTTCAATAATTTTTTTATAGTAACCCATATGCCCTAAGAATATGCGCACTGCACTTTGACTGGTAGGCTCCTCCAACCCTAAAATAACATAAAATTTGGTAGGGTCTACCAATAAGCCTTCCTTGCATATAATGTGACCCAATAATGTGCCAAATGGATTAATAAAGACACATTTCTTAATGTTTAAAGAGATACTTAAATGTTTTCACCTCTCAAACATCAATCTTAAATTGTCACAATGATCCCTTACTAATCCATACACTCTCTTGTCATCTAGGTAAACTTGCATAAATTTATGGATGAATTCTTGAAATGCCTCCACCATTATATGTGAAAATACAAGTGCATTATTAATCCCAAAGGTCATAACCGTATAAGAAAAAATTACCCACTCAATCATGAAATTAGTATTCTCCTAGTGTTTCTTTGAGATTCTTACTTGGTGATAACTTGCGAATTCATCTGTAAAAGAATAGATCTCTCATCCCGTGACACCTTCCAAAATATCCTCAGTAAACAGGGTTAGAAAAGGATCTATCACACATGAAGCATTTAAATATTTGTAATCAACACAAATCCTTATCCTCCCATCCTTCTTGATACTAATCACCATTGGGCTCACCCACTCAGATTCTTCAATTTCCTCAATGATACTATATTTTATCATCTTATCAATTTCCTCCTTAACTTTTACACTCAAATTTGGGTTCATCATGTATGGCCTCTTTTTGACGGGGTGCAAAACTTATTTTAAATTAATCCACATTTACCCTAATGAGTGATGAACTCCCTTAAATTCATGGTACCCACATGAGAACAAGTCTTTGAAGTCATGCAATAGCTCAACTATTTTTCAAACTTCCTAGTATGTCTAGTAATCTCCAATGAAAAATTCCTTCGGCTATGTCTCTATACCAATGTTATAATTTTTTTTAAGGGCTCATGGTAAGCATGTGTCTTCTCATCTACTTTGTCCAATAATTTTTGCGTAACTTATGTATGGTTAAAATTCAAGTTTTATACCTCCTCATCGTCTATCATGTATTCTAACTTTCCTTTTTCCTTCTCGAGGAAGGTGCACTAAAATTGTATCTCCTCTGTCACTCCTTCTTCTAGTTATTTTTATACGAAGTGTGCCCCTAACTCAAGTTCCCCTTAAAAATGTAGGATTCAGTCCTTAGCCATGGAACTATCCCCCAAGGTAATGCATTTGACTACCTACAACGCCTCATTCACTGATGGCTTAGGAGATTGATACTCATAATTCCAGATAATATCCATCGTTAACTTTTTCCAATTACCTATCTGAAAACACATATTTGAATGGATATACCATGCACGTTCACAACCCTACAAGGTGGAATAGAACATATGCACCCATAGTGAGGGTGGTAAGGCTTCTGTGCCTACCATCCATGTTCTCTCACATTCTTAGATGTGGAATGAGGTAGATTCCTTCCCATGACAGTCGCATATTTTAGATGGTGTATTGTTAAAGAGAAACCTAACACAGAGTGTGATTCTCACTTTATTCCACTCTAGAAGGTTGTCTAGATGGGTCAGACACCAATTGTTGATGTCCTACACAAGGTATAAGTAATCATATTCCTCCTTTCTATTTGACATGTCCATTATGCCTCCATCACACGTAGCAAGATGTCAGGGTTACCTTCTCCAGTGTAACTGGGTAACTACCTTCCTCCAAGGTTCCTAACTAAGCATGCCCTAGTGATGTCAGTCACAGTTCCCTTTAATTGTCTTCTAACTAACTCATAGGTTCCGTGTGCCAAATTGCCACATGTAACACTATTTGTATCACTCATGGAATAAGCATCTTCCCATTGAATGAATCCTCCTGATGGATGGAAAACCATGGGGTCTCTAATGGTGTGTACATAGATTTTATCCAGGTCCTCTTCTCCCAAAGGTTCTATATAGGGTGCAAACTTCCCATCTGTCAGTGTAATAACAACGCGCTCCTCTTTGTTCTCAAAACTTATGTACCCTTTTCTAAAGTGCAAGTCAACATTATTATTATATTACTAGGGGCATCCAAATAAGGCTAGAAATTTATCTACGTTAGCAAGTGCTAAGACTTAAAAATCTCTAGTAAACTTTTTCCCTTGGATGATTATGGATGCATCCTTCAAAACTCCATTGGACATAGCCTTTGTATTATTTGCTGTATACAACACATTTGAAGATGGTTGTAATGGAGGCATACACATCTTATTCCATCCATATAAAGTGAGAACATTGACCTCTACACATGTGTTGATCAGAATGTTGCTCAAGAGCCATCCATCCAAAACTGCATTCAATGTGATTTCTTTTTCATAATCAAAATTGTGAGGGGGAGGATTAGCATGCAAGACCTGCCTCTCATGCTCACCTCCAACATGCGATACTTTTTCTCTTATCCACTCTCCTAATAGAGGGATTATATTCTCCTAGCGCAACATCATATACACTTACCTGAACTCATCCATGTCCTTCTAAGGGACCTCATCACTTTTCTTCTGCTCTAAATTCTATGATTATTCCTTCAAACATTGAATCTCCCCCTGAAGGTTTATAATCACCTCCATGGTCTCTTGGTAGACCTCCTTCAGATGAGTCAGATTGGGATATTTCCCATGTAACACCTCTTCTCTAGTGATGAAAGGCCTTTGCTTCAGTATCTCCCTCATGCGTGCAGTCTCATCTCACGTAGTCATCAGGACAACTTCTAGCTCAGGGTTATGTGCTACCCTAGGCATCCAATGTGGATCATCTCATTTCACGCTCACCATCCCCACACATTTTTCCTTCCTCTGGTTTTGGCTCATGTGCTCATAAAACTCAGGGCACTCCTCAAACTTATGCTTCTTTCTACACCATAAGCACTATAGAAAATCTAGATACTCGTGCTTGTAGTGTTCAGTAGATCCAAAATTGTAACAAGTTCCATAGGGAAATTCACTCCTACCTCCTTGACCACCATGACCTCTGAATCCTCCATGAAAACCTCTTTCTTGACCACCTCCATCTCCATGCCCTTCATACTGATGACCTTTGTTCTTAGAACTACTTCCAATTTTGATCTGGCACACACCAATATCAATGGCATCATGGATTTGGTCTATTAATCAACAGTCCTCTGTATCGTGAGTCGTCGATGAGAAAATATTATAATAAGAAGACACATTCTTATAGAGCACACGCAATAAAAATGGGCATCTACTTGGATCGTGATCTGCGTGACATATTTCACGATCCAATGACATGTTGCTCACTAAATTTTATGGGAAAATGTCCTTTGTGTGTCCTACATCACAATCTGTGCACCATAGTCCACTGCAAGTCTCATGAGCTGAGCTCACATATATTTTTTCTAGTTATTTTTCCATGGTAGTATTTTTTCTTATAAGAATGGGATTACTCTAGTGTCAACACTTCTAATGGCTTCAGTGTGCAAAGCATCCTCCAAAGCCTTGTACTGGTATTTGAAAGTCTTATGGGAGAGTGCACACCTAAAGGTTGTCATCAATCCTCAAATGAACCATTGAATATGTTGAGAGGGATGGATATCATAAGACAAATTTGGAAGAAGAGTCTTAAAGTGCATGTCATACTCCTACACACTTTCTGCCATTCCTTGCTGGATCTCCTTCAGAGAGCTGATGCTCTACTGCTTAAACTCAGGAATTTGGATCTCCACCGAAAAGGCAACACACAATGTAGTATAATCCACCACCATCTGATGTGGGTCATACTTCTGGTACCAGCTATGCATGTGCCCCTACAATGTAGTTTCAAACTGGTTTTCTTTCTACTCTGGGGCAGTGATACCCTTAGCACACCATACAAATTCATATTTGTGTACATTCTTCACCGCATCTTCAACACCCTTGTAATCAAGAAAGTGAAGAGACATCTCATAAAACACCTGTTGAGGTGGTTGAGGTCTTGATCTACTAGATCTAGAACCTTGATATCCTTGTGTGTTGCCTCCACCACCAGATTCACTAGCTCTTATTCCTCTTGATCTACCAGATCCTCCTCCTATTGTAGGTAAGAGGCCCGACACAATTTCTCTCTACATACCCACTGTCACATTAAACTACATGCCAACATTCTGTGACATTGAACAACTTCCAAAATTGATACCCAAACTCTTTATACCCACACCTTTCCCAAATGATTTTCCAGATAGGATTTCTCCAAACACAGGAAATGTCTATGTTGTTATAGATGAACTAAATGAAAAATTATATCTACCAGGTGTTTCTCGATTACCAATACCAACACCAACTGTGTTAATAACACCTATCTCAAGAATTGGAAAACTAAGCACTAGGGTTTGGTCACCAAGTGAACTAAGATGCAAACCTATGTCTCTCCTCCTTTCTCCATATGATGAGTTCTCACCAGAAGTTGAGGGGATTTCTCTCCCACACTTTCCAAGATGGGGTAATATAGACTACTCAAGTCCTATGTTCTCTATGCAAATCTTAAATCCTTCCCGCAATGTCTGCCCATAATTCAATCACTTTTATAACTTCATGTTGTCTTGCCAACTCCCTTTCCATCCCTTTATTATACTTGAGTCACCTCTCCTCTCTCTTTATTTCCTTCATAGGATCTGTCATCTTTCACCACACCATCTTCCACACGTTGTGCCTAGTGGAAAGTTATCCAGCCATAGGAAGTGATGATTAGGATCTTAATGGCTAATAGTATAACATGTAAGAATGATCCTCTTGACTCCCTCAAAAACTCAAAATCAAAAATCTATGGGAAAGAATACATAGAAACCATGTATTCCAAGGTATAGCTAGTCAACACTCCACTCCACCACTTATCAATGACATGAGTCTAGGTCAGATCAACATCATGTAGCCTCTGATACTCTTCTTGTGTCCAAACAAGAGGTCTATAATACCAAATATTCCTTGATGCATATGTTGAAAATCATTCATACAACTCTAATTGGAAACAAAAAAATAATGTTTCATAGAGTTCATGATACATGTGCTCCTATACCCATCTACATGCATCAAACTCACCCTCTGTGCTTTGAAGCCAAGTATCGATGTTGTCCAAGGTCAAGCATTCTGTCATCACAACCATTCTCGCAATAGCTTCAAAAGAGGTTCCAGCAATGGAACCAAAATGTAGTCACCTCTTACCCTCTAGTATCTCCTTAAACCCTAGGTGTGTTGGCCTATCACCCAGCCTTGACTAGGTGCTCACCTGAGGTATGCGTAGGTGTCGAGCCTTTCTTGTATGTGAGTCTTGTAAGAATTCTTATCATTAATGGAATAATGTTTACATAGACAAAAGATACATGCATCTGTCCCAAAAATCAGGATAAAGAACTAGACCCAAGCATAGATGCACCAAAACATAGAAGTAAACATCATAACATCATACATGAATCATATATGAAATTATAACAATATAAATGATGTATAAGTCTGAACCCATAAACATAGATGTAAAAAACTATCCATTATCTATTGATTCATAACTATTTATAGTAGCTGAATACATCAAGTGACTCATAACTGGACCAAATACATTCATAGGATCTCAATACTTCTCTACAATGGCTCCATTACAGGAGTTACAATAGTGTCTAGAACATATCTCATCCAGTTTCCTCTACTCTCTAGTACACATGAATCACACATTCATTCATACTAAGCATTCTCTATCAAACCCTTACTTCCATTCTCTCCACTCTCACTCTCTTTCTTTGTCGCCTCTCCTCTTCTCATCCATGAAAATCAATACATATCATGAGGGTTGTTGGGAATATTCTCCTCACTGCCTACTCATCATTCAGGTGGGAATTACATGCCAAGTTTCATTATTCCTTACCATACTCGAGTATCCTTAGCATATAAATGCCAAATAATCTATAACTAACTCCACTTTACAGCCCTTGATCCTATCATGATCACCATATCTATGAATATTCCTTCCTTGGCATACAAGCTTCCATGCCTCAACTTTATCCATTACTAAGCTTGGTCTCATCTCCACGTGTCCCTTACTATGACTTCGACCATGGTTCAAAATATGTATAATCCTTGGTTCTGTTCTAACTGGGTGTGAACCTCCATGATTATCTCAAAGTTACTTCCATGTGCGCCTTAAGTGCATACTCCTTATGAGGGCTTGACATGTGTAAACCAATAAAGTAGTGTTCTACAAACAAAAATGAAATGATATCACCTATATTGTACTAATATGGATTTCCCCAGGAGCCGTTTTGAGTCTGGTACTAGGTCAAAACATCTATATTGCATGTAATGGATCTATATAGTCTACAATCACAACTTAAAAAGCAAGTGAACATGCATGTGTGTAGGGTAAAAGTAATGACATACAAGATATCTATATACCATGTGTAATAAAGTGAGTATGTAAAAGTAAATGCAAGAAAGAGTAAATACAACCATAAAATATAGTATGTTGTGGATGGGTGGAATGGAATGCAGAGTGGATGATAGGAGTTGTGTGCCCCTCAAGTGAATGGAAGTGTATGCATTGCGGTTCATTTGTTTATGCCCCCTCAACAATTAAGAATGAACCATAAATGATAGTGCATCATCAGGAAATGGTCAAACTTATGTAGTGATGAGTAGGTAGTGAGTACCTGTGGCATAGAGATGAAGTGTGCATGACGATGTAGCCTAAGCGTATATCATGACAAGATGATAAAAGGAGTGATGATTTAGCCTAAAGTGTTTATCACTACATGATGCAAGTGGAAGTGATGATGTAGCCTATGACGTATATCACTAACCTAGGAATGTTGCATGAAGAAAAAGATTGAATGGTTGAGTGTGGGAAAGTGATGTGGTCCATTTGTGATGTATACCCTCAACAACCCAATATGGACCGTGTGACTATAGTGTGTACTTGGGTAATGACGATGTTTAGGGTGTAGATGATGAAGCCCATTCTAGGATTTTAATATATGATATTTTGCATATGGGAGATGTGTTGATGTTGGGGGGGAGTGTGAGTACCATGCCCCCAAGTGTGTGTGACTAAAGGATGTAACCAATGAAAGTGAAATACGGATGTCCTCCATCTAATGTTTTTGGTGCTGAAAGCATATGACCATGCGCTAGTAATGGTGGTATAGTAGATAGATGTTGTGTAGGTGATTAGATTCTACATGCATGTGATGGATGAGTATATGATGTATATCATTATGTAGAAAAATATGTATGGCATGGAGAGCTATGTGTAGAAGAACTCGATGGTGATGGACATCTATGTGGAATAAAATGAGGTAGTTATTTGTGCCTAGATGCAGTAAATTTCCTAGGAATGGGCCTATATTGTTTTGTTGGACTAGCAGGATGATGAGACCCTATTGGTTATATGTGAGTAGGTGAACTAGAAGCATATGGTGTTTTAGGTTTTATGAGCCAAGGCATACTAGGCGAAGCAGGGGATGCATTGACAAATGTGGGAGGAGAACACAACCATGGGGTAGATGGATGTAAACCATCAATAGAAATGACTTGATTCTTTTGAATGCATTTGAGATGTAAATGATTCATGGAGATGATAGATTTATACCTATGGACCAAATTGAGACCTAAGACCATGTCACACCCATTGAATGCTTGTCTGCCATAGAAATGTACAAGCATAGTGAGACGACTAATGGTGATGTGCTGTTTTACAACACCATATGAACTATTCATCGGATATGAAATTTGTGATATTGGATATCCAATAGCGATGAGAATTGGAATAGAACATGCACTAATGGGCCAGGATAGATTAAACTTAGTATTATTGATGGAGACAAATCTAATAGAAGAAATAATATGTAAATGATTCGAAGAGAATGTGACATTATAATCACAATCCGAGAAAATATAACTGGTGGAGAAATTCCAGTGTTAGCAACAATGAAATCAAAATCCCATGATGCAGGAAGAGGCACTGCGTGATATACATAATTATTTGAGGATTTAGTTTTTTTGTGTTGTGATTTAGTAGAGGACTGTTAAAGATTTTGATCTTATGATTTTCATTGATAGGTGCAGAAAATATAGGTTATGGAAGCTCAATTTTACCATTATCGATTAGGTCCTGAATAAGAATATGAAGCTATAAACAATGCTCTATGGAATGCCCTATGCACTATTCATATTTGTAATGAAAATTATCATCGTAATTATGCCCCTTTTTTTGAGATGGGTCTAATTTGAGTAGATGAGGAAGTGTGATGAGGTTACTATGGACAAGTTGTGGCAGTTCAATATATTGAGGACAGTGAACTTTGTTAATGTGCACCGAGGTAGTTATGAATGAAGCTCTTTAGTGGTGGATACCACATTAACTATAGTTTTTGTGTCAGTTGATTTTTTAATTGAAGTTTTGAATGGTGAATTTCCTGGAAAATGTGTAGAGGATGATACATATTCTTGGAATTTGAGATTTCCAATGGATAAAATCTTGGTTTCATGAAGCTTAATAATATGACATATTTGGTCGAATGTGGGAGATGTCTTGAAGATAACACTTTCCTTAAGATGTGGTAATAAACTTTGAATGAATAAATCTTGAAGCTTAGAGTCCATAAGAACATTTGACATCTTAGTTAGGTTGTTTTTGTATCGTAAGACATAGTCCACTAAGTGTTCATTATATCCTTGCTTAAGTTGTGCGAGTTGAGCATAAGAGATCTTAGAGCTGATATTGATAGAGAAGTGAGTGAGAAAAGCATTGGTCAGATGTGTGAAAGATGTTACCAAGTGGATATGTAGGTCATAGAACCAACGTATTACATACTCTTGGAGACTGCGAGCAAAAATCTTTTCTAGGAGTGTGTGATCATCCAAATAATCAAGACATGCTATGTGAAAAGCTAAAATTTTATCTTGTGGGTCACTATGGCCTTTGAAGATGGGAAATTTAGGAGAGATGAAGTTTGGAGGTAGTAGATATACATAAATCGTAGGTGTAAAAGGAGGATGCAGAAGTGAAGCAGAGTTAAGGTATAGAGATACACGAGAAGTGGTGAGCTGTAGCTGGTGAATTTTTGTTTACAAGTCATAATATGAAAAAGTTAAATTAGGAGTATTCTAAGGGGCACCAGGTTGTACATTGAAATTATTATGTGGAGTGATAGGATTGGCAGTGGCATGAATAGATATTGGAGTGAGTGGATAAGTGGAGACCATGGGAGTTGAAGAATTAACAATAGGTGGACTTGTGGAAGCATCATGCATATTTTTACCAGTGACTAAAGCATGTTGAATATGCAGAAAATGGGTGGGATTATTACGCAAAGGTTTTCGAAAATCAGTAAGTGTGTTCAATTGGTATTGATCAACATTATTATCCTTATCATATGAATTCTTACTATCAGACACTTCTATTTCATGACGAGGAACATTGTGAGAGGTATCTAATGGATTTTTAGTTGTATCCATGGATGTGGGGATATCAGCATTTATTTAGAAATTCTATGGACATATGAAGAAAGCTCACAATATTGAAAATACCCAAAATGACCACTACAGGTGATGGAAATAAGAAAAAAAAATCCAAAGAATAGGTGGATTCGAAGATCGAGTTTACCAAAATGATTAACTAAAATGTGAATAGTCAGTGTAATCTAGATTGTTATAGAAGCATTAAATGATTGAATAAATGAAATAATAAAGTACTAAAACAATATCAAAGAAAACTAAGTAAATAAAATGTATAAACCCTAATGTGCAAAGAGGGTTGGAAGAGCCTCAGATGATTCAAATATTTCATAGGACTGTGTCGCAGTGGAGATCAGATGACTAGGAGAAGGAAACTATCACACATGAGCCTGAGGAAATGTGGATTTGGAGGATTTCACTAGACTTGTGCACTTAGGGAAGGATAGGGGCACCTATGGACACCCTGGTCTACACAGATGGTCAGAAACCTAAATTTTTAGGGTCGTAAGATTCCCACACTCATTTTCTTCTTATTGAGTGTATGTCGATGCACTCTACCAGATGTCATTGTAAACATGCAATGGAAGAATCTCCTGCAAAACCTTGAGCAAAGCATCAAAACCCTAAAAAATGAAATATGCATATGAAGGGGTCAGACTGTCCTCTGAGGCCACAATGGTGGACTTAATAACTGGGCATTGCACTAAATATTAGACCCAATGTAGTTTTAGGTGTGTGTGGAAATTATTCCCTAGGTTGCTCTTGTTCCAGTGACACTTTATGAGCAGCGAGAAATAACTAGATGTAGAATGTAAATAATGTGTGCATGGAATAGAATAGACTCCCCTCCTATGAAGTGTGATGTAGATGAACCATCCTTTTTCCCTTGTGATGGAGCTAAATGGATGTAAATTTATTTATATATTCCTTGATGGATGCAACCTTAGGTGGTGATAGTAGATGTTTAGTGCTTTGTCCCTTATTATGATCACATAAATTTATATTTATATGCTTCCCTCACTTGTATTTCGTAATCAACCCTGAAAAGGTAGACTACCAAAAATATAAAATGCTCAAATGGCTAGAAAGGACCCAAAAAGTGAGAGTAAATTGTAAAAATGACAGGGGCACCTAGAGAGGACGAGGGTGCCTGGTGTTGGTGTCCTAGTTGGGAGCTTTAGCCTAGAAAAGGTAAAATTATAGTATGAAAAGACATACTAGACCAATAAAGGTGCAAGACTGAAAGTAAAAAAAAAAATCAACAAAAGATGGTTAAAGACATGTGTTAATGATTACTTTTCATACTTAAGAACCATGTAAATAGTAACATGTAATTGAGACTATATAATTAACCAAATTGCTTGATTTTATGTCTACATAAATCATATTGACATTAAAATTCCCATGCCTTTTGGTCGTATCACTATTTTCAATGATTCATTTTTCAGATATGCTTAAAATATCACTCGTTGGTATGTACATGATATTCCACAACCACCTTTTACTAATGAAGAATATGTTATGGGCATGTATGACTTACGCCACACTGGATCTTTATATGATCAATCCCACATTATTTCCTATCAAGTCTCTAATCTAGGTCTAATCGGATATGACCTTGACACTAACAACATCCTATATGAGTTTACTTAATCATTATCCACATCACACACTTGGGGAAAATCACGTTTACTTTCCCCCTGATATTCCTGCTAGTTGTCTCTGGTATCTATTGTCACACTTCATGAGCCATGCTTCAAGTCTAACCTTTCTAATAACATTCAAACCCTTTGATACACACACTGTATCATCATTACCCTATGACACACTCTAGTTCCACAATTCATACTCGACTACTAAGGGTCTAATTCTGAAATGAACCTCACATCCTTCACTCTTCCTGTTCTATGCTTCATGATACATCTTTCTAGCATCTATTCTCACACAAATCATTTCCTGATGACCCTCTTATTCTATGGTTCATTCTTGAATATTGAGGGGGATTAACCTAATTTCATACACATCCATTGGGGGATACGCTGCTCCTATAATCTTCACAGTTTGCATACCATTCCATCATACTCATACATTACACTTGCATATCTTGGTTACATTTACTCTTGCTAGCTTGTTCTATTTACATGTTTCACTTTGTTTTGCATTCTAGATAGATTATTAGTATGTCATCATATTTGTATATATACACACACATGTTCACTTGGTATTTTACAGTGAATGTAGATCTCTTACAATTTTTTACAAGCTATAACAATGCTTAGAACTATACCTTTTACCACTCCTGTTGAGGCTCCTGGGGGCATCTACTTTCCCTATTATCACATACTACATAGGTTCTATTGATACATTTTTCACTACATCTAATTATAGTTACTTTATCTTTCTCTGATCTATACATGCTCATGACATACTATTTATCATTCTAACATGCTAACGGGTTCTTCATGTGTAGAATTTTCCTTGCAGGACTATTGTATGCTATTGTTTGCGAGTTATGCTCTATGTCTTACTTGATCATTTTTTTCTTTCTTACGAATGCTTCGACCTTGATTCTCTTGTGAAATTTTGAGCAATGTCCCATGTTTGAAACCTTCTTGTCACATTCCATATGTTCTGCATACTTTCTTGTTACAATGTCATATATTACATACTTGCTACTTTTTATACTAACACATGTTACTAGCCACTCTGTTTGCATTTTGCTTGGTTTCTACCTTACACATCCCCTCCCTCTTACACATATACATTTCATCTCAACATCATGTCCTCTCCTTTAGGCCGCATTCTCCTATCATCATCACATGCACCCCAAATGATGGGGTATACATTGGGTGAACAAATCACCCTTATAATAGTTTAGAGCTACAGTATAACACAACACAATATAGAATCAACACATGCACACAGTCACAGAATGGCCCTGTATCTAACTTGGATCTAATACACAAATGGACACCAGTTCCCAGACTCAGACACTAGTGCTTGGGAGCTTGTGTCCTCCCTAGGCACTAATGTCCTGGGGGAGTTTGTAATCATTCTATTATATCAGAATAGTCTACAACACTTCATAGATCATTTCTATAGTTATAGGAACATACCTCTAATTAAAAAATGCATTCTATCTCCTTCAATCCAAACAACCAATACAATTAGAATAAAACAAAACAAATTCGAGACAACGGGAACAAATTGAGATGTACCATCTATAGTGGTTCTCATGAGGGTAGAGTCATGGAAGGAGAGTAACACTATACCATTCTCCCCAACACTCACTCTTAGCTTGAGATGGACAAAAAAACTTTATTTTAGTGTGAGATGGCCTAAAAAACTCGCTCTTGGCGTGAGATCTCCCAAAAAAGTATTATTGGCATGAGATCACCCAAAAAACTCACTCTTCACAGTATTTTAGGATACTTTTCTATCCTTTTACACTCTTTTACATCAGGTCCTTCCTTAATACGCAACAAGAAGAAGCCTACAACATAAAATACAAGAACAACAACATGTACAAGCAAAGCTTATGTTTCACCCCTAGGTTCACTTTCCTTTCCTAGTCTCCATGCTTCACTTGTCCACTCGACACACTTTTTGCCACACACTCTACAGGATCAAAAGGTATGCATCTCTTATCTACTTTATGTTATCAGGTATTCGCTCATCAACATAAAGTGGGGGAAAATATAGACACAAAATTACAAACTTGGGTACATTTTATAGGTCTTAAAAGTATGCTAGAATTTATATGATTCCTAAGAAAGAAAACTAGTCGTTGACAATTATCTTTGGCCTCTTTTTTATTTTTTTATTTTCTCTTTTATCTTACACACCTTACAACCCATTTTTTACTTAATTGATTTATCTTTTATGGCTCTAAACACCATTACCCAACTAGGACAATAGCTCACAGGCGCTCATGTCCCTCATGAGCGCCCCTAATCCTTTTTTACTTTGCTCACTATTTTCGGTCTCTTTTATCTTTTGGGAATCATTTTCACTAATGGGTTAGCCTTTTAGTTGTCAATTACAAAATTAAAACAAGGGAATCATATAAATAAATAGTTATGTTTTCAAAATAAAGGACCAAGCACTAAGAATTACTATTACCACCTAAGATTGTATTCAAAAGACACTTAAAGAAATCCAGGGCATTCATATAGTATCCATTCAAGGGATAATGGACTACATATTTTGCATAAATCACATAGGAAGGATAAATTTATTCTATTCCATCCATAAATTTACATATTAGAGAAAATCTAGCCCGTTATTTAGTGCTTCTTACATAAGGGCTTCCAAGGGCATCATTTCTACACACACACACAAGAACTACATGGAGTCTGAGATGCAGTGCAACACTTGGTCGTAAGTTCACTCTTGGGGTGACCATCGGGGTTAACCTGACTCCCCATTACAAATTTTCCTTTTTAGGTTTGATGTGGTTTGTGGGATTGTGCATGTGAAGTTATATTTTGGTATGCTACAAGTACCTTCGACAATTCAAGAGTGACTATCAGGAAATCAATAGGGAACAACTACGACACCCCTACGACATAACAAATACCAGATCCTGAGATTTTTCATAGTCATGGGTGACCAGATCTAGTCATCAACACCCATGTACCCATGTCCTGCCATTGGTGCCCCTATCTGGTAATATCTACTAGTTCTAGGATTTAGGAGATCAATTATGATGTTGGTTGCATCCTTTCCAACACTTTACCTCACCCAAACCATTTCTTGATCACATGTATATCAGCTAAGTCATTTTGTCTCCTTCCTTTGCTTCAGGTTTTATACTTTACATCCTTATTTTTTTGTGTCATATTATATGTTAGCAATTGAATATTATTTATTATAGTAGTTACTCTGTAATAGGGTTTACTAATAATTATATTTATATTAAAACAAGGCCCACCTCGACTATCAAAGATCAGAGGCTGTAAACACTCTTTTTACTTAGGAACAATTTGCCACTTATCACACTTACATTTTTTCACTTGCCACGTTCTCACCATTCCACATCAGTGTTGCGCAACCTATCCTTTATTTTTTCAAGTTGGAGATAAAATTCAATGGACTATATCTCATGCATACGATATTCATTTTACTCTATTCAAAAGGCGTAAGAAATCTCTAAAAAATATCTTCTGCATGTAATTGGGTTGGGAAGTTTAGGGAACAACTAACCCATGAATATCCTCCAAATCACCATGTGTATCCAACCAACTACATGTATGCCTCTACCACATTAGTCCCCATTAAATTGTCCACGTGCCCTATGTATAATTCCACATTTTACATACATATATACTAGGGCATAGATAATTACATTTAACAAAAATATGCCTTCCAAATTACTTCAATAGATGCCAATTTTCTATTTAAAGCTCCCATTTGGTGTGGGTGAGAGAATGTTGGCATGAGGCTAAAAAGGGGTTGAATGTAATCGTTTCTTTTTTCAAACAAGTGAGCTTGTCCTCAAGGTTTATTTGTGCAAATTCTCACCCACCTCACCAACATTTCCACTAAAAGAAAATCGCAAGCCATGATGTAAATCATTTGTCTCACACAAAACTCAAGGGAGGAAAGGATCTTGTAGATGTGCCATAATTTTAAAATTTGTTAATATTATTCCAAACTCATGCTCCTTATAGGATTCTATGGTGACCGCAATATTGACCATCGATGGTAAAGTCATCCAAGAGCAACCTTTGCCACTCTTTGCCGAAAAATAGGCACAAACTCATAATTCACTAAACATTATCCAAGAACATGAAGGTTTTTCCTTGCTTCTAAAGATGACTGCCCAAACTTGCATGCCTCCTTGAAATTTCTAATTGAAAATAGATGAAACCCTAAATCTATTATTTTATTTTATTTTTCTCTTTTTTTATTTATTTTGTAAAACCACCCAGAATCTTTAAGTTAAACATTATATCATGCAGGTTTATAATATTTTATTATCAGTATTACTAGTACAATAAATATATGTATATTATAATAAATGTGATCACATTTCATAAAAATTTTAAACATAATTCCACACCAAAAATCCCAATTGAATACTTAAGGAGGCACTTACACATTCACATTTTTCACCTCACATAAGCGAGAGTTAAGTTTGTTGGTATAATCATGTCATTTCTCCAACAAGACTCGGACCATAAGTCAATTAACTAGTAAGTGTAAGAGTACCCACCTCTCTCAATGGAGATTCAAACTCAGGTCAAAACCCAATAAAATAAAATACACACGAAGGCACTAAATTGAGGTTCTCAAAAAGGTTCTTATAACGCTGACTCTTATGATCGACCTAAACGACATAACTCAAATCAAAGTGCTAACCATTACGCACACTCAAAACTAATATTGACGGCTTTACATATACCTATCAATCAAACGTTGACGATTTAAATTGTTTTTATTAAACGAAAATCAAATACCTTCACTCAAATGAGCTCCACACTCCACCGTAAGGTAAAGATATTATGAGTTTTCAATTGAATCTCTCAATAAGAGACATGTTTCTCACATATTCAAAGGGGGATCGTTAAAACTACCACACTCACCACCTTTATGACCTACTATCACCCTCTGACTACCAACAAGAGGCATCACATTGTAATGCAATGACACAAGCTCATGATAACTCATTGAGCCAACGAAGACCTAATATTGACATGAAAAATAGTCCACAACTAAGATGTCATTACGTTGAATCATTTACAATGAACAAAGATACACATATTTAATCCTCATAATAAATAAAATTTTGTCAAAAATCCTATTTCATATATATAGACATCCCACAAACCTCATAAGACATTGGACACTTGAATGAATCCTAGGATTAGGTACCATAGGAGACATGGTGGGTAGGGCCGAATTAAGGTTTTGAAGCACCCTAAGTAGTATTCAGAGAGGACGCCCCACGCCCCCATGAGTTTTCTTCACAAACAAAGTTTAGGTAGTGGTCCAGCGGAAAAGGGACCAGGTTTGAGAATATTGGCATACTACAGTATCAATTTAAACAAACAACGTTACAAGCTTACAACCAAAGGAGTCAAGAATAGCCTATAGTCTACTAGGATAATTTTAATTTGTGCATATAAACAAAAATATGTATCAAATAATGATTCATGAATCATACCTATTATGTTGTTCAGGTTTTGTTCAAGCTCTTTGAAGCCTGAATTCCTTGGTGTTGTAACAATTTTTAAATTTTTCTTCATTTATGGGTTGGTGATTCGGTGAATGAATTGTAAATTGTAATTTGAATTTTGTGCAGCCTGGAAAGTGGCAACTGGTAAAGCCACAAAGAAAAGTAAAGAAAACTATTTTAACACAAGTATCCAAGCAATGACTAAGTACTAGTATTATTATGCATAGATAGTTATGACAACAAAATGGAAGCATCTCATCTACTTGAGAAAGAAATTACATGAAAAGAAAAGAAGAAAGATGCATTTTAAGGTAGCAAATGACCTTCGTTGGCAAACTTAAACTTGGCAGCCTGCATAGCCACTACCTTGTTGGAAAGAAGAGCCACATTAAACTAATTTCTCACCTGGTGAGGTGAATACAAGAAAGTGGGATTAATAATAGAATTGAGCAGCGGTGTTCTTCCTTCCCTCAAAAGTGACCCATATCCATCTCTGTGCTTATTGGTCAATTCCTGTTGTAGCGTCAACCCTAACGGTAAATTTACATAACCACTTCCAAATAGGTCTGATATGGAGCTGAAAATTCATAGTAACTCTGGTAATGAAGATGGATGCGATCCTTGAAAGCTACATTTACATTTAAACTTTGTCAACCAAGTATTTACTTAAACACTGAGTGATTGAATGGAATCTCAAAAATGGATAGAGATAGTTAACATATACTTAATTACAACTGCTCAACGTGAATATAAAAAGCTTTGTGGTTGTTCAGTGTTTAACTAAGTCTTTATATATATATATATATATTCACTTCTTCGCACCAGTTGGTGGTTCAAACTGGTAAATCCAACTTGAGGTTCAGATGCTAAAATTTGAATTTAAAAAACAAATTTAAGTGCCTCTCTCTATTTAGCGCCCTAGGAAACTGCCTAAGTTTCCTAGGGAATGAAACACCTATGTCCATGTCTTACATAGCTTGGCCATACCTTTTTAATGTATCACCTCTCCATTAAAAAATCAACCCGATTTATATGGACAACTCGACCTTCACACACATAACTCGATGTATAATGTAAATAACTAGGTTTTGAGCTTGATGGGATCAATCTAGAACTGAGATCTACTACCTTGAAAGATGTAATTTCTTGGATTCTTTGGCCATACCAAGGCTGAGTGAAATGTATGAAGGTGTCCTAGAGATATGCATCAAATTTTTTCACTGTGTTGCTAGTGGGCCCTGATCATCTCCTTCTTCTCCATTCAATAAGACTCTCTACTCTGCAAAGACCAAGAAGAGGGAAAAATCCTCTTTTGAGTTTCAACCCTCTCAAAGATCTTAAGTGCTAACTCAGAACATTGAGAAGTGTTTATATTCCCTAGATGAATTGCATGTTTATTTTAATTCCCTTGGTGCAAGTCCTCGTTATCCATTTTTACCCGGGAGGTGAAAATAGATAACACCTAGCTCTCAGTCCCTTTGGATACTATTTTTTTTGTTTCTATTCTAGTCAATTTGGTGCCCACATGACAATTCTAGGTTTACCTCAATCACGTGTGAGAATATTCGATCCGATCATCAATAAACCAAACATTTATAGAAGCTAAATGGACATTGACAAATGTTTATGCCAATTAGTCTTCAAGGAAACACCTATACCACCTAAGATTATTGGCCAACTTATTACCCTTAACAACAAAGAAGATATTTCTGAAGAATACTGGGCCAACCAAGAATATAGGGTTAGACCTTGTAACTCTTTATTTTTCATTTACATATCTATTTTCACTCATATGACCTTATTTAGAGAGGTAAACTTAAAGGAAGAAGGATTATTCACTCGCATACGCTAGCTGGGTCGATCCATACTTAAATCTACTAATATTGATTGAGATCTACACACAACAATCATCCTTTCTTGTAGTATCACTGCCATATAGGTTAGATGAGAATTCATCACTCTTGATTAACAAATCCCCAATTTTCTTGTTGCGAACCTTCGATTTCCTTGACCGGTTGTTTCACCCGATTCTTAGACATTTCTTTGAAAATGATGAAATAGATAGGGTAATGGGCATAGGAGAAATACCTATTGAAATGTTGGTTGATAGGTTGTTGCGCACATATGAATTTTGAATCCACAACTGATCATGAGAGATTATTTTTGGCTATGAGGAGCTACCTAAAATGGAACACAAGACCACAAGAAAGAGTTAAACAGTATATATAGTGAACTTCCTAGCATGTACTAGATCCGGGAAGTGTGATACTTCCTAGACGGTTGTCAATCCACTGTTTAAAATAATTTAATGGTGGTGATAAAGTAAATCCTATTGTAGTTAAAATGATTTAGGTATCTCATTTAAAACACAATGAGAAAGATCTAATCTAATAAGCTAGGTTAAAATAAGATCCAAAGGTCAAATAACTGGTTCTGGGTCTTTGTAGGTCTAACAGAGGTCTTAGGTAGGTCACAAGTGATTAAGGGTAATGCGGGAATAGGTGGGTAGGTTATTGTTCTGGGTTGTATTGGTAAATACAGAGACCAATGCTAGTTATTGTGGGATATTGGGAATGTCACGGAATGAGATTTAGATCTTCGTTATGATTGCACCAAGGATTAGGCTAGTCAGAATGAGGTATTAAGTTGTTTGGATGGGAGGTCAACAAATGATGAAATTACAATGATGAAATGAATGAACTAGAGGAGTAAAATGTTCTACTTACTTGGAATCTGGCTCTAGATGTCTGTGAGTGAGGAATGAAGGTGTTGCTAAGAGGTTGAATGCTGAAAAAGCTCACCAAATGTTGGGGAGCTCTTGCATGGGATGCATGTGCTCTCCATCTTACCAGATTAGATCAAATATGTGTTGGGGTGAGTGCCAGATGGTTACTGGATGAATGTTGGATGTCTATGCTAGAGAAAATGCGTGATATCCTTATTTGCATGTGTATTCTCCCTGAAACTTGTTCTCAAAAGATGTGATATCTCTCAAGAATCTGCCAATCTCGAAAGTAAGGTTGTTTTCGGGGTTAAAAGGTGACTGACAGTGGTTCCGGCTTAACCAGCAGTGGTTAAGGGTAACCGACATTGGTTATGATGGGATTTCCTAGGTTTACTAAACTGGGTAGATGCCCTTGATTTTTTGGGATCTTGTGTGTTGGCCCCGCGGATTAGGATGGAAGCTTCTTTTAAACATGTGGGAATGTGGTTAGAGGGAATGTAGGCATTAATTTTTAGGGTTTGGGTAAGTCTTAGTTAGTTATGGAAACTTACTAAGAATAGGTCTTAGGGTGAGGTGGCTTGATGAGGTGTCTAGGTGAGGTGGATATGTGGGAATTATCCCAATTAGGAGATTTAAATAATAAATATGGTGAGGATAATGAATTAATTTAATTTAAATAATTAAATTAATATTATAGTGGGGTGAAGGGGGCCATGGGTAGGTGAATGTGATGAAGATGTTTATTTATTGAGGTACCAAGGGGAGTGTGACCCAATTTTGGTGTCTACATTTTGCCCCTTTTTGTTGCATAGCTTTTATTAGTAAGTGACGCTGACAAAAATAAGATGTGGTTGCCCCATGTGTGGGTGGAGGTGATCCCCCTCAAGCCAGGAACTGACAAGGCATAAGGTGGAATCGGTGAGTGGTTTGATAAAAGGTAAATGTGATGAAAAGGAAGGTGGGTAACAAGGGAGAAAGGAGCAAGGTCTACTTGGGTAATCTAGGTAATGGGTCAGGGTCAAAGGTAGTAACAGTCAAATGCACACACACATATAAACTGCATTACCCTATCAGGTTTAAGAGTAGGTAAACTCTACATTATCCAATGTCAATAGGTTTATCCAAACAAGGTTGAAGTGATTCTGGTATCCAAGGTATAGGATATGGTCAGGAAACACAACACAGGTCAGGTGCATGAACGTTTAGATGTGTTATGGTACACCAAAGGTAGGGTTAGGATAAACGGTCATGGCAAGAGGCAAGGTAAGGTCATTGGGTCAATCAACACTGGTAACAGTGCCACAAGGTATAACGAACACATGAGATCAAAGGTCACTAGCAATGTTCCAAGTCCAATAATCTAGGTCATGGCATGAGTAGGTCCAAGGTATGGGTAAAATAATGAGTCCCCAAAAGAGGATGAGTTTAGGCAGTAATTGATGAGGTTAGGAGGGTGAGGTAAATGGTTTGGGTAAAGGTGGGGTGGGGTAAATGGTCAGGGTAAAGGTTAGGTGTAGAAAAGAAGAGTGATGGGTAGGGTAATAGGGTAAAATTTAGGGCAATGTGTAAGAGAGGGTGACCAATTCCGGTCAAGGGTAGAAAATTTTGGTAGAGTGTAACCGACCACGGTAAGGTAGGCACAAGACTGATGCCAATGAAGGAAAAATCAACATCAGTTAGGTCAGGTTTATTATTAAAAAAAATCTATTTTTTTTGTTATACATTTGTCATCTAGCGAAATGAGAAAATGACACAAGGGAGAGAGAAAAGGGAAAGGTGTTTAGACGGAATGGAGAGTTGAGTTGATGAGCCAAATGGGGGGTGATTGGTTGGTGAGAGGTGGGTCCACGGGATTAGTGTGTGTGATTTGATTGGTTGGAGGCACAGGTAGCGATTTGGTGATGGCAGAGGCAGGAGAGGGATCGAGCGGGCCACCGGTGCAGTAACCAGACATGCCACCATGACAATGGAAACATGATGAGGTAAGTGTCCAACTCTTGTTGTGTTTTGTTAGATAGATTAGGTGATTTGGAAAATTGGGTTTTTGGTTTTTGTTTTGGGTGGGGGAAAATAAAATTTGGAAATGGGAGGGTAAATTGGGTAAAATAGGAGCGGAGAGAGAGGTAAGTGGGAGAAGAGGGAAGGGGATGAGGTGTAGGGGAGTTATAGGTGATGTTGGGTGGGTAGTATTGTCAGGGGTGGTAAGTTTATGAGAAGGGAGGGTTTTGGGGTCACGGGTTTTCTCCGCAACAATGACCGACGTCAGTCAGGTTTAGCCGACGTCGGTAAGGTGAAACCGGTATCGGTCACAAAACAGGTGATCGATGCTAGTTTAGGGGTGATCGGGGTCAGTTAGAGAGAACCGACACTGGTTGGGTTTTAGAGAGAAAGGGGGAAAAAGTGCCACAGGTTGGGTGGTTGAGATGGGTAGGGGGAAAATAGGGTGAGGGAAAATGATAATGGGTGAGTATGGGTATGATAAATTTAGATTAATTTATTGTTTGTATTAGATGCATGGGAGAGATCAGCTATGCATGCGGGACACGGTTCCACCCTTGCTCGTGACGGTTCGTGGCGCAATGACCAATGAGGAGTTGCAGCATGTGGAGGAGGTGGGCCTAAGTGGGGTCTGACGCTACCAGCATGTAGTTTGACAACTGAGTCTGATGATTATGCTCATCGATAGCTGGGATTCCATGACCAACACATTCCACCTACCGAAAGGTGAGATTACAGTCACCCTAGAGGATGTGTTCAGGATCCTGCGGCTACCCATATTGGGTACACAGGTCTATTCAGTCTCCTCCAAGGCTTCAGAGGAGTTGATGTTGATGGTGTTTGGAGAGGGGATGGTTGAGCTTACATTCCATAGTGTCAGCTTAAGCTATGGGGATATGTACCTAGCTCGTCTTGAGGAGATGAGGCTAGTAGTTCTATTGATGGAGGTAGTGTGTTACTTTGCACTGCCAGATGCAAAGGGTGGGCATTTTCCTTGATTGTTGATGGGGGTAATCCATGACACGATGATAGACCAGACCCAATTTGCCTAGGCATGAGAATTCTTGGTGTAGCTATATAGAGAGTTGTGGGTGTATGGGTGTATGTGTAGGTTTAGCCTATGTTGTACCTTTCTAATTCACTATTTGGCATATGAGCACATTGTCTGTGTGCATCTAGTGGGTATGCCCCGGGCCAATGCCTTTTCGTCAGGATTTGTACGAGTGGGGTATAGTTGATGGGTTCCTACCATTGGAGAGTGGAGATCAGATACGGCTACACATGATGTAGTTTACTTTAGGTGACTATTGGAGGGGTTGTCTAGGGTGGATATCATTTGGAGGCCATATGTGGGCTTCTCATCATATAGCCATATGCGTGATGAGCTAGATGGGATGTAACTACTGAGATGGATACAAGGTCATCGTGTCGGGGAGCATGAGATGATCTCAGTTGACAGAGTTAGGTAGAAGTTTGGGCTACTACAGGAAATACCTCCACCCTTCTTGTAGTATAGGAGAGATGACATGGAGAGGCCCTTACCTCTACCATAGCCGAAAGTGCCCACAGGGTAGGAGGAGCAGGCAGTAGACCGGTGGATTGATGATTCCGGGGTCATAGATAGCTATAGACAGTGGTGGGTGGCTCATTTACGAGCTGTACCACCCAAGCTAGGGTAGCTGGATCTAGCCACCATCACGGTGCAGAGGGATGCCCTATAGGGGCAGGTGGTGATCCTAATTACCCAATTGTGTATGGTGTAGACATAACTTGCTAGCTCAGAGGCAAAGGTGGTCAAGTTACATTTACGGGTGGCTAATCTTCAGGCCCAGATGGCCCAGGGTGGGGATGGAGATGGAGATGGGGATGATGGTCATGTGGCTGCCCTGCAGGCACAGGTGACAAGGTTATAGGGCTAGTTGGCCACAACACAGGCATAGATTGGAGCTTTACAGGCCTAGATACAGGTAGAGGGGAAAGGGTCAATGACACCACCACAAGTGCCGAGATAGGGTGCTGTTGTAGCAAATCAACAGCACCCCTGGATGTTGATCAGACTTCTAGTTGACATTTTGGACATCCAGTGTGATTGCACAACATTGAATCTTTTCCCCAAGTGTGGGACTTGTAAAATGGGAAAAGAATCTCTAGTTTAGAGGCTGGTTCCTCAACTCCTTTGATCAGATATATCACTTACAAGTTACAGAGGTTTGAATTCCTAGTTCCTACCCTAAATTCCAAGGGGACAAAGATAGATAATGTAAAAAAAATGAAGCTAATGCTAATGAGGTGATGCACCAAAGGAGTTGCAGACACCTGATACTATACTACATACACAATCCACAAGAAAACACAACACAAAGCATGCAAAAATTTCTCAAAATGTAATGAAAGATCAGGAAAACAATTGTAGATATATGAAAGGATTGAGTTATTTTAACCATTAAGCATATATTAACATTCCAGATCCAATACAATGCATTACAGTGATCAACAGGCAAAAAGGGGTGCTTTATTGGATGGAAAGGTAAAAATTTCCACAAATTCTGCCAAAAAGGAAGAAAAGGGAAGTTGCAGAGCTAAAAAAGTGTCTCCTTCTTTCAAAAATGAACCCATTCTGGGTTTTACAGTGCAAAACATGACCCTAGGAGAGAGAAACATGGGAAAACATGGGAGAGCTTCAACTATTGACCCAAAATGCATTAAAATAGCATGGACATCCTTACACGCACATCCCCTGACATTTTTCACCATGCTGGGAGAGAATGCGAGCCATTCTTCATTAAAAATCATGGTTGAAACGTGATTTCTGTCCATGACCATGTGCCAGAGGCATTTTTCAATTTTCTCTATCCAAACTCCATCAAAATGTAAAATAGAGCCCAGAATCTTATAGATAATTTCACTAGCTTTCCATTGATATAAAGAACATGAAAAACCAAGCTTTGGATCGAAGATATGGCCGTTTGAAATTTTAGGGCAAAACAAGGCCAAATTGGATTGGCGGGAATTTTTTTTTAAATTTTCCACTTTTTGGTCATTTGGAAAATTTTCCAAAAATTCCCCACACTCTACCATTCTGGGTTACACGTGGCATGTTTTGATTAGGCGTGGGCCTTTAATGCTTCATTTTCCATTATATTGCCCTTTGGAAAATTTTCCAAACAATCCCCACCAAGCCGATGATCTAAGGACACGTGGCACATGCTGATTCGACGCGGGCCTGTCCTCCTAAATTTTCCATCGCTATTTGATCCTATTTCTTGACTCGGACACATGGAAAAACCTCATTCATTGCGGGCCTTTCCCTTTGAATTTTCCATGCAGGCTTGTCTTGAGTTTTTTGGCACCACCTGACACATGGCAAGATTCCATTGGTTCGCGCTCGAGGGGTGATTTTTCCTTTGAAATTTCCTTCTTTTCCTTTGGGAAAATTTCCCAAATTCTCCCCGCCTTCCACCGGTCTGAGACATGTGGCACAATTTCATTCGCCACGGACCCTCTGTAAACATTTTTCCTTTTGCACAATCCCTTTGGGAAAAAATCCCAATCTCCTCCCACGCTCTGCCATTCCGAGGACTGAGGACATGTGGCCTTCTCTAAATGGTTGGTAGGCCAGCGGGCCAATAATCTTCCTTTTGAAATTTGGCAAAATACTTCACCAAAATTATAACTTCTCTTCCGTGCTCCACGGTTCCGATGCCAAATGACACGTGGCACAACATGATTGGGCACGGGCCTTCTTTTAAAATTTTCCCTGGCGCCAACACTTAGTCATTTTTTCAAAATTTCCCCCCTAGACACGTGGCATAATCTAATTTGCCGACGGGCCCACGGGGCAAAATATCCCTTTTGAAAACTTTTCCAAACACTTGGTAAAAAAACCAAGTTTTCCTCTAACCCCTGCCACTTCCTTGGACACGTGGCGCCATTTCATTGGCTGCGGGCCTTTCAGGGGAAAATTTCCCACAAAAAATCTGTCGAGCCATAACTTCAAAAATACATGGAGTTAAGAGGAAAACTTTATCTTTCTAGAAAATTGAGAAAGAGCTCTATCCAATGGTGTCATTTCCAGAAAGTTTTGAGTGCCTAAAAATCAAAAAATTATGACTGAGGCACAAGAGAGGGAAGAATGAAAGGAGTTAGCCACAAAATGAGTGAGGGACACATTTTGGATAACAATTTTGGCGACTCAGAGGGGTCATTTTCCTGCTGGATGAAGTTACTAGTTTCTTGAAGTAATCCATTGGGCATGGAGTCATCAAATTCTTTGTTTGGTACCCCAACTGACTAGAACACTGCAAGGAGGAAGATGGAGGGTGGGACATCATATGATTGGAGCAAGGCCTGTAACACACATCCGGGAACAGCAAGCTTGTGCCAAAGCACTTAGGGAAAGCAAAACTTATCTACAGCAAAACAATGTGCACAAGCACTTGGAGGAATGAAAATCTAAGCTAATATGTACAAGGTGGAGAGTTCCCTTTAATAGTAATGCTTTAGATGGATTCCATTTACTGGAATTTGTAGTTCTTCGCCATCCAATGAAGACAATTGGAAAGAATTATTGTCCTTACACTCTGTGACCATGTATGGGCCACTCCAAATGGCATCAAATGTTGAATGCCTTCCCAGTTTTGCTCTGTCTGCATCCCATTTTAACACTAGATCTCCAACTTGGAAAGATCTATTCTTTTCTTTTCTATCAAAGGTCTTCGTTATCAAAGCTTGATCCTTCTCCATTACTTGGGATGCTTGATTTTTGATTTCTTGGAGCTCCATAAATTCTACATATCTAACCTCCATGGGCTCAAACTCCAACAACTCCAACTGCTTCATGAGTTCCAATGTTGGGAACTCAAGTGACATGGGCAGAATTTCCTCTCTTCTGTAAACAAGCTTGAATGGGGAGTTACCTGTAGATCTCTTGGGAGTTATCCTATCAGCCCATAAGGCTGATTTCAATTTGGTATGCCAAGACCTCTAATTTTCATCAAGAGTCCTCCTAATGATCCTCAACAAGTTCTTGTTTGTAGATTCAGCCTGGCCATTACCCTGAGGGTAATAGTTTGATGAAGTACTTAGGTAGATCCCATTCTTGACGGCCCATTCAGTCACCTTAGACCCAATGAATGCCAATGCATTATCTGATATTACTGTAGCAGGTATGCCAAATCCGGTTGCTATTCCCTCATAGAAATCTAGGATGCTAGATTCATTTGCTTCCTTGAGTGCTACTGCTTCAGTCCACTTGGTGAAATAATCTGTTGCTGTTAGAATCCATTTGTGTCCTTAGCTTAAATTGGGATTAATGAATCCAATGAAGTCCAATACCCATTGCATGAATGGCTGGTCAACTGAAATTGGATGCAATGGAAGGGCAGCTAGCCTCTCTTTACCTGTGAAGAATGCACAATTCTTGCACCTCTTGATCCATGCATAACAATCACTGAAAATATTAGGCCAATAATAGCCAACCCTCATGATCTTTAGAGATGTCACTCTTGTTGCAAAATGACCACTAGCTGGTCCACTATGGAACTCTTCCAACACCCTATGAATCTAATTTGTACCAATGCATTTCAGCAAGACTCCATTCATGTCCTTTTTGAAAAAAACACCATCAACAAGGCCATATGGGATAGCCTGCAATCTGAAGTTTCTTCTTTTGGTCTTGTTCATCTCTGGAGGGCATAGACATGTGCTTAGGAAGTGCATTATGTCTTGGGTCCATGAACAAGTGAGAACACCATTATTTTCCTCTTAAGTGCTTCCTTGCTCATGGCTGTCTTACAACGCCAAAACAACCTCCTTCTCATTGCATGCTTCCTTTTGTTTGCTCAAAATCAGCTGCTCACACAATCCTTTCCCTTTGACCAAATTGGTGAATTTGATCTCAATGTCATACTCCATGACACGAGTAATCCAATCTACTCTCTTTTCATTCAAGTCTTTGTTGAGGAGGAAGTCTTTAACTCCCACACGAGAAACCAGCAACTGAACCTTATTGTTTGAAACTAGATGCTTGAATTTCTTCAAGCTTCAGATTACTGCAAGAACATGCTTTTCAATGAAAGAATATCTCACCTCATAATCCTCCAAGATTTGGCTGAAGAAAGAAATTGGCTGCTCATCATTGCCTTTGTTCTGCTGTACCAAAATTGCAGAAATAGTGTCATCACCCCTGAATGCATAGAGGATGAAATCCTTGGAGAAATCCAAGTTAATAAGAGTTGGGGCTTGAGAGATGGCTTCTTTGATTGCTTCAAAACTCTCTTTGCCCTCTGCTGTCCATTTTAAAGCCATGCTTTTCTTTAACATCTTGGTGACAGGCTTGACAAGGGCTGCAAAATTTGGGACAAACCTCCGAACAAAATTTATTCTCCCCAAGAAACTTTGAAGGGCCTTCTTGTGGCTTGGCAATGGTAATGCTCTTATGGCTTCAACTCTTTCTGGATCAATTGCTAATCCTTCTTTGGAGACAATGTGGCCAAGGAGTTTTCCTTCATGGGCTAGAAAAATACACTTTTTAGGATTCAAGGATACTCCAAATCTTCTGCACCTTTGGAACACTTATCTCAAATGAAAGAGGTGGTCTGTTGCATTTTTTGAAAAAAAAGTGATATCATCAAGATATATCAGCACAATGTTGTTAATCAAACCCTTGAACGCCATGTCCATTGCTCTTTGGAAGGTAGCTCCAGCGTTGGACAGCCCAAATGGCATTTTCCTGTATGCATAAGTTCCCCATTTGGTTGTAAAGGCTGTCTTGAACTGATCTTCTTCTTTCACCATAATCTGATTGTACCCTGAATAGCCATCAAGTAATGAAAACCTCTCAGAGCCAGCAACAACTTGCAAAATTTGCTCCATGGAAGGAAGTGGGTAATGATCCTTGAGAGATGCTCTATTCAAATCTCTGAAGTCAACACACAATCTGATTTCCCCACTCTTCTTTCTAACTGGAACCAAGTTGGCTACCCAACTAGAATGCTTGATAGGGAATATGATTCTTGATTCTATCAACTTATTCAATTCCTTTCTCATGAGAGGCTCCATGTGTGGATTGACTGGCCTTTATTTTTTTTTGATGGGTTTAGTACTTGGATCCAATTCAATGGTGTGTTGAGCTAACTTGGGATTGAATCCCTTCAAATCTTCATAGCTCCAAGAAAACACATCAGGGAATTCTTGAAAAATTTTTATGAACTCATGCCTTTCTCGCTCAGTTGTCACCTTACCAATTCGGAGTGATTTGCCTTCTTCCACCAAGATGGACACTGAATCTTCTCCCTTGACTTGAATGTTTGCTTTCTCCTTCCTAAACTGATCATTAGGATTGAAAATGGACTCCAAAGTAATAAGTCCCTTTGGTAGTTTGTTGGTTCTCAGCTGTACCACTTGGTCACCATACTGCTGCTCCAACTTTTCCTGATTTTTAGCTGAGAACTCAGCCTCTTCTTGCAAGAAATGGATGATTTGCTGATCATTTTCAAACACTTTCCAACTTACATTGTTGTCTGGTACTGAAGGCCTCACAATCATGTGGATGTTTGGCTGTACCTTGTCTTTTTGGATGCTTTCAACAACGTCAAAGGCTGCCCCAACTTTTGTAATCCTGTCAGCAGCTTGGTTCTCTTTTCTAGGAATGGATTTTATGCCAAAGCCCTCAAAATATTCAATGAGGTCCCACACCCTATTTTTGTAGCACTTGAGTAGATCATTCTTGATAGCATTCTGCCCCTTAACTTGGTTGAAAATCAACTCACTGTCACCAAAGACTTGCAAGTTCTTTATTCTTCTCTTGATTGACCAATGTAATCCTTGTATCAAGGCTTCATATTCAACAGTGTTATTAGAGCATGCAAATTGAAATCTAAAATTTGAATAGTACTTAACTCCGTGAGGTGAAACAAGCATAGCTCCCCCTCCTGCACCTTTTCTACTCCTTGATCCATCAAAAAACAACTGCCATACCTCATTGTCGTCCTTGTGGTCTGGCTTGGTGATGCTAGGAATAGGCTGATTTTCTTCATGCATGCAATAGACTCCTAGCTCAGATTCTTCTATTTCTTGATAAGGATCAAAAGCATGCACCTTTTTTTCCCATTCATCAAGAGTTAGATCTAAGATGCTTCCTACCTTGGTGTCAGTTTCATCAGTGCTTGAACAATCCTCTTGATCAAACGCTGAACAATTGGTATTGATATAACTTGGAGTGTAAGGCTCAATGTGAAAGTTTGCAATAGGTTCAGATCTGATTGTGGCCTTGGTTCCATATCTTGTTCTGAACAACATGTGTGACCAATCAGTAGATAAGTAGCCTCCAATCTTGGCTGTGAAATCCCTTGACAAACATAGGGCAAAGAGTGGTGGAAGATCTATTACTGAGACATCTTGTAAAACAACAACATTGGGGTAGGCATGCAAGGTAAGAATCCAGTTTTTTATCACTCCAACTATTATTACTGCTGTCCCATCCAATTGCACTACTCCATTAGATATGACTTCATATTGAATTCCCAACTGATCAGCTATTTGCTTGGGCATTACTGAACTACTTGCCCTGGAATCAATCATGCAATTGTGTACTAATTGGTTTCCAATGATCAATGAAACATAGAATGGAGGGGGTTTCAACATTTTACCTTGTTGTCCTCCATGATTCCTCTCAAGCTAGGTAGAATTTGTGAGCACCTTCTCTTGCATTTGGACTTGCTGGTTTGAAGCTGACCAGTCCTTCATGGCAGCTTGTAGCAAATCTCTTTGGCCTGGGATAGATAGTGATTCCCACATTGATATGTTTACATTTGTCTTCTTCATCTGATCAATGATGTTGAATGGATATGAAGCATCTCTTTGCTGTCCCTTGGCCTACACATTTATTCCTTGCATGTGGGTAGCAATAAATGGCATTTGAGCTGGCCTAGGAGTTGTTTTAGGTAGCCCTTGTGTGTTTGGAACTGAATTTCATTTGCCAATAATTTGTGGAATAGTAGGCGGTTGTGGTTATTTGGAGTCAATGGCTGTTCTTCACCCAAATTCCTCCTTTTTGACCTTGTGTTGGCTGCAACACTTTGGGAAACTATTTGATTCATGCCACAAAAATCCTCTGCCTGCCAGTTTACAAGTGTAGTATCATTTGGAGCTGATTGCTGCTGGAATGTTTCTTGTTGCTGGTTATTTCCTTGACTACCTTCACCCTCCACACCAGTTGTAGTCACCATTAATGCTTGATTCAAGGCACCATTGAAGCACATAGACTGGTTGTGAGGTTCATTGCATGGGAAACACCAATCATACTCTTGAGCTATGTTGTTTTGCACTGGCACTAATGCCTTAGAGGAAGATATAACATTGGGATTATAGGGCTGAAATGGTCTGTTGGTAGGAGGTCTTGCTTGATTTAAATTTGCAGCTAGATTGGGTGGTCTTTGAGGTTGATATGGCTGCCTGTTAGGCTGGGCTTGAGGCTAGAAGGGAGGTCTAAAACCTTGGGCTTGCTGTCTCTTGAGTGTAACCAGCTCATTACCTAAATTTTGCAATTGCTTTATGAATTCTTGAAGTTCATTTGAGGCACTAGAAGATGAAGTAGAAGCTTCACTTAAATTCTGATTTCTAGGAGTGGGAATAGGAGCTAAATTAGGCACTTGGCTAGTACTTGGGCTCTCTAAATTTGGAAACAATGGCATTGGAGGCCTAGGAGCTAGCTTGCCAGCTTGAATCAAACAATTTTCAGCTCTAATGGCAATGCTATAAGCAACAGGGATAGTTGTGCCTCCCATGGATTGAATTAACATAGAAATATCAAAATTTAAAGCTTTAAGGTAATATAGAAAAGCACCTTCTACTGCTGGCCTTACTGCCACTGGAATTCTCTCCCAAGTCATTTGAAATCTGAAGTTGAAGTCAGTCAGCTGCTCATTGGGAGCTCTCTTGATGGTTGTCAGCTGCTCCAAAAGGGACAAGTTGTCTCCCTTTTCTCCAAACTGCTCATGGAGGGCTATACATAGCTGGTTCCAATTTTGGATAGAACCTAAGGCAAGACTCCTGAACCATTGCAAAGCTTTCCCTTTGAATGAAGATGCCAGCAGTTTGATAGAAACTTGCATCTCATTGATCTCATGGATTGCACAAATATTAGCAATATCCTTAACATGATCACCAGGAGTGGTATGATTTTCTCCAGTAAAGTATGGGATGTTCTTCAATGCTGCAATTGGGATTGGATTTTGTGCATTGAGAGCAAGTGGGCTGCTGCCAGTGAAATTGACATAGGGGTTGTTTTGTGTCATTCTGATTGGCTTTAGAACCCTTGTTGATTGAAAGAAAGGCCTATCAGGTGGAGGAGTTGATAGAGTTCTATTTGGTGGAGATGGGAACCTTTGAATTCTCCTCCCTCTTTGCCTTCTTCTGGGAGATAACTGTAGATACTCAAACAACACCTCTTCTTCTCCAACTCTTGACCTTGTGTTGATTCTTCTCATGAGTTTTCAGGTCTGCACTACTAAAACCAGCTGATTCTTCTTCCTTGGAGTCACCAAATGTGCAATTTAGGACTCTTTTAAGAAAGAAACTTGCAACAAATGCACATCAATTTTTTTGCAAAGAAGATGAAGACCTCTAAGGTCCCACCGGGTGTGCCAAAACTGTTGTTGCAAATCAGCAGCACCCCTGGATGTTGATCAGACTTCTAGTTGACATTTTGGACATCCAGTGTGATTGCACAACATTGAATCTTTTCCCCAAGTGTGGGACTTGTAAAATGGGAAAATAATCTCCAGTTTAGAGGCTGGTTCCTCAACTCCTCTGATCAGATATATCACTTACAAGTTGCAGAGGTTTGAATTCCTAGTTCCTACCCTAAATTCCAAGGGGACAAAGATAGAGAATGCAAAAAAATGAAGCTAATGCTAATGAGGTGATGCACCAAAGGAGTTGCAGACACCTGATACTACAATACATACACAATCCACAAGAAAACACAACACAAAGCATGCACAAATTGCTCAAAATGTAATGAAAGATCAGGAAAACAATGGTAGATATATGAAAGGATTGAGGGATTTTAATCACAGAGCATATATTAACATTCCAGATCCAATACAATGCATTACAATGATCAAGAGGCAAAAGGGGTGCTGTATTACATGGAAAGGTAAAAATTTCCACAAATTCTACCAAAAAGGAAGAAAAGGGAAGTTGCAGAGCTGAAAAAGTGTCTCCTTCTTTCAAAAATGAACCCATTCTGGCTTTTACAGTGCAAAACACGACCCCAAGAGAGAGAAATGTGGGAAAATATGGGAGAGCTTCAACCACCAACCCAAAACACATTAAAACAACATGGGCATCCTTACAGGCCCATCCCCTGACATTTTTCGCCATGCTGGGAGAGAATGCGAGCCATTCTTCATTAAAAATGGTGGTTGAAACGTCATTTCTATCCATGACCACGTGCCAGAGGTGTTTTTCAATTTTATCTCTCTAAACTCCATCAAAATGAAAAAATGACCCTAGAATCTTGTAGAGAATTTCACCAGCTTTCCATTGATATAAAGAACGTGAAAAACTGAGCTCTGGATCGAAAGATATGGCCGTTTGAAATTTTAGGGCAAAACAGGGCCAAATCGGATTGGCGGGCAAATTTTTTTAAATTTTCCACTTTTTGGTCATTTGGAAAATTTTCCAAAAATTCCCCATGCTCTGCCATTTTGGGTGCCACGTGGCATGTTTTGATTGGGTGTGGGCCTTTAATGCTTCATTTTCCATTGTTTTTCCCTTTGGAAAATTTTCCAAAAAATCCCTGCCGGGCCGATGATCTGAGGACACGTGGCACGTGCTGATTGGTCGCGGGCCTATCCTCCTAAATTTTCTGTCACTTTTTGATCCTATTTCTTGACTCTGGACACATGGCAAAACCTCATTCATTGTGGGCCTTTCCCTTTGAATTTTCCATGCGGGCTTGTCTTGAGTTTTTTGGCACCACCTGACACGTGGCGAGATTCCATTGGTTCGCACTCGGGGGGTGATTTTTCCTTTGAAATTTCCTTCTTTTTCCTTTGGGAAAATTTCCCAAACTCTCCCCACCTTCCACCGGTCTGGGACACGTGGCACAATTTCATTCGCCGCGGACCCTCTGCAAACATTTTTCCTTTTACGTAATCCCTTTGGGAAAAAATCCCAATCTCCTCCCGTGCTCCACCATTCCGGGTGCTCATGGACACGTGGCCTAATCTGAATGGTTGGCGGGGGTAGCGGGCCAATAACTTCTTCATTCCTTTTGAACCTTTGGCCAAAATACTTCACCAAAATCTAAGTTCCTTCCATGCCTCTGCGGTTCCATGCCATCGGGTGACACGTGGCACCAACATGATTGGGCGCGGGCCTTCCTTTTAAAATTTTCCATGGTGCCAACACTTAGCCAAATTTCCAAATTTTTCCCCCTAGGACATGTGGCAAAATCTGATTCACCGGTGGGCCTGCGGGGAAAATATTCCTTTTGAAAAATTTGCCAAACACTTGGTAAAAAAAACCAAGTTTTCCTCTGACCCCCGCCACTTCCTTGGACACGTGGCACCATTTCATTGGCTGCGGGCCTTTCAAGGGAAAATTTCCCACAAAAACTCCACCGAGCCATAACTTCAAAAATACATGGAGTTAGGAGGAAAACTTTACCTTTTTGGAAAGCTAAGAAAGAGCTCTATCCAATGGTGCCATTTCCAGAAAGTTTTGAGTGCCTGAAAAGAAAAAAAAATTATGACTGAGGCACAAGAGAGGGAAGAATGAAAGGAGTTAGCCACAAAATGAGAAAGGGGAACATTTTGGATAACACATATTGGGTCCTTACAGGGCTAGATACAGGCACAAGGGTAGGGGCACCACCACTGGCACTAGGAGCTGGTCATAGTTCACAGGCCGGTGCAGGGTATGTCACTGCAGGGTAGGTTACTACAGGGCAGGTACAGGGGCCAAGACCTATGGGATCACCACAGACCATGCCTATATCCAGGTTATAGGATGCCCTAGGTGAGGTGAGATATTATCAAGAATAGCTCATGGTAGTCGGGATAGACTTCCTATCTTACAGAGAGTACAGGGCACAACAGGCATCCAGTGAGAGGACGAGATTTTGCACACATAGTGTGGAGAGCACATGAGGTTAGTGAGCTCTAAGGCCCAATCACAGAGATGCCACTAACGCATGGTGACTAGTGCTAGGTGAGGCGCCAACAGGGACACATGAGGCCGATGGTGTAGGTGACACAGAGATGGAGGACATCCGGTGAGATGCCTGATATGCAGTCACCTGATTTTTGATGTATACTAGAGGGTGCTTGATATATGGCTCCTGATTTTTGACATAGTTTTGAGTTTTTAATATATACTGGCCCGCGTGTCGAGAGATTGTTATAGAGGATATATTTTTTTATCACATATCATCTTGCATACTGAAGAGAGTGAGGATGTACGATATTTTTTGTATATTTTTAGTATATACCAGCCTGCATGCCGAAGAGATTTTGTATTGTTTTATTATTTTATTGTATATGAGACCAGTCTACGTGCCGATGACATTTTGTATTGAGTATCAGCTTGCGTGCTGATGATTTTTTGGAGATAGACATGATGGGATATTCATGCATATTGTATTAAGACACACATATTTATTTATATGATGAGATACATGAGATGCTTGATTTGTTGGTGTTCTAATGAGACTTTTAATTTTTTGTTGTGATATGGACAGAAACTAGGTGAGTTAGGCATGATGGAGTTAGGTCTTAGGCATGGATCGAGTCAGGTCATAGGCATGGTTGAGTCAGGTTGTTTTAGGCATGGTTGTGTTTAAATTAGTTAAAGTTGTGATTCATTAATTTGTACAGTGAATGATGATATGGGTCATGTTGAAGATGTTTTATAATATATGCAAGATGATAATAGAGAAATGGAAGTCGTAATAAATGAATTTTGTGATGATGATAAAAATGTTAAACAACTTGTTGTTTGTTTGGTTTAATTTCCAATTCTGTGATATAAAAAGGAAACTACGTAGGGGAAAAATGTGATTTAAGAAGATGAAAAATGAATTGGCTAGGGTAGAGAGTGGCTGAGATAACCCCCAAGGGCCCTATTCCCTCGGAGTGCTGCCTACATGGTCCCAATGAAAAGGGACCTTAGGTTGATGTAGTTCTCCCATAAGCTAGGGAAGAATATGGGGAGGTATGAAAATGATATGGTAGGTGTTGGGCATGACGGGTTTATGTCTATTAGGTGTGAGTGGGTTATAGGAAAAATTCTATAGGTGATTTTGATGGAGGTAGAAGAAGAAGATTACCCCCAAAGTAAGCATCGAGGACCAAGTCATGTATAAGGTAATCAAAATGTAAACAAAGATGGTTAAAAGATAAGAGAGGGGGGGCAATAAAGCCAAATGATTGGATAGGATTATACCGAGTAGATCATACCGTGGAGGGGTGGTGAACATAAGACCCTAAAGACATTGCACGATTTACCATTCTACGATGAAAGTAGTCACAGGATCACCAAATGTCCAAATTCCAAGATATCCCTTGAGGCGGTTGAGAAAATGGGAGTAAAAATGGTAAGAGAGGGTGAAAGGTAGCTAATTTTATATGTTTTGAGGTATCAGAGCCTTTTGGGCAAGGGGTCTTAGGTCACAATGGGCAAGTCCATGACTAAAACGTTGTCCGTATTGACTTGTATTTGAGATAGACTGATCGATGTTGGAAGTCTATATGGGATGAGAAAGTTAACTCCTTGAGGTATTCATGAAGCTGATCAATGTGGGAAGCTTCAGTTTCACTTGCCCCCTTTTTTTGAAAGAGCTATCACATAGTTGTCCTTCGAGGCAGCAGTCTATTTATAGCAGTAATTTTTTCAAGAGGAAGATGTCCTTTTGAGGGATTCATATTTTTATTAGAAGTTTGACTCAAGGAGTTTGGATCCCATGTGAGGGATCTTTGAAATCATGGACAAGACCAAGATGGAAGAACGGGACTCTTGTTTAGAAATGCAAGGGTAAAATGACCATGGGATCTCATTTAAAGCTACATGAAAACTATCCATGATAATCATGCTATATGCAGTGTCGAGGTACACGTATTCAAGAGAAGATGACAAGTGATGGGTACTCACATGATTCTTGTTTAATTATTGGGGAGGTGTATGGAGTGGGTAGCACTCAAGGGATGACCCTGAAAAAGAGACAAAGGGTGAGGTAGGATGATGAGTCAATAATATAATGGTCAAAGATGTAATGCATTAAGGGGCTTAGGTTCTAGTTTACCATCAAGTGAAGATAAACATTAGGAAACTAACCCATAGGTATGAGTTACAATGTATGGTCCAAGCCAATTAGGATAAAATTTGACCCGTTTACTTTTTTCTGCTTTAGTTACGTGTCAATTTTATTTGAAGAAAAGGTCACCGACTTGGAAGGTTCATTCATGAACACGTTTGTCATAAGCACATTTGATACATGTTGTTAGTAAACTTGAAGGTGATCCAGAGCATGTTAAGATGACGTTCATCTAATAACTCTAACCTGTGCTAAGCGGTTCTGATGAAATTCATCAGCAGTAAGCATGTCATGGAGAGAAATGCAAAGTGAGGGGATCTGGACTTAGAGAGGAAGAATAACCTCTGTACCATAGACCGGTGAAAATGGTGTGGAAGCAGTGGAAGTGTGAATACTAGTGCGATAAGCCCATAGGGAAAAAGGAATATGCATATGCCAATCCTTCCCAGTATCGTCAACCACTTTCATGAGAATTTAGTTGAGGGTTTTGTTAATGGATTCGGCTTGGGCCATTGGTCTTGCAGGTAATAAGGTGATGAGAAACTAATATGAATGCCGAAGGTGTCACAAATTTTTTGTAATGTTTTGTTTTTGAATTGTTTTCCATTATCAGTGAGGAGGTGATGAGGAACACCAAAACGTGACAAATGATGTGATGGTTAATGAACTCACATATTTTCTTAGATTTTCATGGAGATGAGTGGTATGGATTTAACCCAACTTTTGTAATATCCGATAGTAGTTACGATCCATTTATGGCATTGGGAAGAATGAGGGTTGATTTCTTCGACAAGATCCAAACCCCATTGAGAGAAGGGCCAAATGTCACGAGTGACCTATAAGGCATGACTGGGAGTATGATGAAGGTTAGAATTTTGTTGGCATTTTACACAACATTTGATGTAGTCGCAACAATCATGGTTAAAGTTCAACAAGTAATAGCCTAGGCGGAGAATACGCTTAGTAATAGCAAGGCCACTAAAGTGAACTCCACAGATGCCGTCATGAACCTCCTTAATGGTATAAGGAATTTAAGAACTTGTGAGGCATAATAAGACAATACCATTAAATTTCGTGCTTATATAGGAAGTCACCCCATAATGAGGAAACGAGAGACCTTTTTAAGGAAGGTGCATTGTTCCATTATGGGTGAGAACAAGAGGTAATATGGAGAGAGAAAGGTAGTCGGAGTATTGTTTATTCCAAAGCTCACTCAGGTTAAGGGTAGTCGGCTCCTAATCGAGAAAAATTTGTGAGGTAAATAAGAAGGTGAATGAAGGTTCATTGTACGGTGACAAAGATTTAAGAATCTGCAGGGTGAAGCGGGTATTTGGGAAGTTAAGAAGGCCATGGTACCTATAAATTTGTTGGAGGAATATGGTATGGTTTTAAGGGTGTAACAGATCAAAGGTGGTCAAAATTATATTTATATGATGTTTATACTTTTTAAGTATCTCGTTATGACATTGGTACATACCATTGACTTGGTTTATGACCAATTGTGAATCACCAAAGATGTGGATTGATTTGACATCTAGGACATATACGGCTTAGAGACCTAGTACAAGCGCTTTGTACTCAGAAATATATTTGGTGCATTCAAAGTCTAGTTTGAAGACAAAGGCATGGGTTCTCCATCAAGAGGAATGAGAATAATATCAGCCCTGCCCCCACGCTAACACTTGCAACCATCGAAGAAAAGTGTCATTTGGTAAGGGGGTTTGTCTAAGGAAAGGGTAGTAATTGACTCATCTGGAAAGTCAAAATTAGAGGGTTGATCCCTTGAAATAGGTGCGTCAGCCAATTGATCAGGGATATCTTGGCCCTTGATGGAATTTTGATGAATGAATTCTAGGTCAAGGTCAGCTAAAAGCATAAGCCATCATGCGGCATGCTGATTTTGATAAGGTTTGGCATACATGAAGTGTAAGGGGTCAGTGTTGGTCACAACATAGGTTTTGTGGTTGAGTAGGTAATGGCGGAGTTTTTTGGCAACGAAAACTAAGGCTAAGAAAAAAATTTCAGTATGGTTGTATCGGGTTTCATAGTCCAAAAGAGTATGACTTATGTAATAAACCACCTGCTCCCTGTGCTGCTCATCACGATGAGCGAGTATGGCTCCCAAGGAATGATTAGTAGCTATAGATGTATAGGTAGAAAGGTTGATCGTCTTTAGGTGGAATGAGTACGGGTGGTTGTAGAAGGTATTGTTTTAAGGCCTCAAAATATTTGTGGTAGTCATCATCCCATTTAAAGGAGACATCCTTCTTGAGAAGATGATGAAATGGTTGACACTGATCAGATAATTGTGAAATGAAATGGTGAATAGACTGCAACTTACCTTACAAGCTACGGAGTTGCCTAAGGTTAGTGGGTAGAGGAATTTCAAGAATGGCCTTGACTTTAGTAGGGTCAACTTCTATACCACGTAGGAAACATGATAAAGCCCAGGAGTTTTCCTGAGAGAACCGTGAAGACACACTTCTTAGGCTGAAGGCGAATACAATATTTAATAAGGTGTTCAAAATGGTTTTGAGGACGGCAAGGTTCTTAGAGCGATGTTTAGATTTGGCCAAGAGATCATCCACGTAATCTTCCAATATACATATGCATGATGTCATGGAAGATATAAGTCATAGCCCGCTGATATGTGGCACCAACGTTTTTAAGGCCAAAAGGCATGACTCAGATAGTAGAAGGTCCCCCAAGGGGTGATGAATGTGGTTTTGTGTTGATCCTTTGGGGAAAGTATGATTTGGTTATAACCCGAGAAGCCATCCATGAGTGATATCATCTCGTGACCAGCGGTAAGGTCAACCAGTTGGTCAATACCGGGTAGAGGGAAGTCATCTTTTGGGTAGGCTAGGTTGAGGTCACGGAAGTCTGTGGAAATTTGAAGCCCCCCTGTTTCTTTAGTAACAGGGACAATGTTAGAAATCCAATGAGGATAATCAATGGGTAAGATGAAGGAAAAGGAAAGAAGGCACTGAAGTTCTTCTTTGACCAAGAATGGTAATGCGAGGGTGCATTTTCCTCAGCTTTTGTTTGATGGGTTTGGCATCAGGAACAATTATGATATTGTGGACCACTATGGTGGGGTCAATACCGGGCATGTTTGCATAAGACCAAGTGAAAGTGTGGTTATGATCTTTGAGAAAAGAAGTGATGGCTTCCTATTCAGAAACATCTAAAGATTGTCTGATCTTTAGGATGTGCGGGTCATCCTGAGTATGAATGTTGATCTCGATAGTTGATTCATTCAACATGGTTTGCATCTCAGAGGGTAACGACCGATGAATATATGAGTCTTCTGTACCAAGGTAGGTGAGTATAGATTCATCATCCTGACATTGAATGACATTAATTGAAGGTGTATCATCATTGATCATTTCAGGATACAGGAAGGGAAGAGAGGAAGGGGCCTCGCCCCTCGTGTTGATAAGTCAAAGGCCCCAAGGAAATGGTGTTTATGAAAAAAAAAAAGTTAGGAGGGATAGATTCGGGATCCATTGACTCCATCGGTGAAGGTGGTGATGAAGGTGGAGTGGAGTGGGTGAAGATGAAGGTGGAGAAGGGCTAATGTTCCTCGATGGGTTTAATGCGGGCTTGCTTGGTAGGTGGTTCAGCAAAGCCAATACCACTACGGTCATTATGTTTGCGAGGTAGTACATGGAATAACAATATGGCAGCCTTGCTCGTAAAATCCAAAACCAAAACCCTTCCACACACATCGGTGCAGGAAGGTGTGGGCAAAATGGTGATTGGTGAGAGACTGGAAGTCAACAGAAAATGGGTGGGTTTATGATGGTGGTTCGGGTGTGTAAGTGGTAGTATCAAGTCCCCCATAGGTGAGACTGGTATGAAGGTGAGGAGGACCATAAAGGAGGCGTTCTCCTATACGGTGATCATAGCGAGGATGTTGGTGAAGAATTCCATACTCTTGTGGAGTAAGGAATGTGTTGACACAATATAGGTGATACTCCCCCAGAGTGAGGCATTGAAAAATGCCTTCCAAGGGATCAGTGGTTGGTATGTGGGTAGCTAGAATAGATGATGTGTCATAGGTTGATGCGGAGGTGGAGCTAACAGATTGGGAGGCTAATGGGTTCGGCCGTGGAGGTTGTGGCTGTGGTAGGAAGGGAGGAGGCATGTGTGGTTGAGGTAGCGACTGCACTAGTAAATGAAGGTGTAGGTGAAGAGGTATTGGTCATGGAGGTAAACACCTTAATGGGTATAAGTACGTCATTGGGTCAGTAAAGCATGTTGCATGTTTTAAAAGGTGATGGATCAACTGGAATGGTATAGGTGTTCCCTTCATGCTCAAACTTTACACAATGATTCAAAGTGGAAGGAACAGAACCCATGACACAGATTTAGGGTCTGCCAAGCAACAAATTATATTGAAATTCCCCCTCCATGATGTAAAATAACTCTGGAACTAGTGCGGGGCCCATGTGAACATGGGAGGATGACGGTGCCTAATGTAGAGGTGATAGTGTCATTGAATGAACGCAACATGACAGGATGTTTATGCATGTAATTGTCAGGTATGCACATTTGAGCAAATGCATGGGATGAAATGATATTAATGCTAGTGCCCCCATCGATCATTACATGGTCGTACCCATATATCATCGATGTGGACAGAGATGAAGAGAGATGGGTCTGGGTCATCGGTTTGGTGCAGTGCAATCTCTTCCTCTGAGAAGCTAAGGGAGGCTATTTGGTGAGTAGGGTGAGGTGTGGATAAAGGTGGAAATTTGGTGAGAGAGGCTACATGATGGGGTGTGATAATGGAGGCTACGGGTGTAGGGTCATTGGGTAAAACCTCAATAGATTGAAGAACCTCCATGAGAGCTTGACGATGGGATTCTGAGGTTTGGATGAGGTCATATAGGGACATTTTGAGGGGAGATTGGTGTAATTGTTTGAGCATGGTGCGATGTGTGACCCCATTAGAAATAGGGTATGTGGGGCCGTCAGATAGTAATTTTAGGTGTGGGTGTAGATGGTATGTTGGGTATAGAATTGGTTGGTGGGTCAGTTGCCTTTTCCTTACCTTTGTCCTTTTGAGCATGAGTAGTGACATGGATCATGTTGATCTGAGGGGAGTTGGAAAATGGAGAAGGTGTAGGATGAGTGGTATAACGACATGATGGGAAAAAACCTACCGGGGGAGAAAAGCCTTGTGAGGTGAGTTGGGCACAATGACATTTAGGTAATGGTGTGGCAAGTTCTCTGATGTGAACCATGTTAATTTTGAGTCTTGGGGGTGGCTCTAAGAGTTGAGGTGGTGTAGGTCATGGTTGTTGAGTAGGCCGTGAGAGAAGGATCGTGGAAATGGATGTTGGTGAAGTAAGGTCCTCATCAAGAAGGTCGTCATCATCAAAGTTGGCTTCAGGAGGACACAACTAGATAAGGATGGTTTTCAAATCCTTGCAGTTTTCCACATCATGCCCTGACACACGATGGTAGGCACAAATTTTAGTTTCATCAAACCCTTTTGGCTTGGGTTTGAGGGGGTCATAAGGTCTGAGTGGTGGTAATGTGATGACAGAAGTCTCAAGGAGGTTGGTTAAGATTTTGGCATAGGACCCTGCTAGTGGATCACAATGGGAAGTGAAAGTGGGTTTGGGCATAGGTATGGCTGATTGTGGAGGAATGACATTTGTAGGAGGGGGAGAGGGTCGAGCTATGGTTTTGGGTGATGGCGTGGTCTTGCATGTCAGTCGTGTTTGTTTGGGTAGGGGTATGGTAGATGAACGGGCAGGAGGGTGTATGGTTGTTTTGACTACCTTATTGGAGGGTAGTGGATTTTTGTCTTTGGGTTGCACCTTCTTGGGTAAAGGTGATATGGGTGTACGAGATCTAGAGGGAAAAGTGGATGGGGGAAGAGGGAAAGTTACCCATGGGGATAACAAAGGTGTTGTGAAGGTAGATGACGTGGGTCATGTAGGGGGTGTGAGGGATAGAGACTGAAGTGTAGTGGGTAGTGAAGAAGTTGCTGAGGGTATTGGAGGTATGGGTGGTAAAGATGCTGTAGGTGTCGGTGTAAGTCGTGTCGGGCACCTGGGTATGTTAGATATGTGTGAGGAAGGAATGGGCTGTTTTGTTTTTGGTTTATTGATGGGTGTAGGTTTCTTGACCATGTTGGGAGGTTGAGGTCTTAAAATGGATAGAAAGGGTGAAGGTGATGTAGGTATGATTGGTGCAATGGGGTATGAGTTCTATAGGTTTGGTTCTTTTGTTTGGGTTTTGGGGTAGGTTTGGTGTTGACTTTGGAGGATGTAGCTAAATCTAGTTTGATAGGTGGATGAGTAAGGCTGGTGGTTGAGGTGACCCCTAAGGTCGTGTAATAGGTTTAGTTGAGTGAAGATGATGTAGGTGTGGGTTTTGATTTAGATGTATGTTGAGTTATGGGTGAGGGTGTATGTTGAGTTGTGATAGATTTGGAAGGGGTTAAGACAGAGGTGGTTGTTTGGTTTGATTGGTCAAAATGTTTTTGGGTAGATAGTGGAAGTATCAACAAGTGACATCTCTGCATCTGTACATTGAGACAAGAAGTAGAAGGTGCCCCCAAAGTAAGGCTCTATCCACATAATCTAGGTGATCAGCCAAGCATGAGAATGACGCGTCTATAGGTGAAGTTGATGATGACCTAATGGCTATTCCCGTAAAATGTGTCTTAGAGATGGGGAATTTACTGACTTCGGCTTCCATGGGTAAGAGAGCCAAAAGTAGATCTGTGGGATCTTGGGTAGTTGATAAAGAATTCTCACCTAGAGGAAAAGGTATCTCTACTGGATCCATGATAAGTGGAGGATAGAATGGGTGTTCCTCTATAGGTGGAGGAGATGATGGGTGCTCCTTTTTCGGTGGAGGAGATGATGGGTTCCCCTCCATGGACTGAAGAAGTACTATGGGTGAAAGTTCCCTAGGTGGAGAAGCCAAAGGTGAAATGGTATCGATATTAGGAGAAGTATCCTCCACGGGTGAGGAAGGAGGTGAAAGGTGTTCCTCTATGGGTGGAGGAATAGGTGAGGTAGGTTCTAGTGCAGAAGGAGGATTTTGAGCTAGAATTTCATCTATGGGAGGAATATGAGGTAATTGTGAAGCAATGATTGCTTCATTGAAAATAGCGTGGACCTCGTGGGTATGGATATCATGAGTTGAGGTCTCACCAATTTGATCAGACAAAGGGGCATGATTGGGAAAGGGTTTCTTGAAGATATGTAGGTTTTGATTGGCAGGTGCGTTAGGATTATCCATGGTTAAATCGCCTTTCTCAAGCATTTCTTGGACAATTTTTTTGAAAGTGATGCAATTTTTGTCACTATGACCCTTTACTTGATGATAGTTATAGAATTCATGTTCTTTACCATGTGGGTGTGAGGCGAGAAGGGTTAAAACTAGTGTGTGGTTTTATAGGTGGAAGGGTGATGGTCCCATCTATGATGAGCTTTTCTAAAACAGAAGAGTAAGGCTCCCCAATTGGGGTGTATTTCCATTGTTCTCATCTGAATTGAAAAGTATGAATGGGTGAGAGATTAGATGAAGGGCTAGACTGATTTGACAGATGACTCAAAGTCATCCTGACTCATCCATCAAATCAAGCAAGTATATGGTGTTGCCATGTAGGTAGATTGAGAAGAAGGTAGTGAAATAGGGGGTACGTACCTGGGGTGAATAATAAATGAAACATGAGGTTGTTGATAGTACGTATATGGAGGTGGAAGGGTTATGGTGACCCTAGTGGCAATGGGGGCCAATGATTGTGGAATAGAAAGGACCATGTTTTGAAAAGGGGTGGGGGTCACCGATACAGGAGGTGGCTATATAGCTACGGTTATATGCGAGACCATAGGGGAAAATGAGGTTGTGTTTTGGGTGGTTTTCAAAGGTATAGTGGATGTGGCGGGTGCAATGGATGTAGCAGATGTGGAAGTCATAACGGGTATAGGACCTAGCTACGAAACGACTGGGGGTAAGGTAGATGTAGGCAATGTGGGGTTAACATGGGGCTAGATCAGGAAGTGGGAGTGAGTGTTAGGGGGATAGATACGGGCATGCCATATATCAACTAACCCGAGGCATCTCGAGTGGACGAGTGGGAAAGATAAAACTGCAAGGTGATAGGGTTTTGGTCAAGGAGTCATGTGAACTCCTCATCTCCAGTAGCGATAGAGATAGGTTGGATAGGTTCCATGGTGGGTGATAAAATGGAAGGTGGTGAAGGGTTAGGTTGAAGTGGTTGACAACTGTTGTGGAATACGAGGGCATTTTCTTGTCAATGTGTCAGTACCATGTGAATAGGTACTAATGTGGTAAGACTACTTTCTGTAAGTGACACATAGAAATACAGCACAAGTAGGATAAATAGGCAACGGTGGGTGAATTGGGGCTAAAATGGCAGCTGGAAACTGACACAAGCTAATTGATACCAGTTAAGGAAAACCGATGCCGGTCATGGGTAACTATGGTCCGTCACTATGGAAAGTGGATAGTTGGTCAAAAACAAGGTATAAGGCCAAATTTTCTAGGTATGCCAAATATTGATGAGATTTACCAGGTCAATGGGAGTGAAAATAGTGACAAGGACTCTGAATAGTCGAAGAAGGTGAATAGGTGTCCTTTTAGGTAGGTTAACCAAAAGGATAGTGGAACCGATGCTGGTTGGGTATAACCGATGACAGTCAGAGGGTAACTGATGACGGTCACTGGACCAACACCGGTTTCTGTGAAATTAAAATATTGATGAAAGAAAAGTCGTTGTGAGTTAAAATTTGATGTGGAATCAAACCCAAAATTCTGAGACTAATGAGTATATGGTCCAGGCACACTTAGATGAAGCTGGAATACACCAACTATGATGAGGATTGTGCAAGGATAAACAAGAAGAATGAAGAATGTGACATCTCACCTCAAAATGCAAGCCAAGCAAAAACACTAAGAAAAATGTAATCCTAAGAGTGCCTTTTCTATTATGTTTGTTTAGCTTATGCTATTTAAGGAATGACTCGTGAAGTGTAGAATAGAGTTTTTTGGTGAGGATGGCTTCCTATGAAGAAGGAGATCTAAAAGGAGAGGTTTCAGGTTTGTTATGGTGGGAGGTAGGCCTCGCTCTGAAGTATGACTCGATAGAGTAGCAAGCTAGGGTGTACCTTCACAATGCTCATGATCAGTGCGATCACAATAGGCATTCTAAGGAAAGATGTTGTTTAAGATATGTATTTGTTTTGAATTTATGCAATTTGGTAAGACTCACACACAGAGAGAGAGAGAGAGAGAGAGAGAGAGAGAGATGTGATTTCTACGATTCATTTATCAACCATCAACTGGGAATGACTTCTAGCGTATAGGTTTCCCTCAATTAATGTGAGCTAATGTAGAAAATCAGAATGAAATACAATGATTTTTAAGCCCAAATTGAAATATGGAATTTGATGACACAAATAGAGGAAGAGGGAGAGGGATGCTTTTTCACTAAAATGTAGAAAACTAGAAGAAATGGTTCTTTTTAAGTACACCAAAAGAAAGGTTTCTCTTAGAGAAAATAGAAAGAAAAAGAAGGTTACCAAGGAAGAAAATTAATGTGTATGCTTTTCAGAAGGGAAACAAACACACAAATTTTCCTAGGAATGAATAAAATGCAAGGAACCCCAGATGGGTCCCACAGAGCATGCCAAAATGTTTCACCTGATTCTTAGACATTTCTTTGAAAATGACAAAACAGATAGGGTAATGGGTGTAGGAGGAATACCTATTGAAATGATGGTTAATAGGTTGTTGCACACGTATAAATTCTAAATCCACAAATGATCTTGAGAGATTCCTTTTGGCTAGGAGGAACTACTTAAAATTGAACACAAGACCACAAAAAAGAGTTAAATAGTATATGCAGTGAACTCCCTAGCATGTGCTAGATTCGGGAAGTGTGATACTTCCTAGACAGCTGCCAATTCACTATTTAAAAAAATTTAATGTTGGTAATAAATTAAATCCTATTGTAGTTAAAATGATTTAGGTATCTCATTTAAAACACAATAAGAAAGATCTAATCTAACAGGCTAGGTTAAAATAAGATCCGAATGTCAAGTAACTAGTTCTGGGTCTCTACAGGTCTGACAGAGGTCTTAGGAAGGTCATAGGTGATTAAGGGTGATGCAGGAATAGGTGGGTAGGTTACTGTTCTGGGTTGTATTGGTAAATACAGAGACTGATGCCAGTTAAGGGTGACTGACACCGGTTTAGGGGAATTGGTGCCAATTACTGTGGGATACTGAGAATGTCATAGAATGAGATTTAGATCTCCCTTATGATTACACCAAGGACTATGTTGTTTGAAATGAGGTATTAAGTTGTTTGGATGGGATTTGGAAAGGTTTTAATAGGGATATGGAGGGGTCATTATTAATAGAGGTCAATTGGTGGCTAGGAGAACAAAGGATGAAATTACAATGATGAAATGATTGAACCAGAGGAGTAAAATGTTCTACTTACTTGGAATCTAGCTTTGGATGTCTGTGAGTGAGGAATGAAGGTGTTGATAAGAGGTTGAATGCTGCAAAGGCTCACCAAATGTTGGGGAGCTCTTGCATGGGCTGCATGTGCTCTCTTTCTTACCGTATTAGGTCAAATCTATGCTGGGGTGAGTGTCAGATGGTTGTTGGATGAATTTTGGATGTTTGTGCCAGAGAAAATGCATGATCTCCCTGAAACTTGTTGTCAAAAGATGTGATATCTCTCAGGAATCTGCCAACCTTTAAAATGAGGTTGTTTTCAGGGTTAAAAGGTGACCAATGGTGGTTCCGGCTTAACCAGTGGAAGTTAAGGGTAACCAGCGTCAGTTATGGTGGGATTTCCTAGGTTTACTAAACTAGGTAGATCCTCTTGATTTTTTGGGATCTTATGTGTTGGCCCCGCGGATTAGGATGGAAGCTTATTTTAAGTATGCGAGAATGTGGTTAGAGGGAATGTAGGCATTGATTTTTAGGGTTTGGGTAAGTCTTAGTTAGTTATGGCAACTTACTAAGAATAGGTCTTAGGGTGAGGTGGCTTGATGAAGTGTCTAGGTGAGGTGGATATGTGGGCATTATCCCAATTAGAAGATTTAAATAATAATTATGGTGAGGATAATGAATTAATTTAATTTAAATAATTAAATTAATATTATAGTGGGGTGAAGGGGGCCATGGCTAGGTGAATGTGATGAAGGTGTTTATTTATCAAGGGACAAAGGGGAGTGTGAACCAATTTTGATGTCTACACCAGTATTCCTAATTTTATCAGCATTCCCACCTAGCTCACTTATAATCTATATATCCATCACATTACCATCCCATTTATCACATATTGGATGTCTCAGCATGACCTTGAGAAGTCACATGCGTCTAGAATCATGTGTTTATTTCCAGGCATACAAAATTGGTGAACCCAATGTGAAAGACTAGTTCCTTTTCATATACATTCCTTTATTTTCTTTCATCCCTCATTTTCCTCTCCCATTATTATGCAGGTGTTTATACACCCACCGAATATGTCAGGTCAAGACTATTCCAGGCCTATTTTAGGTATTAAAGCTTATTATAATTAATTAAGGCCACAAAAATCACCCTCATTACCAGGGTAGGCTGATAATTATTCATAAAAATTTCTCTCTTTGCAAACAACTCGTTCAACTGTAAGACCTAAGGAGATAGACTTACCCAACCATATCTCTCAACCAAAGTTTTAAAACTCAAACAACATGAAATTTATAGGATAGCACGATATTTACCCACATGTCTTATTGAAACCCCAAATCAATATGTAGTCTGATTCCTTTCCATTTCATTCAGAAGGACATGAAGAACTCTTAGTGCGGTTTATCTAGAGCGGTATCCATCTTTATCTCTATATGGATATTTGGAAAGGATATAAGCATACAATAATGTCTTATTGTTAAACAATGTAGCCTCATCCCCTCTAAAAGTAGAAGAAACACCACAAGATGGGGAGCTAGTTAAGGATCAATTCATAAGGGGGTATCATACACTCCCTCAACCTAGTAATTGCAACACACACCTGCACAAGGAACACATCCTTCACCTAATGATTTCATTTTAATGTTAGTGGGAAGGATAAAGAAATTACAGTTTACTGAGGATGCACAACATGTATAGATGAGTGGACAAGGCAATACTCCATATTATTATAATTATAATACTCCACTAATGTTCATCCAGTGCTAAAAACACCACTGTAGGTCCACTTGGGTATTCCCAGTGTTGGAGATCTTCTTATAGGATTTCAAACACAAGGAATGGATCCTCATCCTTCATATTCATATCCTACACAAGGTCTGGTCGGAAGTGCATTCTCAAATTCTATTCCTCTGAGAAATGTGACGTTCTTTGGTAATACTAACACTAGCCTATATCCTAGTGTTATCTCACCCTATGTCCACATGTTCTCTAAATATCCTCAAATGGACATGTACAACTTTCCTGGGTTCTTATATATGCAACATCCAGGGATTCCTTATGCACTGAATAATACATTCATCATGCCTTATCAATATTTTACTCCGCTTCCCCTCCTCACCAAGTGTCATAAATGGTTGAATCCTAAACAATGGGAACTTATTACGAATATTTAAAAGAGCCTATTGACTTCAAAATATGAGGTGTAGTGATGACATGGATATTTCCTGACCTCCCCAAATTTAAAAGAGAGAGATCCATATGCCCATATCAAGGCATACACTACTGTGATCAGAGAGCTCCTTCTGTAGGATGTTGTTGTTACTAAGATATTCCCTAAAAACCTTGAAGTAATTTCTCTTGATTGGTATTATTAGATCCCTAAAGCATCCATACATTCTTTTAAATAACTTGTGTATGAATTTATCTAGGATTTTGACATGAACAAGTTGTTGAGAACAAGAATAAAATATTTCTTGCACATCAAGAAAAAACCAAATGAATCCGCCACCCACTTCATTCAAAGGTGGTGGAAAGTCCTCTATTCTTCAGTGAGTACTCTAAATATGGATCAGAAAAAACTTTGTGACCTTTTCCTCCATTCAATCAATTGGGAAGCCAAAGAGGAAGTCCAAAATTTTCCCTTACGAAGCTACAAGGAATTCATAGAAGGTGCGCTTCATATTGACTAGGCGTTGATTGAAAACAATTGTAAAACATATGGAACTAATGGGAGGTTTTTCACCTCTTGCTGAAACAATTCAACCTGTCCAAACAATTAAAACAACAGCTAATTACCCAAGGTCCTAAATTAAAACCGTAGTGTCACTATAGTTGGTGTGAATGACCAACCCAAAAATCCAAATGTTGTGAACACTAACAATGTAAATAAAAAATGGAAATATGAATAATAAAAGGATCAACAATCCCAATCCCTTTCTCAATGTAGTTGATTTTAACCATCCACTTCCATAACAAGCTCAAGAGTAAGCTCTAATTCAATATCAGAATCTCAGCCAAGGAGCTAAACATTATAACTATAACAATCAGTATCAAAACCATAACCAAAACTATGATCCCAACTTGTATTGAGATTTTCAAAGAGTGATAAGTCATGTTGCTCAAACTTATAGGGATTGTAATAAGTTCATACAATAGATCCCTAAAGGCCAAAGGAATATTTTCATTGAGATGTTCTTAGCTAACCCTAGAGGATCTTCCAATAACACTCATATGGGACCTGTCACTCCTCAAAATGATAGCCTAGTAATTTACAGAGACCCTTTCCCCAAGTGGCTAGAGAATGAAAATCCTACACCTTAGAATTCTAACAAAGGGATTCCTATGACTCTTAATGATCATGAGGCATCTAGGTCTAATGATCATAGAGTTTCTCCTAACTTGGATCATAGAAACAAAATGAAAATAATAGGCTTAGTCAAATTGGAGACAGAGCTAGAGGTCAATACCACTACTCTCACTTGAGAGTATATGAAGTAACATCTTCCGTCTTATCTTTTCATACATGAAGATTCACTAGTAGTACCTAAAACTGTAGGAACTTATGATTCAATTACAGATCTCAGCAAAAAATTATCTCACATATCCTTCTTGGATTTGTTGAATAATTCACTCTCTCACCAATATGCCTTGTTGGTAGCACTAGTTCTTGGAAATATAGTGCATATCACTCCCCTCCATAAGCCCAAATCAACCACATTGACTTTTATGTCTATCTTATGAGACAATATGAGAGGGATGTTTGATTTTTTTAAACATTAGTAAGATTCCTACAAACACTAAGTTAGTATGGAGAGGTGATCATGTGTTATAATTATAAGTGTGGATCTATAATAACCATTTTAAGAGAGTAATAATTGATAATGGATCAGCTATTAACATTTTTCCTTTTTCATTATCACAAAAGCTAAGATATGGAGAAACCAATTATTCTTCCATTATTTACATGCTAAGAGGTTATGATGCCTAAAAGCCACATCTATTGGAACTATAGTTCTTCCAGTTACCCTTGGGCCTAAGACCACCCTAATTAAGTTCTACATTATAGATAGGGAAACTAAATATAATATGATTATGGGGAGGCCCTAGATCTATAGGATGAAGGCCATTCCTTCCATGTTGTTTCAAGAAGTGAGATTCCTTGACTTGCGGAAGGTATTTGTAGCTAAGGGTGATCCCAAACCTTTTGATATTCACCTATAAAATATTAAGAATAAACTTGTGGTTCATTCTAAATTTGAGCTCCCAGCTAACCAATTGAACAATCCTCTTCCTTCCAAGGAGTTAGTCCCCATAACGGAACTAGTTTTGACAATTGAGCTAGAGGCACCCAAAGCAATCAAAAGTGTAGATAAGATTGAGAGTAAGACTATTGTGGTAGAGATATTGTCTACTAAAAAAAAAATATAGTGAAGCTTTTGAAAGATGAACTACCAATTTTTATTCCTTTCGATTCTTCAGGTATGGGAAATACCCTTGGAATAGCCTTTCTCATGATAGATGGATTTGAAGAGGTATGTATGGTTGAAGTTTCCAAATTCCAGGAAGAGGACTCTAGGAATAATGAAAAATTATTATTTTTCCTAAAAACAATTGGACCCTCCATTATGATGGAGAAAAATGTCATTACAATGTAGGGGCTGGGGTGATTCTAACTTCTCTAGAAGGTAGGATCATGCCTTTTTATTTCAAGTTAAAATTCAAGTGCACTAAAAATGGAGCAGAATGTGAAGATATATTTTTTGGTCTTATCATATCCAATAGGATGGGAGTGTGCAATGTTGGAGTCCTAGGTGACTCTTAACCCATCGCAAACTAGGTATTAGAGGTTTGTGAGACTAGAAAGAAACACCTCCAACTCTATGAATCTGATGTGCATGAGCTATTTAAAGATTTTGACTTTATCTCTATAGAAGCAATTCTAAGAGAGAAAAATAAACTTTTTGATTCTTTGGTGATGTCTTCCTCTCATTTATGCCTAAGAAAATATTTTCAAAGGAAATGTAATTCATGGTTTCAATTTTTTTTAGCCCTTATCTAAAAGATGCTTGATAATATAATTTTAGCATATGTAGAGATTGAAAACAAGCCTATCACATTATAATTCATTGAGAATGATGAAGTGATCTTAGGATTCCTACATTCTTACACTAACCTTCGTCCTGTACATCATAAGAAAGGATTTTACCTTGTCCATCACCCTTCCTTTTACTTTGGATGTAAAACAATGAAGCCCTCTTCTTCACAAGATCTTAAAGTTTATGAAGTTGAGGAAGAGCTTTTGGAATTAAATCCTACTCCTCCTAATTTTGAAGAAGGGAATGCTTCCTTGATAGAAGGAATTATTAACATCAACTTTGGGACATAGGAAGAGATCAAAATCCTAAAACTTGGTTCTTCATTGTCAATCAAGGAAATAGAGGAACATACGAAAGTTCTTAAGGAACATTCCCAAGATTTCAATTTAGTTACAAGGACATGAAAGGACTCGATCCTAATGTAGTGGTTCATAATCTGGTTACCAAACCTAATGCAAAACCCAAGAATCATTATCAAAGAAGGACAAAAAATTCATAATGTTTATGGGTGATTTTGACCTTACCTTCAATAATCAAAATTTCAGGAAACCCTATAGATTATGGTGAAATATGTGACTTGAGCTTTCCTAATGAGTGTGTATGCTATATAGACAAACCTTTCATTGTTGTCCCTAGTATGTAGACATAGTAAAACACATCATAGATCGAACATATCATGAAGGGGTCACCTCCCAGAAAAGGTGAAGGATTCATGTCATAGCTACCAAGTATGTAATTGTATATCAAGTTCTATACCATAGATATTTTTATGGCATGTTATTAAGCTACATCAATGAAGAAAAAGTAGAAAAGGTTCCCTTTGAATCCCACAATGAAATCTATGGTGGCCACTTTGGAGGGCATTCAAGCATGTGAAATATACATCAAATGGGTTAATTATGGCCCATTCTTGACCATGGACCTATAGGATATGCGCAAAAATGTAAAATGTACCAAGAATTATTTTATGCTATACACATCCCATCTCATACTTTGCAGCCTATTGTGACGCCCTGAAATTTTTCCACTTGGGGCTTAGAATTGATAGGAAAATTCACTCCCACGTCATCAAATGGCCATAAATTTATTATTACGGCCACAAAGTACTTCACGAAGTGGGTTGAGGCCATTCCTAGATGTGTCATGGCCAAGTTCATCTTGAACCAAATCATTTGCAACTATAACTTGCCACATGTCATTATTTCCAATAATGGATCTTCTTTTAAAAATTATGAGGTTTTTGAACTATGAGCTCAATTTAAGATATCTCAGCACACAACCTTATTATACTACCCTCAGGCCAATGGACAGGCTGAGGCAACCAATAAAACCTTGAAGTCCATCCTCCTTAGGACAGTTATTGAGAAAAAGAGAGATTAAAACTTGAAGTGATTTCCTACCTTATGGGCTTATAGGAGATCAGTTCAAATACCTATGGGAACAACCCCCCTTTCTTTAGTTTTTAGTGTGGAAGCAGTCTTACTACTAGAGGTAGAATTGCCAAGTCTTCATGTTTCTTTACAAGGCATTTTTGACAAAGATGAATATCAAAATGCACGTCTAGTTGATCTATAAATATTAGATGAGAAATAGCTTAGGGACAAACAACATCATCAAATTTATGCAGAAAAAATGTGTTGGAAGTATAATAAAAATATCTATAAACATGAAATTTAGGTATGAGACCTTGTGTTGAGACTTGACAGTTGAATATATAAGAAGTTCAGAGATGGTAGGAAGTTTAGGTAAAAATGGCTAGGGTCCTACCAAGTAATGGAATATTTCAAGAATAACATGTATTGTCTATGTAATCTTGAGGGTGAGGATTTTAGTAAATCTGTTAACTTTCTTCAGCTCAAGAATTTATGCATATAGTCACTTGCATTTCCACATTGTCCTCTATTGCCTTCATATTGTCTTGTTACCTGCATTATCATTTTTTTGAAATTGTAAAAAGGAAACTTACTATTCAAATAATTCTTTGAATTTCAAAAATTGGAAAATTTCTTAATCATACATATTCTACATTGTTTTCACACATTCATATTATACAATTCTTATCATCACTTTCATTCATGAGACAAAATTTGATATTGTTTTATAAGGACCTACATACTCAATATTATTCATGGTTTCTTCTGATTTGGATGTTTCTTACCTATAGTTTTCTCTAGAATCATCTTGATGAGGGATATTTCCCTAAAAATCTCTCTTCTTTACAAAAACAATCTAAACATTTTACCCAGAACTTGTGTTCTCCTATCTCAACCTTCAGTTATGAGCCTGTACATCTTACTAGTTGCATGGGGTTGAGATTAGGAGAAAATGTCTTTTCCCAAAAAACATAATCCAAAGTCAAACAAGATAAAACAAAATAAATATTAACAATAAATACAAATATTCTTATTTCAAATAATTATGATTTTCATCCCTCCTAACCTTTGGTGATGAGCCCATACTTCTTACTAGTAGAATGAGGCTGGGAAAGGAGGGAAGTTCCAGTACTCACCCATGTTTTATCTTTGGTGATGAGCTCATGCTTCTTACTACTAGCATGGAGCAAGACGTAGGGGGTTGTATCAATAAATAAAAATTTCTAAATAAACAAGGAAATAAAAGTGCTTGAAAGTATAAAATTACCAAGAAAATTAGATGTGTATGTTAGGAGAGATAATCATTCTTTACACCAAATTTCATCAATCAATAGGCCATCGATGGATCTAAGTCTAGTTAAAAATTGCAAGTAAGTTTCATTTCAAGTTGGTTAGTTAATTTTGATTGGGGTTTGGTTGTAAGTTTTTGAATAAATATTTGTCAAAATTCTTGTCTCTTTGTCATCCTTCTCATTCACACTCTTTAAATCTCATATCTCACAATATTCTTACCTCTCTACGATGAGCCCTTGCATCCTACTATTTGCATGGAGTTAAGAATGAATTGAGGTTATCTTATCATTGTACTATATTCAACACATTTTTCCAATGGAATATAAATTCTAAACATTACTTGAAAAATAAAGTATCCAAGTTATAGTTTATTACTATATATATAATCCTAGATATCATTTTTTTCATAAAATTACATAACCATCCATAACATGTATTCAAAAACACAAAAACATCGGGAAATTATAAGCCATATAAGGGTACATAGATGAGACAAACCACAATGAAGTCAACTGATGCAAATGAATTCTAAACCAAAAATATATCAATATATATATGTGTATGTATGTATGTCAACGTGTCTCGTATACAATGCCATCACACCTTAGGAAAAGTGTTGTCAAAATTCCCACTATGAGCTAAAAACACAAAAAAATCGATATATAAATAAAAAATTGTCCCAAAGAAATAAAGGCCCTAGGCTTATCCACCCCTCCAAGATCCGCGCAAAGGAGTAGAATGATGTAACAACCCATTTTCTTTAACTATATTACAGTGGAAATAGAAGTTAAGAAAAGACGTCATATATTTTAAAAAATATAATAGAAGTATATGTGCTATGTACATCATCATACATAATTGAAATTTCTTACTTAACCACCAAATCATTTAACATTCATTATCAATAAAGAGGGAGGTAAGATTTATTTTTTCATTTTCCATTTTGCAAAATAAAATTTGATGTATCTAAATGCCATACATGAATCATAATAATGATTTATAACATTTGCATTTTCTATGAATGTCACTCTTTACAAATTGATATTGATTGTATCATATAAACTCAATATATTACTTATAGTGAGCTTTGTTTTTAGTTTAAAAGCTAGCAGGTTCCTCCTGCTCTCTTTTTTTGTCTTCCTGTTAGTTCTAGTCTAGTTTTTTCTCTGTTATGTGCTTGTTTTCTGGTTGGTTCTAGGATTTTTTTTCTCTATTCTATTCTTTCTCAAGTTCAGAAATATTTATGGCTATATATTTGGATTATATATCCTTGCAACCATGCTCGGGAGAGGGAGAGTATCATTGGGAAGTTTTATCACCAACCACAGACCTAGAAGTCTCCCTCACACCTCCTTTACGGAGTGGCCCTACCCTTCAGCCAAGAACATAGATCAAGGACTATGTAGGAGGAGGGTGTATCATGTGAACTAAGGTTGTCATCTACCTTTGGAAACTTTCCTTGGGAATCTCACCACACCTAGTGATCTAGGATTGGAATAATTTATATTCCTTTTTCTAATTAAGTATACCATTATTTGAATTTCTTGTGGCCATAAGACTATATGGAAGACAAGAACCCACCAAATCTCTCAAATCCTCTGCTAGATTTATCTAGACCTTAAATATTAAATAAAAATTAGTTATTGAGGAGTTAACGTGAACAACACCACCTAGTTTGTCACATCCTAGTCTCAAAAATTCCAAAGGGTTTAAAACCTTTCCAAAGGTTAAAAATACATTGTCTGCTCATTCTAGAAGCAAATGAATTAAGTGAGGGAATGAAAACATCATGATTAATAAAGGCATTAAAATTTAATTGGGAAAACCCATTCATTTATTACATAAAATTTAAACTAATAGAAGGGTGTAGAAACTAGATTGTTGTTTAATAAAAAAAAATTGAGAGATCACACAGTGAAATAATTTAATATTTATTATTATCTCGTTAATTTTTATCAGATCAGTTTTCCTAGAGTTTGTGTCTAATTTGAAGGATTCTTATTTATTTATTAATTTGATTGACTAGGAGAAGGATAACATACTAGCACACAAAAGACAGTAATGGAATTTCACAACAATAATCAACTAAGGCCGATTGGATTCAGTGGGAAGGGAAAATTTCCAGATTTACTATGAGGTGAGAAAATTGATTAGCTTTTGATTAATAGAACTTACTAGACACTAGCTCATATGAGGAGGTTAACAAAAAAAATTGGTAGAAAATAAAAACTAAGAATTTTAATTTGCAACAAACATCTCTAAATATGAAGCTAAGGGAAAAAACATCAACCATAAAAATGAACAGTTGGAATCGACTACAATAATTTATTTTATTTTTCATGCATTTGAGATAATTATTTCTTAAAAACATAGGTCTACAATAGATAGTTGTGCATTACTTAATCTAACCAAACCTCTCTAATTAATGTTGTGAGATTGCAATTGAGTTTAGCAGTGGATTGCATTGGCATTGAGTCATCATGGTTTTAAAAGGAAAGATAAACAAATATTGTTATGAAATCTACGCCAACAAAAGTGATAAGAAATCCCCACTTTTTTTCATTAAAGGTGCTACAAATCCTTAACGAAAAAATTAAAATTCTACATAAGAGGCTAAAGATGATTGAAAAAATAAAATTTATATTATCAGCTGGAAGTTTCTATTTATCCCAAAACCCAATATAAGAGCAGATATACCTAATTATGGTATTTTCAGTAGGATAAACATGTATATTATCAGCTGAGATTTTTGTATTCATTTCAAAACCCAATTTAAGAGAAAACTTTAATTAATTCATGACATTTCCAATAGGATAATTCCCATACCTTTCACTAATGCTAAAAATTCCAAGTTCCTTATGCATTTTCTCCTCTTCCTGATTTTTTTTCATTTTTTTCTTGTGAATGAATGTTTTTGTTTTACCTCTTTTGTTTCTTTTATTTATTTCATTAACTACTTCCATTCTCCCCTTTATTAATTAAATTACCCTCCTCCATGTGAATGTGGATAATTTGTAGTTAATGGAGTGACTCCTCTTTAAAAGGTGGGTAATCTTCCTAAAATAGGAAATTTTAATAAATTTAAAAACTACTTCTTCCAACTAGTACGTCTGGAGTTGAAGAATTCTCCTTGGGTTCTTTAAATGTAATTAAAACATAGCCATCCTTCCTCAAATTTTGGGCACCCCTTTTTGGTATTTCACTTGTACATGGTGTTACACATTATTTATTTTGTTTAAAACCATTAACTTATTTTATTATTAACTTCTATATATTAATAATTGTCTCTTGGTATTATTTATTCATTTATTTATTTAGTAGGAAATTAATTACTATCCCTCACATGCTTTATTTATTTAATAATTTATTAAAAGGTACCTTCAATTTTTTCCTGAATTGGAAGAGTTCCTTGCTCAGGAAGGTCAGGGGCAAGCGCAGTCTTCGAGAATCACCCTTCGACTTCAAATTACAACTCTAATCTTGCACACAATAGTGAAACTTGATCTCTATTACCTCCTTGTTGAGTAACATACATCATCTGTTGTATGCAATTAGTGATACCGACCCCACCATGCCAGTGGGAGTCTCCAGGGAATGCTCCTGGTGAACACCATTATTCTTCCACCTAGTCTTAAGGAGGCCTCGTGGCTATCTCCCTAGTCCCGAAGAACAGGGGCCAAGTGAATGAGAAACTCGTCCAGTTGTGTGCCTAACGAGAAGGCATTACCCTACACAATCATGCGTTGGCTCATTCGATGTTATTAATATTTACGCATGAATCGAAAATATATATATGTACTGCCTATATAGACCGATAACTACTGCATAGACCTATTTTCCATTAATAATTTAAAGGTTTCTTACCTACTCTTATGGCCATGTGAGTTTAGGAAAAAAGGATTTATAATTACCTAAAGTGGACACAACATAGGCACATGGTTTACATCCCTTTGCCACATTGTTTTCCATCATCTATTTGCCTCTTCCTGATGATACTCTTTCTCCTTGTGAGGGTAATTTTCCTATGCACACCACCACTCAAGATAACAACCACACATTTGTTAGCATTAGGAAATAAATGTTAAGAAATAAATTACCTTATAAAATCATAATAATAATTAATAATTTTTTAAGGCATAAATAAAACAACTTGATCATTTCATGTCTAACCATGGTCATATAATTTATATACTGATCACCATGTATAACTCATCTAAAAAAATATAACATCTACATTCATCCATACTTAAATAAAATACCATAAATTTGGGTTGTGACATCCCTCCCTACTAGGAAAATACATCGTCTTGATGTTAATCAAGTAAACACATCACATGTTTGATCAACTAAAAAGATAAGTGTATAAAACATAACATGTCTAATCCAATAAAATTATCAAGTGTCTATCAAATGATCATAATGTATAATAAAATAATATTATCAAGTGTTTATCAAATGACCATAATGTCCAATCAAATACAAGTACCAAGTGTCTATTAAATGACCATAATGTATAATCAAATAAAAGTATCAAGTGTCATCAAATGACCATAATGTATAATTAAATAAAATTCTCAAGTGTCTATTAAATAACCAAAATGTCTAATCAAATAGATGTGGGAAGTTCCGAAGAACTTCATACATGTCCTCCCATGTAGCACTGTTCTCAAAGTATTAGTCCCATTAGACCTTACACTGAGAAATCTCTCTATTCCATAAATGAATTTTGTGAGTATCAATAATTCGTACGGGTTTTAATAGAACCACTCTCGGATCCTCCACCTATAAATATTTTCAATCAATAACATGAGATACATTTGGATGATATTTCTTAAGTAAAGAGACATTAAAAAAATCATGGATTTGAGCTAAAGCAGGCGGTAGAGAAATCTAATATTCCAATGAATTAATAACTTCCAAAACTTTAAAAGGTTCCACGTATCGTGGAGAAAATTTGGAAGCCTTCCCAAATTTGATTGAATTTTTCTTTGGTCTAAATCTAAGGAAAACCTTGTCCCCTTTCTCAAAAGTCCATGGAGTTATTTTTCTATATACATAGCTCTTACGTCTATTTGCTACCTCGGCCAATATTTTATTAATATGTATTACTTTCTCTTCCGTCTCTTGAAGCATTTCAGGTCCTATCAAGATTATATCTTCCACTTTTTCCTAGCTAATGATAGTGAGAAACTTACAACCATACAAATCCTTAAAAGGATCTATTCCCAAAGTAGTGTGAGTGGAGTTATTATATAAAAACTCAACTAAGGGTAGATATTCCTCCCATCTATATTTCTCGTTCATTTAGTACATGTGAATCATGTATTCCAAACCTTGATTAACTCTATTTTTTTGTCCATATGTCTCAAGATGGAATGTAGTGCTGAAACTGGGATTTTTACTAAGGGATGTTGTAAGGAAATAAGGGATAAAATATGTAGATTAATCCCTCACATAATCGCAACAATAGAAACTAATATGCAGAAAATATTACATATTTTAAATAAAAGTGTAGAATAAATTAACACAACACAAAGAGACAATATTTAACGTGGTTCACCCAATGTGGGCTACGTCCACCAATAATCACTTGCTCCGATTTTATTACAAGCCACCTCTCTCTCAATACATTACCCAGATCTATTTGGAGCTATGCTCAACAAACTCTCCAGAATTCACACCCAAATTTAAAGCACATCTGTAATGTTACATTATACCTACCATATGCATAAAACCATATAAGTAGACAACTGCTTAAGTAGTTTTACAAAACCATGGGTATTAAAACCATGGGCCAAAATTGTCCCATAAACCTATGGGTCAAAAATCCTACCCATACAAGAAAATCACGTTTCCTGATATATTGGGCATGTTTTAAGGCCAATTTTGTTTTTTGGGGGCTGCACCCCCAAACCATGACGAGACAACTGTGGAAAGTATACAGTACTCTTATTGTACATTCTTCAACACTTTCTCACATGAAAACATGATCCACAACCTAACAGATGCATGAAAGGTTTCCCAAAACCTATAAGTCATCCTAGCACCACGATATGAAATTATCTTATTTGAAAATCCATAAAATCTAAATATATCTTGCACAAATCTACATGCTAGAGTGGGTTCATCATCTATCAAGATTCTTGGAATGAAATGTGCCACTTTGGTGAGTTTTTAAATCACCACTAAAACAAAATCATGTCTATTTTTAGACATTGGGATTCCTTGAACAAATTCCATGATGATAGCTTGACATTTCCATTTTGGCACACTATGTGGGTATAACAACCTTGTAGGATGCACATGCTTAGATTTTACACATTGGCATTCTAAACATTTGAAAACAAAATTGTAGTATATCTTATAAAACTTGGTCATACATATAATTATTTAATGTCTGCTACCATCTTAATTACCCTAGGATGACTTGAGTAGGGAGTACCATGTGTTTCATCCAAAACTATGGTTCATATACCACTATAGTCTGAAACATATATTTTTCCATTAAACCTCAAGAGTCCATATCTCTCTATCTAATAATCCTTATATGTATGATATCGACTATCAACCTCAAGAGAAGCCTTGACTTACTTGTAAAATAAATAAGATGGTAAATTTTCTAGGATATGTTGTCTAAAATTAGTTCAAATTGTGGCCATGATGACTATGTGTCTTCACTGACTTAGTGCATCCATGACCCAATTTTCCTTTACTTTAATGTACTCAATTCCAAAGTCATGATTATTCAGAAACTCTAACAAACGTCTCTGGTGGGCATTTAGGTTAGCTTGAGTAAAACATATATTTGCGACTGAAGTGAGTAGTCTTGATTTCAAATGGTTAGCTTGAGTAAAACATATATGTTCCTCCAAGTTTGCAAGGCATAAAAAATATCTGCTAACTCCAAATCATGTGGAGAATAATTTAGTTCTCCTTACTTGATTTTCATTGACTCATATGAAACAACGTGGTTATCCTACAGAAAAAAATCCCCCAAAATCATCTCCTGACACATCTGTGATAACTATGAAGGGATTGGGAACCGTCAAGATAGGAGTTTTCAAATTTTATTTCAACAACTTGAAGGCATTCTCACAATTTTCAGTCCAAATGAACATTTTCGCTTTCTTTTGTAGTGAAGTAATTAGACTTGCAACCTTGGAAAATCCTTCCAAAAACCTCCTATAATACCCAGTTAATCCCATACAGCTTCATACTTCATGTACATTATTTAGAGTAGGCCATTACATAATTTATTGGATCTTAGATGGATCAACCATTGTGCCTTCTTTTGATATAATGTCACCAAGATATTGTACTTGAGGTTGAAAAAATGTGCATTTAGATAGCTTTCTATATAATTTATGTTTTCTCAACCTTTCCAAAACCAACCTTAAGTGTTCATGATGTTCTTCTTCCATCCTAGAATATATTAAAATATCATCTAGGAAGATCAATTTTTTGTCCAAATAGTCTCTGAAGACATTGTTCATTAGGTTCATAAAAGCTGCGGGAGTGTTTTTAAGTCCAAAAGTCAGTACAGTGAAATCGTAATGACCATAATGAGTTTGAAAAGTTGTTTTGTGCATGTAATCATCTCTTATTCTCAACTGATGGTATTCAGACCTTAAGTGGATCTTGGAAAATACCGTAGCTCCTCGCATTTGATAAAAAAAATTGTCAATGTAGGATAAGGGGTACATGTTCTTAATAGTTACTTTATTCAACATCATGTATTCAATGCAAAGCCTTAAAGTTCCATCCTTATTTTTCACAAATATCATAGGAGTACCCCAAGGAGAAACACTTGGTTGAATCAAACCTTTAGCCAATAATTATTTTAATTGATCTTTTAATTCAAATAATTCAGTTGTAGTCATGCAATATAGGGCTTTGGATTGGGGTTCAAGTATGGGCATGAGATCTATTGAGAATTCAAACTCTCTCCGAGGTGGAATTCCTAGAAGGTCCTTGGGAAAGACATCCTTATAATAATTTAGGAGAGGATAGTCTTCAGAGGTTGGTTCCTTTTCACTCTCCATATCATGGACGTGTACTGCATAGATGACACACCCTTTTATCTTCACCTTCTTTAGTTGCATCATAGATATTTACCTAAGAATAGTATCTCTCTTAGTTCTTTGGATGCTTACTTTTCTTTTATTATCTTCTAAACACACTACGGTCATAGTAAAAAAATCAACCTTAGCCTGATGTTTCCACAACTAATTCACTCCCAAAATCATATCATATGATCCCAATGGTGCAACATACAAATTTTTTGAGGTTTCTAGTTCAGGAAATTGTAAATCAACTGTAAATAAGTATTTCTATACTTTTCACTGAATTTGGTTTCCATATTGCACTACCCAATTATGTTCCATATAACCATCTTTTATAGATATTTTACTTAAAATTTTAGGAGCTAAAAAACATCCAGTTTCCCTTGTGTCTATCAAAATAGTGACTGGATGATCAAAAAGAGTACTCAATGCTTCTATAGGTGTGGTTTGATGGTCATCCTGATAGTTATCAACCACTACATGTATGTGTTGGTAAAAGGTTTTCTGCTAGTTTGATGTGAATTCATTTTTGGACCCTCTGTTGTTTGATGGACAATGACTAGCATAGTGATCTCCCCTACATATGAAGCACCCATATTTTGGTCCTTTGGTGAAAGTCCAATGGTTTCCTTTTTTCAAATATTGTTCTAATTCTGATTTCCATTCCTATTTCTGTTACTAGTGTCCCCAAATATTTCACTTAGAAATCGTGGGATATTCCTTTTAAAAATTTAAGTCTTCTTGCCTTGTGAAGATTTTTTTTCTTGTTCCTTGTGCCCCCTTGAGTATGCCTTAGTTTGTTTAGGTTGTTACATTAACTCATTTAAATTGTGGGATTGCTCTAGAATTCTTGAGAAGGTTGTAAGAGGTTGCTTGGAAGGAGTTAGAGAAATATCTATTTGCCTAAAATGTCCTGAAGTCCCTAAAAATCCAAGTACTTACCCTATCAAGCAATCAAGTTTCTCAAATTACTTTACTTCAAATCTACAGTAAGTTTCCCTCCTCGACATGATTTTCACTATCACACATTTTGCGGGTTTACTTAGTTACTTTACTTATTAAAAATAACTAAGTAATGTAGTTATCAAACCCCACAAACCAAAGAAAATTTACTTTTTTCTTTGCACTAAATTGACACCACTTTACTTATGAAAAGTGGGCAAGGTAAGAACTTGCTCAATCCCAAAAAACTAAGGATATTAGTTTATCAATCTTCTGGACGTACTTTACTTGCTTCAAAAATATCGTGTAAAGTTAAAGAGAAACCCCACAAACTTGAGGACCTCAACTAATTGGTGTTTCTAACCTACTTACTTCATAATGCAAAGTAGTCAAGTAAAGATAATGCTAAACACCATTGATAAGGACCTTGTTAATCAGGTTTTTCAAGATACTTTACTCCCTAGAATAAAATTAGATAAGCTAACCCAAAAACCCACATTACTCCCTACCTCACGACCTAGTTAGGTTTATGACTACTTGTTACTTCAAAAAACAAAATAAGCTAAGTCATTCACCAAACCTGCATTTAAGGCAAGTGATGGCATGACATCCATACCAGTCATATTAATGAGGTGGAATATTTAAAAGGCAAAGTTATTCCACATCATTTCCATGTATCCTAATCACTCAGAGATAAGAAATTCAACCTACAAACCCAAAGTAACCTCGTGCTGGTTGATTGAAGAAGTTTTTGAGGAATTCAACATTGACCCATTTGTAGGAGAGGTATGTTGTTTACTTTTCTTCCTTCTTTTCTTGATTTTTTCTTTCCTCCTCATTATTATTTTTCCAATTTTCTTCTCCATTATGTGAATGTTTTCTCCTTTGTACAAAGTCTATGTTTTGTTAAATCACTTGAAATCTAGGTCATTTTTGTTGAAAGAAGACTAGGTTTTGGTAGCATGGTTGAATTCATGGTTGTCTTGTACCAAAATGTTCGAAATATCATTTGTGGAATAAGCCCTAATTTTTCCCTAGTTTTAGCAGAGAACTAAAATGATTTTTCTTCCATTACTTTGCAAAGATTTAACCCTCCATAACTTGAAACCTAACATATGTGGGATTTCTAAACTTCTTTAATCTCATTTTTCTTATGAGAATCCGAACCCTAGTTACTTCCTCAGTGCATTGTGTGGTTTTGAATCTCTCTTACGGCCTACACTTTGTGTTAATTTAAACTACTTCTACTTCATCATACTTTGTGTGTTTCCCGATGGCTGTTACTTTCTCATGCTTTGGGGGTTTCAAATATACTCTTACTTCCCCTTGATTTGTGGGATTTTTACCAATGACTACTTCAACTATGTTATGCGCTAATTAAAATCCCTGTTACTTAAGACTTGTACTTTGTGGGTTTTCAAATGACCATTATTATCATGATTTTTGGTATTTAAAAATGATTTTACTTTTACCTTCTTTATGTTGAACCAAACCTCTTCTCCTTTCTTACTCAAAACTTCAAGAAGAAGCACCTTGAAATCCTACACTGCATTACAAAAACAATTTGTTTTACTAGTTTACTTGTTGTAAGCTTGGGACTTCACTTCTAAGAGTATTTTTGTATACTTTCATGACTAGATTAACTCTGAATGTGCTCATAGACTTGAAGAAACTTATCCTAACTTGAACTCTACATTTGAAGTAGAGATTGTTGTTAACATTTAAGTAGTTGGCACACACTAATCAATTGAAGAAAAGTAAATAAAATGTTTGAGGAAAGAGAGGGATCACTCAAAGAAAGGGAAAAGTCATCAAAATTTGAGGAAGTTTCCATTATTCAAGAATATCCTAATATTTGGATTGAAGAAACCTTCAAGGCTAGTAAGGGAAAAGGAAAAGCTAGATCCAGGCTAGTTAGTGAAAAAAAAGGGGAAAAATGAAGTATGAATATAAAGGTTATCCATTTGAATCTTGTTTTGCATAAAATATCGTTGAAGTTAGTGACACAGACATGGGGCATGTGTCCACAAATGAGATTATAGAAAGATCCAAGGCCATAAGGAAGACACGTCTTATGCAGACCCTGACTAATAGTGGATTGATACAAGAAGCTACATTTCCTAGTGCTTCTCATTTACCTGAGTTTGTTCTGGAATGTGCCAAGTATTATGACTCCCTAACAAGGTCAATCAAGGATACATCAGGTAATATGGTATGAGGTTTGATACTTAATTTTATAATTATAGCTTAAATATCCCCACAAAGGAAAAAGTGTTGAATATGAATATGGAAAATGCCAATAAGCATTGGGAAAAACACAATTGATGCCATCAGAATCATAAATTTGAAATACTTGAAGACAAAAAATTATCCCTCCAGGTTTCCTAAGACAATAGTGAGGTCATATTTTGTCCAAGAAGTTGATGACATAACTCAGTTGTTATGTAGAATCAATGGAGAGAAGATTTCCAAGTATTTATTCACATGGATGTACTAATTCATCAAAACCATTGAGACTAACAAATATAATGTAGTGATCAAATGGGTGGAGATCAAAAGTGATAAAATTGATCATCAGTTGCAACAGGTTAGACAAACTTTCAATTTCAAGATGACTTCTTATCTAGTGTATGTTGCACCAACAAATGTCACTTTTGTAGGTTACATTCTAAAGGTATTTTAGCTTAAAATTTTTTCCATGAGTGTTACCCTTAGTTTTTATTATCAAATTATTTTAAGAAATACATGAAACTAAATGATTTTTTCTTCTATGACATTATTTACAAGTTCAATACTGAAGTAAGAGCTAAAAGGGTGATCAACAAAACATGGGACATAATTTACCAATATGGGTGTATCTTCATTCAATTCTCTACATTCACCTATCTCAGAACCTATGGTTTTTCAAGAAAATCCATTAAACTCCCATAATATCCTAACGATACGTGGAAAATACCATAACTATGCAGACAACTAGTGGATCTACATGAACTACAATCATCACTCCATAGAGAAGTGGTTAGTTTCTCGATTTTCATTGGCCATTATCATTATGATAATATCCACAAGGATAGGAATATTTAAAAATATATGTTCCATTTTTATGAACAAGAAGACTATGAATCCATAAAAAAATTTGACTTCAAACATATTGCACATAAGACAGTCACAATGGACTACATGCACTTCTTGACACTTGAAGATTTTTGACTTTTAATTTGAAGTTAGAAGAAGAGACTATAGAAGGTTGACAGTGTAATAGATTATTAACTTTTTCTTAGCAAAAATCCCTAAAAATCTCCATAATGATGGGAATGTAATTTTTGATTCCTACAATCAAATGGGAGGAGATAATGCTCCACTCCCATCCTTAAGAAATAAAGCTAAAATAGTTGAGGATATAACATCAAGGGTCCTAGTTTACACTTCAAATTGGCTCATTGAAAAATTTTATTGTTTAGAAGATTCAATAATGAAGGAGATGAGTGAAAAGAGCACCAAGAGGAAAGAAGGACTGGGTGAAAGTAGTAAGGGACCTAGGAGGTCACCATTAACCAAGAATCCTAGAACAAAACGCTCATCATCCAAACAAGTTCATCAACTCTCGAAGTCACTCATAGTGAAGCTTCTCACTCATGAATACAAGTGGTATCTTCATATGTTGTTTCCCCTTCCATACAAATTCCTTCTTCACTAGTAGGGGTTATCATACCACACTTGAAACCTACTACATTCATTCTTCTCTAAATAAGGGTAGACACTTTGTCTCCCCATCCCCTTCCTTCCTCTCTAGCAAGAAATCCTCCACCTCTATCATCAGATGATCAGTTTAGTATTAAGCATGAGGAGGGAAACAATGATAGCATGGAGATTTATTCACTTCAATAATTGTCAAAATCACAAGAGAGAGATAAAATTGCAATGGAAGCTAGGGAAATAGAATAAGGAGAAATTGAAAAAGAAAGTAAAGAACACACTCAGTCAGAGATCATACAAAATCCGTAAGTGCACAAATAGGTTCAGAAGGAAAAATAAATTGGATTGGATTCTAGGAACCAAACTACTGAGGATAAGGAGATTGATAGTAAAATGATAGCCCCAAAGATGGTTGAATTGGAGAAAGGGCTACTAAAGGTTACAATAGCTAAGACACAAAAAGAGATGATTATACATCCTACTACAACTACTAATCAGGAAATGGTCATGCATTCCAGTGCTTATACCTATTCAGGACAAGATTTATCATCATGGTTAGTGTTGTAGATAGTCCGAAGTGCCAAAGAGATAATAAATCTGGAGGACATGGACTTACAGTTACTCAAGAGTACTAATAAAAGAGGTAAGAAATATAAAGATTCTAAAGTAACTTCTAAGCTGATAATTGAGTATCAGGATGGAAATTTTCTGAAGTGTCCACCCCAACAACAGGAAACCAAAAGGAGAATTAACAAAAAAGGATAAAATTGTAACAAGAGTGCCTATGGGAGAAGTAACTATTAAAAGGCTTAAGCAAGACTCTCAGCCCATGATTGATTTTCTCTTCCCTAAGCTTGATGAGTAAAAGGCTTAGAAAGCTAATCTAAAGGAACAAATATCTAAATTGTGTGAGATAATTAAAAAATTTTCTAGGACTTCCTCCCATCCTGTACTTTCAGGGGAGCAAGTCAACCCTCAAGTTATCACAGTAATGGAAGAAATAGGTGACAAATAAAGGGTTGTGGATGATTGGGTCAAGAAAATTATAGATGAAGAAATAAAGTATTTATCAAAAGTGTCAAACATCTTGGAGACTCTGAAAGGCAAGTTGAAGTAGATTCAGGATTTAGCCAAAGAAATGGATAATGAAAATGAAATTGTTGAACTTCAACTAGAGGCACTCAAAAGAATATATTCATTTCTAGAGAAGGTGTTAATTGAGGATCACATTATGCCATATGGGTCATTACAAAAGGGATAATAGTGGAAGTTAATTTTATCCTTCCATATGAAGATTCTCAAGAAAATGATGGAGGAAATGAAGGTGTTGGAAGAAGAGGAAGATGAGGCTTTTGATCATATTGATGATATCATATATTTTATTACAAAGTATAAATATTCCAAAACACCAAGAACTACAAAGAATTTTGTTGAGATTTTTAAACAAAGAATGGATAAAGCCACTACTCCTTTAACCGGTGACTCAGTTGAGAAAATGGAAAATATCTACGAGGATGTCAAGAATCTATAGAAAAAATTGGTAAAAACAAAAGGATTCAGTAATATATTGGAAAATGAACTCTTTAGGTACAAAATTGAGATGCAAGAAGATGAGAAGACAATATAATATATTTTAGATCAACATGCCGTATACCAGGAGAAAACTAAGATTAAGGCTGAGGAGGCAGGTAAGGATGAGTCTGAGGAACAAAGTGATGATGAGACCAAAGATAAAAACAAGAATGAAAATGTTGTTCTTCAATTGGAATATTCTTCTTTCTTGATGATGTAATTAAGTAATGTGACTTTTTTGTATAACTTAAGTAATCTGGTTAAACACCATTAGTTAAAGTTGTTTGAATAAGTTAATTAAATATGAATATGTTGTAACAATATGAGAAATAGTTGAGGTTATTTAGGATTGAGGAACATTCCAATGTCATGCATGCCAATCAATGAGAATTTCAAGGAGGAAAATGCTCAAATTATTGTAGTATTGTAGCTAGGTACCTATGGAAATGTAATAAATGTCTCCTATTTGTAGTTTCTTACGGGATGCTATAAATAGAGAAAGAGGTCTACGGGCCAAAGGATGGGAAATATTTTGGAAAAAAATTATTATAATTTTATGTAAGAATTTAAAGATCTCAAACTTTGTGTTGAGAGTAATCACATAATAATTTGTGTAACTCTGGTTGGGCTTGAATAAGAAGAAGGTATAGATTTTGTGAAGAACTTTTTGTCTTATGAGAAGTCTTGTTGTGCATCCCGTGAGGATGTTTATGGTAAACTTTGTCTTATCTTTAATTCTCCATTTGGATGCATTTCTCTTTCATTTTCTAGAAACTGATCTAAATCATCAAGTGTTGTATTTATTTTGTGTGGTTTTAATAAGCTCTGTAATCTACTTGTTGTGAAATACGTTTCCCTTTCCTCGCTACATAGTTGTTATTCCCCCTGCATTCTCATTTCCATCTTCTTTATTGCACTACTTTTCCATATAGCTGCAATTACTTACTGCAAAATTGATTAGATATGGTTCATGAGATTTTCAATTAAAGTAATACCCCTGAAAAATAATTAGAATAAATAAATACCTTGCACAAGAGCTTCACCATTAAATGAAGGGGATTTATCCCATGACTACCTAGGTTTGTGTGCATAAAATCTAGCCAATAATTTTTTCTGACTCCGCTAGGGAAGAACAAAGAACACTAATCTCTACCCATCATGTGAGTTACTTTTTAAAAAAATTGGTGACTTCATATTTTCTTTGGTCTATTATTTCTTTCTAGTGTCAATCTGGAAAGAATGACATGTACTCAATAACAATGCTCTATAAACAACTTTCATGGTTGTGCAACAACCACAGATTCTAGTTCCTTGGGGTCCAACTATTGACCCTCTTGTATTGGTTTAACCACTACATGAATTTTGTGTGGATCACTAATAATTTCCCAAAATTCAATGGTGATGGGAAACAACACCCAAAAGATCATATAACTGCATTTTTGTAGCTTACAAAATTCAGGGTGTGCCTCATGAAGATCTATCTATTCTATTATTCATTAAGACACTTCAGGTCACTGCTACGGAATGGTTTTATCACCTTCTTCCCACATGTATCTCCAAATTAGATACTATAGACCATGGTTTGAAGACAAATTCAAACCTATAGAATATTCACATGCTTTGTTAGCACAACTCACCCAGATGACAAAATAATGCATGAACACATGAGGCATTTTGTTGTTAAATTCCAAAGGATACTTTATAAGATTCCTCTTGATGCTTCCCTTAGCGATGAGAATCATAAGGTATTTTTCATTAATGCTTTGTTTCCTGAAGTTGGTTATCAGCTGCATAGAGAATGTCCTACTAACTTGTTGGTAGCTTAAAACATTTCGATCAAAGTAGAGGATGATCTTATCATGGTAGGTAAAATCAAGCATTCAAATCCTAAGGTTGAAGGTTCTACTTTGGCTAGTACTTTTGATCTGTTTTTGCATAGAATGAAAAATAATATGTTATAGATACATAAGTAGATGACATAAAGTAATAATGATGCTCCTACTAGGAATGCACCTACACATAACCACATTGTTTCTACTCCTCAAAGAATGACAATTGAAGTTTCTCTAAAGAACAATGTAAGAGTGAATCAAAAATATCAAGATATTGTTGACTGTGATCTACCTGAAGAACATGATTTTTTATAACCTGCTGGTGATTAAAAAATTGGTTACCTAGAATAAAAATAATATAATGAACACTATGAAACTTTTTAAGATGATTCTGGTCACATTTTTATAGCATTTAAAAGATATCAGAAGCAGAAAGGTGGTGAAATGTCTGATAAGTAACAAAGAAGAGAAGGAGATGAACCAAGATCATCTGTTCCTAAAGCCAATCCAAATGAAGCTACATTTTATTTTGATATCATTAAGAAATTTTATTAGATGCCATTGTTGGTTAAGCCTCTAGCAGGGGTTAGAATTGAGGAGCACAAGGAAGTTGATACCCAAGTGGAGTGTCCCAAAAATTTTGATCTTAAAGAGGTTGATTTCTTATCATATCTAGAAGATTTCATTTAATAAGAAGAAGCCATTGAATTCATTTTTTTTACATTTTCACCAGCTATATACCAATAGTAAGAGCCTCTTGCTACAGAAAACTCCCATAAATTAGCCATGGAGGAAATGGTCAAAGAAGTTTTTGCTACCCAAATCAGACTGTATGAGGAGAACCATGATGAATAAATTACAAAACCAAAAGTCATCATGGAGAAGGAAGAGTATTTTGTATAATTTTATGTGGAAGCAAAACAATAATCTGATCGACTTGTATGCAAATTTATTCATGGAAAGGAAAGTCTGCAAGATACCTTTGGTCATGGGGATGAACTTCAAAGAAATGGGAAAATCATGAGGATTAGGACTTTCCCAATAATATATCTATCTATTTTAGATTCAACCAAGGAGTTGTAACAAGTCATTATTTTAGAGCATGAGGATGAGCTACAATGCACCAAAGAGCAACCACAGTACCTCTAAAATATAAATACAAAACAACTAAACGAGGTATTTATTTTATTTGTTGGTTTTGATACTTTGGTAAGAAGGGTGGAGAACAAACTTCAGAATAGTTTTTCACTCTTTCTCAAGACCATGTTCAATGCAAAATCAATTACATGGTCTAAGTTTGTAAGGAAAGGAACCTATTTCTCCCTTCATGTTAAAGGATTTGTTTGAACGTCCTTTTCCTTTGGTTAAATTAGAGTAGGTAGTTTTGTTTTTAGAAAAATAAGTGCTTAAGTACACTTTGCATGTTTCCACGTGGGACATGTATGATTTTACATGTTTTTATATAGATTTTTTCAAGTTTTTGTTGCCTTGCTCAGTTCTCTTCAGGATTAAATCATATAGTTGGAGTAGTTTCTAAGCTTTATATAGAGCTCTAAAAATACTTTCTAGCTAGCGGTCATTAGGAAGTTCCAGTTCAATGCTAAATTTGATCACAGATTCAGGAGGTAAATTTTCAAAGGAAAAGATCAATTTCTTCGAGGGTAAACTTGAATCCATATCCCAATGAACAATACTTGAAACTAAAGATGTTGGGATCTCATCTCCATTTCTTCCATTTTGGTAGAAATAAATATGTCCACAGATGGAACCAACTGGTGTCCCCAAATATTTCACCTAGAAATATTGGGATACCCCTTTTTAAAATTTTAAGTCTTCTTTCCTTGTGAAGATTTGTGTTATTATTTCTTGTGTCCCCTTGAGTGTGACCTAGTTTTTTTAGGTTGTTACCTTAACTAATATGGATTGCATGATTTCCCTAGAATTCTCTAGAAGGTTTCAAGAGGTTGCTTGGAAGCAGCTGGAGAAATACCCATTTGTCCAAAATGTCCTGAAGTCCCAAAAAATCTAAGTACTTACCCTGTTAAGAAATCGGGTTTCTCAAATTGCTTTACTTCAAAGCTTTAGTAAGTTACTCTCATAGACCTGATTTTTACTATCTCACATTTTTTTGGGTTTCTTTAGATACTTTACTTATGAAAAAGAAATAAGTAATGTAGTTACTAAACCCCACAAACCAAAGAAACTTTACTTTCATTTTTACGCTAAATCGACCCCACTTATGAAATGTGGCCAAGCTAAAAATTTTCTCAAACCCAAAAAAATAAGGCTCTTAATTTATCTATCTTCTCAACCTTCTTTAATTTCTTCACAAATATCAAGTAAAGATGAAGAAAAACCTTGCAAACTTGAGGCCCTCATCTTATCAGTGTTTCCAACCTAATTTACTTACTCCATAATGAAAAGTATTCAAGTAAAGCTAATGCTGACCCCCTCCAATAAGGACTTTGTTAATCAAGTTTTTCAAGCTAATTTACTCCCTAAAATCAAAGCAGTTAAGATAACCTGAAACCTCCCATTACTCCCTACCTCATGACCTAGTCAGGTTTACGACTAGTTGTTACTTCAAAAGCTAAAATAAGCTAAGTCATTCGCCAAACCTGTATTTAAGCCAAGTGATGATGTGGAATCCGTACCAGGCATATTAATGAGGTGGAATATTTAGAAGGAAAAGTTATTCCATGTCATTTCCACGCATCCTAATCACTCATAGAGAAGTAATTCAGCCGGTGAACCATGAGAAACCTCGTGCTTTCTAATTAAAGAAGTTTTTGAGCAATTTGACCTTGACCCATTTCCACAAGAGGTATGTAGTTTACTTTTCTTCCTTCTTTTTGGGTTTTTCTCTTTTCTTTTCATTTTTATTTTTCCAATTTGCTTCTCCATCATGTGGATGTTTTTTCCTTTCTGTAAGTCTATGTTTTGTAAAATCTCTTGGAAGATAGGTCATTTCTGTTGAAATAAGACTAGGTTTTGGTAACATGGTTAAATTCATGGTTTTCTTGTACCAAAATGTTTGAAATATTATCTATGAAATAAGCCGTAAATTTTTTCTAGTTTTAGTGGAGAACTAAAATGATTTTTCTTACCTTGATTTGCAGAGATTTGACCCTACACAAATTGAAACCTAACCTATGCAGGATTTATAAACTGATTTACTCTCCTTTGTGTTATGGTAACTCGACCCCTAGTTACTTCCTCAATGTATCACGTGGTTTTGAATCACTTGTACTACATACACTTTACGTTGATTTAAACTACTTCTACTTTGTTATGCTCTGTAGTTTTCCCAATTTTTGTTAATTACTTGTGCTTTGTTGGTTTCCAATCTACTCCCATGTCCCTGTGAATTACATGATTTTGACCACTTTCTATGTCAACTGTGTTATGTGCTAAATCAAATCCCCATTACTTAAGACTTGTACAATGTGGGTTTTCAAGTGACCATTACTTATCATGCTTTGTGGTGTTTCAAAATTATTTTACTTCTGCCTTCTTTACATCAAAGAAAACATCTTCTTCTTTCTTACTAAACAATTCAAGCAGAATCAACCTGAAAGCCCACTTTGCATTATAAAAATAAGTTGTTTTACAAGGTTACTTACTGTAAGCTTAAGACTTCACTTTTAAAAGTATTTTTGTGTAATTTCATGACAAGATTAACTCCAGATGTTCTCATAGACTTGAAGCCACTTATCTTAACTTGAATTCTACATTCTAAGCACAGATTGTTGCTAATGTTTCAATATTTGGCACACACTAATCACTTGAAGAAAAGTAAAGAAAATGTCTGAGGCAAGAGAGGGATCACCTAAAGCAAGGGAAAAGTCATCAGAAGTCAAGGAAGTTTCCATTATTTAAGAAGATCCTAATCTTTGGATTTAAGAAACATCCAAGGCTAGGAAGGGAAAACGAAATTTATAGATCCATGCCAGTCAGTGAAACACAAGGGAAAAATGAAGTATGAATATAAAGGTTATACAATTGAATCTTGTGTTGACTCTAATCTTGTTGAATTCAGTGACACAGACATGGGACATGTGTCCACAACTGAGGTTATAGAAAGATACAAGGCCATAAGTAAGACACCTCTTATGCAGACCTTGACTAATAGTGGATTAATACAGGAAGTTGCATTTCCTAGTGCTACTTAGTTACCTGAGTTTGTTCTGGAATGTGCCAAATATTATGAATCCCTAATAAGGTCAGTCAAGGATACTTCAGGTAATCTGATATGAGGCTTGGTACTCAATTTTTTAATTATAGCTTAAAGTGTAAATAATGCATAGGTTGAACACACAAATATTTTATATATTATTCACCATATGTTGATTCATATGGGCCATTACATTTATATAGGCTAATATTGCTCCTATAATCAAGGAAGCTAAACATAACCTCTCACTAACTCTATACAAGATGTTAGAACAATACACTCCCTAAATAAGTGGGTTGTTGTAACTCACAACCAACCGCACTAACAATGCAATATTATATTATCCTAGATAATATAATTACTCACACTAACATATTAGTGAGCACTAATAGTTAGGATATTCCTAACATTCCCCCCCTTAGTGCGAACATGGGAGAACAACAATTGCACTTCCTTCTGTAGCATGCCACCCGTGCATGCTCATGATCTAGATGGTTTTTTAGGACAGCCAACAACCTCAACATGGATGGTATTTCAGGACAACCAACAACCTAAACATGGATGGTTTTATAGGACAGCCAACAACCTCAACAGGGATGGTTTTATAGAACAACCAACAACCTCAATAAGGGATGGTTTTACAGGACAACCAACAACCTCAATATCATGATGCTTCTTTTCTTTATGCTTTCATCTCTCCACTATGCTTTTCCTTTAGGGAATTATGTAGGAAACACTGCTTACTGATACCAAATATGAAAAGATAAAATGGAACATTGGGACCATGTTCCCCCCCTCAATGTGAACATTTCACTTATTCAAGCCATAACAAGAACACTAAAAAATAATCATGCTGCACACAACTGAAATCAATTGCAACTCTGAAAAGAAAGCAAACTCAAACACACACTATCACCACATCTTTGTGCGGCCCCGTCATTGGTGACTGATGAGAGGTCGCTGAATGACCTCTTACCTCTTGTGCCTCTGTCCTCCAGTAGCATGCTACTAGCTCAACGAATTATGGCTTTGAAGCTCATCAGGTTTCACATTGAACTTTATTTTTTCTCCCCCCTACAATGTAAACCACAAAATTTATTAGGATTTCGGTCACCGCCAAAAATGCATCCACAAGATGTTTTATTTTTACAAATTTTTACAATGACTCTTTTGACGATGAGACTACTTTGAACAATAACATTTGACAAAATGATACTGGATTTTGAGAACACAATTATTTAGACAATGACATATATGAGAATGAAAACTTTAACACTTAACCAATTTATGACTATTACATAGAAGACAACTATAATGAAAAGTAATTAAATATTACTTTTCGGGAATAGTGACACTTAACTCTTTTAAAATACGACAAAGTGACAATGGTATACAAGACAATGATTCTTTTGATAAATGTGGATAACATAAACACAAACTACATGAGAGACTATATGACATAGGAAAATGAAATCAGTTTTTCACTTGGACAAAAATAAAAAGGACTCCTTAATGACTACTAATACTTAATGATGAATGAAAAAGCACAAGTGTCTATATGACAGTTCTAAATAAAAAACAAAATAGAAATTAATTGAACCAACTCAATACTTGCATACGCATAGATAGATGAATAGTTTTTGCTCCTCATTGTTAGATGGCTTGCATGCGTGTAAAACTATTGGCAACAAAAATTAGAGATGTGAACGCAATGTGTGTAATGAACTTGAATGAAAATCAAATCCAATCCAATCTGGCAATGTTGGTCGACTATCCTAAGCTTCATATTCGAGAGTGTGAACATCCGAGAGACATGTGGCACCCAAATGACGTGGCTTTACTTTCTATTATTGTCTCAGCTGATCAGTTTCACACATAATCTGCAAGAATCACTAAACTCTAGAGTCACATATCGTAAACTCACACTTTTAACGGCACTTAACATGAAACCATAAATCTTGAATTTGTGTTGGGTACATAGATAGGTGATTGTAGATCTCAAACAAGATCATGAAGGGATCTTGACAACAATGTAGGTTGTAGATGTAAATCAATACAAGTGTCTGAGAGTAGTATGTAGCCAGGGTCGTTCAGTGTAGATCTTGTTATGTGTAGTAGTAATGACATTAAAGATTGATAGAATCTTCAAATTACACAGCACAACACATGGGGAAACTGTTGAACCAATCTAACAGATGATGGCGCTCAAAAAAATATGGAACGGGAATGTAAAATCTCATATCTTAAATCCAAAATACCAATACAACCTCACAATATGACCCGAATGCCAATAGATCTCATGGTTTGCACCTCCTTCGGATGATTACAGATCCTCTACTATAGACATCTCTTATGAAAATACCTTGGCCTTGGGAAGATTGATGGCCATTGCTTTTAGATTAACTATGCACAGCTACTTGATGTGAAACCTTCACTCCTACGATGCTACCCTTTATCAATGAATATGCCACAGTCACTAAAAGCCTTCACTATTATTACAATGTAAGAAGGATCTTGACACAATGTAGTAGTAAATAGATCTGGTCACGTGCTCCAATATGCAGCGCCCTCTATAAATATACAAACTTAAAAAACTAATTAATCTAAACTTATCAAATTAATAGACTTCATATGCCAGGGAAATAGAATAATCAATTTGCCCCTCTCCAATTTTAAGACTCCATGCCATACACAAAACCTACTCTGATGCCAATTGTAAATAATACACAGGTTGAACACACAAATATTTTATATATTATTCACCATATGTTGATTCATACGGGCCATTACATTTATATAGGCTAATGTTGCTCCTATAATCAAGGAAGCTAAACATAACCTCTCACTAACTCTATACGAGATGTTATAACAATACACTCCCTAAATAAGTGGGTTGTTGTAACTCACAACCAACCGCACCAACAATGCAATATTATATTATCCTAGATAGTATAATTACTCACACTAACATATTAGTGAGCACTAATAGTTAGGATATTCCTAACATAAAGATCCCCAAAAAGTCAAATGTTATGGATGTGACTATGGAAAAGGCCAATGAGCATTAGGAACAAAACACAACTGATGCCATCAGAATCATAATTTTGAACTACTTGAAGACGAAAAAGTAGCCCTCAAAGTTTCCCAAGACAATAGTAAGTTCATATTTTATTTAAGAAACCGATGACATAACTCATTTGTTATGTGGAATAAATGGAGAGAATAATGCCAAGTATTTTTCCATATGGATGTACTACTTCATCAGAACAATTGATACTAATAAAGTTACTGCAATGAACAATTATGTAGAGATCATAAGTTATAATATTTATCATCAATTGTAGTAGGTTAAACAAACTTTCAATTTCAAGATGTCTTCTTATCTAGTGTATGTTGGAGAAATAAATGACACTTTTCCAAGTTATATATCAAAGGAATTTTTTCTTCAGAACCTATCTATGAGTATTTCCTTCAGTTGGTATTATTAGAGTATTTTAAGAAATATAGGAAACTAAATGTTTGCTTCTTTTAAGACATTATTTGTAAGCTCAATATTGAATTAAGAGAAAAAAGGGTTACTAAGGCAGTGTGGGATAAAATTTCCTAATATGGGTATATCTTCATTTAATTCTCTACTTTCACCTATCTCAAAGTCTATGGTTTCTTAGGAAAACCACTTAAACTCCCAAGATATCCTAAAGATAAGTGGATAGTACTGAAACTATACAGACATCTAGTGGATCTACATGAACTACAATCAACACTTCATAGAGCAGTGGTTAGTTTCCTAATTGTCATTGGCCATTATAATTGTGCTAATATCCACAAGACTAGGAATATTTTGAAAGATATGTTTCATCATTATGAACAAGAAGAATATGAAGCCAGGAATTTTTTTAAATTCATAAATATTGCCCAAAAGATAGTCACAATGGACTACATGCATCTCCTGACACTAGAAGATTTATGGATTGATTGTAGGGATGAATTTGATGTCAGAAGAAGAGAATATAGTAGGTTGACAGTTTGATAGATTGTTGACTTTGGCTTAAAAAAAAATCTAAACATATCAATGATGATGGGAATGTAATTTCTGATTCCTACAATTAAATGGTTGGAGATGATTCTCCACTCCCATCCTTAAGAAATAAAGTTAAAATAGTTGAGGATAGAACATCAAGGGTCCTAGTTTACACCTCAAACTGGCTCATTGAAAAATTTTATTGTCTAGAAGAATTAGTAATGAAGAAGATGAGTGAAAAGAGAATTAAAAAAGAAATAAGCACTAGATGAAAGTAGTAAGGGACCTAGGAGGTCACCACTAACCAAGAAGCGGGATATTCACAAAGACGGGGACAAAAAAGTGGACACAAATCTATTTTTTTCATTTTGGCCATAAAACTCTTACATTTTGGCTAGGTCACGCTATAGCATGAAAAGGGAAAATCTAGGGCACATTGTAACATGATGGCATTATGGATCAGGTTTACCAAGCTAAAACACGCTCATGTTATGGTTTTCTATGTGTTTTTCCACATTATCCCTCCAAAATGGACATATTCTTCGTTCGAAGTAGGAACATGATCATTTTATAATGTGCTCATGTTTCATCTTGTTGTGGTTTCGAATACCCAATCCAAAGGCTTGGATTTCTCAAGCAGAGGTTTGGACTATGTATTGCGTGATTAAAACCATGTTTGACAGATAAACATCAAAATTTCACATGTGCACCCCAATATCTCCTGCATTAAAACATAATATTCAAAAATAAATTATACTATGATGTCATGCTCATTTTTAGTAGTGCTTTGTTTTCTTGCCAGAACCTATACATAAGTTTTGGTACACAATTTATGATTTTTTCATCAAAATTTAAAAAAGAAGTTTTTTTCTTAATTCCATTCTACATGCACTCAAAAAAAACTAAGAACGTTTTTATTTCTCAAAGTTGTGGGGGTGCACACACAAATATTTCATTTTTGGGATATGTGCACTTTAAAAATTAATTAAAAAATTACATATTCATCCAAAAATTATGAAAATTTAGCGGGACTTCGTACATGGTCTTATCTAACTTTCTACTAAAGGAATTTGAAAACAAAATTATACAACTCAAAAAATGAGGGGGAGGGGGGGCACACAAAAAATAGGTTATTATCTTTTTTACACAAAAATAGACATAATTTGTGTGCACACAACATTTGAGCCTCTTAATCTCAACTATTTTTAAAAAAATAGTATTTTAGAAACTAGATTTCGAGCTCTATGGTACTTATTCTTATCACTTTGTCAAATTTTGAGTATAGACATGCCAAATTATTCAATGAAGTTTAGGTTTCTCTTATTTCAGGAAAAAAGTGTCCATTTTTACCCCCTTTTGGGCCCCCATCTTTGTGCACTTACCCAAGACTAGAAAAAAAACTCATAATCCAAACAAACATCAACTCTTGGAATCACTCCAAGTGAAGATTCTCACTCATCAACACAAGTGGTATTGTCATCTGTTGTTTCCCCTTCCATACAAATTCCTTCTACACAAGTAGGGGTTATCATACCACCCTTGAAGTTGGATACATTAATTATTCCATAAATAAGGGTAGAAACTTTCTCTCCCCACCCCCTTCCTTTCTCTCAACCAATAAATCCTCCTCCACCACCATCAAATGATCAGTCTAATACTTATAATGATGAGGGATCTGATGATACCATGGAGATTTCTTCACTTAAAGAAGTGTCACAATCACAAGAGAGAGATAAATATATAATGGAAGCTATGGAAATAGAATAAGGAGAAATTTAAGAAGAAAGTAAAGGACACAATCAGTCAAATACCGTGCAAAATCCCCAAGTGCATAAAGAGGTTTAGAAGGAAAAAGAAATTGAATTGGATTCTAGGAACCAAACTGCTGAGGATAAGGTCATTGAAAATCAAATGATATCCCAGAAGATGGCTAAATGGGAGAAATTAGTACTACAGGGTACAATAGCTAAGACAAAATAAAAGATGATTGTACATCCTATTGTAGCTACTAGTCAGGAAATGGTCATGCATTTCATTGCTCCTGCCTCTTCAAGACCAAATTTATCATCATGATTAACATTACAGATAGTCCTAAGTGCCAAAGAGATAATAAATCTAGAGGACATAGACTTACAGTTGCTCAAGAGTATTGATGAAAGAGGTAATAAATATAAATCTTCTAAAATAAATATTAATTTGATAATTGATTCATTAGGATAGAAATTTGTTGAAGTGTCCACCCAAAAAATAGGTAAATAAAAATGAGAATTAACTAAAAAGGATATAACTATAACAAGAGTGCCTCTGGGAGAAGTAACTATTGAAAGTCTTAAGTAGGAAACTCATACCATGATTGATGCTCTCTTCCTTAATATTGATTAGGAAAAGGATGAGAAATCTAATATAAAGGAAAATATATCTAAATTGTGTGTGATAATTGAAAAAGTTGCTAGGACTTCCTCCTAGCTTGTAATTTCAGGGGAGCAAGTCAACCCTTAATTTATCACAGAAATGGAAGAAAAAAGTGACAAATAAAGGGTTGTGGATGATCAAGTAAAGAATTTTTTTGATGAAGCAACAAAGGATTTCTCAGAATTGTCAAACAACTTGGAGATTCTTAAAGGGAAGCTTAATCAACTTCATGATTTAGCCAAAGAAATGGATAATGAAAATGGAATTATTGATCCTCAACTGGAGGCCCTTGCAATAATATATTCATTTCCAGAGAAGGTATTAATTGAGGAAAACATTATTCATGATGGGTCATTACAAAAGGGAAACTAGTAGAAGTTATATTTATCCTTATGTATGCATCTTTTTCATGAAAATGGTGGAGGAAATGAAGGTGTTGGAAGAAGAGGTAGATGAGGCTTTGGATCATCTTGATGATAACATATATTTTATTACAAAGTACAAAGAATCCAAACCATCAGGAGCTACAAATAAATTTCTTGAGCTTCTTAAACAATGAATGGATAAATCCACTACTCCTTTCACTGGTGAATCACTTAAGAAATTTGAAAATCTCTACATGGATGTTAAGAATATATGGCCAAATTTGGTAAAAGAAAAAGGATTTAGTAACATATTGGAAAATGAAATCTTAATGTATGAAAATGAGATGTAAGCGGTTGCTAAAGAAGAGGAGAAGGAAATATAACATATGTTGGATCAACACACCATATACTGAGATAAGACCAAGAGTAGGTTTGAGGAATCAAGAAAGGATGATGTTGAGGAACAAAGTGATGATGAGGCTAGAGAGACAAAAAATAATGAAATTTTTGTTATTCAATTGGAATAGCTTATTTTTCTTCTTCTTTATTGATGATGTAAATAAGTAATGTAACTTTATTATATAACTTAAGTAAATCCAGTTAAACACCATTACTTCAAGTTGTTTGAAAAAATCAATTACTTATAAATAGTTGAGGTTATTTAGGATTGAGGAACATTCCCATGTCATGTGTGCTAATCAATGAGAATTTTGAGGAGGGAAATTCTCAACTTCTCACAATTTTGTAGCTAGGAACCTGTGGAAATTTAATAAATGTCTCTGATTTTATATTTTCCTACAGGATGCTATAAATAGAAAAAGAGGCATACATGACAAAGGATGAAACTTTTTGGCAAAAATTTATTGTAATTTTATGCAAGATTTTAAATATCTAAAACTTTATGTTGAGATTCTCAAATTTTATTTGTGTACCTTGGCTGGAATTGAATAAAAAGAAGGTGGAATTTTGAACAACCTTATGTCTGAGAAGTCTCATTGTGCATCCCATGAGGATTTTATGGTAAACTTTGTGTTACTTAAAATCTAAACCTAGATTAATTTCTTTTTCATTTACTTAAACTATGTCATTTATCCAGTGTTTTTTTTTTCTCTATGGCTACAATAAGCTCTACAATCTAATTCTTGTGAAGTACTTTTCCCTTTCCTTACTGTTATTGTAACTTTAGATTTTCATTTATCTTATTTCCTACACTCTTCCTAAAACACAACTATTTACTTTCTAAAAAAATTCCAATTTATGGTTCATGATATTTTCAATTAAAGTAATACCGCCAGAAAATAATTTGAATAAATAAATACATTGCACGAGAGCTTCACCGTTAAATGATGGAGATTCATCCCATGAATGTCTAGGTTTGTGTGCATAAATTTTTTCCAATAGTTATCATTGCCATTTCTATTTTTGTTTTGAAATTTCCTCCTTATTTGAAGTTTTTCCCTTTTTTTGAGGGGTTGAACCTATTAATTTTCCAGTTCTTCTTTTAAAAAGATGTAGATTGAGAGTTGTTCCTATTTTCTTTAAAAAATTCCTAGCTTCATAGATGGCCTTTAATTTTTGTTCTTGCTTCAATGATTTCTCAAATAATTGGTCCATGGTTAAAGGTCCATGAACATCGAACTCAGCTCCTATTTTGGGCTTTAATTCCAAGATGAATTTTCTGATCTGAAACCAATTGTCCTTGTGATATTGCACAACATACTTGAGACATTGGGTGAACTTCTCCCCATTTTTTGTTACTGACATTCCTTCCTACTGAAGGTTTTGAAATTCTATCAACTTCCTATCAAATTATAGCTATGGTAACCATCTTTTCTGAAAAAGAGTGAGGAACAATTCCCAAGTAGTATTTTTTGAGGTGAGGTTTCTTTCAACATTAATGTTATTCCACCAAGTTGATGCCTCTCTAGTGAGTTGATAAGCTCCGCATATAGCTTTGGTCTTAGCTAAAAAGTTGTGGAGCTCAAAGTTTTTCTCCATCTCAATAATCAATGACTCAACTCCATCTCCTAGGGCATATCTTTTGAATCTAGGAGGTAGGACCCTCTTGAGATCCTTGGTTGATTCAGCCTCTATTCGAGGTTGTTTTGGTGGTTCCTATTGATCATTGTTTTGTTTTGACTCCTGTCATTGTTCATTTTATTCCTCCTCATTTAGTTCCTCTTCTTCCTCCACTTCTTCTTCAACCCTCTATTCTAGAAGGTGTACCCTATCCCTAGTTTCTGTTAACATTTCCATAATTTTGTGTAATTTTTCTTGTTTCCCATAACCCTCAACATTAGTTTCCCCACTATTGGATCCCGTTATGGTTTAAGCCATTGTTTACCTAAACATTTGAAAGAAAACAATATTTAATGTTTTGTAATGAGATCCATTAGGCTAAGTGTTGAACCTATCTATCTGATACCAAGATGTAACAAACCATTTTATTTAACCATATTATAACTGAAATAGAAGTTAAGAAAACTCGTCATATTTTTAAAAAATATAACAGAAGTATATGTGATACTTACATCATCATACATAACTGAAATTTCTTACTTAACCACCAAATCATTTAACATTCATTATTAATAAAGAGGAAGGTAAGATTTTTTTTCATTTTCCATTTTACAAAATAAAATTTGATGTATTGAAATGCCAGACAGTAATCATAATAATGATTTATAACATTTATGTTAGGATAAATTAATTATGCATTATATGATTAATTATTTAATTAATTTTATTAATTAAATAATAATATTATATGGTTATATTATAAACCATATTACAATTGTATGGTGTTATATGGTTTTAAACCATATTTGTCTTTTTGTTTCACAAAGATAATTGTTACAATTATTATAACAATTTATATGTTTCTCGGATGTATTATTGGAAGCAGTTGTGAGTATTATTTTACCTGTGTAACATATTTATTTATCTGCACATGACTGTACAATACCTATAAGTATTGCAGTCCTATTATTATAAAATGGTTGATTGAGTTTAATAAATATTATCAGGCTTCCACCCATGTTGCTCAATTTACATTTGGTACCAGAGTTGGTTGAAGCTCCTAGAAAGGTCGGAGAAAGTTTACAGAGGAAGAATAATTCATGGAAGAAGAAATCTGCAACACTGGAGAGCCAGTGTTGCCTCCTACAGCTTCCCAGACCTCCCTATAGTCTCACAACCTCCTGTGCATTCCCCATTTAGCGGGGAAATCCCTAATTTAGGGTAAAAAATTTTGTCCCCATTCAGCTTGTTTTTTCTTTCTAGACAACATTTTCCAAAGGAGGACCACCCAAAAACTTCATCTTGGGCATTTTTTTAATGGTTTTTGGCATTTTGGGTCATTTTGGGCTTCGAAGGCCACCAGGTCCCGTAAAACAAAATAAATTTGCCTGCCATTCAATTTTTCCAGATTTTTTAATGTAATTTGTATACTGAATTGTATTTTACTAATTTTCAGGTTGCCATAGTCAACTGAAAATTTTGTAATTGCTCAAAAACTGGAAAAATTGTAATAAAAAACAGCTAAAAATTGGTTCTATAACACTCACAAGATCCTAGATCTCATTCGTAGCATTCGGTATATACAGTGCCTCTGAGAAGCACTTACAGGTAAAGTCATCATAACTAATACTACACTTAATGCCTAATATAGCTGCAAAAATGTCATCTGAGCATCGACCCTTTAAATCGATGGGGAGTAATAAGGTCATGATGCACACACTATGAGCCATCCCATCCATCTGTGAATGATTACATGACATAAATATGGAATGAGAAATTATTTGAGTATATAGCAAAGTTACGTGGGTGTATGAGGATATTTCTTTGAGCCAGTGTCAATAATCACACAGACCCCATCAGTATTGTCTTGGTACCACGTATTGAATTCTTTCACGTACGTTAACACCTCTTTCATGTACCACTGAGTATATAGAAAGGGAGAGCTTCTTCCATGTACTGCCATGTATATCGGAAGGGTGCATATATAGAAAGGTTCGGTATATCATACTGACGGTATATAGATTGGGAGACCTTATAACTGGAGTGATAAGAGCCAAACCCTGTCAGTGATCTCTGCAAAATGGGCACCAATTCCCCCAAATTTTTTCTTCCAGATTCACAATTACTCAGAAGAAACAACTATGTTTGCATGGAAGACTAAAATCAAGACACAACTTGAGTTTGAAGAAATCTAGCCTACTGTGAATGGTACTCTGACCAAATCAACTAATGATACAACACAACAGTGGCAGTTTGATAAAGCAAATCAGAAGGCCAAACTCATCATCTTGTTTGGAGTGTTTGATGATGTGCAACCCCACATTCGAGATGCCAAAACAACCAAAGAAGTGTGGGATAAATTAAGCACAGTATACGAGGCCAAGAACAATAATGTTATACTAAATTTGCAGAGTTAGTTACACACATTAAAGTTCAAGAAGAATGAAAAAATAGAATCTTTATTAAGAAGAGTTGTATAATTGAGGGCTTCACTTCTAGCCTTGGGAGAACTGATCACAAATGATGCTCTCATTCCCATTGTTTTGAGAGCACTCCCCTCTTCGTACCACATTTTTTTCACAACACTAAATGTGTCAAATACGACAGTTAGTTTTGACAAGCTGGTAAACCTACTGCAACAAGAGGAAGAAATGCACAATAAGGATGATGAAGAGTATCAGCTACTATCTTCACATCAAAAATGGAAAGGAAAAGGTAAAGGAAAACCTAATTCCTATCAAAAATCCCAAAATCAAAATTAGTATCAAGGGGATAGAAATCAGAAGAAGAAATGTCCAATCTACAAAAGAGGACATAACCTACAATATTGTTGGTATAATAATTACAAGAAAGGTTCATCAAGCAACTCTGGACCTCCACAACAATCTAACAAGGGAAATTCTAACTACAATCAAGGGAAAAAAAAGGGAACTACAAAAGAAGACACCACCAACAAGGTAATATTGTTGAGCAACAAGAATAGTCAGACAATGAAGAATTCTTGTTCACTGCTCGATCAAGTGAACCATCCATGTCATCTAGTGATGTTTGGTATGTTGATTTAGGGGCCACTTGACATGTGACTAGACACAGAGATTGGTTTATTTCAATGAGGGACACACCATCAAAAAATCATGTTTTGTTGGGAGATGATTCTTCATATATAGTTCAGGAGATTGGGAACATTTCTCTACCCCTTGGTTCACGCATATGCAGACTATCGGATGTTCTATATGTCCCTAGGTTGACTAAGAATCTTCTTTCAGTTAGTCAACTCCTAGATCAAAACCTAAAAATTGACTTTGATAGTCAATTTGGCAAGGAAACGTGTTTGATTCGAGACAAATCAAGAGGCTCGAAAATAATTGTAAAAGCCTCCAATGTGGGATGCATGTTCCAACTTGATTTTGTTGACAGAGACGATCAAACACTTGTGGTTAAGAACTCCACCTCAACATATTTATGGGATTGGAGATTTGGTCATGTAAGTTTCAAATATCTTGAAACACTTCACCGGTGTAATATGGTACATGGGATATCATATCTTTAGAAGGATATAGACAAGTGTCCTCATTTCTTAGCAGGAAAACAACATAGATCTTTATTCCAGAGGAGTACATTTCGAGCTCATGGTAAACTTGACTTGGTTCATACCAATATTTGTGGTCCGATGCAGCCAAGTCATTTTGGGTTCCAGTACTTCATCCTTTGTGTTGATGACTATTCAAGAAAAATGTGGATTTTCTGTCTTCACAAGAAAAGTGAAGCATTTTAAACCTTCAAAAAGTTCAAAGTAGTAGTTGAGAATGAAACTGGTCGTCACATCAAAAATCTCTACTCAAATCAAGGAGGGGAATTCACCAGTGATGAGTTCAGAGACTACCAACAAACTCACAAGATTCGTTGACAAATGCCTCCACACACACTACAGAAAAATAGTTTTGTTGAGAGAAGAAATTGTACTATCATGGAAATGGTGAGATACATGATCGATGATTCCAGAATTGCAAAGACATTCTAGGTAGAAGTAGAAAAGATAACAATGTATTTGTTGAATAGAGCATCCATTGTTGCTCTTGATAGAGTAACACCATAAGAAGCATGGTCAAAATAGAAACCATCTATTGCACACCTTAGAGTATTCAGGTGTAAAGCAAGCATGCACATACCCAAACATAACAAAAATAAATTGGACATGATGTCATAGAAACTTGTCTTCATTGGGTACAGTGAAAGAGACTCTTGGGTATAGATTAATGGATCCTAAGACCAGAAAAGTCTACACCAGCAGAGATGTTGAGTTTTTTGAGAAGAAGGAAGCAGAGACTCCTCCTCTATACTCACAAGAAGTAGATTTTTCACCAGTTATAAAAATTGAAGCTGATGTTCCCTCTGAAGATGAAAGTGATGATGGGGATGATGGTGTTGATTAGATAGAACCACGACCCATGGGAATAGTTTATCGTATTCCCAAGTGGTGTACAAGCACATTACAAGATGCAAGAATGGATGCTCCACCAGATACATCCACCCCTGGACCACGAACTCGCAGTAAAGTAAGAGAAGAAGTTAACTTTGTCTTGATGAGTAGAGTTATTGAATCGGATGAGCCCTCAATAGCCCATGAAGCCCTATAGTCAAAAACTTGGAAAGATGCCATGGATTTTGAATATCAATCAGTGATGAAGAATAACACTTGGCAACTTGTCGATCTTCCACCAGGGAAGAAACCCATTGGATGCAGATGGATATTTAAAACAAAGTACAAAGCAAATGGGACAGTGGACAAGTATAAAGAAAGACTTGTAGTAAAGGGGTATACACAAAAATAAGGCATTGACTATGAGGAGACATTTCCTCCCACGGCTAAGATCAAAATGATTAGGATGATCTTTTCTCTAGCTACTCAGTTTGGATGGAAAGTCCACCAAATGACATAAAAAGTGCCTTCCTAAATAGAGATTTACAGGAAGAAGTCTACATGACTCAACCTGAGGGATATGTAGTACCTAGTCAATAAGCAAAGGTATGCAAACTCAGGAAATCTTTGTATGACCTCAAATAGGAACCTCGGGCACGATACATCAAGATTGATGAGCATCTCATACAACATGGATTTGTTAAAAATCCATACAATCCCAATATCTACCTCAAAAAGCAAGGGGGGAGATGGTGATTGTTGTCTTCTATGTTGATGATCTAGTCATCACTGGCAATTCACTAAGGATGATCGATGCAACGAAGAAAGATCTTAATCGATCATTTGACATGACTGATCTCGGGCTGATGCATTACTTTCTTGGATTGGAACTATGGTAGAAAAAGAATCACATTTTTTTTCTCAGATGAAATATAACAAGACAACACTCGAGAAGTTTAGGATGATGGATTTCACACCAATTGCTACACTTATGGAGAAAATATTACAATTATCTTGTTCAGATCCATCTCCTAAGGTAAGTGCCACTCTCTATCAGTAGCTGATTGGGAGTCTCATTTACCTGACCTAAACTAGACCAGATATCAGCTTTGCAATGAGCTATCTATCTAGGTTCATGTAGGAACCCAAAGTTTGTCATTGGAAATCAGCAAGGCGCATTTTTGGATATCTCAAAGGATCAGTGGATCTTGGTATAGAATACAAGAAGAACGACAACTTCTTCTTGACTGGATATTTGGATTTAGATCACACAGGTAACATTGATGATAGAAAATCCACTTCTGGATTTGTATTCTTTATGGGATCTGGACCAATATCCTGGGGAAGCAAGAAACAACACTTCATTTCTCACTCTTCCAAAGAAGCTGAGTATCGTTCTATAAGAGAAGCTATCTGTGAAGCAATTTGTCTACGTCGCATACTGGAAGGACTTGGAATACCACATGAAAAACCAACCACCATGTATGTTGACAATGAAGGTGTTCTAAAACTTGTTTGCAATCCAGTTTTTCACAAGATAACAAAGCACATTGAGGTACAAGTTCATTTCATACACGAACATGTGTTGAAGCACAACATCCAACTTCAATATTGTCCAACAGCTGAACAACGAGTAGATATATTCACAAATTCACTTACACATGACAAGTTTGAGTTGTTCAGAGAGTTCCTCTCCTCATCCCTTGAAACAATACACAATTAAGGGGAGGAATGTTAGGTTTAGGATAAATTAATTATGCATTATATGATTAATTATTTAATTAATTTTATTAATTAAATAATAATATTATATGGTTATGTTATAAACCATATTATAATTATATGTTGTTATATGGTTTTAAACCATATTTGTCTTTTTGTTTCATAGGGATAATTGTTACAATTATTATAACAATTTATATGCTTCCCAGATGTATTATTGGAAGTAATTGTGAGTATTGTTTTACCTGTACAACATATTTCTTTGTCTGCACATGATTGTATAATACCTATAAGTATTGCAGTCTTGCTATTGTAAACTAGTTGATTGAGTTTAATAAACATTATCAGGCTTCCGTCCCTGTTGCTTAATTTACAATTTATACTTTGTATGAATGCCATTATTTACAAATTGATATTGTTTATATCATATAAACCCAATATATTACTTATAATGATATTTTTTTTAGTGTAAAATCTAGCAGGTTCCTCATGCTCTCTGTTTTTGTCTGATGTAGCATAAAATATACTATATAAAACCCAGGTGTGTTGACACATCACCCAGCCTAAGCTGAGAGCTCACCCAAAGTGTGCAAAGGTAACAGGCCCCTCTTTACAGTTTCTTGAGTAGGATGTTGGTGTGATGAAGATACAACATACTCAAAGCCATAAATAAGCATAAATATTCCACAGAGCATAACTAAATCTAGATCTTAGAGAATCATGAATTAAACAATAACTATAAGAAGATTAACCCTACAAGAACCAGTTATAATCAAGTTTAACACCATTATCCATCCAATATACTCCATTATATTAAATACTACAATACATAGAAGCTTCTTACATTACAAAGTATCCCCATAATTCATGCATGTATCAGATGTAGCGGGATGAATCTACAATAATTCACTACTCAATATATATCCCTAACTACATAGTTTAATACATACTTATAGGGGTGGGGAATTTCCATTCACCACCTACGCTCTTCCCAAAATAGGTCACATGCTGATAATAGCCATGCAAGTGCACTAATGATAGACATGTTATAGTTAACAAGAAGAAGTAATCCTATTATTATATTGAGATCATGTATGACACTTATCAGATGCTCATTCCCAAAATAGAATTTGTGTATCACACAAGTCTCCATCCCAATGTGTGCTTTGCATGCTATCCTCCAAAAATAGGTCACATCAATAAAAATGGCTAAGTCCCAAATAATCTTATCCTAGCACACATTTCCTTTCCTATCCTTTCGCGCCTTCAAGTGCACCTTGTTCCCATGTGCACATACTTTGTGTGTCTTCTCCTTATCTCAATAGCATGTCTTCTCAACATTACCCCACACTAAAGTACATTATCATCCCGAAAATGGGGATTCTTGTTGATGTTTCCAAATAACAAAGAATAAAAATGGAAAGAATGTAAAGAATCACTGTAAAAAAGATAAGACCTTTACTCTATAACACCCTTTTCTTAAACTGGGAAGATCAACTCTAGATATTCTGTTTTAATCTTAGCCTCTAATGTTTGTCAGTCATCTAACACAGTACTTGTCTTCTCTGGAATGTTTGTGGTAATGGCTTCCAATTCATCTTGAGTAATATTTTCCTTTTCATTCTATAGTACTTAGACAACATTGGCCATAACAGTCATCAGTCCCTCTAGAAGATCCATATTTTGTGCTATGAGCTTCCCAATATCATATATCCTCTCCTTATGTGGGTTTTGGGCTGCTGAAACGGCTTCACACTTTTGTTTCACAAGTGCCAATATTTTTATGCATCCCAGTGTCTCATCTTTCATGGCCTTCAAAAAATCATTGTCTTCAACCAGAGTTCTTATCCTGAACACTACTTCTGGTGACACATAAATATTCATAGCTTGGTCAGATTTCTTTAGTTCATCCTTTAGAGTGTGGAGCAATGCCTCTATTGGCAAGAAAATTTTTTGGGGACAAATTGGTGGTTATCTTGAACGATCTGGGATTCTAAGTCCCTCTACTTAATCAGTGTAGCTACCATATGTGCATGCATGAGTAAAATGTGATTTTTTTATCCTGGTGGCCTTTCAACCAGAGATCCAACAGGGGCACTCCACTGACCCTGTGGAAAAATCTTGCATATATCTATAAGAGAGGAGTTTACTAGAAAAGTAGGAAAGGGAGTGAGAAATTTAGAAAAAGATAAAACCAATGCTTGCAAGTAGAAAATCAAAGACTTGCATACATTAGCCATAAGTTTCATTACATGCACTTGAATATAGAAGAAAACAAATATGTATAATAGCTGCAAGACTAAATAGCGTTTAATGAGCACAAAGTAACACTAAACTCCTTAATCAAAAAAGGCCAAAATTCCTTCTTCCTTTATTGAAGCTCAGGCAGAAATTGTACATAAAATATAAGTAGAAGACATTTTTTAGTAGGATAAATGGAAGAAACTTTCTATCTCTTGCTCTCTTCACAAGGATATCTCTCTCATGAATTCATAAAAAAATCTCAAACATCTAAGAAGTTTTAAGAAATTTGTCTAAGAAAAATAGGAAGTTTTTTAGAACAATTTAGAAGAAGCTCAAGTGAGGAGCTTGTTAAAATTTATAGAAGAAGAGGCATCTCTTCATCTTCCTAGTGACTTTTCAAATACTTTAATGTGGCTTTAGATTGCTCATATTCCACTTAAATATTTAAGTCCCTTTTATAAAACAAGGCAACTTAAAGTTTACATTATGTTTATAAAGTCACTTAAATTTATATTAAAAAGTGCAAACCACAACGAAAAAATATAACATTGAATAGAGATAGCATTGTGTGAGAAGAGAAGAGAGAGAAAGAAGAGGAATAATAAGAAAGAAGAAGAATTATGTAGAAGGATGAGCCACCATAGTAGATTTGATCTCGCTCCCTAACTGGCTTCCACTTCACGCTCCTAAGAAGGAGTCTATTCCTCCAAGATCTTTGCTGAAACAAGTAGCTATAGGTTCCACCTTGTTGGCATGAGGGATGCGAATGTAGCTAAAGGTTTCGGTCCATCCATTAGTCACTTTGTTGATATCCTTGCACTTCTTGAACCATGATGAATGATTTTCTGTGATAAGTGAAATAGATGCCCGAATCTCTGAGAGGATGTTGAGGGTATCCTTAGTGAAGGATGATGGGCTACCTATCTCTTTCTTGATGTGTTTTTTAAATGGACCAATCAAATCATCAAAATTTGTATCTTCACCCATTGTAGGCACTCCAAGTTTATAAAGTTTCTGATTTATACTATCCTACATTTTATATTCTTATTCCTCTTTTTATTTTAGCTCTTTGATGTCCCTATTGATTGCCTTAAACTTGATTGCCAAGGCCCTCACCCATGCACATATAAGTCTTCTGAGGGATTTTCAAAACCCTTCTTGTTAATCAACTCCTGACAATGGGTGTTACTCATATCACTCACTACTGGTCCTAGAGGTTCCTAGTAATATCTTTCTTTCTCCACATCCTATTTGAGTTTTTGCATTTTGATGGTTGTTGCACATATGTATGCAAAGAGCTTGACTACCTCTTGGATTGTTGGCTTCCCTTTACAGAGATTGATTTAATCCATTCATTGTTTGCTTTCCCCTGTATCGTGATCTCATGCATTATTCTAATGGATTATGGATCAAAGCTACTCATGGGTGCCACTTTCTCAATAGGAAGTTTTACAGTGCTTGGTTCCACTAGGTGTTGCACATAAGATCAAAGAGTTTGTACTTGTCCCTCTAGTACCTAAATATTCTCTCTATATTATGTATTCCTTGTCACAATGCGAGTAAAATATTGTTGATATTTATGCAAATCTCCCTCATGAGTAGCTTGTCCCAATTGGATCGTGCTCATCTCGTATTCAGCCAGTGTCATCTCATCCACTAGATTGATTACCTTTGGCCAAGCTACTTCGATGTAATGATTACTTGTCTCCCTAATGTAAAATTGTGATGTTATATGTGTAATATTTCTTGACCTTTTTTCTTTAGCGAATGAGACAATCGTTGATAGATCAGGGGATGCTAATTTTTTCAGAGTGCGAGTGTCAAGGATGACCATTTCACACATCCATGAAAACATCTCGCTAGATTCAGGCTCAATGATGGGTGCACCAACCATTATTTTTTCTGGAGGAGGAGGCAAGTCTTGAATGAGAGGGGCATTGGTGTCAACAATAGGTGAAACCTCTTGTAGTGGTTCAAAGACTAGATCATGAACCATGTACTCCACATTCACCTATGCTTCTGCTACTAGATTTTTTGTTTGCATTACTGAGATCAAATTTTCCTCCTATAGTGACAAATGAGCCTTATTCTACCCTGAATTTCTTGGGTGTCCTCTCATGGGGATACGTTTCTAATTCCATGGCCTTCCTTTTTGAAATCGCTCTAGAGTGTTTAGATATGGAAGTCACCTCCACTACTTTTGAAGAAAAATGATGTGAAGCTTGCTTCTAGCTTGGAGAAATTCCTCGTGACTAGATGACCATATTCCTCTTCTTCTGAAACTAGTTCCTTGTACTCCTCACCACCTTATCATTTAGCTCCAATATATCTCCTGATTCATGAACATGCCATTTGATTTGGGGCATTGGGGACATATTGGCTATTACGTACTCAAGATCATACATTTTTTTCCCATCATCATGTAAGATGTCTTCATACCAAGAGAACTTGAATTTCTTCATCTCGCTGATTGTCATCCTCATATGGTCCTTTTTACATACTTCAAACTCATCAATATAGTTTGCCTAGTAGTCCTCAACTTATGGCTCATATTGCATTTCTGGGACATAGAACAATTCAAGATCTTCTCAGATGTTGAAGTAGGGCCTGGTGACTTAGGAATGCAAAGTCAGATGTGCGAAAGTGACCTCCAAGTGATATGTGTCATTTGATATTTTGCACATGAACACCCCTAGAGATATAGAGAATGAAATCAACTTCTTTCTCCTGCTTCTAAGCTTGTTATTCACTTGAGTGATCTTCCTACAAATCTCAAACGATATAATCCTATCACTGAGGTACTTAGGTAGTCTCAACAGAGCTTGGTCGAAGCTAGTGACTCATATATAGGAGAAGGTTGAGAATTGTATGAAGTATGAGTCATATTCTTTAATTAGGGATGTCACTTGTAGTGACATCCTAGCTTTAATATCCCCTTCTAAGCTTCAGACCACACATGGTGAACGCATCATTTACATGAGTGAAATTCCTATTACTCTCCTCCATTACCAACTATAGAAGTTTCTCGAATGTAGGCACCTCATCAACAATGATTTGCGTGAGAGCCAATCCTTTGAATGATCTCGAGCTTGTAAGGAGATAGACTAGGTAAAAATTCAAGTGGAACTTCATTTTCATAAGCACTTGAAGTAGTTGCAGATGGAGATTTCACTGATAATCTACACCCAGTAAATTCTTTGCTTTCCTTTTGTCCATGTATGGATGAAAAGGTCCATCCAGTCCTAGAAGTTTCTCATACTTTCTTTGCCCATAACTCTACTAAGGAGAGTGATGACATCAGAATAACCATCTCAGAACTCACAGCTTGGAAGATTCTAGGGCATCTTGGAATGATTTCTTCCTATTTTCAACCATGAGCTGAGCGCTACTCCTTGAATATATGAATCCATTTTTTCCCAATTGTGCAAGGACCTATCATTTGAGATGATGACCATGCTGGGGGATGTCAGTAGCTACAAAGAGATTGAAATGGTCTTAGGGTTGATGACCACCATCGTTGTACCATTTTCATCTTAGATGGTTTGTGTCTTGGGCTTGTAGTGAAAAGAGTAGCCTAGGACTAACTCGAGACTTTACACAAACACTGGGTGTCCTGCAACGGTGAATAAGCCACTTGTTAATATCTAGTCTTCAATCCTATTTCAATCCTTGGAGGACATGTGAGTCTTAAGGTTTTTCAGGTCTATGTACAAGGCGTCACCATCTTCCACATCATACTCATAGGATAAGGGCTATGTTGGCTTCTGAATCATCCACTTCGACTTCATGTTTAGCATAAAAATAACAATTTACTTTTTTAGTAAGTGTGAAAAATCAAGTCCCCGATCTTTAACTGGATGTTACGGCTCTATTTTCCTCATTCTCCCTGTGTTCCTCATTCCTTCTGGATCAGCTTTCTATCTTTAGCAGGTGTCTATGGGACCACTTACTATTTTTAGTAAGTTCTGAAATGCTCATTCTAGTGAATTCTCATCTGTAGTGCACCTCCAATGTCTTTGTCTCCTTTCAAGGTTCTTTTGTTTCCGAATTTCCTGAAACAGCAGTCCTTATGTAGTAGATTTGATATTTTTAGAAAATGGGCTTTTGGAATTCAGATTAACGTGTAATGAATTTTTTAGATATGGGATTTTTCCCAATATCACCCCTCTAAAATTTTGGCTATGCCCACTCAAGTTTGTTGGATATTTTAAACTTTTAATTTTTAGACCTGGCAGTGCTTCTGGATGTGGCAGCCATTAATGGACCTCAAAATTGCAGGTCTGATTTTCTCCTCCATTTGTGAAAAAAATTATATTTTTGAGGTGGTTTTTTTCTTCTTATTCTTCACGTGCAATTCTACTTCGTTTTGCTCGACGGTTTGACGAGAAATTGGATTTTTTCTTTGTTGAGCCAGAATTGGGATTTCTTTATTGTGGATGCTCTATTACACAAGAGGAGAGTTTTAGTGTGTCTTCTTGATGACCTTGGGTAGGGGAATGAATAGAAAAATATAGCTTGTTGTTTCACGCATCTGTTTGAGAGATTTCTTCAACCTTTCATTTCATGGCTATGGAGTTTTCTATGTTTTCTCCTTCATTCCATGTTAGCTCATATTTTCCTCTGGGACCTATGTTCTTTCATGGAGTGAAGGGAAATACCTTTGTGGAAGGACTGGTTTGAGGTTCATAAATGGTGGAATGTTGGATGAGAAGTTACAGAGGAATAATGGAGATATATGTGCGTGGGAGTGGAAGTAGTTAGAAGCACTGGAAGTAGGTGAATATTTTAAATTTTTGAAATCATGGAGGGAGAGGAACCTAACCTCAGGGATTTGAGGGACATAAAATTCCATTGTAGTCAAGAGGATGACGTGTGTCCTCGATCTGACGGCAGGGAATGGAGGTGAAAAAGGTTCTTTAAAGCACTGAGAGATGAAAGTCGGTCACGTGGATGAACAAAAGACTCCTCATAGGGTTTGGGTGAATTTTTCATGACTTGATGTCCCTAACCTCAGGGATTTTAGGGACATGAAATTCCATGGTGGTCCTGGAGTTGACACGTGTCCTTGATTTGACGACAGGGAATTTGAGCTCCAAAAATGCACCTGTGGCTGAACTGTCAAGTCTGAAGGTCACATGAGGGTCCCAGAGGTCACATGCAGGCTGGGAAAATTTTTACAAGGTTGATGTACCTGACCTCAAGGACATCATGGACATAAAATCCCGCCAGGATCCTGGTGCTGACATGTGTCCTCCCAAAAATTGACTAGCTCCTAAACTATTTCCAAGAGGGTAACTTGGAACAATGATAACTTAAGCTCCCTATGGAATTTATTGGTGAACATTTATATGATCTTGACTGGAAATAGAATTTTGAATCTAACGATTGGGGTATCATGTATTTATTCTTCCATCTGATCCCTAAAAAGTAGGATTTTTTATTTGGGACTCCACCTATGCCTGATAAAAACTACCTGTAAACCCTATGTTCCAAGGTATTGTGAAACATATAATTTCACCACCATGTATGTCTTGGAATCATATTTATTTTGATGTTTTGTGTTACTTCTAACTCCATCCAGAGCTCCTGGAATCTTCTTCTGAAGCCCAACATTTATTTTAGGCATGTGTACTACCTAGGCTTGTGATCCCTAATTTTTACTCAGATTGCTCCAAGTTTTTCAAAACTTCCCCAAACCTTCCAACATCATTTCCATGATGTTCTAATGTCTTCAATTCACCTCCATGATTAATTTTACCATTCTGTTCCACTCTAGGGGAATTGATCTGGTCCTGGGAAAGTCATCGATAACCCTTTCCAATACTGCCAGAAGATTGCATCTTTTCATAACTTCCTAAAATCACCTAGGGGGAATGAATAGAATTTCCTAAATCACCAAGGGGGATGAGATAACATTAATCAGGATGTTACCAGACTAATAGATTTTACCTGGGGTTCCTAGGAATGATAAAACATGAAAATTTTGGCATTGGGGTATAATTGTTGTGCTTGGAAACTTCCAATTTCCCTGTCACATATTTGCATAAAAAAACTAACTGTAGCTTGGGGACATGACATGGAATGAGCGTAGAGAAGACATGACATGGGAATCAAGAATCTCAATTTTAGACCATATATTTCGTTGACCAGTTCCTTATCCATTAGGCCCTATGGAGTTATGTACAATTTTGAGAAAGAAGGAATGGAAGGAGGAAAAAAAAAACACACACACACACACAAAATGATAGAAAGTACACACACGACACACAACAAAAAAGGGGAAACAAACCTAGAAATAACCTATGGTATAAGGTGGGGGATAACCCACTTTCACTAATGATATAATTTTAGGTATTGCCCACTGCGAGCCAATTCCAACGACGTTCCACCCAATATGAGAGAAGAAAAACATTTTCACCGCAAGGTTCATGAATCTAGAATGGGTCAAGCCATAATGAATCGAAATTTCCATGACTACCTTTTAGTTCCCTTCTCTTTTCCCAGAGCAGGACAAAGTCTCGAACTTTGAATTCTCTTGTTTTGGCCTTCTTATCAAAAATATTCTTTACTTTCAATTGGTGTTATTTAATACGGTCCACCACTCGAAGTCTATTTTCTTCTAGCTTCTCAAGAAAGAGGATCCTCTTGTCAATGGAATCCTTATACTGGCCATCTTCTATTCCTTGTAGCAACTTGAGAGATGACATCTCGATCATGAGGGTAATTTTTTCTTCGAGTCCATACAACAATTGGAAAGGTGCTACCTATTGCTTTCTTGGGAGTGATCTTGTCCTCCCATAATGCATCATACAACATTTTGTGTCAATTTATTTGATTATCATTTACAAGTTTGCAGATGATGGTCACAATGTTGTTTTTGCTTGATTCAGCCTTTCCATTCCCATGTGGATAGTAGTCAGATAAATTATATAGAGAGATTCCATATCCATAACAAAAATTGGCCAACTACCTTAAAGAGAAATAGGTAGTGTTATATGCTACAATATTTTGTGGTACTTCAAAATGCACTATGAATTATCCTTGATTAAGTTGCATATTGTTTCAGTGTTCGCTTGTTCGACCGGAATGTCCTCCACCCATTTTGTGAAGTAATCTATTGTTGTGAGCACATAGGTTTGCCCCACTCTTGAGTGAGGATTCAGAACACCAATGAAATATATCCCCCACTGCTGAAATGGTTCTTTAATAAAAATTGGCCTGAGCGGTAGTACAGAAAGTTATGGTCTCCCAATGAATTGTTGGCATGCTTCACTTTTGGAAACCCAATCTTGAGTGTCTGTAAAGAGGGTAGGCTATTAATACATTCATTGGAATATCTATTTTGTAGTGACCATCACTAAAAAATGTCTACCACATGCTTGGTCATGGTATGCTTTAAGTGATTTTCCTTGATGCTCTTTGTCTACACATCTAAGGAAGCATCCATCTAGACCTCTCTTGTAAAACATGTGATTCCAGATTAAAAAATTTATCACCTTCAGCTTGAGTGTTCTCATTTTCTTGTAATCAAGGTGAGGAGGTCATTATATAGAAGTTAAGTAATAGGAAATATCAGCATGCCACTCATCGGTAGTGGTTACAAAGAGAACCTGTGGGTTATTTTCAGATTAAGTTGAGCAAGCATAATTTTCTTCACCATTTTGAGCTTTGAGTGTTTCATCTTTTGCAATCAACCTACACAAACCATTCCCCCTTACTAGATTTGAGGGTCAAATCTCCAAGTCATATTATTGATTCTTTGCAATTCAATTTCCTCTTTTAGCTCCAGGATCTTGGTGTGTTAAGATGGACTTGATTGCACTTCTAAGGACCATCACCATTGTATGAGAGTTGAGGATGTAAAACCTAATTTTTTTTACATCCTTAACCACTGCATGGGAATGATTTTCCAATTGGATGTAGTTTAGTTCATGATTTTTCAATGGACAACTCATGAAAGCAATAGGTTCTTTCATTCCTTCATCATTCTTCTGAACAAGAACAATAGAGAGGGTATATTATGATGCATAACAATACACGATGAATTCTTTGTTAAAATCTGGAGACACAAGAGTCAGATCCTTGGCAATGGATTTTTTGATATATTCAAATTACGACTTCCCTTCATTTCTCCATTTTAAGTTTTCCTGTGGCTTCATCATGGTGGTGATGTGCTTTATCAATTCAGCAAACTCAAGAACAAAGCTAAGAAGAAATTTCACCTTTCCAAAGAATGAATGAACTCCTTTCTTACTTGTGGGAAGAGATAATGCTTGAATGGCTTGTACTCTCTCAGGATCAATGTGTGCTCCATGTTTGTTCACAATGTGCCCCAATAAATTTCCTTCCGTGACTCCAATAATGCACTTTTTTGGATTTAGTGACATGTCATGTTTTCTACACCTTCAGAGTACTTGTTCTAAGTGATGGATATTATCTCCCCTCTTCTTTCAAATCACCATGAGATCATCGAGATATATGAAAATGTAATGTTTTAAATATTTCAATACCAAATTCACCACCCTTTGAAATGTATCTTCCACATTGATTAGGTCAAAATGCATTCTACTGTAGGAAAAAGTGCCCCAAGGCGTTGTGAAGGTTGTCTTGGTGTGATCCTCCTCCACAACTTTTATTTTATTATACCTTGAGAATCCATCAAGAAATGAAAACATTTCAAATCCAATGACTGCTTGCAAAATGTGGTCCATGCTAGGGAGATGATAATTGTCCTTCAGTGATGCATGGCTCAAGTTTCAAAAATCCACACATGTTCTTATTTCACCATTCTTCTTCCACACTGGCACACTATTGGCCACCCATGTTGCATGATGATGGGAGATAATCCTTGCATTGAGCATTTTCATTACCTCCTCTTTGATGGTATCATAAATATTTGGGTTATATGGCCTTTTTTTCTTCCTGAATGGCTTAGCATCCTATTTCAAAGGAATCAAGTCATGCATTTCCTTTGGTTGGAAGGATTTGAGTTCATCATAAGAGTAGGCCAAAACATCTGAATATTTCTTGAGTAATGCAAAAAATATTCTCTCTCTTCAGGTGAGCAAAATTTTCCAATATTGACCATCCTTGGCTCCTCTGGGGTGATGATGTTTTCCTTATCAAAATCATCTTGGCACCGAGAAGATTGTTTTTCTTTCTCTTGAATGAATCTGTCATGTTTATCAAAGAGGTATTCCATAGAAACTAGACCTTTAGGAATCTTGTTTCCTTTTAATTTGATCACTCATTCTTCATCAACCCCTTCAATACCTTCTTTCTCTTCTTCAGAAACTACTTCTTGGTGTGGATTTCTACCTCCTTCAAAGAAGATATTATTGAAATTATCCCTCTATCCTTAAAATGATAGAATCTAGTTATCGACATTAAAGACTTGTCAATGATTTGCATTATCTGGTACATTAGGCCTAAATGCCATTTTAATGGTCACCTTTTCAATACCAAAATAAGGATGAGGTGTCACTAGGGAAGCAAAAATTGCAAGAGAATCAACATTTTCATTATTTTCTCTTGGGATAGCTTCAATGGAAAATGAATCAAAAGATTCAATGCATTCCCATACTCTACTTCTATAATGCCAGATTCTTGGATTCTTCAAGTGATATTGTTGACATACTTGCTTTACTATCACCTCTGTATCACCTCAGCATCTCAGGTTCTTGATTCCCATGTGTTATTCATATTATCAAATTGCAACTTATAGGAAAATGGGTACAATTAACCAGAAGGAGAGTACAACACTACACCTTCTCCCGAACATGCACTGGAATGAATACCGTCAAATTCCATCATCCAAACTTGATCTTCTTCCTCTTGCATAAGAAGTGGCAAGTTCTCATATTTTTTTGATGTGAGGAAATAGTTTCCTAGCCCGTTATCCTGAAAGAGAATGTTTTCCTTTGGATCATCAGAATTTTGTATCGTGAACTTCATCTTTCTTACTGGAAGTAACTTATTCATCTCGACTTTCATTGGAATAGTTATAGATGACCAATCCATTTTTATTTCTACACCCAAGTCTCTGTAGAAGCTTCGTCTCAAAATCATGCCAAAGGATGTTGGTATGTCCACCACGAGGATGGTTAGAAGTACCTTTTTGTCTAGAAAATCAGCTAATGTTACCTGTGTATCTTTGATTCTTCCTACCAATGACACTTGTTTGGATACCTTTGAATAGAAAGTGCCATTTTTTGTGGTCAAGGTAAGGCCTAGTGCATTTACAACTTTGACAGGAATCACATTATATGAGGTTCCAGAATCTATGATACAATTATTTAGTTGGAAGCCTTTAATGAGGAGTGACAGGTAGAAAGGTTCAGTCTTGTTGGTTTTGGAGGCACTGGGGGCTAACATGTTTTGAGAAGGTGGTGTGGATGGTGTGGGGAGTAACTCTTTAGAACTTGGACTTGAGGTTATATGGTTACCACCATGAACTACATCAATGAACCTATCAAATTGGTTAGGATGTGTTTGTAGGTATTATATTTATGAGAGCTGGAAATTCTATTTATGAGAGCTGGAATTTAGTTTTTTTTGCATGTTCCAAAAAGTCAAATGAGGTTATGGTGTGAAAGGAAGAGGTTCCAAGAATTAAAGAAGATTTGTGTGATGAAGGTTTTGTTGTTTGGGGTGTTTAATTTTACTTCATGGATGTAGTAACTGGCTTGAAAGGAGATGGGGATGTGGGTTTTGATTGAACCTTAGATGCTTTTACAGGAATTTTTTTTTAAGGAGGATTAATTTTAGTAACCTTTAAACTTACTTGGTATGGTAGCATGATCCTTGCTAGCTAGTGGGTCCACTTTTTCTTTAGCCGACTCCATTGAAGTTGGTAATGGTGATCCTCTATTGATGATCTTATTTTGTGGGACCTCCACAGGGGAATCTTCTTTCTTCTTCTTATCCTTTACCTCAAACATTGGGGATGATGTACCTTTTTTGGACTATGTGAGTGAAAACTGCACATGAGAAACTTGGAGCTTCATCATCATCATCATCTTCATCATCAACGTATGCAACTAGGCCATTGTGCGTATCACCATAAAATTCCTCAAACTCAAGATATTTTTCATATTCCTCCGTATTTTCTTCTTCAGGTTCTTCAATTTTTGCTCCATCCTCTGGTTTTTTAGTGTCACAGATGGCATCGATTGGTGGTGATTTGACAAGGAGTTGGTGAGGAGGTGGAGAAATCCTTGGTCTATTGGGAGGATTTGGTTTCCTTGGATTGTTTCGCATTATGATATGGGAGAGTTGTTTCTTCAAGGAAACCAAGTCATTTTCCATTTTTTGGAACATTGGGTCCATGGTTACTGAGATTGAATTTTTTCACTTTTGCTTTCCATTTGGGCCTTTCACTTTACTAGACAGGATTAGGTCATCATCGGTTTCTATCGCATGGTCTTCAACTTCCCTCAATGTTCTTGGTTGGGTTCTTCTAAAGAAGAAACTTACTTCTGATGGTAAGGCACTGATGACTAATATATTTAGATTATTTTCAAGAGGCACCATGTGTTTGGGGATTCTTATTATCACTCTATTATATCTTGTTATGAAGTCCCTCATTGATTTATAGGTGTCTTTCTTCATTTGTACCAATTGGACCAAGAGATCCTGACAATATTTTGTGGTCTTGAACCTGTCTTTAAATGCACTTCTTATATCTTCCCAACAGGTGACAGACCTTGGGGGTAGCATGTAGAACCATTCAACAACATTTTCTTGAAGTGACTTAATAAAAATATAGATTAACACATCTTCATCCTCAACACCCAATACACCGCAAGTGGTGATAAATGCTAGTACATGTTCTTTAGGGAGTTGAGAACCATCCCCCCTGAATTTTGGAAAGTTTTTTCTTGAGCCTCTCGGTAGCCCATGAAGTGATTGAGAAAGGGTGAGTGAGCCAGTGTTTCTCCCCAATGTTACATTATGCATACGGACCTCATAATCATGATCATGATCCCCCATTATTTTTTTGTTTCTAGCTTCTAACCTCTCTAAGACTGCGACTTATGTTGCTGCTGTTGCATCCACCTCAGCTTGAAGTATTTAAATTTCTTCAAGCTGAGATCTTATTTCCTCTTCTGCTCTTACTTCTCTTTCTCTAGCTTCTTCTTTAGTCTCTTCATCAGTGAAATATTCAAAATTCTCGTTGATGTATGGAAATTCACCATCTAAAGGATTGACAACACTCAGGTTCCCAACCTGACCAGTTGCTTGACAAAAAGGAGACCTCATAATTCTGAGCAGTGCTTTTCTTCTTTGAATCTCTTCAAAAGTAGGGTTGGTTTTTCCTCCTTGTCTCTATTGTCAGGTGTATCTTCTATCCGCTACCATGGAAATGTATGCTCTTCTTTGCGGTGATGTAATTTTCCTTCGCTCTCTAATTCAGCAGCGCGTTCTTCTTCAAGGTAAAGAATTCTTGTGAAAATGAAGTAGTGATTGACACTTTGCCTTATTTATAATTTGAAGAAATATCCTCTTAGATGTGAAATAGCAATTCAAGTCTTTTAACAAGAGGATTTCCCAGAATAGCCATGGTTTGTAGACATGAGGTTCATATAGTTGTTCAAATTCTAGAATTTTTTCTTTTTTTGAATTTTAAATTTCTAATTTTATTTTGTATTTTTCTAACCTTTTGGTCATATACAGGTGTAGATGCTGCTAAATCTACCCCACAGTGGGCACCAAAAACTGTTGGCGAAAAATTTTTTTAGGGAAAAAATGGTAGTTATCTTACCAACGCTCTAGGATTCTAAGCACCTCTACTTAACTGGTGTATCTATCATACATGCATGTACAAGTAAAATGTCAGTTTTATCCTTGTGGCCTTTCGACTAGAGATCCAATAGGGGCACTCCATTGACCTTGAGAAAAAATCTTACATATATCTGTAAGAGAGGAATTTTCTAGAAAAGCGAGAAAGGGAGTGAGAAATTTAGATAAAGAGAAAACTAATGCTTGCAAGTAGAAAATCAAAGACTTGCATACATTAGCCATAATTTTCATTACATGCAATTGAATATAGAAGAAATCAAATTTGTGTAATAGCTACAAGACTAAATAACATTTAGTGAGTACAAAGTACCACTAAACTCCTTAATCAAAAAAGGCTAAAATTCCTTCTTCCTTTATTGAAGCTCAGACAGAAATTTCACATAACATAGAAGTAGAAGACATTTTTAGTAGGAGAAATGGAAGAAACTTTTTATCTCTTGCTCTCTTCACAAGGATATCTCTCTCATGAAGTCACAAAAAATAGCTCCAACATCTAAGAAGTTTTAGAAATTTGTCTAAGAAGAATAGGAAGTTTTTCAAAAGAATTCAGACAAAGCTCAAATGAGGAGGTTGTTACAATTTATAGAAGAAGAGGCATCTCTTCATCTTCCTAGTGAATTTTCAAATACTTTAATGTGACTTTAGACTATTCATATTCCACTTAAATATTTAAGTCCCTTTTATAAAACAAGGAGACTTAAATTTTACATTATGTTTATAAAGTCACTTAAAGTTATATTAAAAATTGAAAACCACAACCCAAAAATATAAAATTGAAGAGAGAGAGCATTGTGTGAGAAGAGAAGAAAGAGTAAGAAGAGGAATAAGAATAATTATGAAGAAGGATGAAAAGTAATAGTAGATTTGATCTCAATCCCTGATTTGCTTCCACTTCACGCTCCTGAGAAGGCCTCTGTTCCTCTAAGATCTTTGCTGAAATGAATAGCTACAGGTTCTACCTTGTTGGAATGAGGGATGTGAATACAAATCAAGGTTTTTGTCCATCCATCAGTCAAAATGTTGATGTCCTTGCACTTCCCAAACCATGTTGAATGTTTTTCTGCGATAAGTGCAATGGAGGCCCAAATCGTTGAGAGGAATTCCAAGGTATCCTTAGTGAAGGATGATGGGTTTCCTGGCTCTTTCTTGATGTTTTATTCAAATGGACCAATCAACTCATCAGAAGTTATATCTTCACCCATTGCAGGAACTCCAAGTTTCTGAAATTTCTTATTTATATTATCATATAGCTTGTATGCTTGTTCCTCTTTTTCTTCTAGCTTTGTGATGGCCCTATTGATTGCCTCAAACCTGATTTCTAAGGCCCTCACCCATACACATGACAAGTATTCTTAAGGAGATTAAAAAACCTTCTTGTCAGTCAACTCCTGACGATGGGTGTTGCTTATATCACTCACTACTAGTCCAAAATGATCCATAGGGATCTAGGAAAACACACCACTTCATTAGTTCCATCAACACCAAGAAGGAGAAACAAGAAAAGTGAAAGAAAATGAGGTAAATGGAGGTTCTAGATAGAACTGCCACTTTGTGTAGAGTGGTGGTTTCAGAACCACCACCCTTTAAGGCGACAGTCCTGAAACTACCACCCAGCCAAGGTGTAAGTCCTTTGACCACCGATCTACACAAGGCGGCGGTCCTGATACTTTCGAATAGAAAAGAAGAATGAAATGTGAATGGACATGAATTTGAAGTGCCCATCCATGTCTCTTCCCTTACATTCCCTTTCACATTCTCTAGTGCACAGGAGGACATGCAAAGGCCTATAAATGCATGAAAGGAATAAGAGAATAGACATTCAAAGATCTAAATATATCAAGAAGCAGAGTTTAATGAGAGCAGTGAGCAAGATCTTCAGTGCCAAAATGTAATTGTAGGAGCAAGGTGTAGAAAATGAGAAAACAAGTAATTAGAGAGAAGGTTTACATTGTTTCTTCTTTTCATACTTATTGTAATATGTAATTGATCTGAAAACGGGTGCTTGAAATTAACAATTTTAATCATTTCAAAGGATATTCAATTTTAATCAACTTAATACGTCTTAATACTCCAAATTATTGATTAAAAATCTGATTTAGGACTGAATTCAAACTGAAATTAAGTTTGAAATTTTACTCAAAATTTCACTGTTTGATCGAAGCCCCAAAAATCATTGTTTCAGATTTAATTGATTTTCCCAATTTTATCAATTACTGATTATAGTTGCATCCATATTCATATTTTGAATTTAAATTACTTGCAAATATCATAAAACTAAAAATAAAAATTAGAACACAACACCAAATTGTTTACGGGGTTCGGAATTCCTACGTCCCCGGGTTCGAGGTGAACCTGATCCATTAATAATGTTAAAAAATGTAAATATAATAACCTTTACATTAACCAATAATGAATCAAAAACCTGGAAAAAATGTGTTTCAGACCTTTGAAGGATGTTAATGGAGCTCAACCTATGTCCTTCACCTTCATGATCCACTTGCAGCAGTGTCTCCCTTTGGTTATATGCCTTTGTGTGACTTTAATAGCAAATAACTCTATCACAAAAGCTCCAAATCGGATAAATGATCACACCATCATGATTGTATCAAAATTATGAGAAAATTTCATATATAACTCGAGATCTGGAAGTGAGCAGAAGTTCCCCAAAATTGCACTTTTTCCAAAACTACCTCCTTATTCCCTTGACACAGACCTGGCACCCTTTCTATAAATCTCTGCCAGCTCATTTTACAACCAAGTGAGCCTTTTGGGCGAGTTGGCTAGTGGATTTATCTTAGAGATATGATGTCGTGGGTTCAAATCCCGGCTCCTACTCTTTGCCACGAGTTGTTTGTACAATGTGGATAATTCCCACATGGTTGGCGGATTTGATGAGATTGTGGTTTGATATAAGCATGTTATGCCTATAATTTCATGGCTTAGGCCACATCCCAATGTTTTGTTGCTCATTATAATAGGGGACCCAGCTATTTTGTGGTTGGGTCGTGGTGGGCATGCTAAATTTGATTATGAGCTCCACCGATTTACTTGGTTGGTGTAAATAAGGTTTGAAATGCCACTAGTGGGCAACATGAATGTTGTTGAGCCCACAAAATACATGTGATCTGCTAAGTTGATAGTTTAAATTGTTGACCATCCCAAGTAATATGCCAAGTAATGTGGGATAGCATATATCCTTGACCAAGTATAATGGAATTTGATGGTTTGAATAGATAAGCTTGAACATGGTGAATAATTACAAAGTAATATAAAATTCGACCTTACAATAATATGATATTCCAATAATGAAATATGGAAATTCGAACCAAATGAAGTATGAAAAATAAGACCACATGTCGACCGTCAATAGGAAAATCGATCTCGTGGTGGCAAGTGGGTTTGAGGACCCACCACGCGCGGATGAATTAATCGTCCTCACAACGGCTGGACTCCCTTCCATAATAAAAGTTGAGCCTCTTGTTCTGGCTTGATTTTATGTGTATCAAAGACTGGAGGTCGCAAACTAATACTGTTTTTTGTCTCTTTACCTTTTACAACTTTTCCACTACCAAATGAGCAACTTGGCCAATTGTGCACACATACACAGTCACCTTGGACCTGTTGACCAACGTTGACCTTCTGGTTGACCAAACTTTGACTAGACATATCTTGAGCTTAGAGTGTTTGTTTTTCACGTTCTTATAGTCATCAGAAAGCTCTATATGAAGGATCTACTACACTGGTATGGTTTAGGGAAGTTTAGGGAATATTTGACATTGAAATTGATCCCCTGATCACTCCTCCCTACTTAGAAGGATTTTTGTCCACAAAAAGTTGTTTATCAACCCACAAATAATGCTATCTCTTCCTGCATTGCACAAACACATAGAAGAACCAAAAATAACATTATCAGTTAATAAAATGCAAATAGTTTATTAGCTAATTACATAACCGATCAGATAATAACACCCAATTAAGCTAGTGTTCAACTGAAATGTTGTAACCCTGTTAACTCTGCACACAACTGTGAACTGTCATACCCCACTGTAATGCCATCACAAATAATTGACTAGATAATAACACCCATTCTAATAAAGAAAGCTAGTGTTCAATGGTCACTTTGCGATATGGCTGATTTCCAAAAATTACAATAATAGATCAGTATACAAGACATCTAAACTGCCCACAATTAGGCTAGTGCCCACTATCCATCTGAAACTATAACAATTGTAAGTATTCACTATCCAAAATAAAATAGACTATCAATGCCAAAAAATAGCTATAGTCAACAACTGAATCCACGTGAATCTGCCAAAAACATTGTATCGCCATCACAAATAATAAGTCAGATAATAACACCCATCTATAATGAAGCTAGTGTTCAACTGACACTTTGTGATTATGCTGATTACAACTGCAAATATTCACTATCCAAAATAATTAAACCATCAACACCCAAAATGGCTATAGTCAAAATCTAAATCAATGTGAATATGCAAATATTCTATCCATACACTGAACTGTAAAGGGATAGATTATAAACTGTATGCTTACCCAAATTGGTGAACTGCCATAATCTGTAAAATGATCACCTGGTGCCTTTGCAAACCAGTTTGTTAGTGTAATAAATTTACACCCTAATTGCAACCACATTTGATAGTTACAAAAATCAAATTTTCCCAAATCTATCCATAAATTTGCACAAATGACAACACTATAAAACTGCAAGTTTCAAAATAGACATTATGATGATGCCCATATCCCTACATACTGTTGTCAGAAATGGAATAACCAACCAAAATGTGAGAAGATGAATATGAGTATGATGAACCTATCACTCAAATCTTCTCTACGGTTGCTTCCAAATTATTTCAAAGCTGAATATAAACATAGGATCAAATCCCTAAAATATAGCTTTGAAAATGTTTGCATACTATCACCAGTTACTGCAATGCAAACATAAATTTGAGGAATGTTTTACCCATCCAATTACTTGGATTTCTTCGTTTAGGTGGGTTTACTTCCTCAGTACCGGAATGAGCATTTACATGAGTTATATTGACAAATTTTGGTTTGAAATTATTTTCCTTTTTAACAAATTTCCAATGTTGCATTGAAGGAACATACCAACACATCTTAACATCATGACCATTCCTTTTACAATGGGAACAAAATTTAACTTCCCTATTTTTAGGAGTCTTACCCATTTTTTCCATTCCTTGAACTCTGTCTAGGACAGAATGATTCCTTTATTTAGGAGAGGTAACATTTTTTCCATTTCTCACCTTACTAGAGTGATATTGGTATTTTTACACATGCCTTATCATTCACAAAAGGCATTAACTTCTTTATCATATTTTTGCTCTTCTAACAATATGCTATAGAATGATTAGTACCTTCACAAAATGTGCAAGGAAAAGCATACTTTTGTCTACCAAAGCTATATTGTTCAAAATGAAAGAGTGTTTTAGAAGTCTTAGGATTAAATTTCCCCTTAGTGCTATTTTTAGTGTAAGTGGGAGGAGGTGGAATTTCATTACCTCGTTTACTTTTTTCTTACACCTTTCATTGTTCCTCTTGATGGTGGAATCCTACAATTCTAGTGGCATAGATCCTTGGCTATTGGAAGCTTGTCTTCCTTCAGCTACTTTGGAACTTTCTCCAATTTCCATTTTCCCACTAGAATAACCCAAACCTGCAAATCGAGGCTGATCCTCTACCTATATTGGGTTAGCATCACCTTGTTCATTTTTACCAAGGCCTTTTCCGTTATATCCCATTTTAACCATTAGCTTAGACCTAATTCCCTTAGTATGTTTTTCAAATTCACCCAAAGGAATGTCTGAAACTGGAATGAGAGGAAGAATTAAAATGTGAACAACTTACAATGTATTCTATCATAGTACTTGCATCTGATTTGGAAGGCATTTCCCTCTTGTGTTCACCTTGTTGTAGCTTTGTCAAGAGGGCATCCTTGGTCCGTATTTCTTCCCGTAACTCTTTAAAAAATCCCATTAACTTCTTGGCTCTGTGCAAGAATTTCATTGACATATTCTTGTTTCTTGGTTATAGAGGATTGTGGCTCAGATTTTAACCACACTATTTCCTCTTCTAAGGAATAAAATTAGCTCTTAGGAAAGAGTTTCTTCCTGGAGTTGGAAATTAATGGATTCAAGCTCATCCAGTTGCTCTTGTTTGGATGACTTTCCCATGATTCCCTATTCTTGGAAACACAACTTGTACTTCCAAAACTGTACACTTGCAAAATAAGATTAAAAAACCCCAAATTTTTTGCACACTGAAAATTGAAATCAATACTGAAACTGAAGCCAAATTTTCAAACACAATTATAAGTTAATCTGACAATCTAACTGCTCTAATACCAAACTTGATCTGAAAATGGGTGCTTGAAATTAACACTTTTAATCGTTTAAAAAGATCTTCAATTTTAATCAAATTAAGAGGTCTTAATACTCCAAATTATTGATTAAAAATCTGATTTAGGACTAAATTCAAAATGAAATTAAGTTTGTAATTTTACTCAAATTTTCATTGTTTGATCGAAGCCCCAAAAATCATTATTTCAGATTTAATTGATTTCCCAATTTTATCAATTACTAATTATAGTTGCATCCATATTCATATTCTAAATTTAAATTAATTGTAAATATCAGAAACTGAAAATTAAAATTATAACACAACACCAGATTGTTTACGAGGTCCAGAATTCCTACATCCCTAGGTTCGTGATGAAGCGATCCATTAATAATGTTAAAAATTTTAAATACAATAACCTTTACATTAACCAATAATGAATCAAAAACCTGTAAAAATTTGTTTCAAACCTTCGAAGGATGTTAATGGAGCTCAGCCTTTGTCCTTCACCTTCTTGATCCACTTGCAGCAGTGTCTCCCTTTGGTTCTATGCCTTCATGTGACTTTAATAGCAAATAAATCTGTCACAAAATCTCCAAATCGGATAAATGATCACACCATCGTGATTGTCTTGAAATTATGAGAAACTTTCATATACAACTCGAGATCTGAAAGTGAGCAGAAGTGCCCCAAAATTGCACTTTTCCAAAACTACCTCCTTATTCCCTTGACACAGACCTGGCACTTTTTCCTCTATAAATCTCTGTGAGCTCATTTTATAACCAAGTGAGCCCTTTGGGCGAGTTGGCTAGTGGATTTGTCTTAGAGCTATGAGGTCAAGGGTTCAAATCCCGCCTCCTACTCTTTTGCCACGAGTTGTTTGCACAATGTGGATAATATCCCACATGGTTGGCAGATTTGACGAGATTGTGGTTTAATATAAGCATTTCTGCCTAAAATTTCATGGCTTATGCAACATCCCAACATTTTTTTGCTCATTATAATAGGGAATCGAGCTATTTGGTGGTTGGGTCATGGTGGGCATGCTAAATTTGATTGTGAGCTCCACCGATTTACTTGGTTGGTGTAAATAAGGTTTGAAATGCCATGAGTGGGCAACATGAATGTTGTTGAGCCCATGTAGCCTCCCGAAATAAATTGTTGACCATCCCAAGTAATATGCCAAGTAATGTGGGATAACATATATCGTTGACCAGGTATAATGGAATTCGATTATTTGAATAGGTAAGATCGAACATGGTGAATAATACAAAGCAAAATAAAATTAGACCTTACAATAATATGATATTGCAATAATGAAATATGGAAATTCAAACCAAATGAAATATGACAAATAAGACCACTTGTCGACCCTCGATAGGAAAATTGATCTTATGGTGGCAAACCAATACTTCATTTTTTTCCTTTTTCTCCTTTTACCACTTGTCTACTACCGAATGAGCCACTTGGCCAATTGTGCACACATACACATCCCCTTGGACATGTTGACCAACGTTGACCTTCTGGTTGACTAAAATTTGACTTGACATATCTTGAGCTCAGAGTGTCCATTTTTCACATTCTTATAGTCATCGGAAAGCTATCTACAGTATCTACTACATTGACATGGTTTAGGGAATTTTAGGGAATATTTGACACTGAAATTGATCCCCTGATCACTCCTCCCTACTGAGAAGGAGTTTTTGTCCACAAAAAGTTGTTTATCACCCCAAAAATAATGTTATCACTTCCTGCATTACATAAACACATAGAAGAACCTAAAATAACATTATAGGTTAATAAAATGTAAATAGTTGATTAGCTAATTACATAACTGATAAGATAATAACACCTAATTAAGCTAGTGTTCAACTAAAATGCTGCAACCCTATCAACTCTACACACAATTGTGAACTATCATACCCCGTTGTAATGCCATCACAAATAATTGACCAGATAATAACACCCATTCTAATATAGAAAGCTAGTGGTCAATTATCACTTTGTGATACAACCAATTACCAAAAATTACAATTCCATAACATAAATTAGTATACAAGACATCTAAACAGCCCACAATTAGGCTAGTGCCCATTGTCCATCTGGAACCGTAACAATTACAAGTATTCACTATCCAGAATAAAATAGACTGTCAACGCCCAAAAATAGCTATAGTCAACAACTGAATCCACATGAATCTGCCAAAAACATTGTATCACCGTCACAAATTATAAGTCAGATAATAACACCCATCTATAATGGAAGCTAGTGTTCAACTTACACTTTGTGATTGTACTGATTACATCTGCAAATATTTACTATCTAGAATAATTAAGGCATCAACACCTAAAATGGCTATAGTCAAAATATGAATCAATGTGAATATGTAAATATTCTATCCATACACTGAACTGTAAAGGGATAGATTATAAACCATATGCTTACCCAAATTAGTGAACTGCCATAATATGTAAAATGATCACCTGGTACGTTTGCAAACCAGTTTATTAGTGTAATAAATTTACACCCTAATTGCAACCACATCTGATAGTTACAAAAATCCAAATTTCCTAAATCTATCCATAAATTTACACAAATGACAACACTATAAAACTAAAAGTTCTAAAATAGGCATTTTGATGATGTCCGTATCCCTGCATACTGTTGTCAGAAATGGAATAACTAACCACAATGTGAGAAGATGAATATGAGTATGATGAACCTGTCACTCAAATCTTCTCTATGGTTGCTTCCAAATTATTTCAAAGCTAAATATAAACATAGGATTAAATCCCTAAAATATAGATTTGAAAATGTTTGCATACTATCACCAATTGCTGTAATGCAAACATAAAGTTGAGGAATGTTTTACCCATCCAATTACTTAGATTTCTCCTTTTAGGTGGGTTTACTTCCCCAGTACTAGAATGAGCATTTACATGAGTTAGATTGACAACTGTTGGTTTGAAATTATTTTCCTTTTTAACAACTGTTTCACCTGATTCTAGATTGTTTCTTTGAATGTTGACGAAACAGATAAGGGTAAAGGGCTAGGAGGAATACCTGTTACGATGTTGGTTATAGGTTGTTGTGCGCGTATGACTTCTGAATCCACAGTTGATTGTGAGAGCTTCATGTTTTCTTGGAGGAACTACCTGAAATGGAAAACAAGACCACCAAATGAAAGTTAAACAATATATGTAGTGGACTACCTAGCGTATGCTAGATTCTGAAAGAGTGGTACTTCCTAGATGGCTGTCAATCCACTATTTAAAACATCTTAATGGTAATAATAAAGGAAATCCTATTGTAGTTAAAATGATTTAGGTATCTCATTCGTCTACAATAAGTAAATTTGCTCACAACAGGCTAAGCTATGACTAAATCTGAAGGTCAAGGTCTTGGTTAGGGTACTGGTACTAGTTAGGGTGAGGTTCTGGGTAGTTTTGGGTATCTAGTGGAGCTTTTAAGCTTTGTTCTTGGTTTCTAGTCAAAACACAGAGATCGACATCGGTCTAATATGATCGGTGTCAGTTTAGGTTAACCAACAGCGATTGTGGGTAACCGGTGTCAGTATGGTTGGAGTACAGGAAACTCAATAAAAAATTGAGATGGGGGTAGATCTGAGGCTAGATGGAAATGGAAGGGAAATGGCAAGGCTCGTGTGGGTCCCAGGTATGCACAGTAATGATTAAAATCTGGGTATGGGTAGTTCAAAGGTGTGCGTGAAGGGAGGGTCAAGTTTGCATGGAGGAAAAATGGTGGGGGAATGGAAAGGGGGGAAAAAACTAATAACAGAACTAAAGAGTTTACTTAAATAATAATGAACTAATGTTGGCTAATAAAAACTTACCATTCGTACAAGCTTGATGTCTAGTTGGAAATGGTGGGTGATCAAATGGACAAAACTTGGTGTGGTAATGGCGCTTCCCTGGATGGTCCCGTGAAGGAAAATGGCTCTGTGGTTGCTTCAGGTGTTGGCTATGGATGTTATGATGTGTGTAGTAATGCTAGTTTTTCTTGCATACAGCTCTGATTTTGTCACTTGTTCTCAGAAGATGTACTAACCTCTAAACAATGTGCCAACCTCAAAATAAGGTTGTTTTAGAGGTTAAATGGTAACTGACAATGGTTTTGGGTTAACCGGTGACGGTTTAGGGTAACCGACATCGGTTAGGGTGGGATTTCCTAGGTTTACTAAACTAGGTAGATCCCCTTGATTATTTGGGATCTCGTTCATTTTTCTCCACATATTAGAATGGAATATTCCTTCTAACATGCGGGAATGTGGTTAGAGTGAAAGTAGGCTTTGATTTTTAGGGTTTGGGTAGGTCTTAGTTAGTTATGGTAACTTACGAAGAATAGGTCTTAGGGTGAGGTGGATATGTGGGCATATCCCAATCAGGATATTTAAATAATAAATATTGTGAGGATAATGAATTAATTTAATTAAATTAATATTAAAGTGGGATGAAAAGGGCCATGATTAGGTCAATGTGTCTAAGGTGTTTATTTGCCAAGGGATGAAGGGGAGTGTGACCCAATTTTGTTGTCAACATTTTACCCATTTTTGTTACATAGCTTGTATTGGTAAGCGACGCTGCCAAAAATAAAATGTGGTTGCCCCATGTGTGGGTGAAGGTGACCCCCTCAAACCAGGAACTGAAAAGGTAGAAGGTAGAATTGGTGAATGTGATGAAGAAGAAGGTGGGCAATAGGTAAAAAAGAAAAAAGGTCTACTCGCGTGATTTAAGTAATGGGTCAGGGTTAAAGGTAGTAATTGTCAAATGCACACACACGTATAAACTACAACACAACACCAACTTGAAGAGTAGGAAAAGTCTACATTTTTTAAGGTCGATAGGTTTATCCAAACAAGGTTGAGGTGTGTCCAGTATCCAAGGTATAGGATATTGTAAGGAAACACGATTCAGGTCATGTGCAAGAATGTTTAGGTATGTTCTTGTACACCAAGGGTTTGGTCAGGATAAACAATCACTGAAAGAGGTAAGGTAAGGTCAGTATGTCCATCAACATAGGTAAAAATGCTGCAAGGTATAGCAAACACATGAGGTCAAAGGTCACTAGTGATGTTCCAGGTCCAGGAATCTAGGTCATGGCATGGGTAGGGCTGAGGTATGGGAAAAATAATGAGTCCTCGAATGAGGGTGAGGTGAGTGGATAAATGATAAGGTCAAGAAGGTCAAGTGATGTGGCCAAGTGAGGTGAGGGTAAGATGGAAAAGGATACATGCCAAAAATTTGGTGTAGGAGGTAGTAGAAAGCCTAAGCATTATAATCGATGATGGTTGGAAGGGACCACTACCGGTCAAGATGGACTAACCACGGTAAGCTAGGGTATATGACCGATGTTGGTTAAGGTGAAACCATTACCGGTCAGGTTGGGTAGGTTATAAAAAGAAGAAATTGCCATATTTTTCAAATCATTTGTCTTTTAACAAATTGGGAAAATGACAAGAGAGAGAGAGAGAGAGAGAAAATGTGGGAAGTGACAGAGTGAGACTAAGGATTGAGTTGGCGAGCCATGTGGTAGGTGATAGTTGGTTGATAGGTGGATCCACAAGCTAGGTGGGATCGATTTGAGTTGATTGATTAGTTAGAGAGTGAGAGGGTCATTTGGTGATCACAGAGGTAGGAGAGGGATCGAGGGGACCACTAGTGCAGCGACCTGAGGTGCCACCATGTAAATGGCAGTGTGACGAGGTAAGATTCAATCCTACGCTTTGTTTTGTTTATGAGATTGAATTAGAGGTTGGGTGGGTGAAAATGGGTTTTTATTTTTGGGGGGAAAATAAATTTTGAATTATGGGAGGGAAATCAAGTAAAATAGGAATGGGGAGGGAGGGGAGTGGGTGAATAAGGGGTGGGGAAGGGTTTAGGGGGGATTTGAGTAAGATTAGGTGGGCAGAAGGGAGTAAAAGGGGATTTTGAATGAAAAAAGGGGGTTTAGACGTCACGATTTTTGACGTGACAATGACCGGAGTCGGTTGAAGGTTAGCCAACATTGGTGTTAGGGCACCAATATCAGTCATGAAGCAAGTGACCAATGCTGGTTAAAGGGGGACTAGGGTCAGTTAGGGGTAACTGATACTAGTCGTAATTGGGGGGAAAAGGGGCCAAAAGGTGTCTGAGGTTGGGTGGGTGAGGTAGATAGGGGTGAGAAAAGTGGTTTTGGTGAAAATCATAACATAGGTAAGGAGTAAAAATAGGTAAGGGTGGAGTTGTTAAGGAAAAATGTATAGATGTGTAGGAAAAAGGTAAGGTTAGGGAGTGGGTCAAAATGGAAGTAGGTGAGGGGTCAAGGTGTGTGTTTTAATAGGTGAGGTGATATTAGGTTGGGTATGGTTAGGGTTAGTAGTTCGGCAGGTCAGGGTTGGGTTGGGTAAGTAGGGAGGTGCGAGTTGGTTTAGGGTGGAGGGTAGGCCATGGGATAAATAGGTAAGTAGCGAAGTAAAAGAGGTAGGGTAATGGGAATGGGTATGGGTGAATGTAGATTTGGTCATGTTTGAATAATGTGTTTGTTTTGTTAGATGCAGGTGAGAGATCAGTTGAGGATGCGATATAGGGTACCACCCTTGCTCGTGATAGTTCGAGGTGTAACGACAGTCGAGGAGTTGTAGAATTTTGAGGAGGTGGGCCTGATTGGGGTTTGACACTACCGGCATGTAGTCTAATAACCGAGTATGATGGTCACCCTCATCGATAGATGGGATTTGGTGACCAACACATTACACCTATCGACGGGTAACATGACAGTCACCTTGGAGGATGTGTACAGGATCTTGTGGTTACCTATATTGGGTACACAGGTATATTTGATTTCCTCAGAGGCATCAAAGGAGTTGATGTTGATAGTATTTGGTGAGGGGATGACAGATCTGACATTCCATAGTGCTAGCTTGAGCTATGGAGAGATGTACCTAGCCCATCTAGAGGAGACGAGGCTAGTAGTATTACTGATGGAGGTAGTATGCTATTTTGCACTGCCAGATGCAGAGGGTGGTAGATTCCCATGATCACTGATGGGAGTGTTACATGACATGATGATGGAGAGGACCTAGTTTACTTGGGCGCTAGCAATCCTGGTGTAGTTATATAGAGATGTGGGCATATAGGCAGCTCTGTAGGTTCAGACTATGTTGTACATGCATTCTTCACTACTAGTCCTATGAGCACATTATATGATTGTGTCTAATGGGTATGCCCCAAGCAGATGCATTTGAGTCAGGTTTTGTGTAGGTGGGTACATGCAATGGGTGCCTGTTATTGGAGAGCGGTGATCAGAAAGGGCTACGCATGATGTAGCATATTACTGGTGACTATTAGAGGTATTGTCTAGGGTAGAAATTATATGGAGACCGTATGTGGTTTATCCCTCATATAGACATATGGCTGAGGAGTTAGCTAGCCTTTAGCTATTTAGATGGATAGAGGGGAACCATGCAGGAGAGCACGAGATGATGCCTATTGACATGAGTAGGTGGCATCCCTACAGGCATAGGTTATAGGTTTACAGGGCCAGTTGGCCATTGCACAAGTGCAGATTCAGGCACTATAGACTCAGGCACATGCACATGGTGTGAGGCCAATGACACCATCGTAGGCACCAAGATAGGGTCCCAGTTCATAGGTAGGGGAAGGAAAGGTATAGGGGCCAAGGCTGATGGGGCCACCACATACCCTACCCATATCCAAGTTAAGGTATGCCGTAGGTGAGGCTAGATATTATCAGGATCAATTGATAGCATCCGAGATAGATTTTCTATCCTATGGAGAGTACAGGGCATAGCAAGGCTCGACTGAGAGGACCAAATCCTGTACTCACAACGTGGAGAGCATAGGGGGCCATCGAGCCCCGAGACAGGATTTGGGTGAGGCCACCATCTTATAGAGGCTAGCTCTATGTGACATACCAACAGGGGCCTGACCACGACCTATGGTGGGTTGTGAGAGGTTATCTGGTCACTGACTAGGAGTTGAGGAGGAGACAAGCGAGACTTGTATGGAGGATGTCTGAAAGGATGATTCCTGATGCACATCCCTTTATTTTGATGTATTTGATTCATTTTTTGATCATATACGAGAGTTGTGCATATTTTTGATCATATACTGGCCTGCGTGCCGAAGATGGTGAGGCTGTATATGAGATTTTTGAGAGATTTGATTATATGTACTGGATTACGTGCCAAAAATATTTGAGATTATGTATATGGAGACACACATTTGGATATTTTTATTTATAGAGATGATGATGAGGATGATGATTATGGTCATTATGTGTATACATGGTTGTGGTTATCTTTCTATTTTGATGTGTATATGTTATGGAAAATATAAGTAGTGTAGGCATGATAGAGTCAGGTCATAGGCATGGATCGAGTTAGGTTATGGTCTAAGCATGGATTGAGTCAGGTTTTAGGCATGGTGGAGTTAGGTTGTAGGCATGGGTGAGTCAAGTTGTAATCTAGGCATGGATTGAGTCATGTTGTAGGAATGATGGAGTTAGGTTTTAGGCATGGTTGAGTCAGGTTGTAGTCTAGGCATGGATTGAGTCAGGTTTGAGGCATGGTGGAGTAATGTTGTTTAGGTAGGGGTGAAGTTAGGTTGTTTAGGTATGGGTGAAGTGAGTTAGGTTGTAATTCATTAATTTTTGTAATGAATGATGATATTGGTCATGGTTAAGATGTTTTTTAATACATGCATGATAATGGTAAAGAAATGGTATACATTTTAAATGTATGTTTGATGAGGATAAAGATGGAAAGCCACTTGTTGTTTGATGGGTTTTAATTTCCAATTATTGATATAAAAGGAAACTAAATTATGGTAGAATGTGATTTAGGAAAATGAAAGATGAATTAGTAAGGGTAGAGAGTGCCCGAGTTAACCTCCAAGGGCCCCATGCCCTCAGAGTGCTACGTACAAAGTCCCGATGAAAAGGGACCTCAGGCTGATGTAGTTCTCCCATAAGCTAGGGAAGAATGCAAGGAGGTATGAGTATGGGTGGGTATGTTATAGGCATGATTGATTTTAGGTCTTTTAGGTATGGGTGAATTTTGGGTACATTGGTAGAGGTGATTTTGAGTTGATTATGGGGAAGGAGGAGAAAATTACCCAAAAGTAAGTGTCAAGTATCAAGTCCTGTATAAGGTAATCAATAAATAATGAAGAAGGTTTAAAATATAAGAGGAGGTAAGAAAACAACCTGATTAGTAATGATCATAATGGGTGGATCATACTTTATATGGGATGATGAACGTAAGAACCTAAAAGCATTACAAGACTAAGGTTGGCATGTTGTTGGCATTTTAAACAATGATTAATGTAATCACAAAAATCATGGTTAAGGGTTGGCCAGTAATAGCCTAGGTAAAGAATACGCTTAGCAACCACGAGACCACTGAAGTGACCTCCACATATGCCATCATGAACTTCCTAAAAGGTATAAGGAATTTTGGAACTCATAAGGCACCGTAAGAGACTTCCATCGAAGCCACATTTATAGAGGAGGCCACCCATGGTGACGTAACGAGAGACCTTTTTAAGAAAGGCCCGTTGTCCATTACGAGTGAGGTCGAGAGACAAGATGGAACATGAAAGGTAGTCTGAGTATTTTTATATCAAAGGGGATAGTGGTTACAATAGAGTAAACTTCTCAAGGTAAATACAAGGGTGATTGAAGTCTTTGTACGGTGACAGATATTTTAGAATCCGTGGGTGAAGTAGGTATTTGAGAGGTCAAGCAGGCCATAGTATCTACAAATTTTTTGGTTGAATGTGGGATAGTTTGAAGGGTGTAGTGGTCGATGGTGGTTAAAATTGTGTCTACTTGATGTTTATACTTTTAAAGTGTCACATTACGACATTGGTATATACCATTAACTTGGTTTATGACCAATTCAAAATCACCAAGGATAGTGATCGACTTAACATCTAAGGCATAGGTAGCTTGAAGACCTAATACGAGCGCTTCATATTCATCAATATTGTTGGTACAATCAAAATCAATTTTGAAAGATAAATGCATGGGTTCCCCATCAAGCGGAATGAGGATAACACCTACACCATCCCCACACTGAAACTTGGAACCATCGAAGAAGAGTTTTATTTGGTAAGTAGGTTCATTTATGAAAAGGGTGGCAATTGACTCATCTAGAAAGTCAAAATTAGAGGGTTGATACCCAGAAATAGGTGCGTTGGCCATTTGGTTGGTGATAACTTGGCCCTTGATGGAATTTTGGTGGATAAATTTGAGGTTTAAGTCAGCCAAAAGCATGAGCAAGCGTGCGGCATGTTGATTTTGGTAAGGTTTGGCATAAATGAAGTGTAAAGGGTCGGTGTTGGTCACAACATAGGTTTTATGGTTTAGCAGGTAATGGCGGAGTTTTGTGGCAACAAAAAGTAAGGCTAAGCAAATTTTTTTAGCATGGGTATATTGGGTTTTGTAGTCTAAAAGAGTACGGCTTATGTAATAAACCACCTACTCCTTGTTTTGTTCATCATGATGAGAAAGCATGGCCCCCAAGGAATAATCGGTAGCTAAGATGTATAGGTAGAAGGGTTGATCATCTTTAGGTGGAATGAGTACGGGTGGTTAGAGAAGGTATTATTTTAAGGCCTCAAAAGCTTTGTGGAAGTCATCATACCATTTAAAGGATACATCCTTCTTGAGAAGATGATGAAATGGTTGACACTGATCAAACAATTGTGAAATGAAGTAGTGGATAGACTGCAACTTACCTTACAGGCTATGGAGTTGTCTAAGTCTAGTGGGCAGAGGCATTTCCAGAATGGCCTTGACTTTAGTAGGGTAAACTTCTATACCTAGGGAAATGATAAATCCCAGGACCTTTCCTGAGAGAACTGCAAAGACACACTTCTTGGGCTGAAGGTGAACACAATATTTAATAAGGTGGTCAAAGATGGTTTTTAGGATGGTGAGGTTCTTGGAGCGGTGTTTAGATTTGGCTAGGAGGTCATCCATGTAATCTTCCAATATATGATGCATGATGTCATGAAAGATGTAAGTCATAGCTCGTTGATATGTGGTACCAACATTTTTAAGGCCAAAAGGCGTGAATCGATAGAAAAATATCCTCCAAGGGGTAATGAATGTGGTTTTGTGTTGATTCTTTGGGGCAAGTTAGATTTGGTTATAACCCGAGAATCCATCCATGAGTGATAACATCTCATGACCAGTGGTAAGGTCAACCAGCTGGTCAATACCAGGTAAGGTAAAGTCATCTTTTGGGCAAGTTAGATTGAGGTCATGGAAATATATGAAAATGTAGAGTCCCCTGTCACCTTAGTGATAGGGACAATGTTAGAAATCCTACGAGGATAATCAATGGGTAAGATGAAGGAAACAGAAAGGAGGCACTGAAGTTCTTCTTTGCCCAGAAGAGCAATGCAAGGGTGCAGTTTCCTTAGATTTTATTTTACAGGTTTGACATCGGGAATGGTGATGATTTTGTGGACCACTATGGTGGGGTTAATAGCGGGCATGTTTGTGTAAGACCAAACAAATGCGTGGTTATGGTTTTTGAGAAAAGAAGTGGTGGCTTCCTATTCAGCAGCATCTAAAGATTGACTGATCTGTAGAATGTGTAGGTTATCTGAGTATGAATGTTGATTTTGATAGTCGATTCATTTAACATGGTTTGTGTATTAGATGGTAATGACCGATGAATATATGAGTCTTCAACACCAAGGTAGGTGAGTATAGATTCATCATTTGACATTGAATGAAGTTAATCAAAGGTGTATCATCATCGATCATTTCAGGATATAGGAAGGGCAGAGAAGAGGGGGCCTCGTCCTCATGTTGATAAGTCAGAGGCCCTAAGGAAATGGTGTTTATGAAAAAAATAAAAGTTAAGAGGAATGGATTATGGATCCATTGACTTTGTCGGTGAAGGTTGTGATGGTGGTGAAGAAGGTGGAGAGGTGCTAATGTCCTCAATGAGTTTAATGCGGGCCCTCTTCGTAGGTGGTTCAACAAATCTGATACCACTACAGTCATTATGTTTGCGGGTAGTACATGGAATAACAGTATGGCAGACTTGCTCATAAAATCCAAAACCAAAACCCTTCCATGCACATCGGTGTTAGAAGGTGTGGGCGAAAGGATGATTGGTGAGTGACTCGAAGTCAGCAGAAAATGGGTGGGTTTGTGATAGTGGTTTAGGTGTGTAAGTGGTAGTATCAAGTCCCCCATAGGTGAGATTGGTATGAAGGTGGGGAGGACCATAAAGGAGGTGCTCTCCTATACGGTGATCATAGCGAGGGTACTAGTGAATACTACCATACTCTTGCAAAGTAAGGAATGTGTTGACACTATCTAGGTGATACTCCCCCAGAGTGAGGCATTGAAAAATACCTTTCTAGGGATCGGTGGTTGGTATGTGGGTAGCTGGAATGGATGATGTGTCAGAGGTCAGCTCAGAGGTGGGACTAATGGAGTGAGAGGTTGACAATTTGGCTTTGGGGGTTGTGGCAGTGGTAGGAATAGAGGATGCAGGTGTAGTTGAGGTAGCGGCAACACTAGTGAGCGGAGGTGTACATGAAGAGGTAGTGGTTGTGGATGTAAATGATTTAATGAGTATAAGCACATCATTGGGTTAGTAAAGTATGTTGTAAGTTTTGAAAGGTGATGGATTAGTCGAAATGGTATAGGTGTGTCCTTCATGCTCAAACTTTACACAACGATGTAAAGTGGAAGGAACACAACTCATGACATGAATACAGGGTATACCAAGCAACAGGTTATATTTAAATTCCCCCTCCAAGACATAAAACAACTCTGGAACTATGCAGGGGCCCACGTGAACATGTAGGATGAAAATGCCAAGTGTAGAGGTGATAACATCATTGAATGAATGCAACATGACGTGATGTTTATGCATGTAATTTTTAGGTATGCGCATTTGAGAGAATGAATGGGAGGAAACCATATTAATACTAGCACCCCCATCAATCATAACACATCGTACATGTATATCATCGATGTGGACAGAGATGAAGAGGCCTGGATTGGGGTCATCAGTTTGGTGTGGTGTGATCTCTTCATCTTAGAAGCTAAGGGAGGTGACCTAGTGAGTAGGTGGAGGTTAAGATGAAGGTGCTAATTTGGTGAGAGAGGCTACATAATGGGGTATAATAATGGATGCCACGGGTGTAGGGTCATTGAGTAAGACCTCAATATATTGAAGAACCTCCATAAGAGCTTAACGATGGGATTCTAAGGTTTGGATAAGGTCATATAGGGACATTTTGAGGGGGGATTGGTGTAGTTGTTTGAGCATCGCGCGGTGTGTGACCCCATTGGAAATAGGATATGTGGGGCTGTGGATAGTGATTTTAGGTGTGGGTGTAGATGGTATGTTGGGTATAGGATTGGTTGGTGGGTCGGTTTCTTTTTCCTTGCATTTGTCCTTATGAGCATGGGTAGCAATGTGGATCGTGTTGATCTGAGGTGGGGAGGTAGGTGAGCCATGAAAGGTATAGTGACACGAAGGGCAAAAGCCCATTGGTAGGAAGGAACCTTGTGAGATGAGTTGAGCACACTGACATTTGGGTGGAGGTTTACGAGTTCTCTGTTGTGAACCATGTTAATTTAAATCTTGGGGGTGGCTCTAGGATTTTTGGGGGTGAAGGTCTAGTTCGTTGAGCAGGTAGTGAGGGAAGGATTGTAGGAATGGGTGATGGTGACATGGGGTCCTCATAGAGAAGGTGATCATCATCAAATTTTTCTTCGGGAGGACAGAACTAGATAAAAATGGTTTTCAAATCCTTGCAACTCTCCACATCATGCCCTGACACACGATGGTTGGCACAAATTTTTGTATCGTCAAACCCCTTTGGTTTGGGTTTTAGTGGATTATAAATTCTGAGGGGTGGTAATGTGATGAAAAAAATTTCAAGGAGGTTGGTTAAGATTTTTGAATAGTATCCCACTAGTGGATCAAAATGGGAAGTGAAAGTTGGTTTGGGTGTAGGCACGACTGACTGTAGAGGAATAGTATTTGCATGAGGGGAAGTGGATCGAGCCACAATTTTAGGTGTTTGTGTGGTCTTCGGTGTTAGTCATGTTTTCTTGGGTAGGGGTATGGTAGATGAATTGGCAAGAGAATGTGTAGTTGGTTTGACTACCTTATTGGAGGGTAGCAGATTTTTGTTTTTAGGTTGGACCTTCTTGGGTAAAGGTGTTATGGGCACACAAGATCTAGAGGGAAAAGTAGATGGTGGAAGGGGGCGTGTTACCCACCGGATAACGGAGGTGCTGTGAAGGTAAATGAAACGGGTCATGAAGGAGGTGTGAGGGAAAGAGACTGACGTGTCATGGGTAGTGAAGGAGTGACCGATGGTATTGGAGGTATGGGTGGTAAAGATGTTGCATGTGTGGGTAGAAGTCATGTTGGGCGCTTAGGTATGTTAGAGGTTTGCGATGGCGGAATGGGTTGATGCATTTTTAATTCACCGGTGGGTGGAGGTTTCTTAACCATGCTGAAGGGGCAAGGTCCTAAGATGGAGGGAAGGGGTGAAGGTGATGAAGGTGTAATCAGTAGTGTTAGGGTATGAGATCTATGGTATTGGTTCTTCTGTTTGGGCACTGGATTAAGCTTGGTGTCAGCTTTGGAGGATGTATCTAAATCTAATTTGATGGGTGGATGAGTAAGGCTAGCGGTTGGGATAACCCCTAAGATAATAATAGGTTTAGGCAAGGAAGATGATATAGGTGTGGATTTGGATTTAAATGTATGTTGAGTTATGGGTAGGGATGTGAGTTAAACCATGAGTGGTATCATGGTGGAATTTTGGATAGTTGTGGTTGTGTTTGGTTCGAATGGCCAAAATATTTTTGGGTAGATAGTGGAAGTGTCAGCAAGTGACATCTACAATTGTGTTGAGACAGGAAGCAGAAGATGCCCCCAAAGTAAGGTTCTATCCACATAATCTAGGTGATCAGCTAGGTATGAAAAAGGCACTATTGTAGGTAAGGTTGATGAGGATCCAATGGTAATTCTCGTAAAGTGTCTTAGAGACAGGGAATTTGCTAGCTTCGGCTTCCATGGGTAAGAGAGATGAAAGAAAGTCCACAGGATCTTGGGTAGCTGATGGAGAATGGTCACCTAGATGCAAAGGTATTTCTACTAGATCCTTGATAGGTGGAGGAGATAATGGGTGCTCCTCCATGGGTGGAAGAGATAAAGAATCCTCTTCTATAGGTCAGAGATGTACTGTGGGTGATAGATCTCTAGGTGGAGAATCCAAATGTGAAATGGTCTTGATGTTAATAGGAGTCTCCTTTATGGGTGAAGGGAAAGATAAAGAGTGCCCCTATGTGGGTGGAGGAGTAGGTGAAGTGGGTTCAAGTGTAGGTGGAAGACTTCAGGCTAGGATTTCCTCGATGGAAGGAATATGAGGTCATTGGGAAGAAATGGGCGCATCATTGAAAATAACCTGGACCTCATGGGCATGGCTATCATGAGTTGAGGTATCTCTGATTTGATCAGAAGAAGGGGCATGATTAGGAAAGGGTTTATTGAAGATGTGCAGGGTTTGATTGGCAGGTGCATTAGGATTATCCAAGGTTAACTCACCTTTCTTAATAATTTATTAGACAATATTTTTGAAAGTGATGAAATTGCCATCACTATGACCCTTTACACGATGATAGTTGCAGAAGTCATGATCTTTATACCACGCAGGTGTGGGGTGAGTAGGATCAAAACTAGTGTGTGGTTTCAAGAGAGGAAGGGTGATGGCCCCAAATTTAATGAGCTTTTCTAAGATAGAAGAATAAGGATCCTCAATTGGGCTGTATTTCTATTGTTCCCATCTAAATTGAAAATTCTGGACAAGAGAAAGATTAGATGAGGGGCTAGCCTAATTTGATGGATGACCCAGGCGGGCCTTGAGTACCACTGTGTTAGCGGCCCCCTTAGATTTTGAATAATTGTTTTGTGGTTTTGAAGAAGAAGATGTATCATTTGGCTTAAATGCTGAGTTCTTATTACGTAGTTGGATTTTATTTTCTTCGATGGCCTGGATCTCTAGCTTTCATGCCATGGTGAATGCTTCATCAAAGGTTTAGAAAGTATAGACGTACAGCGTTGGTAAGATATGTCTAGCACAAGCCCATGTGAAGAGCTCTATGAGTTCAGTTTTTGGTAGTTGGAATGTGAGTTGATTGATCAGGCTACACCAACAAGCAACAAAATCTGTGATAGATTCATCGTCATACTGACGCGTAGAGTAGAGGTCAGTCATGGTAACCTTCTTAACAATGTTAATGGAGAAGTGGTCCAAGAAGGCTTGGGATACCTAATTAAATGAGAAGATAGAGTGTCTAGGTAACCCACTATACCAATCTAATGCAGGCCCAGTCAGAGATATGGGAAAGGTCCTTAGAAGTAAAGTGTCATCATGGGTGATCAGATAACACCCATATTTGAAAGACTAGAAATGTTGTTGTGGGTCTTGTTTGCTATTGAAGCAGTTAAATTTAGGCATTTACCAATGCATGGGATATGGGTGGATAGGAATGGATGGGTGGATAGGTTCATTACAAATCTCATCGTAGGTGAGAGTGTTGTAGGAGCTAGAAACTGATGCTTCCAATCTATACATCTTGTCCATCATTAACTTGATTAGGTCATTGGTAGGTTGTGATGGTTAGGTGACTCCTGTAGTGTAAGAGGGTTGGTGTTGGGCATATGACAGGGGTGTCATTCTAGTATATGGCACTTTTGTATAGGTATATTGAGAAGGAGGGAATGAAATAGGGGGTACGTACCTAGAATGAATGATAGATGAAATAGGAGGATGTTGATAGTACATATATGGAGGTGGAAGGGTCATGGTGGCCCTAGTGGCAATTGGGGCTAAGGATTGGGGAATAGAAAGAACACCATTTCAAAAAGGGGTAGGGGTCACCGACACTAGGGGTGGTTATGTAGCTATGGGTATATGTGAAACCATAGGTGCAGATGAGGTTATGTTCTAGGTGGTTGGCGAAGGTATAGTGGATGTGGTAGGTGCAACAGATGTGGTAGACATGGCGGTCATAGCAGGTATGGGGCCTGGCTATGAAATGACTAGGGTAAGGCAGGTGTGGGTAGCATGGAGCTAGAGGAGGTCAAAGCATAAGTAGGAGTGAGTGTTGGGTGAATAGATACGGGCATTCTGTATATCAATTGACTTGAGGCATCTCGAGTAGATGAGTGGAAAAGATAAAACTACAAGGTGGAAGGGTTCTGGTCAAGGATTCGTGTGAACTCCTCATCTCCTGTGGCGATAGAGATAAGTTGGGTAGGATCCTTGGGTGATAAAATAGAAGGTGTTGAAGGACTAGGTGGGAGTGGTTGATGACTAACATGGAATATGAGGGAATTTTCTTGGCTTTGGGTCAACACCATGTGAATAAACACTGATGTGGTAGGAGTGCTTTCTATAAATAACACAGAAATATATTAGAGACAGGATAAATAGGTGGTGATAGGTGAATTAGAGTTAAAATGTCATCTGGAAAAATTACACAGGCTAACCAATGCCGGTTAGGTTAAACCGATGCCGGTCATAGGTAACCACGGTCGGTCACTGTGGAAAGTGGATAGTTTGTGAAAACAAGGTAAAAGGCCAATAATCTGCCAAGTATGTAAGCTACTGATGAAATTTTCCAAGAAAGTGAATGTGATAAGATTAACTGAGACTCTGAACAACAAAGAAAATGAAGTAGGTGTCCTTTTTGATGGGTTAACCAAAATAACAGGGAACCGAAATTGGTTGGGTGAAACCAATGATGGTCAGAGGGTAATCGAAAATGGTCACTAGACCTAACATCGGTTACTGTGAAATTAAAACAGCGATGAAGAAAATGTGGTTGTGAGTTAAAATTAGATGTGGAATCAAACCCATAATTCTAAGAATGGTGAGAATATGGTCCAGGCACACTCAGATGAAGCTGGAATACACCAATTATGATGAGGAACTTATGAGGGAAAATAAGAAAATGAAGAATGTGACCTCTCACCTCAAAACGCAAGCCAAGCAGAAACACTAAGAAAGATTTCTTTTTCTATTATGTTTGTTTATCTTATGTTATTTAAGGACTGACTCATGAACTTTAGAATAGAATTTTTGGTGAGGATGGCTTCCTACAAAGAAGGAGATCTACAAGGAAAGGTTTTAGGTTATGTTATGGCAGGGGCGTACCATCCTCTGATGGGGTACTAGACAGAGATAACCAGCAGGGTACCCACTATACCGTGATCATGTGATCACCTAAAGATTCTTCCAAGTGAGATTTTGTTTAAGAATGTGTATATATTTTTGATTTTGTGATGTTTGGTAAGACTCAGAGAGAGAAAGAGAAAGGAAGTTCTTTTCTACAATTCATTTATCAACCATCATCTGGGCATGACTTCCAGCGTATAGGTTGCCCTCAATTAATGTGAGCTAATGCAAAGAATCATAATGAAATGAAATAATTTTTAAACCCAAATTGAAATGTTGGATTTAATGCAACAAATAGATGAACATGAGAAGGGATGCTCTTTCACTAATGTGATACTAATGAAAGGGAAGAAGTGTTCTTTTTAAAGCACCAAAATACGATTTTCTTTAGACAATAGAAGGAGAGAAGGTTCCAGGGGAGAAATTTTAATGTAAGAACCTTTTAGAAAGGAAACAAACATGCAATGTTTTACCTAGAAATGAAATAATGCAAAGAACCTTGAATGGGTACCACTGGGCATGCCAAAATGTTTCACCTGATTCTAGATCATTTCTTCGAATGTTGACGAAACAGATAAGGGTAAAGGGCTAGGATGAATTCCTCTTAAGATGCTGGTTATAGGTTTTTGCATGTGTATGACTTCGGGATCCACATCTGATCATGAGAGATTCGTTTTTTCTTGTAGGAACTACCTGAAATGGAAAACAAGACCACCAAATGAAATTTTAACAATATATGCAGTGGACTACCTAGCGTATGCTAGATCCGAGAAGAGTGATACTTCCTAGACGGTTGTCTATCCACTATTTAAAACAACTTAATGCTAATAATATAGAAAATCCTATTGTAGTTAAAATGATTTAGGTATCTCATTCATCTACAATAAACAAATTCACTCACAACATGCTAAGCTATGACTGAATTTGAAGGTCAAGGTCTTGGTCAGGGTATTGGTTCTAATCAGGGTGAGGTTCTGATTGGTTTTGGGTATTTGGTGGAGGTTTTAAGCTATGTTCTTGGTTTTTGGTCAAATCACAGAGACCAAGGTCGGTCTTGTATGACCGGTGTCGGTTTAGGTTAACCGGCGGTAGTTGTGGTTAACTGGCATTGGTATGGTCAGAGTATAGGAAACTCAATAAAAACTCAAGATGAGGTTAGATCTGAGGCCGGATGAAAATGGAAGGGAAATAACAAGGCTCATGTGGGTCCCAGCTATGCACATAAATGATTAAAATCTGGGTATGGGAAGTTCAAGGGTGTGGGCGAAGGGATGGTCAAGTTTATATGGAGGAAATTGTTTGGAGGAATGGAAAGGGGGGAAAAACTAATAACAGAAGTAAAGAGTCTGCTTAAATGATAAATAAATAGTGTTGGTTAATAAAAATTACCGTTCATATGAGCTTGGTGTCTAGTTGGCAATGGTGGGTGATCAAATGGATGAAACTTGGTGTGGTACTGGCACTTTCCCAGATGCTCCTGTGAAGGTAAATGGCTCTGTGGTTGCTTTAGATACTAGATATGGATGCTCTAATGCATGTACTAATGTTGGTTCTGCTTACATGTAGCTTTGGTTTCGTCACTTGTTCTCATTAGATGTACCAACCTCTAAACAATGTGCCAACCTCAAAATAAGGTTGTTTTGGGGGTTAAATGGTAACCGATTGTGTTTTCAGGTTAACTGGTGATAATTTAGGGTAACTAGTGTCAGTTAGGGTGGATTTTCCTTGTTTTACTAAACTAGGAAGATCCCCTTGATTTTCTAATATCTCATCCATTTTACTTTGTGGATTAGAATGGAAGCTTCCTTTTAACATGCGAGAATGCGGTTAGAGGGAATGTAGGCTTTGATTTTTAGTGTTTGGGTAGGTCTTCGTTAGTTATATCAACTTACTAAGAATAGGTCTTAGGGTGAGGTGGCTAGATGAGGTGTCTAGGTAAGGTGGATATGTGGGAATTATCCCAATTAGGATATTTAAATAATAAATATTATGAGGATAATGAATTAATTTAATTAAATTAATATTAGAGTGGGATGAAAGGGGCCATTATTAGGTGAATGTGTCCAAGGTGTTTATTTGCTGAGGGACTAAGGGGAGTGTGACCCAATTTTGGTGTTTACAAAAAATTTCCAATGTTTCATTGAAGGAACATACCAACACATCTTAACATCATGACCATTCCTTTTACAATGGGAACAAAATTTAACTTCCCTATTTTTAGGAGTCTTACCCATTTTTCCCATTCCTTGAACTCTGTCTAGGAAAATGATTCCCTTGTTTAGGAGAGGTAACATTTTTATCAATTCTCACCTTACCAGAGTGAGTTTGGTCTTTTACACATGCCTTATCATTCACAAATCGCATTAACTTCTTTATCATATTTTTCCTCTTCCAACAATATGATGCAAAATGATTAGTACCTTCACAAAATGTGCAAGGAAAAGCATAACCTTGTCTACCAAAGCTATATTGTTCAGACTAAAATAGTGTTTCAGAAGTCTTAGGATTAAATTTCCCCGTAGTGTTATTTTTAGTGTAAGAGGGAGGAGGTGGAATTTCATTACCTCGTTTACCTATTTTCTTACACCTTTCATTGTTCCTCTTGATGGTAGAATCCTACAATTCTAGTGGCGTAGATCCTTGGCTGTTAGAAGCTTGTCTTCCTTCAGCAGCTTTGGAACTTTCTCCAATTTCCATTTTCCCACTGGAATAACCCAAACCTACAAACCGAGGCTGATCCTCTACCTGTATCGGGTTAGTATCACCTTGTCCATTTTTACCAAGGCCCTTTCTGTTAAATCCCATCTTAACCATTAGTTTAGACCCAATTCCCTTAGTGTGTTTTTCAAACTAACCTAAAGGAATATCTAAAATTGAATGAGAGGAAGAATTAAAATGTGAACAACTTACAATGCATTCTATCATAGTACCTGCATCTGATTTGGAAGGCATTTCCTTCTTGTGTTCACCTTATTACTGCTTTGCCAAGAGGGCATCCTTGGTCTGTATTTCTTCCTGTAACTCTTTAACAAATCCCATCAACTTCTTGCTCTTTGCAAGCATCTCGTTGGCATACTCCTCTTTCTTGGTTATAGAGGATTGTGGCTTAAATTTTAACTGCACTATTTCAAAGACAAGCCATGTTGCTTAATATGGACTTGAAGGATGAGGACATTCTGACCAAGTATTTGGGAGGACTTCACACTCACCTTCGAAGGAAGGTATTCTCCACGAATCCCAAGGATCTCGATGAAGCTTGTTTACAAGCATACTACATTGATGATAAGAAGAAGCAAGCAGAAGTAGAGCTAAAGGGAGACCAGTCAACAGAACAACATGACAAAGAACAAGGGAAGACAAGTAGTAGAGTTAAATGGAAAGGTAAACATGCCACTACTACTTTGCATACTTGTAAATATCCTAAGAATTTCTATAAGAATTGTGATGTAAATGGACATACTGACGCCACATGTTGGAAGTTGCATCTGGAATTACACCCAAAGAACCAAACCAAGGATTCCAAGAAATCCATGGCCACTGTGAAGACAAAGAGAGAGGTGGAGATTGAGGATGATTCAGGTGTAGAAGAGAGGATGGGATGCATGGCCACTAACATGTACGGGGTAGAAGAAGAAGAAGATATGAGTAAGCTATTTCAAATCAGAATCCAAATCAAGAAGACTAAGGTAAACACTTTAGTAGATTCTGGTTCTCAGTCAAATTTTATTTCTAATGCGGTTGTAGAAAATCTTTGTCTAGAGACTTACATGCATCCACATCCATACCCATTGGGATGGGTGAAGAAGGGTGTAGAAATACAAGTTACAAGGAAGTGTAAGTTTCAGTTTGGGATAAATACCTAATATATAGATTTATTAGAGTCTGATATTATTCCACTTGATGCATTTGATGTTGTCTTTGGAAGTCCTTACTTGTATACTAGGTATGCTATGTTCATAAGGAGAGAGAACCGGTATAGATGGGTCAAGGACGGAGTCTGTTTTAACATCCAGGCACACCAGAGAAAATCAAAGAAGGATATGGTAAGTGCCAACCAAGCATCAAGATGTTTTCAAGAAAATCATTCGTTTTGTTTTCTTTAATTAGAAGAAAAGAAAAATGGACGTGAGAGCATAGATATTTCTAACCAAAGGATGGATAATTTGGATAGCACTTGTTAGTTTTTTCAGAAGAAGCCACCATAGGAACTACTCATTCAAGGAGCAAAACAAACTTCCGCTATGCAGTGACTGTATCTACCTATAAATTCACTAGACATGACCATGGGGTAGAAAGAAGAAGAGGAGATACAAGGAATGGTGGTGATTATAGAAGCAACATACTTGGAGGGGTTTCAGCCAATCCATCTCAAGAGACAAAGACAAGAAAGGACCAAACCACTATAGTATGGGACCTTCACAATACTTGAGTAGGTTAGAGAAGAAACCTTCAAGCCATACTTCATACAGATGCACGCGATAGTAAGTTGAAAGATCTCACATCCACTAAGGCCATCTATGCATGAAAAAGAAGGAAAGATACAGAAGTTACCTTCTAAGGAGGATTGCACTCAAGGTAACTTAGAGGAGGATGTAGCACTGGAACAAAAAAACAAAGATCCACATGAGTCTTGACAGGTTGGACAAGAGAAGACACCAACATAGACCCAATGGTACTTGTGAGCACGAGAGACAGTTGATTCCTCTACCACTCCCCCACTAAGATTTTGTGGGACCAAAATCCTCTTAATTAGGGGAGATATGATCCATAGGGATCTAGAAAAACACACCACTTCATCAGTTCCATCAGCACCAAGAAGGAGAAACAAGAAAAGTGAAATAAAATGAGGTAAACGGATATTCTGGATAGAACTGACGCTTTGTGCAAAGTGGTAGTTTTAGAACCACCACCCTATAGGGCAGCAGTCATAAAATAGCTACCCAGCTAGGGCAGTGGTCCTGAGACCACTAATCTACATAGGGTGGCAGTCCTGATACTTTCGAATAGAAAAGAAGAATGGAACGTGAATGGATGTAAATTTGAAGTGCTTAGTCATGTCTCTTCCCTTCCATGCCATTTCACATTCTCCACTACATAGGAGGACATTTGAAGGCCTATAAATGCATGAAAGGAACAAGAGAATAGACATTCAAATATCTAGAGAGATCGAGAAGAAAATTGTAATGAGAGTAGCTAGCAAGATCTTCAGTGCTGGAATGGAATTATAGGAGGAAGGTGTAGAAACATAGCAAACAAGTAATTAGAGAGAAGGTTTACACTATTTCTTCTTTTCATACTTATTGTAATCTCTAATTGTCTATGTTAGACCAATAAAAGTGGGAAGAAAGAGAATTTTCCCTTCCCGAATGGTTTTCTTCCTTAGAGGTTTCGAGGATAAAATTGTTGGTGTTGAAGTTTGAATTATTTCCTTCTTTGCAATTTCCTTTCCATAGCACTATATAATCAGTCACAAACCTCTAATTTTCAAGTAATTATGTCATTTTCCAAATTTGAAAGTAGAACAACATAGTTTTGTGATTCATAGAGTTCCAAAGTAGAAGTTTATGGATCACCAAAGGTTCCCAGTAATATCTTTCTTTCTCCACATCCTCTTTCAGTTTTCGCATTTTGTTGGTTGTTGCGCACATGTATGCAAAGAGCTTGACTTCCTCTTAGAGTCTTGGATTCCCTTTTTTTGATATTGATTTGATCCATTCATTATTTTCTTGCCCTTTCATCGTGAGCTCATGTGTTCTTCTAATGGATTCTAGATTGAAGCTACTAATGGGAGCCACTTTCTCAATAAGAAGTGTCATATGCTTGGTTCCACCAAGTGTTGCACGTAATATGAAAGAGTTTATACTTGTCCTTCTAATAACTCAATCTTATATTTATATTCTTTATTCCTTACCACCATGTGAATAGACTATTGTTGATATGTGCGCAAATCTCTCTCATGAGTATCGGGTCCCAATTGGATTGTGCTCATCTCATCCACTAGCTTGATTACCTTTGATCGAGCTACTTTGGTGTACTGATTACCTGTCTCCCCATTGTAGAATCATGATGTTGTATGTATGATATTTCTTGACCTTTTTTCTTTAGCCAATGAAACAATCATTGATAGATCAAGATCTGCTACTTATTGCATAGTGCGAGTGTTAGGGATGACCATTTCCCACATCCATGGAAACTTCTTGCTGGATTCAGGCTCAATGATGGTTACACCAACCATTCTTTGTTCTAGAGGAGGAGGAAACTAATGAATGAGAGGGGAATTGGCATCAACAAGAGGTGAGACCTCTTGTAGTGGTTCAAATAATGGGTCATGAACTATGTACTCCACATTTGCATGTGCTTCTGCTATTGGATTTTTTGTTTACATTACTAAGATAAGGTTTTCCTCCTACAGCGACACCAATGAGCCTTCTTCTACCCTGAATTTCTTGGGTGTATTCTCGCAGGGATAATTTTCCACTTCCATGGCCTTATCTTTTGAACTCGCTCTAGAGTGTTTAGAGCTAGAATTCACCTCCACCACTTTCAAAGATGAATGACATGAAGATTTCTTCTGGCTTGGAGAAATTCCTCATGAATGGATGACCATAGTCCTCTTCTTCTAAAACTAGTTCCTCATTCTCCTCGCCACCTTTTTAGTTTGCTCCAATATATCTCTTCATTTAAAAACATACCAGTTGATTTGGGGAATTGAGGACATCTTGACCATTGTGTACTCAGGATCATACATTTTTGTACCATCATCATGTAAGATGTCTTCATACCAAGAGAACTTGAATTTTTTCATCTCGCTGATTATCATCCTCATATGGTCCTTTTCACGTACTTGAACTTGTCAATACAGTTGGCCCAGTAGTTGTTGACTTGTGGCTCATGTTACACTTTTGGGACATAGAACGAGTCAAGATCTTATCGGATATCGAAGTTGGGCCTGGTGACATAGGAATGCAAAGTCATATGTGTGAAAGTGACCTATAGGTGAGATGTTTCATTTGATATTTTGCACGTGAAAACCCCTATAGATATAGGGACTGAAATCAACTTCTTTCTCCTACTTTTGTTCTTTTCATTCACTTGAGTGATCTTCCTACAGAGCTTAAACAATACAATCTTGTCACTGAGGTACTTAGGAAGTCTTAGCAGAGCTTGGTTGAAGTCAGTGACTCGTATGTAGGAGATGGTTGAGAATTGTATGACGTATGAGTTGTACTCCTTGATTAGGGATTCCACTTGTGGTGACATACTAGCTTCAAGATCCCCTTCTAAGATTCAGACCATGTACATGGTGAATGCATCATTCATGCAAGTGAAATGCCTATTGGTCTCCTCCATTACCAACTATAGAATATTCTCAAATGCAGGCACCTTGGGAGAAATGTTTTGCATGAGATCCAAGCCTTTGAATGATCTTGAGCTTACTAAGAGATAGACTAGGTAAGAAGTCATGTGGAACTTACTTGTCATGGGAACTTGGAGCAGTTACAGATGGAGATTGTCTTTGATGATCTTGCCCCAGTCAATTGTTTTATTTCCTTCTATCAATGTAAGGATGAAAATGCCCATTCAATCCTGGAAGTTTCTCATACTTGCATCACCCATAACTCTACTGAGGAGAGTGATGACATAAGAATAACCTTCTTGGAACTCACACCTTGGAAAATTCTTGGGCATCCTCGAAGGATTTCTTCCTGTTTTCAACCATGAGCCGAGCACTACTCCTTGGACATATTAATCCATTGTTTCCCAATCATGCAAGGCCCTATCCTTTGAGATGATGAACATAATAGGGGATGGTGATCTCCATCGCTGTACCATTGTCATCTCGGATGGTTTGTGTCTTGAGCTTGTAGTGGAAAGAGCAAGCTAAGACTAACTCAAGACTTTGAACAGACACAGGGTCTCCTGCAGTGGCAAACAAGACACTTGTGAATATATGGTCTTTAATCCTCTTCCGGTCCTTGGAGGCCATATGAGTCTTAAGGTCATTCAGGTCCATGTAAAAGACATTGTTTTCTTCCATGTAATACTCACAGGTGAAGGGTTATGTTAGTTTCTGACCCATCCACTTCGAATTCATGTTTACCCTAGAAAGAACAACTTATTATTTTTAGTAAGTGTGAAAAATCAAGTCCCCAATCTTCAACTAAATGTTGTAGCTTTGGTTTCCTCTTTCTCCCTACGGTCCTTGTTCCTTCTGGATCAACTTTCTATTTTTAGCAAGTGTCTGTGGGACTAGTTACTATTTTTAGTATGTTCTGAAATGCATGTTCTAGTGAATTCTCAACTGCAATGCACCTCTAATGTCTATGTCTCCTTCATAGGTTCATCTATTTTTGACTTTCCTGAAATAGCAGTCCTTATGTAGTAGAACTTCTTTTTTTAGAAAGTGGGCTTCTGAAATTTTGGCTGTACCCACTCAAACCTTTAGGATATTTTAAGGATTTAATTTTTGAGACTTGGTAGTGCTTCTGGATGCGGCAGCTATTAATGGACCTCAAAATTATAGGTCTGGTTTTCTCCTCCATTTGTAAAAAATCTTATATTTTTTATGTGGGGTTTTTCTTCTGATGCTTCACGTGTAATTCTTCTTCGTTTCTCCCAACGGTTTGAAGAGAAATTTGATTTTTTCTTTGTTTTGGATGCTCTATTGCACAAGAGGAGAGTTTTAAGGTTTCTTATTAATGGTTTTGGGTAGAGGAATGAACATATAAATACATCTTGTTTTTTCATGCATCCGTTTGAGAGATTTCTTTAACCTTTTGTTTCATGGCCATGGAGTTTTCTCTATTTTCTCATTCTTTGTTCTATGCCTCTCCTTCTGTGTTTGGGTTATATTTTCATGACTTGATTTCCCTAACCTTAGGGACATAAGGGACATCAAATTCCATGGTGTTCAAGAGTACGACATGTGTCCTCGATCTGACGGTAGGGAATGGAGGTGAAAAAATCTTATTTAAAGCATTAGGAGCTGAAATTCAGTCATGTGGATAACCAAAAGACTCCCAATAGGAGCTCGGTGAATTTTTCATTACTTAATGTCCCCGAACTCAGGGATGTGAGGGACATCAAATTCCATGGTGGTTCTGGAGTTAACATATGTCCTCGATTCAATGACAGGGAATTTGAGCTCCAAAAATGCACCTGGGGGCTTAACTTTCAAGTATGAAGGTCACATGGGGGCTAGACACATTTTTCCAAGGTTTATTTACCTGACCTTAGGGACTTCAGGGACATAAAATCTCTCCAAGATCTTGGTGCTGACACGTGTCCTCTCGAAAATTGATTAACTCCTAAAATGTCTCCAAGAGGGTTACTTGGAACAATGATAACTTAAGCTCCTAGTGGAATTTATTGGTGAAATTTTATATGATCCTAATTGTAAATTAATTTTTTAATCCAATAGTGGGGGTATCATTTCTTTATTCTTCCATCTGATTCCTTAAAAATTGGATTTTTGATTTGGGACTCCACCTATACCTGAGAAAAACTACCTAAAAACCCTATGTGCCAAGGTTTTGTGAAAAATATGATTTCACTATCATGTAGGTCTTGGAATCCTCTTTCAGGACATGTTTTATTTTACTTGTAACTCCATCTGGAGCTCATGGAATATTCTTCTGAAGCTCATGAGTTGTTTTAGGTCTTTGTATTGCCTAGGCTTGTGATCTCTAATTTTTTACTCAGACTGCTCCAAGTCTTTCAAAACTTCCCCAAACCTTCCAAAATAATTTCCATGAGGTTATAATGTCTTCAATTAACCTCCATATTGAATTTGGACTTTTTGTTCCACTCTAGGGGGGTTGATCCGGTCATGGGAAGGCCAACAATAGCCCTTCCCAATACTGCTAGAAGATAACATCTTTTCAGAACTTCCTAATATCACCTAGGGGTAATGAATAGACTTTCCTAAATCACCTAGTGGGATGAGATAACATTAATCAGGAGGTAAGCAGACTTATGGATTTGACCTGGGGTTCCTAGGAATGATAAAAAATGAAAAATTTAGCACTAGGGTATAATTGTCATGTTTGGAAACTTCCAATTTCCCTATCACACATTTGCACGACAACAACCTAATAATTTGAAATTTTCCTAACCATGGAGGCCTTTAATCATTCTCCTTTGTGTTCAAGATCTTTTGGCATTTGAATTCAAATTGGTCCATCTTCTAGCACCAAATCAACCAATGTGCACACATAATACATAGCCGAAGGAAACTTCTCAAGTACCTTATACTCAAGATGAGGTCTTTCTTTCAGAATGCAATCACCCATTTCTTCTACCATGCTAATGAAGTCCTCATTATTTTTCTTTTCTAGGTTCTTCTCTCCTTTAAAACATGTTATTTCTATAGCTTTTACCTTGTTATCTTCAAATAACACTCTAATGATGGCAGCCTTATCAATGTTCCTCCACGCCACCTTTGTAGATACCTTAACTAAGGAATTTCTCACCTGATCATTAGACATTAGAGTAGGATTTACTATCATGTGTCTTCTTTAGGGTGCCTTATTCACTCTCCTTGATACACAAGAGTCCTCGTACACATCAAAATTTGGCTCATCCATATGGGTCTACAAGGACCAAGATAATTGTTTCCTTATGCGTATAGTGGCCATGTCTAGATCCATTAGCTCCCATGCATATAATTTCTGGAATCAAGCACGGATGATTTTTCTTGTGTCCTCAGCATAGCTGATACTTGGTACAACATATCATTCACTTGTTCTCTTTGTTCTTGACCCCTTAGGAACTTGAGTTCCAAGGTTTGGAGTTGTCCCTTCTTCATCTTGAGTATTAACATGCTCGTTGGGCTGATCTTGCACCATCTCTTCTACTTTCTTCACCCCTTTCTCTTCAACTTTCATTTCTTCATCTCTAGGCTCCTCCAAATATTCTAGTTGCACTAAGGTTCCAAGCACACTCTCTTCAGACTCCTCCACCTACTCATTAAGTGTTAACTTTATCCTTTTCTTCTTCTCAGGTGCTTCTTTTTTTGGGGAGAGTCTAGGGAATCTTCTTATAGATTGTGGTGTTCCCGCACCTTGGGTCCTAGTTCTTCTAAATACCCTCTTAAATTGGCAATCCTCAGGGATTGCATCCATGTCCAATTCCTCTTCTCCTTCTTGCACCTGTGGTTGAGTCTCTGCATGCTCACTCTCCACTTTTTATGTGGGTTTCCTCTGGCCTCTATGATCCAAGACTCCATTATCTTCATGTTCTTATTCTTCCTCATCTATCTGTATGGTCACAGAAGGCTTTAGAGCTGGCATATTTTCCATTGTATGTTTTCCCTAAGGTGGCCTTGGGAGCATGAACTCATTCTACACATACTTATTATTCTCCAGCCTAGGCTTGAGCTAAAGATATATGAATGTGGATCCACTATCCCCTATAGAAAAACTTACTAGCTTCATAACTTACTGGTAGACCAACCTGGATATACATATTTTTTCCTGAGGGTGTGGTAGTCACAATCTACCTTTTCTGCGTTGAATTTTAGATGACACATATCAAAATATCTGTGAACTGAGGCCTAGAAATAGTGTGATGTGAAGACATAAGAAAGTTTTTACCATGGACTCCATGTCCCATCCTTCATGGAAAACTATGTGATGTAGTAATGTTGATACACTGAAAACTGTATTGCCTTACCTACAACCAAAGGTAGTTCCTTTGGAATGTGCCATTCCTCCTCAAACACCGTGCGAAGTCGGTCATACCACATTTTTGACCTTTTCTTGAATGGGCCACTCATTGATCCTTCACATAATTATTTCTCAAACCTATTGGCGATGAAATTTTTCTCTGTGGGGTATTCCCACATTTTTTTCTTTGGCCCATCAAGAACTTCCATTTCTATAAATACAAGAGATAAGAGGATGGCGACAAAATTTATCTTTTTGCCTATGCGCACTTCCTCAATAATGGTTTTTGCAATATAGCCTGCTGAATTTTACACTTCTCCATGGGAATTTTTCTTTGCAATATGAAGGCACATGGTGTTTACCTGCGACCATCTCTCTTGGTCATTCAGCTTGGTGAGTAGATGCACGGCTTCCTACACCACATGGTACTTCCTCAATTTATAGATGTCCATTCTGATCGGGCCCTTGGTATACCCCAACTCCTTACTTGTGTTTATAATTGCTACATTATTAGTCAGACCACTAACAATGTATGTCCTTGTGCCCTTCAAACTTGTTAGTGTTGTAATTAGGGTTGTTATGATCCTAACCCTCCATCTGGAAAAATAGAAGAAGTCCGCATGGAATTTTCTCATAAGCCATTGGTATAAAGGTTCATGTTTTCCAAAATATGTGATCTTACACAGTTGATAAACTCCTACCTACTTAAGCAATTTTTCCCCAATGTCGTCATACACTGACATATCTTCCATTGTGCACTTATTGGTCTTCTTATTCAACAAATTTTCCAAATATCCCTTGTTATAAATGGTGCGGTGGTTGTATTCAATTACTTTACATTTGTGGATGTGGGAATCCCAATATTATCTGACTGTTACTCTTTCCGAGTATTGTATCTCTGAAAAATTTCTCTTGGGAGAATTTTCAACCTCAAATTCCACCTTTTTATTTCCTTTTCTACTTGTTGTAGGTGCTTTCTTCAGTTCCATTGTAAAAATCCCACCTTTTGTCTTCTATGTCGAGTAATTTCAACCCTAGCTCAAACTTTTGTGCCCTAGCTTAAAACTATGTTCCTAAGCTCCTTCTCAATGCTTCTACTTCACTTAAACCCTTCACCAATGGGTATGCAAGCCTTTTTTGTACACAAATCTGCTCTCCACTTTTGGTTCCGCAACTCTCCATAGCTCAATACGATTCACTTGGCTCGGTTTCAATTAGCTCGCTTGAATAATTATGATTGAAAAGTTAAAAATGAATTCACATCATGTCCTTATATATATTTTCAAAACATTGGTGCATTTATTACTCCTTCACTTACCAAAAATCCTCTCAATAATTGACCATTTTAAAAATTTCTAAAAATTTCCACGTGGTATAATTTCATGCCCTAGCTATAACCTTCTAGCATGCCTTCCTACCCTCTAGATACAAATTTTTCTTATGTACGCTTCCATGTGCCGAAGTACGTCACCATTGTGCCCTACCATAGTAGTTTTCATGGCCACTACTTACCTCACATTATATTGTCCCTCCATTCATTTCCATCCATGGTCTTCTTTAGAATCAATATCCTTTCCACACTCAAATAACACCTGTAACAGTTTGTTCTCATGTGTACCTAATTGTGAATAACAAATAACAACCACCCCAAACCAATGGTATGTGCAATCCTCTACGCATAAAAACACTTCAGATTGTAATTAGCTTCTAGTGCACAAACACACTTATTACACAAAATACCAAACTAAATTGACAAAGCATAGCGACAAAGAAGGAAATACAAGAAGGGAAACCTTTACTAAATAGCAACACTACCTTATTAAAATCACCAAGAAGACTTATTTATAGTAGGGCTTCAACCTACTCACAATAAAATAACTAGGTAATAGTATTCCATCAAGCACCTCTAACTAGCAAGCATCTGATTCAAATATATGAGTGATAACATATGGCCCTAACCAATGCATCTTAAGCTTTCTTGGATGGCACATAAACTTAGAATCATAAAGTAGTACCATCTATCCAACCTCAAGATTCTTGTCCTTGATGTGTTGGTCATGTTATGCCTTCTTTCTAACCTTTTCCTTCTTCTGACTCCAATGTGCTATGGTGTGCCTCTCATCCAACTATATTAACCTAAATTTTTTTTTCTAATTCTTTCTCATCAGCTAGACCTCCACGGTGTGCGATACATAATTATTGTAACATGAATTATATTGGAATAACTGCTTCTACATCAAACACAAACTGAAAGGGTGTGGCCTTAGTCAACCTCTTATAGGTTGTTCTATATTCCCAAAGCACAAAAAAACTTTATCATCCCAATCTTTCCTTCCAACATCACAAATTTTTGTCAATGTCTAGCTCAATATCTTATTGAAGGGCTCAACAGTACCATTTTCTTGAGGATGATAGGGTGTAGTCTTGTGGTGTGTAACCATAAATTCATCCAATAATATCTTGATTGTCTCATTCAAAAAGTGTGTGCCCCTATTGCTTGTTAAGCTCAGCGGACATCCATACCTAATAAGAACATTTTCCCATAAGAACCTGACTATTGTAGCTGATGTACAATCCTTTATAGGTGTTGTTTCTACCCACCTTATAAGATAATATGTGCAAGTGATGTTATAGGGAAATCCAATTCTATGTGCAACTAGTGCAATAGCACCTACAAATTCTATAGCCCATTTTTCAAATGGATGTGCACTAGTAATAGGCCTTAAAGGCATTTCATATCTTTGCCAAGGTTTTCCAAGGTGCTGACTGTGATCACATGCCTTACAATACTCTTTATAATCCTTGTACATGGTCTCCCACCATAATCTAGTGAGTAGAATCTTGTGTATGGTGGCATCACCTAAATAGTGTGCACCAGCAATACCACCATTATCAATCTCGACCTAGTTTGTATAAATATCTATTGGTCAACATAAAGGGTGTCATGTGAATTGCAAGTTTTTTCTTCTCCAATGCTTTCATTTCTTCTGGCGTCATACCCATGCGTAAAAAGACAACAATATCCTCCAATTCTGAAGGTGTGCAATGTAACCTATATAACTGTGCATCTGACATTATATCTTTAATTGTATATGTATCCTCCCCTGACTGAATCCTTGATAAGTGGTCTAAGATAGAATTACTTTTTCCTGGTTTTACCACAACTATGAAATCAAATTCTTGGAATAAGAACAACCATCGACATATGTGCCCCTATAAAACAAGCTTGTTTACCAAGTATTTTAATGTCATGTGATCAATCTAAAATAAAAAATGTGTTTCTAGCAAGTACTATCTAAATTTATGCAGTGCGTAGATCCTCAACAAGGCCTTACACTTTGTTGTTGTATAATTCTACTCTACAAGAGTCAACTTTCTACTAGCAAAATAGATAGGATGATCTATAATACCCTCTCCAAGTTGAGCTAACACCACGGCAATGGATGTGCCAGAGGTGTCCATATGTACATTAAATGGTTGGTTCCATGAAGGAAAATGTAGAATAGGCATTTTTGTAAGTCTCTCCTTCAACGTCTCAAATGTACACTATTGTGTTTCCCCCCAATAGAATGTCCCTTTTGATTTTAGTAACTCTTCTAGGGGTACAAATTTCTTTACATATCCTTAGATAAATTTATTTTAATACCCTATGTCACCCAAGAATCCATGCACCTCACTCTGACTGGTAGGCTCTTTTAGGCCTACAATAACTACAACCTTAGCTAGATCCACTAATAAACCTTCCTTGTAGATGATGTGCCCTAACAAAGTTCCGAAAGGTGTAGCAAATAAACACTTATCGATGTTTAAAGAAATGCTTAATTTTCTACATCTTTCAAAAATTAGGCATAACTTGTCACAATGATCCTTAACAAGTCCATACACCGTCCAATCATCTAATTAAACTTGTAGGAAGTTGTGAATTAAATATTGGAATTCTTGAACAACCATGCATGGAAATACATCAGACACATTTTTCAAACCAAAGGGCATCACTGTATATGCAAAAATTCCCCATTTAGTGGTAAAAGTCTTCTTTCCACTTGATACACTAACATATTCCTTCTTTCCACTTGATTTTTCCACTGCTCCTCCATGTCACGTAGGAATATCATAGGATCTCCTTCTCTAGTGTACCAAGGTACAGGGTTGTTATGTATCCTCCGAATACATTGAGGTTTGTTTCTCCATGTAAATGTTCTTCTTGCTTCATGCCCAACCATATCATAGGTGATATGTGCCCAATTGTCACAAGCAATACTTTTTGTATCACTAATAAAATGTGCATATTCCCACCGGAGGACTCCTTCCTTAGATGGCTCAAGTACTTCTGGGTCTTGAATGGCATGTACATAAATTCTATTCAGGTCCTCCTCACTCAAATGTTCAACGTAAGGTGCATATTTCCCATTTTCCAAAGGGATAATTAATCTTTCTTCCTTGTTCTCAAAACTTATATACCCCTTGTTGAACCGTAGATCAACATTATTTTCATAATACCAAGGGTTACCAAGTAGAGATGGGAATTTGTCTTCTTCTGTAAGTGTTAAGACCTCAAAGTCCCCAGTGAACTTGGCCCCCTGTATAGTAATGGATGCATATTTTAAAACCCCTACGGGAGTGGCCTTAGTTAGATTGGCCATGAAAAATACATTGGAGGGTGGCTGTAATAGAGGTCTACCCATCTATACCCATGCATCCAAAGTAAGCACATTCACTTCCACACATGTGTCAATCAATATATTGCTTAAGAGTCATCCATCTACGACATAATTAAGAGTGATCTCCTTTTCATAATCCAAGTTATGAGGGGGAAGATTAGCATGCAGGATCTACCGTCCATTATCAATACCTACTCATGGAGTGTTTCTCTTTAGCCAATTCCCTAGTAATAGAATCATATTCTTCTGGTGCATCATTTTACATACCTATTTAAAGTCACCAATATCTTATTGGACTATCACTACTACCTTATTTTGTTCTAACTTTTGTGAATATTCCTTTAAACATTGTATTTCACCCTAAATATCTATGAGTACCTCCATGGTTTCCTGATAAACCTCCTTCTGATGTGTAGGATCTAGATATCTTGTATGTAAAACTTCCTCCTTAGCGATGGTAGGCTTCTGCTGTAATGCCTCTTTGGCACATGCAACTTCAATGTGTGTAGTAATCTTCATAGGTAATACCTCAAGTTCCAATGCTAGCTTTGGCATCCACTGATTTTCCATAGCGTGATGTATTGTAACCATCCCCACACCCTTGTTATCCTATTTATGTTTCTTGCTAAGATGCTCATATAAGTCCATGCATTCCTCATAGCTGTGATTTTTCCCACAAAAAGGACAAGTAATATTATAAGGAAATTTGCTCCTTTAATGGTTAAGTGATCCACATGTAAAACACATTCCGCAAGGGAACTCACCTAGTCCACCACCACAGCCTCATCCCTCGAATCCACCATAGTATCCTCAACCTCTTCCATGAATTCCTTCAAAGCGCCCTTCGTTCCTATCATATCATGCTTGAATGTGATCAAAATCATGGTGCTCACTTTTACCTGTAGAGTTATCTATTATAGTTGTCTATCACACACCAATATCTATGGCATCATGGATCTAAACAGTCAACCTAGAGTCTTTTGTATCGTGAGTCATGGACCGGAAAATTTTACAATAGTAAGAGACATTCTTCCTTATCGCATGTTGTAATAATAGGTTGTAGTTGGCATCATGATCCAAATGACATATCTCATAGTATAATAATAATGAGTGTACTAACTAGTGGGGAAAACTATCCTTAGTGTGCCCTTCCACTTCACAATCTATACACCAAATCCTAGTGCATGTCTCATGAGCTGAATGGGCTGATAATTTCTCCAAATGTTTGGCCATAGCTATAATTTTTGCTTCCAAGAATAGACCTACACACAGTGTCTATACTTCCAACTTCCTTAACATGCAAAGCTTCTTCAAGTGCTTTGTGTGGGTCCGTATATGTCTTATGTGACAACACCCTCCTAAAAAGTGTGATCAGGCCCCCAACAAAACCACTGTGTATGCTGGCTTGCATAAATATCATAGAAAAGTTTAGATAAAAGTGTCTTAAAATGAGCATCATATTCTTGAAGGCTTTCAGTAGTTCCCTAATTAATATCCTTGAGTGTACTTATACTGTTCTTCTCAAGCTCTAGGATTTGAAACTCCTTAAGGAAAGCATCCTTTAATGCTACAAAATCTATGCAAGCATGATCAGGGTCAAACTTCATGTACCAACTATGTACGTGTCCTTACAATGTGGTTACTAACTAACTTTCCTTACACTCAGAATCCATAACTTATTTTTCATGCCATATTATCTCACACATGTGCACATGTTTTGCAGCATCTTCTATGCCCCTATACTCTAGAAGATGAAGATATATCTCCATGTAAATATTTTGCAGTTTATGCAGACCCTACCCACCTGATCTAGAACCTCCTATGTTACCTCTACCTCCAGAACCACCAAATCCATGAAATCTAGAGCCACCTATGCCCCCTTATCCTCCACCTATAGCCATAAGAAAATAAGTGGATGTACTTCCTTGTTTCCCAATAGTAGTACTAAATTAAACTCCTACAGTATGTGAAGTGGTACTACTCCCAGAAGTGAGTCCAAAATTCCACGTGCTTGAGTTTTGTGCTAACGATGCATCTGAAAAGGTACCTCCAAATAACATATAAGAGTTTTCCCTACCATATATGTACTTTCTATCTGACTTACTCATGCTCTTCTACTACCCAAACTAACTTGTTGTTTGTATGATGTACTAGATACTGGAATACCAATCGCAAGTTCTAGGATGCTAGGTAGATTCAGATGCACACTTGCGGCCCATGTCGTCTCTTCTAACACACTTCTATGTGAGGTCAAGGAGGTTTACCTATGATGCTTACCCAAATGGGGGAGTTCCTGATGCTCTAGCTCCACACCTCCTTCTTGAGCTTCAAATCCTTCATGGTCCATCTCTCTCCTCAACACCATCCACTCTGTAATATCACATTGCTTCTCTACCTCCCTCTCATGCACCTGATTATACTTAAGCCACCTTTCCTCTCTCTTCCTTTCTACTGCTAGGTCTGCCATCTATCACCAAACATATTCTTGTCCCTGCACATGGTGGGGTTAGACTAGCCATCAATTTTTCTTCTAAGTTCAAGGTTACCATCATTTTATCGATAGTGGAATGCATTGCAAATAATTTCCCCTTGGATAATGTAAAAAATGAAAATTGGCTACCTCCGAGAAAGAATAAGTGGAAAATGAGTACTCCAAAATATATCTATTCAAATCACCATGAAAGCAATTATCCACAGTGCACATCTAAATCAAATCATTATCATAAAGGGCCTAAAATTCTTCCTACATCTAGACAAGTGTGAGGCACCTCTAATTCCTATTAGACACATAAACAACCAACCACTTTTATAGATCCACCAGAAAGATATCAAAGAATCTCTCATACAAATTCTGCTCCACCCACGTGCATGTGTCAAAATAAGATCCAGTGTTGAAACTCTGATCATACTCTTCTTCCAGATCCTTTATCCACTCCTCAACACTTGCTAAGGTCAACTAGTATGTGTTCATCGTGAAACATCCTTAAAAAACTGAAAAAGAGGTCCTGGAAATGGAACCAATGATGCATCCTAGAATCTACTATATAAAACCCAAGTGCGCTGGCATATCACCCATCCTAAGCTGAGTGTGCACCTGAAGCACACAAAGGTACCATGCCCCTCTTTAGATTTTCTTGAGAAAGATGTTAGTGTGATGAAGATACACCATACTTAGAGCCATAAATAAGCATCAACATTCCACAAAGCATAATGAGATCTAGATCTTATAGAATCATGAATTAAACAATAACTATAAGAAGATTAACCATATAAGAACCATTTACAATCATTTTTAACACCATTATCCATACAATATACTCCATTATATTAAATATTGTAATACATAGGGGCTTCTTATATTATAAATAATCACCATAAGTCATGCGCGCATTAGATCCAATAACATAACTCTACAATAATTCACTACTCAGTAAGTATCCCTAACTACATAGTTCAATACATACTTATAGGGGTGGAGACTTTCCCTTCACCACCTATGGACTTCCTAAAATAGGTCGTATGCTGATAATATCCATGTGCCTTTACATTAACATGCACACATACAAGTGTGCTAATGATAGACATCATATAGTTAACAGGAAGAAGTAATCCTATTATTATCTTGAACTCATGCATGGCACTTATCAGATGCTCATTCCCAAAATAGAATTTACGTGTCACACAAGTCTCTATCCCAATGTGTTATTTGCACACTATCCTCCAAAAATAGCATGCATCTATGAAAATGGCTAAGTCCCAAATCAGCTTGTCCTGGCGCATGTTTCCTTTCCTATCCTTCTATGCCTTTAAGTGCGCCTTGTTCCTTCATGTGCATACTTTGTGTGTCTTATCCCTATCTCAATATCATGTCTTCTCAACATTGTCTTTCTGTTAGTTCGGCACTATTTTTTCTCTGTTTTGTTCCCAATTTCATACTAGTTATGGTCTGGTTTTTTCTCTATTATGTTCTTTCTCAAGTTCAAAAATATTTATGGCTATATATTTGGATTCTATATCATTACAACCATGCTCGTGAGAGGTAGAGCACCATTGGGACATTTTATCACACACTACAGACCTAGAAGTCTCTCGCACATCTTCTTTATAGAGTGGATCTACCCTTCAATGAAGCACATAGATCATGGACTATGTGGAAAGAGGATGTATCATGTGAACAGAGGTTGTCATCTACCTTTAAGCACCTACAGTGAGCTAGGACTAGAATAATTTATATTCCTTTGTCTAACTAAGTATACCATAATTTGACATACTTATGGCCACAAGATTATAGGGAAGATAAGAACCCACCAAGTATCCTAATTCCTTTGCTAGATTTATCTAGACCTTAAATGTTAAATAAAAATTAGTTCTTGAGGATTTAATGTGAATGAAATCACCTAGTGCATCACATCCAAGTCTCAAATATCCCAAAAGGTATACAACCTTTCCAAAGGTTAAAAATACATTGTTTTCTCATTCTAGAAGCATAAGAATTAAGTGAGTGAATGAAAACATCATGCTTAATAAAGGAATTAAAATTTAATTCATAAAACCCTTTCATTTATTACGTAAAGTGTAAAATAATACAAGGGTGTAGAAACTAGATTGTTGTTCTATACATTTATTTTCAAGAGATCACGTAGCAGAATAATTTAATATTTATTATTATTTCATTAATTTTTTATGGATCATTTTTCCTAGAGTCTATGTTTGATTTGAAGGATTTTTTTCACCACAAATGTAGAGATAAATCAGATAATAGGTAAGAGTGAGGAGTAATACCTGTGATAGTAAAAAAATTTGTTACACACGTGGAATGTTGAGCAAGATGCTTATGAAGAGCTTCCCTTTAGCTAGGAGGAGCGACATGTTAAGAAGCATAGTAAGACCACAAAATAACATTAACAATATAGTGTAATGGACTGCCTAGCGAGAGCTAGATATGGGAAGCGAGGTGTTTCCTAAAATGTTGTCAATCCACTTTCAAATACAATTTAATGAAACAAATAACATGAAATAAGGAAATTTTATTGTAATTTTATTGTTTAGGTGTCTTGTGCTTATATAATAGGTAAATTTAATCTAACAATAAAATTTGGGATTAATTCTAGAGGGGTGGTAGGTTGTTCTCGATTGACAGGTCTAACAAAGGTTGTATGTGAGGTCTGGGCGAAGTTTAGTAAGGTTTTAGGTTTTTTGGGAGAATTTATGAGCTTGCAAGTTTTGAATATTTTATCATTCATAGAGACTGATATTAGTTAGGTGACCTATGTTTGCTACTGTCAATGGACTAACATCAGTTAGATGACCGGTGTTGGTAGGAGAAATTCAGTAAGAATATTAAAAATAAGGTTTTGAAATCTCTCTACGATTACACATAGAGTTAGGAAGGTTTGGGTAAGGTTGTGGGATTACTAGAAAGACTCATATATCATAAGAATGATATTTGGGAAAGATATGGAAGTTATGTGGGTAAATGGTTAGATAGAGGTTTTGTATAAGAAATCTAGGTATGAGAGCGTATGAAATGAAATAAATAGATAATAAAGTTGACTAATCTACTGAAAATGACAAAGAAGGAATAATACTTACTTGTGGAAGGCAGGTAGAAAGTAGGTAATGGTGATGGTTGCATGAGAAGGTGATCCTGAAATGAATGCAACTAGAGAAAGAGGAAACAGTGCTTCCCTGTGAGTGCACTGGAGCTCTGGATCAATCTCTTGATGAACTATGTGTTGTCAAAACATTTGTAGGGTCTCTAGTGTGTCGCAAGATCATTGAAAATCTTAAGATTCAGTATGTAATGTTGCAAGAGATAGAAAATCACATTCAAAACCTAAATAAAGAGTTAGAAAATCTTATTTAAGGTAACTGACAGTGGTTAGGTGACCTGTGTCGTTTGAGGGATAATGAGCGCCAGTTAAGGAGAATAGGTCATAGTTGCTAAAAATAGCTTGATCCTTACTAAATTTGGCATGATCTTGATTTTGGCTCCAAGTCATAAGTGAAGAATGAAAGTAAATGGAGTTGGAAAATGGTTAGAAGGATAATAGGTCATTAATATTAGGGTTAGACTAAGTCCCAGTTGGTTAAGTGGAGTGGGGACTTGGTCTTGGTTAATTAATGAGCTTGAAATAGGTCTAGGGTGAGGTGGAGGGTTGAGGTAGATAATTAACTTAATTTTGGTAATTAAATTAATTAAAATGTTTGTAAGTGGGCATGATGGGGAAATAGTATTGAATTAATTAATTGAAGGGAGTTTAGAGGGTTACTGACCAATTTCTACATTTGCCCCTATTTGTCACGTAGCTTGTATTGATAAATGACGTTGACAAAAATAGGAGTGGTTTCCCTAGGTATGGGTGGAGGTGATCTCCCTCAAACCCATAATTAATGAAGTAGTAGGTTGAATTGGTGATGGCTTTGATAAAATGGTTGATGATGAAAAATACGGTAGGCTATGGGCACGAGAAATGGTGATTTTGGGTATAAGTAATATGCGGGGGCATTCAAACACACACACACACACACACATGTAGAATGTGAAAAGGCACTAGGTTGAAGAGATCACACAATCTACATCATTAAAGGTTGATAGTTTATCCAAACAAGGTTGATGTGGTTAAGGTATCCAAGGTACAAGATATGATCATGAAACACAATGAGGCTAGGTGTAGAAACATACATTAGGTGGGTTCTAGAGCACCAAAAGGTTTGGGATGGTCGAGATAAACATCATGAAATTAGGCAAGGAAAGGTTGGTAGGAATAAAACATGAGTAACTTCATCACATGGTATAGCGAGTAAGTGAATTTGAGTGTCAAATGGTTGGGTTCGGGTTAGGTGTATAGGTAAGGTTGTGGGAAATCCTGAGGTGTAGGAAAAAAACATGCCCCTAAGTAAAATTAGGGAGATGGAAAGGCTAGGAAGGCTACTAGGTGACCCTGGTAGGTGATGGTAAGACTGTGGCGGAAATAAAATGGTATCATGCAACAATAATTTGGGAAAATTAGGTTAAATGGATATTATAGGATGACCAATACCAGTTGAGGGTGAATCAATGTCAGTTCGGGTAACCAATTTTAGTTGCTTAGGGCATAAGACATACATTGGTTAGATTAAAATGGGGTTAAAAATGAAATATCCACATTGAAAAGGTTTCATTTGTGATTTTATATATTTGGAAAATGGAAAAGATAGGGAATCTAGGATTTTGACATGGGAGAAAAGGACAAGACTATTTTCCAGGTTAAGTTGGAGAGATTGGATTGGTTAGAGGAGTGGAGTGTTGTGGACCTATGAGATATTTTAGAGTGAGTGGATTGGGTGATAACTGAGAGGGTGATTTATTCATGGCAGAGATAGAAGAGGGCACTGGAGGACCTCCAGTTCATATAATAGACATCCCACTGAGGAAATTGCGATGAGTAGAGGTAGGATTCGATCTCCATTAGTGTGTTTGATTGAAAACTAAAGTAGAAAAATGAAGAATTTTGTTTTGAAAATTTGAGTATAGATCTAGGTTAGAGAGGGTAAAAGTGGGCATGTGGAGAGTAAAATGTAGGGTAAGTAGGTGATAAATTGAATTTAGGTGTAATTTGGGGGGTTTTGGTTAGGTTTCTAGGTGTTTTTTGTTAAATGTTTTTTAAAAAGAGGGTTTCGAGGTTTGGCCCTAGGGCCAAACTAGTGATTGACACCACTTGGGGATTGGCCAACATCAGTGAGCTAGCCGGTATCAGTCGGGCTAAATGGGGACTAGTACCGGTTAGGGTGATTGATGTCAGTCTCTGTTAAAAGTGGCTAAGGCCTAAAAATGGGGGTTGGGATGGAAAAATAGAGAAGAGTAGGATGATTGAGTGTGTGAGGAGTTAGGCATAGATGGACTAGGGGTTCAAAATGAAAGAATTAGGAGTATTTAGATTTAATGTAGGAACAAATGGGTGGATTTCAGTGAAATTTGGGTAAATCAGTGGAGTGAAAATAATGAATCAGAATATGTGTGAATGTTTAGCCAAGGTAGAATATATGGTAGACGAACAAATGGAGTAATGGCATAGAAGGTTTCTAGGCTAGTAAAATCACAGGTGGGGTGTGACTAGGTAGGATAGAATAAATGATCGCAAATGGTAGTTGATTAACAATTTTAAAGGGTAATGATGTAGGCACGTCATTAGTTGACTATGCGAGACAGGGTGCCACCACTTTTGGTATAGATGTGGCCTAGTGTTATAGATGATGAGTGGATGCATATGTAGGATGTTGAGCTTGGCACTATGAGGCAATACCAGTGCATCATATGAGATCATAGTTTGATGGTAGCTCTCATCGATAGATGGGACTTAACAACACACCTTTCATTTACCTATCGACAAGATAATGATCAAACTAGAGGATGTCTACATGATTTTGAGCTTGTCGATGGTTGGAGAGCCTGTCTATCATATTTCTAAAAAGGCATTGGTTGAGCCTATAGTGAGATTATTTGGTGAGGTGATGATTGCCTTGAGATACCACAGTTATAGTATCAGTTATGGGGATATGTACAATAAACATCCTCAGGAGACCAGATTGGAAGTTCTAATGATGATAGCAGTCTCATGTTATTCTCTCCCAGATTTAGAGGGTGGGAGATTTCCTCTAGCCTTAATGTGTGTGTTGGAGGATTTGATAGAGCAGAAAGTGTGTTTTTCATGGGCGTCGACCTATTTAGTATAGTTGTATAGAGAGTTATGGGCATATCGTAGGATTCAACGATATGGTATCTATTGCACTTATCTACTACATTGTTGGGCATATGAACACATACTATGTGTCCACCCATAGACTTCCACAATAGGATTGAAACATAGGGGTATATAGGGATGAATATAGGAGGTGGGTGCCAAAAAGGTCACATCCGTAAGTGGAGGAGGCATCACGAGATGTGACATACTATCAAAGAATATTAGAGGGATTATATTATTTATATATTATATGGTGATGGTATGCTGATTTCTCTTCCTATGGAGGCATAGAAGATGAGAGGGATTGGTTACAGATGGCTAGGTGGATACCGAGATGCATGCCTAGAGAACACGAGATGATACAGGTGGACTGGGTTAGAAGGTGTTTTGTGCTTTTCTAGGATGTGCCTCCAATGTTTCCACAGTACCACAAGGATGATGTTGAGAAACCATATTCTCCACCACATCCAGAAAATCCTATAGGGCAGGAGGATCAGGTGGCCAATAGGTGCATTAAAAATGCAACTAATACTGATGGATACAAGCATTAACAGATAGTCTAGATATAGGTAGCACCATTGAGGCCAATACATCCTAATCTAGCCATAGTTACAGTATATAGGGACCAGCTATAGGGTCAGGTGACAATATTACAGCTACAACTTACTTAGGCACATGCCCAGGTGGCCACCCTTAAGGGATAGGTGATATGATTACAAGGGCATCTAGTACAGGCTTAGGCTCAGGTTCTTGTACAGCCACCGGTAGGGGTGGAGGGAAGGTTGTAGTATTGCAGGCACATGTGACTTGGTTATAGGCACAAGTAGCCACGTTACAAGATCAGTTGGCAGTTACACAGGCACAGGTGTAGGTAGGGGATGGGGAACAATTGGTAGAACTATAGGATCAAGTTTTCAACTTACAGGCATAGGTTAGCACCTTACAGGGCTAGCTAGCAGCTACAAAAGCACTAATAGTGAGACATGGTCCCATTGTATAGGCTTCGATACTGGGAAAGGGTCATGTATTACATGCAGTAGGATAGGGGTCACTATTATTAGGACATGGGCTACAGGTTGGAGTCAGAGTGATGACCCCTCCTCATGTTATATCCATGGTTAGTTACATAGATACAGTGTTGGAGGCTCGGTATTATAAAGACTAAATGATAAAGAGTGTTATCCTCTATGTGACTTATGGCAATTATAGAGCACAATAGACAATGAGTGGCAGGACCATCTCGTGGACTCACAGTTTTAGCATCTTAGAGAACCATTATCTTCATAGACAAGGTCAAGGAGAGGTGATGAGTAGGCAGAGGTGGGGAATAGATGAGAGTACCGGAGAGAGAAGCAGAGGTGTTGGCCCCTCACATAGGTGATATTAGAGAGATAACGACATTGTATTATTATTTTTGATATATATACCAACCTGCATGCCGAAGACGTGACATGTATATGAGAGTTTTGAGATACTTTTATTTATATCTATATATTTAGTGTATTGATATACAAAAAATTGAGGCATAAATGTATGATGATATTTATATATGATGCACTTGGTTTATTTCGATTGTATTTTTATTATGGAAGTTAGATGTGTAGGCATGGTTTGGATGATGTACATTTATTTCCATTATATTAGTGTCATGGAAACTAGATATAGGTACAGTTTGGTTATGAGATTAAATGTTTTAATTTCCATTATTTTTTATGTTATGGAAACTATATGATTATCCGTGCTTGAGTCAATTTTTTCATGATGTGAGTTCATTCCCATTATATTTATGTCACACAAATTATATGAATGATAATGAGATAATGCTATTTTGATATCTAGATTATTGTTCCTATGAAAACTTAGGTATTTAGGCATGGTTGTGTTTGATGTGAATTTCCAAGTTATTGATGTCATGGGAATTATATGTAGGAATGACTGAGTTGTGTTTGTTTCTATTTAGTTTCCAAGTTAGTGACATTATGGAAATTAAATGATGATTTATATGTGTGATGTATGGTTTTGTTTATGAGTCAATTTCCAAGGTATTGTTTTGATGGAAACTAACCTAATTAAGTTTTTGTTTGATGTGGAAAAATGGGTGAGGGAAAAGGGTAGAAAATGAGGAAAGGGAAAGAGTGGCCAAGCTAGCCTCCAATGGCCCCGTGCCCTCAGAGTGTTGCATACATAGCCCTGATGAAAGGGGTCTCAGGATGATTTAGTTCTCCCATAAAATAGGGAATAATGAAATTGGGTTAGGTCAAATGAATAGGTAAGTTGGATTGATAGGTTGGTTTGGTAAGGCATGTTTGAAAATAAGAAAGGTTGAATGTTGAATAGGTAATATACAAGGTGAGTTAGAAGTAGGTACAGATGAAGGTATCACGGTTAAATAAATTTTGATGATTTTTTCCTATTTATCAAACAACAAGGTAGGTAGAGGTGAACTAAATAGAAGTGAATTTTCCCAAGTTGGCAAAGACCATAAATGTCATACCCTTAGACTTATTAAATGTAAGTCCCTAGATACATTTCGTACTATGTTAGGTCTATAGGTGAAATAAGCTGCATGGTCACAATGTGTAAAATACATGCATTGTCCCTTGAATTTGAGTTAGAAGATATTAGTCAGAGGGTAAGGTGGAAGAGTTTATTTAGCATAACCTTTTTGTGGGACAACATGCCCCTTATGCAAGATACCCAAAACTAGAATAGGCAAGTCCATGACCAAAATTTTGTATTTTTCTTGATTTTTTCTTTCCTTTTTGTTTATATAGGTTGATCGATGAAAGAATTATATAATGGGATAAATAGGTTCTCCTTAAGGTCTTCATGAAGTTGATCGATGTGGGAAGCTCCAAAATTATCTTATTTGAGAGATACAATTTAGTCTTCTTTTTGGATAGACTAATTACAATAAGTGGCTAGCTTTTTATAGTTTTCCTTTGACGAAGCATTCTACTTATAACAATAAGAAAGAAAGGTAGATGTCCTTTTGAGGGATTCATCTATGCATAATAAGTTTGAATCAAGAAGTGGACTTCTTGGCTATCCCATGTATATTTTTATTTTTTTATTAATTTTTGAACTTGAAGTCATGGACAAGACTATAAAGGGTATAGGCCTCTTTTATGATGGCAAGACCATAACATGAAAAGGTTAGCTATGATAGAGGGGTTTAAAGTGATGAACAACCATGGGATTCCATCCTAAAAAATATGAAAATCATCCATGAGAATCATTCCATGAGTAGAGTTGTGGTAATCATATTGAATATAAGGATGAACGATGACGAATAATCACACAATTCTATTTGAGTCATTGGTCCTTAAAAGAGGTAGATGGAAGAAAGGTTCACTCAAGGGATGAGCATATAGATGACATAAAGTGATGTAGTAATTTATTTAATAGTATAATGATCGAAGATGCAAGGCATGAAGGGGCTTATGTTCAAGTTTACCTTCAAGAGAAGATAAATGATAAGCACATGATCCATAGGTATGGGTGATAATGTAGTGTCCAAGCCAATTAGGAGAAAACTTTCCTTATTTGATTTTTTCTTATTTCATTATGTGTTGATTTTATTTTAGGACAAGATCACCAATCTTGAAATTTCACTCATGAATACGTTTGTCATAGACACGCCTGATGCATTTTTGGTAGATTTGAAGATAGTATAGAGAATTTAAATGATGGTTGGCTAATAACACAAGTTGTTCCAAATGGTCTTGGTAAAATTTATCATAATTGAGCATATCTTTAAGTGAGATACGAATATTTGGAATTTGGACTTCGAAAGGTAGGATGCCTTCTGTACTGTAAACCAAAGAGAAAGGTGTGGCAGCAGTTGAGGTGTGAATGCTAGTGCAATAATACCATAAGGAAAAAGGAATGTGCATATGCCAATCCTTGTCAGTATCATAAAAAAATTTCATGAAAATTTTGTTGAGGTTTTTTTTGGTTGATTTGGCCTGACCATTTATTTGAGGATAATATGGTGAAGAGAATATGAGTTTAATACTGAAGCTATCGTAGAGTTGGCGTAGGGTTTTGTTTACGAATTCTTAACCAATGTCAATGATGAGGTGATGAGAAACACCAAAGTGACAAATGATGTGGTGGTTGATGAATTCAAATATTTTAATTCTTTTTATAGAATAGAGAGGGAAGACTTCTACCCATTTAGTGTAGTATTTTTTTTTGATGATCTATTAATGACATTCAAAAGAGTGAGAGTTAATATCTCTGATGATATCTAAACCCCATTGGGAAAAAGGCAAAAAGTCTCTGGTGATTATTAATGTGAAATCACAGCACCCCAAAATGAGTTATGGATCTACTTTTCTAAGGCAGGGTCACTTGGTGTGATTGCATAACATGGGACCATCTCTCAAGTTATAAGATTTGAGGACTTGAGATGGCCCTCTGGAGAAATTTGACCTCTTCTTTCTAATCCTAATGCTAAAAGACTCCTAAGGAAGGAAATGTGACTATCTACTCCTAATCTAACAATTCCAAGGATACCAAGGAAAGAGAGAGAGAGAATGCATAAAGAGGGAAATCCTACACTACATGAGGTGATAGCACCAAGAAAAGGGAAGTACTTGATCATAATATCAGCTAGCCTGAAGTGGAGAGAGGTGAGAAAAGGAGTGGGTGGACAAGATAGCACCACAAAACTAGAGATAGATTTCACACAGAAAACTACTTTAAAACCCATTAAACACGGCTCCTGAGACCTATAAGAAACATCAAAATATGCACAGTATACCCTGCAACAACAAGAGGAGAGGAGAGACAATAAAATAAGTAAGGATGGATAGATGCATCACAAAACATAATGTATTACTCCAAAAGTTCACACAGTACATCGTTAGTGGGAAAGAGGAAAGAGAATGCCATTACAGAGTCGTGAAAGGAGGTTCAGACTCCATTTTCAACACTGGGGAAGAAAATAAGAGGGGGGTAGAGAAGAAGAATGAAAAAAAACTTTTTATAATGAATCTACCCCTCTATTTATAGATTCTATCATAGAGAAGAAAGAGAGAGGGAGAAGCAGGAAAATCAAGTCAAAAATCAACCACTACTGTTAATGCTTCTAATAAAATCTACCCCGAAATCCATCTTTACTGCATCGATCCTTGGTTTGGCACCTTGAAGGAAGAGGAAATGGTGGAAACAGATCAAATCCAATCTGGTTATTGAGATAAATGGATCCTACATTGAAGGTCCAAAGAAATTTCATCCATTTTTGTTTACCTAACCTCCTCAAAATTAAAGTCTCAGACCTCCATGGCATGGGCGTGGCCTGAGATCTTTTCTATGACATCAGATTTGATAATATTTCGATCCATGAGCCGAAAGATATGTCCCCTTGAATTTTGTATCAGGTCTGTACAGGAGGGCGGGAAAACCAACTTGAAGAATTGGGTCCCCTTTTACATATGGGACATGTGGCAGCCAGATTTGGGACAAAAATTGGGCCGGTAGTTTATCTTTTTCCCTTTCTGCGAGAATCACAAAATCTAGAAAACTCTTGTAGCCTGGCTGCTCTGCTTGAACACGTGACACCCTTTTATTGGATGGGGGATGCACTTCACCTTTTGTCTCTAACTCCCCACTTTGGTTTGACTCGGGCTTAAACAATGAATTTTTCCCTTTTTATTTTAGAGTCTGCCCAAGTCTATCAAATAGATTTAAGGCACATATTTGCATGAAATAGCCGTTTCTTCTCTTTTTTCTCACACAGGGTCGTGGCTGATCTAATATTTTTCCTGGGGGAAAAATATGGATGGTAATTTGGCGACTCATGATGACATCTACCTGCTAGATGAAGAGACCAGTGGCCTTAGTTGCATCTATTGGGCATGGAGTCTAGCCTTATAAACTAACTCTGGTCTGAACTCTGAAATTATGACCTATGAGCCTCTTGGAAACCTGCTAAAAATGGATTTGATCTTCACCAAAAACCATTACAATGCACTATGTAAGAGAAAAACAACAACACCAAAAACTATGTACAAACTAAAATCATACATGCTCCAAATGGAACATGTAGAGTGTGCAAAATAACTTATTTTGTTGAAAACAAACCTACCTACTCTACTCTAACCAAGAGTAAAGGGAACTCAAATGAAACTTGCAACTGGTAGGGAGAAATATCTTCCCTTCCTCAAAAACGACAGCCGTGTAACTAATTTGGCACTGAACATGGCTGGTTGGATGAGTGAAAAACTGACAATAAGTCCGGTCCTCCACCCAAATCATCACGGTATCAACATTAATGTAAAATACCTCCTCAATCTGACCTGCATTGGACTCTTGGACGTATTGATGGCGACCCTTGGTACTTTGATGCTCATCCTCATGCCTTGAAGTAGGCATGACTGGTTTTGGTTTCTCCTTTGGCTCCAATGAAGAAAAGTACCTGATTGGGCACGGTCTGATCCAATGGATGTGCCTGTTACTCTGAATTTCAACTCCAAGAATGGAGTCTTCCTGCAAACCTTCTTGAGTGGATGGTGTGAGAGAGATGATGACATCCTCCTACCTTTTCTCTTCCTCCTCCTTTGAAGAACATGGAAGATCAAGATCTTCCAACCTTGGTTCCAAAGGGCTTCTATAAGGTATAGAATACTACAAATGAATGTTCTCCTCCACAGTTGTTAAGTGTTCCTCTTCTTTTGGATGTGGAGCAGCTCATCCTTCCTCTACTGTTTGAAGACCATCTTGCCCTTGGATAACCTCTTCCTCTAGCATGAAGATTGTTAAAGAAAAATCTTCAAACTGTTGTTCTAGAGGACTGTTTGGGATAGCCATGTCTTCTTTAGGATTTTCCTCCATGATGGATTCATCAACCAAAATAGGCCCATCAAATGAAATCAAGAAATTATCAATGATTCCATCTTCTTCTTGCTATTACAAATTTTGATTTGGTCTCATCCATTTTCTCCTTTCCAATGGTACTTCGATTTGATTGTTCTTCTTCTTCAGCTGATTGTGTAACTTGAATTAGATCAGCATTTCTCTCAGACAAAGTGCCATTGTGGACACTATACTCTGAGAAACTTGATAACTGATCTTCTTCCTTTCCTTGATCTTCTTCTGCTGTAGCAAAATCAGTCCTAACCACCATTGAGTCTTCAACATTGGCCTCCTCTGTAGGCTTAACCAGCAAGGGGATCTTTGTAAACCCAAATTTGGTAGCCCAGACTCTTGAGATTGTCCATCATTTATTTTTTGTTGGTGATCATCTTCTTACTATTCTCCTTGAATAGATTCTTGAGTCTCTTCCCAACATGGGCTTGGGAAAGTAAGAGGAGTGGCAGGTTGGGGTTCAACCATCTTTGCAATTGTTTGTGGTGGGAAGGGAGGTGGAACTTCTTTTTTTTCAGAGGGGATGACTATTTGGAAGGGAAAAGGACAGAAGAATTAAGATGAGGTGGAAGACTAGGGTATGGAGAAATGGATTTCACACTTGGGGTAGCATTCAATGGGAAGCCTGGAAATTAAATCCCAAAATGAGATGGTGTTGCTTGAGGAGTAGAGATAAAATTACCAAATAATGGTGTAGGTTTTACCCATTGACAAGGTTGTCTGGCACCAGGTTTATAGGCCTCTATCTCTACTGTCTATTGTGCAAGTTGGGGCAGCATCCCAATCATGAAGTCCAGCTTCTCCTAAGGGTTGTAGTGTCTTGGAAAAGGGCCTTCCCATAGACAAGGTGCCCTACAACCAATGCTAAAAGCCCTCATTTGAACTGTTACCCTTAATTAAACCATGTTTGCCTCCATTTTTTTGATCTTCTCCAACAGCTCAGCATCCTCCATTTGATTATTGTCATTATATGAGTACCCCTACTCTTGATAAGCTTCATAGTCAAACTAGTTTTGACATTGTTCATATGGGTAAGCATAATGGTCATGGATCTGATTATAATGATGATCTAGAGGAGGTGGGAAATACATTGGAGTTTGACAGTATTGTTGTTGTTTTAGATGTGAATTCCATGGTAGGAATGAAGTCATGATTGCACAACCTCATGGATTGGGAGAAAATGAAATAGATGGAAGAAGAAATGAGTGGAAATGGATGGAAAAGGTCTACAAATCAGAGAATGGGTTTTTGTTTTAGATGGACGTGCTCTAGATGTGCTTGAAAGTGCCTCCAAAGGATGAAATCTTCACCAAGAGCACATCGAACCTGCTGAAGTAAAGTGGTAAGGTGCTTCAGACCTATCCCGCTAGGTGTACCAAAATTACTAATGCAAAATCACAGCACCCCCAAATGAGTTATGGATCTACTTTTCTAAGGCATGGTCACTTGGTGTGATTTGCATAACATGGGACCATCTCTCAAGTCTATGGGACTTGCGGACTTGAGATGGCCCACTGGAGAAATTTAGATTTTTCTTCCTAATCCTAATTCTAAGCTACTCCTAAGGAAGTAAATGTGGCTATCTACTCCTAATATAACAATTCCAAGGAGACCATGGAGGGAGAGAGAGTGCATGAAAATAGGGAAATCCTACACTACATGAGGTGATAGCACCAAGAAAAGGGAAGTGTTGATCACAATATCAGGCTTCCTGAAGTGGAGAGAGGTGAGAAGAGGAGAGGGTGGACAAGATAGGACCACAGACTAGAGATATATTTCACATAGAACACCACTTCAAAAAACATTAAACATGGCTCTCAGGACCTATAAAAAACATCAGAATATACACAGTGTACCCTGTAATGATGAGAGGCAAGGAGAGACAATACAATAAGCAAGGATGGACAGATGCATCACAAAACATACTTTATTACTCCAAAAGTTTACACAGTACATCGTTAGTGGGCAAGAGGAAAGAGAATGCCATTATAGAGCTGTGAAAGGAGGTTCAGACTCCATTTTTGACCCTGGGGAAGAAAAGAAAAGGTGGGCAGGGAAGAAGAATGAGCAACAACTTTTTACAATGAATACTGCCCCCCGTATTTATAGATTTGATCAGAGAGAAGAAAGAGAGAGGGAGGTAAAGAGAGAGGGAGGTAGGAAAAGTAGGTCGGAACTCAACCACCAATTGTTAATGCTTCTAATAAAATCTGCCCCTAAATACATCTTTACTGCATCAATCCTTGGTTCGACATGCCTTGAACGGAAGAGGAAACAGCGGAAACAAATCGAATTTGATATGATTGTTGAGATAGATGGATCCTGCATTGAAGGCCCGAAGATGTTTTTCTCCATTTACATTTACCTAACCTCCTCAAAATTAAAGTCTCATACCTCCATGGCGTGGGTCACAGCTGAGATCTTTTCAACGGTGTCAGATTTGTAATATTTCGAGCCTTGAGTTGAAATATATGTCCCTTCGAAGTTTGTATTGGGTCTGTATAGGAGGGCAGGAAAATAGTTAGAAAAATTGCATTCCCCTTTACACATGGGACATGCGATAGCTAGATTAGGGAAAAAATTGGACCCGCATTTTATCTTTTTCCCTTTCCATGAGAATCACAAAATCCAAAAAACTCCCATGGTCCCGCTACTCTGCTTGGACATGTGGCACCCTTTTGTTGGCTTGGATGATGTGCTTCACCTTTTGTCTATGACTCCCGACTTTGGTTTGACTTGGGCTCAAATGATGACTTTTTCCCTTTTTATTTTAGATCCTTCCGGAGTCTTTCAAATAGATTTAAGGCAAGGATTCATGTGACAGAGCCATTTCTTCTCTTTCTTCTCGCACAGGGTCGTGGCCAATCCAATATTTTTCCCGGGGGTAAAATATGGATAACAATAACTTATAAGATGTGTGTTGGGCCTCAAAATATTGATTAATTCCCCAAGGGCACATGCGTATGGGGGACCATTAAGAAGAATGGTGTGCAAGGAAAAACACATAGGACAAGGGTTTTATAAGTGTTTTGGAGAAACCACGGTGCACGCGCAAGACAAAACAAAGGGTCTCAGGACTTAGCCATATTCGGCATTCCAAGATGCACATGAGGAAAGTGTGTTCCGACTAAGCATGTGGAGTGGAGAAGGTGTGTTGGTGAGTAATATTTTCATGTGCACAAACTTGTGGATTTCTTACCAATGCTCTGGGAATCTAAGTCCCTCTACTTATCCGGTGCAGTTACCATATATACATGCACATCAAAAGGTGGATTTTAGTGGTGGCATTTCGACCAAAGATCCAACAAGGACACTCCAATGAACCTATGGGAAAGCATGCAGATACCTAAAAGAGAGGACTTTGTCTATAGAAAGGGAAAGGGGAGTGAGAAATGAGATAGGGGAACTAATGTTGCAAGTGGGATATCTAATTCCTTCACACACTAGTTAGAAAATTCAACACATGCATTTATGAGAATAAAAAACCCTACAAATGGCAACAAGATGAGATAATATTGCAAACTCATAGTTTATAAAATATCCTCATCAAATAGGATAAAAAATCCTTCTTCTTTTATTGATGCTTAAACAGAAGTTTTACATAGTGTGGGAATGGAAGAAATTTGAGAGTGGATGAAAGTAAAAGAAAATGGCTATCTCCTTTTCTTTCTCTTGGTACAATGCACTCCTAAGTTTACAAGATCAATTTCCAACCTTTTGAAATGGGAATGGCATTACAATTTATAGATTAGAATATGACTCTTCATCTACCCCCCAATTCCTTTTCATATGTCCCCGCACAACTTAAAACTTTTCAACTTCCTAGGAAACTTTTAAGTCCTTTTTTATAACATAAGGGTGACTTATTACATTAGGAACATTAGGACATATGAAAAATTGCAATCCCAATGTGAAATTAGAATATTGGAAACTAAGAGAAAGTTGGGGGGAAGAGGAGAGAGAAAGAGCGAGAAGAAGTGGAGATGGAATTTCTGATGAAGTCCATTGATCCTCGTTGATGGAAAGCTCCAAAAGTAGTGAAACTCTAAATCTTCAAATCCCTTGCACACTGTGAATCTCCTTCAAATCAGATCATGAATACTTTCCAAGTTAAGTGAACTTTTCCACTATTGACCGCAACTCCCATCCTGTGTATGATATACTTATTTTTTTATGAGTGGTGAATTTTGCCTCTTCTCAACCATCGTGATGTGATGAAATCCCTCATTTGATACTGTGTACCCTACCCTTGCCTCACTCGCTTCTTTGGGGTGACTTACTATTTTTTGAAAGTGGTCATTTTCATTGTTTTCTTCTCTGAACACTCATTCTGACTTCCTCATGATCTTCAATGCCCATTGGCTTTGTCTCAATTTCTTTTGATGCTGACTTTCCAACCATAGCAAGTTTATATAGGAAAACTTACTGTCTTTATAAAGTGTGTTTCTAGTGCTTGATTTGTGATGGAACATACGTTTTTAGACTCGTTTTGTCATTATGATCACACCCTCTGAATTTCACATAGTTTTGCTGACTAGAATGATTGGAAAGAAATTTTGAAATTTGGACCTGGAAGTGGCTTCGAGCACAGAGCTACCATGGCAGCCATTAATGGAGCTTAAAATTTACAGGTCTGGTTTTTGTCTTCATTTGCAATGAAAAAAAATCCATTGTGATAGATTTTTTATTTAGATCCCATGTGTAAATTTTTAGTTCATTTCCATTGTCAGAGTGATGGGAAATCTGATGAATTTGAGCTGGTGCATGAAGTGAGGATTTTGTTAGAGAAAATCATTTTGGGAACCTTTTTACCTCTTGTTTTTTGCATCTTGATTGTATTACCAAATTTGAAAGTCTACAAAAGATGAAATCTTGATCTGACTTGTACTTTTCAAGATATGAGGAGTTTTTGATCGGGTGGCTTCACGGTTCTTTGGAAAAAAACCATCATTTTCTTTCTGTTCTTCATCTTTTCAGTATTTTTGATCATCCTTCCCCTAAAATCTATGTATTTTCATGGACTGATTTTTTATGTTGCCATGGTGGAGTTGGTTTGGAGTAACAATGGTGGATTAGGTGTCTGGACAATCATGCATGGAGCCATGACAAGATATGAAGCTGTGAAGGAGAAATGAGGGGGAAGAAATGGCTAAGTGCTAGATTTAAATTTTCAAAGAAATTCACATAGATGGGCTAGGTTCATTCTTTTTCCTTGATGTCCTTAACCTCATGTATGTGAGGGACATGAAATTCCATGGTGGTCAAGGTGATGCCATGTGGCCTTGATCCAACGACAGGGGATTTTCTTGAAAAATGCACTTAGGGGTTGAAAGTTGGTCATGTGGGTGTCCAAAAGACTCCCCATATGGGATGGGCACATTTTTCCCTGTCTTATGTCCCTCACCTTAGGGACATAAGGGATATTAGTTTCCACGGTGGTCTTGGAGCTGACACGTGGCGCTTGATCTGACGGCAGGGAATGGATGCTCCAAAAATGCACCAAGGGGTTGAAAGTCGGTCATGTGTGTGTCTAAAAGACTCCCCATAGGGGTTGGGCCCATTTTTTAATGTTTGATGTCCCTCATCTTAGGGACATAAGGGACATCAATTTCCATGGTGGTCCTAGAGCTGACATGTGGTGCTTGATCCAACGACAGGGAATGGATGCCCAAAAAATGCACCTGGGGGCTGAAATGTCAAGTCTGGAGGTCACATGAGGGTCCCAAAGGTCACATGGTGGCTAGTCACATTTTTCAAGGGTTGGTGTACTTGACCTCAAGGACGTTAGGGACATGAAATCCCATCAGGCTCCTAGTGTTGACATGTGTCCTCCAGGAAAATGACTAAGTCCTAAACTGCCTTTGAGAGGGTAACTTGGAATGATGAAAACTTGAGCTCTAGTGGAATTTCTTGGTGAAATTTTATATGATTATAAATGAAATGGAATTTTTAATCCAATGGTGGGGTTCTCATGTCTTTATTCATCCATCTGATCCCTGAAAAAAGAGGATTTGTGATTTAAGACCCCACTTGTGCTTGATAAAAATTGCCTGCAAATCCTATGCGTTAAGGTGTTGCAAAAAATCTGATTTCACCATCATGTAGGTCTTGGAATCATTTTTCCAGCAATGTTTTCTTTCCTTCTAACTCCATCTGGAGCTCTTATAATCTTCTTCTAAAGTCAAATAATTGTTTTAGGCCTATGTACTGCCTAGGCTTATGAACCCTATTTTTACTCGGAATACTCCAAGTCTTTCAAAATTTATCCAAACCTTCCAAAATCATTTCCACAATATTCTAAGGTCTTAAATTCACCTCCATGTTGAATATGGCCCTTTTGTTCTTCTCCAGGGGGTTGATCTATTCCTGGGAAGGCCAATGATAGCCCATCCCAATACTTCCAGAAGATAGCATATTTTCAGAACTCCCTAAAATCACCTGGGGAAATGAATAGATTTTCCTAAATCACGTAGAGGACCAATTTGACATCAAATAGGGGGTGACTAGACTGACAGATTTGACCTGGGGTGCCTAGGAATGATAAAACATGAAAAATTCGGCACAGGGGTATAGTTGTTGTGCTTGGAAACTTCCAATGTCCCTGTTGCACATTTGGATGAAAAAATTGGCTCTAGCTTGGGGACATGGCATGGACCGAGTGCAGCGAAGACATGACATGGGAATCCAAAATCTCAATTTTATACCATATAGTTTGTTGACCAATGACTTATCCATTCGCCCTTGCGGAGTCATGTACAACCTATAACAAGAGAGAAAGAAAGTGAAGAAGGATACACACACAAAACAATGGAAAGGAAACACATGAAATAGAAAGAGAAACATGCCTAAGAATCACCTATGGTATAGGGTGGGGGACAACCTACTTTCACTAAAACACTTTCCATTTCTCAAAATTTACCCCTGAGTGGGAAACACTGAGTGATGATGTTCTGCGAAGCTATTGATGGGTTCCAGAAAGTACCATCCCCTCAATTATTTATGGAATCTAGGTACTTCCATGATTTTCCTTTTAATTTGTAGGATTAAGTCCATCTAAGCTTCTTAATGTTCAAGTCCTTACTTGGAAATTACATTGCCTTCATGTTCTTTAAAGTTGGTTTCATAGTGTTGGTTGCCTTCCATGTTTATTTATATAGCTGATTCTCCATTGAGCATCTCATCACTTCCCCAAAGCTGATTTTCATTCCTATTCCTTGGATGTTATGAGTTACTTTCTTTCTTGGTTCTATGCTCATTGACATTTTCTCCATGAGAAACATTTGATTCATCCTTTATCTCAACTCCACTGTGAGGCATTTGAGTACTGACGAGAGGATTGGGCATGGACTTATACTTGTCTTGTATGTCCATGACATGAGTGAAGAGATCAAGGATCAGCTTGGGATCTTCCGTAACTTGTGCTACATCCAAGATCTCTTGCACAGAGTTATTCTTTGTCATTTTATGCAGCTCCTTTTTGTGTGCCTTTGAAGAATATTTATTTTACAGTTTAAGGAAACTATCTGGCGGGATTACCTCATCATCTTGGGAATTTTTGTGCTCTACCAATCCTTCATCAAAAATATCTTCATCTTCAAAGGCCTCGAAACTTCTTCCTTCCATTTATTCATCATGGAAATAATCTTCTTTTGCAAATGGGAAATAAAATATCTTCATTTTGTTGTTGGATCCATCAACCATTGGTTCAATACGGACATCATATTTCACATCTTTCTTTGTTTCAACATAGCCCACCTTCACACCAGTTGAGTTTTCCAAGTCAGTTTCATGTTTATCTTACATATTCATGTCTTGCATAAGGAGTTCAAGACTTATCTTAGGGCCATCTATTTCTTCTATGGGTCTTAGAATTCCTTGTATGGATATTTGTTTCAAGCCTTTCAAAGGCTCATTGCAAGATTATTTTGTCTCTCCGTAGATGGCTTGACTAAGATCATCTTCATCCCCAAATGGGATTGAGAATAACTCCTCATCTTGGAAAAGCATATAAGCTGATTTTTCTACTTGAAAATCATCGAGCACCATTTCCTCTTCCTCATGGTCTACATCATCTAGTAATTCAGGGATTCCCTCTTATAACTTGAATCTCCTCAATGCTTCTTCAAAGTCAAAATATCTTCAAGAGGGAATTTATGGACCTATCAAGATGGGGATATCCTCCTCCTCCTCGGTTTCCACAAAGTGATTCATCTGCCTACTACCCTGGTACAAAATGTTAGCTTTTAGGCTTCAAGAATTTTGTACTGTGTACCTCATCTTATTTTCAGGAAGAAATTTATCCATGTATCCCTTCACTGGTATGGTTTCAAAAGACCAATTCATCTAAATTTTACCTCCCAAGTCTCGAAAGAAATTTCTACTCAGCAACATTCTGAACGATGCTGGGACGTTTACTACCAAAATTATCAATGAAACTTTCTTGTCTAGAAATCTGGCGAGAGGCACCTATGCATCTTTTACCTTCCCTACGAGTGATACCTCTTTTGATTCCAAAGAGTAACAATAGCCACTAGGTGGAGTCATGGTAAGTTTGAGATCCTTTGTGACCTTCAAAGGCATCACTTTGTCTAAGGCACCATAATATCTTATGCAATTGTTCAGTACATATTCTCCAACAAGAAGGGAGACATAGAAAGGTTCAACATTATCATTCTTTGATGCACTCAAAGAAATCATGTTCTATGAGGGAGGGTTAGGTGATTTTGGTAGCATGCCTTTAGAACTAGAAGTTACAACATTTGGTGTTAGACTACCACTCTTGATATATTGAATGAACCTCTAAAATTGTTTAGGATGAGTCTGTAAATATTCAGTTTTGGTAATCTACACTTTGTCTTTGTTTTCATATTCTATGAATTCAAAAGGAGAAGATGTGGAAAAGGGGGGGTGAAGGGATTGATTATGGAGTATGGATAGGATTGGGAGAAAGATTTGATGTTTGAGGGATGGATGATCTTTTTAATGACACACTAGGAGCTTTCAAGGTATTATATTTTACATGAGTAGATTTAGATTTAGATTTGGAAGAGACATTGGAAGACTTACTTGGGATTACGAGCGTCTTCTTACTTGATACAGGGTCAGGATCCAACAATGCAAACTTCATGGAAGATGGAAGTGGGGATCCTCAACTGATTATTTTGTTTTGCTGAGTTTCCACAGGAGGATCATCAACCTTCTTTTATTTCGAAATAGTGGAGGGAGATGCTCTTTTCTTGGAATGAAAATGAGTAAATATTACACATGATAAAATAGGTGCATCTTCTTTGTCTTCTTCATCACCTCTGGAATACTCACGAAATCTAATTTTTCTATTGTTCTCAAGTTCAACAATATCTAGGAAGTTTCCACCTTCACTTTCTTGTTCAAGCTCTTCTTCACTTTCTTGAAATCTGCAATTTACATTCACAGGTGGGACGTCCAAGGAAAGCCTTTGGGGTGCTCCTGAAATTTGATTTTTTTGCTTCTTTGAGAAGATAATTGTTAAAATAATTCCCTCTTAAAATATTCCATTCACCAACTTTTACAGTGATGGATTGGTTCTCTCATCTCCAAGATGTTAGGTATTTCCGTTTGATGGATTCTTGATCTTTCTAGAGAGGATGAGATCATCATCAAGTTTAATGGCCATCCTTTGTGCTTCTACAACATTACTTGGTTGGGCTCTTTGCAGCTAAAAAACCTACTTATTATGATTGAGCATTGATGAAGAATCTCTTGACATTGTTTTGAGATGGTGAATTCTCTACAGGTCTGCTGTGAAGAAACCATTTGAAATGACCCATGAAGTCTCTCATGGTTTCATTTTCTCCTTTCTCTATTTAAGTCAACTATACTAGGAGGTCCCGACAGTATTCAGTTGATTTAAATATTTCCTCGAAGGAAGTCTTGATGTCATTCCAACCAGTTATGGATCAAGCAGGCATGAGGTAGAACCATTTTACTACTTTTTCTTGGAGGGACTCCATGAATAGTCTTACAACAACATATTCATGTTGGACACCAAGAATTCCACATGATGTCGTGAAGGCAATGATGTGTTCTTCAGGGTGTTGTGTTTTTTCACCTTTGAACTTTGGAACTTTCGTGTGGAAACTTGTTGGTAGATCATGGAGAGGTGGTTCAAGAGCAAGGGGGCCCATATTCCTTCCCCATGGAACAATGGGTTGAGGTATTTCACCTTCATCTTCCATTTTCGTTTTTGCTTCTACTTCATCCTTTACTTCTTCAAATTCTTCTTCTTCCATGAACTCGATGTTTAATGGTGGTTGTAAAATGGGAGGAAATATTAACAAGTGTTTTGATAGTATTTCCAGATGGAGAGGAGGCTTGAGAGAAGAAGTATGGATTATCTCTAATTCATTCTTGCTGATTTTTTAAAGCCTCAAAATTGGAATCAGCAATGTCTCTCGACCTTCTCAACATGGTGTATCTTCCTTCATCTAGCTTTTGGAAATTCTTGACGTGGGAATATGAAAATATACTGTGGAATATGAAAGGTCACTTGTAGGAATTGGGAGTATATTTTTCAGCAATGGATTTTCATGATCTCCTTTTTTTGGTTTTTCAATATTGACTCTTCATCTACCCCACAATGCCTTTTCATATGTCCTTGCACAACTTAAAACTTTTCAACTTCCTAGGAAACTTTTAAGTCCCTTTTTATAACATAAAGGTGACTTATTACATTAGGAACATTAGGACATACGAAAAAGTGCAATCCCAACGTGAAATTAGAGTATTAGAAAGTGAGAGAAAGTTTGGGGGAAGAGGAGAGAGAAAGAGAGAGAAGAAGAAGAGGATATGTCATTTCCGATGAAGTCTGTTGATCCTTGTTGATGGAAAGCTCTAAAAATAGTGAAACTCTGAATCTTCAAATCCCTTGCACACTGTGAATCTCATTAAAATCATCTTGTGAATGCTTTCCAAGTTAAGTGAACTGTTATGTTGATGAACACAACTTCCATCCTATGGATGATATATTTTTTTAGTGAGAGGTGATTTTTTCCTCTTCTCAACCATCGTGATGTGATGAACTCCCTCATTCGATATTGTGTAGCCTACCCTTGCCTCAGCTGCTTCTTTTGGGTGACTTAATATTTTTAGTAAGCATCCATATAAGGGACTTACTATTTTTAGTAAGTGGTCATTTTCACTATTTTCCACTTTGAACACTCATTCTGACTTCCTCGTGATCTTCAATTCCCATTGGCTTTATCTCCGCTGCTTTTGATGATGACTTTCTGTTATCCCTGTTTTGAGTTCACGACAAAACGATCTGATAACCCCTACAAAATTTTCGAAGTGATTTTGCATTTTGGCCTCTTTTAGAGAAATATCAGGTTTTCGGGTGTTACTAACAGCTTGACATAAGTTTTAACATGCTTTATGTCTTATGTCCTCCGAAACCCGAAACCCGCCTTGTATTAAGAAAATCCTTTGAAATCGGGTTTTCGGAAATTCAACGCATCGGAACGTACATAAGTTAAAACATGTTTTATGACATCTGACTTCCGAAACCCGAGACCCGCCTTGTATTGAGAAGACCCTTTGTATTCGGGTTTTCGGAACCCCAAAGCATCGGAACATCCATGATCCAAAACATGTTTTATGCGCCATGTTCTCCGATTCCCGAAGTCCGCTAAATCCTTTGTTTTCGGGTTTTCGGGGCTATGTAGCACCTAAGCACTTCATGTTTTGTGCTCTATGTTTTCCGAAACCCGAAACCCGGAATGCACTAAATTTCTTCGTGTCGGGTTTTCGGACCCCTCCAACATGCTGACATGGCATTCATGCCGAATGGTTGGTGAGTTGGCACGTGCCGAGCTGAAGTGTATTTATTACTAATTTTCTTATAAATACGTGGATTTCCACGTCATTCTTACCATTCATATTTTTAATTCGTGGATTTTTTGCATGCTCTTCCGCTTTCAAAACCCGCAAACTCGCATTGCCCGATTGGATCATTTGTTTTCGATCTTACCTGTCTCGAATCGAAGGTATTTTTCTTCCCTTCTTTATTCTTGATTTTTATGAATCGATTGCGCGTATTTTCTTCCCAATTTCTTGCCAGTTGTTGAAGGTTTTCTTCCCTTCTTCTTTCTGTGTTGTTTTGGAAAGGGTTTTGGGTTTTTAGGGTTTATTTTCTTTTTGAGACTATCAATTGATGCTGTTTCTTCCAAAATTCTAATTATATGCATGATGTATGGAATATGAATAACAAAAAAGAAAGGAAGTTGTATATGTGAAAATTCGAGGAAAGACTCTGTTTTTGTTTCTCGGATTTTGAAAACTGTTTTAAAGATTCAAAGGCCCGGAGTATAAAGGAAGCTTGAAGTATCGGGGTTTCTCAACATTCCGACCTCAACAGTAAGTGTCGGGAATCTCCGAAGTTCCGTCATCAAAAGTGGGCGCCGGGTTTCCTCCCGTGTCCGCCATTAACAGTGAGTGCCGGGTTTCCTCCTATTTCCGTCATCAAAAGCAAGTGTCGGGCTTTGCCAAAGTTCCGACAGATCAAACTTGTCGGGTTCTCAGGGTTTTCCGACATCCTCTTCAGCGTGTCGGGTTCTTCTCTTCTTCCAGCGCATTCAGTCAATCCGGATTTCCAGTTTGAACAGCATCACCTGAGTTCCGAGTCTTTCTCCCTCCACATTCTTCATGTCGGACCCTGGTCCATCTCAGGAGAAGGCCGAGAAGTCTAGCAGGATGAAGTACAAATTTAAGAAACCAGAATCCCCATCATATATTGATTGTAATTATGATATCAGGGATACTGAACTTGGCAACATAGATATGGACGACTTTTGGAATAGGGTGAAGAGTTCTTCTCAAACCCCATGGATGATGGCTTTAGCTAACAGTGGCTTGCCCCTTGCAGCAGGCTTTCCCATGTCTGCCCAATGTCCAGAGTTTGTTTTGGCTTGTGCGTCCAGTTACGACTCGGCTTCTCGTTCAGTAAGGAATCAGGCTGGTGAGGTAGTTATCAAACTAGATGGAGCTTATTTTGATGATCTCCTGAAACTACCTAATTTCGAGGAGTATGGGGACCTAGACATCAAGTCGGCTCAGAAGGCCTGGGACAGTAACCAGGAAAATTGCATTAAGGATGTCAATAAGAAGTTCTTGGTCAAGGCAAAACCAGTAATATCTAGATTTCCAAGAACTATTCCTAGATGTGATTTCATACAAGAAATCAATGACATTATCACCCTGCTGAGCCAGGTTTTTGGCTTGCCGGAATCAAATTTATTTCATGGATGGATGTATCAGTTTATGGTCACCATCAAGAAGAACCAGCAAGGGATTGACTGGGGAACCCTTATCAGTAATGAGATTGACTCTCAGATGACGACGGTCTTATCGACCGGAAAGTTTTATATGTTCTCATATGTGGCCTATGCAGCAGCTGGAATGAGGAGCTATCCCGGACTGGATACTAAAGGGAGCAGAACGACAAACCCAGTCTATAAGTATTATCCTCAAATAACAAAGAAGGGGTCCAAGGATCATTTTAGGAGGGTAAATGACGCCTTTTTCTACGAGAACATCTGCCAGCTGAACCCAGGGCTAAGAAAGACAAGGGTATCAGACGAAGCTTGGACTGAGGTATCTAAATGGGGATGTATCTTCTTACAGTTCAAGAAGTTTACCTACCTTCGAACGGTCATGTACTCGGGAGAGCCTTTCCATCTGCCTCGCTATCTAGGGGATAGATTGATACTAATAGAATTGGTCAGACAGCTATTGGATTTTCACAAATTCCAACAGAGCAAGCATAAGGCAGCAGTATCCTTCCCAATTTCTATTGGGAGATATACTTGCTCAACAGTGGCAAAGGCCAAAAATGTTGAATGTGAACTCCAGGAGAAATTAAAGAAGCATATGAAGTCTCGGGATGGTTTTGACATCCGAGGAGTACTTAGAACCTATGGAGCCCTACATCTGCACAGGCCCGACATTGAGGATATCTGGGTGGATCTGCGTAACGAAGTTGCAGTTCGCAGAAAAGATAATAGTAGGTTAACTATTAATGAGATTCAGACGCTAGAGCTTTCTGATTTGCCAGATGGCACAACTGACAATGAAAGTGTGTTGGATATGTCCTATGATGGGCTTAATGAAGATCGATACGTTTTCCCGCCTATTGATTGGTCGGCCAGCGAAAAAGCCTCTATCACAGATAGGTCGGCTCTCATTCTTGCTCGCACCAAAAAATGGCTCTCTTCTTGGGGCATGAATTTTAAAGATGACAAGTTTCCAAAGTTGGCTGAAACGGAGGTGGGGCCCTCCCAAAAGAAAAAGGACAAAGAATCTACTGGGGGGTCTATAAAAATCAGGATTCCCAAGAAGAAGAAAGAAAGACAAATCTCTTCAATTGTCTCTCCAGCTCAAACGGTGGTTGTGCCAGAATCACCAACACCACCAGAAATAGGGGAGATTAATTTAGAAGAAGGAGGAAGCCAGCTCTTGACTTCACCATTTGCTGATTGCTCAACTGGAGAGACCTTATCTCTTGCATTCAAGGCTTTGGAAACTGAATCTGTGCCTCCCCCTCAACAACCACTTCAGCCTCCTCATTCCCCATCCACTTCTTCAAGCATGGCCAATATTTTCTCTGGGCTCTCACCCCTCTCTGCTGGAACCCAAGTGATCACCAACACTCCCCCACAACCTGTGCCTCTATTCATTGCACCTACTACCACGTTGGCTACTGTTCCCCCTCCAATAGTAGAATCTTCTCCCCTTGAGAGTAGAATACCAGTTACTACAACATTGGCAGTTTCCTCTGATACACCACAATGGCTACTCGAGCAAACTCCGAGGAAGAGGAAAGTGATTGTACCCCTACCAGCCTTTGATTTCAGCTCACTCAAGGCTTCTACTGCGAGATCAGCCAAGAAACCCAAAACAGTTTCAAGGGTTTTGGTGGATGCTTCAGGAGATAAGTTCGCAGAGATTGCCACTCCCTCAGCTGACAAAACTAGAGATGATGTAACAGCTGCTGATTACCAGGTAACCAGGGTGGCTCTAGGGAAAGTGACAGCAAAAGGGGCGCAGCAAGATGCAAAGGATTCCATAGACGTCCTGTGCCAAAAGTTGAAAGAAACAAAGGACAGCAGAAATGAGCTTAAGGAAAAAGTGGAGCAGTTGACAGAGGTTTTGATTAAACTCTCAACACCCCTGGAATCCATACCATCTTCTTCTGTATCTGTCGGATTCGATTTCTCATCGGTGCCTACGATTGAGAAGATTGCTAAAAAAGGAAGGGTGGTTGATGAATGGATCCAAAAGTTGCTCCAACAAGGGAAGGAAGTAATTCAAGACGTGGTGAAAGTTCATCAGTCTTTGGGGGAGATTCAGAAGGAAGGAGAGAAGATGGATGAGGAATTCACTGAAGAAATTGGACAGCTTGATTTGACTTGTGAAGCTCTCCAAGTGCTAAAGCAAATACCAGCACATCTCTTGGTAGAAGAAGGCGTTCTTCCACATACAGATAAACACTTTCAGCTGATCAAGGCCATCAAGTTCAGAGTAAAGATTCTCAACGAAGCCTGCAGCAAGTTGAGAGAATCAAGGGATAAATTGATCGATGGGAAAAGTGATCTGGAAGAAGAATTGCTAAAGATTTGTCCAAAGGTGTCAGTTGGGAACGCAGGTATCCTATCAGCAGATGATCTCTTCAAACAAGTTCAGGAATCTATTCAGCATGAACCTGTACACGGATTTGACCTTGAAGTCATTGGTCAGTTTGTAAGAATTGAGCACACTTTAGAGGCCTTAAGAAAGCTCAGCAAAGGATTGAAGAAACTTCCCGGCACTGCCAGTGATGTTCATGAAACCTGCGAAATGTGGAATGATCACTCCACTGCGCCTGATGAGAATGAAATGCAAGGCATTATTCGGAAGTTCCAGGAGTTTCGTAACAAACAGTCTCAGCTGGAGGAGGAGAAAGAAGAAGAAGCAAAAGATGATGATTCGGATTAATTCCCAACGTCCCATGTCATTTCTATTTTTAGATTGACATGTCTTTGTTATTTCCGTTTTATCATATTTTTAATTCATGTTTTGACTTGATCTCCTGCGTGAGAGTCATGCAAAACTGAAACTCCAGTTAACATGCTACTCTTTAGGATCTGTCCTGTTTTATCTCTAGCTTCTTTTGTTATAAATAAGGGATGCCTGTGCATTTAAAAAGGTCGAGAATTTTTGAAGCATTAAGAGGCTATTGGAAAGAAGAAAAACTTTGTGTTTTCTTTCAATCATTTTTGAAGAATAGAAGTTGATATTGTTTTACAGACTTTGTGTTGTGAAATATATCTTATTTAAGACAGTGTTCTTATGTTCATGATCTTAAAGCTATTCTTTGCATAGAATCTCAGTGTTTCTAATTATCTCGGACACTATATCTGTGATCTAAAACTCGTATGATTATTTCGTGCTCTGTGTTTACTCGGAAGAAAATACGTTTCTCCCATTTCTTTTCTACCGTGCTTCTTTCACTGTAACAGTTTCTAACCTATTTCACTTACGAAAGCAATATCCTTGAATCGTGTGAATGTGGATTTCGGGATTTCATCCCAACCCCCAATGGTTAGATTAGTGTGAATATTGTATATATTATTTACTGTGTTTTAGATTAGCAATAAATAGGCAGCCTCACCTGTCTTTGAGGAGGGATTTAATCCCATGTACTGTGGTTGAACCTCATATTTTGGTTTGACAAAATATCCAACCAACAGTTTTTGGCGACTCCGCTGGGGAAATACGGATCAATAGTATAAAGCTTATCCTCTCGGTGTCTGGCGACTCCATATTTGCCTTATTTTTAATAAGATCTCCTTTCAGTTCAAGCTGGCCAGGAGGATTTTCACTCGGTCCCGCCGAGCTCAAGGTGAAATTGATCCACTCTTTGAGTTACTGCAACAGCATAATTTCAGCCTTTCTCCCAACAGCGTTGTCTCTAACCGAGCCAGAAGTTCTTCACCTGTTCGAAGAGATCAGATCCCTGAAGAACGGGAAGCATCTGCAACTTGTCGTGCACTACTCTTGTCTGATACCCGGATCCCTGTACGCACTCTTTTCAGAAGGATGGCGATTCAACCTGTGCCTTGGGGTGCAGTTATTGGTCCTCTTTCCTTGACTCCTCCATTGAATGAGTTACCACGTGGATCTCGTAAAAACATTCCCAAGTTCAATGGGGATGGGAAGCAGCATCCTGATGAGCATATTGCATCTTTCTTTGTTGCATGCGGTGTCCTCGGAGTAGCCCACGAAGATGTCTCCGTTCGGCTCTTCGTTGAAACATTGCAGGGAGTAGCAGCTGAATGGTTTTACCACCTCCCGAATGCATGCATTCCAGATTGGGCTACCATGCGGACCAAGTTTGAGGCACGTTTCAAACCAGCCGAAGATTCTCATGCTTTGTTAGCTCAGCTCACGCATATGAAGAAGGAATCGCATGAACCTATGCGGGAATTCGTGGCTAAGTTCAATAAGCTGATCCGGAAAATTCCAGTAATAGCTGTACCAACTCTGGAAAACCAAAAATGCTTTTTCATCAATGCTCAACCCCCTGATATAAGCTTTTTATTACGAAGGTCGGTTATCCCAGATTTGGCTACTGCTCAGTCAACGGCTACTGAAATAGAGGATGATCTCATCTTAGCCGGAAGGATCAAGAAAGATATACCCAAAATCAAAAATCAAGGTTCTTCTCAAGGTAATACTGACCCTATGTTTCAAAAAATGGCTAATGATTTGATTGCTTTAAAGAAGCAAGTGTCTCAGCAGGTGAGCAATGTTCCGTACCGGGATATCCCTAGGCGGAATTTTAATAACAATGGTGCACCTGCCAGAGATAGGCCACGGTTAGCTCCTGCTCAACCGAGGTTAGCAATTGAAGCTCCGCCTGTTAATGCAGCAGTGGAAATAATTGAAGAAGATGATGAACCAGAAGAACAAGATTCCCGTGAGGATTTCGAAGCTTCAGGATATGCTGATGAGTCTTATGATGAGTCAGCTGGCGACTCCAGCATTGGTTATTTGGAATATGATGAAGATGAATGTGAGCCAGATGGTCAATCATTTGCTGTGTTCACTCGGTCCCAATCTCAGGTTCCCAGAAAGCCTCTGGAAAATACTAAGGAGAAGAATAAGGAACCTCCTGTATCCATAGTCAAAAGGGGTACCCCTATTTCGGCGCAAACTGAAAGAGAGGTTACTAAAAAGACAGCTGCTCCTTATTCTCCTTCTCCTAAGGTCAGTGCCCCAGCACAAGCTCATATAATTAGAACTGAGCCTACTATCATTCCTTCTTACACTGCTTTCGATATTATTGATCATGCAAAGAGAACCAAAATTCAAATGTCAGAAGCAGAATACCTTCAGTCGAATCCCGAACAATTTGAAAAGCTGGCCAAGTTCATCAGAAGTAAAGCGGCCGTTCCGTCACCTGCTAAAGGTCTCCTTTCAAATCCTACTCAACCCACACCTCAGAATAATCTGACCTCTGCTTCTTCCTCAGGAAAGATTGAACCATTTTATTTGTCTCTACTTATAAATGGGTTTAAACTCAGCAATTGCATCATTGATTCAGGGGCCTCTGATAATGTTATGCCCGCAAAAGTGGCCCAAGCCCTCGGGCTTACTTTGACTAAGTCGTATGGACGGTGCTATTCCATGGAAACTAAACAAGTCCCTCTGATTGGTCAAATTAAGGACGCACAGTTTGCATTTGTTGCCTTCCCTGAGAAGAGAGTAAAAATGACTATTCTGGTTGCTGATATCCCTGCGGCTTATGGTATTCTCTTGGGTAGAGGATTTTGTAAAGATGTCGGAGGAGAGATTAGTATGGATTGGACCAAAGCCAAGATCCCAGTCAAAGGGGTTCAACAGGTTCTTCATCCTGAACCGCAGGCAAAGTATTTGGTGACTAAATCAGATGATCCTAAGGCTCAGATTCTTTTCGAAGATGCTAGCTTCGGGAATTATTTCATGGCATCAGAGATACCCATTGTAGATGTGGAAGAGGAAGATCCCAATGCAATTTGGACGCTCGAATTTGATGGTAGCTGCTCAGCCTCTGGATCAGGCGCTGGTGTTGTTCTCATATCTCCTAGCTCCGAGATTTTTCCATCAGCTTATAAGTTGCAATTTGATAATACTAACAACACGGCCGAATATGAAGCCCTGTTATTAGGATTAGAATTGGCCAGACAGAAGGGAATCAGGAATCTCAAGGTTCAGGGAGATGCGGAGCTGATTGTTAATCAGGTCAGGGGTATATATCAAGTAAAAAACGATCGGTTGAGGCATTACAGGAACAAAGTTTGGGATAGTATAGAATGCTTTGATGCATTTTCTATTAAGGCAGTTTTAAGAGATTATAATGACAAGGCCGATTCTTTGGCCGTATCTGCATCTCTTCTTCTTCCTCATCCTCAGTTCAAGCAAGACACATACTCTATTGAGATTGTGTACCGCCCTAGCGTCCCAGATAATGCAACTCACTGGCAAGTATTCAATGATGATCAACAGGTGTTGGCTTTCCTAGAAAAGGCTGACAATTTCAGTGAGCTATATTTTGAAGGTTCGGAATCAGCCTTCCGTGAAACTATTTCAGATCCATATCAGGAGGTTGATGGTGAATATATCCAGCTGAAAGGCAACAAGATACCCAAAGGTCTGGTTTCCCTGGAGGGTCTGTTTGACAAACATGATCGCTTTATCCAAAACAAAAGGCAAGTTGAAGGAGCTTCTTCCTCTGAAGTAGATCAAATCAATCTAGGTTCATCTGATCAACCTCGGATGGTGAATATCGGTAAATGTTGTTCTCCTGAAGAGAAGGTAAGATTCATTTCACTTTTGAAGAAATACATCGATGTGTTGGCCTGGTCTTATGCAGATTTGAAATCCTTCAAGCCTAAAGATGTACAGCACAGTATCCCTTTGAAGCCTGATGTCAAGCCGTATAGACAGAAGCAAAGACATTATAATCCGAAGATTTCAGGGACAATCCTGGCAGAAATTCAGAAGATGTTAGATGCTAGAATTATTTTCCCAATCCATCACTCCACTTGGATTGCAAACATTGTCCCTGTCAGGAAGAAGAATGGTGAGATCCGGATTTGTGTTGACTTCCGTAACTTAAATCAGTCCTCACTGAAGGATAACTATCCCTTGCCTATCATGGATCAGGTATTACAAACTGTAACTGGATCGGAAATGTTATCCATGCTCGACGGGTTTTCAGGATATAATCAAGTCGAAGTAACCACAGAGGATCAACACAAGACAGCTTTCACGACCCCATGGGGTACCTTTGCTTACAGGAGGATGCCATTCGGCCTGATCAACGCCGGAGCTACTTTTCAGAGGGCTATGGATCTAGCATTCAGAGATCTGATGGGCAAGGTCATAGTCGTGTATTTGGATGACTTGACCGTTTTTTCTAAAAAGCGGAGTGATCATTATGGTCATTTAGAACAGGTACTTTTAAGATGCAGACGTCACGGGATTTCGTTGAATCCTAAGAAGTCCATGTTCGGGGTTACAGAAGGAAAGCTGCTGGGTCATATTGTGACCAGAGAAGGAACTAAAATTGACCCAGAAAGGGTAAAGGCTATTCAGAGCCTTACCTTGCCCACAAGTAAAACAGGAGTTCATTCTTTCTTCGGAAAGGTTAATTTCTTGAGAAGATTTGTACCCGATTTCGCTGACAAAACCAAGGATATCCTTGGAATGATGAAAGGTAAAATTCCATTTCGATGGAGTACAGAAGGGAAGCTGGCATTTGAAGAAATCAAAAAGGCAGTTGCTTGTGCTCCTGTCTTAGTATGTCCAGACTTCAAGAAAGATTTCATCATGTATAGCTATGCTTCTGCCCACACAGTGTCAGCGATCCTGATGCAGGAAAATGGAGAAGGCATTGAAGCTCCTATCGCATTCATGAGCTGTCCGTTGAAAGAGCATGAATTGAAGATGTCGCAGATTGAAAAACATGCTTATGCGGTGGTGCGAGCGGTGAAGCATTTCAGGTACTATGTGCTGAATTCTCATACTCGTGTTCTCGTTCCTGATACTGCTGTTAAATCCATTCTAACTCAACAAGAGTTGGGAAGCCAACGAGGTACTTGGATTGCTAAGGTTCAGGAGTATGACTTGGACATCAAACCTACCAAGTTGGTACGAGGAAGAGGCCTGTGTCAATTGATTGCAGAGAATCATGCTGAAGCAGAGTGTGAGAAGAATCAAGATACTTCTTCCGAGCTGCCTATGGTGCTTTTTGTGAGTACGACCGATGAATGGTACACGGACATTGCTTTCTTCTTAACTTATGGTGAATGCCCTCCACATTTAAATCAAAAAGAGAAGAGGACCGTCAAGTTAAGATCTGCAAAATACCTTTTGTGGAATAATGCAATATACAAGAAAGGTATTGATGGTGTCTTCTTGCGTTGTGTCGATAAATCACAACAGGAAAAGTTATTAGAATCCTTTCATAGCCTAGCATGCGGAGGACATTTTTCGTCCTCTGTAACAGCATATAAGATCTTACGGGCTAGGTATTATTGGCCTACTCTTTTCCGGGATTCAGCAGAATGGGTGTCTAAATGTGAAGCTTGTCAACATTTCGTTGGTCGTCCCAAGCTAGCAGCTCTTCCTTTGAAGCCTGTGGTGATTGAAGAACCTTTTCGCCAATGGGGGATTGATTTTATCGGAACATTGAATCCTGCTTCCAGTGCTGGACACAACTATGTGCTGACTGCTACAGATTATTTTACCAAGTGGGTAGAGGCTGTACCAATCAAGCAAGCGACTTCTGAAGCTGTTTGCAAGTTCCTTAAGGAAAACATAATTGTCAGATTCGGTGTACCTCATAAGATCGTAGCGGATAATGCCTTCCAATTTCTCGTCACATGAATTAACTAAGAATTCTGCTATGGATTCGGCATTACTCTGGCTCATTCATCTGACTATTATCCCCAGGGCAATGGGCAAGCTGAGTCCAGCAATAAGAATTTGGTTACTATAATCAGGAAACTAGTGGATGAAAATCAGAGGACATGGCACAAAGCATTGTATGATGCGTTGTGGGCTGATCGGATCACTCCAAAGCGAGCCATAGGGATGTCCCCTTTTCAATTGCTATACGGGATTGATGCTGAAATTCCTATCTCAGTAGAATTGCCGGCCTTACAGTTGGCGAAAGCGGTTGAAGATGTAGCTTTTCAGAATTCTATCGAAAAGAGGGTTATGTACCTAACCAGGCTAGAAGAAGAGTGAATCAAGGTGGTTGATCGTATATCAGATCATCAGAGCAGGGTGAAGAATATTTTTGATAAAAAATCAAAGCAGCGTAACTTTCAGATTGGAGATTTGGTGTTACTTTGGGATAAAAGGAGAGAACAGAAAGGAATGCATGGAAAGTTTGATTCTTTATGGAAAGGACCTTTCAAAATTCATCAGTTGAATGGTGAAAATAGTTTCCTACTATCATATCTGGATGGAGGACTACTTCCGTTGCCTTTCAGTGGACAACATCTAAAGCTGTTCTACCATTAATGCAAGATGCTCTCTTGCATTGTACATATTTTGCTTTTTGTTGTGTGTTTGCTTTTGGTTTTCTTTCTTTCTTCGTTTTGTTTTGTTTTGGTTTTCTTCTTGACTCCGTAGCCCAATGGATAAGGCCCTGGTCTGCGAGACCAGAGATTCTGAGTTCTCTTCCTTTGGTATTGCAAAGAAAGTCCCCAACTGGAGCCAGCTGTTATCCCCGTTTTGAGTTCACGACAAAACGATCGGATAACCCCTACAAAATTTTCGAAGTGATTTTGCATTTTGACCTCTTTTAGAGAAAATCGGGTTTTCGAGTGTTACTAACAGCTTGACATAGGTTTTAACATGCTTTATGTCTTATGTCCTCCGAAACCCGAAACCCGCCTTGTATTAAGAAAATCCTTTGAAATCGGGTTTTCGGAAATTCAACGCATCGGAACGTACATAAGTTAAAACATGTTTTATGACATCTGACTTCCGAAACCCGAGACCCGCCTTGTATTGAGAAGACCCTTTGTATTCGGGTTTTCGGAACCCCAAAGCATCGGAACATCCATGATCCAAAACATGTTTTATGCGCCATGTTCTCCGATTTCTGAATTCCGCTCAATCCTTTGTATTCGGGTTTTCGGGGCTATGTAGCACCTAAGCACTTCATGTTTTGTGCTCTATGTTTTCCGAAACCCGAAACCCGGAATGCACTAAATTTCTTCGTGTCGGGTTTTCGGACCCCTCCAACATGCTGACATGGCATTCATGCCGAATGGTTGGTGAGTTGGCACGTGCCGAGCTGAAGTGTATTTATTACTAATTTTCTTATAAATACGCGGATTTCCACGTCATTCTTACCATTCATATTTTTAATTCGTGGATTTTTCGCATGCTCTTCCGCTTTCAAAACCCGCAAACTCGCATTGCCCGATTGGATCGTTTGTTTTCGATCTTACCTGTCTCGAATCGAAGGTATTTTTCTTCCCTTCTTTATTCTTGATTTTTATGAATCGATTGCGCGTATTTTCTTCCCAATTTCTTGCCAGTTGTTGAAGGTTTTCTTCCCTTCTTCTTTCTGTGTTGTTTTGGAAAGGGTTTTGGGTTTTTAGGGTTTATTCTCTTTTTGGGATTATCAATTAGTGTTGTTCCTTCCAAAATTCTTAATTATATGCATGATGTATGGAATATGAATAACAAAAAAGAAAGGAAGTTGTATATGTGAAAATTCGAGAAAGACTCTGTTTTTGTTTCCCGGATTTTGAAGACTGTTTTGCAGATTCAAAGGCCCAGAGTATAAAGGAAGCTTGAAGTATCGGGGTTTCTCAACATTCCGACCTCAACAGTAAGTGTCGGGAATCTCCGAAGTTCCGACATCAAAAGTGGGCGCCGGGTTTCCTCCCATGTCCGCCATTAACAGTGAGTGCCGGGTTTCCGCCTGTTTCCGTCATCAAAAGGCAAGTGTCGGGCTTTGCCAAAGTTCCGACAGATCAAACTTGTCAGGTTCTCAGGGTTTTCCGACATCCTCTTCAGCGTGTCGGGTTCTTCTCTTCTTCCAGCGCATTTAGTCAATCCGGGATTTCCAGTTTGAACAGCATCACCTGAGTTCCGAGTCTTTCTCCCTCCACATTCTTCATGTCGGACCCTGGTTCATCTCAGGAGAAGGCCGAGAAGTCTAGCAGGATGAAGTAAAAATTTAAGAAACCAGAATCCCCATCATATATTGATTGTAATTATGATATCAGGGATACTGAACTTGGCAACATAGATATGGACGACTTTTGGAATAGGGTGAAGAGTTCTTCTCAAACCCCATGGATGATGGCTTTAGCTAACAGTGGCTTGCCCCTTGCAGCAGGCTTTCCCATGTCTGCCCAATGTCCAGAGTTTGTTTTGGCTTGTGCGTCCAGTTACGACTCGGCTTCTCGTTCAGTAAGGAATCAGGCTGGTGAGGTAGTTATCAAACTAGATGGAGCTTATTTTGATGATCTCCTGAAACTACCTAATTTCGAGGAGTATGGGGACCTAGACATCAAGTCGGCTCAGAAGGCCTGGGACAGTAACCAGGAAAATTGCATTAAGGATGTCAATAAGAAGTTCTTGGTCAAGGCAAAACCAGTAATATCTAGATTTCCAAGAACTATTCCTAGATGTGATTTCATACAAGAAATCAATGACATTATCACCCTGCTGAGCCGGGTTTTTGGCTTGCCGGAATCAAATTTATTTCATGGATGGATGTATCAGTTTATGGTCACCATCAAGAAGAACCAGCAAGGGATTGACTGGGGAACCCTTATCAGTAATGAGATTGACTCTCAGATGACGACGGTCTTATCGACCGGAAAGTTTTATATGTTCTCATATGTGGCCTATGCAGCAGCTGGAATGAGGAGCTATCCCGGACTGGATACTAAAGGGAGCAGAACGACAAACCCAGTCTATAAGTATTATCCTCAAATAACAAAGAAGGGGTCCAAGGATCATTTTAGGAGGGTAAATGACGCCTTTTTCTACGAGAACATCTGCCAGCTGAACCCAGGGCTAAGAAAGACAAGGGTATCAGACGAAGCTTGGACTGAGGTATCTAAATGGGGATGTATCTTCTTACAGTTCAAGAAGTTTACCTACCTTCGAACGGTCATGTACTCAGGAGAGCCTTTCCGTCTGCCTCGCTATCCAGGGGATAGATTGATACTAATAGAATTGGTCAGACAGCTATTGGATTTTCACAAATTCCAACAGAGCAAGCATAAGGCAGCAGTATCCTTCCCAATTTCTATTGGGAGATATACTTGCTCAACAGTGGCAAAGGCCAAAAATGTTGAATGTGAACTCCAGGAGAAATTAAAGAAGCATATGAAGTCTCGGGATGGTTTTGACATCCGAGGAGTACTTAGAACCTATGGAGCCCTACATCTGCACAGGCCCGACATTGAGGATATCTGGGTGGATCTGCGTAACGAAGTTGCAGTTCGCAGAAAAGATAATAGTAGGTTAACTATTAATGAGATTCAGACGCTAGAGCTTTCTGATTTGCCAGATGGCACAACTGACAATGAAAGTGTGTTGGATATGTCCTATGATGGGCTTAATGAAGATCGATACGTTTTCCCGCCTATTGATTGGTCGGCCAGCGAAAAAGCCTCTATCACAGATAGGTCGGCTCTCATTCTTGCTCGCACCAAAAAATGGCTCTCTTCTTGGGGCATGAATTTTAAAGATGACAAGTTTCCAAAGTTGGCTGAAACGGAGGTGGGGCCCTCCCAAAAGAAAAAGGACAAAGAATCTACTGGGGGGTCTATAAAAATCAGGATTCCCAAGAAGAAGAAAGAAAGACAAATCTCTTCAATTGTCTCTCCAGCTCAAACGGTGGTTGTGCCAGAATCACCAACACCACCAGAAATAGGGGAGATTAATTTAGAAGAAGGAGGAAGCCAGCTCTTGACTTCACCATTTGCTGATTGCTCAACTGGAGAGACCTTATCTCTTGCATTCAAGGCTTTAGAAACTGAATCTGTGCCTCCCCTCAACAACCACTTCAGCCTCCTCATTCCCCATCCACTTCTTCAAGCATGGCCAATATTTTCTCCGGGATCTCACCCCTCTCTGCTAGAACCCAAGTGATCACCAACACTCCCCCACAACCTGTGCCTCTATTCATTGCACCTACTACCACGTTGGCTGCTGTTCCCCCTCCAATAGTAGAATCTTCTCCCCTTGAGAGTAGAATACCAGTTACTACAACATTGGTAGTTTCCTCTGATACACCGCAATGGCTACTCGAGCAAACTCCGAGGAAGAGGAAAGTGATTGTACCCCTACTAGCCTTTGATTTCAGCTCACTCAAGGCTTCTACTGCGAGATCAGCCAAGAAACCCAAAACAGTTTCAAGGGTTTTGGTGGATGCTTCAGGAGATAAGTTCGCAGAGATTGCCACTCCCTTAGCTGACAAAACTAGAGATGATGTAATAGCTGCTGATTACCAGGTAACCAGGGTGGCTCTAGGAAAAGTGACAGCAAAAGGGGCACAGCAAGATGTAAAGGATTCCATAGACGTCCTGTGCCAAAAGTTGAAAGAAACAAAGGACAGCAGAAATGAGCTTAAGGAAAAAGTGGAGCAGTTGACAGAGGTTTTGATTAAACTCTCAACACCCCTGGAATCCATACCATCTTCTTCTGTATCTCCGGATTCGATTTCTCATCGGTGCCTACAATTGAGAAGATTGCTAAAAAAGGAAGGGTGGTTGATGAATGGATCCAAAAGTTGCTCCAACAAGGGAAGGAAGTAATTCAAGACGTGGTGAAAGTTCATCAATCTTTGGGGAAGATTCAGAAGGAAGGAGAGAAGATGGATGAGGAATTCACTGAAGAAATTGGACAGCTTGATTTGACTTGTGAAGCTCTCCAAGTGCTAAAGCAAATACCAGCACATCTCTTGGTAGAAGAAGGCGTTCTTCCACATACAGATAAACACTTTCAGCTGATCAAGGCCATCAAGTTCAGAGTAAAGATTCTCAACGAAGCCTGCAGCAAGTTGAGAGAATCAAGGGATAAATTGATCGATGGGAAAAGTGATCTGGAAGAAGAATTGCTAAAGATTTGTCCAAAGGTGTCAGTTGGGAACGCAGGTATCTTATCAGCAGATGATCTCTTCAAACAAGTTCAGGAATCTATTCAGCATGAACCTGTACACGGATTTGACCTTGAAGTCATTGGTTAGTTTGTAAGAATTGAGCACACTTTAGAGGCCTTAAGAAAGCTCAGTAAAGGATTGAAGAAACTTCCCGGCACTGCCAGTGATGTTCATGAAACCTGTGAAATGTGGAATGATCACTCCACTGCGCCTGATGAGAATGAAATGCAAGGCATTATTCGGAAGTTCCAGGATTTTCGTAACAAACAGTCTCAGCTGGAGGAGGAGAAAGAAGAAGAAGCAAAAGATGATGATTCGGATTAATTCCCAACGTCCCATGTCATTTCTATTTTTAGATTGACATGTCTTTGTTATTTCCGTTTTATATCATTTTTTTCATGTTTTGACTTGATCTCCTGCGTGAGAGTCATGCAAAAAAAAACTCCAGTTAACATGCTACTCTTTAGGATCTGTCCTGTTTTATCTCTAGCTTCTTTTGTTATAAATAAGGGATGCCTGTGCATTCAAAAGGGTCGAGAATTTTTTGAAGCATTAAGAGGCTATTGGAAAGAAGAAAAACTTTGTTTTCTTTCAATCATTTTTGAAGAATAGAGTTGATATTGTTTTACAGACTTTGTGTTGTGAAAAGCGTAAGGCGTTTGAAAAACAATCTACTAAGGGGTCGGAGGTTGGGATGTTATCTGTGTGAAAGGAAGTAATATTTTGTAATGGCTGTTTCATATTGAAGTGTAGGTTGCATCAGAAGTGGATGCTGGGTTGATGAATGGGTGTCTTGACTGTTACCCGCCATCATTAGGGCGAATACACATATACAAAGTTTTTAAGGGGGGAGGATCAGCTTTTTGGTTTAGGACTTCCCCCTCGTACTCAAATTTTTTATATGCATCTATTTAAGGTGGAGGGAACGCAATCCCAAGCCCGGATCCAAGGGCGGCCTAACACATGTGTAATTGGAACTCTCCCTCAAGGACATAAAGAGTCGGGTAAGTACGTGGTCCTACCCGAATTGTTTAAGGAATCTGGTGCCTAAAGTAAAGTAATGAATCATTGAATGCTCACAACATGATGGGGTTTTGGCACACAGGCAACTAGAAGGGATATTCATTTGTTGGAATGCTTTTGAAGAGATGAATGTTTTAAGGCTAGCACCGGCCTCCGTCAATCATAACACGACGTACCCGAATATCCCGAACGTATGTTTAGATGAAAGAGGCAGGTCCAGGAATCTTCGGCACCAATGTCGATATTTCAATCAAATCATCTTTCGGAGAAACTAACAGCAAGCGGCTTGCTGTCAGAGACAGAAGTGGTGTGGGGAGATAGATTGTTTGGTGAGTGAGCAACAATGATTGGGGGTTAGAAATAGAGGTAAACAGAAAGGTTCATTAGGTAAAACCTCTATCCCATTGAAGGATCTCAACGAGAGCTTGTCGATGAGATTCAGAAGTCGAATAGATCATATAATGTCATTTTACAAGGCGATTGGTGAAGCTATTGATCATAGTTCGAATGGCACTGTCCATTAGAGACGGTATAAAAAGCGGTCCGCGCATAACCACTTTATGTGGTGGTGCATCGTGATGGTGAGAACGGAAAAAGAGATGCCGCAGGCGTGTTTTTCCTTTCACTTTCTCAATTGTTTGTTTTTTCTGCCCTCGAGTATCAACACTAATCATATTGATCTCGTGAATACAGAGGAGGAAGATGGTAGGGATAGGTCATGGTTTTCGAGAGGTTGGGGCGTAATAATATAGATCTGGTGAGGCGGGGACAGGTGGGTAATAGGAAGTGATTGAAGCTAAAGGGTCTCTCTCCTTGTAAGTTATCTTTCTTAACTTTTCTATTGAGAGAGGTGACGGATGAGTATGGTTTTTCATGCCTTTGCTCCCTACTACGTCATGTCCTGGTGTGCGGTGTAATGCTCAATTTAGACTCATCGTAACCATAGGTCGAGGTTTAGATGGATACATAAGTCTAAGTGGGGGTAGGGAATGTCACATCCCCCCCCCCACCAAGCATCGCAAGTATTTTGCGTAAGACCCTTGAGTGGGTCAAAGTCAAGGTAAATGCAGGCTATTGACTGGGGTCGATTCGGGTGATTACGTGGTGTGGTTGGTTTGTATGGGGGGTGGTTTCGAGCCAAGGAGTTTTGGTAATGGGTTTTAACACTAACCGTGGTTTCTTGACGTAGAAGCCTATGTTGGATGATGAGGCCATAGATTGATGTGGTATCAGAAAACAACCACTTGGAAATAGGATTGCACCGAAAACAATCTTTTATTGATGGAATTTGTTTAGGTTTTATAGGTAGACAGGATACTCGGGGTGAACGTCGTTGCTATAATACCCTTGGATTTCTATATGGGTGCAGACGGCGTAGGCGCTTTAATAAAACATTGGAGGTATGATATATTGATGTTAAGGTAGAGGGATGGGGTCCCAATATGGAAGGTAGGTGTGACACGAGGGTTTTAGGTTTGTGTTAACGACATAGATTGAGGAGATTTGAGTCTAATCTCCTAATGTATGGACAGCTTTATTTTTAGTCAAATCAGCCGCTTAGTGGCTGTGTTAGACAGGTATGTTGAGGTTCCCAAGCGTAGGGGAAGATTTTTGGCTAATTCATAGAAGTGGACGAGGTATTTGGTAGAGATGAGGGGGTGAAGATGAGGACATGGGCATTTTAAGCTTCTGGTAAACACTCGGGGGTATATTGGTTGGAGGGCCATCAGGATCGGTATTGAATTGAGTAGAAATATTGGCGTACTCAAAACATTCACATAGGACCTACTATCTTCTGTGGAATGACATTCCTCACGTGGAATGGAAATTTCGTATGGAAGAAGGTGGGTGTGATTCCGGTCCACTGTGGGTGTGATACACGGGGTATATGAGGCACTTATAAGGGCGTTAAGAGTTCAACAGGGTTGCTGAAAAGATTGTTTTTGGGGTGATGATGAAGACTAATAGGTAGGAGGGGCATGTTTGAGAGGATTCATCATGTTTAAAGGAGTGTGGTGATGTCGGTTCAAGAGCGGGTTTTCATATAAGGATGATAACGATGCAGTGGCGAGACTTCCTCGTTACAACAAGCAAGTAGAAGGAGACGTGGGGAAAAGGGATAAAAGTACGATAACATCCACTCACAGTCTTGACAAGGATGTGGTATAAGAAGGTCATTGTGACGAAAAGGGAAACGCTGGGCAGCAATTCCTTGATGGGTGGAAAGGAACGCAAGGGATTTGAGTTGTCTTGATGGCGAGGAAGGGGGTTCGGTTTTTCCTGAATTAGGAAGAGGCTTGATGAGAATTGTTCGATAGAGGTCTTCTGGCTGGGAATGGGAATCGAAGACTGCATGGGATCTGAGAACACTCTCTCGGCTAAGATATCTGGTTTAGATTTATTGTAGAAGAAGAATGATTCGGGAATGGTTGTTGAATATTTTCAAAATTTCGGTTAGCTAGGGGGCTTAGGATTATCAGGGCTAATCCCCTGCCTCAACACCATTCCTACACTATGTTTTTCAACATCGTGCAGTTATCATGACTGTGTCCCTTCACGAGGTGGAAGTTAAAGAAGTCATTTTCTTTGGTACCAGGAAGGTATGGAGCGAGTGGACTCAAAACGCAAATGAGATTTTTAACAGGAGGTAAGTAAAGCTCTGCTATTGAGTAATTTTTCTAATATCACGCCATATGTTTCTCCCAAGGGAGTGTAGTTGATGGGCTCTGCTTTATACTTATAGGTGGTTTTTGGTGGGGTATTAGACGGTGGTTGGGATTTTACCATCACCGCGTGCATGACCCCTTTTGATTTTGAAGTGGTCGATGGGTGAGGATTGGTGGTGTTAGGTTTGTTGGTGGAGTCTTGGGTTCAGAAAGTGGGGTTTTTGTTACGCAACCGCAATTTCTCTTCCTCTAAGGCTTGAATCTCTAATTTTCGAGCCATAGTAAAGGCCTCATCAAATGTACGGAAAGTTTGAATTTGGAGGGTGGGAGAGATGTGCTTAGCGCAGGCCCACGTAAACAGTTCGATAAGTTTTGTCTGAGGTAAGGCATACGTAAGTTGGTTGATAAGGCCCCGCCATCGTCCAATGAAATCTGTGATAGATTCGTCTTCAAATTGTCGGATGGCATAGAGGTCGGTGATAGATACTTTCTTGGCAATGTTAATGGAGAAATGATCCAAGAAAGATTGGGCTAGCTGGTTAAAAGAGAAAATTGAGTGTTGGGTTAAAGCACTGTACCAATCCAAAGCGGGTCCTGATAAGGACATGGGAAAGGTGCGGAGTAGTAAAGTGTCGTTGTGAGCAATCAGATAGCAGGCATGTCTAAATGATCGCAAGTGTTGTTGAGGGTCCTCCTTACTGTTAAAACGGGTAAATTTTGGTAATTCCCATTGAGGAGGATATGAATGAAGGGGGACTGAAGGGGTGGATAGCTCCCGAAAAACTTGCTCGTATGTCAAGGTGCTACGACTTCCTGAAACAGAAGCCTCCAGGTTTTGCATTTTGTCCTCATTTGTTTAATTAAATCAGTAGTTGGATGAGATGATGGTGTGGTTGTGGTAAACGTAGGCAAATTGGGCCAAGGGCCACTGCTAGACAATGGTGGGGTTAAATGTTGATAAGGTATGGAGGACGAATGTGTTGAGGCAACCGAATAGGGATGTCCTATATAAGCTATTGAGGTTACCGGATATGTGTGTGGAAATGAAAAGGTGGGCGGAGCTTGAGAAGAAAAGCTCGTGTGGATAGGTGGCAGAGAGCAAGTCATGAACGGAACAGTCTGCAAGAGAGACGAGGTAGGAGCCATCGGCGGTAATGACATGTTGGGCCCAAGATTAACCAAAGGAAAGCCAATCTGTGCCGTATGGACCCCTGAAGCTGCTAAGGTAGACGACGGGACTAAGGATGCGGAAGGCAAAGCGGAGTTATCAGGCAGAGAAGGGGCTAAATGAGCAGCTATACTAATAGGCATGCCAACAAGGAGTTGACCGTCGGGTGTACGGTCAAGGGCATGAGACAAATAGTACTGACAGTGCTAGGATTAGCATCCAGAAATTTGGCAAATTCTTTATCTCCCACAGGAATTTTAGGAACCTCGCTGGTGTTCGTAGGATTCTCCACAGAATGTGAAGGGGGTGATTCAGGCAAAGGAACAGAGCAAGCATGTGAAACCATGGCGGAAGCTTGCTTTCGAGTGATAACAACCATGGACAGGAGTTTATAGTAGGGTTTCAATCTGTCAGGAACAGAAACAGACTCAGACTGGTGAAATTGGTAGGTTGCTGGTTTGTCAGAAACTGGAAAAGACAGTAACCGATATTGGTCTGATAACCGATGTCGGTTATACTATAGCTGACGTCGGTTAGTTAACCGATGTCGGTGTAATAATACTGGTATAAAAAAATATAAGAAGCTGCTGATTTACTCAGTATATTTATCAAATTGTTCTAAGGTAATCACAGAAGACAGTGTATAGCAGAGAAAATAGAACTGAAAACAAACAAGATGCACATGCAAATCCAGAGATTAACCCTAGGGTTAATTTTAATTATTGTGGGCTTATGCCTTTAGACGCGGAATGATGTCAATCCTAAACAAAAGACTTAGGGGAAATGTCAAGTTTGTTTTGTCTTATAAGGTTACCTCAATCGGGTGGAGAAATACCGCGGAAAAGGGGGGATGTTTTGAGCTGTTGTGTTAATTGTGAAGTGATTCGGTATGTGTTGTGCAGTGAAAGTAAGATTAATTTCCTGTCAATACCGTGGAAAATCACCCCCCACGTGTACGACCTGTTACTTAGTCTATGTTCACTAGAATTGAAAACAACAAGCAAGAATGTAATGCACGTGTTTTAAACCCAATCGAAAATGATATTCGATGAAGCAAATGAGATGACTTTCACTAATGCGAACTGGGAAACAAGACAAATTCTTCACTAAATTATAACAAAAACAGCAACAGCAAGTATGCTTCCTAAAATGAAGCAAGCAAGAGAAACAGAAACCCGAAATGGGTCCCACCGGGCGTGCCAAAATGTTTCACACGGAATGTTTCGGCTCTGCAGAATAGACTTGCTTCTATCCTATCATTCCTTTGAGAAACAGATAAGGGTTAGGGCTAGGAGGAATACCTGTTAAATGTTGAGATGGTGTGTGCATATCGTAGAGAAAGATCATATCGACTGCGAAGAACTCCTTTTTGTCTTGGAAGGACTACCTGCAAGTAAGAATACAAGACCACAAGATTTTAATTAGACAACAAATGAGGGATCTGCCTTAGGCCCAGGAAATATAAAAACTTCCTTTCGAAGGTGGTCAGTTCCCCTTTTAATATGATTCAACACAAATGATAATATAGAAAGCTATTGCAAAATCATGATTTAGGTGTCTCGTTACAAAGCAATAGAAACTCAACTATCAATAATAAAGCGCCACTTTGTTTGTTCGGTTACTGGTCGTTGATACGTTCAGGTTGAGTTATAGGGATAAACCAGGCTGGATTTGGGGTTGTTAGGTGGCAAATAGGCAAGCAAAAGGTTTTGGGGTATAAGTCACAGTGACCGACGGAGGTCACTAGGTAATCGACCACGGTTAGAGAACCGCTGCCGGTAGAGGATAAACGATACCGGTAGGGGCAGCAATCTAAGTGCTTCTAGATAGAAGTTGGTTGTAAGGTGATTGTGGGGTTATTAGGATTGGTGGATGGCTGAGGGGAATGATGGGAGGTGTTTCACTCGGAATGTTTCGGCTTCTGGGAATAGAGTTGCTTCTATCCTTTCATTCCTTTTAGAAACAGATGAGGTTAGGGTTAGGAGGAATACCTGTTGAATGTTGAGATGGTGTGCACGTACCGTAGAGAAAGATCAGGTTGATTGCAGAGAACTCCTTTTTGTCTTGGAAGGACTACCTGCAAATAAGAACACAAGACCACAAGATTTTAATTAGACAATAAATGAGGGAATTGCCTTGGGCCCAGGAAATATAAAACTTCCTTTCGAAGGTGGTCAGTTCCCCTGCCAATATGAATTAACACAAAAGACTGCAAAATATCAATTAAATTGTTTCGTTGAACTGGGTAGGGGAAAGGCTGGTTTTCTGGTTTTGATCAGAGGAACCGATGCCGGTTACTGATCACGATCCCTTGTTTTTGGTTGGAAGTGGTCATTTACGGGGAACCGATGGCGGTTACGCAACCGACGGCGGTCGAGTAGGAACCGGTATCGGTCTGGTCAAAGCGGGCTATTTTTGGTCAAATAGCCAGCTTTCCCTCCTTTTCTTCCGAGGATTTGTAGCGGGCTTGGTCAAGTAATTATGAAGTTGGTTTTAGGTGCGGATGAGGAGTAATTAGTCATAGGTGTGGAATTGGACCAAGTTATAGGTCTTAATTAGGTTAGTTTAGGGTTAAGACTAGGTCATGATGAGGTGGCGACATGAGGTGGCAGGTATGGTGATGTGGATTTATTAATTATAAGGTAATTAATAAATAATTGTGTAAGGTTTAGGTGGTGAGGTTAGGTTGCGAAATGCGATGCGGGTCACAAGGGGTCGTAAGACACAAATTTGGTGTCTACATTAGCCCCTTATTGTCGTGTAGTTTGTTTTGTAAAGCTGCACGGACAATAATAAGAAGTGGTTACTCCTGTTAAGGGTATAGGTAATCCCCCTCAAATCTATCACAGATTGAGATTGAGGTAGCGTGAAATCAGGGATAGGGTTGATAAAGGGTAAATGGTGTTGAGATGAGGGTGAGATGGTGGGGTAGGTCCAAAGAAGCAAACGCACGTTGAAATGCAGTAGTGCGACCAGGGTACATGATTTGACTAGCAAACCAGCAATGCATAGGCAAAGGTCGATAGTTTATCCAAACAAGGGTGATATAATCCTGGTATCCAAGGCATAGGAAGTAGCTCCAGGGTATATAACAGGTAAGGTACAGGAACATTTAGGCATGTTCGGCAGTACCAAATGGTTGGTTTGGTTGAGATAAACGTCACGGTCTAGGTCTAGGCAAAGTTGGTCGATAGATCAAGTCAAGGACCCTAATCATGTAAAACACAGGTGTGAGCTCGATTGAACAAAAAAAGGCTACATGATGGGTGGATAAAAGTGTATGTTGTTGATGTTGGGTAAGGTATTGAAGTGGTACGGCCTTGGGTCGGGCCAATTTGTTGGGTTGCGGCCTTGGGTCGGGCCAAATGGTTGGGGTGAGGCCTTGGGTCGGGCCAAATGGGTATGTGACGGCCTTGGGTCAGCCGGTTGGGTAGGTTGTGGCCTTGGGTCGGGCCGTTTGGGTAGGTTACGGCCTTGGGTTAGGCCGGATGGGTAGGGTGAGGCCTTGGGTCGGGCCAAATGTGGTAGGTACGGCCTTGGGTCGGGTCAAATGTTGGGTAGGTTACGGCCTTGGGTCGGGCCAAATGGGTTGGGGTTGACGGCCTTGGGTCAGGGCCAAATGGTTGGGTGACGCCTTGGGTCGGGCCAGATGGTTAGGGTGTGGCCTTGGGTCGGGCCAGATGGTTAGGGTGAGGCCTTGGGTCGGGCCAGATGGTTAGGGTGAGGCCTTGGGTCGGGCCAGATGGGTTGCGGCCATGGGTCGGCCAAATGGTTAGGGGTGAGGCCTTGGGTCGGGCGGATGGTTAGGGTGAGGCCTTGGGTCGGGCCAAGTTGTTGGGTTGCGGCCGTTGGGTTGGGCCAAATGGTTAGGGGGGTGAGGCCTTGGGTCGGGCCGGATGATTAGAATGTTTGCAGCAAAGGTGGATATAGGTGATGTTGGGGTGAAAAGGGAAAATAGTAAATAAGGGTAGAAATTGGGGGAAATTTGGAATAAAACCGATGTCGATTGTCGATGTGACCGATATCGGTGAGGGGACCGATACCGGTTCCTTAGGGCGTAATAAAACTGATATCGGTTATGGGCGAAAAACCTATAAAAAGAAAATACGGCCTTTCATTATCACTTTGCAATTTGGAAAACCATTTGAGTTGTCTGACGTGGAGAGTTTAGATTGGAGCATTGGTTGCGTGAGGTGGCGCTATTTGACTGGAGGAGTTAGTTGTTAGTGGGGACCGAGTGAGGAGGAGGCAGCAGTTGATTGGTGGAGGACCCAGAAGAGGACATTTGGAGCCATGGCACAACTAGGAGTAGAGGAGGGGCTGGACCAGTTGGACCACCACCACCCATCCCTCCATGACGACGTGTCGTCGTACGGGTAGGTTCAAAACCCCTCATTGTGTGTATTTTATTACATTATGCTATATTTGGGGTTTGGGTAGGAATGTACATTTTTTAGGAAATAATTAGAAAATGGAAATGATTTGAAAAAGAGAGAGATGGGTAGATAGGTGAAATAAGCCAAGGCGGCTAGGTGGGTAGGTTTTTAGGGTATTTGGGTGGGTAAATTGTTGGAAAAATGAAAAAAATGTAGGTGGGGGGCGCGCGGGGTTCGGCTCCGGGAATTACAGCGGTCGATGTCGGTCGCTAAGCGACCGGCATCGTCACAAAATTTTGGAAAAGGCGGGGGTGGTTTGTGGGTGGCCGGTGTCGGTCGGTCGTGGACCGGCGTCGGTGGAAAGGGGACCGGGTCGGTTATGGGTGACCGGTACCGGTCCTTAGTGATTTTAGCTATTTTTGTTGGTTTAGGTTATGTTTTTGTTTTTGGGTTTTGAGTGGTGATTTGGGTATGGTTGGGGTTGGGTGGGGTTTTGTGGTATTGTTTGGGGTTTCAGTATAGGGGCGGTCCTGACTTAGGTTTATTTCAATTTGTTAGTGTGGGTTGTGATTTGTTTTTGAGTTTGTGGATGTGGTTTGGGTATTTGGGCATGGTGTAGGGTGTTTGAGTATGGTTTGGGGTTGTGTTGTTGCTTTTAAGGTTTTAGATGTGGTTAAGGTATTGGGCATGGTTGGGTCGTTTGAGTATGGTGTGGGTTTTTTTTTTTGGGTGTGAAGAGGGAGGGGGAATAGCATAGAAGTTTTAGGGGAAGATAGATGGGCGTAGATGTGTGTGTATGGAGTCGGGTTGTGGTCGGGGGGACAAAAAAAAAAGGGGTATAGAGGGTATAAGTAGATGTTGTGATAAAGAGTAAGGCTAATACTGTAGTGGTTGGTTTTTGTAGGCACGTCAGAAGCTGACGATGTGGGATAGGATGCCCCCGCTGTTGGTACAGATGTGGCCCACACGTATCCGCAGCACACTGGGGTATCATGCGCGAGGTGGGACTTGGCAGAGTCTAGTGGTACAGAGTGATCGATAGGGATCATAGTTTGATGGTCGCCATCATTGAGAGATGGGATCCGGTGACCAATGTGTTCCATCTCCCGACTGGGGAGATGACAATCACATTGGAGGATGTGTATCGTATCCTTCGACTGCCGATTGAGGGAGAGGCAGTCTTTCAGGTGAACGCAGAGACTGCCATGGACAGCATCCTACAGGTTTTTCGGGGATGCAGCGTGCGTGCTATTTGACATATCATAGCGCGAGCATCGGGTATGGGGATATGTACCGGTGCGCATCTCGCCATGAGACACGGCTTGCCGTGTTGGTGATGATCGAGATCACCTGCTTTTCCCTCCCGGACTCAGAGGGAGGCCGCTTTCCACGGGCGCTGATGGGGTCTTACACGAGATGGTGGAGGAGCACACCTGTTATGCTTGGGCACCAGTATACCTGGTACAGTTGTATCGAGAGCTGTGGGGCTATCACCGGATGAGGCGATTCAGGATTTGTTGTATATTTTTGCTGCATTATTGGGCATATGAGCACATCATATGCCTTAGACCAGTAGGGCTGCCCCAGTAGCCAGGGCCACAGGTCATATATAGATACGGCTTTCAGAGGTGGTTGGGGGTCGTGGGTCAGCCACGAGCAGTGCTTGCAGGGCGAGACGTTAATTATTACAGGCATTTATTAGAGGGCCTGACAGCGGCAGATATATCGTATGGAGACTGTACAGAGGTCATCACCCGCGCAGAGGAGCTCGATTACAAGTTGCGCTTGATCCAGTACACTTTCTGGATAGCAGGAACGGAGGCCGGGAGAGTATGAGAGGATACCCCTAGAGAGGGTACGCAGGCAGATGGGGCTTGTGACAAGGACGAGCCACCTCCCTTCTCTCAGTACCGGAGGGATGATGTAGAGGCCCACTGCCTACATCACAGCCCTTGGACCCAGATTGGGTTGTTGAGAGGCCAGCAGATGACACTGTATGATGATGCTGGTTATACGGGAGCATATATGGTTTGGTGGGCTGGTCAGAGAGCAGCGAGGATAGCACAGCCTGCACAGCCGGACTGGCAGCGGTGATAGTAGAGTGAGATCAGCTCAGGGGTCAGGTACAGTTATTACAGGGGCATCTTGCTGCTACACACAGGCACAGATAGGTGTTTTACAGGGGCAGCTAGCCCAGGCTCAGGTACAGGCACAGGCACCACCACCACCAGCGGCACAGCCACAGCCCCAGGCACAGGTACAGGTACCACCACGGCCACAGGCACCGCCAGCGGCACCAGCACAGGCAGAGGGGGCACTGGTAGTAGGTGTCAGGGGACCAGCCCCAGCACCTACGGTGGCTCGAGAGCGTTACATGGAGGCTAGAGCGGAGGCCCGATACTATCAGGATATTCTTGATGGTACCGGGGCTGATTATCAGCCCTATGCGGCACATAGAGCAGAGACCTCTCGGAGCCAGAGGTCTCAGGGAGGTGTAGCCACAGCTGGTGGGTCCGTCACAGGCAGGAGGCAAGAGGTAGAACAGGGACCAGCAGGTAGACAAGAAGAGGGAGGTGGAGAGAGCTGAGGGGTCCCTGCACATTTTGTATATTGGACATGGGCACCGATCTGCGAACCGGTTTGTGTTGATAGAGGCCTGCATGCCTATTTATTCATTTATTCATTTCATTTATTCTATATACCAGGCCTGCGAGCTGAGTACAGGTTGTACAGTTGATACCCGGCCTGCGAGCCGAGTATGTTTTTGATATGAGAGACCGGCCTGTGAGCCGAGTTGAGATTATTGATAGTTATTGTGGCCTGCGTGCCGGCTTTGTTGTATTATGAGATTACAAAGGCCCTGAGGTAGGGCACATTGTATTTTTAAAACTTTTTATATATATAGATATGATGATTTTTGACCCACATGTCTGTGCATAAAAAAAGCGTTAAATATTTTGTCGATGGTTGGTGATATGAATGATATATGATGAGTTTGATTGACATGGTGTTATATATTAATGATGTTTGATGTCTTTTGTTGATGGGATGTATATAGATATAAATGATGAGTGTAATTGATATGTTATATTATGAAATGTTGTATGTTTGGTCGCTGGTGTGTGAATATTAAATGGTGTATCTGATGAGTTGGATCCAAATGGTGTATAGATTGATAGTTTTTTGATATCCTTAGTTGATGGCTTGTTTGTTTTTGGTAATATAGATAGATGATTTGATGAAATTGTAATGAGATGTGGATTTAATGAAAAATATGGATAATGGTGTTGTTCATGCAGGAAAAAGGGACGGGCGCCACAAAAATTTGCAAAAATGAAGAAAAGGCTTAGGTTTAGTAACAGGTTGGGAGTGACCGATATTGGTTATGTAACCGATGTCGGTAGATATATGACCGGTATCGGTTATAAAACTGATATCGGTTATGCAAGAATTGTTTTCCTAAAAATAGAACTGTTGGGTTGGCAACTTAAGTTCTTATTTTTAGCATTCTTATTTTTAGAGTCATGAAACACGTTAAATATGTGAATGCGACGCTGTTTGACAACTGCTACAGGTAATTGCATGAAAGAAGAATTTGAGTGATAAGGAGGAAAGAGACAGGTGAAGTGAGTGTGGGCTGAGATTCAGAAGGCAGAAAGACAGTTTATATTTGAAGAGGGTGATGAACATGGCTGAACGAGGAGAAGCATCCAGCAGGCAGGGACAAGGGGGAAGACATGTTTGCCCCAAGCTGCTGCATCCGGAGAGGTAAATTGTTTGGTTGTAATGTGATTCTTACATGTGTTTGTAAATAGTATGAAAGAAGTGTAAGTGGGTAAAGATTGAGAAAAAAAGGTGATAGGCAAGGGTTGGGGATGGTATGAGTGCTACGGGGCAGGTAAACAGGGTGGGCCTGTATGTTTTTTTAGGTAGAAATAGGAGTAAACAGGCTTCATAAATATCGAAGGTGTATGTTTGAAGCAGGGTAGGTATATTTTGACAGTAACTGGTATCGTTTATATAAGTACTAGCAAATCGTTATGCTTAACCACTATCGGTTACTGTAAGGGTTTCCAGATTTTGAGAAAAAACCCGTAGAGATTTTCTTTTGAATAATTATGTGTCGTTTTGATGTATGCAGGCAGAAGCAAGGTTAAGGATGAATGATATTGTTCCACGTTGTTGTCACGAATCTGAGCGGATGTAACACCAGCTGAATGGGCATTGATAAATCGGTTGGGGTTAAGTGGAATCCGCTATTATTCAAGAATCGCAAGTAACCATGCTATGTTTGCAGGCGTTGATTGAGAGATGGAATCCTAGAAAAAGAATACCTTCTATCTACCAACAGGGGAGATGACAGTGACTTTGGAAGATGTGTTCCGTATTTTGAGACTCCCAATGATAGGAAAAACATTGTATCAGGCATTGCCCCAGCGCGGGGCGGCAGCGATAAAAACAGTATTTGGGTTAGCTGCACGAGATTTGACACAGCGAGGTTTATCATTTACGTATGGTAAAATGTATGCAACACACCTGAGGAAACAAGGTTGGCTGTGCTATTAATGATAGCAGTGGGGTATTATGCATTGCCGAGGGCGGAAGGTGGAAGATTTCCCAAAGCATTGATGAGTGTTATTTGGGAAATGATAGAAATGAGCGTGACATTTGCATGGGCACCCGCCTATCTGGCAGAGTTATAGAGGGGTTTATGGGCATGTAAGCGAAAACACAGGATGACACTGGATTGTTCGTACTTATTACATTGTTGGGCCTATGAGCATATTGTTTGTGTACATCCAATAGGCCGACCATTGAGTCGGGAGAGAAGGAGTGCAAAGGTTGGGATTCAGACGATGGGTTCAGACAGAACAAGAAGCGAGATCCCAGGCCGTGATAGATGACATCGAGTATTATAGACAGGTATGGGAAATGGTGACTGTTGCGGATATTTGTTGGAGGCCGTACGGAAACTATATGGTGACAGAGCACATAGCTGAGGAGTTGAGGGGTGTAGAGCGATTAAGGTGGATCGCAGGGCATAGGCCGGGCGAGTAGTATGAGAGGATTCCTCTAGATCACGTGTGGGTGACAATTGGGTTCATTCAAGATATTCCTATGACATATAACCATACATGAGGATCGACGTCGAGGTAGCATTCTCACCTCCCCAGCCGACACCTCCAGAAGGGCCAGAAGAGATAGCAGCCGATCGTAGGGTATGGATGCGGGAACGACGGAGGCCTATATAGCAGAGGCTATGTGTGAGGGTGCATGTGAGTGCCCGACCATAGTTGGTGTACAAGAGGAGAGGAGAGAGAGAGATCATCTGTAGGATTGGCTCACCAGCTTCAAAAAACAGGTGTGAATGAGGGACAATGGGAATTTTAGAGGCTTCACAGCTACGAGTGGAGAGATAGAGGCAAGTTCTACACGCGAGGAGGACGTATTCGTATGTTGGTACAAGAGATGTTGGCGGATCAATGGGAGGAGGGAAGGAACCAATGGCAGTGGCACCTTGAGGATGGAGACGGCTAGCTGAGAGGATCGACGTCACGATCACACCTGATTCGGGAGGGAGGTGAAAGAGTCTAGTGGCTTTTATAGGACTAGTATAATAAATAAGGATCCGGACCGCCGAGTCGATGATAGAGAAGAGTATTTGGTTTAACATCTAAAATAAAACTAAAGAGTATGTTCTTTTGAGTGATGATAATAATAAGAATGGTTGTGTTTTGATGTTTTTTTGTTTGTTTTGAAAAGGATAAAGGGAACGTTGGTAAATAAAAGAAATACACAAAAAAATATATAGATATCGTTTATTTACAATTACATGATAGCGTATGGTAGGGGAGGGTCAAGCTAACCTAGGAGACCTCAATGGTCTCCTAAGTGCTCCTACATAGCCCATTGCACAAAGCAAGGAAGGGCGTCAGACGATGTAAGTTCTCCCTTAGGAGCAGGAGAGGTTGAATCAGGAAATTTGGTTTGCTTAGGAAAATTTGTGCGTAGTAAAATTTGATGTTTTGGTTAGGGTTAATGTTGTTGGTGTTGGTAGGGGAATGTTGTTAGTGGAGGTATGGTGAAGCAAAAATTAGCATACCCAAAGTAGTAGGGGAATCGTGTCTGATTCAGGGCAAACACCACAATCCTAGAGCGACGTAAAAGAGGCAAGAGTGGTCCGTAATTGAGAGAGCTAAACAAAACCACAGATTAAGTAGGTTATGAGCTTGAATCCAAGGTACCTTGCTGGTGAAGAAGTCGGATAGGTTGAAAAGAGTGGTATAATCAAAATATATCGGATCTACTTCACGTCCCTTGTTTTTGTTGTGTTGACAGACTGGTGAGTGAAGGTGGTTTATGTGGGCGAGGGTGCAGAGAACTTATTATATGATGACGATTCTGACAAGAAACCAAATCTAATAGACAAGTCACCATGACTCAAGTTCTTTGTAAGGATTGCTTGTATTTTTATTTTTCTAGATATGATTGCTCGATGCGGGAAGTCTACATGGGCTATGTTAAATTTTGGGGGGGAGGTTGTCTGATGTCTTCACGAGCTGATCAATGCGTGAAGCTTCTGATAAGGCTGACCGTGTATAGCTGTCCTTCAAGGGAGCAGGTCTATTGATAGTAGCAGATGCAGTGTTTAATGTATAGTTTTTCCTTGGGGGAGCAGTCTATATATAATAAGAGCAATAGTTTGGCATATAGCTGTCCCTTCAAGGGAGCAGTCTATTGTATAAGTTAGAGTCTAGATGGTCCGTTGGGCATGAAGCATCTAGTTTTTTGTAAGAATTTTGACTCAAGAAAATCCCATAAGTGTGTAATTAAGAATGTGTCATTTTGATACTTGAAGTCATGGACTAGACTAAAAACGGGAAGGCATCTTTTAAGGGGAGGTGATAATCAAACATGTGAGCTTGATTGGATGTTGAGATGTAAGAAACAAAGTGTATGCGGTGCTAAATGAGCTCAAGGGACGAGCGTAAGGTAGATAAGTAGTGGATATAACACTAATTTCAACAGTAGAATGGTCGAAGATGCAAGGCATTAAGGGGCTCAGGCTTAGGTTTACCATTAAGTGAAGCTAAACGATAAGTTCCTGATCCGTAAGTGTGAGTGATAATGTAAGGCCAATCCAATTAGGAGCAAATTTTCAACGTTTACTCTTTTCTAGTTTGGTTACATGTTGATTCTGTTTGAGGACAAGATCGCCAACCTTAAAAGTACGCTCATGAAGCCATTTATCATAAGCACACTTGATGCGTTTTGGTAGATTTGAAGGTGATCAAGAGCCGTAAGACAAACGCTCGTCAAGAAGCTCTAATTGGGCTAACCGCATCTTGGCGGAAATCATCGTTGGTGAGAATATCCTGAAGAGATATTCTGAGGGAGGGTATTTGTACTTCAAGAGGCAAGACAGCCTCGGTACCATATACCAAAGAAAATGGTGTGGCATTAGTGGAGGTACGAATGCTAGTACGATAAGCCCAAAGGGCAAAGGGAATGTGATCATGCCAGTTTCTTCCGGACTCATTGACAACTTTCATGAGGATTTTGTTAGGGTTTTATTAGAAGATTCAGCCTGACCATTGGCCTGTGGATAGTAAGGTGATGAGAAACTAAGTTTGATACCAAGTTGTCACAAGGTCTTGTAACAACTTATTTTTAAAATATTACCATTATCTGTATTAGGCGATGAGAAATACCAAAACGACAGATAATGTGATGGTTAACGAATTCGACAATTTTTTCTTTTTGATTGAAATGAGTGGAATGGCCTCCACCCATTTTGTGTAATATTCGGTTTGCTGTGATTATCCAACGGTGACATTGTGAAGAGGTCGGGTGAATCTCACCAATAAGGTCTAAACCCCATTGTGAGAAAGGCAAAGATCTCGTGCGACCTGTAGCGGATGGCTAGGAGTATGTTGAAGGTTTGCATGTTGTTGACACATAACACAACGCTTAACATATTCGTAGCAGTCGTTGTTAAGAGTAGGCCAATAATAACCTAGGTGAAGGATTCGTTAGCCACGGCAAGGCCACTAAAATGTCCACCACAAATGCCGTCATGGACTTGTTGGATGGTATAGGTGACCTCTGTGCCGGTTAGACAGTGAAGGAGGATGCTATCAAAGCCATGTTTATAGAGGAGTCCCCCCATGAAAACATAATGAGAAACAACCTTTAAGAAAAGCACGTTTGCCGTTACTAGTAAGGTCAAGTGGGAGAACAGAGGTTGTGAGGTAGTCGTGAAATTAGTGGTACCAGGTATCCTACGAATTAGTAGACAGTATTTATCATACAAACTACCGGGGCTGAGTAGGATGGGGCAAAAAGTTATTGGACCAAGACGAATATGTCAGAGTCAGTTGGTGCAGCAGGAATTTGCGAGGCTAAGCAAGCCATAGTATCCGCAAATTTTTTAGTGGAGCGGGTAATGGTTTGGATAGAATAACGAGTAAATGAGGTCAAAAGTGAATCCACGTAATGTTTGTACTTTTGAAGTTCCTCATTCTTACATTGGTAGATGCCCATAACTTGATTGACTACCAATTGAGAGTCGCCAAAAATATTAATAGATTTGACACCTAAGTGTAACGCAACCTGGAGACCCAAAACAAGGGCCTCATATTCCGCTGTATTATTAGTGCAGGGGAAATCAAGCCGGAATGAAAGAGGCATAGGTTCAGCGTCAAGAGGGATGAGAACAACGTCGGCTCATCTGCCGCGCTGGCATTTAGATCCATCGAAGAAGAGGGTCATTTAATACGACTCTTCCCTGAGTGAAAGAGTGGCGATGAGTTCGTCAGGAAATTAAAATTGGTGAATTGTTCCCCAGGTAAAGGGACCTCCGCAAGTTGGTCTGCAATAGTTTTTCCTTTGATTGACTTCTATTGTACAAACTCAAGGTCGAGGTCGGCGAGGAGCATTAACCATCGGGCGATGCGTTGGTTTAGATGTGGTTTTGCATACATATAATGAATGGGGTCCATGTTGGTGATGACAAAAGTTTGTGATTCAGGAGGTAATGTCGGAGTTTGGTGGCTACAAATGATAGGGCTAGGCACAATTTTTCTACATGTGTATACCTAGTCTCGTAATCCACGAGAGTACGACTTATATAATAAACGGATTTTTCTCGACATGCCGAGTCCCGATGTGCGAGCATAGCTCGTCTAGCATTGTCAGTGGCAGAAAGGTAAAGGTAGAAAAGGACGATCATCCTGAGGTGGAATAAGCACGGGTGGCTACAAGAGATAGGATTTGAGAGCTTCAAAGGCCTTGTGACACTCTTCACTCCATTGAAAGGTAATGTTATTTTTAAGAAGGTGATGGAAAGGGTGACATCGATCCGAGAGTTGGGAGATGAAACGCCGGATGGATTGAAGTTTACCCTGCAAACTACGTAATTGTTTGAGGTTTTTGGGTGGGGGCATTTCTAGGATAGCTTTGACTTTAGATGGATCGACCCTCAATGCCACGCAAAGAGACGATAAAGCCAAGAAGTTTTCCCGAAAGAGCACGAAAGACACATTTCTTTGGTTGAAGCCGGACCGAATATTGCAACAGGCGATTGAAAATAATGGTTAAAACATCGAGATGTTCACTGCGATGTTTAGATTTGCCAAGAAGATCATCGACATAATCCTCAAGGATAGTGTTCATAATGTCATGAAAAATGTAAGTCATAGCCCGCTGATAGGTAGCACCATCATTCTTAAGGCCAAATGGCATGACACGATAACAGAAGGTTCCCCAAGGAGTTATGAAAGCGGTTTTATGTTGATCGGTCGGGCTACCAAAATTTGATTGTATCCCAAAAAGCCATCCATGAGAGAAAGCATTTCATGGCCCACAGTGAGATCAACAAGTTGATCAATACTTGGGAGGGGGAAGTCATCTTTGGGGCAAGGGAGATTAAGGTCTCAGAAATCCGTGCATATCCGAAGTCCCCCCATCACTTTAGTGACAGATACGATGTTAGAAATCCATTGAGGATAATCAATAGGTAAGATGAAGGAAACAGAAAGAAGTCATTGAAGCTCTTCTTTGACCAAGAGGGCAATGCGTGGATGTATTTTTCTCAGTTTTTTTTTTGACTGGTTTGGAATCGGGGTTTAGGGTGATGTTATGGACGGCAATGGTAGGATCAATTCCTGGCATGTCAGCATAGGACCAAGCGAAAGCTTGGTTGCGGGTACAGAGAAAGGTAGTAAAGGTGGCTTGTTCTGATGTGTTAAGGGATTGTCTGATCTTCACAATGTGAGGATCCTCTTCCATGTGGATGTTGATTTCTATAGTCGACTCATTCAACATGGTTTGAGTTTTAGATGGTAAGGCACGTTGAATATAGGAGTCATCCGCCCCAAGGTAAGTGAGGATGGAGTCTTCATCCTGGCACTCAACAACATTAATCGAAGGCGAATCCTCTTCGATCATGTCTGGATACAAAAGGGGAAGAGAAGATGGATCCTCATTATCGTGTTGATAAGTGAGAGGACCTATGAAGATAGCATTTATGAAAAAAAAAAGTTAGGAGGGATAGATTCAGGGTCTATCGACTCTGTGGGTGATGATGGTTTGGTAGGGGTGACATCGCTGACATGAGGTGTCTCCTATGTAGGTGTTTCAGGAAAACTGAGACCACTGTGATCATTGTGTTTGCGTGTAGTCATAGGAATGAGTGTATGTCGGCCTTGTTTGTAAAGACCAAAACCAAAGCCTTTCCAAGCATAGCGAGTCAAGAAGGTGAGGGTGAAACGACGATTTGTCAAGTATTAAAAATTGGATTGGAAGGGAACCACACCAAGAGGAGGTTCAGGGGTAATGGAGGATGCGTCAACACCCCCATACGTTAGGTTGGTGCGGCAATGGGGTGGTCTTTAAGAGATTACCTCCCCCACGCGACAGTCATAGGTGGGATGTGCATGTAACTGTCCGTACTCCTGCGGGGTATGGAAAGAGCTAACGTTATATACGCGGTACTCCCCCAGCGTAAGGCATTGAAAAACATCTACTAAGGGGTCGGAGGTTGGGATGTTATCTATGGGAAAGGAAGTAATATTTGTAGCGGCGGTTTCATTAGTTGAAGGTGTAGGTGCATCGAAAGTGGATGGCTGGGTTGGATGAATCGGTGTCTTGACTGGTACAAGCACATCATTAGGGCGATACAACATATTGCAAGTTTTGAAGGGGGGAGGATCGGCTTTTAAGGTGTAGGACTTCCCCTCGTACTCAAATTTTATGCATCTATGTAAGGTGGAGGGAACGCATCCCATAGCCTGGATCCAAGGGCGGCCTAACAACATGTTGTATTGGAACTCTCCCTCAAGGACATAGAAGAGTTCGGGTAAAGTACGTGGTCCTACATGAATGTTAAGGATCATGGTGCCTAAAGTAGAAGTAATAGCATCATTGAATGATCACAACATGATGGGGTTGGCACACATGCAACTAGAAGGGATATTCATTTGTTGGAAGGCTTTTGAAGAGATGATGTTTAGGCTAGTGCCCCCATCAATCATAACACGACGTACTCGAATATCCCGAATGTATGCTGAGATGAGAAGAGCAGGGTCAGGATCTTCGGCACCAAAGTCAATAATTTCATCTTCGGAGAAACTGACAGCAGCGGCTTGCTATACAGAGACAGAAGTGGTTGGGGAGATAGATTGTTTGGTGAGCGAAGCAACATGATTGGGTGTTAGAATAGAGGTAACAGGTAAGGTTTCATTAGGTAAAACCTCTATCCCTTGAAGGATCTCAACAAGAGCTTGTCGATGAAAATCAGAAGTCTGAATGAGATCATACAATGTCATTTTTATAGGTGATTGGTGAAGCTGTTTGATCATAGTTTGATGGGTAATGCCATTAGAGATGGGATAGGCGGGTCCGTGAATAACCACTTTAGGTGGTGGTGCAATCGGGATGGTGGACGGAGAAAGAGATGCCGCACCTTATTTACTATTTGCCCTTTTTCACCCACATCGCCCATATCAACCTTTGCTGTAAACATTCTAATCATCCAGCCTGACCCAAGGCCTCACCCTAACCATTTGGCCCGACCCACGGCCGCAACCCAACAACTTGGCCTGACCCAAGGCCTCACCCTAACCATCCGGCCCCACCCAAGGCCTCACCCTAACCATTTGGCCCGAGCCACGGCCGCAACCCAACAACTTGGCCCGACCCAAGGCCTCACCCTAACCAACTTGGCCCGACCCAAGGCCTCACCCTAACCATCTGGCCCAACCCAAGGCCTCACCCTAACCATCTGGCCCAACCCAAGGCCTCACCCTAACCATTTGGCCCGACCCAAGGCCGCCACCAACCTATTTGGCCTGACCCAAGGCCGTGACCTACCCATCTGGCCCGACCGAAGGCCGTAACCTACCCAACCGACCCGACCCAAGGCCATAACCTACCCATCCGGCCCGACCCAAGGCCTCACCCTACCCATGCAGCCCGACCCAAGGCCGTAACCTACCCAATCGGCCCAACCCAAGGCCATAACCTACCCAACCGGCCCGACCCAAGGCCGTAACCTACCCATCCGGCCCGACCCAAGGCCTCACCCCAACCATTTGGCCCGACCCAAGGCCGCAACCCAACAAATTGGCCCAACCCAAGGCCGTACCACTTCAATACCTTACCCAACATCAACAACATACACTTTTATCAACCCATCATGTAATTTTTTTTGTTCAATCGAGCTCACCTATTCGTGTTTTAGCATGATTAGGGTCCTTGACTTGATCTGTCAACCAAATTTGCCTAGACCTAGACCATGACGTTTATCTCAACCAAACCAACCATTTGGTACTGCCAAACATGCCTAAATGTTCCTGTACCTTACTTGTTATATACCCTGGAGCTACTTCCTATGCCTTGGATACCAAGATTATATCACCCTTTTTTGGATAAACTATCGACCTCTGCCTATGCATTGCTGGTTTTCTAGTCAAATCATGTACCCTGGTCGCACTACTGCATTTCAACGTGCGTCTGCTTCTTTGGACCTACCCCACCATCTCACCCTCATCTCAACACCATTTACCCTTTATCAACCCTATCCCTGATTTCACGCTACCTCAATCTATGATAGATTTGAGGGGGATTACCTATACCCTTAACAGGAGTAACCACTTCTTATTATTGTCCATGCAACTTTATAAAACAAACTACACGACAATAAGGGGCTAATGTAGACACCAAATTTGTATCTTATGACCCCTTGTGACCCGCATCGCATTTCGCAACCTAACCTCACCACCTAAACCTTACACAATTATTTATTAATTACCTTATAATTAATAAATCCACATCACCATACCTGCCACCTCATGTCGCCACCTCATTGTGACCTAGTCTTAACCCTAAACTAACCTAATTAAGACCTATAACTTGGTCCAATTCCACACCTATGACTAATTACTCCTCATCCACACCTAAAACCAACTTCATAATGACTTGACCAAGCCTGCTACCAATCCCTTGGAAGAAAAGGAGGGAAAGCTAGCTATTTGACCAAAAATAGTCCGCTTTGACCGGACTGATACCGGTTCCTACTCGACCGCCGTCAGTTGCGTAACCGCCATCGGTTCCCCGTAAATGACCACTTCCAACCAAAAATAAGGGATCAGATTTTCATTTTGATCGGGAGAAGGAGAAACCATCGAGGGAATCAAAATTTTGCTTGGTCGAGTAGAGACAAGTGAAGAAACAAGAAGAGATTACAGAGGACATCAAGCCCAAGACTACAACTGAATAACCAGAGCCCAGTAACACTCATCCGAGCATCAGAAGAGGAAATTGCATCCAACTTGGGTCCTGTCTTCATCATCACAGTCCGGAAACTTGCATCTACATCAGGGGCAAGTAAGTAGTATGTTATATGTTTCTAAGCACCATTTTCTTGAGCCTGTTGATTAATAGTAATCATAAGTTTATTCCTAGATCTACTACCAGCCACTACTGCACTTAACCTTCACCCACACACCCTGATATTTCCCAGAAGGCCATTTTACCACACTCTGAGTCTTCCCTATCCTCCCATCATTCCCCTCAGCCATTTACCAATCCTAATAACCCCACAATCACCTTACAACCAACTTCTATCCAGAAGCACTTAGATTGCTGCCCCTACCGGTATAGTTTATCCTCTACCGGCAGCATTTCTCTAACCGTGGTCGGTTACCTAGTGACCGTCGTCGATCATTGTGACTTATACCCCAAAACCTTTTGCTTGCCTATTTGCCACCTAACAACCCCAAATCCAGCCTGGTTTATCCCTATAACTCAACCTGAACGTATCAACGACCAGTAACCGAATAAACAAAGTGGCGCTTTATTATTGATAGTTGAGTTTCTATTGCTTTGTAACGAGACACCTAAATCGTGATTTTGCAATAGCTTTCTATATTATCATTTGTGTTGAATCATATTAAAAGGGGAACTGACCACCTTCGAAAGGAAGTTTTTATATTTCTTGGGCCTAAGGCAGATCCCTCATTTGTTGTCTAATTAAAATCTTGTGGTCTTGTATTCTTACTTGCAGGTAGTCCTTCCAAGACAAAAAGGAGTTCTTCGCAGTCGATCTGATCTTTCTCTACGGTATGCGCACACCATCTCAACATTCAACAGGTATTCCTCCTAGCCCTAACCCTTATCTGTTTCTCAAAGGAATGATAGGATAGAAGCAAGTCTATTCTGCAGAGCCGAAACATTCCGTGTGAAACATCAAGCTCCACTAATGGCCACCATGGCAGCTCCATGCCTAAAGCCACTTCTAGGTCTATATTTAAAAATTTATTTTCAATCATTCTAGTCAGCAAAACTATGTGAAATTTGGAGGATGTGATCATAATTAAAAGACGAGTCTAAAAAGGTATGTTCCATCACAAATCGAGCACTAGAAACACAAATTTCAAAAATAGTAAGTTTTCCTATATAAACTTGCTATGATTGGAAAGTGTTGGTTGGATATTTTTTCAAACCAAAATATGAGGTTCAACCACAGTACATGGGATTAAATCCCTCCTCAAAGACAGGTGAGGCTGCCTATTTATTGCTAATCTAAAACACAGTAAATAATATATACAATATTCACACTAATCTAACCATTGGGGGTTGGGATGAAATCCCGAAATCCACATTCACACAATTCAAGGATATTGCTTTCGTAAGTGAAATAGGTTAGAAACTGTTACAGTGAAAGAAGCACGGTAGAAAAGAAATGGGAGAAACGTATTCATGAACATCACTGGCAGTGCCGGGAAGTTTCTTCAATCCTTTGCTGAGCTTTCTTAAGGCCTCTAAAGTGTGCTCAATTCTTACAAACTGACCAATGACTTCAAGGTCAAATCCGTGTACAGGTTCATGCTGAATAGATTCCTGAACTTGTTTGAAGAGATCATCTGCTGATAGGATACCTGCGCTCCCAACTGACACCTTTGGACAAATCTTTAGCAATTCTTCTTCCAGATCACTTTTCCCATCGATCAATTTATCCCTTGATTCTCTCAACTTGCTGCAGGCTTCGTTGAGAATCTTTACTCTGAACTTGATGGCCTTGATCAGTTGAAAGTGTTTATCTGTATGTGGAAGAATGCCTTCTTCTACCAAGAGATGTGCTGGTATTTGCTTTAGCACTTGGAGAGCTTCACAAGTCAAATCAAGCTGTCTAATTTCTTCAGTGAATTCCTCATCCATCTTCTCTCCTTCCTTCTGAATCTCCCTCAAAGAATGATGAACTTTCACCACGTCTTGAATTACTTCCTTCCCTTGTTGGAGCAACTTTTAGATCCATTCATCAACCACCCTTCCTTTTTTAGCAATCTTCTCAATCGTAGGCACCGATGAGAAATCGAATCCGACAGATACAAAAGAAGATGGTATGGATTCCAGGGGTGTTGAGAGTTTAATCAAAACCTCTGTCAACTGCTCCACTTTTTCCTTAAGCTCATTTCTGCTGTCCTTTGTTTCTTTCAACTTTTGGCACAGGACGTCTATGGAATCCTTTGCATCTTGCTGCGCCCCTTTTGCTATCACTTTCCATAGAGCCACCCTGGTTACCTGGTAATCAGCAGCTGTTACATCATCTCTAGTTTTGTCAGCTGAGGGAGTGGCAATCTCTGCGAACTTATCTCCTGAAGCATCCACCAAAACCCTTGAAACTGTTTTGGGTTTCTTGGCTGATCTCGCAGTAGAAGCCTTTAGTGAGCTGAAATCAAAGGCTGGTAGGGGTACAATCACTTTACTCTTCCACGAAGTTTGCTCGAGTAGCCATTGTGGTGTATCAGAGGAAACTACCAATGTTGTAGTAACTGGTATTCTACTCTCAAGGGGAGAAGATTCTACTATTGGAGGGGGAACAGCAGCCAACGTGGTAGTAGGTGCAATGAATAGAGGCATAGGTTGTGGGGGAGTGTTGGTGATCACTTGGGTTCCAGCAGAGAGGGGTGAGAGCCCGGAGAAAATATTGGCCATGCTTGAAGAAGTGGATGGGGAATGAGGAGGCTGAAGTGGTTGTTGAGGGGGAGGCACAAATTCAGTTTCCAAAGCCTTGAATACAAGAGATAAGGTCTCTCCAGTTGAGCAATCAGCAAATGGTGAAGTCAAGAGCTGGCTTCCTCCTTCTTCTAAATTAATCTCCCCTATTTCTGGTGGTGTTGGTGATTCTGGCACAACCACCGTTTGAGCTGGAGAGACAATTGAAGAGATTTGTCTTTCTTTCTTCTTCTTGGGAATCCTGATTTTTATAGACCCCCAGTAGATTCTTTGTCCTTTTTCTTTTGGGAGGGCCCCACCTCTGTTTCAGCCAACTTTGGAAACTTGTCATCTTTAAAATTCATGCCCCAAGAAGAGAGCCATTTTTTGGTGCGAGCAAGAATGAGAGCCGACCTATCTGTGATAGAGGCTTTTTCGCTGGCCGACCAATCAATAGGCGGGAAAACGTATCGATCTTCATTAAGCCCATCATAGGACATATCCAACACACTTTCATTGTCAGTTGTGCCATCTGGCAAATCAGAAAGCTCTAGCGTCTGAATCTCATTAATAGTTAACCTACTATTATCTTTTCTGCGAACTGCAACTTCGTTACGCAGATCCACCCAGATATCCTCAATGTCGGGCCTGTGCAGATGTAGGGCTCCATAGGTTCTAAGTACTCCTCGGATGTCAAAACCATCCCGAGACTTCATATGCTTCTTTAGTTTCTCCTGGAGTTCACATTCAACATTTTTGGCCTTTGCCACTGTTGAGCAAGTATATCTCCCAATAGAAATTGGGAAGGATACTGCTGCCTTATGCTTGCTCTGTTGGAATTTGTGAAAATCCAATAGCTGTCTGACCAATTCTATTAGTATCAATCTATCCCCTGGATAGCGAGGCGGACGGAAAGGCTCTCCTGAGTACATGACCGTTCGAAGGTAGGTAAACTTCTTGAACTGTAAGAAGATACATCCCCATTTAGATACCTCAGTCCAAGCTTCGTCTGATACCCTTGTCTTTCTTAGCCCTGGGTTCAGCTGGCAGATGTTCTCGTAGAAAAAGGCATCATTTACCCTCCTAAAATGATCCTTGGACCCCTTCTTTGTTATTTGAGGATAATACTTATAGACTGGGTTTGTCGTTCTGCTCCCTTTAGTATCCAGTCCGGGATAGCTCCTCATTCCAGCTGCTGCATAGGCCACATATGAGAACATATAAAACTTTCCGGTCGATAAGACCGTCGTCATCTGAGAGTCAATCTCATTACTAATAAGGGTTCCCCAGTCAATCCCTTGCTGGTTCTTCTTGATGGTGACCATAAACTGATACATCCATCCATGAAATAAATTTGATTCCGGCAAGCCAAAAACCCGGCTCATCAGGGTGATAATGTCATTGATTTCTTGTATGAAATCACATCTAGGAATAGTTCTTGGAAATCTAGATATTACTGGTTTTGCCTTGACCAAGAACTTCTTATTGACATCCTTAATGCAATTTTCCTGGTTACTGTCCCAGGCCTTCTGAGCTGACTTGATGTCTAGGTCCCCATACTCCTCGAAATTAGGTAGTTTCAGGAGATCATCAAAATAAGCTCCATCTAGTTTGATAACTACCTCACCAGCCTGATTCCTTACTGAACGAGAAGCTGAGTCGTAACTGGACGCACAAGCCAAAACAAACTCTGGACATTGGGCAGATATGGGAAAGCCTGTTGCAAGGGGCAAGCCACTGTTAGCTAAAGCCATCATCCATGGGGTTTGAGAAGAAATCTTCACCCTATTCCAAAAGTCATCCATAGCTATGTTGCCAAGTTCAGTATCCCTGATATCATAATTACAATCAATATATGATGGGGATTCTGGTTTCTTAAATTTGTACTTCATCCTGCTAGACTTCTCAGCCTTCTCCTGAGATGAACCAGGGTCCGACATGAAGAATGTGGAGGGAGAAAGACTCGGAACTCAGGTGATGCTATTCAAACTGGAAATCCCAATTGACTGAATGCGTTGGAAGAAATGAAGAATCCGACACGCTGAAGAGGATGTCGGAAAACCCTGAGAACCCGACAAGTTTGATCTGTCGGAACTTTGGCAAAGCCCGACACTTGCATTTCAATGACGGAAACTGGCGGAAACCCAGCACTCACTGTCAATGGCGGAAATGGGAGGAAATCCGGCGCCCAGTTTTGATGACGGAACTTTGGAGATTCCCGACATTGACTGTTGAGGTCGGAATGTTGTGAAACCCCGATACTTCAAGCTTCCTTTATACTCTGGGCCTTTGAATCTGCAAAACAGTCTTCAAAATCCGGGAAACAAAAACAGAGTCTTTCTCGAATTTTCACATATACAACTTCCTTTCTTTTTTGTTATTCATATTCCATACATCATGCATATAATTAGAATTTTTGAAGAAATAGCATCAATTGATAGTCTCAAAAAGAAAATAAACCCTAAAAACCCAAAACCCTTTCCAAAACAACACAGAAAGAAGAAGGGAAGAAAACCTTCAACAACTGGCAAGAAATTGGGAAGAAAATACGCGCAATCGATTCATAAAAATCAAGAATAAAGAAGGGAAGAAAAATACCTTCGATTCGAGACAGGTAAGATCGAAAACAAATGATCCAATCGGGCAATGCGAGTTTGCGGTCTTTGAAAGTGGAAGAGCATGCGAAAAATCCACGAATTAAAAATATGAATGGTAAGAATGACGTGGAAATCCGCGTATTTATAAGAAAATTAGTAATAAATACACTTCAGCTCGGCACGTGCCAACTCACCAACCATTCGGCATGAATTCCATGTTAGCATGTTGGAGGGGTCCAAAAACCGGACACGAAGAAATTTAGTGCATTCCGGGTTTCGGGTTTTGGAAAACACCATCTCAACATTCAACAGGTATTCCTCCTAGCCCTAACCCTTATCTGTTTCTCAAAGGAATGATAGGATAGAAGCAAGTCTATTCTGCAGAGCCGAAACATTCCGTGTGAAACATCAAGCTCCATTAATGGCCACCATGGCAGCTCCATGCCTAAAGCCACTTCTAGGTCTATATTTAAAAATTTATTTTCAATCATTCTAGTCAGCAAAACTATGTGAAATTTGGAGGATGTGATCATAATTAAAAGACGAGTCTAAAAAGGTATGTTCCATCACAAATCGAGCACTAGAAACACACTTTTCAAAAATAGTAAGTTTTCCTATATAAACTTGCTATGATTGGAAAGTGTTGGTTGGATATTTTGTCAAACCAAAATATGAGGTTCAACCACAGTACATGGGATTAAATCCCTCCTCAAAGACAGGTGAGGCTGCTTATTTATTGTGAACTCAAAACGGGGATAACAGATATATATATAATATTCACACTATTCTAACCATCAAGTTCGGGATCTCATCTCACTAGATATATTCTCCTTGAAAACTGATAAGAATGTAGATAGAGAAAGTATAAAGAAAGAAGTGATTTATTAGAATGTGAAAAGAATAGAACTGATAGGTACGTTCTTTTCTTCTTAAGCGAACACAGATCACGAAGATAGTCACAAGTGATTTAAATTGTAGATAATTTTTTAGGAGATAATTAGATAACACTGATATTTTATGCAATCAGAATAAGCATTTAAGATCATTGAACATAAGAATAATACCTTAAATAAAAAAGATATTCCCAAAACAAAAATCTATACAATAGATTATCATTTTCTATTCTTCAATAATATGATTGAAAGAAATAAACAAATTATTTATCTTTTTTAACTATAAGCCTCTTAATGTCATATCAAAAACTTCTCAACCCTTTGGAATGCTACAGGCATATCATATTTATAGAGAGAAGGGAAGCTAGAGATAAAACAAGAAATGGTTGCAAAAACAGTAGCTAAAACTAGTAAATATGGAGTAATCAGTTCACTTGCACTAATTCTCACACAGGAGACCTGGTCAATCCTTCCAAGTTCATAGGGTGTTGAAACGGAATATTAAAAAAGACATGTTTAATGGAAAAATAGAAATGACATGGGACATTGGGAATTAATCCGATTCATCATCTTTTGACTTGTTCTTCTTTCTCCTCCTCCAGCTGAGACATGGCTTGCCTATCACGTAACACCTAGAACATTCGGAATCATTTCTTGCAGCTTCATTCTTCATCTGGTCTACAGTGAAGTGAGTTATTTAGGACCTTGCGTAGGTTTCCTGAACATTTTTCTAAGAAGTCCCGGGAAGTTTCTTTGGAAATCCTTTGCTGAGCTTATATTAAGGCCTCTAAAGTGTGTTCAGAACACCTTCGTAGAGGATTGACTTGTCAATTGACTACCATAGGTCAAATTTTTCACCTACTGTAAAGGTTCCTTCTCAACCAAATTCCTAAAATTGATTTGTATATATCATCTGCTAGATAGGACATTTAGGCGATCCCAACTGAGACCTTCATGGACATACCTTTAGATAATTCTTCATCCACTATCACTTGGTAGCATCCACCACTACATCTCTTGATTCTCCTTAGTTTGCAACAAGCTTCATTAAGGATCTTTGACTCAGAACTATAATGGCACTTGATACAAAACTCAAAATGTTAATCAGTATCTAGAACTACTCCCTCCTCTAACCAAGAGTTTTGCTGGTAATTAACCTTCTTTAAGCTCGTTGGAGAGCTCCACAAAGTTAACTCTAAGCTGTACTAATTTCTTCAAGGAATTCCTCATCCATCTTAACTCATCAACATCTTTCCTGAATGCTCCCTCCAGAGAGTTGATGATACATTCACCAAATCACTAAGACTATTTCCTTCCCTTAAAAAAGAAGACTGTTGAATCCATTCATTAACCATCCCTACCCTTCTAATTAGCAATTTTCTCATTCGTATGTATTAATGAGAAATCAAAACCGACATTGGGGTACAGCATAGGAGTTGTTATTTGCATTCCATGAGGTGCTTTGAGATTTTAAGTCAACACCTCCTGTCAACTGTAATCCACTTTTTCCTTTAAGCTCATCCCTGTTAATACTTTATTCTCTTTGAGCTTCTTGTAAAAGGACATCCATAGCATCCTCTGAGTATCCTGCTGCGCAAAACCTTTTGCAATAGTAACTCTTCCCAAGAGCCACCCTGGTTACCTGGTAATCAGCAGCTGTTACATCATCTCTAGTTTTGTCAGCTGAGGGAGTGGAAATCTCTACGAACTTATCTCCTGAAGCATCCACCAAAACCCTTGAAACTGTTTTGGGTTTCTTGGCTGATCTCGCAGTAGAAGCCTTGAGTGAGTTGAAATCAAAGGCTGGTAGGGGGTACAATCACTTTCCTCTTCCTCGGAGTTTGCTCGAGTAGCCATTGTAGTGTATGAGAGGAAACTGCCAATGTTCTAGTAACTGGTATTCTACTCTCAAGGGGAGAAGATTCTACTATTGGAGGGGGAACAGCAGCCAACGTGGTAGTAGGTGTAATGAATAGAGGCACAGGTTGTGGGGCGAGTGTTGGTGATCACTTGGGTTCCAGCAGAGAGGGGTGAGAGCCCAGAGAAAATATTGGCCATGCTTGAAGAAGTGGACGGGGAATGAGGAGGCTGAAGTGGTTGTTGAGGGGGAGGCACAGATTCAGTTTCCAAAGCCTTGAATGCAAGAGATAAGGTCTCTCTAGTTGAGCAATCAGCAAATGGTGAAGTCAAGAGCTGGCTTCCTCCTTCTTCTAAATTAATCTCCCCTATTTCTGGTGTTGTTGGTGATTCTGGCACAAACACCATTTGAGCTGGAAAGACAATTGAAGAGATTTGTCTTTCTTTCTTCTTCTTGGGAATCCTGATTTTTATAGACCCCCCAGTAGATTCTTTGTCCTTTTTCTTTTGGGAGGGCCCCACCTCCGTTTCAGCCAACTTTGGAATTTTTCATCTTTAAAATTCATGCCACAAGAAGAGAGCCATTTTTTGGTGCGAGCAAGAATGAGAGCCGACCTATCTGTGATAGAGGCTTTTTCGCTGACCGACCAATCAATAGGCGGCAAAACGTATCGATCTTCATTAAGCCCATCATAGGACATATCCAACACACTTTCATTGTCAGTTGTGCCATCTGGAAAATCAGAAAGCTCTAGCGTCTGAATCTCATTAATAGTTAACCTACTATTATCTTTTCTGTGAACTGCAACTTCGTTACGCAGATCCACCCAGATATCCTCAATGTCGGGGCCTGTGCAGATGTAGGGCTCCATAGGTTCTAAGTACTCCTCGGATGTCAAAACCATCCCGAGACTTCATATGCTTCTTTAATTTCTCCTGGAGTTCACATTCAACATTTTTGGCCTTTGCCACTGTTGAGCAAGTATATCTCCCAATAGAAATTGGGAAGGATACTGCTGCCTTATGCTTGCTCTGTTGGAATTTGTGAAAATCCAATAGCTGTCTGATCAATTCTATTAGTATCAATCTATCCCCTGGATAGCGAGGCAGAGGGAAAGGATCTTCTGAGTACATGACCGTTCGAAGGTAGGTAAACTTCTTGAACTGTAAGAAGATACATCCCCATTTAGATACCCTCAGTCCAAGCTTCGTCTGATACCCTTGTCTTTCTTAGCCCTGGGTTCAGCTGGCAGATGTTCTCGTAGAAAAAGGCGTCATTTACCCTCCTAAAATGATCCTTGGACCCCTTCTTTGTTATTTGAGGATAATACTTATAGACTGGGTTTGTCATTTTGCTCCCTTTAGTATCCAGTCTGGGATAGCTCCTCATTCCAGCTGCTGCATAGGCCACATATGAGAACATATAAAACTTTCCGGTCAATACGACCGTCGTCATCTGAGAGTCAATCTCATTACTGATAAGGGTTCCCCAGTCAATCCCTTGCTGGTTCTTCTTGATGGTGACCATAAATTGATACATCCATCCATGAAATAAATTTGATTCCGGCAAGCCAAAAACCCGGCTCAGCAGGGGGATAATGTCATTGATTTCTTGTATGAAATCACATCTAGGAATAGTTCTTGGAAATCTAGATATTACTGGTTTTTCCTTGACCAAGAACTTCTTATTGACATCCTTAATGCAATTTTCTTGGTTACTGTCCCAGGCCTTCTGAGCCGACTTGATGTCTAGGTCCCCATACTCCTCGAAATTAGGTAGTTTCAGGAGATCATCAAAATAAGCTCCATCTAGTTTGATAACTACCTCATCAGCCTGATTCCTTACTGAACGAGAAGCCGAGTCGTAACTGGACACACAAGCCAAAAAAAACTCTGGACATTGGGCAGACATGGGAAAGCCTGCTGCAAGGGGCAAGCCACTGTTAGCTAAAGCCATCATCCATGGGGTTTGAGAAGAACTCTTCACCCTATTCCAAAAGTCGTCCATATCTATGTTGCCAAGTTCAGTATCCCTGATATCATAATTACAATCAATATATGATGGGGATTCTGGTTTCTTAAATTTGTACTTCATCCTGCTAGACTTCTCGGCCTTCTCCTGAGATGAACCAGGGTCCGACATGAAGAATGTGGAGGGAGAAAGACTCGGAACTCAGGTGATGCTGTTCAAACTGGAAATCCCAATTGACTGAATGCGCTGGAAGAAAAGAAGAACCTGACACGCTGAAGAGGATGTCGGAAAACCCTGAGAACCTGACAAGTTTGATCTGTCGGAACTTTGGCAAAGCCTGACACTTGCTTTTCAATGACGGAAACTGGCGGAAACCCAGCACTCACTGTCAATGGCAGAAATGGGAGGAAATCCGGTGCCCACTTTTGATGACGAAACTTTGGAGATTCCCGACATTGACTGTTGAGGTCGGAATGTTGTGAAACCCCGATACTTCAAGCTTCCTTTATATTCTGGGCCTTTGAATCTACAAAGAGTCTTTCTCGAATTTTCACATATACAACTTCCTTTCTTTTTTGTTATTCATATTCCATACATCATGCATATAATTAGAATTTTGGAAGAAACAACATCAATTGATAGTCTCAAAAAGAAAATAAACCCTAAAAACCCAAAACCCTTTCCAAAACAACACAGAAAGAAGAAGGGAAGAAAACCTTCAACAACTGGCAATAAATTGGGAAGAAAATACGCGCAATCGATTCATAAAAATCAAGAATAAAGAAGGGAAGAAAAATACCTTCGATTCAAGACAGGTAAGATCGAAAACAAATGATCCAATCGGGCAATGCGAGTTTGCGGGTTTTGAAAGCGGAAGAGCATACGAAAAATCCACAAATTAAAAATATGAATGGTAAGAATGACGTGGAAATCCGCGTATTTATAATAAAATTAGTAATAAATACACTTCAGCTCGGCATGTGCCAACTCACCAACCATTCGGCATGAATGCCATGTCCGCATGTTGGAGGGGTCCGAAAACCCAACACGAAGAAATTTAGTGCATTCCGGGTTTCGGGTTTCAGAAAACATAGAGCACAGAACATGAAGTGCTTAGGTGCTACATAGCCCCGAAAACCCGAAAACAAAGGATTTAGCGGACTTCGGGAATCGGAGAACATGGCGCATAAAACATGTTTTGGATCATGGATGTTCCGATACTTTGGGGTTCCGAAAACCCGAATACAAAGGGTCTTCTCAATACAAGGCGGGTCTCAGGTTTCGGAAGTCAGATGTCATAAAACATGTTTTAACTTATGTACGTTCCGATGCGTTGAATTTCCGAAAACCCGATTTCAAAGGATTTTCTTAATACAAGGCGGGTTTCGGGTTTCGGAGGACATAAGACATAAAGCATGTTAAAACTTATGTCAAGCTGTTAGTAACACCCGAAAACCCGATATTTCTCTAAAAGAGGCCAAAATGCAAAATCACTTCAAAAATTTTGTAGGGGTTATCCGATCGTTTTGTCGTGAACTCAAAACGGGGATAACAGCTGGCTCCAGTTGGGGACTTTCTTTGTAATACCAAAGGAAGAGAACTCAGAATCTCTGGTCTTATTTATTAGGCTACGGGGTCAAGGAGAAAACCAAAACAAAAAAAAATGAAGAAAGAAAGAAAGAAAACCAAAAGCAAACACACAACAAAAAGCAAAATATGTACAATGCAAGAGAGCATCTTGCATTAATGGTAGAACAGCTTTAGATGTTGTCCACTGAAAGGAAAAGGGAGTAACCCTCCATCCAGATATGATAGAAGGAAACTATTTTCACCATTCAACTCGTGGATCTTGAAAGGTCCTTTCCATAAAGAATCAAATTTTCCATGCATTCCTTTCTGTTCTCTCCTTTTATCCCAAAGCAACACCAGGTCTCCAATATGAAAGTTGCGCTGCTTTGACTTTTTATCAAAAATCTTCTTCACCCTACTCTGATGATCTGCTATACGATCAACCACCTTAATTCGCTCTTCTTCTAGCCTGGTTAGGTACATAACCCTCTTTTCGATAGAATTCTGAAAGGCTACATCTTCAACCGCTTTCGCCAACTGCAAGGCCGACAATTCTACTGAGATAGGAATTTCAGCATCAATCCCATATAGCAACTGAAAAGGGGACATCCCTATGGCTCGCTTTGGAGTGATCCGATCAGCCCACAACGCATCATACAATGCTTTATGCCATGTCCTCTGATTTTCATCTACTAGTTTCCTGATTATAGTAACCAGATTCTTATTGCTGGACTCAGCTTGCCCATTGCCCTGGGGATAATAGTCAGATGAATGAGCCAGAGTAATGCCGAATCCATAGCAGAATTATGTTAATTCATGTGACGAGAAGTTAGAGGCATTATCCCTACAATCTATGAGGCACACAAATCTGACGATTATGTTTTCTTCAGGAACTTGCAAACAGCTTCAGAAGTCGCTTGCTTGATTGGTACAAGCCTCTACCCACTTGGTAAAATAATCTGTAGTAGTCAGAACATAGTTGTGTCCAGCACTGGAAGAAAGATTCAATGTTCGATAAAATCAAATCCCCCATTGGCGAAAAGGTTCTTCAATCACCACAGGCTTCAAGGAAGAGCTGCTAGCTTGGGACGACCAACAAAATGTTGACAAGCTTCACATTTAGACACCCATTCCTGCTGAATCCCGGAAAGAGTAGGCCAATAATACCTAGCTGTAAGATCTTATATGCTGTTACAGAGGACGGAGAAAGTGTCCTCCGCATGCTAGGCTATGAAAGGATTCTAATAACTTTTCCTGTTGTGATTTATCGCCACAACGCAAGAAGACACCATCAATACCTTCTTGTATATTTGCATTATTCCACAAAAGGTATTTTACAGATCTTAACTTGACGGTCCTCTTCTCTTTTTGATTTAATGTGGAGGGAATTCACCATAAGTTAAGAAGAAAGCAATGTCCGTGGTACCATTCATCGGTCGTACTCACAAAAAGCACCATAGTAGCTCGGAAGAAGTATCTTGATTCTTCTCACACTCTGCTTCAGCATGATTCTCTGCAACACTTGACACAGCCTCTTCCTCGTACCAACTTGGTAGGTTGATGTCCAAGTCATACTCCTGAACCTTAGCAATCCAAGTACCTCGTGGCTTCCCAACTCTTGTTGAGTTAGAATGGACTTAACAGCAGTATCAGGAACGAGAACACGAGTATGAGAATTAGCACATAGTACCCTGAAATGCTTCACCGCTCGCACCCCACCGCATAAGCATGTTTTTCAACTGCGACATCCTTCAATTCATGCTCTTTCAACAACAGCTCATGAATGCGATAGGAGCCTTTAATGCCCTTCTTCTCCATTTTCCTTCATCAGGATACTGAACACTGTGTGGGCAGAAGCAAGCTATACATGATGAAATCTTTCTAGAAGTCTGACATACAAGACATGAGCACAGCAACTGCCTTTTGAATTTCTTCAAATGCCACTTCCCTTCTGTACTCCATGAAATGGATTTTAACCTTCATCATTCCAGGATATCCTTGTTTTGTCAGGAAAATCGGTACAATTTCTCAAAATTAACCTTTCCAAAGAAATAATGAACTCCTTTTTTTCTTGTGGGCAAGGTAAGGCCTGAATAGCCTTTACCCTTTCTGGGTCAATTTTAAGTTCTTCTCTTGTCACAATATGACCAGCACTTTTTTTCCTTCTTAACCCCGAACATGACTTCTTAGGATTCACCGAAATCCCGTGACTTCTGCATCTTAAAGTTACCTGTTCTAACTGACCATAATGATCACTTCCCACTTCTTAGAAAAAACGGTCAAGTCATCCAAATACACGACTATGACCTTGCCCATCAGATCTCTGAATGCTAGATACATAGCCCTCTGAAAAGTAGCTCCGGCGTTGATCAGGCCGAATGGCATCCTCCTGTAAGCAAAGGTACCCCATGGGGTTGTGAATGTTGTCTTGTGTTAATCCTCTTTGGTTACTTCGACTTGATTATATCCTGAAACCCGCGGGAGCATGGATAACATTTCCGATCCAGTTACAGTTTGTAATACCTGATCCATGATAGGCAAGGATAGTTATCCTTCAGTGAGGACTGATTTAAGTTACGGAAGTCAACACAAATCCGAGATCTCTCACCATTCTTTCTTCCTGACAGGGACAATGTTTGCAATCCAAGTGGAGTGATGGATTGGGAAATAATTCTAGCATCTAACATCTTCTGAATTTCTACCAGGATTGTCCCTGAACATCTTTGGATTATAATGTCTTTGCTTCGTCTATATGGCTCTTGCTCCGGCTTAACGGGATGCTGTGCTTTGTGTTACATCTTTAGGCTTGAAGATTCTCCCTCTACATAAAGGAACCGGCCAACACTCGCTGTATTTTCGTCAAAAGTGAAATGAATCTTACCTCTTTTCTCCCGAGGCACCACCTTTCCGAATAAAATCACCATAAGGGTGATAAGAGATGAACCTAGATTGATAGATCTACTTCAGAGGAAGAAGCTCTCTTCAACTTGCCTGTTGTTTTGGATAAGCGATCATGTTTTCAAACAGACCCTCCAGGGAAACCAGACCTGTTGTAATCTGTGCCTTTCAGCTGTAAATTCACCATCAACCTCTTTGATATGGCTTCTGAAATAGTTTCCACGAAAGCTGATTCTGATTCTGAACCTTCAAATAAAGCTCACTGTGTAATGGTCCATCCTTTTTGTTTGGTTTTTTTTGTTTTTTTGGTTTTTGTTTTTTTTTGTTTTTTTTTTTTTTTTTTTTGTTTTTTTTTTTTTTTTTGTTTTTTTTTTTTTTGGTTTTTGTTTTTGGTGGTGTTTTGTTATTTTTTTGTTTTTTTTTTGGTTGTTTTTTTTTTTTTTTTTGTTTTTGTTGTTTTGTAACAAAACGGGGGGGGTAAAACAACAAAAAAACACAAAAAAAAACAAACCCCCCCCCCCCCCCCCCACCCCCCCCACCCACCCCCCCCCCCCCCCCCCCCTTTTTTTGTTTTTTTTGTTTTTTTGGTTTTGTTTTTTTTGATTTTTTTTTTTTTGTTGTCACCCTTTGACATCATCCGTTGAAACTTACCTTCCATTTCTTTGCTTCTCTCTTTTCCCTCTCTTAGCTTTACACAAACACAATATCTGATAGAGTATGTTTCTTGCTTGAACTAGGATTGCGTAAGAAGACAGATTGTATTTTAGATACTGGCCACAGAATCAGCTCCTGTCATTATAATCTCTTCAAACTGCCTTAATCGAAACTGCATCAAGCATTCTAGACTATCCAACTTGTTCCTGTAATGCCTCGACCTATCATTTTTCACCTGATATATACCCCGACCTGATTAAACAATCACTTCCACATCACCACTGCCCTTGAATTCCTGATTCCTTTCCTTCTTCTGGCCAATTCTAATCCTAATAACGGGCTTCATATCTGCTGCCGTGTTATAGTATATCAATGCAACTTATAAGCTGATGGGAAAAACTCGGAGCTAGGAGATATGAGAACAACACCAGTGGCCTTATCAAGGTGATCAGCTCCCATCAAATTCGAGCGTCCAAATTACATTGGGATCTTCCTATTCCAACATCTACAAGGGTAATTCTCGCTTGCATACATTCATTCCGAAGCTAGCATCTTCAAATATCTGAGCTTAGATCATCTATTTAGTCAACCAATACTTTGCCTGCGTTTTCAGGATGAAGAACCCCTGTTGAACCCTTTGACTGGGATCTTGCTTGTCTAATCCATACTAATCTCCTCCTCGACATCTTTACAAAATCCTCTATCCCAGAGAATACCATAAGTGCAGGGATATCAGGCAACCAGAATAGTCATTTTTAACCTTCTCAGGAAGGCAACAAATGGCAAACTGTGCGTCCTTATTTTAGACCACATTGAGGGACTTTTTATGTTTCCATGGAATAGCACCGCCCATACGATTATCAAAGTACTCTCGAGGCGGGCCACTTTTGCGGGCATAACAATATCAGAGGCCCCTGAATCACAAATGATGCAGTGCTGGACTTAACCCATGATAAGTAGAGACAAATAAAATGGTTCACAATCTTTCCTGAGGAAGAAGCAGAGGTCAGATTATTCTGAGGTGTGGTTGAGTTTAAGGGAAAAAAAAATTTTTTGAAATGAGACCTTTGCAGGTGATGGAACGGCCGCTTTACTTCTGATAGGACCTTGGCCAGCTTTTCAAATTGTTTTGGGGATTCGACTGAAGGTATTCTCTTTCATGACATTTGAATTTTGGTTCTCTTTGCATGATCAATGAATAAATACAAGTATCTCAAAAAATATCATATACACTCTTGCATCTTTGGCACACATGCCGGTTTATATGTCGAATGTCAAAATACAATATCAACTCTATCTCACCTATATGAGGGGCCGACACCTGTTGCTCTCTCCAGTAACCTCATCTAGTCTTGGTCTCTACCTACTCATCATCTCACCAGTATCCTCCTTTGGCCCTAGTTTGTGTCTACTCACCACCTATGTTTCCCCCACTTGTGTGGTCACTGACTCTTGAAGCTGTTGGTCGTCCAAGTCGTGAACTAGTCCTCTCACTCTGGTTGGCTACTTGCTGGGCCCTGAACACAGTGTATGACATCACCTAAAAGATCAACATCCAATATCTTATCCTGATATTACTTGGCCTTGGCCACAACATCTATGTACCTATCCATAACTATAACCTAGGGAGGAGCCATCGATCTTTCCCTTGCCTGTGGACCCTTCCCTACTATCTGTTCAATGGGACCCTTACGGTTGGTGCCTTATACTAGTGCTCATGTGGCTACCTACTCTTATAATGTGGCCACTTGTGCCTATGAGGTGGCTAACTACATCTGTAATGTAGTTACCTGAGCTTGCAAAACTTGCCACCTACCCCTCATCACCAATCTCCAACCTGTACCAATGCTTGTACTACCTAGGCATGTAGGGTAGTCACGTATGCCTGTAGGGTGGTCACTTATGTTTGGGGACCCCTATTAGCTGTTATTGCCATATAACCCTGCCAACTACCCCTTGGAGAGTGGCCACCTTTGCTTGAGCTTGTGTAAGTTTTGACTGTTGTAAAGTAGTGACCTCCCCCTATAGTGCATCAAGTGGCCTTTGAACTATAACTGTAGCCAAATATGGTTGTCTTGGCCTCAGAGGGTGCCACCCATAACTATGATATCCACCACTGTTTGTAGCCATAAGTGACACCCATATCTTCAATACTCTTGTCTAGTATTACACTCTCCTTCTGCCCTACTGGATATGCTAGATGTGGTGGAGATAATTGTCTCTCCACATCATCCCTGTGGTATAATGGAATGACGGAGGCACATCCTTCTTTTCTTCTAAAGCCCAAACTACCATTGGAATCGGTCCACTGGGATCAACTCATGTTTTCTCAGAGCTTTATCATTATATCCATTTGAATAGTTGCAGTCCATCAAGCTCATCCACTGTACCCTTATAAGAAGAAAACCCAATAGATGGTATCCACAATATATCGACTATGGATATGCCATCTAGAAGTCACCTATAATAGGTGACATCCTGAGATACCTTGGCTACCCTTGGGTGGGATCTAACTGGTACCCACCACCTAGAACCAACTCTGTATACTCCTCCAAACCAATTTTACCTCAAAATTCCTGATGGTGTTGCATGCACAATATGTGCTCATAGTCCCAACAATGTAATAGGAAAGTACATCACACCCCAAATCTGCATATCCGACGATACACCACACACTCCTTGTACAAATGGACCAAATATGTAGGTGAACATGAAAAAAACACTCACTTCTCTACCATATCCTCTAGAATACCCATCAATTCTAGAGGAAATCTCCCTCATTCTGAATTTGGGAGCACAAAATAGCTGACCGCAATCATCATCATCAATACTGCTAGACATGTCTCATCAAGATGTGCAACATATATCTCCCCATATCTAACATTAGCAATTTGGTATGTCAAATCTACTAAAACATCACCAAACACAGTACCCATAGGATAAAGTGTGTCATTTGGTCTAATCTGGTAGACCTGTGCCCCTATTATGGGCAACCTCAAAATCCTATATACGTCCTCCAGGGTGTCATCATCATCTCCCCGATCAAAAAATGGAAGGTATTGAATGTGTAATCCAATCTATTAATGAGAGAGACCATCATAATATGATCTCTGACAATCTTTGTATGTTGTCTGATCGAACTGAGACCAACATCTCTCATATGGTCCCACTCCTCCTTAGTGATACAAGGCCTAATCTATAACAATAGTGGAAAATTTCTATCATGCATCATGAGTTGCTACCGAGCCTACACCACCAACCCACATTCACACTTCATTTGTCATTTACCCATGCCTAAAGTATTTATTCCACCTTTCTATGCCCCTACACTATCTATTCCTACTTTGCTACCCCAACAACCTATCTTACCATTCCCCTTTTGCCAATCCCAACTCTATTTATGCCTAGGCCACTTTTAACAGTGACCGACATTGGTCACCGTGACCGGTATTGGTCAACCTTTTGCACCACTAACACTAGCTAACCAACCGATATTGGCCGACGCTAATCAGTGCCAGTCAATAGCTCAAACCTAGGGCTGAACCCCAATGACCCTGTTTTCACAAATTTGACTAAAACATCTAAAATACCTACCCAAAAAACTCCAAATTTCTTCTAAATTTATGTTACCACATAATTAACGTATATTTTACCCTCCCCATGCCCAATTTCACCCACTTATACCCAAAAATTTCAAATCAAAATTCAAAAAAAAAACAAATTCTACATGTTTCTACCTTAATTTTGACCAAAATACAAATGGAGCTTGACTCTTACCTCTACACGCCACTGCCATTGTGTTGGAATCTCCAGGATGGGTTATGAGGCCCCTCCTACACCTCCTCTAGCCGCTTCCATGACTCTATACTTCTGACCAATCAAATCCATCATTTGAATCTCATGGGATTGTCAATTGCACTCCTCTTTATCCACTAATAGCTCGCCAACTCAACCTTCAACCTCTCCCTATGGCTTTTCCCATCTCCTTGGTGTCATTTTCCAAAAGTAAAAAGCTACAAATGAATCCGTAAAAATGTGGATTTTACTTTTTTACCCCAAATACGAATTGACCGACATTGGTCTTATGCTCTAATTGACTAGCATCGGTTTTGTTTTACCAGTATCGGTTTACCTTTGACAAGTGTTGGTCACCCAACTTAAACCCACTGTGCCATATTTCATCACATTTGATTTCCTACTGTATTAATTACTACTACCGCACCCTTACCTAAGCCCTTATGGCTCACCTTATCACCTTATTACCTGCTACGCACCCTTTGTTTCATTGGGGGAAATTTTTTTGCCTATACCGTGTCCTTACCTCTCAAGCCCACCCAAAACCCACCCCTTGAACACTAGAATTTTCTTACTTGTTATACCTTTTGCAATGATGCTACTTGTGTTGTTTTTCATACTGACCTTACCTTTCCTAACTATTGTGATGTTTTATCTCAACCAAACCTTTTGGTGCTCTGGGACATACCTACTATCCTTTCCTTCACCTCGCCTAGTTTCATTTTAGGACTGTATCCTATACCTTTGATATTTGCACCACATCAACCTTGTTTGGTTAAACTTATCGACCTTTGACTATGTAGATTTTGTGCACTCTTTAGCCTAGTACCTTGTCACATTTTATAAATGTGTGCACAGTTTGAATGCCACTACATATTACACACACACCGATATCATCATTACATACACCCAACCTATACCTCATCATTTTTCATCACTTATCAATTTATCAAACAACCCACTGAATTATTCTATCACCTCATCCGCTACTATTTTGAGGGGGATCACCTCTACCCATACTTGGGATAACCTAAATTTCACTCATCCTTAGAACACCTACCTCCTATTTTTGTCAGCGTCGCTTATCCATACAAACTACACGACAAAAAGGCGTAAATGTAGACACTAAAAGTGAGTCACAATATCATTACCACCATACCCCCTTTTGAATCATCAATTCGACACATGCATATAGCCATGACCCCTTCCCCCAAATTGATATTAATTTAATCACTTTGAATTAAATTAATATTTATCTTGAAATTATCAATTAATTTAATTAAGTTTGCGGGGTCCACGAAGGTGCCGATTTACACCTCACCTAGCCACCTCACCTAAGACCTATTCCTATCCTATTAATTAAGTAAGACCAAGTCCTTACTTATCCCAACCAACTGGGAATTCATCTAGCCCTAACTTTAATTCCCTATTTCTTCTCCAACAACACTCTTACTTATCTAAGTGCCATTCTCCACTTAATACCTGGAATGAGGATTCAAATCATGCCAAAAATAGGAAAGATCAGGCTATTTTTGGCAACTTGGAATTATTCACCTTAACCGAAGCCAGTTATCCCTCGGTCAAAGCTGGTCACCTAACCACCATTGTTTAGGTTAAATAAGAGTTTCTAACTCTTTGTTCGGGTTCTAAATTTGGAATTATTGGCTTGCAATTATTAAATTCATACTCTCTAGCATTCATGTGACCTTACGACCAACAAATCCTCTCTCAACATTCAGACGTCATTCGGTTCATCCACACGTTCTTCAAAGCTCCAAAACCCACACCAGGAACCATCGTGCTTCCCTATTCCTATATTCACCTTAGATCACCACCTTTTGTAAACACACCCCCATCACCCACCTCCAAGCTACATTTAACAAGTGTTGCCTTTTCTCTGTCATTTCTAATAGCGTAAATTATTTTATTAAGTTATAAAACTGCACCCCTTATTTCTACCTTACCCAGATCTAATCCCCAATACCTCTGGCCAACCTTATACTCATTTTACCTTCCATACCTTGACTAAAGCCAAATATTAGTATCTTTGAGTCTTAACAAAAATCCTACGAACCTATCCAAATACCCATCACTCTCTGTGCAATCATAGAGGGTGCCCAAATCTTAGTTTTTGACATTACCACCGAATTTTCCCTACCGAAATCAGTCACCCCAACTAGCGTTGGTATGCTTGCCTAGACGACATCAGTCACCTAACTAACATTGGTCTCTGTGACTAGTAATTTCTTCTATAACAATAAGCTCTTAACTTCTCCAAAATATCCCATAATCCTTAACAAACTTTACCCAGACCTCACCTAAAACCTCTATCAAACCTGTAAACCAAGAATAACCTACCAAAACTTTGGATCTAATCGTAAATTTTCCTGTTATATTAGATTCACTTATTATATTAGCATGAGGGTACCTAAATCGTAAAACTACAATAATAATTTCCTTTATTTCATGTTATTTTTTTGCATTAAATTGTATTTGAAAGTGGATTGATAGCCTTCTAAGAAGCACCTTGCTTCTCAGATCTAACACTCGCTAGGTGGTCCACTAACCTATATTATTAATGTTATTTTCATGGTCTTGCTGTTTTTCTTACAGGTCATTACTCCTAGCCAAAGGGAAGCTCTTTACAATTAGTTTGATTCAACATCTACAATGCACACAACCTTCTCCAGATTGCTCATAAGTATTCCTCCTATGCCCATAACCCTGATCTATTTTATTGCATTTCTTTGAGGTGAAATAATGTGAGTAATCAAAGACCCTGAGATAACTAAGCCATCAAATAAAAGCAATGATACAATGGGATGATGCTCAGTTGGTTAATGAAAACCAAAATTATTGCTTATGACAATTGGGCACATGAAACCTATGAAGTGGTTTGGTGAGAAATAGAGAACACAATTACTTGCATGATCAGGCCACACATGGTTAGGCGATTAGGGTACAATCAACTACCTCAGTACACTAGTGAGGGGATCCGTGATGTAGTTTTTACATTCCATAGAATCCAAGTGGATAAATGAAGGAGATATAATAAAGGTGTTGCTCTATACTCTTCTTGGGACAACATCGCACTGGTGGGAAATACACAGAGGCAACTTACTAGAATGTTGAGAAGTGAGAATCACCTTTTCTACTAGGTTCCTAAGGAATAGTGTACCTTCTTAAATATGAATTTCATGGGAAGTTCCCTGCCTCGTATCATCTCTAGAATTATGAGATGTTTTGGATGGAGGGATAAGAGGCCTTACCACCATCACTCTGGGTGTATAAGCTCTATTTCACCTTATGTAGTTACATGCATGTATGGTATGTCCATGTAGAGTTAACAAGAGAAACAAATAATTGGTAAGAGATGATACACACCCTTGAAAGTATAAAGAAAATGGAAAAATGGAATGTACATAATAGATGATGATGGTAATATCTTGGATGTTAACCACATTGAAGGTACACGTGAGGTGATGGAAATAGAACATGAAAAAGTACACACGTATCATGAGCATATGAAACAAAAATAAGGTTAAGTTTGGAACAAAGGTAGATCCTAAGGAGGCCATTATTGGTGATTATTGGTCAAAGTAGGAATGGATAAGATTATTGATAGTTTACATGAATTTCAAGACTTATTTCTACAGGGCTTATTATCCATTTTGTTATCCCCGTTTTGAGTTCACAACGAAACGATCGGATAACCCCTACAAAATTTTTGAAATGATTTTGCATTATGACCTCTTTTAGAGAAAATCGGGTTTTCGGGTGTTACTAACAGCTTGACATAAGTTTAACATGCTTTATGTCTTATGACCTCCGAAACCCGAAACCCGCCTTGCAATGAGAAAATCCTTTGTAATCGGGTTTTCGGAAATTCAACTCATCGGAACATACTTGAGTTAAAAAATGCTTTGTGTCGCGTGACTTCCGAAACCCGAGACCCGCCTTGTGTTAAGACAATCCTTTGTATTTGGGTTTTCGGAACTCTAAAGCATCGGGACATTCATGTTCCAAAACATGTTTTATGCGCCATGTTCTCCGATTCCTGAAGTCCGCTCAATCCTTTGTAATCGGGTTTTCGGAAGTTCAATGCATCGGAACATTCATGATTCAAAACATGTTTTGTGCTCCATGTTTTCTGAAGCCCAAAACCCGAAATGCACTAAATCTCCTCGTGTCGGGTTTTCAGACTCCTCCAACATGCTGACGTGGCATTCATGCCGAGTGGTCGGTGAGTTGGCACGTGCCGAGTTGAAGTGTATTTATTACTGATTTTCTTATAAATACTCAGATTTCCACGTCATTCTTACCGTTCATATTTTTAATTCGTGGATTTTTTCGCATGCTCTTCTTCCACTCCCAAAACCCGCAAAATCGCGTTACCAGACTGGATCGTTTGTTTTCGATTTTTACCTGTCTCGAATTGAAGGTATTTTTCGTTCCTTCTTTATTCTTGATTTTTTTGGATCGACTGCGTGTATTTTCTTTCCAATTTCTTGCCAGTTGTTGAGGGTTTTTCTTCCTTCTTCTTTCTGTGTTGTTTTGGAAAGGGTTTTGGGTTTTTTAGGGTTTATTTTCTTTTTGAGACTATCAATTGGTGCTGTCCTTCCAAATTTCAATTACTTGCATGATGTATGGAATATGAATAACAAAAAAGAAAGGAAGTTGTGTATGTAGAAATTCAAAGGAAAGACTCTGTTTTTTTTTTCCCTGGATTTTGAAGGTTGTGTTGCAGATTCAAAAGTCTGAAGAACATTGGAAGCTCGAAGTGACGGGGTTTTCAACATTCCGACCTCAACACTAAGTGCTGGGCATCTCCTAAGTTCCGTCATCGAAAGTGGGTGCTAGGTTTTCTCCTGTTTCCGCCATTGAAAGCAAGTGTCAGGTTTCGCCAAGATTCTGACATATCAGACCTGTCGGGTTCTTCTCTTCTTTCGACGCATTCAGACGCATTCAATCAGGTTTTTTCAGTGTGCACAGCATCTCCGGAGTTCTAAGCCTTTCTCCTTCCAATATTCTTCATGTCGGATCCTGGTTCATCACAGGAGAAGGCTGAAAAATCTAGCAGGATGAAATACAAATTTAAGAAACCAGAATCCCCGTCATATATCAACTGTAATTATGATATCAGGGATACTGAAATGGGCAACATAGATATGGACGACTTTTGGAATAGGGTGAAGAGTTCTTCTCAAACCCCATGGATGGTGGCTTTAGCTAACAGTGGCTTGCCCCTTGCAGCAGGCTTCCCCATGTCTGCCCAATGTCCAGAGTTTGTTTTGGCGTGTGCATCCAGCTACGACTCAGCTTCTCATTCCGTAAGGAATCAGGCTGGTGAAGGGAGTAGTTATCAAACTAGATGGGGCTTATTTTGATGATCTCCTGAAACTACCAAATTTTGAAGAGTATGGGGCCCTAGACATCAAGCCGGCTCAGAAGGCCTGGGACAGTAACCAGGAAAATTGCATTAGGGATGTCAATAAGAAGTTCTTGGTCAAGGAAAAACCAGTAATATCTAGATTTCCAAGAACTATCCCTAGATCGGATTTCATACAAGAAATCAACGATATTATCACCCTACTGAGCCGAGTTTTTGGCCTGCTGGAATCAAATTTATTTCATGGATGGATGTATCAGTTTATGGTCACCATCAAGAAGAACCAGCAAGGGATTGATTGGGGGACCCTTATCAGTGATGAAATTGATTCCCAGATGATGATGGTCCTGTCAACCGGAAAGTTTTATATGTTCTCATATGTGGCCTATGCAGCAGCTGGAATGAGGAGCTATCCCGGGCTGGAGACTAAAGGAAGCAGAATGACAAATCTATTCTATAAGTATTATCCTCAAATAACGAAGAAGGGGTCTAAGGATCATTTTAGGAGGGTAAATGACGCCTTTTTCTACGAGAACATCTGCCAGCTGAACCCAGGGCTGAGAAAGACAAGAGTCTCAGACGAGGCATCTAAATGGGGATGTATCTTCTTACAGTTCAAGAAGTTTACCTACCTTCGAACAGTCATGTAATCTGGAGAGCATTTCCGTCTGCCTCGCTATCCAGGGGATAGATTGATATTGCTAGAATTGGTCAGACAGCTATTGGATTTTCACAAATTCCAACAGAGCAAGCATAAGGCAGCAGTATCCTTCCCAATTTCTATTGGGAGATATACTTGTGCAACAGTGGCAAAGGCCAAAAATGTTGAATGTGAACTCCAGGAGAAACTAAAGAAGCATATGAAGTCTCGGGATGGTTTTGACATCCGAGGAGTACTTAGAACCTATGGAGCCCTACATCTGCACAGGCCCGACATTGAGGATATCTGGGTGGATCTGCGTAACGAAGTTACAGTTCGCAGAAAAGATAATAGTAGGTTAACTATTAATGAGATTCAGACGCTAGAGCTTTCTGATTTTCCAGATGGCACAACTGACAATGAAAGTGTGTTGGATATGTCCTATGATGGGCCTTAATGAAGATCGATACGTTTTTCCCGCCTATTGATTGGTCGGCCAGCGAAAAAATCCTCTATCACAGATAGGTCGGCTCTCATTCTTGCTCGCACCAAAAATGGCTCTCTTATTGGGCATGAATATTAAGGATGACAAGTTTCCAAAGTTGGCTGAAATGGATGAGGCGGGGCCCTCCCAAAAGAAAAGGACAAAGAATCTTCTGGGGGGTCTATAAAAATCAGGATTCCCAAGAAGAAGAAAGAAAGACAAATCTCTTCAATTGTCTCTCCAGCTCAAACGGTGGTTGTGCCAGAATCACCAACACCACCAAAAATAGGGGAGATTAATTTAGAAGAAGGAGGAAGCTAGCTCTTGTCTTCACCATTTGCTGATTGCTCAACTGGAGAGACCTTATCTCTTGCATTCAAGGCTTTGGAAACTGAATCTATGCCTCCCCCTCAACAACCACTTCAGCCTCCTCATTCCCCATCCACTTCTTCAAGTATGGCCAATATTTTCTCGGGCTCTCACCCTCTGCGTGGAACCCAAGTGATATCAGCAACACTCCCCCACAACCTATGCCTCTATTCATTGCACCTACTACCACGTTGGCTGCTGTTCCCCCTCCAATAGTAGAATCTTCTCCCTTGAGAGTAGAATACCAGTTACTACAACATTGGTAGTTTCCTCTGATACACCACAATGGCTACTCGAGCAAACTTCGTGGAAGAGTAAAGTGATTGTACCCCCTACCAGCCTTTGATTTCAGCTCACTAAAGGCTTCTACTGCGAGATCAGCCAAGAAACCCAAAACAGTTTCAAGGGTTTTGGTGGATGCTTCAGGAGATAAGTTCGCAGAGATTGCCACTCCCTCAGCTGACAAAACTAGAGATGATGTAACAGCTGCTGATTACCAGGTAACCAGGGTGGCTCTATGGAAAGTGATAGCAAAAGGGGCGCAGCAAGATGCAAAGGATTCCATAGACGTCCTGTGCCAAAAGTTGAAAGAACGAAGGACAGCAGAAATGAGCTTAAGGAAAAAGTGGAGCAGTTGACAGAGGTTTTGATTAAACTCTCAACACCCCTGGAATCCATACCATCTTCTTTTGTATCTGTCGGATTCGATTTCTCATCGGTGCCTACGATTGAGAAGATTGCTAAAAAGGAAGGGTGGTTGATGAATGGATCTAAAAGTTGCTCCAACAAGGGAAGGAAGTAATTCAAGACGTGGTGAAAGTTCATCATTCTTTGAGGGAGATTCAGAAGGAAGGAGAGAAGATGGATGAGGAATTCACTGAAGAATTAGACAGCTTGATTTGACTTGTGAAGCTCTCCAAGTGCTAAAGCAAATACCAGCACATCTCTTGGTAGAAGAAGGCATTCTTCCACATACAGATAAACACTTTCAACTGATCAAGGCCATCAAGTTCAGAGTAAAGATTCTCAACGAAGCCTGCAGCAAGTTGAGAGAATCAAGGGATAAATTGATCGATGGGAAAAGTGATCTGGAAGAAGAATTGCTAAAGATTTGTCCAAAGGTGTCAGTTGGGAGCGCAGGTATCCTATCAGCAGATGATCTCTTCAAACAAGTTCAGGAATCTATTCAGCATGAACCTGTACACGGATTTGACCTTGAAGTCATTGGTCAGTTTGTAAGAATTGAGCACACTTTAGAGGCCTTAAGAAAGCTCAGCAAAGGATTGAAGAAACTTCCCGGCACTGCCAGTGATGTTCATGAATACGTTTCTCCCATTTCTTTTCTACCGTGCTTCTTTCACTGTAACAGTTTCTAACCTATTTCACTTACGAAAGCAATATCCTTGAATTGTGTGAATGTGGATTTCGGGATTTCATCCCAACCCCCAATGGTTAGATTAGTGTGAATATTGTATATATTATTTACTGTGTTTTAGATTAGCAATAAATAGGCAGCCTCACCTGTCTTGAGGAGGGATTTAATCCCATGTACTGTGGTTGAACCTCATATTTTGGTTTGAAAAAATATCCAACCAACCACTTTCCAATCATAGCAAGTTTATATAGGAAAACTTACTATTTTTGAAATTTGTGTTTCTAGTGCTCGATTTGTGATGGAACATACCTTTTTAGACTCGTCTTTTAATTATGATCACATCCTCCAAATTTCACATAGTTTTGCTGACTAGAATGATTGAAAATAATTTTTAAATATAGACCTAGAAGTGGCTTTAGGCATGGAGCTGCCATGGTGGCCATTAGTGGAGCTTGATGTTTCACACGGAATGTTTCGGCTCTGCAGAATAGACTTGCTTCTATCCTATCATTCCTTTGAGAACAGATAAGGGTTAGGGCTAGGAGGAATACCTGTTGAATGTTGAGATGGTGTGCGCATACCGTAGAGAAAGATCAGATCGACTGCGAAGAACTCCTTTTTGTCTTGGAAGGACTACCTGCAAGTAAGAATACAAGACCACAAGATTTTAATTAGACAACAAATGAGGGATCTGCCTTAGGCCCAAGAAATATAAAAACTTCCTTTCGAAGGTGGTCAGTTCCCCTTTTAATATGATTCAACACAAATGATAATATAGAAAGCTATTGCAAAAATCACGATTTAGGTGTCTCGTTACAAAGCAATAGAAACTCAACTATCAATAATAAAGCGCCACTTTGTTTATTCGGTTACTGGTCGTTGATACGTTCAGGTGAGTTATAGGGATAAACCAGGCTGGATTTGGGGTTGTTAGGTGGCAAATAGGCAAGCAAAAGGTTTTGGGGTATAAGTCACAATGATCGACGACGGTCACTAGGTAACCGACCACGGTTAGAGAAATGCTGCCGGTAGAGGATAAACTATACCGGTAGGGGCAGCAATCTAAGTGCTTCTGGATAGAAGTTGGTTGTAAGGTGATTGTGGGGTTATTAGGATTGGTAAATGGCTGAGGGGAATGATGGGAGGATAGGGAAGACTCAGAGTGTGGTAAAATGGCCTTCTGGGAAATATCAGGGTGTGTGGGTGAAGGTTAAGTGCAGTAGTGGCTGGTAGTAGATCTAGGAATAAACTTATGATTACTATTAATCAACAGGCTCAAGAAAATGGTGCTTAGAAACATATAACATACTACTTACTTGCCCCTGATGTAGATGCAAGTTTCCGGACTGTGATGATGAAGACAGGACCCAAGTTGGATGCAATTTCCTCTTCTGATGCTCGGATGAGTGTTACTGGGCTCTGGTTATTCAGTTGTAGTCTTGGGCTTGATGTCCTCTGTAATCTCTTCTTGTTTCTTCACTTGTCTCTACTCGACCAAGCAAAATTTTGATTCCCTCGATGGTTTCTCCTTCTCCCGATCAAAATGAAAATCTGATCCCTTATTTTTGGTTGGAAGTGGTCATTTACGGGGAACCGATGGCGGTTACGCAACTGACGGCGGTCGAGTAGGAACCGGTATCAGTCCGGTCAAAGCGGACTATTTTTGGTCAAATAGCTAGCTTTCCCTCCTTTTCTTCCAAGGGATTGGTAGCAGGCTTGGTCAAGTCATTATGAAGTTGGTTTTAGGTGTGGATGAGGAGTAATTAGTCATAGGTGTGGAATTGGACCAAGTTATAGGTCTTAATTAGGTTAGTTTAGGGTTAAGACTAGGTCACAATGAGGTGGCGACATGAGGTGGCAGGTATGGTGATGTGGATTTATTAATTATAAGGTAATTAATAAATAATTGTGTAAGGTTTAGGTGGTGAGGTTAGGTTTGCGAAATGCGATGCGGGTCACAAGGGGTCATAAGATACAAATTTGGTGTCTACATTAGCCCCTTATTGTCGTGTAGTTTGTTTTATAAAGTTGCATGGACAATAATAAGAAGTGGTTACTCCTGTTAAGGGTATAGGTAATCCCCCTCAAATCTATCATAGATTGAGGTAGCGTGAAATCAGGGATAGGGTTGATAAAGGGTAAATGGTGTTGAGATGAGGGTGAGATGGTGGGGTAGGTCCAAAGAAGCAGACGCACGTTTGAAATGCAGTAGTGCGACCAGGGTACATGATTTGACTAGAAAACCAGCAATGCATAGGCAGAGGTCGATAGTTTATCCAAAAAAGGGTGATATAATCTTGGTATCCAAGGCATAGGAAGTAGCTCCAGGGTATATAACAAGTAGGTACAGGAACATTTAGGCATGTTTGGCCAGTACCAAATGGTTGGTTTGGTTGAGATAAACGTCATGGTCTAGGTCTAGGCAAATTTGGTTGACAGATCAAGTCAAGGACCCTAATCATGCTAAAACACGAATAGGTGAGCTCGATTGAACAAAAAAAATTACATGATGGGTTGATAAAAGTGTATGTTGTTGATGTTGGGTAAGGTATTGAAGTGGTACGGCCTTGGGTTGGGCCAATTTGTTGGGTTGCGGCCTTGGGTCGGGCCAAATGGTTGGGGTGAGGCCTTGGGTCGGGCCGGATGGGTAGGTTACGGCCTTGGGTCGGGCCGGTTGGGTAGGTTATGGCCTTGGGTCGGGGCCGATTGGGTAGGTTACGGCCTTGGGTCGGGCTGCATGGGTAGGGTGAGGCCTTGGGTCGGGCCGGATGGGTAGGTTATGGCCTTGGGTCGGGTCGGTTGGGTAGGTTACGGCCTTCGGTCGGCCAGATGGGTAGGTCACGGCCTTGGGTCAGGCCAAATAGGTTGGTGGCGGCCTTGGTCGGGCCAAATGGTTAGGGTGAGGCCTTGGGTTGGGCCAGATGGTTAGGGTGAGGCCTTGGGTTGGGCCAGATGGTTAGGGTGAGGCCTTGGGTCGGGCCAAGTTGGTTAGGGTGAGGCCTTGGGTCGGGCCAAGTGTTGGGTTGCGGCCGTGGCTCGGCCAAATGGTTAGGGTGAGGCCTTGGGTGGGGCCGGATGGTTAGGGTGAGGCCTTGGGTCAGGCCAAGTTGTTGGGTTGCGGCCGTGGGTCGGGCCAAATGGTTAGGGTGAGGCCTTGGGTCAGGCTGGATGATTAGAATGTTTACAGCAAAGGTTGATATGGGCGATGTGGGTGAAAAAGGGCAAATAGTAAATAAGGTGCGGCATCTCTTTCTCCGTCCACCATCCCGATTGCACCACCACCTAAAGTGGTTATTCACGGACCCGCCTATCCCATCTCTAATGGCATTACCCATCAAACTATGATCAAACAGCTTCACCAATCACCTATAAAAATGACATTGTATGATCTCATTCAGACTTCTGATTTTCATCGACAAGCTCTTGTTGAGATCCTTCAAGGGATAGAGGTTTTACCTAATGAAACCTTACCTGTTACCTCTATTCTAACACCCAATCATGTTGCTTCGCTCACCAAACAATCTATCTCCCCAACCACTTCTGTCTCTGTATAGCAAGCCGCTGCTGTCAGTTTCTCCGAAGATGAAATTATTGACTTTGGTGCCGAAGATCCTGACCCTGCTCTTCTCATCTCAGCATACATTCGGGATATTCGAGTACGTCGTGTTATGATTGATGGGGGCACTAGCCTAAACATCATCTCTTCAAAAGCCTTCCAACAAATGAATATCCCTTCTAGTTGCATGTGTGCCAACCCCATCATGTTGTGATCATTCAATGATGCTATTACTTCTACTTTAGGCACCATGATCCTTAACATTCATGTAGGACCACGTACTTACCCGAACTCTTCTATGTCCTTGAGGGAGAGTTCCAATACAACATGTTGTTAGGCCGCCCTTGGATCCAGGCTATGGATGCGTTCCCTCCACCTTACATAGATGCATAAAATTTGAGTACGAGGGGAAGTCCTACACCTTAAAAGCCGATCCTCCCCCCTTCAAAACTTGCAATATGTTGTATCGCCCTAATGATGTGCTTGTACCAGTCAAGACACCGATTCATCCAACCCAGCCATCCACTTTCGATGCACCTACACCTTCAACTAATGAAACCGCCGCTACAAATATTACTTCCTTTCCCATAGATAACATCCCAACCTCCGACCCCTTAGTAGATGTTTTTCAATGCCTTACGCTGGGGGAGTACCGCGTATATAACGTTAGCTCTTTCCATACCCCGCAGGAGTACGGACAGTTACATGCACATCCCACCTATGACTGTCGCGTGGGGGAGGTAATCTCTTAAAGACCACCCCATTGCCGCACCAACCTAACGTATGGGGGTGTTGACGCATCCTCCATTACCCCTGAACCTCCTCTTGGTGTGGTTCCCTTCCAATCCAATTTTTAATACTTGACAAATCGTCGTTTCACCCTCACCTTCTTGACTCGCTATGCTTGGAAAGGCTTTGGTTTTGGTCTTTACAAACAAGGCCGACATACACTCATTCCTATGACTACACGCAAACACAATGATCACAGTGGTCTCAGTTTTCCTGAAACACCTACATAGGAGACACCTCATGTCAGCGATGTCACCCCTACCAAACCATCATCACCCACAGAGTCGATAGACCCTGAATCTATCCCTCCTAACTTTTTTTTTTCATAAATGCTATCTTCATAGGTCCTCTCACTTATCAACACGATAATGAGGATCCATCTTCTCTTCCCCTTTTGTATCCAGACATGATCGAAGAGGATTCGCCTTCGATTAATGTTGTTGAGTGCCAGGATGAAGACTCCATCCTCACTTACCTTGGGGCGGATGACTCCTATATTCAACGTGCCTTACCATCTAAAACTCAAACCATGTTGAATGAGTCGACTATAGAAATCAACATCCACATGGAAGAGGATCCTCACATTGTGAAGATCAGACAATCCCTTAACACATCAGAACAAGCCACCTTTACTACCTTTCTCTGTACCCGCAACCAAGCTTTCGCTTGGTCCTATGCTGACATGCCAGGAATTGATCCTACCATTGCCGTCCATAACATCACCCTAAACCCCGATTCCAAACCAGTCAAAAAAAAACTGAGAAAAATACATCCACGCATTGCCCTCTTGGTCAAAGAAGAGCTTCAATGACTTCTTTCTGTTTCCTTCATCTTACCTATTGATTATCCTCAATGGATTTCTAACATCGTATCTGTCACTAAAGTGATGGGGGGACTTCGGATATGCACGGATTTCTGAGACCTTAATCTCCCTTGCCCCAAAGATGACTTCCCCCTCCCAAGTATTGATCAACTTGTTGATCTCACTGTGGGCCATGAAATGCTTTCTCTCATGGATGGCTTTTTGGGATACAATCAAATTTTGGTAGCCCGACCGATCAACATAAAACCGCTTTCATAACTCCTTGGGGAACCTTCTGTTATCGTGTCATGCCATTTGGCCTTAAGAATGATGGTGCTACCTATCAGCGGGCTATGACTTACATTTTTCATGACATTATGAACACTATCCTTGAGGATTATGTCGATGATCTTCTTGGCAAATCTAAACATCGCAGTGAACATCTCGATGTTTTAACCATTATTTTCAATCGCCTGTTGCAATATTCGGTCCGGCTTCAACCAAAGAAATGTGTCTTTCGTGCTCTTTCGGGAAAACTTCTTGGCTTTATCGTCTCTTTGCGTGGCATTGAGGTCGATCCATCTAAAGTCAAAGCTATCCTAGAAATGCCCCCACCCAAAAACCTCAAACAATTACGTAGTTTGCAGGGTAAACTTCAATCCATCCGGCGTTTCATCTCCCAACTCTCGGATCGATGTCACCCTTTCCATCACCTTCTTAAAAATAACATTACCTTTCAATGGAGTGAAGAGTGTCACAAGGCCTTTGAAGCTCTCAAATCCTATCTCTTGTAGCCACCCGTGCTTATTCCACCTCAGGATGATCGTCCTTTCTACCTTTACCTTTCTGCCACTGACAATGCTAGACGAGCTATGCTCGCACATCGGGACTCGGCATGTCGAGAAAAATCCGTTTATTATATAAGTCGTACTCTCGTGGATTACGAGACTAGGTATACACATGTAGAAAAATTGTGCCTAGCCCTATCATTTGTAGCCACCAAACTCCGACATTACCTCCTGAATCACAAAACTTTTGTCATCACCAACATGGACCCCATTCATTATATGTATGCCAAACCACATCTAAACCAATGCATCGCCCGATGGCTTATGCTCCTCGCCGACCTCGACCTTGAGTTTGTACAATAGAAGTCAATCAAAGGAAAAACTATTGCAGACCAACTTGCGGAGGCCCCTTTACCTGGGGAACAATTCACCAATTTTAATTTTCCTGACGAACTCATCGCCACTCTTTCACTCAGGGAAGAGTCGTATTAAATGACCCTCTTCTTCGATGGATCTAAATGCCAGCGCGGCAGATGAGCCGACGTTGTTCTCATCCCTCTTGACGCTGAACCTATGCCTCTTTCATTCCGGCTTGATTTCCCCTGCACTAATAATACAGCGGAATATGAGGCCCTTGTTTTGGGTCTCCAGGTTGCGTTACACTTAGGTGTCAAATCTATTAATATTTTTGGCGACTCTCAATTGGTAGTCAATCAAGTTATGGGCATCTACCAATGTAAGAATGAGGAACTTCAAAAGTACAAACATTACGTGGATTCACTTTTGACCTCATTTACTCGTTATTCTATCCAAACCATTACCCGCTCCACTAAAAAATTTGCGGATACTATGGCTTGCTTAGCCTCGCAAATTCCTGCTGCACCAACTGACTCTGACATATTCGTCTTGGTCCAATAACTTTTTGCCCCATCCTACTCAGCCCCGGTAGTTTGTATGATAAATACTGTCTACTAATTCGTAGGATACCTGGTACCACTAATTTCACGACTACCTCACAACCTCTGTTCTCCCACTTGACCTTACTAGTAACGGCAAACGTGCTTTTCTTAAAGGTGTTTCTCATTATGTTTTCATGGGGGGACTCCTCTATAAACATGGCTTTGATAGCATCCTCCTTCACTGTCTAACCGGCACAGAGGTCACCTATACCATCCAACAAGTCCATGACGGCATTTGTGGTGGACATTTTAGTGGCCTTGCCGTGGCTAAACGAATCCTTCACCTAGGTTATTATTGGCCTACTCTTAACAACGACTGCTACGAATATGTTAAGCGTTGTGTTATGTGTCAACAACATGCAAACCTTCAACATACTCCTAGCCATCCGCTACAGGTCGCACGAGATCTTTGGCCTTTCTCACAATGGGGTTTAGACCTTATTGGTGAGATTCACCCGACCTCTTCACAATGTCACCGTTGGATAATCACAGCAACCGAATATTACACAAAATGGGTGGAGGCCATTCCACTCATTTCAATCAAAAAAGAAAAAATTGTCGAATTCGTTAACCATCACATTATCTGTCGTTTTGGTATTTCTCATCGCCTAATAACAGATAATGGTAAATATTTTAAAAATAAGTTGTTACAAGACCTTTGTGACAACTTTGGTATCAAACTTAGTTTCTCATCACCTTACTATCCACAGGCCAATGGTCAGGCTGAATCTTCTAATAAAACCCTAACCAAAATCCTCATGAAAGTTGTCAATGAGTCCGGAAGAAACTGGCATGATCACATTCCCTTTGCCCTTTGGGCTTATCGTACTAGCATTCGTACCTCCACTAATGCCACACCATTTTCTTTGGTATATGGTACCGAGGCTGTCTTGCCTCTTGAAGTACAAATACCCTCCCTCAGAATATCTCTTCAGGATATTCTCACCAACGATGATTTCCGCCAAGAGCGGTTAGCCCAATTAGAGCTTCTTGACGAGCGTTGTCTTACGGCTCTTGATCACCTTCAAATCTACCAAAAACGCATCAAGTGTGCTTATGATAAATGGCTTCATGAGCGTACTTTTAAGGTTGGCGATCTTGTCCTCAAACAGAATCAACATGTAACCAAACTAGAAAAGAGTAAACGTTGAAAATTTGCTCCTAATTGGATTGGGCCTTACATTATCACTCACACTTACGGATCAGGAACTTATCGTTTAGCTTCACTTAATGGTAAACCTAAGCCTGAGCCCCTTAATGCCTTGCATCTTCGACCATTCTACTGTTGAAATTAGTGTTATATCACTACTTATCTACCTTACGCTCGTCCCTTGAGCTCATTTAGCACCGCATACACTTTGTTTCTTACATCTCAAAATCCAATCAAGCTCACATGGTTTGATTATCACCTCCCCTTAAAAGATGCCTTCCCGTTTTTAGTCTAGTCCATGACTTCAAAGTATCAAAATGACACATTCTTAATTACACACTTATGGGATTTTCTTGAGTCAAAATTCTTACAAAAAACTAGATGCTTCATGCCCAACGGACATCTAGACCTCTAACTTATACAATAGACTGCTCCCTTGAAGGACAGCTATATGCCAAACTATTGCTCTTATTATATATAGACTGCTCCCCCAAAGGAAAACTATACATAAACACTGCATCTGCTACTATAAATAGACTGCTCCCTTGAAGGACAGCTATACACGGTCAGCCTTATCAGAAGCTTCTCGCATTGATCAGCTTCGTGAAGACCTCAAGAACAACAAAATACATATCCCATGTAGACTTCCCGCATCGATCAATCTATATCTAGAAAAATAAAAATACAAGCAATACTTCAAAGAACTTTTGAGTCATGGACTTGTCTATTTAGATTTGGTTTTCTTTTGTCAGAATCGTCATCTTATAATAAGTTCTCTGCACCCTCGCCCACATTAACCACCTCACCTCACCATTTTTCAACACAACAAAACTCAAGGGACGTGACGTATATCCGATATATTGTGATTATACCACTCTTTTCACCTATCGACTTCTCACCTATGCAAGGTACCTAGGGATTCAAGCTCATCCTACATTAATATGTGGTTTGTTTAGCTCTTCTCAATTACGGGACACTCTTGCCTCTTTTACTCGGCTCTAGGATTGTGTGTTGCCCTTAATCAGGACACGATTCCCTACTACTTGGGTATGCTAACTTTTGCTTCACCCATACCTACACTAACAACATTACCCTACCAACACCAACAACATTACCCTACCAACATCAAATTTTTACTAACCAACAAAATTTCCTAAGCACAACCAAATTTCCTGAATTCACCTCTCCCTGCTCCTAAGGGAGAACTACATCGGTCTGAGGCCCTTCCTTGCTTTGTGCAATGGGCTATGTAGGCAGCACTTAGGAGACATGAGGTCTCCTAAGGTTAGCTTGACCATCCCCTACCATACTCTATCATGTATTGTAAATATAAATATATATATATATTTTTTTGTGTATTTCTATTTACCAACGTTCCTCTTTATCCTTTTTCAAAACAAACAAAAAAAACATCCAAAACACAACCATTCTTATTATTATCATCACTCAAAAGAACATACATCTTTAGTTTTATTTTAGATGTTAACCAAATACATCTTCTCTATCATCGACTCGCAGGTCGGCATCCTTATTTATTATAATATTCCTATAAAATCCACTTAGACTCTTGCACCTCCTCCCGAATCAGGTGGTGATCGTGATCGTCGATGCCTCTCAGCTAGCCTCTCCATCCTCAAAGGTGCCACTGCCATTGGTTCCTCCCATTGATCCGCCAACATCTCTTGTAACATACGAATACGTCCTCTCGCGTGGAGGAATCTTGCCTCTAGTCTCTCCACTCGTAGCTGTGAAGCCTCTAACATTCCCATTGTCTCATTCACCTGTGTTTGAAGCTGGTGAGCCAAATCCTACAGATGATCTCTCTCCGCTGTAATCACAACTATGTCAGGGCACTCACATGCACCTCACAGCTCTGCTACCCACCATACTCTATAGGCCTCCGTCGTTCCCGCATCCATAACCCTACGATCGGCTGCTATCTCTTCTGGCCCTTCTGGAGGTGTCGGCTGGGGAGGTGAGAATGCTACCTCGACGTCGATCCTCATGTATGGTTTATATGTCATAGGAATATCTTGAATGAACCCAAATTGTCACCACACGTGATCTAGAGGAATCCTCTCATACTCGCCCGGCCTATGCCCTGCGATCCACCTTAATCGCTCTACACCCCTCAACTCCTCAGCTATGTGCTCTGTCACCATATAGTTCCCGTACGGCCTCCAACAAATATCCGCAACAGTCACCATTTCCCATACCTGTCTATAATACTTGATGTCATCTATCACGGCCTGGGATCTCGCTTCTTGTTCTGTCTGAACCCATCGTCTGAATCCCAACCTTTGCACTCCCTTCTCTCCCGACTCAATCGGTCGGCCTATTGGATGTACACAAACAATATGCTCATAGGCCCAACAATGTAATAAGTACGAACAATCCAGTGTCATCCTGTGTTTTCGCTTACATGCCCATAAACCTCTATATAACTCTGCCAGATAGGCGGGTGCCCATGCAAATGTCACGCTCATTTCTATCATTTCCCAAACAACACTCATCAATGCTTTGGGAAATCTTCCACCTTCCACCCTCGGCAATGCATAATACCCCACTGCTATCATTAATAGCACAGCCAACCTTGTTTCCTCAAGGTGTGTTGCATACATTGTACCATACGTAAATGATAAACCTCGCTATGTCAAATCTCGTGCAGCTGACCCAAATACTGTTTTTATCGCTGCTCGCCCCGCGCTGGGCAATGCCTGATACAATGTTTTTCCTATCATTGGGAGTCTCAAAATACGGAACACATCTTCCAAAGTCACTGTCATCTCCCCTGTTGGTAGATAGAAGGTATTCTTTTCTAGATTCCATCTCTCAATCAACGCCTGCAACATAGCATGGTTACTTGCGATTCTTGAATAATAGCGGATTCCACTTAACCCCAACCGATTTATCAATGCCCATTCAGCTGGTGTTACATCCGCTCAGATTCGTGACAACAACGTTGGAACAATATCATTCATCCTTAACCTTGCTTCTGCCTGCATACATCAAAACGACACATAATTATTCAAAAGAACAAATCTCTACGGGTTTTTTATCAAAATCTGGAAACCCTTACAGTAACCGATAGTGGTTAAGCATAACCGATACTAGTTACTTATAAACGATACCAGTTACTGTCAAAATATACCTACCCTGCTTCAAACATACACCTTCGATATTTATGAAGCCTGTTTACTCCTATTTCTACCTAAAAACATACAGGCCCACCCTGTTTACCTGCCCCGTAGCACTCATACCATCCCCAACCCTTGCCTATCACCTTTTTTCTAATCTTTACCCACTTACACTTCTTTCATACTATTTACAAACACATGTAAGAATCACATTACAACCAAACAATTTACCTCTCCGGATGCAGCAGCTTGGGGCAAACATGTCTTCCCCCTTGTCCCTGCCTGCTGGATGCTTCTCCTCGTTCAGCCATGTTCATCACCCTCTTCAAATATAACTTGTCTTTCTGCCTTCTGAATCTCAGCCCACACTCACTTCACCTGTCTCTTTCCTCCTTATCACTCAAATTCTTTCATGCAATTACCTGTAGCAGTTGTCAAACAGCGTCGCATTCACATATTTAACGTGTTTCATGACTCTAAAAATAAGAATGCTAAAAATAAGAACTTAAGTTGCCAACCCAACAGTTCTATTTTTAGGAAAACAATTCTTGCATAACCGATATCAGTTTTATAACCGATACCGGTCATATATCTACCGACATCGGTTACATAACCAATATCGGTCACTCCCAACCTGTTACTTAAACCTAAGCCTTTTCTTCATTTTTGCAAATTTTTGTGGCGCCCGTCCCTTTTTCCTGCATGAACAACACCATTATCCATATTTTTCATTAAATCCACATCTCATTACAATTTCATCAATACCATCTATCTATATTACCAAAAACAAACAAGCCATCAACTAAGGATATCAAAAAACTATCAATCTATACACCATTTGGATCCAACTCATCAGATACAACCATTTAATATTCACACACCAGCGACCAAACATACAACATTTCATAATATAACATATCAATTACACTCATCATTTATATCTATATACATCCCATCAACAAAAGACATCAACATCATTAATATATAACACCATGTCAATCAAACTCATCATATATCACATATCACCAACCATCGACAAAATATTTAACGCTTTTTATGCACAGCATGTGGGTCAAAACATCATATCTATATATATAAAAAGTTTAAAAAATACAATGTGCCCTACCTCAGGGCCTTTGTAATCTCATAATACAACAAAGCCGGCACGCAGGCCACAATAACTATCAATAATCTCAACTCGGCTCACAGGCCGGTCTCTCATATCAAAAACATACTCGGCTCGCAGGCCGGTATCAACTGTACAACCTGTACTCAGCTCGCAGACTGGTATATAGAATAAATGAATGAATAAATGAATAAATAGGCATGCAGGCCTCTATCAACACAACCGGTTCGCAGATCGGTGCCCATGTCCAATATACAAAATGTGCAGGGACCCCTCAGCTCTCTCCACCTCCCTCTTCTTGTCTACCTGCTGGTCCCTGTTCTACCTCTTGCCTCCTGCCTGTGACGGACCCACCAGCTGTGGCTACACCTCCCTGAGACCTCTGGCTCTGAGAGGTCTCTGCTCTATGTGCCGCATAGGGCTGATAATCAGCCCCGGTACCATCAAGAATATCCTGATAGTATCGGGCCTCCGCTCTAGCCTCCATGTAACGCTCTCGAGCCACCGTAGGTGCTGGGGCTGGTCCCCTGACACCTACTACCAGTGCCCCCTCTGCCTGTGCTGGTGCCGCTGGCGGTGCCTGTGGCCGTGGTGGTACCTGTACCTGTGCCTGGGGCTGTGGCTGTGCCGCTGGTGGTGGTGGTGCCTGTGCCTGTACCTGAGCCTGGGCTAGCTGCCCCTGTAAAACACCTATCTGTGCCTGTGTAGCAGCAAGATGCCCCTGTAATAACTGTACCTGACCCCTGAGCTGATCTCACTCTACTATCACCGCTGCCAAGTCCGGCTGTGCAGGCTGTGCTATCCTCGCTGCTCTCTGACCAGCCCACCAAACCATATATGCTCCCGTATAACCAGCATCATCTACAGTGTCATCTGCTGGCCTCTCAACAACCCAATCTGGGTCCAAGGGCTGTGATGTAGGCAGTGGGGCCTCTACATCATCCCTCCGGTACTGAGAGAAGGGAGGTGGCTCGTCCTGTCACAGCCCCATCTGCCTGCGTACCCTCTCTAGGGGTATCCTCTCATACTCTCCCGGCCTCCTTCCTGCTATCCAGAAAGTGTACTGGATCAAGCGCAATTGTAATCGAGCTCCTCTGCGCGGGTGATGACCTCTGTACAGTCTCCATACGATATCTGCCGCTGTCAGGCCCTCTAATAAATGCCTGTAATAATTAACGTCTCGCCCTGCAAGCACTGCTCGTGGCTGACCCACGACCCCCAACCACCTCTGAAAGCCGTATCTATATATGACCTGTGGCCCTGGCTACTGGGGCAGCCCTACTGGTCTAAGGCATATGATGTGCTCATATGCCCAATAATGCAGCAAAAATATACAACAAATCCTGAATCGCCTCATCCGGTGATAGCCCCACAGCTCTCGATACAACTGTACCAGGTATACTGGTGCCCAAGCATAACAGGTGTGCTCCTCCACCATCTCGTGTAAGACCCCCATCAGCGCCCGTGGAAAGCGGCCTCCCTCTGAGTCCGGGAGGGAAAAGCAGGTGATCTCGATCATCACCAACACGGCAAGCCGTGTCTCATGGAGATGCGCACGGTACATATCCCCATACCCGATGCTCGCGCTATGATACGTCAATAGCACGGCTGCATCCCCGAAAACCTGTAGGATGCTGTCCATGGCAGTCTCTGCGTTCACCTGAAAGACTGCCTCTCCCTCAATCGGCAGTCGAAGGATACGATACACATCCTCCAATGTGATTGTCATCTCCCTAGTCAGGAGATGGAACACATTGGTCGCCGGATCCCATCTCTCGATGAGGGCGACCATCAAACTATGATCCCTATCGATCGCTCTGTACCGCTAGACTCTGCCGAGTCCCACCTCGCGCATGATACCCCAGTGTGCTGCGGATACGTGTGGCCACATCCGTACCAACAACGGGGGCATCCTATCCCGCATCGTCAGCTTCTGACGTGCCTACAAAACCAACCCACAGTATTAGCCTTACTCTTTATCACAACATCTACTTATACCCTCTATACCTTTTTTTTTTTTTTTTGTCCCCCCGACCACAACCCGACTCCATACCACACATCTACGCCCATCTATCTTCCCCTAAAAACTTCTATGCTATTCCCCCTCCCTCTTCACACCCAAAAAAACAACCCACACCATACTCAAACGACCCAAACCATGCCCAAATACCTTAACCACATCTAAAACCTTAAAGCAACAACACAACCCAAACCATACTCAAACACCCTACACCATGCCCAAATACCCAAACCACATCCACAAACTCAAAAACAAAATCACAACCCACACTAACAAATTGAAATAAACCTAAGTCAGGACCGCCCCTATACTGAAACACCCAAACAATACCACAAAACCCCCACCCCAACCCCAACCATACCCAAATCACCACTCAAAACCCAAAAACAACAACATAACCTAAACCAACAAAAATAGCTAAAAATCACTAAGGACCGGTACCGGTCACCCATAACCGACCACGGTCCCCTTTCCACCGACGCCGGTCCACGACCGACCGACACCGGCCACCCACAACGCCCGCCTTTTCCAAAATTTTGTGACCGATGCCGGTCGCTTAGCGACCGACATCGACCGCTGTAGATTCCCGGAGCCGAACCCCGCGCGCCCCCCACCTACATTTTTTTCATTTTTTCAACAATTTACCCACCCAAATACCCTAAAAACCTACCCACCTAGCCGCCTTGGCTTATTTCACCTATCTACCCTCTCTCTTTTTCAAATCATTTCCATTTTCTAATTATTTCCTAAAAAATGTACATTCCTACCCAAACCCCAAATATAGCATAATGTAATAAAATACACACAATGAGGGGTTTTGAACCTACCCGTACGACGACACGTCGTCATGGAGGGATGGGTGGTGGTGGTCCAACTGGTCCAGCCCCTCCTGCTACTCCTAGTTGTGCCATGGCTCCAAATGTCCTCTTCTGGGTCCTCCACCAATCAACTGCTGCCTCCTCCTCACTCGGTCCCACTAACAACTAACTCCTCCAGTCAAATAGCGCCACCTCACGCAACCAATGCTCCAATCTTAACTCTCCACGTCAGACAACTCAAATTGGTTTCCAAATTGCAAAAGTGATAATGAAAGGCCGTATTTTTCTTTTTATAGGTTTTTCGCCCATAACCGATATCAGTTTTATTACGCCCTAAGGAACCGGTATCGGTCCCCTCACCGATATCGGTCACATACAATCGACATCGGTTTTATTCCAAATTTCCCCCAATTTCTACCCTTATTTACTATTTTCCCTTTTTCACCCACATCACCTATATCAACCTTTGCTGCAAACATTCTAATCATCCGGCCCGACCCAAGGCCTCACCCTAACCATTTGGCCCAACCCACGGCCGCAACCCAACAACTTGGCCCGACCCAAGGCCTCACCCTAACCATCCGGCCCGACCCAAGGCCTCACCCTAACCATTTGGCTCGACCCATGGCCGCAACCCAACAACTTGGCCCGACCCAAGGCCTCACCCTAACCATCTGGCCCGACCCAAGGCCTCACCCTAACCATCTGGCCCAACCCAAGGCCTCACCCTAACCATCTGGCCCGACCCAACGCCGTCACCAACCTATTTGGCCTGACCCAAGGCCGTGACTTACCCATCCGACCCGACCCAAGGTCGTAACCTACCCAACCGACCCGACCCAAGGCCGTAACCTACCCATCCGGCCTGACCCAAGGCCTCACCCTACCCATCCGGCCTAACCCAAGGCCGTAACCTACCCAACCGGCCCGACCCAAGGCCATAACCTACCCAACCGGCCTGACCCAAGGCCGTAACATACCCATCCGGCCCGACCCAAGGCCTCACCCCAACCATTTGGCCCGACCCAAGGCCGCAACCCAACAAATTGGCCCGACCCAAGGCCGTACCACTTCAATACCTTACCCAACATCAACAACATACACTTTTATCCACCCATCATGTAATTTTTTTTGTTCAATCGAGCTCACCTATTCGTGTTTTACCATGATTAGGGTCCTTGACTTGATCTATCAACCAACTTTGCCTAGACCTAGACCGTGACGTTTATCTCAACCAAACCAACCATTTGGTACTGCCGAACATGCCTAAATGTTCCTGTACCTTACCTGTTATATACCCTGGAGCTACTTCCTATGCCTTGGATACCAGGATTATATCACCCTTGTTTGGATAAACTATCGACCTCTGCCTATGCATTGCTGGTTTGCTAGTCAAATCATGTACCCTGGTCGCACTACTGCATTTCAACGTGCGTTTGCTTCTTTGGACCTACCCCACCATCTCACCCTCATCTCAACACCATTTACCGTTTATCAACCCTATCCCTGATTTCACGCTACCTCAATCTGTGATAGATTTGAGGGGGATTACCTATACCCTTAACAGGAGTAACCACTTCTTATTATTGTCCGTGCAGCTTTACAAAACAAACTACACGACAATAAGGGGCTAATGTAGACACCAAATTTGTGTCTTACGACCCCTTGTGACCCGCATCGCATTTCGCAACCTAACCTCACCACCTAAACCTTACACAATTATTTATTAATTACCTTATAATTAATAAATCCACATCACCATACCTGCCACCTCATGTCGCCACCTCATCGTGACCTAGTCTTAACCCTAAACTAACCTAATTAAGACCTATAACTTGGTCCAATTCCACACCTATGACTAATTACTCCTCATCCGCACCTGAAACCAACTTCATAATGACTTGACCAAGCCCGCTACCAACCCCTCGGAAGAAAAGGAGGGAAAGCTGGCTATTTGACCAAAAATAGCCCGCTTTGACCAGACCGATACCGGTTCCTACTCGACCGCCGTCGGTTGCGTAACCGCCATCGGTTCCCCGTAAATGACCACTTCCAACCAAAAACAAGGGATCGGATTTTCATTTTGATCAGGAGAAGGAGAAACCATCGAGGGAATCTAGATTTTGCTTGGCTGAGAAGAGACAAGTGAAGAAACAAGAAGAGATTACAGAGAAGGACATCAAGCCCAAGACTGCAACTGAATAACCAGAGCCCAGTAACACTCATCCGAGCATCAGAAGAGGAAACTGCATCCAACTTGGGTCCTGTCTTCATCATCAAAGTCTAAAAACTTGCATCTACATCAGGGGCAAGTTAGTAGTATGTTATATGTTTCTAGCACCATTTTCTTGAGCCTGTTGATTAATAGTAATTATAAGTTTATTCCTAGATCTACTACCAGCCACTACTGCACTTAACCTTCACCCACACACCCTGATATTGCCCAAAAGGCCATTTTACCACACTCTGAGTCTTCCCTATCCTCCCATCATTACCCTCAGCCATCCACCAATCCTAATAACCCCACAATCACCTTACAACCCACTTCTATCCAGAAGAACTTAGATTACTGCCCCTATCGGTATCGTTTATCCTCTACCGGTAGCGGTTCTCTAACCATGGTCGGTTACCTAGTGACCACCGTCGGTCACTGTGACTTATACCCCAAAACCTTTTGCTTGCCTATTTGCTACCTAACAACCCCAAATCCAGCCTGGTTTATCCCTATAACTCAACCTGAACGTATCAACGACCAGTAACCGAACAAACAAAGTGGCGCTTTATTATTGATAGTTGAGTTTCTATTGCTTTGTAACGAGACACCTAAATCGTGATTTTGCAATAGCTTTCTATAATATCATTTGTGTTGAATCATATTAAAAGGGGAACTGACCACCTTCGAAAGGAAGTTTTTATATTTCCTAGGCCTAAGGCAGATCCCTCATTTTTTGTCTAATTAAAATCTTGTGGTCTTGTATTCTTACTTGCAGGTAGTCCTTCCAAGACAAAAAGGAGTTCTTCGCAGTCGATCTGGTCTTTCTCTACAGTATGCGCACACCATCTCAACATTCAACAGGTATTCCTCCTAGCCCTAACCCTTATCTATTTCTCAAAGGAATGATAGGATAGAAGCAAGTCTATTCTGCAGAGCCGAAACATTTCCGTGCGAAACATTTTGGCATATTTCAATTTGGGGTGTTTCAGTATAGGGGCGGTCTTGACATAGGTTTATTTCAATTTTTTGGTGTGGGTTGTGATTTTGTTTTTGAGTTTGTGGATGTGGTTTGGGTATTTGGGCATGGTGTAGGGTGTTTGAGTATGGTTTGGGTTGTGTTGTTGTTTTAAGGTTTTAGATGTGGTTAAGGTATTTGGGCATGGTTTGGGTCGTTTGAGTATGGTGTGGGTTGTTTGTTTGGGTGTGAAGAGGGAGGGGGAATAGCGTAGAAGTTTTTAGGGGAAGATAGATGGGCGTAGACGTGTGGTATGGAGTCGGGTTGTGGTCGGGGGGATAAAAAAAAAGGGTATAGAGGGTATAAGTAGATGTTGTGATAAAGAGTAAGGCTAATACTGTGGGTTGGTTTTGTAGGCACGTGAGCAGCTGACGATGTGGGATAGGATGCCCCCACTGTTGGTATGGATTCGGCCACATGTATCCACAGCACACTGGGGTATCATGCGCGAGGTGGGACTCAGCGGATTCCAGCGGTACAGAGCGATCGATAGGGATCATAGTTTGATGGTCGCCCTCATCGAAAGATGGGATCCGGCGACCAATGTGTTCCATCTCCCGACTGGGGAGATGACTATCACATTGGAGGATGTGTATCGTATCCTTCGACTGGCGATTGAGGGAGAGGTAGTCTTTCAAGTGGACGCAGAGACTGTCATGGATAGCATCCTACATGTTTTCGGGGATGCAGCCGCGCTATTGACGTATCATAGCGCGAGCATCGGGTATGGGGATATGTACTGTGCGCATCACCATGAGAGACAGCTTGCCGTGTTGATGATGATCGGGATCACCTGCTTTTCCCTCCCGGACTCAGAGGGAGGCCGCTTTCCACGGGCGCTGATGGGGGTTCTACGCGAGATGGTGGAGGAGCACACCTGTTATGCTTGGGCATCAGTATACCTGGTACAGTTGTATCGAGAGCTATGGGGCTATCGCCAGATGAGGCGATTCAGGATTTGTTCGATGTTTTTGCTGCATTGTTGGGCATATGAGCACATCATATGCCTTAGACCAGTAGGGCTGCCCCAGCAGCCAGGGCCACAGGTCATATATATACGGCTTTTAGAGGTGGTTGGGGGTCGTGGGTCAGCCACGAGCAGTGCTTGCAGGGCGAGACGTTACTTATTACAGGCATTTATTAGAGGGCCTGACAGCGGTAGATATCATATGGAGACCTTACAGAGGTCATCACCCGCGCAAAGGAGCCCGATTACAGTTGCGCTTGATCCAGTACACTTTCTGGATAACATGATAGAGGCCGGGAGAGTATGAGAGGATACCCCTAGAGAGGGTATGCAGGCAGATGGGGCTGTGACAGGACGAGCCACCTCCCTTCCCTCAATACCGAAGGGATGATGTAGAGGCCCCACTACCTGCACCACAACCCTTGGACCCAAATTGGGTTGCTAAGAGGCCAGCAGATGACACTATAGATGATGCTGGTTATACGGGAGCATATATGGTTTGGTGGGCTAGTCAGAGAGCAGTGAGGATAGCACAGCCTGCACAGCCAAACTTGGTAGCGGTGACAGCAGAGCGAGATCAACTCAGGGGCCAGGTATAGTTATTACAGGGGCAGCTTGCTGCTGCACATGCAAAGATAAGTGTTTTACAGGGGCAGCTAGCCCAGGCTCAGGTACAGGCACAGGCACCACCACTAGCAGCGGCACAGCCACAGCCCCAGCCCCAGGTACAGGCACAGGCACCACCACCAGCAGCAGCACAGCCACAGCCCCAGGCACAGGTACAGGTACCACCACGGCCACAGGCACCACCAGCGGCACCAGTACAGGCACAGGGGGCACTGGTAGTAGGTGTTAGGGGACTAGCCCCAGCACCTACGGTGGCTCGAGAGCATTACATGGAGGCTAGAGCGGAGGCCCGATACTATCAGGATATTCTTGATGGTACCGGGGCTGATTATCAGCCCTATGCGGCACATAGAGCAGAGACCTCTCGGAGCCAGAGGTCTCAGGGAGGTGCAGCCATAGCTGGTGGGTCCGTCACAGGTAGGAGACGAGAGGTAGGACAGGGACCAGCAGGCAGACAGGCAGAGGGAGGTGGAGAGAGCTGAGGGGTCCCTGCACATTTTGTATATTGGACATGGGCACCGGTCTGCAAACCGGTTGTGTTGAAAGAGGCCTGCATGCCTATTTATTCATTTATTCATTCATTTATTGTATATACCAGCCTGCGAGCCAAGTACAGGTTGTACAGTTGATACCGGCCTGCGAGCCAAGTATGTTTTTGATATGAGAGACCGGCCTGCGAGCCGAGTCGAGATTATTGATAGTTATTATGGCCTGCGTGCCGGCTTTGTTGTATTATGAGATTACGGAGGCCCCGAGGCAGGGCACATTGTATTTTTGAAACTTTTTATATATATAGATATGATGTTTTGACCCACATGCTGTGCGTAAAAAGCATTAAATGTTTTGTCGATGGTTGGTGATATGTGATATATGATGAGTTTGATTGACATGGTGTTATATATTAATGATGTTGATTTCTTTTGTTGATGGGATGTATATAGATATAAATGATGAGTTTAATTGACATGTTATATTATGAAATGTTGTATGTTTGGTCGCTGGTGTGTGAATATTAAATGGTTGTATCTGATTAGTTGGATCTAAATGGTGTATAGATTGATAGTTTTTTGATATCCTTAGTTGATGGCTTGTTTGTTTTTGGTAATATAGATAGATGATATTGATGAAATTGTAATGAAATGTGGATTTAATGAAAAATATGGATAATGGTGTTGTTCATGCAGGAAAAAGGGACGGACACCACAAAAATTTGCAAAAATGAAGAAAAGGCTTAGGTTTAAGTAACAGGTTGGGAGTGACCGATATCGGTTATGTAACCGATGTCGGTAGATATATGACCGGTATCGGTTATGCAAGAATTTTTTTCCTAAAAATAGAACTGCTGGGTTGGCAACTTAAGTTCTTATTTTTAGCATTCTTATTTTTAGAGTCATGAAACATGTTAAATATGCGAATGCAACGCTGTTTGACAACTGCTACAGGTAATTGCATGAAAGAATTTGAGTGATAAGGAGGAAAGAGACAGGTGAAGTGAGCATGGGATGAGATTCAGAAGGTAGAAAGACAAGTTATATTTGAAGAGGGTGGTGAACATGGCTGAACGAGGAGAAGCATCCAGCAGGCAGGGATGAGGGGGAAGACATGTTCCACCCCAAGCTGCTGCATCCGGAGAGGTAAATTGTTTAGTTGTAATGTGATTCTTGCATGTGTTTGTAAATAGTATGAAAGAAGTGTAAGTGGGTAAAGATTAGAAAAAAGGTGATAGGCAAGGGTTGGGGATGGTATGAGTGCTACGGGGCAGGTAAACAGGGTGGGCCTGTATGTTTTTAGGTAGAAATAGGAGTAAACGGGCTTCATAAATATCGAAGGTGTATGTTTGAAGCAGGGTAGGTATATTTTGACAGTAACCGGTATCGTTTATAAGTAACCGGTATCGGTTAGCCAACCAGTATCGGTTATGCATAACCACTATCGGTTACTGTAAGGGTTTCCAGATTTTGAGAAAAAACCTGTAGAGATTTGTTCTTTTGAATAATTGTGTGTCGTTTTGATGTATACATGCAGAAGCAAGGTTAAGGATGAATGATACTGTGTTAGCGTTGTTGTCACGAATCTGAGTGGATGTAACACCAGCTAAATGGGCATTGATAAATCGGTTGGGGTTAAGTGGAATCCACTATTATTCAAGAATCATGCGTAACCATGCTATGTTGCAGGCGTTGATTGAGAGATGGAATCCAGAAAAGAATACCTTCTATCTACCAACAGGGGAGATGACAGTGACTTTAGAAGATGTGTTCCATATTTTGAGACTCCCAATGATAGGAAAAATAGTGTATCAGGCATTGCCCAGCGTGGGGCGAGCAGCGATAACAACAGTATTTGGGTCAGCTGCACGAGATTTGACACAATGAGGTTTATCATTTACGTATGGTACAATGTATGCAACACACCCTGAGGAAACAAGGTTGGCCATGCTATTAATGATAGCAGTGGGGTATTATGCATTTCTGAGGGCGGAAGGTGGAAGATTTCCCAAAGCATTGATGAGTGTTATTTGGGAAATGATATAAATGAGCGTGACATTTGCATGGGCACCCGCCTATCTGGTAGAGTTATATAGGGGTTTATGGGCATGCAAGTGAAAACATAGGATGACACTGGATTGTTCGTACTTATTACATTGTTGGGCCTATGAGCATATTGTTTGTGTACGTCCAATAGGCCGACCCATTGAGTCGGGAGAGACAGGAGTGCAAAGGTTGGGATTCAAACGATGGGTCCAGACAGAACAAGAAGCGAGATCCCAGGCCGTGATAGATGACATCGAGTATTATAGACAGGTATGGGAAATGGTGACTGTTGCGGATATTTGTTGGAGGCCGTATGGGAACTATATGGTGACAGAGCACATAGCTGAGGAGTTGAGGGGTGTAGAGCGATTGAGGTGGATCGCAGGGCATAGGCCGGACGAGTACGAGAGGATTCCTCTAGATCGCGTGCGGTGAAAATTTGGGTTCGTTCAGGATATTCCTATGACATATAGACCATACATGAGGATCGACGCCGAGGCAGCATTCTCACCTCCCTGGCCGACACCTCCAGAAGGGCCAGAAGAGATAGTAGCCGATCGTAGGGTTATGGATGTAGGAACGATGGAGGCCTATAGAGTATGGTGGGTAGCAGGGATGCGAGGTGCACGTGAGTGCCCTGACATAGCTGTGATTACAGCGGAGAGAGATCGTCTGTAGGATTTGGCTCTCCAGCTTCAAACACAGGTGAATGAGACAATGGGAATGTTAGAGGCTTCACAGCTACGAGTGGAGAGACTGGAGGAAAGATTCCTCCATGCGAGAGGACGTATTCGTATGTTACAGGAGATGTTGGCGGATCAATGGGAGGAACCAATGGCAGTGGCACCTTTGAGGATGGAGAGACTAGCTGAGAGGCATCGACGATCACGATGTCAATCAAGGAATATTAGGAGGAGGTGCAAGAGTCTAAGTGGATTTTATAGGAATATTAGAATAAATAAGGATGCCGACCTGCGAGTCAATGATAGAGAAGATGTATTTGGTTAACATCTAAAATAAAACTAAAGATGTATGTTCTTTTGAGTGATGATAATAATAAGAATGGTTGTGTTTTGGATGTTGTTTTTGTTTGTTTTGAAAAAGGATAAAGAGGAACGTTGGCAAATAGAAATACACAAAAAAAAAAATTTATATTTACAATACATGATAGAGTATGGTAGGGGATGGTCGAGCTAACCTTGGGAGACCCCATGTCTCCTAAGTGTTGCCTACATAGCCCATTGCACAAAGCAAGGACGGGCCTCAGACCGATGTAGTTCTCCCTTAGGAGCAGGGAGAGGTGAATTCAGGCAATTTGGTTGTGGTTAGGAAATTTTGTTGGTTAGTAAAAATTTTATGTTGGTAGGGTAATGTTGTTGGTGTAGGTATGGGTGAAGCGAAAGTTAGCATACCCAAGTAGTAGGGAATCGTGTCCTGATTAAGGGCAACACACAATCCTAGAGCCGAGCAAAAGAGGCAAGAGTGTCCCGTAATTGAGAAGAGCTAAACAAACCACATATTAATGTAGGATGAGCTTGAATCCCTAGGTACCTTGCATAGGCGAGAAGTCGATAGGTGAAAAGAGTGGTATAATCACAATATATCAGATATACGTCACGTCCCTTGAGTTTTGTTGTGTTGAAAAATGGTGAGGTGAGGTGGTTGATGTGGGCGAGGGTGCAGAGAACTTATTATAAGATGACGATTCTGACAAAAGAAAACCAAATCTAAATAGACAAGTCCATGACTCAAAAGTGCTTTGAAGTATTGCTTGTATTTTTATTTTTCTGGATATAGACTGATCGATGCGGGAAGTCTACATGGGATATGTATTTTTTTGTTCTTGAGGTCTTCACGAAGCTGATCAATGCGAGAAGCTTCTGATAAGGCTGACTGTGTATAGCTGTCCTTCAAGGGAGCAGTCTATTTATAGTAGCAGATGCAGTGTTTATGTATAGCTGTCCTTCGGGGGAGCAGTCTATATATAATAAGAACAATAGTTTGGCATATAGCTGTCCTTCAAGGGAGCAGTCTATTGTATAAGTTAGAGGTCTAGATGTCCGTTGCGCATGAAGCATCTAGTTTTTTGTAAGAAGTTTGACTCAAGAAAATCCCATAAGTGTGTAATTAAGAATGTGTCATTTTGATACTTTGAAGTCATGGACTAGACTAAAAAGGGGAAGGCATCTTTTAAGGGGAGGTGATAATCAAACCATGTGAGCTTGATTGGATTTTGAGATGTAAGAAACAAAGTGTATGCGGTGGTAAATGAGCTCAAGGGACGAGCGTAAGGTAGATAAGCAGTGATATAACACTAATTTCAACAGTAGAATGGTCGGAGATGCAAGGCATTAAGGGGCTCAGGCTCAGGTTTACCATTAAGCGAAGCTAAACGATAACTGCCTGATCCGTAAGTGTGAGTGATAATGTAAGGCCCAATCCAATTAGGAGCAAATTTTCCACGTTTACTCTTTTCTAGTTTGGTTACATGTTGATTCTGTTTGAGGACAAGATCTCCAACCTTAAAAGTACGCTCATGAAGCCGTTTATCATAAGCACGCTTGATGTGTTTTTGGTAGATTTGAAGGTGATCAAGAGCCGTAAGACGACGCTCATCAAGAAGCTCTAATTGGGCTAACCGCTCTTGGTGGAAATCATCGTTGGTGAGAATATCCTGAAGAGATATTCTGAGGGAGGGTATTTGTACTTCGAGAGGCAAGACATCCTCGGTACCATATACCAAAGAAAATGGTGTGGCATTAGTGGAGGTACGAATGCTATTACGATAAGCCCAAAGGGCAAAGGGAATGTGATCATGTCAGTTTCTTCTGAACTCATTGACAACTTTCATGAGGATTTTGGTTAGGGTTTTATTAGAAGATTCATCCTGACCATTGGCCTGCGGATAGTAAGGCGATGAGAAAGTAAGTTTGATACCAAAGTTGTCAAAAAGGTCTTGTAACAACTTATTTTAAAAAGATTTACCATTATCTGTTATTAGGCGATGAGGAATACCAAAACGATAGATAATGTGATGGTTAACGAATTCGACAATTTTTTCTTTTTTGATTGAAATGAGTGGAATGGCCTCCACCCATTTTGTGTAATATTCAGTTGCTGTGATTATCCAACGGTGACGTTGTGAAGAGGTCGGGTGAATCTCACCAATAAGGTCTAAACCCCATTGTGAGAAAGGCCAAAGATCTCGTGCGACCTGTAGCGGATGGCTAGGAGTATGTTGAAGGTTTGCATGTTGTTGACACATAACACAACGCTTAACATATTCGTAGCAGTCGTTGTTAAGAGTAGGCCAATAATAACCTAGGCGAAGGATTCGTTTAGCCACGGCAAGGCCACTAAACTGTCCACCACAAATGCCGTCATGGACTTGTTGGATGGTATAGGTGACCTCCGCGCCGGTTAGACAGCGAAGGAGGATGCCATCAAAGCCATGTTTATAGAGGAGTCCCCCCATGACAACATAACGAGAAACACCTTTAAGAAAAGCACGTTTGCCGTTACTAGTAAGGTCAAGTGGGAGAACAGAGGTTGTGAGGTAGTCGTGAAATTGGTGGTACCAGGTATCATGTGAATTAGTAGACACATTATTTATCATACAAACTACCGGGGCTGAGTAGGATGGGGAAAAAAGTTGTTGGACCAAGACGAATATGTCAGAGTCAGTTGGTGCGGAAGGAATTTGCGAGGCTAAGCAAGCCATAGTATCCGCAAATTTGTTAGTGGAGCGGGGAATGGTTTGGATAGAATAACAAGTAAATGAGGTCAAAAGTGAATCCATGTAATGTTTGTACTTTTGAAGTTCCTCATTCTTACATTGGTAGATGCCCATAACTTGATTGACTACCAATTGAGAGTCGCCAAAAATATTAATAGATTTGACACCTAAGTGTAATGCAACCTGGAGACCCAAAACAAGGGCCTCGTATTCCACTGTATTATTAGTGCAGGGGAAATCAAGCTGGAATGAAAGAGGCATAGGTTCAGCGTCAAGAGGGATGAGAACAACGCCGGCTCCTCCGCCGTGCTGGCATTTAGATCCATCGAAGAAGAGGGTCATTTGATACGACTCTTCCCTGAGTGAAAGAGTGGCGATGAGTTCGTCAGGGAAATTAAAATTGGTGAATTGTTCCCCAGGTAAAGGGGCCTCCGCAAGTTGGTCTGCAATAGTTTTTCCTTTGATTGACTTTTGTTGTACAAACTCAAGGTCGAGGTCGGCGAGGAGCATAAGCCATCGAGCGATGCATTGGTTTAGATGTGGTTTGGCATACATATAATGAATGGGGTCCATGTTGGTGATGACAAAAGTTTTGTGATTCAGGAGGTAATGTCGGAGTTTGGTGGCTATGAATGATAGGGCTAGGCACAATTTTTCTACATGTGTATACCTAGTCTCGTAATCCACGAGAGTACGACTTATATAATAAATAGATTTTTCTCGACGTGCTGAGTCCTGATGTGCGAGCATAGCTCCTCTAGCATGGTCAGTGGCAGAAAGGTAAAGGTAGAAAGGACGATCATCCTGAGGTGGAATAAGCACGGGTGGCTACAAGAGATAGGATTTGAGAGCTTCAAAGGCCTTGTGACACTCTTCACTCCATTAAAAATTAATGTTATTTTTAAGAAGGTGATGGAAAGGGTGACATCGATCCGAGAGTTGGGAGATGAAACGCCGGATGGATTGAAGTTTACCCTGCAAACTACGCAATTGTTTGAGGTTTTTTGGTGGGGGCATTTCTAGGATAGCTTTGACTTTAGATGGATTGACCTCAATGCCACGCAAAGAGACGATAAAGCCAAGAAGTTTTCCCGAAAGAACACCAAAGACACCTTTCTTTGGTTGAAGCCGGACCGAATATTGCAACAGGCGATCGAAAATAATGGTTAAAACATCGAGATGTTCACTGCGATGTTTAGATTTGCCAAGAAGATCATCGACATAATCCTCAAGGATAGTGTTCATAATGTCATGAAAAATGTAAGTCATAGCCCGCTGATAGGTAGCACTAGCATTCTTAAGGCCAAATGGCATGACACGATAACAGAAGGTTCCCCAAGGAGTTATGAAAGCGGTTTTATGTTGATCGGCCGAGGCTACCAAAATTTGATTGTATCCCGAAAAGCCATCCATAAGAGAAAGCATTTCATGGCCCGCAATGAGATCAACAAGTTGATCAATACTTGGGAGGGGGAAGTCATCTTTAGGGCAAGCGAGATTAAGGTCTCGGAAATCCATGCATATCCGAAGTCCCCCCGTCGCTTTAGTGACAAGTACAATGTTAGAAATCCATTAAGGATAATCAATAGGCAAGATGAAAGAAACAGAAAGAAGTCGTTGAAGCTCTTCTTTGACCAAGAGGGCAATGCGTGGATGCATTTTTCTCAGTTTTTATTTGACTGGTTTGGAATCAGGGTTTAGGGTGATGTTATGGACGGCAATGGTAGGATCAATTCCTGGCATGTCAGAGTAGGACCAAGCGAAAGCTTGGTTGCGGGTACGGAGAAAGGTAGTAAAGGCGGCTTGTTCTGATGTGTTAAGGGATTGTCTGATCTTCACAATGTGAGGATCCTCCTCCGTGTGGATGTTTATTTCTATAGTCGACTCATTCAACATGGTTTGAGTTTCAGACGGTAAGGCGTGTTGAATATAGGAGTCGTCCGCCCCAAGGTAAGTGAGGATGGAGTCGTCATCCTGGCACTCAACAACATTAATCGAAGGTGAATCCTCTTCGATCATGTTTGGATACAGAAGGGGAAGAGAAGATGGATCCTCATTATCGCGTTGATAAGTGAGAGGACCTATGAAGATAGCATTTATGAAAAAAAAAAGTTAGGAGGGATAGATTCAGGGTCTATCGACTCTGTGGGTGATGATGGTTTGGTAGGAGTGACGTCGTCTTCTTCCAGGATACAGCTAACACGAGGTGTCTCCTGTGTAGGTGTTTCATGAAAACTGAGACCAATGCGATCATTGTGTTTGCGTGTAGTCATGGGAATGAGTGTATGTCGGCCTTATTTGTAAAGACCAAAACCAAAGCCTTTCCAAGCATAGCGAGTCAAGAAGGTGAGGGTGAAACGATGATTTATCAAGTATTGAAAAGCGGATTGGAAGGGAACCACACCAAGAGGAGGTTCAGGGGTAATGGAGGATGCGTCAACACCCCCATACGTTAGGTTGGTGCGGCAATGGGGTGGTCCGTAAGAGATTACCTCCCCCACGCGACAGTCATATGTGGGATGTGCATGTAACTGTCCGTCCTCCTGTGGGGTATGGAAAGAGCTAACGTTATATAGGCGGTACTCCCCCAGCGTAAGGCGTTGAAAAACATCTACTAAGGGGTCGGAGGTTGGGATGTTATCTGTGGGAAAGGAAGTAATATTTGTAATGGCGGTTTCATTAGTTGAAGGTGTAGGTGCATCAGAAGTGGATGGCTGGGTTGGATGAATGGGTGTCTTGACTGGTACAAGCACATCATTAGGGCGATACAACATATTACAAGTTTTTAAGGGGGGAGGATCAGCTTTTATGGTGTAGGACTTCCCCTCGTACTCAATTTTATGCATCTATGTAAGGTGGAGGGAACGCATCCCATAGCCCGGATCCAAGGGCGGCCTAACAACATGTTGTATTGGAACTCTCCCTCAAGGACATAGAAGAGTTCGGGTAAAGTACGTGGTCCTACACGAATGTTAAGGATCATGGTGCCTAAAGTAGAAGTAATAGAATCATTGAATGATCACAACATGATGGGGTTGGCACACATGCAACTAGAAGGGATATTCATTTGTTGGAAGGCTTTTGAAGAGATGATGTTTAGGCTAGCACCCCCGTCAATCATAACACGACGTACCCGAATATCCCGAACGTATGTTGAGATGAAAAGAGCAGGGTCAGGATCTTCGGCACCAATGTCGATAATTTCATCTTCGGAGAAACTAACAGCAGCGGCTTGCTGTACAGAGACAGAAGTGGTTGGGGAGATAGATTGTTTGGTGAGTGAAGCAACATGATTGGGTGTTAGAATAGAGGTAACAGGAAAGGTTTCATTAGGTAAAACCTCTATCCCTTGAAGGATCTCAACGAGAGCTTGTCGATGAGATTCAGAAGTCTGAATGAGATCATATAATGTCATTTTTACAGGCGATTGGTGAAGCTATTTGATCATAGTTCGATGGGCAATGTCATTAGAGACGGGATAAGATCTTTCCCCCCACCCCCCACCCCCCATATCCCCCCCCCCCCCCCACTCCTTCACAAGAAAGAGATGCCGCAGGCGTGTTTTCTTTCACTTTCCCATTGTTTTTCTGCCCTCGAGTAGCAACACTAATCATATTGATCTCGTGAATACGAGAGGAGGAAGATGGTAGGGATAGGTCATGGTTTTCGAGAGGTGGGGCTGTAATAATGATAGATCTTGGTGAGGCGGGGACAGGTGACAGGTATAGGAGAGGGAATTGAAGCTAAAGTCTCTCTCTTTCGTAAGTTGTCTTTCTTAACTTTTCTATCTGAGAGGTGACGGATGAAGTATGGCTTTTTTTCAACGCTTTGCATCCCTCTACGTCATGTCCTGGTGTGCGGTGGTAAGCGCAGATTTTAGACTCATCGTAACCTATAGGTCGAGGTTTAGATGGATCATAAGGTCTAAGTGGGGGTAGGGAAATGGTCGCATTCTCCACCAACATAGCAAGGATTTTGGCGTAAGACCCTTTGAGTGGGTCAAAGTCAGAGGAAAATGAGGCTATTGACTGGGTCGATTCTGGTGATGACGTGGTGTGGTTGGTTTGTATGGGGGGTGGTTTAGCCAAGGAGTTTTGGTAATGGGTTTTAACTAACCGTGGTTTCTTTGACGTAGAAGCTATGTTTAGCTGGTTGGATGATGAGGCCACAGATGATGATGGTATCAGAAAACAACCACGGGAAATAGGAGTGACCGAAAACAAATCTTTTGATGATGGAATTTTGTTTAGGGTTGATAGGTGGACAGGATACCGCGGGGTGACGGTGTTGCTATACCCTTGGATTTCTGTATGGGTGCAGAAGGCGTAGGTCGCTTTAAAGAAAACGCAGGAGGTTAGGAGGTATGATATATTGATGTAAGGTAGGGATGGGGTCCCAATATGGAAGGTAGGTGTGACGATGAGGGTTTTAGTTGTGTTAGACGGCATAGATTGAGGAGATTGAGTCTGTCTCCTAATGGGATGGACGGCTTTATTTTTAGATAAATCAAGCCGCTTAGGTGGGTGTGTTAGACTAGGTATGGGTGAGGTCCCAAGCATAGGGGAAGATTTGGCTAAGTTAATAGAAGTGGACTAGGTATTTGGTAGAGATGGGGGGGGGTGAAGATGAGGACATGGGCATTTTAAGCTTCTGTAAACACTTCGGGTATATGGTGGAGGCATCAGGATCGGTCATTTGCATTTGAGTAGAATATGGCGTACTCAAACGTTCCCATAGGACCTGTCTATCTTCTGTGGAATGACAGTCCTCACGTGTGAATAGGAACTTTTGTATGGAAGAAAGGTGGGTTGTGATTCCGGTCCACTGTGGGTGTGATACAAGGGGTATATGAGGCACTGTATCAATGGGCGTTAAGAGGTCAACCGGTTGCTGAAAAGATTTAGGTGATGAGGACTAATAGGTAGGAGGGCATGTTTGAGAGGATCTGTCATGTTTAAAGAATGTGGTGATGTCGGTTCAAGAGGTTTCGTCTAAGGATGACAAAAGAAGTGGCGAGCCTTCCTCTTGTACAACAAGAATGGTAGAAGGAGACGTTTGGGAAATAGATAAATTAGATAACATCCGCTCACAGTCTTGCAAGGATGTGGTATAAGAAGGCTCATTTGTGAGAAGGGAACTCTGGGCAGCTAATTCCTTGATGGGTAAAGGAACGGCAAGGATTTCAGTTTGTCTTGATGGCGAGGAAGGGGGTTCGGTTTCCTGCGTTAGTGAAGAGGCTTGATTGAGAATTTGTTCGATAGAGGTCTTTGGCTGGGAATCGAAGACTGCATGGATCTCATGAACACTCTCCTCGGCTAAGATATCTTGGTTTAGATTACTGTTAGAAGAATGATTCGGGAATGGTTTGTTGAAATATTTTCAAATTTCGGTTAGCAGGGGCGTTAGGATTATCAAGGGCTATATCCCCTGCATCAACCATTTCTTGCACTATGTTTTTCAACATCTTGCAGTTCTCATGACTGTGTCCCTTCACGCGGTGGAAGTTACAAAAGTCATTTTCTTTGTACCAGAAGGTATGGCGCGAGTGGAATCAAACCCGGAATGAGGTTTAACAGGAGGTAAGGTAATGGCTCCTGCTTTGAGCAATTTTTCCAATATCACACCATATGTTTCTCCCAAGGGAGTGTAGTTGATGGGCTCTGCTTTATACTTATAGGTGTTTTTTGGCGGGGTATTAGACGGTGGTTGGGATTTTACCATCACTGCGTGCATGACCCCTTTTGATTTCGAAGTGGTCGATGGGTGAGGATTGGTGGTGTTAGGTTTGTTGGTGGAATCTTGGGTTCGGAAAGTGGGGTTTTTGTTACGCAACCGCAATTTCTCTTCCTCTAAGGCTCGAATCTCTAGTTTTCGAGCCATAGTAAAGGCCTCGTCAAATGTACGGAAAGTTTGAATTTGGAGGGTAGGAGAGATGTGCTTAGCGCAGGCCTGCGTAAACAGTTCGATAAGTTCGGTCTGAGGCAAGGCATACGTAAGTTGGTTGATAAGGCCCCGCCATCGTCCAATGAAAATCTGCGATAGATTCGTCTTCAAATTGTCGGATGGCATAGAGGTCGGTGATAGATACTTTCTTGGCAATGTTAATGGAGAAATGATCCAAGAAAGATTGGGCTAGCTGGTTAAAAGAGAAGATTGAGTGCTGGGTTAAAGCACTGTACCACTCCAAGGCGGGTCCTGATAAGGACATGGGAAAGGTGCGGAGTAGTAAAGTGTCGTCGTGAGCAATCAGATAGCAGGCATGTCTAAATGATCGCAAGTGTTGTTGAGGGTCCTCCTTACTGTTAAAACGGGTAAATTTTGGTAATTCCCATTGAGGAGGATATGAATGAAGGGGGACTGAAGGGTGGATAGGCTCCCGACAAACTTGCTCGTATGTCAAGGTGCTACGACTTCCTGAAACAGAAGCCTCCAGTTTTTGCATTTTGTCCATCATTTGTTTAATTAAATCAGTAGTTGGATGAGATGATGGTTGTGGTTGTGGTAAACGGAGGCAAATTGGGCCAAGGGCCACCGCTAGACAATGGTGGGGTTAAATGTTGATAAGGTATGGAGGATGAATGTGTTGAGGCAACCGAATAGGGATGTCCTATATAAGCTGTTGAGGTTACCGGATATGTGTGTGGAAATGAAAAGGTGGGCGGAGCTTGAGAAGGAAAAAGCTCGTGTGGATAGGTGGCAGAGAGCAAGTCATGAACGGAACAGTCTGCAAGAGAGACGAGGTAGGAGCATCGGCGGTAATGACATGTTGGGCCCAAGATTAACCAAAGGAAAGCCAATCTGTGCCGTATGGACCCCTGAAGCTGCTGAGGTAGGACGACGGGACTAAGGATGCGGAAGGCAAAGCGGAGTTATCAGGTGGAGAAGGGGCTAAATGAGCAGCTATACTGATAGGCATGCCAACAAGGAGTTGACCGTCGGGTGTACGGTCAAGGGCATGAGACAAATAGTATTGTACAGTGCTAGGATTAGCATCCAGAAATTTGGCAAATTCTTTATCTCCCACAGGAATTTTAGGAACCTCGCTGGTGTCCGTAGGATTCCCCACAGAATGTGAAGGGGGTGATTCAGGCAAAGGAAACAGAGCAAGCATGTGAAACCATGGCGGAAGCTTGCTTTCGAGTGATAACAACCATGGACAGGAGTTCACAGTAGGGTTTCAATCTGTCAGGAACAGAAACAGACTCAGAACTGGTGAAATTGGTAGGTTGCTGGTTTGTCAGAAACTGGAAAAGACAGTAACCGATATGGTCTGATAACCGATGTCGGTTATACTATAGCTGACGTCGGTTAGTTTAACCGATGTCGGTGTAATAAGACTGGTATAAAAAAATATAAGAAGCTGATTTTGATTTTAACTCGCTATATTTATCAAATTGTTCTAAAGGTAATCACAGAAGACAGTGTATAACAAGACAGAGAAAACAGAACTGAAAACAAACAAGATGCACATGCAAATCCAGAGACTAACCCTAGGGTTAATTTTAATTATTGTGGGCTTATGCCTTTAGACGCGGAATGATGTCAATCCTAAACAAAAGACTTAGGGGAAATGTCAAGTTTGTTTTTGGCTTATAAGGTTACCTCAATCGGGTGGAGGAATACCGCGGAAAAGGGGGGATGTTTTGAGCTGTTGTGTTAATTGTGAAGTGATTCGGTATGTTTTGTGCAGTGAAAGTAAGATTAATTTCCTGTCAATACCGTGGAAATCACCCCCACGTGTACGACCTGTTACTTAGTCTATGTTCACTAGAATTGAAAACAACAAGCAAGAATGTAATGCACGTGTTTTAAACCCAAATCGAAAATGATATTCGATGAAGCAAATGAGATGACTTTCACTAATGCGAAAAAGGAAAGCAAGACAAATTCTTCACTAAATATATAACAAAAACAGCAACAGCAAGTATGCTTCCTAAAATGAAAGCAAGCAAGAGAGAAACAGAAACCCGAAATGGGTCCCACCGGGGCGTGCCAAAATGTTTCACACGGAATGTTTCGGCTCTGCAGAATAGACTTGCTTCTATCCTATCATTCCTTTGAGAAACAGATAAGGTTAGGGCTAGGAGGAATACCTGTTAAATGTTGAGATGGTGTGCGCGTACCGTAGAGAAAGATCAGATCGACTGCGAAGAACTCCTTTTTGTCTTGGAAGGACTACCTGCAAGTAAGAATACAAGACCACAAGATTTTAATTAGACAACAAATGAGGGATCTGCCTTAGGCCCAGGAAATATAAAAACTTCCTTTCGAAGGTGGTCAGTTCCCCTTTTAATATGATTCAACACAAATGATAATATAGAAAGCTATTGCAAAATCATGATTTAGGTGTCTCGTTACAAAGCAATAGAAACTCAACTATCAATAATAAAGCGCCACGTTGTTTGTTCGGTTACTGGTCGTTGATACGTTCAGGTTGAGTTATAGGGATAAACCAGGCTGGATTTGGGGTTGTTAGGTGGCAAATAGGCAAGCAAAAGGTTTTGGGGTATAAGTCACAGTGACCGACGGAGGTCACTAGGTAATCGACCACGGTTAGAGAACCGCTGCCGGTAGAGGATAAACGATACCGGTAGGGGCAGCAATCTAAGTGCTTCTAGATAGAAGTTGGTTGCAAGGTGATTGTGGGGTTATTAGGATTGGTGGATGGCTGAGGGGAATGATGGGAGGTGTTTCACTCGGAATGTTTCGGCTAAAATCTGGGAATAGATGTTGCTTCTATCCTTTCATTCCTTTTAGAAACAGATGGTTTAGGTTAGGAGGAATACCTGTTGAATGTTGAGATGGTGTGCACGTACTAGAATATAGAGAAAGATCAGGTTGATTGCAGAGAACTCCTTTTTGTCTTGGAAGGACTACCTGAAATAAGAAGACAAGACCACAAGATTTTAATTAGACAATAAATGAGGGAATTGCCTTGGGCCCAGGAAATATAAAACTTCCTTTCGAAGGTGGTCAGTTCCCCTGCCAATATGAATTTACAACAAAAGACTGCAAAATATCAATTAAATTGTTTTCGTTGAACTGGGTAATGAAAAAAGGCTGGTTTTCCTGGTTTTGATCAGAGGAACCGATGCCGGTTACTGATAACCGATACCGGTGGGTTCAAAGGATTTTCTTGGTAGCTAGGTGTTTTGTAAGGCTGGTTTATGGATGATCATTATGGAAACGGGATGATTAGGAAGCAAGGAATAACAGTTAGATGCAATGGCACGTTGGGTATTGGATTCATCAAATGGATTTAGGATTTAGGACTGAGATTCAAGAAGCATAAGAAATGTTATAACAGAGGACATGCAAGCTATGACTTACTGGTTTTGACAAAGATGCAAGTTGATCTCCTTGGTTGTAAACACTTCTGGTATTTCCACTCGTCTCTGCTCGGTCAAGTGAAGATCTAGACTCTGTTCCTCGCTCACAATGCTCTCTGTTGATTCAAAAATCCTTTTGACTAATCTCCCCAAATGAAATTTTGATCCATTGTTTTGGTTTGGGGAGCCCATTTACAGGGAACCGACGGCGGTTGCGTAACCGACGGCGGTCGAGTAGGAACCGGCATCGGTAAGGAAAAAGTAGGCTATTTTTAGTAAAATAGCCCCCCTTCCCTACTTTTCTCCCGAGAGATCAGTTGTGGGCTTGGTCAAGTGGCTAGAAGGTCAGCTTTGGGTGCGAGTAAGGAGGCATTAGTTATGGATGTGAGTCTAGACCAAGTCACGGGCCTTAATTAAGGTTAGTTTAGGGTTAGGGCTAGGTCATGATGATGGTGGCAAAGTGAGGTGGCGGGTAGGTGATGTGGATTTATCAATTATGAGGTAATTAATAAATAATTGTGTAAGGTTTAGGTAATGAGGTTTAGGTTGCGAAATGGGATGCGGGTCACAAGGGGTCGTAAGACACAAATTTGGTGTCTACATTAGCCCCTTATTGTCATGTAGCTTTTCTGGTAAAGCTACGCGGACAATAATATGAAGTGGTTTCTTATGTTAAAGATGTAGGTAATCCCCCTCAAATCTATCGCCGATTGAGTGATGGGGAGGATACGGAAATCAGGGATAGGGTTGATAAAGGGTACATGTTGTAGAGATGATGGTAAGGTGGTGGGGTAGGTCCAAGGAAGCAGACGCATGTTGAAATGCAATAGTACGACGAGGGTACATGATTTGACAAGCAAACCAGCAATGTGTAGGCAAAGGTCGATAGTTTTATCCAAACAAGGGTGATATAATCCTGGTATCCAAGGCATAGGAAGTAGCTCCAGGGTATATAACAGGTGAGGTACAGGAACGTTTAGGCATGTTCGGCAGTACCAAATGGTTGGTTTGGTTGAGATAAACGTCACGGTCTAGAGTTGCTTCGGCTTCTGTTTCACTCGGAATGTTTCAGCTTCTAGGAATAGAGTTGCTTCTATCCTTTCATTCCTTTTAGAAACAGATGAGGTTAGGGTTAGGAGGAATACCTGTTGAATGTCGAGATGGTGTGCGCGTACTGTAGAGAAAGATCAGGTTGATGTTTTTGCGGAGAACTCCTTTTTGTCTTGGAAGGACTACCTACCTGCAAATAAGAACACAAGACCACAAGATTTTAATTAGACAATAAATGAGGGAACTGCCTTGGGCCCAGGAAATTAAAAGTTCTTTTTGAAGGTGGTCAGTTCCCCTGCCAATATGAATTAACACAAAAGACTGGAAAAATATCAGTTAAATTGTTTGTTGAAGGTTAGGTAGGGGAAAGGCTGGTTTTCTGGTTTTATGGTGATGTGGATCAGATTAACCGATGCCGGTTACTGATAACCGTGACCGACCGGTGGGTTCTAGGATCTAGAATTGGTAGCTATGGTGTTTTGTAAGGCTGGTTTATGGATGATATTAGGAAACGGGATGATTAGAAGCAAAGGAATAACAGTTAGATGCAATGGCACGTTTGGTAGTGGATTCAGAAATGGATTTAGGAGGACTGAGATTCAAGAAGCATAAGAAATGTTATAACAGAGGACATGTAAGATGTGACTTACTAGTTTTGACAAAGATGCAAGTTGATCTCCTTGGTTGTAAACACTTCTGGTAAAACACATCCGTCTCTGCTCGTACCAAGTGAAGATCTGGACTCTGTTCCTCGCTTGGCAATGCCTCTGTTGATTCAAAAATCCTTTTGACTGATCTCCCCAAATGAAGCTCTCCGATCCGTTGAAATTTTGGTTTGGGGAGCCCATTTACAGGAACCGATCGCGGTTGCGTAACCGACGGATGGTCGAGTAGCTACCGGCATCGGTATAGGAAAAAGTAGGCATTTTTAATAAAATAGCGTCACCTTCCCTACTTTTTCTCCCGAGAGATCAGTTGTTGTGGGCTTGGTCAAGTGGCTAAGAAGGTCGGCTTTTGGGTGCGAAGTAAGGAGGCATTAGTTTTATGGATGTGAGTCTAGACCAAGTCACGGGCCTTAATTAGGTCAGTTTAGGGTTAGGGCTAGTCATGATGAGGTGGAAAAGTGAGGTGGCGGGTAAGGTGATGTGGATTTTATCAATTATGAGGTAATTAATAATCTAATTGTGTAAGGTTTAGGTAATGAGGTTAGGTTGCGAAATGGGATGCGGGTCACAAGGGGTCGTAAGACACAAATTTGGTGTCTACAGGAGGATAGGGAAGACTCAGAGTGTGGTAAAATGGCCTTCTGGGCAATATCAGGGTGTGTGGGTGAAGGTTAAGTGCAGTAGTGGCTGATAGTAGATCTAGGAATAAACTGATGATTACTGTTAATCAACAGGCTCAAGAAAATGGTGCTTAGAAACATATAACATACTACTTACTTGCCCCTGATGTAGATGCAAGTTTCAGGACTATGATGATGAAGACAGGACCCAAGTTGGATGCAGTTTCCTCTTCTGATGCTCGGATGAGTGTTACTGGGCTCTGGTTATTCAGTTGCAGTCTTGGGCTTGATGTCCTTCTCTGTAATCTCTTCTTGTTTCTTCACTTGTCTCTGCTCGGCCAAGCAAAATCTGGATTCGATCGATGGTTTCTTCTTCTCCCGATCAAAATGAAAATCCGATCCTTGTTTTTGGTTGGAAGTGGTCATTTATGGGGAACCCAATGGCGGTTACGCAACCGACGGCGGTCGAGTAGGAACCGGTATCGGTCCGGTCAAAGCGGGCTTTTTTTTGGTCAAATAGCCAACTTTCCCTCCTTTTCTTCTGAGGGATTGGTAGCGGGCTTGGTCAAGTCATTATGAAGTTGGTTTTAGGTGCAGATGAGGAGTAATTAGTCATAGGTGTGGAATTGGACCAAGTTATAGGTCTTAATTTGGTTAGTTTAGGGTTAAGACTAGGTCACGATGAGGTGGCGACATGAGGTGGCAGTTATGGTGATGTGGATTTATTAATTATAAGGTAATTAATAAATAATTTTGTAAGGTTTAGGTGGTGAGGTTAGGTTGCGAAATGCGATGCGGGTCACAAGGGGTCGTAAGACACAAATTTGGTGTCTACACTTGAAATTTTTAGGTTTGGTTTTATCTCCATTTGCAATGAAAACAAATCCATTGCAATAGTTTTTTATTTGGAGCCCATGTGAAATTTTTTAGTTCATTTCCATTGTCATAGTGATGGGAAATTCGAAGAATTTGAGCCAGTGCACGAAGTGAGGATTTTGTTGGAGAAAATGATTCTGGGCACCATTTGACCTCCTATTTTTTGCATCTTGATTGTCTTAAAAAATTTGAGAGTCTTCAAAAGATGAAATCTCAATCTGACTTGTACTTTTCAAGATATGAGGAGTTTTCGATTGGGTGGCTTCACGGTTATCTGAAAAAAAACATCATTTTCTTCTCATTCTTCATCTTTTCAGAAATTTTGATCATTCCTTCACCTAAATTATACATATTTTCATGGACTGGGTGTTTATATGGCCATGACAGAGCTGGTTTGGAGCAAAAATAGTGGACCAGGTATCTGGACAATCATGCACGGAGCCATGGCAAGGTATGAAGCTGTGAAGGAGAAATGAGGGGGAAGAAATTACTAAGTTCCAGAATTAAATTTACAAAGAAATGCACATGGAGGGTCTAGGTGAATTTTTGTGTCCCTGATGTCCCTAACCTCAGGGAAGTGAGGGACATCAATTTCCAAGGTGGTCAAGGTGATGTCATGTGTCCTCGATCTGACAGCAGGGGATTTACTTGAAAAATGCACCTAGGGGTTGAAATTCATTCATGTTAGTGTCCAAAATACTCCCCATAGGGTCTTGGAACATTTTTCCATGTCTAATGCTCCTCACCTCAAGGACATAAGGGACATCAGTTTCCACAGTGGTCTTAGAGCTGACACGTGGTGCTTGATCAGACGACAGGGAATGAATGCTCCAAAAATGCACCTGGGGCTTGAAAGTCGTTCATGTGGGTGTCCAAAAGACTCCCCATAGGGTCTGGGATATTTTTTCCATGTTTTATGTCCTACACCTCAGGGAAATAAGGGACATTAGTTTCCATGGTGGTCCTAGAACTGACACGTAGCACTTGATCTGACATTAGGGAATACATGCTCCAAAAATTCACCTAGTGTAACATCCTCATTTTAGACAATAGAACAAGTCAATTTTTTTTTTTGATAAATGCATCCTGGTTCTAAATACATAATTTAGAACTCACAAATCAAATAACCATTCATATAACAGATAACCATATGCAGCTGTAATGACTCGGAGTACCTCCGATCTATTCATTCCATGACTCGGTAATCTACCGATCTATTCATGAGTAATAAGAGTTGGCGTTATTATTTAACACTTCACTCCTGTGGTTCTCTTCCCTATTCTGGGATTCAGAATGCTCTGTCCAAGGAACCTAACTGAATAATTGTTACCATTATTCATCGGCATCTCATCCCTTAGACTAGGTGAATTAGGACAACGCAATCAGCAGCTTGCGATACTTTGGCCAAAGATTTGAAACATACTGCTTATGTCTCGTATTCCTTAACGGCATACTCGTCAATCTGGAATACGTCTTCACCCCTTCTCATGTTATGTAGAATGTCTTTATAACGACTTCTGTCAGTCCCTTTTATCCAGTTAATCACTCGGGAACGGATTAGTAAGGTAACCACGTTATATGGATGCTCCCGAAGACTAGGGACAAAATGACATACTGGGTCAATCCTAATTAAACCAGTGTGTCAAGATACCCTGAGTCTCCTAGGTAGCCATATAATGTGACCACATACCTAATCGGTCCAAAAGTAACTTGTACGAGATCAAAGTGTAAATCTTAGCGATCAATGCAAGGGTGTCGTCATAAGTCACCCGCATTGTTGTAACTTCGAGAAGATCCTAATCTTCTCGGAGGTACAACCCTGCAGTTGACTTGTGCCGTCAACCTTTAAATCCGCCTCGAAAATATCTACTTATTAATATGCATTACGCACATTGAGTTTAAATTACATTAAAGATGTTCCCCTAAGGTTAGCCCTTCCCAATCCCTGGATTCCTCATCCTAGGATGACCTTTCTCAATAAAACCCAATACTCAGAGGAGTTATCAAGGCCAAGGTCTCATCGAGGAGTTCTTAGAATATACATGATTCCAAAACAACAGAATTGGACAATAACTCAGAACCTTCACATGAGATTGCCATCTGAACCCCATTAGATTTATACCAGTTCTCCTAACTGAATTTATATCATACTTATAAGCATCAAATATAAATGATTCAGAATCCAATTAAATGTTGTCCTGTCATAATCAGGACTAGGGATTAATAATTTAATTCAGTTTGCTTAGCGTTTTGTTTAGGTATATTTTAATCCTATCTTCCAAAGACAGTTACCTAAATTTCAATTTAGCTTATGATAGAACATACCAGAACTGCTAAACAATCATAAGAATTCAGTCTTATATTCTTGCAAAGCTTACATTGATAATCACAAAAGTCTCCAAATTATATAATAATAACAATGGTCTTTAGATCATTTGAACCAAAGAAGGTCAAACTATCAAGATAAGAATATAGACACATAAGTAACAATATCAATTTCCATTCCTTCAGAACTAATCAAATACATTGTATGCATTCCGCATACTTGATACATTACTCAACTGAAAAAGGAACATCTTTCCTTATTTAGAAAATCAAGATGTAATTTAATTATAAATCAAATTTATTCAATCTGATTATCCTATCAGATCTGCATGCTTTTACCACTTATGGCAACCATCTGCAAAAATAGTCAACATGAGTCAGTTCGATGAACTGAGCATGATAAGCACTAACTCTTAAAAACAATTGCAATCCATCAATTGTTTTCATTAAACACCCCTGTTTAAATGAGATCAATTCACCAAACAAGTAAACATATTCAGACTATGCCTTTGTAATACAAAAATGACTACAAATGTGTAACTTTATCATCGTTACAGAATAGTCCTAAACACTTCTCAAATATTTCGTCAACATATTAGAAATCACGAAGAACAAAAGTTTCCTAAGCAATTATTCCTTGTAAATCCCAAGATGCACAAACATCAGGCAGTCATTATATTCAACTTAAGAGAGGGAATATCATATCAATCCTGAAACCGTCATTATGTAAAAACGATTACAGATGTTAGTTAAACAATTATATCAACTTATAATTTACAACAAAAGAAAAATAAACAATTGTACATATTTCCCTCTGAACTAGCTCATGACTGTACCGTCTTTCCAAGAGCAAGGCATTCACTTAATACACATGCAAATAAATCAGTCGAGTCCATCATCAGCACCACTGTTTTGAAACTTACAACAATACAACTACAATACAGTAGCTCCCATGCCAAACAACAGTGTCTATCAACCAAGCAGACTCAGAACGACCTCACGCAAAAAGCGACAGGCAAGAAGACAACTACTGCCGTTACCTGTTTAGGTACAGTTAACTCCTAAATTCATTCATACTCAAAAATGGATATCAAAGAAAGGAAGGCGTAACATGCCTACAATCCCAATAACAATCCACAGCCCCTTCAATCCTTTTCAACACTGTAAGGCTTTTATACCCAAGGTCGAATTCAAAGGAACTCAATTGTTGCCACAGCCAACAAGAAACTCGAACTCCTTTGGGCAATGACATCTCCCTACGACTTAAGCAGAGAGAGTTGAAAACCACGCATCATGCACAGCCACATCAACTGGCATGTAACCTTAAAGAAAACACAACTTAGAATATCGTAGCTACTTCTGAATGAAATTAGAGTAGAAAGTTTGGTATCCATGACCTACTTCATAAAGCCATTATACAAGATGTCAAGCTATTCACAGAAATCCATCAAGGCCAAATAAACATCACATGTTCAATCTCAGGCTTATACAGAAGCCAAATGAAACAAGATATCATCCCATATTCAAGGAATCCATAGGGTCAAATAATAGAGTAAACCCAACAGTCATAATTGAAGCAGATACACTGTTTATCTGTCAAGAATTCAACTGAGTCCCAACAACAGTATAAGAATAGTTAATGATCCAATCTATGCCAACAATAGTAAGCATTCAAATCAGGTGTAAGAAAATCAAATACCGATTTCATAACAAGAAATTCAACTGAACCTCGTCAAAATTCGCGAACAAGCTTACACATAAGGAAACATAAATGTATACCCAAGGAGTCAGTACCAAATTTCATTACAAATAACAGAGGTCGTATGACCTGTTACTTCTACAAGATTCCAACGGAATTCAGATTAACAAAACTCAAGGATGTATCTATATCCTCAGCAGTGGACCATAATATACGATTCATTCAGAGGACTCCACAGATTCGTTCAAATAAAATACATATATCGATATTGTATACTGTCAACGGGTTAAATCCCGTTACCACAATAACAAGGAAAAACAACTTCCACTGGGTCGTAATGACTACTGTAACAAAATAGTTACCTGATCCCAAAAAAATTTAAAAGACAAAATGAAACCAAACAAGTATCAATAACCACCCCATCAATACCCACAACAGAGCTTACAAGGTTCCATTAAAACTGAATAATCAAACAAATGTCCAGCAGTTTCCCTTCCAACAAGTATTCACAACATGCATCGACGACAAAACCAACAAGCATAACAGTGGCCAGTACCCATCACAAGAATAATTTATGGGCTCTCGCCGAGTAGGCCGAGCATACATTCCTTTCATAAATTTTGCATATTTAAGCCAGAATGCAAAACACAAAGAAATAAAGCCACAGTTCGAATTTAATAAACACCCATCAAGGGATAAATGAAAAATCGAACCAACATGAAGATACAGTGCCAAAATCACACAAAGACATCCATAGAAAATCATCTATTTCCATAAATCATTTGAACAGAGTTGTTCTAATGAAATCACTTGAAAGACAACAAGATTTTTAAAGGTTAGGGCCTAACATACCTGGATTTTTGCTCAAATTTCCGAAGCAGACCACTGAAAGAGCTAGGACTTCCTTTTCCTTTTCCAAGTTAGAGCGACCAACAAAATTTTGCTATCCCCATGACATATATATTTTCCTTGCTAGAGAAAAGAGCTAGATAAGCTCATACTCGCCATGCAACACAAAGAAGACTGGTGCGAAGAACCAGTGAACAGGCAGAAGAAAAACCGAAATTCGCACTAAGCCAAACAAAACAACAACTTCCCACATTGCATGCCTTCTCGCGAATTCCGAGCTCGACTTCCAAGCTCATTGAATACATTAACTCCTAATTTCCCACTCAAACTCTACTGCCACCGACTGCCAAAGTTGGCAATAGACATATAAAATCTCAAGACCATTTCCAGTTTTGGTGACCTGCCACGTCGGCTTAGGTTAGCCGTTTCAAAAACCTCCGCCAATACCTGTCCTTCATATTTATCCCTTGCATTAAATAACCTAGAAACTGCCGCCCATGGTTCGCATCCCTCCATAGGTCCCCTTACATCCTTGTTCAATAGTCAGGTTAGTAACTTAGGTTAGAATTTAGGATAACACCTAGTCTAACTTCATAGAACATAGTTACTAACTTAGGACATTAGCTCTTAGCCTAGGTCTAGGTTAGATTAACACTAATCTAACCCCTAGGTTAGGTTTAGTTTTAGATTACTAACATTAATAATTCCAGTTAGGTCTATATTCCGTAGACTCAGAAAAAGACCTACAACATGCATTCTTGAACAGGGTTACCTCCTGTTCTGCCTTTAGGCTACAAAATTGTATGAAACCGAATTATTACCTGGTCCATGATCGAGACCTTCCAGATATACTTCGATATCGGGAACCAATCCATTTCACATGATCAACCTGAGTTAGACTTGGGATTGACTTATCCAATGAATTCAGACCTTGCAACCTGTGAAAGGTTTATAATTTTTAATTCATCACAAAAAACTTAAAGCACCACTTGGATCAATACCACTGATCCAAGGCTAGGTCTTATAGATGAATAACTTCATAATTCATTCCGAGATCAGATTAAACTCATCTGTGAAATGAAATAAATAAAAGAGTCTAATCATATCCTGACTCAGTCAAAGATCTGCAATCTGCAAAGAAGATACAGTACATATCAAGCATGACTTCTCAACCAAAGGAACACATTCTTTTTACAAAAGAAATCACATATCAACACTTGTATGCTTAGGAGGAAGTAACAACAGTTCAGGGTGTTACACCTGGGGGCTGAACTGCCATGTTTGGAGGTCACATGAGGGTCCTAGAGGTCACATGGGGGCTAGGAAAAAAAATTCAATTGTTGGTTTACCTGACCTTATGGATGTTGGGGACATGAAATCCTACTAGGATCTTGGTGCTAAGACATGTCCTTCCAAAAAATGACTAAGTCCTGAACTGCCTTTGAGAGGGTAACTTGGAACGATGATAAATTGAGCTCCATGTGGAATTTATTGGTGAAATTTTATATTATCCTGACTTTAAATGTCATGTTTAATCCAATGGTGAGGTTCTCATGTCTTTACTCATCCATTAGATCCCTGAAAAAGTGGATTTTTGATTTGAGACTCCACTTGTGCCTGATAAAAAACTACCTAAAAATCCTATACACTAATGTGTTGTGAAAAAATATGATTTCACCATCATTTAGGTCTTGGAATAATCTTTTTGGTGATGTTTTTTTTTACTTATAACTCCATCCGGATCTCTCGGAATCTTCTTCTGAAGCCCAAAAGTTGTTTTAGGCCTGTGTACTACCTAGGCTTGTGAACCCTATTTTTTCTCAGACTGCTCCAATTATTTCAAAACTTATACCAACCTTCCAAAATAATTTCCATGATATTATAGGGTCTTTAATTCACCTCCATGTTGAATTTGGCCCATCTGTTCCACTCCAGGGTGGTTGATCCATTCCTGGGAAGGCCTGCGATAGCCCTTCCCAATACTGCCAGAAGATAGCATCTTTTTCAGAACTCCCTTAATTCAACTGGGGGGGATGAATAGATTTTCCTAAATCACCTAGGGGAAAAATTTGACATAAAATAGGGGGTGGTCAAACTAACGGATTTGAATTGGGGTACCTAGGAATGATAAAACATGAAACTTTTGGCACAAGGGTATAATCGTCGTGCTTGGAAACTTCCAATTTCCTTGTTGCACATTTACACGACAACAAGAATCTAGACATACATCATTATAGAAAGTGGAGAGCCCAGATGAGAATAATCATGCTCCATTAGAGGACCACCTTGACACTTGGAGACCGATTTGCTACTTCAAGGAGGCATGGCGGTGGGTGATAAACCTATATATAGAGATGTTCACTTAGAGGAAGAAGAGAGGGGGCATAGGAACTAGAGAGACTACTCTTGTAAAAAGGGAATCATCATAGAGAGGATGAAAGTTGAAGATATATGAAAATAATAGGAGGTTCTAGAGGGCTATGGTTACCATTAGGATATTGTAGTAATATTGGCATATCACAAGGGATAGGTCTGTGACAATTTTTATAAAATATGGGAAGCATAGTGAGGATTTTTTATGCGTAAGTCTTATCTTCCTTAATACATTAGCCTGTTATGACCTTGGTAAATGCAATGTGGTTGCTAAACTATGATCAATATGAATATATGGTTTTGTTATAAGAATATAATGTTCATGGATGTAAATCCTAGTGCCATTTCTTTATGTTATGGATCAGAATTGTTATATGTATGATGTTTCTCTTGTTATCTGAATGAGTGTATTGATATGCTAACTAATATTAGGATCTCATAATGAATGCATGGTCCTTTACATTTTTGCATGTAAGTTTATTTCCTTAAGTAATGTATTCTCACAAAATTCACATAAAGGAGGGGCTCAACACCCACGCGTGCTTTGGGTGAGCTCCCAGTGCTTAATGGGTGATAGGTCAACGTGTATGGGATTCGAAGGTTATTCTAAGGACATAAAAATGACTACATCTTAGTTATGTTTTCACGACATTTTTTTGAAGTTGTTGTGAGAAATGGGTACATCCTTGTTCCTTTGATGCATGATGACAGATCGCTTAACCCTAGAAAGTGTCAAAGCATTGTTTAAGAGCATGGAGGATGATTTTTCTCAAATATTTAGTACTAGACCTGAGTTTGATGCATGCATATGGTTAGAAGAGAACTTGTATCATGAGATGTATGAGACCTTTTTTTGCTATTTTCTAGTAGAATTGTATGAATGGATTTCAAAATATGCATCCATATCAAGTTGGTGCTATAGATCACTTGTGTGGACCCTAGATTATTACCAAAGGCTGTAGGAAGTAGATATAGCTTGGATGCGTGTTGTTGATCACTAGTGGAGAGGAATGATGACCAATTATACCCTAGAATACACCATTTCTATGTATTATTTTCTGGAGATTGTTGAGTTTGATTTCTTAAGGGAACATAGAGGACCATTTTTACATGTTATCCTATTGGCTATAAAGATCTTGGTCATTACGTTAAGTTTGGAGTCATTCCCTATGGATGGCTAAGCTTGTCTGAGTGTTGGGAAAGGAAGCTAGGGTCAAGGAAGATGGTAGACATTGCAGCTTGAAAGGAGAGGGAAGAGAGATGACTCAAGTATGGTGAAGCTCGTAAAATGGAAATGGCTAGATAATGCGAGGTTACAGGAGTGATGGATTTATGGGGGCAAACGTTGTGAGAAGGAGTTGAGGTTCATGGAGAGGATGTGGAACTTGAGTAGTCTATGCTACCCCATCTTAGCAAACGTGGGAGAGAGACCTCTTTAGCTTCCATTGAGATTTCATCATGTGAAGAAAGGAGAGCCATTGGCATGCATCTAAACCCACCTAGTGACCAACCCATGGCGCTTAGTTTTCTAGATCAACAGATAAGCATTTCTAACCCAGTTAGTATCGAAGGGAGTAACTAATCTGCACTTAGGACATATAACTTCTTGTTTGGGACATATATTGCTAACAAAACCATTCCTATGTTTGGAGGATTTTTTGGGAAAGGTGAAAATACATGAATTTTGGGTATCGTGAGTGGCGTGGGACACATGTTTCGTAGCGAGGCAATATCAAAAAGCATCTACGTGTAGTTTAGTGGGACATTAGGAACACTAGGCTTGAAAACTTTAGTCCCTTTTTGGCTATAGGAAATTTAGCTGGTGGTGTAGGTGTCGAAGGATTTGGTAGGCCTAGTGAATCTCAAATATTTGGTGGGTCGAGAGGGATAGGACCTGGTGGGTCTAGTGGGTCTGGTGGTGGAGGAAACACCAGAGGAAACCGAGGTTATGGGTCAAGTGGGCAAGGACATCAACAACCTTCATAATTATTTTTTGATAAGACGTTGCACCTACCAGACTACAAAGGTATTGAGGATATTACAGAGCATGTGCACAAGTTTGAATTACTATGGTGTGTAAAGGGGATCACTACCCCAGAGTAGATGTCAAGTCAATTTATAGCAACATTGCAAGGGCACGTGCATAGTTGGTGCTACAAGTATGACCCCCATCGTATAGTTGTGGATTACAATACACTGAAAAATGCCTTCTTAGTAGAGTTCCATATCCCTGAGTTTGAGAAAAAGAGCATCAACACTCTAAAGGATATCCAGTAAGGAATGGAAGAGAGTGTGGAGTATAACACACGGTTCAAGACTATTTTGTCAAAACTATCCTATAACATTCACCCTAGTCATTTTTATGTCCTTAGAATAACCTTCTAATCCCATGCACATCCACCTATCACCCAACATGAGTTGGGTGCTCACCTAAGGCACACATGGGTGCCAAGCCCATCCTTTATGTGAGTTTTGTGAGAATACATTACTTAAGGATAGAAACTTAGATGCAAAAAGGTAAAGGACCATGTATGATCTATAAACTCTTAAAATTTGGAATTATCCATAGAATCACAAATAAAACATTTTTGTTCTACTTTCTATTAGAAAATGATAGAGATAGCTAGTGAATGAATTTTTCTTAGGCTTAGAATCCACAATTGTAGGAAAGGAAAGAATATAAACTCATAAAAACCAACAAGTTTTATCTTGGAAACCTCCAGAGGAGGAAAAACTAGTTAGGAAGGGAAATTTCTCTTTCTTCCCACTTTTATTGGCCAATTCAAAACAAAAAGTATAGAAATTACAATAAGTATGAAAGAGAAGTAGATAATATCTCACACTTCCTCCCAATTACTTTCTTGCTCTGTATCAACACTCCTCCTAAAAAACACAATTATAGCACCAAGAACTTCTTGCTCACTTGCTTTCATGCTTTGATGATCTTGTTCTCTTCTACAAACATGTATTTATAGCCTTTCTAATGTCCTCCCATGCACTAGAGAATGGGGAAGGTCATGGAGGAGAAGAGACATGGATAACCTTTCAAAATCTGTGGTTGTTCATTTTATATTTTTTTTCTGTACGAAATATCTAGGACCTTAGCCCAATGCAGACCACTGTCAACCTAGTTAGATGGTGGTTTTGTAACCACCACTCTGCACAGAGTGGTGGTCCTATTACTATAAAGAAAAAACCTCTGTGTATTATTTTTCCTTCTTCGGGTTGACTGATCTGATGAAGTAGAGTCATTTTGGATCCCTATAGATCACACCTCCCATTCTTATGAGGATTTTAGTCCCACAAAATCTTAGTGGGGGAATAGATGAGGAAATAATTCTCTCACTTGCACCTTCAAGTACTACCGGGCCTACCTTGGTATCTTTCCTTTTAGTCCAATCTGCCAAGAGTCCTGTGGACCTCTCCTAATCTTTCTGACCTTCTGCTGCAGCACTACATCCTCCTCTAATTCACCTCATGATTCGAAGATGCAATCCTCAATGGAAGGTAGCAACTCTATTCCTTCATCTTCATCTAACATGGATGGCTCATATAGGTGTAAGTTATCACAATTTACTATAGATTACATCCTCATCAATGATGGTAAATCAAGCCAAAAGGCATTTTCTCCAACTTGTTCCAATATGGTGAAGGGCCCATATCATAGTGTCTTGAGATTTTGTGCTTGATCTTGTAGTCTCTCCTTTCTCAAGTACAAATTTTTTTTTATCTCCAACATGAAGCTTATGTTCCCTCCTATGTTGATCATGCCTAGCTTTGTACTTGGCTTGAGATTTCTCTAGATTTTCTTTGACTTTGAGATGGATTTTTTGGATCCTTTCAATGAATTTATTTTCTCTAGTCACCTATATGTCTTGTGTCTCCTCCCCATCTTTCTTCCCAACTACTATGTCCAGTGTATTCGTAGGTAGATATCCCAAGCATGATTCAAATGGTGAATTCATAGTGGATGTGTGTACTTCTCAGTTATAGGAATGTTGAATGTAGGTTAAGGACTCATCCCAAGTCCTTGGGTATTTGTTGTTATACACTCTGATCAATTGTACCAAAGTCCTATTCACCACTTCTATCTGTCCATCTTTCTGTGGATTGAAATTTTTGCTCCTCTGTAACCTGGTATCCATCATGTCCCATAAAGTATTCCAAAAATTTCCCAATAACCTACAATCCCTATAAGAAACAATAGACTTTGGAAAACCAAAATGCACCCATACATTAGCAAAGAAAAGATATGCTGCCTCATGTGCTTTTACTATCTTTTTACATGCCATAAGAATACACATCTTACTAAATCCACCAACAACAACATAGATATATTCATGGCCATGTTTAGAAATAGGTAATCCTCCTACAAAATCCATAGAAATGTCCTCCCATGGACGAGTAGGTACTGACAAAGGTGTATACAAACCCTCCTTCCTAGTCTTAGGCTTACTGGGAAATTTTTTTTTACACTCATGTATAAATTTTTATTCTTCTTCTTGCATATTTGGCCAATACATGTACCTTTACAGGTGGGCTAGGGTCTTACAAATACCAAAAAATGTCTCACTACTTTCAAGGTATGTGCTTCCCTCATCAATAGAATTATTTTTTCTTTAGGCATACAAAGCTTCCCCCATTAGTAGAGTGGATTATCCATGAGATAAAAATCTTCAATCCATGTCCTTTTAGTCTCATGGGACTGAAACTATTGAAATATCACCCCAAAGTCTCTAGCCTAAACATATGCCTCTCCATAAGCTTCATTCGTGAAGGGCTCGATTTGAGAGATAATGGCCAAACAGGAAAACTTCTCCTATGTGGGCAGCCTAGATAACATATTTTCCACCAAATTTGTACTACCCTTCTTATATTTGATCACCAGATGGAACTACTGAAGGAATCCCATCCATTTGTAGTGCCTTGCCTGCTGTAATTTAGACTGTGCTTACAAATATTGGAGAGGTTTGTGGTCAATGTGAACAATAGTTTTTTACCCAAAAAATGATGCTTCCATTTTTTAATTTCTTGAACTAGTGCATACATTTCATATTCATATACAAAATATCCTTTAACTACTGAAGTGAAAAGTTTCAAAATGATAGCATAAGGGTTTACATCCTTGAAGCAACACTACACCCATATCGTAATAACTGACATTTGTCTCTACTTCAAAAGGATGTTGTAAACTACAAAGAGAAAGTACTGGAGCATGACTAATCTTCTATTTCAATAAATCAAAGGATTTTTCTTGTTCCTTACCCAAGTAAAAACCCTTACTCTTTGTGGCCACTATGTGTAGAGGTTATGCAATTGTAGAGAATCCCATAATGAACTTCCACATGTATTATACTACTCCCATAAAAATCCTAGTCTATGTGGCTCCTGTTGATGTTGACCAATTAGTGATGGATTCCACATTCTTTGGGTCCACTCGTAGCTCTCCTGATCCAAGCATGTGCCCAAGATAGATAAGTGACTGTTTTTCAAATTCATATTTCTTCATATTACAAAGCAGTTGTTTCTCCCTAAGAACTTGCAAGACTTTTTGTAAATGAGTTAAATGTACTTCCCATGTGGCACTAAAAATCAAGATATCATCTAGATATACAATGACACATGAATCTATGAAATCCCATAATACATCATTTATCAATCTCATAATTGTAGCGGGTGCATTGCATAATCCAAAAGGAAGTACTAACCATTCATACAAACCTTGTTTTGTCTTATAGGAAGTATTCCATATATCCCCCTCCTTCATTGTGACTTGGTGATAAACTAACTTGAGATCCAAATTCATGAAGAATTTGGCATGTTGAAGCTGGTCCAAGAGATCATCTATGCGTGGAAGTGGATATTTTTTTATTTATGGTGATCTTGTTCAAAGAACGGTAGTTGATGCACATTATCCAAGAACCATCCTTCTTTGGCACCATCATAATAGAAAGACCACATGGCGAGGTACTATGATGTATCACCCCTTAGTCTAGTAGTTCTTGGAGTTGTTTCTTTACTTTAGTACTTCAAGCAGGGATTTCCTATATAACCCGATGTTCGGTAGAGGGGACTCTAGAAATAGCTGAATCTCATGATCTACTTCCCATTGGGATCCTGAAATACTTCCTGAAAATACTATCCAAATAATGTTTTCCCTAGTTAGAAATCTCTGAAACTTCTACCCCATCTTGTTTATCCTTTAACAAAAGTAAAAAAAATTGATTATGATTTTCCTGAATAAGTCATTTTTCTTGGTTAGCACTCACCATAGTAACCTTTGTCTTACTTTAGTTTACCTAGATGTTGTACTCGATCCCATCCTTGATCCATCTGAATCAGTTTTCCCTTCTCATAAATATAACATCCCTAAAATACAAGTAAGGAATCATGAATACAACATCAAAAGCATCAAGTGGAATAATGTTAGCTTCCAAAACATCAATATACTAGGAATTTATCCCAAACTTGACCTTATATTTTCTTGTTACCTGAATTTCAACACCCTTCTTCACCCAACCCAAAGGATAAGGGTGTGGATGCTTGTAAGTCTCAAGACCAAGCTTCTTTACAACTACTTCAGAAATCAAGTTAGACTGAGAACTATTATCAACTAAAGCATTTACCTTAGTTATCTTGATCTAGATTTTGATCTGGAATATTCTACTCATCTCCTCTTCTTGGCTATCTATGTTGGTGGCTGTGCATCCAAGCCTTTAGTCTACATCAAATTCATCTTTGATTTCCACCTCCCCTTCTATTTTTATAGCTGTCATGAAATTATTTGAGACCCTAGTTCAGTTCTTCAGATGTAACTGCGGATGTAACTTCCAAAATGTAGAGTCAGTATAACCATTGATATCACATTTCTTACAAACATTCTTAGGATCTTTACAAGTATTTAAAGTAGTGGCATCTTGTTTACCTTTCCCTTTCAACTTACCCTTGTTACTTGTTTTCCCATACTCTTTTTTCTACTAATTTTTTGACTGATTTGCCCTTGTCTTTAATTCTCCTTATTTATTTTCATCATCTATGTAGTATTCCTACACACACACCTCGTTAAGATCTTTGGGCTTTGTAGAGATGACTTTTCTTCGAAGGTGAGTGTGAATTCCTCTTAAGTACTTAGTCAAAATATCCTCATCCTCTAAGTACATGTTTAGCAACATGGCTTACCTCGAAAACTCCATAGTGTAGTCCTACACACTTTGACCACTACCTTGTCTAAAATACTGCCATTTAATCATTTGGTCAATCTTGTGGCCAATAGGATAGAAGTTAGCTCTAACTAATTCTTTAAATTCTTGCCAAGATTTCACAATAGGATGCTTCTTATTTTCCCAAATGGTTAGATGGGTTTCCCACCAAACCATAGTGTGTCCCTCCATTTTTAGATGTGCAAAGGTGATCCTTTTTTCCTCAATGACATTATGGACGCTAAAGTAGACTTCTAACTATTTTAACCATTTATCAAGAAACTTTACATCTACTTGTCCTTCAAAGCTTTTAATCTCAACTTTAGGCTCAACTTTAAAAGGATTATGGTCAGATTTTACCTTTTCTCTTGCACTTGAAGTCTCTTCTTCATGTTATTCCCCATAATCTTCCGCATGGTGGGTCTTACCTATGCCAAAATTTTTAGCTAAGCCTCAAACCATTGAGTTCATGGAGTATTTCTTGACAGAAGTTGTCTTCTATAATTTTATAAGTTTTTCTTTCCTTCTAAACATCCTATCCATCATGGTCTCCAGCATGTCTATTCTACGGACCAAGTTATCTTCCTCCATTTGTCCCTGAATTCTCTGTTTCCAATTCTTTGTAGAAATTTCTTGATCACAAGGTAAAGCCTCTTCACCTTTAGATCTCCTCACTGTCATACAAATCTAAGAATGAATACCATAGTCCAGGATACTTGTTAGCTTTGATACCAAAATGATCTGTAAACTCTTCAACTTTAGAATTATCCATAGAATCACAAATTAAATGTTTTTGTTCTACTTTCTATTAGAAAATGATAGAGATAACTAGTGAATGAATTTTTCTTATGCTTAGAATCCACAATTATAGGAAAGGAAAGAATATAAACTCATAAACACCAACAATTTTTATCCTGGGAACCTCCAAAGGAGGAAAACCCAGTCGGGAAGGGAAATTGCTCTTTCTTCCCAATTTTATTGGCCAATTCAAAACAATAAGTACAAATATTATAATAAGTATGAATGAAAAGTAGATAATATCTCACACTTCCTCCCAATTACTTGTTTGCTCTATCTCAACACTCCTTTTTCCTACAAAACACAATTTTAGCACTAAGAACTTCTTGCTCACTTGCTTTCATGCTTTGATGATATTTTTCTCTTCTACAAACATGTATTTATAGCCTTTCTCATGTCCTCTCATGCACTAGAGAATGGGAAAGGTCATGGAGGAAAAGAGACATGGACAACCTTTCAAAATATGTGGCTGTTCATTTCATATTTTTTTCTGTCTGAAAGATCAAGGACCTTTGTCCAATGTAGACTGATGGTCTTAGGATCGCCACCCTAGTTGGGTGGCAGTTCTGTAACTACCACTTTGCATAGAGCAGTGGTCCTATTACTATAAAGACAAAACCTCTGTGTATTATTTTTCCTTCTTCATGCTAACTGATCTGATGAAGTAGAGTCATTTTGGATCCCTATGGATCAATGCATTCATTTTGAGAGTCTTGGATGAGTTATTATATCAATACACTCATTAAAATAACAAGAGAAACATCATACATATAACAGATCTTGTCCATAACATAAAGAAATGACACTAGGGTTTACATCCATGAACATTATATTCTTAGAATAAAACCCTATATTCATATTGATCATAGTTTAGTAACCACATTACATTCACCAAGGGCATAACAGACTAATGTATCAAGGTAGATAAGACTTATGCATCAGAAGTCCTCACTATGCTTCCCATATTACATAAAAATTATCACAGACCTATCCCTTGATATATGCCAATATTACTACAATACCCTAATGGTAACCTCAGCCCTCTAGAAGCTCCTATTATTTCTACAGAGCTTCTCCTTTCATCCTCTCTATGATGATGCCATTTTATCAAGAGTATTCTTTCCAGTTCCAATTCCCCCCTCTCTTCTTCCTCTACTCGGGCATCTCTATATATAGGTTTATCACCCACCACCATGCCTTCTTGAAGTAGTAGATCAGTCTCCAAGTTTCAAGGTTTTCCTCTAATGGAGAATCCTTATTCTTATCTAGGATCTCCACATTTTGCAATGATGTCTTTTTGGATCCTTCCATCTTGTGGAATATTCCTTTCTTGGTCACCAAGTCACTAGGTTGGCATCTTATCCACTTCACATTCTTGGTCAGTTCACGCTTTCCTCATGTGCTTCTTAGAATGTCAAATATGGCTAAATCTAGAGACCCCTTAGTTTATCTTGTGTGTGTGTCATGGTTTCTACAAAACCCTTCTAAAACCCTTGTCCTGTGTGCTTTCCCCCAAATTACCTTCTTCATATTGGTCTCGTATGCACACGTTCCCTTAGGGACTTATTCAATATTCTAAGACCCAACATTTCCCCACACTAATCTCATCCTCCATCCTCAGAAATATCCTTCCTTCAAAGAATAAATAATGGTGGGACTATGAATAAATGGAACAAAGAATGAAGGAATGAAGAAGGGAAGAATTAAATAATGGAGGAAAGAGGAAGAATATTTGTATTGTTTAAGGAGGAGTGGGAAATCCTTCATTATATCTTCCTCAATCTTCTCCTAGGCATATAATTCATTTTGTGCTTCCTTGAGTAGGTCACCCACCAAAGTGCTTACCTCATCAAAACTCATCTCATCCCCTTTATCACCCATTGTATCAATGATCCCTTCCATTTGGTTTCCAAAGTCATCAAGCGCATCCATCCTATGGGTGATCTAGGGATATAGATCCTTCAACTGATTTTTGATCAAGCCTCTTAGGGTCTTTATGGCTTCAGACTTCTTATCCACCTCGGCTAGGATCTTATCCCATTTTTCTCTATTCCCCTTATTCTTCTCCTGAAACTCCTTGAGCTCTACCCCATGTGTAACAACTAAGATTCTTCCTACTCTATCCATGTCAATGTAATTTTCATAAGTAGCTTTAGCTACCTATGTGGCAGATTTTGCAGTAGTGAGGAGTTTGGTGTACCAAACGACTATCTCCACAACCTTCAGCTTCTCCTCCTTCTCCTAGCTGACTCTATGGTGAGTGGCTGCCTTTCCATTGTAAGGATGCGAGTTGAATATTTTAAGCACTGCAAGGTTAATTCATATTTCTTCTCAGGAAGTGCTAGGTCTGGATGCTTTAAGATAATAGCATCTGTCATCATTTCTACCTTTTTATATACCTCACGCACCCTATCCTTTTCCTCCTTTAGCTTTCACCTTAACTATGCGCTGATTAGTTCCTCTTGCTTCATATATTTTCTCTTTTTAATGAGCTCCTTTTTCTTCTCCAATTCCCCTTCTAGGAATCTCACCTGGTCATTCTTTCCAAAAACTCTTACCTCAACTTCCACTGAAACCTTGTTGAGTGCATTACAAACTTGTTCATCAAATAATTGTGTAGAATTACCAGTGGGTTTATCCATTTTTCCTTAGGAATTTTCATCAACGCTATTTAGCTTACTATGAACTTAGGTTTATCAATGTGGGACTCAAAAACCCAAGATAGCATCTTCCTGGTTCATGGGTATATGCATTCCTCATCAAATGAAGACATCATCAGGATTTGTTCTGTTGGCACAGTGCTTTAGAAGTGCGTATGTAGCACTTTGTTTGGATCATATATATAACCCATTCCCCACCCTTGTGCTACCACCATGTTCTTTCCTCATGTACCCACAACCTTCAAAAAGCTCACTGATAAGCTGGGTTCTCCACCCATGCTCCCATACTCCGTCCCTACTCTCTCATATTATATCTCCTTGAGTATTTCATCTGTGCTCCACTCCACTTCTTGCTCTACTAACTTCTTGATTATACCCACTACTTCTCTCTCTGTGGCCTCTTATATCTGATCCTTGGTGAGGCTGGGAGTCCTCTGATCCTTAGTCTTCACTTCCTCGCTAACCCCCTTGCCTTGAGTGCCTTCATAATCTCCATTATTCTCTTTATTTCCTTCTTCCTTTGAATCATGTACATCATAGATGGGATGATTCTGAACTTCTTCATCCTCATCATCATCCTTCTTGCCCTTATAGGCCTCCAAGATCTCCATCTCCTCTGAGTCTGCCTTCCCCACTACCTTTTGTTTCTTCCTAGCTAGGGCTCGTTCCTCTTCCTCAGTAGGTGATTCCATTCTAGGTGACTCTTCTTGTTATGAAACCTCTTCCTAAAGTATCTTCTCCTTCTCCTTGATTGGAGACTTATTCCTACACACTTGGTGCTTTCTTTTCCAGTGCTTATTTTTCCAGGGCTTCTTCCTACTAGTGGAATCCTATGGGATGCAAACATAATTCTCTAAATAGGAACCATTACCAAACTTAGGCCTGATGAAAAAATACACCCTCACTGCGGCGCTTCCAGAAATTGTCAGTGTTAAGGGTTTCATTATCTGTACTTTACTGGAGACATAATTCTCCACATATGCATGCTTCATTGAGTATAAGATATTCCTACACAACTTGCAGTGGTCCTGGTCCACTTCAGTAAGGTCAAACCTTAGCCTTTTGCTTCCTTGAAGTGGTTGACCCCTTCTTGGAAATAGTGCACGGTGAAAGAGAAAGACAGTTTGTACCATGGAATTTTGGTCCCATATGTCAGAGTGAATATGCCAATGTAGAAGTGTTAGTATACAACAAACTCAGCCTCTCCATCTCTTAGTATGGGAAATTGTTTAGGTATTCTTCATTCTACCATGAATGCGTTGCGCATTCACTTGTACCATTTCTCTAGGCACACCTTATGGGCGGTCATCATGGTATCATAAGTATAATTTTCAAATCTTTTTGCAAGTAAGGGATCCTCATCTGAATACTCCCATATGAACTTTTATAGCCCATTGGAAACTCTAATCTCTAAGAATAAAATGGTGAGAAGGACATTTCCAAAGATTATCTTATCTCCTTCCTGCGCACTACTTATTATCTCTTCTATAATATAGGTGGATGAGTTGTAGATGGTTCCTTCTGAATCTTTTGGCATACATTCATCAATGCCTTGTTTACCTACGTCCACCTTTGCTGAACATTTAGCTTAGTACCCAAGCATGCATCTATCCTCATCACAGGGTTGGGGATATCTATGATATCCATGTAGGCTAAACCCTTTTTGTAATCATAGGCCTCCATTGTCTCCTTGATGGCTTCCTTATCTTCAAAATCATCATTTATTGATTCCCCCTTAAAAACCAAGACCGTAAACTTAGATATGAGTTGGGGAGTTATGCACATTTTTTGGCCTGCAAAATAGAAGTGGTCCTCATGCACATGTAACATCAGCTAATGGTATAACCACCCAGGGTTGCAAAAATAGGGAAACTCATAAATATGTAGCAACCTAGCCTTTCCCAACTTTACCTTTACCTCATTGTTGTAGATCGACATTCCTTCTGGTGTCATCTTATCCATCGGATGATCCATTTTCAATGCCATCTCCTTTTTTGTGGTACTCGTGCAATGATTGTAGTCACTCATGGCCATCTTCCTCACATGTGATACCCATTCTCTCCCCAATGACACTCCATCTAAGTACTGCATCTCTACATACCACTCCTCATTAATACTCATGGTGGTAGTTGCCTATTTTCCTTTTCCCTTTTTTTTAAGTGAAACGGTTTCCTTCTTTTGGTGTCATCTTCCTTGTTTGGTTAAAATTTAAAACTCATCTTCCTTACTCTTCTTCCTCACTCTACTCATCTCTCTGGCTTAACTTCATGAAGCAATCCTTCTACTTCTATGCCCTAGCTTCAGAACCCTAACCTGGAAAAATTCGTCCACAAGATTTCTTCCATATGCCCATGTACTCCTTCCACTATGGTTTATAGATCATCCTATTCACGTACTCAAATATCTATGATTCTCCCTTCACATGAATATTTCTTCATGGATGCCCTAGTTCACAAGAACTTCTTCAATCTCGTAATGGAAAGGTAAAATAATAATGTGCCCAACTTCATACTTATAGCTTTTTTCTCTTCTCCAGAAATAAATGCTATACCACCCATCAATCTACTTAGCATTAAATAAGGTCTTTCCCACTAAATCTATTAAGTTCCCTTACCCATGCACCAATCCTTCATGAAACCTTCTACAACCTTTTGGCACGTAAAAAATACTTACCGACCGAAGACTCTTGCCCACGCATCTGTAGCGCTGAAGGCATTTATTCTGTTGACCTAATTTTTTCCCTCACCTATCTCATGTTGTTCCTATACTTCTCATCCTTTGTATGTGGTCTTTGTTAAGCTATCTTTATACCAAAAATTCTTGTCCACTATTTCCCTACGTGTTCTTCTATCTTTTGCACCTTTGATCCTTTAATATGGGCCATACAATTTTCACTACAAGATTGTACCTCACTTCGCACTACTCCACCCCACTCTAAATCAGATGCAAAGTCCTCTACACATACACAAAATTTTGAAATTAATAAGTGGTTACCAGAGAACAAGGCACAAAAAAACATAAATAGAAGGGAGTAAGCAACGAGAAAGAGAAACCCAAGGAAAGGAAAATGCATAAAGGGAAATCCTAAGCTAATTGGAAATACTGCCTTATTTACAAACACAACGAAGGTTTATTTATAGTAGGGCTTTAGCCTACTCCCATTGAAATGGATAGGTAGTATCATCCCATCTAGCACTTGTAATTGGCATGCTCCTAACTCAAGGATGTAGGAGGTGATGTATGGGCCAAACCAATGGAATTTCAACTTCCCTGGATGGCGCAAAAACTTGGAATCATACAACAAAACCATCTGCCCAACATCAAAAATACTTATTCTTGGTATGACGATCATGTCATGCCTTTTTTTTTGGCCTTTTAGTCTTCTGACTCCATCTAGCAAGTGATCACCTTTTGTCTAAATGCATTAACTTGTAAATCCTTTCCTTGAGCTCTTGCTCATCATCCAATCCTCCTACGCATGTTATACATGATGATGGTAATATGAATTCAACTAGTAAAATATCCTCTGCACGAAACACTAACTAAAATGGTGTGGCTTTGTTTAGTCTCTTTTAGGTTGTCCTATATGCCCATAGAATGAATGATACCTTGTCATCCTAATCTTGTTTTCTAACATCACATATTTTGATCAATGTGTGACTTAGTATCTTATTAAATGCCTCAACTATTCCATTTGCTTGAGGGTGATAAGGGGTAGTCTTGTGATGGGCCACCATAAACTCTACCAATAAAATCCTGACTATTGCATTCAAAAAATGTGTGCCCATATCACTTGTTAAACTCAATAGACATCCATACCTATTGATTATGTTTTTCCATAAGAAATCCTTTGTAGGTGCTGAATCTACCCATCTTGTCAATTATTTATTACAAGTGATGATATAATGTGAACCATTCCTTTGTGCAGCAGTTGAATTAGGTCTTACAAAATCAATCACCCATTTGCCAAATTGTTTTGCATTGGATATAGGCCTCAAGGACATTTTAAATATTTTCTGTGGCCTGCCAAGGCACTGGTAATGGTCACATACATTACAAATTTCAATAAAATCCTAATATATGCTATCCCACTAAATCCCTACAAGTAGAATCTTCTACGTGGTTTCATTTCCTGCATAGTTTCCTCCTCCAATCCCACCATGCGCTTCCTCTATGATTACAATGTTCTCGTGTTCTAATACGCATCAGCACAAAACCTCATCACGACCTAACTTGAACAAATATCCACTAATAAACATTTAAGGTGTGATGCATATAGCCATCTTATTTCTCTCCAAAGCCTTCATTCCTTTCGGTGCCACACCTGTTTTCATAAATATTGCAATATCCTCTAAGCCAGAGGGTGCACGTTATAACTTAAATGATTGCGCATCTGATATGGTATACTCAATGCTCTACACATCCTCCCTTGAGTCAATTCTTGATAGATGATTAGGTTTTGAATTACTATTTCTTTGTTTTACCACAACTGAAAACTTGAATTCTTGAAACAACAGAACCCAACAACATATGTGTACTTGCAAAATGAGCTTATTTACCAAATACTTCAATGTCATGTGATATGTGTAGAAGATAAATGATATTTTTAGAGGATACTAACTAAACTTACGCAGCACATAGGTCATTAACAATGCCTCGCGCTCAATAGTAGTGTAATTCTTCTCTACTGGTGTCAACTTCTTACTAGAAAAACAAAGGGGGTGATCAACAATCCCCTCACCAGGTTATGCTAGCACTACTCTAATGGATGTCCCTGAGGCATCAACATGCACATGGAAGGGCTTATCCCAAGAGGGAAAGCATAATATGGGCGCAGTGACAATATTATCCTTCAATATTTCAAATGCCTTCTGTTGCATCTCTCCCTAGTGAAAGGCACTTTTGTGTTTAAGTAATTTTTCCAAGGGCATGAAGATCTTCACATACCACTTGATAAAATTCCTGTAGTACCCTGTAAGCCCAAGGAATCCATGCACTATGCTTTGATTGGTAGGCTCTCGCAATCCCATAATAACAATGAATTTGGCAGGATCCACTACAAATCCCTCCTTACATATAATATGTCCCAACAGGGTTTCAAATGGAGTAACAAAGACATATTTCCAAATATTGAGGGATATCTTCAACTACCAAAATTTCTCAAACATCATCCTCAAATTGTCACAATGGTCTTTTACTAGCCCATACATAGTCTAGTCATCTAGGTAGACCTAAAGAAATTTACGGATGAATTCCTAGAAGGCTTGTACCATGATGCGCGAGAACACAATGGGCACATTCTTTAGCCCAAATGGCATGACCATGTAGGAAAAACTTCCCCATTTAATGGTGAAAGTTTTATTCTCCTAATATTCTTTTGTAATTCTAACTTGGTGGTACCTCGATAACCCATCCATAAAAGAATAGACCTTGTTCCTGGAAAATCCTTCCAAAATTTCTTCGGTGAAGGGGTTTAGAAAAGGATCAATGAAACACACTACATTCAAGTCCCTATAATTGGCACATATCCTTATCCTTTCATCCTTCTTAATATTTATGACCATTATACTTACCCATTTCCATTCTTCTATAGCCTCAATGATACTTGATGCTATCATTTTTTATATCTCCTCCTTGACTCTTACACACAAGTTTAGATTCATTCGATAAGGTCTCTTTTGAATTAGGTGCACACCTTCCTTCAACTTGATCCTCATTTCCCCCATAGAGTGGTGAAAAACTTTAAGCTCATGGTATCTATGTGGGAATAATTCTTGAAACTCACGTAGTAGGTCAATAATCTTATAAACCTCTTTTTCTGACCAATAGTCCCCAATGATAGCTTCCTTAGGTTCATCCTCCACACCAATGTTAACCCTCTTCATTTTCGAGGGCTTATGGTAGGCACACGCCTTCTCATTAGCACTATCCATGACTTCACATGCACCTTCAGAATGGTTAACATCCAAATTATCCATCTCTTCTCCATCTATCACATATACCATTTTTCCTTTTTATTTTTTAATGCACACGTGCTCAAGCTATATCTCTTCATATTCATCTTCATCAAAATACGTCTCCTAACTAGGTTCACCCAACAACTCCAATATCATATCTTCTGTCATGGCACTATCTCTCATAGTAAGGTGATTGACTACTTGCAACGCCTTATCCAGTGATGGATTTGTACTCTGATATTCAAAAGCTTGAATGAGATCAGCCGCTAACTCCTGTGAATTCCTTATTTAACGACGTGTCTCTAAGTGAATATACGATGCACGTGCACATCTCTGTAAGGTGGTGACAACTTATGTACCCATAGTGAAGGTGGTAAAGCTTCTATGCCTTCTATCTAGGCCTTCTCACATGATTGGATATGGAAAGAGGCAGGTTCTTTTCCATGATAGTCTTGTATAACAATGGGGTTGTTGCTTCTGTAGAACCTAACAGAGAATGTGACTCTTACCTCATACCACTCTAGAATATTACCGTGATGTGTTTCCCACCAGCGCGATACAGTCCTAAGAAATTTATAACTAAGCATACTTATCCTTTTGTCCTCATTTCTCCACTAAGCCTCCATCTCTCGCAATAAATCATAAGGGCTTGCTCCTCTAGAGTAACTTGGTAATTTCTTCCTTCCTAGGTGCTTGATTAAGCATGCCTTTGTCACCCTTGTTAAAAATCCTCTTAATTGTCACCCAATTAACTCATAGATCCCATGCGACCAATTGTCACATGATATGCTAGTTATATCACTCATAGACTAACCATCTTCAGACTGGATAATTCCTTCTGTAGTATAAATTACCTCATGGTATCTAATAGAGTGCACATAGATTCTATCAAGAACTTATTCTCCTAAGGTCTTAGTATAGGGTGTTGACATCCCATCTGTTAAAGGGATGATGACCCATTCTTCCTTGTTCTCAAAACTGGTATACCCCTTTTCAAACCATAGGTTATAATTGTTTTTTTAACACTAGGGATGCCTAAGCAATGCTGGAAAGTTATTTGCCTCAGCTAGCACCAAGACCTTAAAGTCCCCAATAAACTTGGCCCCTTGAATAGTGATAACTGCATCCTTCAAGACACCAATGGGAATTTCCTTTATCTTGTTCTCCATATACAACACATTCAAGGATGACTGTAGTGTGGGCCTTCCCATTTGATGTCATGCATCCAAGGTGAGAACATTGACTTTTGCACCCATGTCGATCAAAATATTGTTCAGAAGCCATCCATCTACAACAACATTCAAGGTTATCTCTTTTTCATAGTCAAGGCTATGGGGAGGAAAATTAGCATGCAACACTTTCCTCTCACGCTCTCCTCTAGCGCATGGTACCTTCTCCTATAACCACTCTCCTAGCAATGGAATGATTTTCTCTTGCCTTAACATCTTACATACTTTTATGACCTCATCCAGGTCCTTCTGCGGAGCCTCAACATTCTTCATTTGTTCCAACTACTTTGAGTGCTCCTTCAGACATTAGATCTCTCCTTGTAAACTTTGAATCACATCCATAATCTCTTAATATACCTCTTTCTGATGAGTAGGGTCTAGATACATTTGATGTACCACTTCTTCTCTCATAACTAGTGCTCTTTACTTTCATATATCTCTAGTGCATGTGGTCGCCACTCACATCGTCACCAGTACAGGTTCTAATCCTAACTCACCCATCACTCTTTACATCCACTATGGGTCAACCTTCTTTATGCTCACCATCCCAGTGCCTTTATCCTTTTGGTGCTACTGGCTCATGTGTTCAAATAGCTAAGTACACTCCTCATACTTATGTTTCTTTCTGCACCATGAGCATTGCAACAGATCAGGACACTCATGTTTATAATGTTCCGTTGACCCATAGTTATAAAAGGTTCCATGTGGAAACTCACTTCTTCATCCACCACAATTACTGCAACCACAAAATCCTCTACAGAAACCTCTTCCATATGTTCCTCCATCCGTACATCCTTCATAGTGGTGATCAGCATCCCTTATGTGAGTTTTGTGAGAATACATTGCTTAAGGACAAAAACTTAGATGCAAAAAGGTATAGAACCATGTATTCATTCTAAGAGCCTAGGATGAGAATAAGCATGCTCCATTAGAGGACCACCTTGACACTTGCTGACTGATCTGCTACTTCAAGAAGGTATGGGAGTGAGCGATAAACCTATATATAGAGATAATCGGGTAGAGGAAGAAGAGATGAGGGCATTGGAATTGGAGAGACTACTCTTGGAAAAAGGGCATCATCATAGAGAGGATGAAAGGAGAATCTCTACAGAAATAATAGGAGGCTCCAAAGGGTTGGGGTTACCATTAGGGTATTGTAGTAATATTGGCATATCTCAAGGGATAGGTCTGTGATAATTTTTATGTAATATGGGAAGCATAATGAGGACTTCTGACGCATATGTCTTATCTGCCCTTATACATTAGTTTGTTATGATCTTGGTGAATGTAATGTGGTTACTGAACTATGATCAATATGAATATATGGTTTTGTTCTAAGAATATAATATTCATGGATGTAAACCCTCGTTCCATTTCTTTATGTTATGGTTCAAATCTATTATCTATATGATGTTTCTCTTGTTATCTGAATGAGTCTATTGATATAATAACTCATCCTAGGCTGTTAGAATGAATGCATGGTCCTTTACCTTTTTGTATCTAAGTTTATGTCCTTAAGCAATGTATTCTCACAAAACTCACATAAAGGAGGGGCTTAATGCCCACGCATGCCTTGGGTGAGCACCCAGTGCATACTGGGTGCTAGGTTGGTGCACATGCGATTAGAAGGTTATTTTAAGGACATAAAAATGACTACATCTTGGTTCTATTGAAAAGTGAAAAGATTTGAAGTAAGAGGAACTAATTAGCACATAGTTAAGGCATGAGCTTGTTATCTCATTTTTAGTGATTTCAGCTAAAATTGAGATAACCATAGAAATTTTCTGACAAGATCTCCTAAAAATTCTCTTTAAAGGATATCTTCGGGTTTTTGGGTTTCCATCACATGGAAACATGTCTTTTACATGCTTCATGTCAATTGTCTTCTGAAACCTAAAACTCGATTACATTCTAGTGTATCAGGTTTTTCGGAACTCAGGAGCATCGGAACATACCTTTCAAAAAGCATGCTTCATGTTTCTTGTTTCCCAAAACCCAAAACCTGAACCTTTCCTTTGTATCAAGTTTTTGGAACTTGATAACATCCAAACATGTCTTTTTCATGCTTCATGTCAGTTGGTTCCCGAAACCCGATTTGATAAGAAAACCTTTGTATCAGGTTTTCAGACGTGCTAAGCATGATGACATGGCATTAATGTCAAGTTGTCTATTAGTTGGCACACGTGTTGGAGGAGGTGTAATTAATGCTAGGGCTTTATAAATAGTCAAATCTTACATGTCATTTTTACCTGGCATATTTTCGCTGTATGAATTTTTCGTACATGCTCCTTCGACCTCCAAACCCGACTGAATCTCTTGATCAATTTCGTGATCCATCTTCGACCATTTTTTGAATTTATTGAAGGTATTTTTCTCTTCTTATCATTTTGGGGTCTTTGGGGTTGTTTTTGAAGTGTTCATTTGGTGTTTTTCCCTCTTCTCTTTTTCTTCCCTCTAAGTTTAGGGTTTTAGGGTTGTTTTCTTCATTTACTGTTGTATTCCCATGAAACCTCTTGTTTAAATTTCATCTTGGTTGTTTTCTTATTTTTCCCATGGGATATACTCTTTAGATTTTTGAGAAGAATCTAAAAATTATAACTTATAATCTTGGAGGGAATTTTATGTGTTTTGACATCCTAGAAACTCAACGCCTTTGTTTCAGGTTTTACAGGGTGTCTGACATCATTTGGCTTCCGCAGAGTATCAGATTTCTCCAAGTGCTCAACGTCATCCAATTTCCACTGGTGTTGGGTTTCGCAGAGTGTTCAACATCACCTGAGTTTCACCTTTGTGTCAGGTTTCACGAAGTGTCTGACACGACCTAGTTTCTAATATACACTATAGTGTGTCAGGTTTCACGAAGTGCTTGGTAGGTCTCAAAGCCTGATTAGTGTGGCAGGTCTGTATGGTTGCTCAGCAAGATTTCAAGCCTGATTGTTTAACCAAAAGTCATCTAAGAATTCTTCCTTCAGAACTTCTCATGTTAGATCCTAGACAATCTAAGGATAAGTTAGATAGATCATGAAAGACGAAGTACAAGTACCGAAATATGGAGTCCCCTTCCTACATATATTACAATTATGATATCTGGGACACGAACCTTGGTAACATAGACGTGGAAAATTTTTGGAATAGAACCAAGGATTCTTCTTAGAATCCCTAGATGAAGTCAATAACCAGCAGTGGCCTCCCTCTTGCAGCAGGATTCCCAATAACTGCTCAATTCCCTGAGTTCATTTTGGCCTGCGGTTCCAATTATGACTCGGATTCTCGCTCAGTGATAAATCAAGTAGGAGAAATCATAGTGAAGTTGGATCGGGGTTAATTTGATGACCTCTTAATATTTCCCAACTTTGAGGAATATGTTGATGTAGATCTTAAGTCAACACAGAAATCCTAGGACAAAGATCAAGAAGACTACATCAAGCATGTGAATAAAAAGTTCTTGATCAAGGCCAAGCCAGCCATCTCTAGGTTTCCTAAGTTTTTCCCCAGGAGTGATTTCATCCTTGAAATTAGTGATATTATCACCATGCTGAGTCAAGTATTTAGACTCCCCGAGTCAAGAGACTTCCAAGGGTGGATGTATCAATTCATGGTCATTATAAAGAAGAATGAACAAGGGATCGATTGGAGTAGTCTTATAAGTGATGAGATTGATTCCCAGATGAAGATAGTCTTGTCTACTGGAAATTTTTATATGTCATCATATGTCAACTATGTAGCAGCTGACATGAGAAATTATCCAGGGTTGGATGCAAAGGGAAATAGGGCAACAAAACATGTATATTGGTACTTCCCTTAGATGACAATGAAGGGTTTCGAGGATCAATTCAGAAGAGTGAACAATGCCTTTTTTATGAAAATATATGCAAGATGAACCCTAATCTAAGGAAAAGAATCTCTAACGAAGCATGGGCCGAAGTATCGAAATGGGGTTGTATCTTCTTACAATTCAAGAAGTTAAAATACCTTCAGGTGGTCATGTACCTAGGTGATCCTTTCCGATTGCCTAGGTTCCCAGGTGATAAGCTGATCCTGATGGAGTTGGTTAGAAAATTGTTAGATTTTCACAAATTCCAACAGAGTAATCACAAGGCCACCATTTCCTTCCCTATTTCCATCGGAAGGTACACTTTCTCAACAGTAGTTAAAGCCAAGAACATGGTGCATGAGTTGCAGGACAAGTTGAAAAAGCAAATGAAGCACAAAGATGGGTTTGATTTCCAAGGAGTCCTTAAGTTGTATAGGACCTTATATCTACATGTGCCCAGTGTAGAAGACATTTGGGTTGATCTTTGGGATGAAGTTGCCATCCGAAGAAAGGACAATAACAGATTAACACTTGAAGAGATTTAGATGTTAGATCTACCTGACATCCCAGAAGGCACCATGGATAATGAAAGTGTCCTTAATGCCTCATATGATGGGATAAATGAAGACTAGTATGTATTCCTATCCATTGATTGGTCCATTGCTGAGAAATCTTCTATTATAGGAAGAGATACTCAAATTATTACTTGTACTAAGGCGTGGCTCATTTCTTGGGGAATGAGTTATAAAGAAAAGAGTTTTTTAAAGCTAGCTACTTTGGAAGAGGGACCCTCCAAGGGAAAAAAGGAAAAGGATAAGGACTCTTCCAAGAGGCCAATAAAGGTTAAGTTTTTCATAAAGGGAGAAGAGAAAGTGACTACATCATTGGCCACTATCCCACAAATGATTGAGGTTCTTGATTCACCTCCACCACCAGAACTAGGAAATCTTCCTTTAGGAGAAGAGGTTGGTCAACCTCTCATTCCCCTTTATGTTGGTAGTTCATTAGAGGTAAGTCTTCCTCTTTCCTCTCAAGCTTTAATTTCAGAATCATTACCTCCTCCCATTCAGCCCTTCTTGCCTCAGATTTCTTCACCAAGTTCCTTAGCCATGGCCAACATCTTCTTTGGTCTCTCACCTCTCCCCATTGGACCCAAGTTAACCATGGATATGCCTCCTCCTTCTATACCTTCATTCCCTGAGTCCATTTCCATGGATACTACACTCACAGTGATCACCATTCCATAAGCAAACCTTCCTCCACCTGAAGATATGACCATAACACCTATGATGGGAGAAACTTATTCCAATATGCCTCAATGGTTAATAGATCAGACCCCAAGGGAGAGGAAGGTGGTAGTTCCTCTACCAACCTTTGATTTTAGTTCCCTCAAGATCACTCCTATTAATTCTACCAAGAAAACAAAAATAGTTTCAAGGATTTTAGTGGATTCCTCAGGGCATAAGTTTGCTGAAATTTCCACTCCTGCGGCTAACAAAACCAAGGATGATATAATGGTCACTGATTATTAGATCACAAGGATTGATCTAGGAAAAGTGAAAATGGAGGGAGCACAATATGATGCACAAGATGCCATGAATGTGTTGTGCCAAAATCTTAAGGAAACAAAGGAAAACAGAGATGAGCTAAAAGAGAAAGTAGAGAAGTTAACAAAAATACTACTTAAGCTCTTAAAGCCTCCTGAGTCAGCACCATCAACTTCTATTCCTATCAGGTTTGATTTCTCATTAGTACCCATGATTGAGAAGATTAATGAGAAGGGGAGAATGGTCGATGAATGGATCCAAAGGCTGGTCCTATAAGGAAAAGAGGTCATTGATGACACCGTGGAATTCTACAAATCCTTAGAAGATATAAAGAAGGATGGCGAGAAAATGGATGATGAATTTTCAGTAGAAGTCAAGAACCTCGAGTTAACTTTTAAAGCTCTCAATACGCTGAAACAGGTTCCGTCCCACGTCTTGATTGAAGAAGGCATCATTCCACATGGGGATGATCACTTTCAACTGACCAAAGCCATTATATTTAGAATAAAGACTCTTAATGAAGCTTGCAGAAAATTGAGGGAATCAATAGATCAATTGGTTGATGGCACAAATGACATAGAAGAAGAGCTAATAAAAATCTGCACTAAAGTGTTGAATGAAAGCTCAAGTATTCTGCATGTTGATGATCTTTACAAGAAGATCCAAGAATCAATTCAACACGAATAAACTAATGGCTTTAGCCTAGAAATCATTGATAGGTTCATGAAGATTGAACATTCTTTGGAAACAATGAGGAAACTCAACAAGAGACAGAAGAAAATTCCCGGTAACATGAGTGATACTCAGGAAACGTATGAAGTCCTGAGTGATCATTCCACCGTGCCTGATGAAAATGAGATGTAGGGCATAATCTGAAATTTCCAGGAATTTTGGGACAAGCAAGCTTTACTGGAGGAAGACAAAAATGATGAAACAAAATAGACATAATGTTTCATGTCATTTTGATCTTGAAATCGACATGTCTTTTTCATTTTCGTTTCGTCATGTAGGAAGAAAATTTTGACTTGGTCTCCTGTGTGAGAATCAAGAAAAATAGGACTCTCATTACAAGGACTATTTTCTAGGATTTATCCTATTTTATCTCAACTCATTTTATTATAAATAAGGGATGCTTGTGCATTTTAAATGGTTGGGATTTTTGGAATATTGAGAACTATTGTGAAGAAGAAAAAGTTTGTGTTTTATTTTAATAATTTGAGGAATAGAAACCGATGCTATTTTTACAAACTTTGTGTTGTGAGATTCATCTCTCTTAAGATATTGTTCTTATGTTTAGGATCTTAAGCTATTCTTTGTTTAGAATTCTCGATTATTTTAATTGTTTCAAACATTACATTACATTTGTTATCTAAATATCATATGATTATTTTATGCTATGTGTTTACTCAAAAGAGAATATGTTCCTCTCATTTCCTTTCCATTATGTTTCTTTCATAATAATAATTTCCTTTCTAATCCTTTCCATTTCTAAAATTATAATGTCTTCATCTTCGTGGATACAGATTTTAGGATTCTATCCCAACCCCAATGGTTAGATTAGTGTGAATATTGTATATATTATTTCTGTTGTGTTTTAGATTAGTAATAAATAGGCAACCTCACCTATCTTTGAGGAGGGATTTAATACCATGTACTATGGTTGAACCTCATATTTTGGCTTGACAAAATATCCAACCAACAGAGCTGAAGGAGGAAAAGGTTAAGGTGCTTGAGGTATATAAAAAGATAGAAATGATTACAGATGTTATTATCTTAAAGCATCCAGACCTAGTGCCACCTGAGTAGAAATATGAATCGACCTTGCAGTTCTTGGAATATTTTACTTGCATCCTGACAATGGAAAGGAGACTAATTTCCCTAGAGTCAGCAAAAGAGGCAATGGCATTCTAGGAGGAGAAGAAGCTGAAGGTTGTGGAGATAGTCACAAGGTACACCAAACTCTTCACCACTATAAAATCTTCCCTATAGGTAGGTGAAGCTGCTTACAACAATTACGCTGACAGGGATAGAGTAGCAAACATCCTAGTTACTATGTATGAGGCAGAGCTCAAGGAGTTTTAGGAGAAGAATACGGGAATAGATCAGAATGGGATAAGATTCTGGATGAGGTGGAGAATAAGTTTGAAGCCATCGAGAACCTAAGAGGCTCAATAAAAAATCAGTTGAAGGAATTATATCCCCAGATCACTTGCATGATGGATGCACTTGATGAATTTTTTAACCAACTAGAAGGGATCGTTAATACAATGGGTGTCAAGGGGGATGAGATGAGTTTTGATGAGGTAAGATCTCTAGTGGGAGACCTACTCAAGGAAGTGCAGAATGAAGTAGATTCCTGGGAGAAGATTAAGGTAGATATAACAAAGGATTTCCCACTCCTCCTTCACTAATAAACATAGTCTTCTTCTTTCCTCCATTCTTTAATTCTTCTATTCTTCCTTCCTTCACTCTTTGTTCCAACTATTCAGAGTCCCACCATTCTTTATTCTTTGAAGGAAGGATGTTTTCAAGGATGGAGAAAAAGCTTAGTGTGGGGTGATGTTGAGCCTTAGAATATTGACTAAGTCCCCAAGGGTGCAAGCATGTGCAAGACCAATATGAAGAAGGGCGTGTGGTGTAAAAAAAATGACAAGGGTTTTAGAAGCATTTTGTAAAAACTATGGCATGCACGCAAGAAAAAAAAGGGTCTCAAGACTTGGCCATATTCAACATTCCAAGAAGCACATGGGGAAATCGTGACCAAACCAAGCATGCGAAGAGGATAAGGTACCAGCGTGGCGACTTGGTGACCAGGAAAGGAATATTTCACAAGATGTAAGGATATAAAAAGACATCATTACAGAAAGTGGAAAGACTGGATGGGAATAAGAATGCTCCATTAGAGGACCACCTTGACACTTGGCAAGTGATCTGCTACTTTAGGAAGGCATGGTGGTGGGAAATAAACCTATAGATAGAGATGCTTGGGTAGAGGAAGAAGAGAGGGGGCATAATAACTAGAGAGACTACTCTTGGAAAAATGGCATCATCATAGAGAGGATGAAATTTGAAGCTCTACAGAAATAATAGGAGGTTCCAGAGGGCTGGGGTTACCATTAGGGTATTGTAGTAATATTGGCATATCACAAGGGATAGGTCTATGACAATTTTTATATAATATGGGAAACATAGTGAGGACTTTCGATGCATATGTCTTATCTTCCTTGATACATTAGTCTGTTATGACCTTGGTAAATGTAATGTGGTTACTGAACTATGATCAATATGAATATATGGTTATGTTCTAAGAATATAATGTTCATGGATGTAAACCCTAGTGCCATTTATTTATGTTTTGGATCAGATTTGTTATATGTATGATGTTTCTCTTGTTATCTAAATGAGTGTATTGATATGATAACTCATCTTAGGTTCTCATAATGAATGCATGGTCCTTTAAATTTTTGCATCTAAGTTTATTTCCTTAAGTAATGTATTCTCACAAAATTCACATAAAGGAGGGGCTCGGTGCCCACGCATGCTTTGGGTGAGCAGCTAGTGCATGATGGGTGATAGGTCAATGTGCATGGGATTAGATGGTTATTCTAAGGACATAAAAATGACTATAGTTTGACTTAGGGTGTGGTGAAGGTTAGCGTGCTCTTGACATTTCACAAAACATTTGGCATAGTTGTAACAATATTGGTTAAGGGTTTTCTAGTAATAGTTGAGGAAAAGAATACATCTGACAACAACGTGGCCACTGAAATTTCCACTAAAAATCTTGTCTTGGAATTATTTAATGGTTTATGGAATTTCATAACTAGTGAGGCACCAGAGGAGGATACTGTCAGAGCCACACTTGTAGAGAAGACCCTCCATAATGACGTAATGATAGACCTTTTGGAGAAAGGTTTTTTTACCATTGTGAGTGAGATATTGAGGTAGTATTGAAAGGGGAAGGTAGTTAGTGAACTGCTTATACCATATATCATGTGGGCCAAGTTGCAATTCTTCCCACAAAATTTACATCATAGATGAGATAAGAGGGTGACTGCACCCATTGTACTATGACAGAGATTTTAGAGTTTTAAGGTGAGGAAGATATTTGTCATTGTGAGGTGAGGAAAGGCATGGTATCCAAAAAAATTAGTGGATCATGAAACAATTTGAATGTCATAATTATCAAATTTAGTAAAAATCATGTCGACGTGATCCTTATACTTTTGAAGTATTTCGTTATGACACTGGAATAAACCATTGATTTGGTTGATGACCAGTTGAGAATTTCCAAAGATATTAATGGTCTTAACATCTAGGGTAATGACAGTTTGGATACCTAACATGAGTTCTTCGTATTCAGCCATATTATTGGTATAACCGAAATCAAGTTTGAAAGATAAAAGAGTAGGATCACCATCAAGAGGAATGAGGATAACCACTATGCCACGCCCACATTGACATTTAGAATTGTCAAAGAATAAGGTCATATGATAAATATTGTCATCAAGGGAGATTGTAGCAATGGATTCATTTGGAAAATCAAATTTAGAATATTGATTTCTGGAAATAGGTACCTATACAAGATGATGTGCAATGGTTTTTCCCTTAACATACTTCTGATGAATGAATTATAGATCTAGGTATTGTTATCCATATTTTTCCCCCTCGGAAAAATATTGGATCAACCATGATCCCACATAGAAGGAAAAAGAGTCAAAAGGTAGACAGAAAAGGGCTTTAAAATTATCTAAGTATAAAGGTGTAAGTGGAGAATGCTAAGTATCAGTATGGCACTGATTCAAGGGGTAAATAGAGAAAAGGTTTCTAAATGAGTGCCAGATTGTTGCATGTCCCAGGGGAAAGTGGACCATTGGGGAACAAGTTGGTTCTTTTCCCCTTGTTATAAAAAGGGGTAAAAGGTACAAAATGGCCCACAACTCTGCCCAAGGAAAAATTCAGCATTCGGGCCCAAGTCAAAGCCAAGTGGGGAATCGGAGGAAAGGGAAAAAGATAAATTATGGACCTGTAGGCCCAATTTTTGTTCCAATTTGATTGTCATGTGTCCCATATCAAAAGGGGAAGCATTTTTCAAGTTGTTTTCCTACCCTCTTGTAAGGACCCGATATAAAATTTGAAGGGGAATATCTTTCAACTCAGGGCTTGAAATATTGTAAATATGATGTTGTTAGAAAGATCTCGGCCTAACCCATGCCATGGAGGTCTGAAAAATTAATTTTGATAAGGATAGGTGAAGAAAAATAAAGGAAACATCTTCGGGATCTTAATGCAAGATCTTCTTGCCTCAAAAACTAGATCAGATTTGATCTGTTTCATCATTTCCTCTTCCTTCAAGGCACTGAACCAAGGATTGATGTAGTAAAGATGGATTTTGGGAGATATTTCATTAGAGGCATTAACAACGGTGGTTGAGATTCAACCTATTTTTCCCACTTCTCTCTCTTTTCTTCTTTCAGGTTGAACCTATAAATACAAGGGCAAGATTCATTGTAAAGGTTTGGACATTCTTTGTTTTGTAGGCTCCCTTCTCCTCTTAGCAAAGGGATTTATCGGGTTCAGGCCTTCCATCAAAAATTTCATCACGTTTCTACCTCTTGGCTACTTTGTAACGAACTATATCAATCTACATAGCAATAAAACACATATGTGTTCGATTTTAGATCCTCTCTTGTATATTTTACTTTCATCTGGTCTCCCATTATATATCTGGCTATCTTTGCTTGTTTATTGTATGTATTTTGTTGGTTTATGTCTATTAGCAAAATAAGTGTTCATCATTCCTTTGGTGTATCACCTCATAGTTTAGCTTTGTTTTAATTTCTATATTCCTTCTATCCTTTTCTCCTTGGTAAAGTTTAGATTAGGATTAAGAACAAACCTTCTGCAAGTTTCTACGTATGCACCTAAATAGAGGAATAAGGAACCTGCCTTCAATCTAGAGATCTTTCCCATTTTGCAAGGTCTCACACCTTAGGGAAATTTTAATGTTATGTAATCACAAAAAATGAGTCTTCCTTAGAAAAATAGATCTTTTAGAGATTATTTGGGGGTATTGTGATTTCACACTAATAGTTTTGGCATGCCCAGTGGGACTAAGAAGTCTCCATTATATTACAGTAAGGATTGATGTGAACTTGTTGTGATTCTGTCTTTTAAGAAGCCTTAAAATTGTACATCTGGAAACTCCAAAAGAAATGAATCTATTGGTTTTAGCAGCCCAAGCTTGGGAGATTCATGAGAAAAACCTAGTCTATAGCAAGGAAAGAAGGTATATTTGAATAATTGTGTCTATCCCCAGGTAGAGAAAGGAGGGGAAGAAGAGTTCAGAGGTCTCCATCTCCACCAAGCAGAACCTTGTCAACACCTCCACCTATAATGCCTTTCTTTTAGTTTGCAAGGATTCTTAGGTCATTCAGAATGGTACAACCAAATCCATATGTAACAAAACCCAGTTCTAATTACAACATTAAAGAGCATCCCATATTTCACTAGGGAAAAACAAACTTCTCCTAGTGACCATGTCCAAGATATTGCAAATTTCTGTACAATCCACGAGATCCATGAGATGGACATTATAGTCAAGTTAATCACCTCTTCATTCAAAGGGAAAGCTTCACAATGGTTCAGGAGTCTTGAAGCAGGTTCCATCCAGAACTAGAACCAGTTGTGCATGGGTCTTCACAATTAGTTTGGGGAAAAAGGTGATAAATTTTCTTTGTTGGAGAAACTAACAACAATCAAGAGATCCCTAAATGAGTAGCTAAAATAATTCAACCTCATATTCTAGCAGACCTGGGATTGGATTCCAATAGCAGTAAAACCCAGTAATGAAGGTGCCTTCTAATACTTTCTTAAGGATTTAAATTCTGATATTTCTCTGATGATTCATTCAATGGGGGGAACTACATTACCTACAGCCTATAGCCTATCCATAAGGGCTGAGAACCATTTGATTCAAGCTGGAAAAATAACTCATAGGCCATCCATGCCTTTGTACCTTGATTTAGGAAGCCCAGATACTAGTCAAGTGCCTACATTAGCTCCTATGTACCCAACCCCAGGAGTCAAAGCTCAGCTGAAGCTTCCACTTCATCATCTAATACCTCTAAAGAGCTTCAGGAAGTGATGAAGCAACTTCATAACTTTGGTAATGAGCTAGTGAAAATCAAAATACAATAAGATCATAGTTTTAGGCCATACCAGCCCCAGGATCAATATTAAGCTAGACCCCAGTATCAACACAATAGGCCACCACCTAAGACTGTGAGTCAAAGCCACAACCAAGGAACCACCAAGCTACTAGACCTATCAGGTTGTATGATCCTAACATAGCTTCAACATCAGGAGCATTGGTCCCAGCATAGAACAATAAGGCACATGAATATTGTGATGCCCGTTAAAACAACCCACTTGAGACCCAGGAAACAACCTAGGGTTAGTTAGAAAATTATGGAATTTATTTTTTGATAAGAAGTGTCCACAACCAAGTTGCAAGACAATAGTTGACCCTATTAGGTTCTAGAAAAAAACTAAATTGCTAGAAATTATCTTTCCCTCATTAACAAACATCAAGTTCACATGGTTCAAATTTTAGGGTTAGAAGTTTCAGTTAGGTTCAGGAAGTAATTTACCCCCATACCCACTCTCTAATAGGATCAGAGTTTTAACTTGATATTTCTCATACTTAATGCATCCAAAATATCCTTAAACCATTCCCATTGGATAGGAAATTTTATCACCTTTCTATTGATATAAATAAGTCCTCCTAACTCCTTCAGAAACTCAAGATATGGGCAAGTGGACTTTAGAGGTCAAATTTTCCCCAAGGGGACAGGTGTCAAGTAGGGGTGAAGAGAAAACTTTGGGTTGATAGGTCATGGGGCGGAATTTTTAAGTTTTCCTTGTGCCAAAGAAAACTCCCGTTTGCACCCACACCTCCATGGGTCCTCCAAGGACACATGTCAGGTCTTGATCCAAAGCGGGAGAGGGTGAAGGAAGGGCAGAGTGGCGGAATAATTTGGGGCATTTCACCCAAGAGGGAGAGAAGTCAAAACAATGATCACATGCCCACGGGTCCACTAGGGACATGTGGCGATCAACAGGCCATCACGGGGATGAAGGAGAGGGAAAGGTCGGTGGCATAGATTATTGGCGAACTCTGCTGAAGGGGGAGTTAAGGGGAAAGTTAGGCACGCGGGTCCGCACATCTGTGGGAGGATTTCCAAAAGGGAAGAGGCAAGTGTGTGGAGTTATGGGAAATTTTAGGAAAAATTTTCCAAAGTAATTTTCTAAAGGTAAAGTTCACAAAGGTTCCGCACCTCCTCGATGCCACGTGGCAGCCTGTGATTGGCTGCGGGCCAACAGGGAAAGTTAAGAAAAAATTTCAAAATTTTCAAAAAGTGCTAAGGAAGAAAAAGTGTCGCACCTCTATTACTGCCCCATGAGGACACATGACAACCTCTGAATGGCAGTGGGCTGATGGAGAAAAATTTAAAATTTTTCCCAAGAAAATTTTTCAAAAAAAATTCTAAAGGTAATTTTGACGGGAAATTTTTGGGCCGCAGGCTCGCCAAGGAAAATTTTCCCAAATTTTCCCGCCAAGGCAGGAAAACTTTAGAGGGCCATAACTTGAGCTAGAAAGCTCAGTTTTGGGAAAACAAGGACTTTCTGAAAAGATCTCGATGCTCTCTTTGTAAAAGAATCATAAATTTTACTTTTTTGATAAATTTTAAAGGGTCAATTTTACAAAACAATCTATAAGATTTTAATAAGCCAACTATTAATATCCAACTTCTAAATTTGATTAAATTGAATCTCCTACTTCACTCAACATGCCAAAAATACATGGAGGATTTCTCTAGGAAGGATTTAAAGTGTTTTAGGGAAGTAATTTTTCCCAATTTATTCCAATTTGAATTTTGTCCAACAATTGACAAAAAATGGCTGAGGAATGGATTGAGTTTTATTTTTCAATGGTTAAAATTATTTTCTTAAGTTTTCTTTGTCAATTTGAGTTCCTTACTATTATATCATGTCAAATTTCAAGGTTTCCAAGTTGATTATAATGTCCAGGTCCAAACTGTACATTTTGATTAAATTTATTACTAGTTTTAAAGTTTATAACAGAATTCACCTAGAATTCCATTGTGGTTGGTCTATGATCCTTTGATATGTTGTTGTGATATTTTTAACTTACAAAATATAAATACCTCCTTCGGCCTCGTGGCCATATCAGAACATTTAATATGATACAAATAAAATCACAAAATCATCTAAGTGAGTGAATCACCACAATGTCAAAGTAACAACTACATCATTTGCATTTTTAATCAACAACTATATCATCATCAAATAATATCCAAATCACATGTCTAAACAACATCCATAAAACATCCATGTCAAATAATATATCATCATCCACATATAGGGTATCTCTAATAATCATCATGCATCATAATCAAATCAAGATCAACAATAATCCATGATCAATGTCTAACAACATACTAAATCAAAACATAATAATGTCTATAATGTAATCACAGTATCAAAATAGGTATCCCAAAGGTGTCAAAGGGAAGTGTGCACTACATTCCCCTCCCTTTATACTTGACTTCCTCCTGGAAGTCACTGGAAAAATGTGGAAAATGCACTCGTAATGAAGTAACATCCTCCCATGTAGTTACAGTCTCATCATATCTGTCCCACTACACCCGAACCTGATTAACCTCTCTTCCTCAAATGCCCAGGGTCCTACGATCTAGGATGAAGATGGGCTCCACCATCACCTTCCCTTGATCCTGCACTTGTAATGATGTCTAATCTAACAAATGAGACAAATCTTTAATATATCTCCTAAGAACTAAAACATGAAAAACATCATGTATGCGAGACAAGCTGGGTGGCAATGCTAGATGGTAGGCCAAATCTCTGATACGCTCCAAGATCTCAAAAGGACCAAAAAATCTAGAAGCTAACCTAGAACCTTTTCTATAATGGCTAGGTCTCTTGTGTGGCCTGACATGAAGGAACACCTTCATGCCCACATCAAAACTACAGTCGATCCTATGGTGATCCACATACTTATTCTCCTTATCCTGTGCCACCTGCAATCTCTGGCTGATCAATACCACCTGCTACTCCATGTCTTGTAGAATATTTGGTCCAAGAGAAACCTCATCCTCTAACCTGTCCCAGCTAAGAGGTGTCCTGCACTCTCTACCATACAAATCTTGAAAAGGAGCCATGCCTATAGAACCTTGGAAACTATTATTGTAGGTAAACTCCACTAAGTACACGTACTCCTCCCATTTTGACTGGTGATCCATCACATACATCCTAAGCATATCCTCTAAAATCTGATTCACCTGCTTAGTCTATCCATCTATCTTAGGGTGATATGTTGTGCTAAAGTTGATCCTCATCTCGAGGACATAATGCATAGTAGTCTAGAAATGTGAAGTGTATAAAGGATCATGGTCACAAATGATCTTCCACGGAATCCCGTGTAACCTGTAATCTCATCCAAATATACTCGTGCCACTACTCTAGTTATATAAGTGGTCTTCACTGGAGAAAAGTGAGCCACTTTTTTTAATTTATCAACCGTGACCATGATGGCATCGTGGTGATATATTGACATCGGTAGGCCAAAAATGAAATCCATGGAAATGGTGTCCCACTTCCATTCTAGTATAGCATGAGAATAAAGAAGGCCTATTGGATTCTAATGCTCAGCCTTAACTCTCTAGCACTCTAAACATCATGACATGAACTGAGCCAGGTCTCGACGAAGTCCTCTCCAATGATGTAATTGTTGCAAGGTGGCATGCATCTTCTTCACCCCTAGGTGGGCTGAATAGGGTGCATGATGTGCCTCTACCAAGATGTCCTACCTCAATTATCCATCTCTAGGAACATATATCTGGCCTCTATTCTTAAGAAGATGATCTTTTTATAAGGAAAAACCATCAAACTTCCCCTTAAGGGGTCTCTTCGACTCGATCTCTACTCATATTACAATGTAGAAGCTGTCAAGAGGAAGCTGTTGAAGAATCCTGCTCCACAAATTTGTGCTCACTATAGTAGCCATAGCCACATGTCTCCTTATACTAAGATCATCTGCTACCACATTCTCCTTCCCCTTACCATGCTCTGTCTCCATTTCATACTCATAAAGTAACTCCATCCAATGCCACTGATGAGCATTGAGATTGGGCTGCGTGAAGAGGTGGCGAAGACTCAAATGATCTGTCCTGAGTGTGAATCTCCTGCCAAGAAAAAAATGTCTCCATATAACAAAAGCATGCACAACTTCTACAAGCTCAAGATCATGGGTAGGATAATTAATCTCGTGATCTTTGAGTTTGTGAGACTTAAAATCCACTTACTCTACCCTCCTGCATCAACACGCCTCCAAGGCCTACCAATGAAGCATCTATACAAACAAATAACTTGCCATATGGATCTAGTACTACAAGAATAGGTGATGTAGTGAGGCACTCCTTTAGTGTCCTTAAGGCCTACTCACATCTGTCTGACTAAACAAACTTCTTCCCTTTCCTCTGAAGGGAAGTGATAGGGTGCACAATCTAAGAGAAGTCTTGAAAAAATCTCCGGTAGTAACCTACTAATCCCATGAAGTTTCACACCTCGGTCACTATAGTGGGTACTGGAAAATCCATAATGGCTCTAATCTTGGAAGGATCAATTGTGATACCTTCCCCAAAAATGATATGACCCAAATACTACACCTCTATCTAAAAGAATGCACACTTCTCCAAGTTCCCATAAAGTTGTTGCTTCCAAAGACATTGAAGAATCTGGCAAAGGTGCCCCTTGTGCTCCTCATGTGTGTGTGAGTATATCTAAATGTCATCTAGGAAGATGAGCATGAAGAAATATAAGAAGGTCCTGAATACCCCATTCATCAAACTCATGAACACTACGAGGGCATTAGTGAAACCAAAAGGCACCATTGTGAACTCATAGTGCCCATATCTCATATGGAAGGCGGTCTTATGAATGTTCACCTTCAAAATGCTCAGCTGATGGAACTTTGACTTGATATCAATCATAGAGAAAATTTTGGCTCCCTTCATTTGATCAAAGAAGTCATCAATATGAGGAAGAGGATAACGATTCTTTATCTTTACCTTGTTCAGCTGAAGGTAATCAATACAAAACCGCAAGGATCCATTCTTCTTCTTCACAGAGATCACCAGTGCACCCCAAGGGGATACACTAGGATGGATAAGGCCTTTCTCCAAAAGGCCTCAAGCTACAACTTAAGCTTGTAGAGCTCTGGGGTGGTCATCCGATAAGGTTCCTGTGAGATAGGCTCTACTCTAGGAACTAGATCTATATGAAAATCAATCTCATCTGGGGGCAGTAACCCTGGTAGCTCCCCTAGAAAGACATTTACAAACACTCTCAAGATGGAATGATCATCTAGCGATGGTCCACTAGACCCATCCTCTGATCTGTCACTAACTATAACAATATACATATGACAACCCCATCGCACACACCACTTAAGTTGCATAGTGAAGATAGTGTGAATAAAAATGGGTCTCTTGACCCTTGAGAACATTGACTCAACTCCCAAATCATCTGCACAAGATATAGTCTTGTGATAACAATCCATCCTAGCCCTGTGTGTAGATAACCATTCTATACCCAAAATGACTCAATATGAGCCCAAAGGAAGGATACAAAGATCTAAGGTAGTGGTGAAAGGTACCAAATTCACTACACACTCCTAAACTAAGGAGTCTATAGAGATCTTGGCTCCAGAAGCCATCTTGACATCCCAACTAAGACCCTACCTAACTGCCACCAGCCTACATCACTCTAGTAAATATGGTGTAATGAAAGAATCGGAAGAACCAAAATCAAACAATACAGAAGTAGGGATATCACCAATGATACTTGTGGTCTCAATGAATGTTCTCTAATGCTCTACTTGGCAGTTCTAATCCACTACATAAATCCTATGGCTACGTCCCATATCACCAACAGTCGGCTCTGAAAATTGTGTCTTACCCTTGTTGTCAGGGTTATGTGGGTAGTCTCTCAAAAATTTTCTAGTAACTCCACATCCAAATCATCCTCATGATCCTCCCCAATGAGTAGCACCTCCAGTAGGTGCCCTAGAAGCCTTTGGTGTGGAATTTGATGATCCAACTATGGTATGCTAAGGTCTCTACTGGCGAGCTCCCGATGACTGAACTCTCGGTCCACCCTGTGTCCTGATGAGACCACTAGGAGGAGGTCCCATACTCCAAACTCTCTATGCATCAGCCCTCTATGGAGGTCTATGAGGTGGGCGGGACTACTACTACTACTACTGTGGCCTAAAGGATGACTGTGTTATACCCTAGCCACCACAAGGAAGGGGTATTGACCCCCTTGATCTACCATCTTGCATCTACTGAATGCGGCTCCTGACTTGGTCTCTAGCCTAATAGGTCTTTCCCTAAGTCTCTTCTGCAATATAGGCCTTCTCGACGGCCTCTGCTAATTTTTGTGGGAAATGGATCTACACAACACCTCTAATATCTAAATTTAGGCACTAGATGAACCTATGAATCTGCACCTTCTCATCTTGCATATACTCTAGATACTAGAGTAGATCCAGAAATCTACTCTCATACTCTTCTACAGAAAGAGATGCTTTTCGGAGGTCATGGAACTCGTTAATCCTCTGGTATATGAACCTCTGTGATAAATACTTTCTCCTAAATCTCTCCTCAAAAAGCTCCTAGGTCACTGTCTCTGAATCTATATGGAGCTTCTACTCCTCTGTCCTCCATCATACTCTTGCTCCATCCCTTAGTAGATGGATCACAACACAAGCTTTCATGTTTATAGAACAAGGAAAAAGCTTGAAGAAACCGATAAAGCTCACTAGCTAGGCCTTTACCTAAAATCCACCCATGTCACCTGAGTAATTTGATGGTTGAAGCTTCAAGATCTCCCTGATGTGATCTATTGTTGTGGTCTGACAGCATCTAGGTCTCTCTACACGCTCATCCCTAAGCCTAGGGCTCCAATACCTCTCTCTATGCTCTAGAATTTTATCACCCTATCCCCTAGGTGGTGACTCTACTCTAGCTCACTCCGCATGGTATTTCTCTCGTCTATGCTCCTTGCTAGGTCGAGGAGATACATGACCATGATAGAAGGGTCTCTATCATGACTTGCTGCATGCCCTCCTCCTAATCCTTCATGTAGAACGACATTGACATCCTGAAGGGTCTGTAGAATTTGAGGTAGGATAGTTGTTACACCCTAATATTTTGGTGGTGGTGGTGGTGATTCTGAGTCTTTGTGAAGGTTCATCTCGCTTCCTCTGCCTCCTACACAGAACAAAGTGAGAGTTAGTTTATTTTTCTAAGTTTTACACAACTTCCAGGTTTACTACAATATACAAATTCTATCTAAGTTGTTTTCTAGGTTTAAAAGTGTGTTAGGTTTAAGTTTCATGTCCCAAGTTCTCTAGTGTGCCCAATGGTTCAAGCTTTTGAACCACTTCTCTGATACCAAGTGTGATGCCCATTAAAAAAACACACTTGAGACCCAATAAACAACCTAGGGTTAGTTAGAAAATTATAGAATGATATTTTTTGATAAGAAGTGTCCACAACCAAGTCGCAAGACAACAGTTGACCCTATTAGGTTCTGGAACAAAACTAAATTTCTAGAACATGTCTTTCCCTCATTAATAAAAATCAAGTTCACATGGTTCAAATTTTAGGGTTAGAAGTTTCAGTTAGGTTCAGGAAGTAATTCACCCCCGTACCCACTCTCTAACAGGCTCAGAGTTTCAACATGATTTTTCTCATTATTAACGCATCTAAAATTTCCCTAAATCATTCTCATTGGATAGGAAATTTTCTCATATTTATGGTGATATAAAGAAGTCCTCCTAACTCCTTCAGAAACTCAAGATATGGGCAAGTGGACTTTAGAGGTCAAATTTTCCCTAAGGGGACACGTGTCAGGTAGGGGTGAAGAGAAAAATTTGGGTTGGCAGGTTGCAGGGTGGTGTTTGGACTTTTTCCTTACACTGGAGAAAACTCCTATTTGTGCCTACATCTCTACAGGTCCTCTAAGGGCATGTGTCGGGTCTTGATCTAAAGCGGGAGACGGTGAAGGAAGGGCGGAGTAGTGTGAGAGTTTGGGGCGTTTCACCCAAGAGGGAGAGAAGTCAAAACAATGGACATGCGCCCACGGGTCCACTAGGGACACATGGCACTCAACAGGCCATTGCGGGGATGAAGGAGAGGGAAAGGTGGGTGGTGGATATTATTGACGAATTCCACTGAAGGGGAAGATAAGGGGAAAGTTAGGCACACAGGTTTGCATGTCCGTGGGAGGATTTCAAAAAGGGCAGTGGCGGGGGTGCGTGGTTGCGAGAAATTTTTGTAAAATTTTCCAAAATAATTTTCTAAAGGTAAAGTTCACAAAGGTTCTGCCCCTTCTCCATTCCACATGGCATCTTGTGATTGGCTGCAGGCTAGCGGGGAAAGTTAAGAAAAGTTTCCAAAATTTTAAAAAAGTGCTAAGGAAGAAAAGTGTCGCGCCTCCGCTGCTACATCGTGAGGACATGTGGTAGCCTCTAATTGGCTGTAGGCTAGTAGAAAAAAATTCAAAATTTTTCCCAAGCAAATTTTTTAAAAAAAATTCTAAGGATAATTATGACAGGAATTTTTTTGGGCGTGGGCCCGCCAGGGAAAATTTTCCCAAGTTTTCACGCCAAGGTAGGAAAACTTCAGAGGAAAACGATGACTTTCTGGAAATCTCTCGATGTCCTCCTTGTGCCAAAATCATAAATTTTACTTTTTGATAAATTTTAAATGGTCAATTTTACAAAAAAGATCTACAAGCTTTTAAATAGCCAACTGGTAATTTACATCTTCTAAATTTGATTAAATTGGATCTCCTCCTTCACTCAACATGACAAATAGACATGGAGGATTTCTTTAGGAAGGATTTAATTTTTTTAGGGAAGTAAATTTTTTTAATTTATTCCAATTTGAATTTTGTCCAACAATTGACAAAAAACAGCTGAGGAAGGGATTGAGTTCAATTTTGCAATTGTTAAAATTGTTTTCTTAAGTTTTCTTTGTCAATTTGAGCTCCTTGCTATTATATCATGTTAAATTTCAAGGTTTCCAAGTTGATTATAATGTGTAGGCCCAAACTGTACATTTTGATTAAACTTATTACTAGTTTCAATGTTTATAACAAAGATCTATTTCTTTTAAATCTGTATATCAAATTTTATCCTTCAAATGTGGCATTTCATTTCTAAACTAATCTAATGCATTCAGTTGTTTATAAACAACCATTTTGAATCCAAAGAAAATACTAAAGTTCATTTATACACATTCCCAAAAATACAAAATACAACATTGTTCCACGTCCATTTCTTCTTTCCAAACGGAGATCTAACTATCTCTTTTGTCATACAATAAAACATTGAATTCAATCCAACAATGCCTATGAAAAAAGGTCTTTCAACTCTTTATTGACTTCAATTATAAATCTTTACATCTTTCCATTTTGAATGCAATAAAATAATTCTATTTCTTACCAATAAAAAGAATAGGATATCAATGTCTTTCACAATTCAGATGTATAACTTCATAATCAGATTACATACATCTTTCTCCACAAATACATATTACAATTTCATCCACAACAAGTGGGAAGGGATTATAATGAATATGTTTTCAAAAGGGACTATCAAACTATATTTTTACTTTGCTCCAGGAGAGCAACATACACATTTTCTCTTTCTCCAAGTTGATCACAAAATGTAACAACTACATCATTTGCATTTTTAATCAACAACTATATCATCATCAAATAATATTCATTTACTAGATCAACTCATAATATCCAAATCACATGTCTGAACAACATCCATAAAACATCCATGTCAAATAATATATCATCATCCACATATAAGGTATCTCTAATAATCATCATGCATCATAATCAAATCAAGATAAACAATAATCCATGATTAATGTCTGATAACATACTAAATCAAAACATAATAATGTTTGTAATGTAATAACAGTATCAAAATAGGTATCCAAAAGGTGTCAAAGGGAATTGGGAACTACATCCCCCTACCTTTAGACTTGACTTCCTTCTGGAAGTCACTAGAAAAAATGTAGAAAATGCACTCGTATTAAAGTAACATCCTCCCATGTAGTTGGAGTCTCATCATATATGTCCCACTACAAACAAACCTAATCAACATCTCTTCCTTGAATGCCCAAGGTCCTATGATCTAGGATGCAAATGGGCTCCACCATCACCTACCCCTGATCCTACACTTACAATGATGTCCAATCTAACACATGAGACGGATCTGCAATATATCTCCTAAGAAATGAAACATGAAAAACATCATGTTTGTGAGACAAGCTGGGTGGTAATGCTAGATGGTAGGCCAAAGGGCTGATACTCTCCAAGATCTCAAAAGGACTAATGAATATAGGAGCTAACCTAGAACCTTTTCCGTAATGGATAGGGATCTTGTGTGGCCTGACACAAAGGAACACCTTCTGCCCACATCGAAACTACATTTGATCCTAGGGTGATCTACATACTTCTTCTACTTGTCCTATGCCTCCTGCAATCTCTGCCTCATCAACACCACCTGTTGCTCCATGTCCTATAGAATATTTGGTCCAAGAGATACCCCATCCTCTAACTTGTCCCAGCTAAGAGGTGTCCTACACTCTCTACCATACAAAACCTAAAAAGGAGCCATGTCTGTAGAACCTTAGAAACTATTATTGTAGGTAAACTCCACTAATTACAGGTACTCCTCCCATATAGACTGCTAATCCATCACATACATCCTAAGCATGTCCTCTAAAATCTGATTCACCTACTTAGTTTGTTCATCTATCTTAGGGTGATATGTTGTGCTGAAGTCGATCCTCATCCTGAGGACATACTGCATAGTAGTCCAGAAATGTGAAGTGCATAAAGGATCGCGGTCATAAATAATCTTCCACAGAATCCTGTGTAACCCACAATCTCATCCAAATATACTCATGCCACTGCTCTAGTTGTATAAGTGGTCTTCACTAGAGAAAAGTTAGCCACTTTTTTCAATTTATCAACCATGACCATGATGGCTTCGTGGTGATATCTTGACATTGGTAGCCCAACAATGAAATCCATGGAAATGGTGTCCCACTTCCATTCTAGAATAGCATCAGGATAAAGAAGGCCTATTGGATGTTGATGCTCAGCCTTAACTCTTTGGCACTCTAAACATCATGACATGAACTGAGGGATGTCTAGACGAAGTCCTCTCCAATGATACAACTATTGCAAGGTGGCATGCATCATCTTCACCCCTGGGTGGGCTGAATAGGGTGCACGATGTGCCTCTATCAAGATGTCCTACTTCAATTATCCATCTCTGGGAACATATATCTGGCCTCTGTACCTGAGAAGACCATCTGTCTCTCTGGAAAAACCATTAAACTTCCCCTCAAGGGGTCTCTGCGACTCGATCTCTGCTCATATTGCAATGTAGAAGCTGTGAAGAGGAAGCTGCTCAAGAATCCTGCTCCGTAAATATGTGCTCACTATAGTGGCCATAGCCACATGTCTCCTTCTATTGAGAGCATCTGCTACCACATTTTCCTTCCCCTTCACATGCTCTGTATCCATTTTATATTCATAAAGTAACTCCATCCAACGCTGCTGACGAGCGTTGAGATTGGGCTGCATGAAGAGGTGGGGAAGACCCAAATGATCTATCTTGAGTGTGAATCTCCTGCCAAGAAAAAAATGTCTCCATCTAACCAAAGCATGCACAACTACCACAAGCTTAAGATCATGGGTAGGATAATTAATCTCATGATCTTTGAGTTTGCGAGACTTAGAAGCCACTACTCTACCCTCATGCATTAACACGCCTCCAAGGCTTGCCAATGAAGCATCTATACAAAAAAATAACTCGCCCTATGGATCTAGTACTACAAGAATAGGTGTTGTAGTGAGGCACTCCTTCAGTGTCCTGAAGGCTTGCTCACATCTGTCTGACCAAACAAACTTCTTCCCTTTCCTCTGAAGGGAAGTGATAGGGTGCATAATCTGAGAGAAGTCCTGAACAAATCTCTGGTAGTAACCTGCTAATCCCATGAAGTTTCACACCTCAGTCACTGTAGTGGGTGCTAGAAAATCCATAATGGCTCTAATCTTGGAAGGATCGACTGTCATACCTTCTCCAAAAATGATATGACCCAAATACTACACCTCTATCTGAAAGAATGCACACTTCTCCAAGTTCCCATAAAGTTGTTGCTCCCGAAGACATTGAAGAATCTGGTGAAGGTGCCCCTCGTGCTCCTCACGTGTGAATGAGTATATCTAAGTTTCATCTAGGAAGATGAGCACGAAGCAATCTAAGAAGGTCCTGAATACCCCATTCATCAAACTCATGAACACTGCGGGGGCATTATTCAAACCAAAAGGCACCATTGTGAACTCATAGTGCCCATATCTTGTATGGAAGGAAGTCTTATGAATGTTCACCTCTGAAATGGTCAGCTAATGGTACTCTGACTTGAGATCAATCATATAGAAAATTGTGGCTCCCTTCATTTGATCAAAGAAGTCATCAATACGAGGAAGAGGATAATGATTCTTGATCATTACCTTGTTTAGCTGGCGGTAATTAATACACAACCACAAGGATCCATCCTTCTTCTTCAAAAATATCACTGGTGCACCCCAAGGGGATACACTAGGATGGATATGGCCTTTCTCCAAAAGGCCTCAAGTTGTAACTTGAGCTTGCAGAGCTCCAGGGTGGTCATCTGATAAGGTTCATGTGAGATAGGATCTGCTCTAGGAACTAGATCTATATAAAAATCAATCTCATGTGGGGGTAGTAACCTCGGTAACTCCCCTGGAAAGACATTTGAAAACACTCTCAAGATGGGATGATCATCTAGTGATGGTCCACTAGACCCATCCTCTGATCTGTCACTAACTATAACAACATATAATTTGACAACCCCGTCGCACACACTACTTAAACTGCATAGCAAAGATAATGTGAATAAAAATGGGTCTCCTGACCCCTGAGATCACCAACTCAACTCCTAAATCATCTGCACAAGATATAGTCTTGTGATAACACTCCATCCTATCCCTATGTGTAGATAACCAATACATACCCAAAATGACTCCATACAAGCCCAAAGGAAGGATACGATTATCTAAGGTAGTGGTGAAAGGTCCCAAATCCACTACACACTCCTTAACTAAGTATTCTATAGAGATATTAGCTCTAGAAGCCATTTTTACATCCCAACTAGGACCCTTCCTAAATGCCACCAGCCTACATCACTCTACTAAAGATGGTGTAATGAAAGAATCAGAAGAACCAAAATCAAACAATACAAAGGTAGGGATACTACCAATGCTATTTTTGGTCTCAATGACTATTCTATGATGCTTTACTTGGTAGTTCTCAACCACTGCATAAATCCTTTGGCTACATCCCATATCACCAACTATCAGCTCTAAAATCTGTCTTACCCTTGTTGTCAAGGTTATGTGGGTAGTCTCTCCAAAAGTGTCTAGTAACTCCACATCCAAAACATCCTCATGATCCTCCCTAATGAGTAGCTCCTCAAGTAGGTGCCCTAGAAACCTTTGGTGTGGACTCTGATGATCCAACTATGGTATGCTGAGGTCTCTACTGGCAAGCTCCCGATGACTGAGCTCTCAGTCTACCATGTGTCCTAATGAGACCCCTAGGAGGAGGTCCCATACTTTGACCTCTCTATGCATTAGCCTTCTGTGGAGGTATATGAGGTGGACGGGACTACTATTTCTGCTACTATGGCCTAAAGGATGACTATGTTATACCTTGGCCACCATAAGGAAGGGGTATTGAACCCCTTGATCTACCGTCCTGCATCTACTGAATGCGGCTCCTGACTCGGTCTCTAGCCTACTGGGTTTTTCCCCAATATAGGCCTTCTTGACGTCTCTGCTAATGTCTATGGGAAATGGATTTGCACAGCACCTCCAATATCTAAATTTAGGCCCTGGATGAACTTGTGAATCCGTACCTTCTCATCCTACATATACTCTACATACTAGAGTAGATCCAGAAATCTACTCTCATACTCTTCTACAGAAAGAGATGCTTGTTAGAGGTTATGGAACTTGTTAATCCTCTGCTATATGAACCTCTGTAACAAATACTTACTCCTAAATCTCTCCTCAAAAATATCCCAGGTCACTATCTCTAAATATATATGGAGCTTCTGCTCCTCTGTCCTTCACCATACTCCTACTCCATCCCTCAGTAGATGGATCGCAACACAAGCTTTTGTGTTTCTAGAATAAGGAAAAATATTGAAGCAACCAATCAAGCTCCCTAGCCAGGCCTCTACCTGAAATCCACCCATGTCACCTGAGTAATTTGATGGCCGAAGCTTCAAGAACTCCCTGATATGATCTTTTGTTGTGGTCTGACGGCCTCTAGGTCTCTCTGCACACTCATCCTTAAGCCTAAAGCTTCGAGATCTCTCTCTATGCTCTGGAACTCTATCACCCTATCCCCTAGGTGGTGACTCTACTCTGGCTCACTCCGCATGTGAGTTCTCTCCTCTATGCTCCTTGCTAGGTCGAGGAGATACCTAACCATGATAGAAGGGGCTCTGCCATGACTAGCTGCATGTCGTCCTCCTAATCCTTCGCGTAGAATGGTATTGACATCCTGAAGGGTCTATAGAATCTAAGGTAGGATAGTTACTACACCCTAATCTTGTGGTGGTGGTGGTGGTGGTTAGTTTGAGTCTTTGTGAATGTTCCTCTCACTTTGTCTGAGCCTCCTACACAGACCAAAGTGAGAGTTAGTTTATTTTGCTAAGTTTTATACAATTTCCATGTTTACTAAAATATATAAATTCTATCTAAGTTGTTTTCTAGGTTTAAAAGTGTGTTAGGTTTAAGTTTCATGTCCCAAGTTCTCTAGTGTTCCCAATGGTCAAAGATTTTGAACCACTACTCTGATACCAAGTGTGATGCCCATTAAAAAACCCACTTGAGACCCAAGAAACAACCTAGGGTTAGTTAGAAAATTATAGAATAATAGTTTTTGATAAGAAGTGTTCACAACCAAGTTGTAAGACAAAAATTGAACCTATTAGGTTCTGGAACAAAACTAAATTGCTAGAACATATCTTTCCCTCATTAACCAAAAATCAAGTTCACATGGTTCAAATTTTAGGGTTAGAAGTTTCAGTTAGGTTCAAGAAGTAATTTACCCCATACCCACTCTCTAATAGGCTCAGAGTCTCAACTTGATTTTTCTCATTATTAATGCATCCAAAATTTCCCTAAATCATTCTCATTGAATAGGAATTTTTATCACCTTTCCAGTGATATAAAGAAGTCCTCCTAACTCCTTTAAAAACTCATGATATGGGAAGTTGACTTTAGAGGTCAAATTTTCTGCAAGGGGACATGTGTCAAGTAGGGGTGAAGAGAAAAATTCAGGTTGGCAGGTCACGAGGTGGTGTTTGGAATTTTTCCTTACACTAGAGAAAACTCCCATTTGTGGCTACACCTCCACGGGTCCTCCAAGGACATGTGTCATGTCCTAATCCAAAGCGGGAGAGGGTGAAGGAAGGGCGGAGTGGCAGGACAGTTTGGGGTGTTTCACCCAAGAGGGAGAGAATTAAAAACAATGCCCACACACCCATGGGTTTGCTAGGGAAACAATTCCCACACACCCATGGGTCTGCTAGGGACACATGACACTCAACAGGCCATCGTAGGGATGAAGGAGAGGGAAAGGTGGGTGGTGGAGATTATTGACGAATTCTGTCGAAGGGAGGGATAAGGGGAAAGTTAAGCATGCAGGTCCGCACGTCTGCGGGAGGATTTCCAAAAGGGAAGCACCGGGGGTGTGTGGTCGTGAGAAATTTTAGTAAAATTTTCCAAAATAATTTTCTAAAGGTAAAGTTCACAAAGGTTCTGCCCCTCCTCCATTCCACGTGGCATCCTGTGATTAGCTGCGGGCTAGCGGGGAAAGTTAAGAAAATTTTCCAAAATTTTAAAAAAGTGCTAAGGAAGAAAAGTGTCGCACCTCTGCTACTACATTGTGAGGACACGTGGTAGCCTCTAATTGGCTATAGGCTGGTAGAAAAAAAATTTAAAATTTTTCCCAAGTAAATTTTTCAAAAAAAATTCTAAGGGTAATTTTGACAGGAAATTTTCGGGCAGTGGGCCCGCCAAGGTAGGAAAACTTCAGAGAGCCATAACTTGAGCTATAATACTTGGTTTTGGGAAAACAAGGACTTTTTTGAAATCTCTCAATGCCCTCTTTGCACCAAAATCATAAATTTTACTTTTTTATAAATTTAAATGGTTAATTTTACAAAAAATATCTGCAACCTTTTAAAAAGCCAACTGGTAATTTCCAACTTCTAAATTTGATTAAATTGGATCTCCTCCTTCACTCAGCATGACAAACAAACATGGAGGATTTCTCTAGGAAGGGTTTAAAGTGTTTTAGGGAAGTACATTTTCTCAATTTATTCCAATTTTAATTTTGTCCAACAATTGACAGAAAACAACTGAGGAAGGGATTGAGTTTGATTTTGCAATGGTTAAAATTGTTTTCTTAAGTTTTCTTTGTCAATTTGAGTTCCTTGCTATTATATCATGTTAAATTTCAAGGTTTCCAAGTTGATTATAATGTGCAGGACTGAACAGTACATTTTGATTAAACTTATTACTAGTTTCAATGTTTATAACAGAGATCTATATCTTTTAAATCTAGATATGAAATGTTATCCTTCAAATGTGGCATTTTATTTCTAAACTAATCTAATGCATTCAGTTGTTTATAAAAAAGCCATTCTGAATCCAAAGAAAATAATAAATTTCATTTATACACATTCCTAAAAATACAAAATACAACATTGTTCCACGTCCATTTCTTCTTTCCAAACGGAGATCCAACTATCTCTTTTGTCATACAATAAAACATTGAATTCAATCCAACAATGTCTATGAAAAAAGGTCTTTCAACTCTTTATTGACTTCAATTATAAATCTTTACATCTTTCCATGTTGAATGCAATAAAAGAATTTTGTTTCTTTCCAATAAATAGAATAGGATATGAATCTCTTTCACAATTCAAATTTATAACTTCATAATCAAATTACATACATCTTTCTCCACAAATGCATATTACAATTTCATCCACAACAAGTGGGAAGGGATTACAATGATTATGTTTTCACAAGGGATTATCAAACTATTTTTTTACTTTGCTCCAGGAGAGCAACATGCACATTTTCTCTTTCTCCAAGTTGATCACAACAAAAGAGGGGGAAAGGCAACACTCTCCACCCAACCAAGTCATCTAATTAAAGGAGAAGTCTTCCTTCATCATTGGCCCTCGAGACCCAACAAAAATACAATAAGAGATGCAATTCAACCCATGGCAACAACTGGATTCCACAACACATAGCATTATTTCACATGCATAATTCAATATAAAACATAGTTCAACACAAAACATCATTCACAACTACAATTGAAAACATTCCAATCAAAACTCATGCTTGATCATGCAAGCCAAAGGAGCAAGGTCTATGGTGGAAGCTACTTATGCCTCCTAATTGGGAATTGGGCATCCATCAGTATCAAACCGCCAATAAATTTCACCATAAATATCCTTTTGTCTCCCAAAAATCCCTCCTTATCCCCCCCACAAAGTAATAAATGTAAGATATTTCTTTTCCATGGTGGATCCACAACCCAAACTTCCTCCACAAAATTATGGTGCCAATGGCATTCATTTATGCCCCCCCACATGGATTCCCCATAGCCTTCTCATATACCATTGCTAAGGCAGTCTACCCAACTAGCCAATAAATAAATAAAAACATGCACCATTCACACAACAAGGAAAGAAAATAACAACATAAAAGGAGAGTTAAATTCCTACCTCTGCATGGTTACTTTGCTTCCAAACATCAAGTTTTCAAAGTCAATAACACAGTTATAAACAACAATCTCCCAAGTATGCAAAGCTTTCTCTAAGCTCCTTCTAAAAGCAAGAGCTCCAACACAAGAAAATGCACCCCCAATGATCTTGAAAAAGGATTCAACAACCTCCAAAACAAGCAAGAGTTTGAATTATATAGAAGATGGAAGAAGAGAGGATGATGTGGATCCATGTAGGATTCCACATCACACATCCTCAAATTCAAACACAAAAGACAAAATCCATTCTCCCAAGCAAAATAAAGAGGTGGGTCAAAATATGACAAGTTGCTTGCACACTCCAAAATTCCACACCTCAAGGGACAACAAAATAAATAAAATGTAAGAAAGTGTAATTAAAAACATGCAACATGATTAATAAAATTCATTATAAAATTCATAAATCACTTCTCCAACCATAAGTATGGTTGGTAGATTAAATTTAGAGGCATGGGACAAGTTTTACTTGTCCCACAATCCTCCAAAAACAGCCCCAAAGGATAAATTTGAATTTCCATGGAGGTGTAGTATTTGATACTCCAAATTCTGACTTACAAAAACTCTTACACAACTTACACATCCCTTATCTATTTAATACAAACAACCAACAACTCTTATAATTACTTTCCCATATCCAAATTTAATTTATTTAAATTTTAATCATATGATTCTCACATTAATCCACCACATTGTAATTAATTAAAAGAAGGAAACACATTACTAATAAAATACATAAAATAATAATAAAAGAAACACATTAATAAAATACACAAACCCATGGTCACACATAAAGAAAATCCCCCCATGGGAATCCATAACAAAATACAACAAACACACACACAAGACAAGTTGCCATGGTGACCTTGTTGAATTCACCTAGAATTCCATTGTGGTTGGTCTTTGATCCCCTGATATTTTGTTGTGATGTTTTTAACATGAAAAATACAAATACCTTCTTCAGCCTCATGGCCATATCAGAACATCCAATATGATACAAATAAAATCAGAAAAATCATCTAAGTGAGTGAATCACCACAATGTCGAAGTAACAACTACATCATTTGCATTTTTAATCAACAACTATATCATCATCAAATAAAATCCATTTTCTAGATCAAGTCATAATATCCAAATCACATGTCTGAACAACATCCATGTCAAATAATATATCATCATCCACATCTAATTTGTCTCTAATAATCATCATGCATCATAATCAAATCAAGATAAACAATAATCCATGATCAATGTCTAAAAGCATACTAAATCAAAACATAATAGTGTATATAATGTAATCACAACATCAAAATAGGTATCCAAAAGGTGTCAAAGGGAAGTGGGCACTACATCCCCTTCCACTTAGACTCGACTTACTCTTGGAAGTTACTAGAACAAATGTGGAAACAGAACTTGTAATGAAGTAGCATCCTCCCATGTAGCTAGAGTTTCATCATATATTTCCCACTACACCCGAACCTGATAAACCTCTCTGCCTCAAAGGCCCAGGGTCCTATGATCTAGGATGTGAACAAGATCCACCATCACCTGCCTCTGATCCTACACCTGTAATGATGTCCAATCTAACACATGAGACAGATCTACAATATATCCACTGAGAACTTAAACATGAAAAACATCATGTATGTGAAACAAGTTGGGTGGAAATGATGGCAGGCCAAAGAGTTGATACGCTCTAAGATCTCAAAAATACCAACAAGTCTAGGATCTAACTTAGAACCTTTTCCGTAATGGATAGGTCTCTTTTGTGGGCTGACACAAAGGAAAACCTTCATGCCCACATCGAAACTATGGTCGATCCTATGCTGATCCGCATACTTATTTTTCTTGTCCTATGTCAATTGTAATCTTTGCTTGATCAACACCACCTACTGCTCCATGTCCTGTAGAAGAGTTAGTCCAAGAGATACCCTATTCTCTAACCTATCCCAGCTAAAAGGCATCCTGCACTCTCTACCATACAAATCCTTAAATGGAGCCATACCTATAGAAGCTTGGAAACTATTATTGTAGGCAAACTCCACTAAGTACAGGTACTCCTCCCATATAGACTGCTAATCCATCATATACATCCTTAGCATATCCTCTAAAATATGATTCACCCGCTCATTCTGTCCATCTGTATCAGGGTGATATGTTGTGCTGAAGTTGATCCTCATCCCGAGGACATACTGCATGGTAGTATAAAAATGTGAAGTTTACAAAGGATCGTGGTCACAAATGATCTTCCATAGAATCTTGTGTAACCTAACAATCTCATCCAAATATACTCGTGCCACCACTCTAGCTATATAAGTGGTCTTCACCTAATAAAAGTGAGCCACTTTTGTCAATTTATCAACCATGAACATGATGGTTTCGTGGGTATATCTCAACATCGGTAGCCCAACAATGAAATCCATGGAAATGGTGTCCCACTTCCATTCTGGTATAGCATGAGGATAAAGAAGGCCTGCTAGATGCTAATGCTTGGACTTAACTCTCTGGAACTCTAAACATCATGACATGAACTAAGCCATGTCTTGATGAAGTCCTCTCCAATTATACAACTGCCGTAAGGTGGTGTGCATCTTCTTCACCTCTGGGTGGGCTGAATAGGGTGCACGATGTGCCTCTACCAAGATGTCCTACCTCAAGCCTCCATCTCTAGGAACATATATTGAGCCTTTGTTCTTGAGAATACCATCTATCTCTAAGTAAAAACCATCAAACTTCCCCTCAAGGGGTCTCTGTGATTCATTTTCTGCTCATTATGCCCCCCACAAATCACTCCTTATGCCTCCCATAAAGAAAGAAACGCAAGCTATTTTTTTTTCCATGGTGGATCCTAAACCCAAAATCCCTCCAAATTTTTTTGATGCCAATGGCATTCCCTTATGCCCCCCACATGGATTCCCCATAGCCTTCTCCTACACCATTCCTAAGGCAGTCTACCCAACCAGCCAAAAAATAAATCAAAACATGCACCATTCACAAAACACAACAAGAAAATAACAGCATAAAAGGAGAGTTAAATTCCTACCTCTCCATGGTTACTTTGCTTCCAAATAGCAAGCTTTCAAAGTCAATAAAACAATTCCAAACAACAATCTCCCAAGTATGCAAAGCTTTCTCCAAGCTCCTTCCAAAAGCAAGAGCTCCAACACCAAGCAAAACTTTTCCCCCAAGGGAAGTATGCAAACTGATTCAACAACACCCAAAATAAGGCAACAAATTCTGAATTTTATAGAAGAGGGAAGAAGAAGAGGATGAGGTGGATCCATGTAGGATGCCACATTACACATCCTCAACTCCAAACACAAAAGTCAAAATCCATTCTACCAACGCATAATAAATAGGTGGGTGAATAATATGACAATTTACTTATACACTCAAATCTAAGCCCACACCCCAAAGACATTGAAATTAAATCAAATGTAAGAAAAATGTAATTAAAATCATACAGCATTTATCTAATCCCAAAATGCATTATAAAAGTCACAAATTTAACTTCTCCAACCATAGGCAAGGTTGGTATGTAAATTTAAGAGGTATGGGACAAGTTTAACTTGTCCCACAAGCATCCAAAAATAGCCCCCAAGGAAAATTTCGAATTTCCAAGAAGGTGGAGTGTTTCATCTCCAAAATCTGACTTACACAAATCTTACACATCACTTACCACATTTAATACAAGAGCCAACAAATTTTATAATTACTTTCTTATATCCCAAATTTGATTAATTTATTTAAATTTTAATAATATGATTACTCACATTAATTCTCCACAATTAAAATTAATAATGAAAGAAGGTAAATGCATCACAAATATAAACACATACAGCAAATAATAAAAAGGAACCACATTAATAAAATACATATAACCCCTTGGTCACATATCAAAGGTAATCTCCCCCATGGGAATCCCTAGACAAAATACAACACACACACACACACATAAAACAAGTTCGTCATGGTGGACCTTGTTGAATTCATCTAGAATTCCAATGTGGTTGGTCTCCAATCCCTCAATGTTTGTTGTGATAGTTTAATTTGTAAAACAAAAATAAATCCTTCGGCCTCGTGGCTGTATCAGAACATCCAACATGATATAAATATAATCACAAAATCATCTATACATATGAATCACAAAAACATCAAGGCAATCAACGATATCACTTACAATTTATATCAACAACTATATCATCATCAAATAATATCCATTTTCTAGGTCTACTCACAATATCCAAATCTCACATGTCCGAACAACATCCATAATATACATCCATGTGTCAAATAATATATCATCATCCACATATCCAAGGTGTCTCTAATAATCATCATGCATCATAACTAAATCAAGTCAACAATAATCCATGATCAAATATCTATCATCATACTAAATCAAAACCATAATAATGTCCATAATGTAATCAACGGTATCAAGATCAGTATCAAAGGGTGTTAAAGGGAAGTGGGCACTACATCCCCCTCCCCTTAGACTCAAATGTTCCTCCTGGAAAAATCATGGAACGAAATGTGTAAACTAACACTCGTAATGAAGTAGCATCCTCCCATGTAGCTGCAATATCGTCATATCTGTCCCAATACTGTACCCAGAATTTCTGATCAACCTCTCTTCCTTGAAGGCCTAGGGTCCTGCGATCTAGGATGCGAGCGGGATCCACCATCACCTACCCCTGATCCTGCACTTGCAATGATGTCCAATCTAACACATGAGATGGATCTGCAATATATCTTCTAAGAACTGAAACATGAAAAACATCATGTATGTGAGACAAACTAGGTGGTAATGCTTGATGGTAGGCCAAAGGGCTGATACACTCCAAGATCTGAAAAGGACACACGAATCTAGGATCCAGCTTAGAATTTTTTCCATAATGGATATTGCTCTTATGTGGTCTGACATGAAGGAAGACCTTCATTCCCATAGCAAAACTACGGTCGGTCCTATGCTGATCCACATACTTCTTCTATATCTCTATACCTCCTCAGGTAATCTCTTGTCTAGATCAACATGCCAACTGACTAGAATCTTTCATGTCCTTTAACAACAGTTGGTCCAAGAGATTACCCTATCCTCTAACCTATGTCAAATCTAAGAGGTGTCTTACACTCTCTACCATACAAATCCTAAAAAGGAGTCATGCCTATAAAAGTGTTATGAAACTATTATTGTAGGTAAACTCACACTAAGTACAGGTACTCCTCCCATTTAGACATTTCGATCCATCACATACATCCTGAGCATATCCTCTAAAATATGATTCACCCACTCAGTGTGTCCATCTTTCTTAGGGTGATATGATGTTTTGAAGTTGATCCTCATTCCAAGGACATACTGCATGGTAATCCAGAAGTGTGAAGTGTACAAAGGATCGCGGTCACAAATGATCTTCCGTAGAATCCTGTGCAACCTAAAAATCTCATCCAAATATATTTATGCCACTTCTCTAGCTATATAAGTAGTCTTCACTAGAGAAAAAATGAGACACTTTTGTCAATTTATCAACCGTGACCATGATGGCATCGTGGTGATATCTTGACATCGGTAGCCCAACAATGAAATCCATGGAAATGGTGTCCTACTTCCATTTTGGTATAGCATGAGGATAGATAAGGCCTGTTGGATGCTAATTCTTGGCCTTAACTCTCTGGCACTCTAAAAATCGTGACATGAACAGAGCCATGTCTCGATGAAGTACTCTCCAATTATACAATTGTCGCAAGGTGGTGTGCATCTTCTTCACCCCTGGGTGGGCTGAATAGGGTGCTTGATGTGCCTCTACCAATATGTCCTTCCTCAATCCTCCAACTCTGAGAACATATATCTAGCCTCTGTGCCTGAGAAGACCATCTATCTCTAAGGAAAAACCATCAAACTTCCCCTCAAGGGGTCATTGTGACTCGATCTCTACTCATACTGTAATGTAGAAGATTTCAAGAGGAAGCTATTAAAGAATCCTACTCCGCAAATCTGTGATCACTATAGTAGCCATAGCCACATGTTTCCATCTGCTGAGAGCATCTGCTACCACATTCTCCTTCCCATTTACATGCTCTTTGTTAGGTAATAAGGGATAAAATAAGTGGAATAATCCATCATAGAAGCACAACAGTAGAAACTAATATGCAAAAATTATTACAGATCTAAAATAAAATTGCAGAATAAAATAACACAACACAAAGAGACAATATTTAACGTGGTTCACCCAATTTGGGCTATGTCCACCAAGAATCACTTGCTCAGATTTTATTACAAGCCATCGCTCTCTCAATACAATACCCAGATCCGTTTGGAGCTATGCTCAACAAACTCTACAGAATTCACACCCAAATTCAAAACACATCTGTAATACATTTGCTTGTGCATCTATCATATGCATAAGACCTTATAAATAGAAAACTTCTTAAGCAGTTTTACAAAATCGTGGGTATAAAAACCATGGGAAAAACCCATCCCATAAACCTATGGGTCAAAAAACTCGCCCATATGAGAAGAGCACTTTTCCTGATATGTCGGGTGCATTTTTCGAGGTCAAAAAAAAATTACTCCTAAAAAATTGTTTTTGGGGGCTGCAGCCCTGAACCCCAGCGAGGATACATGAAAAGTGTACAGTACTCTTAGTGTACATTCTTCAACACTTTCACACATGAAAACAGGCTCCACAACCTAACAATCTCCCACTTGGAGACTAGTTTTCCTATGAGCAAGCTTCTCAACCCTTCACTAGTTTCTATGAAGACCAACCAAAGCTGAACACAACTTTAGTTTTTCCCTTGTGACCACCTTGGTCATCATGTCTGTAGGATTCTGACTGGTATGAATCTTCTCCAACTTCAACTTCTCTTCCTCCAAAGTTGTCCTAATGAAATGGTACCTTAATTGTATATGCTTCGTCCTGGAGTGGAAAGCAGAGTTCTTAGCTAGGTGTATAGCACTCTGACTATCACTATGCAGCTTACATTCCTCCTGCTTATGCTCCAACTCCTCAAGCAATTATTGTAACCAAATCATCTCTTTGCTTGCCTCTGTGGCAGCAACATACTCAGCCTCCGTGGTTGACAAAGCCACCAGCTTCTGTAGTCGTGAAATCCAGCTCACTGTTGTCCCACCTACAGTGTAAATATAACCTGTCATGCTCCTCCTGCTGTCTACATCTCCAGCCATGTCTGAATCTACATAACCACGTAAAGTGGTGTTTGATCCACTGTAGCACAAAACTGTCCCCATGGTCCCTCTCAAATACCGAAGGATCCACTTTACTGCTTGCCAATGCTCTTTACCTGGATCACTCATAAATCTACTCACAGCTCCCACTGCATGGGCAATATCAGGCCTAGTGCACACCATAGCATACATCAAACTGCCAACTGCTGATGAGTAAGGTACCTTGGACATCTGGTTTCTTTCCTGCTCTGTCTTGGGACACTGCTCCTTTGATAACTTAAAATGGCCTGCCAAAGGAGTCCCAACCGGTTTAACATCCTGCATGTTAAACCTATCCAATACCTTCTTAATGTACTCTTCCTGAGATAAAGTTAGCTTCTGTTCCTTCCTATCCCGAGTTATCCTCATACCAAGGATTTGTCTGGCTGCCCCCAAATCCTTCATATCAAAGGATTCACTTAGTTGTTTCTTGAGTACTTTTATTTCCTGCATGTTTTTACCTGCAACCAACATGTCATCAACATACAAACACAGGATAATATAACTTCCATCCTCAAATTTCTTTGTATACACGCAATGGTCAGAATGACATCTAATATAACCTTGCTCCATCATGAAGCTATCAAACTTCTTATACCATTGACGTGGAGCTTGTTTCAGGCCATACAAGCTCTTCTTCAGTTTGCACACCATCTCCTCTTTACCTTTGACTTCATATCCTTCTGGTTGCTGCATATATAGCTCCTCCTCCAAATCACCATGGAGAAATGTAGTCTTTACATCTAACTGTTCTAAGTGCAAGTCTTCTGCTGCCACTATTCCAAGAACAGTTCTGATAGAAGTCATTTTTACTACAGGAGAAAAAATCTCATCAAAATCTATACCTTGTTTCTGTGCAAACCCCTTGACCACCAACCGGGCCTTATATCTTTTCTTTCCTCCTTCATCTTTAACTCTATACACCCACTTGTTCTGCAATGCTCTTTTGCCTTCCGGTAGCTTCACCAAATCCCAAGTCTGGTTCTCCATGAGAGACTTATGCTCCTCATCCATGGCTTGCTCCCACTTCTTACTGGCATCTACCTGCATTGCTTCATCAAAGCTCTCTGGCTCTCCACTATCAGTGAGTAATAAATAATAAAGAGAAGGAGAAAAACGTTCAGGTTCTTTTCTTACCCTAGAAGACCTCCTCACTGTAGGAGTTTGGGGTTCCTGTTGAGTAGGTTCCTGAACTGATTCATGGGTCACTTTCCCATCTGGAAGATCCTCTACCACTGCATATTCTTTCTTGGATTCTTCCCTGTTTTCCTGCAACTGTTGCTTATACATGACTTTCTCATTAAATACCACATCCCTAGACCAAATGATTTTCTTGTCCTTAATACTCCAACATTTAAATCCAAAGTCATCACCACCATAACCAATGAAAGTACATTTTTCTAATTTAGCCTCTAGCTTGGTCCTATCATCCTTGTCTATATGAACAAACACCTCACATCCAAAGACTCTAAGAAATGAATAATCAAATTTCTTACCATACCATGCCTCCTCAGGTATGCCTCCATCCAAGGCACTTGAGGGTCCTCTGTTTATCAAGTACACAGTTGTGCTCACCGCTTCTACCCAAAAAGAAAGAGGCAGTCCTACATGTAACCTCATGCTCCTAGCACGTTCCATTATTGTTCTGTTCATCCTTTTTGATACCCCATTCTACTGTGGAGTTCCTGGAACCGTCTTTTGCCTGTGGATTCCATTCTTAGAACAGTAATCATCAAATTCATTGCTGCAATACTCCCCTCCATTATCTGACCTGAGACATTTTAGCTTAAGACCTGTTTCATTCTCTACCAAGGCTTTCCATTTAACAAAAGTGTCAAATACATCAGATTTGTTTCTAATACAATAAACCCAAACTTTCCTTGTTGCATCATCAATAAAAGTAACATAATAACTTGAACCCCCAAGAGATGATACCTGAGCTGGCCCCCACACATCAGAATGTACCAGCTCTAACTTACTCTCTTTCTTTGTAGGTCCAACCTTGAGAAACCTTACTCGCTTTTGTTTCCCATATATGCAGTTCTCATAGAAATCCAAACCTGTTTCTGTATATCTAGGAAAATTCTTCTTTATGATGTTCATGCATTTATGGCTCATATGACCGAGCCTATAGTGCCATAATGTTGTATCTGCATCTGAAGCCACAAGATTACAATCATTAGTACTATCAGTGGTTAAATACAAGGTTCCAACCTTCTTACCTCTTACCACCACAAGAGCACCCTTGGTAACCTTCCAAGAGTTAGCTGTAAATATCACAGTACAACCATCACTTCCCAATTGCCCTGCCGATATCAAATTTTGTCTTAATGTAGGCACATGTTTGACATCCTTCAATAGCCAAGTATTCCCATTCTGCATCTTAACCTGAATAGAACCTTTTCCAACTATGCTGCAAGGCTCATCATCACCAAGAAAAACATGCCCAAAATCTCCTTGAACATAATCAACAAAATAATGCCTATGTGGAGAAGCATGGAAAGAAGCCCCTGAATCTAAAACCTAAGATTCAGTAATATTGTGCAAAGAGAGAATCAAATAATCCTTACATACATTACCCATTGCCACATTTTCCTCCTTGTTTTCTTCCTGTTGTTTCTTCTTATCCCAAAGCTCCTAACAGTCCTTCTTTGCATGCCCAGGCTTTCCACAATTCCAGCATACAATCTTGTTCTTGGATTTTGACCTTGCCCAATCTTTCAATTTTCCATGGTTTCCTCTATTCTTCTATCTCCCTCTAGTTTCCACTGTCAAAGCATTCCCTGAAGTAGAAGATTCCCCAGAGCTTTTTCTTCACATTTCCTTACTTAGAATCACCCCTACAACATCCTCAAACTTCAACTTTGAGTTAGCTGGAACCGAGTTACTTACCGCCATTACCAGGCTATTCCAACTCTCAGGTAAAGAGCAAAAAATTAATAAAGCCCTAACTTCTTCATCAAATTCTATTGTAACCAAAGCTAGCATACTCACAACCGTATTGAAATCATATAAATGATCTGCTACTAAACTATTCTCAGACATCTTCATATTAAACAACTTTTTCATTAAAAATATCTTATTAGAGGCAGAGGGTTTTTCATACAACTTCCCTAATGCATCCATTAGATATTTTGTAGTCTTTTTTCTTTGAAACATTAAATAATATCGAGGATGCAAGACACAGTCGAATCATTCCAAGTGCCTTCTAATCCAACAAATCCCATTCCGCATCTATCATACTCAAGGGTTTGTTTGCATTCTTAGACAACGGAGTATAAAAATCCTTTTGATAAAGGTAATCTTCCATCTACATCTTCCAAAGACTAAAATTCTTCCCGTTGAATTTATCAACCCTAGATCTTCCATCATCTGCCATAGCTCCCACTCAAGATAAAACTTTCCCTGTGATTCAACAATTCAGAAAACAAACCCAGGCTCTGATACCAATTGTTAGGTAATAAGGGATAAAATAAGTGGAATAATCCCTCACAGAATAGCAACAGTAGAAACTAATATGCATAAATTATTACAGATCTAAAATAAAATTACAGAATAAAATAACACAACACAAGGAGAAAATATTTAACGTGGTTCACCCAATTTGGGCTACGTCCACCAAGAATCACTTGCTAAGATTTTATTACAAGCCACCGCTCTCTCAATACAATACCCAGATCTGTTTGGAGCTATGCTCAACAAACTCTACAAAATTCACATCCGAATTCAAAACACATCTACAATACATTTGCTTGTGCATCTATCATATGCATAAGACCATATAAATAGACAACTGCTTAAGCAATTTTACAAAACCATGGGTATCAAAACCATGGGCAAAACCCGTCCCATAAACCTATGGGTCAAAAAACTCACCCATATGAGAAGAGCACGTTTCCCGATATGTCAGGTGCATTTTTCGAGGCAAAAAAAAATTATGCCTGAAAAAAAAAAATCTGGGCTGCGCCCCCAAACCCTTGCTACCGGGGGCTGCCGCCCCCGGCCCAACCCTGAACCCTGGCAAGGATACATGAAAAGTGTACAGTACTCTTAGTGTATAGTCTTCAACACTTTTACACATGAAAACAAGCTCCACAACCTAACACTCGATCTCCATGTCATACTCACAAAGAAACTCCATCCAATGCCATTGACGAGCGTTCAGATTGGGTTGTGTGAAGAGGTGGTAAAGACTCAAATGATCTATCTTGAGTGTGAATATCTTGCCAAAAAGGAAATGTCTCCATCTAACCAAAGCATGTAAAACTACCGCAAGCTCAAGATCATGGGTAGGATAATTAAGCTCATGATCTTTGAGTTTATAATACTCAAAAGCCACTACTCTTCCCTCCTGCATCAACACACCTCCAAGGCCTGCCAATGAAGCATTTATGTAAACAAAGAACTCATCCTGTGGATCCGGTACTACAAGAATAGGTGTTGCAGTGAGGCACTCCTTTAGTGTCCTGAAGGCCTACTAACATCTGTCTGACCAATTAAACTTCTTCCCTTTTCTATGAAGGGAAGTGATAGAGTGCACAACCTGAGAGAAGTCCTAAAAAAATCTCCTGTAGTAACCTGCTAATCCCGTGAATTTTTGCACCTTGGTCACTGTAGTGGGTTCTAGTCAATCCATAATGGCTCTAATCTTAGAAGGATTTACTATGATACCTTCCCCAAAAATGATATGACCCAAATATTGTAGCTCTGTCTGAAAGAATGCACACTTCTCCAAGTTTCCGTAAAGTTTATACTCCCGAAGACACTGAAGAATTTGGTGAAGGTGCCACTCGTGCTCCTCACACGTTTGTGAGTATATAAAAATGTCATCTAGGGAGATGAACATGAAGTGATCTTAAAAATTCCTCAATACCCTATTCATCAAACTCATGAACAGTGTGGGGGCATTAGTCAAACCAAAAGGCACCACTCTGAACTCCTAGTGCCCATATCTCGTGCGGAAGGCTGTCTAATGAATGTCCACCTCTGAAATCCTCAGTTGATGGTACCCTAACTTGAGATCAATCTTAGAGAAAGTTATGGCTCCCTTCATCTGATCAAACAAGTCATCAATATGAGGAAGAGGATAACAATTCTTGATCATTACCTTGTTTAGATGGCAGTAATCAATACACAACTGCAAGGATCCATCCTTCTTCTTCACAAAGATCACCGGTGCACCCCAAGGGGATACACTAGGATGGATAAGGCCTTTCTCCAAAATTCCCTCAAGCTACAACTTGAGCTCATAGAGCTCTTGGGTGGTCATCCAATAAGGTGCCCATGAGATAGGCTCTTCTCCAAGAACTAGATCTATATGAAAATCAATCTCACGTGGGGGTGGTAGCCCCGGTAGCTCCCTGGAAAGACATCTACAAAATCTCTCAAGATTGGATGATCATCTAGCGATGGTCCGCTAGACCCATCCTCTTATTTGTCACTGACTGTAACAACATACATCTGAAAACCCCATCGTACACACCGCTTAAGCTACATAGCGGAGATAATGTGAATAGAAACGGGTCTCTTGACCCCCGAGATCACCGAATCAACTCCCAAATTATTTGCACAAGATATAGTCTTGTGATAAAAAACCATCCTGGCCTTGTGTGTAGATAACCAATCCATACCCAAAATGATTTCATACGAGCCCAAAGGAAGGATACGGAGATCTGAGGTAGTGGTGAAAGGTCCCAAATCCACTACACACTCCTTAACTAAGGAGTCTATAGAGATCTTGGCTCTAGAAGCCATCTTGATATCCCAACCAAGACCATGCCTAACTTTCACCAGCCTGCATCACTCTACTAAAGATGGTGCAATGAAAGAATCAGAAGAACCAAAATCAAACAATACAGAGGTAGGGATACCACTAATGTTACCTGTGGTCTCAATGACTGTGCTATGATGCTCTACCTGGTGGTTCTCAACCACTGCATAAATCTTGTGGCTACATCCCATGTCACCAACATTCAGGTGTAAAATTTGTGCCTTACCCTTGTTGTCAAGGTTATGTGGGCAGTCTCTCCAAAATTTTCTAGTAACTCCACATCCAAAACATCCTCCCGATCCTCCCCAATGAGTGGCACCTCAAGTAGGTGCCCTAGAAGTCTGTGGTGTGGACCCTAATGATCTAGTTGCGGTTGTCTTAGGTCTCTACTGACGAGCTCCCACTGACTGAGCTCTCAATCCACCTTGTGTCCTGATGGAACCCCTAGGAGGAGGCCCCATACTCTGACCTCTCTCTGCATCAACCGTCTATGGAGGTCTATGAGGTGGGCGAGACTTCTGTTGTTACTACTGTGGCCTAAAGGATGACTATTATGTACCCTACGCACCACGAGGAAGGGGTATTGACCCCCTCGATCTACCATCCTGCATCTACTGAATGTAGCTCTTGACTTAGTCTCTAGCTGGTTGGGTCTTTCCCCAAGTCTCTTCTATAATATAGGCCTTCTCGAGAGCCTCTACTAATTTCTATGGGCAGTGGATCCACATATCACCTCCAATATCTAAATTCGGGCCCTGGATGAACTTGTGAATCCACACCTGCTCATCCTACATATACTCTACATACTGAAGTAGATCTAGAAATCTACTCTCATACTCTACTACAGAAAGAGATGCTTTTCAGAGGTCATGGAACTTGTTAATCCTTTGCTATATGAACCTTTGTGACAAATACTTGCTCCTAAATCTCTCCTCAAAAATCTCCCAGGTCACTGTCTCTAAATCTACATAGAGCTTCTACTCATCTGTCCTCCACCATATTCCTACTCCATCCCTCAGTAGATGGATCAAAACATGAGCTTTAGTGTTGCTAGAACAAGGAAAAACCTTAAAGTAACCACTCAAGCTCACTAGCCAGGCCTCTTCCTTAAATCCACCCATGTCACCTGAGTAATGTGATGGCCGAAGGTTTAGGATCTCTCTGATGTGATCTACTACTGTGGTCTGACAACCTCTAGGTCTCTTTGCATGCTCATCCCTAAGTGTAGGGCTCTGAGACCTCTCTCTATGATCTGGAACTCTGTCATCCTATCCCCTAGGTGGTGACTCTACTCTAGCTAACTCCACATGGGAGTTCTCTCCTCTATGCTCCTCACTGGGTTGAGTTGATACCTGACCCTCGATAGAAGGGGCTCTGTCATGACTAGCTACTTTGATACCAAGTGTGATGCATATTAAAAAAACCACTACTCTGATACCAAGTGTGATGCCCATTAAAAAAACCCACTTGAGACCCAAGAAACAACCTAGGGTTAGTTAGAAAATTATGGAATAATTTTTTTTTATAAGAACTATCCACAACCAAGTTACAAGACAACAGTTGACCCTATTAGGTTAAAAAAAAAAACTAAATTGCTAGAACATATCTTTCCCTTATTAACAAAAATCAAGTTCACATGGTTCAAATTTTAGGGTTAGAAGTTTCAGTTAGGTTCAGGAAATAATTTACCCCCATACCCACTCTTTAACAGGCTCATAGTTTTAACTTGATTTTTCTCATATTTAGCACATCCAAAATTTCCCTAAATCATTTCCATTGGATAGTAAATTTTCTCACCTTTCCGTTGATATAAAGAAGTCCTCCTAAGTCCTTCAGAAACTCGATATATGGGAAAGTGGACTTTAGAGGTCAAATTTTCCCCAAGGGGACATGTGTCAAGTAGGGGTGAAGAGAAAAATTTTGGTTGGCAAGTCGTGGGTTGGCGTTTGGAATTTTTCCTTGCATGGGAGAAAATTCCCATTTGCGCTTGCACCTCCGTGGTTCTTCCAAGTACATATTTTGGGTCCTGATCCAAAGTGGGAGAGGGTGAAGGAAGGGTGGAGTGGTAGGAGAGTTTGGGGCATTTTGTCCAAGAGGGAGAGAATTCAAAATAGTGCCCACGCGCCCGTGGGTCCGCTAGGGACACGTGGCACTTAACAGGTCATCATGGGGATGAAGGAGAGGGAAAGGTGGGTGATGAAGATTATTGGTGAATTCCACCAAAGAGGGAGATAAGGGTAAAGTTAGGTGTGTGGGTCTACGCGTCTGTAGGAGGATTTCCAAAAGGGTAGGGGCGAGTGTGCGGGGTTGCGAGAAATTTTACGAAAAATTTCCAAAATAATTTTCTAAAGGTAAAGTTCACAAAGGTTCTGCCCCTCCTCCGTGCCATGTGGTAGCCTGTGATTGGCTATGGGCCGGCGGGGAAAGTTAAGAAAATTTTACAAAATTTTCAAAAACTGTTAAGGAAGAAAAAGTGGCATGCCTCCGCCTCTTCCCCATGAGGACACGTGGCAGCCTCTGATTGGTTACAGGCTGGTGGAGAAAAATTCAAAAATTTTCCCAAGAAATTTTTTTAAAAAAAATTCGAAGGGTAGTTTTTATGGGAAATTTTCGTGCCGTGAGCCCTCTAGGGAATCATAAATTTTACTTTTTGATAAATTTTAAATGGTCAATTTTACAAAAAAAAATCTGCAAGCTTTTAAAAAGCCAACTGGTAATTTCTAGCTTCTAAATTTGATTAAATTGGATCTCCTCCTTCACTCAACATGCCAAATAGACATGGAGGATTTCTCTCGGAAGGATTTAAAGTGTTTTAGGGAAGTAAATTTTCTCAATTTATTCCAATTTGAATTTTGTCCAATAATTGACAAAAAACAACTGAGGAAGGGATTGAGTTCAATTTTGCAATGGTTAAAATTGTTTTCTTAAGTTTTCTTTGTCAATTTGAGTTCCTTGCTATTATATCATGTTAAATTTCAAGGTTTCGAAGTTGATTATAATTTGCAGGCCTGAATTGTACATTTTAATTAAATTTATTACTAGTTTCAATGTTTATAACAAAGATCTATTTCTTTTAAATCTATATATGAAATGTTATCCTTCAAATGTGGCATTTTATTTCTAAACTAATCTAATGCATTCAAGTGTTTATAAACAACCATTCTGAATCCAAAGCAAATAATAAATTTCATTTATACACATTCCCAAAAATACAAAATACAACATTGTTCCACGTCCATTTCTGCTTTCCGAATGGAGATCCAACTATCTCTTTTGTCATACAATAAAACATTGAATTCAATCCAACAATGCCTATGAAAAAATGTCTTTCAACTCTTTATTGACTTCAATTATAAATCTTTACATCTTTCCATGTTGAATGCAATAAAAGAGTTTTGTTTCTTTTCAATAAATAGAATAGGATATAAATCTCCTTCACAATTCAAATTTATAACTTCACAATCAAATTACATACATCTTTCTCCACAAATACATATTACAATTTCATCCACAACAATTTCGAAGGGATTATAATGAATATGTTTTCACAAGGGATTGTCGAACTATATTTTTACTTTACTCCAAGAGAGAAACATGCACATTTTCTCTTTCTCCAAGTTGATCACAACAAAAGAGGGGGAAAGGCAACACTCTCCACCCAACCAAGTCATCTAATGAAAGGAGAATTCTTCCTTCATCATTGGCCCTCGAGACCCAACAAAAATACAATAAGAGATGCAATTCAACCCATGGAAAAAACTGGATTCCACAACACATAGCATTCTTTCACATGCATAATTCAATATAAAACATAGTTCAACACAAAACATCAGTTCACAACTAAAATTGAAAACATTCCAATCAAAACTCAGGCTTGATCATGCAAGCCAAAGGAGCAAGGTCTATGGCAGAAGCTACTTATGCCTCCCAACTAGGAATTGGGCATCCACCAGTAACAAAATACCAATAAATTTCACCATACATATCCTTATGCCCCCCAAAAATCCCTCCTTATGCCCCCCATAGATTTCCTTATGCCCCCCAAAAAGTAAGAACTACAAGCTATTTCTTTTCCATGGTGGATCCCTAACACAAACTCCCTCCACAAAATTTTAATGCCAATGGCATTCCCTTATTCCCCCCCACATGGATTCCCCATAGCCTTCTCCTACAAAATTCCTAAGGTAGTCTACCCAACCAGCCAACAAATAAATAAAAACATGCACCATTCACACAACACAACAAGAAAATAACAACATAAAAGGAGACGTAAATTCCTACCTCTCCATGGTTACTTTGCTTCCAAATAGAAAGCTTTCAAAGTCAATAACACAGTTCCAAACAGCAATCTCCCAAGTATGTAAATCTTTCTCCAAGATCCTTCTAAAAACGAGAGCTCCAACACAAGAAAATACGCCCCCAATGAAGTTTCAAAATGATTCAACAACCCCCAAAATAAGCAAGAGTTTGAATTATATAGAAGAGGGAAGAAGAGAGGATGATGTGGATCCATGTAGGATGCCACATCACACATCCTCAAATTCAAACACAAAAGACAAAATCCATTCTCCCAAGCACAATAAAGAGGTGGGTGAAAATATGATAAGTTGCTTGCACACTCCAAAATCCCACACCTCAAGGGACAACAAAATAAATAAAATGTAAGAAAATGCAATAAAAACATGCAACATGATTAATAAAATTCACTATAGAAGTCACAAATCACTTCTCCAACCGTAAGTATGTTTGGTAAATTAAATTTAGAGGCATGGGACAATTTTTACTTGTCCCACAAGCCTCCAAAAACAGCCCCAAAGGATAAATTCGAATTTCCATGGAGGTGGAGTGTTTCATACTCCAAAATCTGACTTACACAAACTCTTACACAACTTACACATCCCTTACATATTTAATACAAACAACCAAAAACTCTTATAATTACTTTCCCATATCCCAATTTAATTTATTTAAATTTTAATCATATGATTCTCACATTAATAAAAGAAACACATTAATAAAATACACAAACCCAAAGTCATATATAAAGGAAATCCCCCCATGGGAATCCCTAACAAAACACAACACACACACACAAAACAAGTTGTCATGGTGACCTTGTCGAATTCACCTAGAATTCCATTGTGGTTGGTCTCTGATCCCCCAATGTTTTGTTGTGATATTTTTTACCTGAAAAATACAAATACCTCCTTTGGCCTCGTGGCTATATCAGAATATCCAATATGATACAAATAAAATCACAAAAATCATCTAAGTGAGTGAATCACCACAATGTCGAAGTAACAACTACATCATTTACATTTTTAATCAACAACTATATCATCATCAAATAAAATCCATTTTCTATATCAACTCATAATATCCAAATCACATGTCTGAACAACATTCATGTCAAATAATATATCATCATCCACATATAAGGTGTCTCTAATAATCATCATGCATCATAACAAATCAAGATCAACAATAATCCATGATTAATTTCTAACAGTATACTAAATCAACACATAATAATGTCTATAATGTAATCACAGTATCAAAATAGGTATCCAAAAGGTGTCCAAGGGAAGTGGGCGCTACAAATATGATTTGTGCTTTCCATGTAAATCACCCATATAACCAATCAACGTGTGTTAATGGTGCTCTAAATCAGTCCTTGATAGTGTAAAGCAGTATGGTGCCATAAGAATCTAGCCAAGAGGAAGGTCAACAACACGAAGCTCAACAAGGTGGCCCCCCAAACAAGACTATTCTTATCAATTGGCAGGCTGAAGACTTATTTGGAATGAATCAGTCCCCTCCTTAAGGTGTGGCTGCCAACACATGGTCAAAAGAAGAAATATTGGACAAGGCTAACCACTAAACTCAGGTGACCCTCAACCTTCCATCGCTCCACAAGATCCTGGTGCTCCAATCACAACTCCCAACATGTTGAACCAATCCAAACCACCTTCTAAACCTAGTTAGGCACCAGTTGTAACAACCCATGTGCATCAAAGAAATGTGTCTGGGAAGGGGTAGAAAAAAGATAGCTCATTCAATATTATTGATTAGATGAAAAGGAAAAGTGTGAAAATTTCACTATGGAAGTCACTAGCCATTCTAGGGCAGAGGGATCTGTTGCAGACTACCATGCAGAATTGGTCAAGTTCAAATCAACCCCCTAACTAGCAAGAGAGAGTGCTTGCTAATGTGGTTCAACCAAGGAGAAACCATGGAGAACAACAAGGTAACAACTTAAGACCTCCTCCCTTATATGTCTCATTGATTATTGGAGACAAATTGGTGCATAGTTGTATGATTGATTGTAGGGTCAGTAGTTGTGTGATGCCCAAACAAATAGCTGATCAGTTGGGTCTCCAATATGAGTTCATCTCTATAGGAGTAATCCAATTAGATGGGAGAGTAGTGACTACTATGGGAATCATCAAGGATCTGAGTCACACTCTACACACTTGCCCTAATGCGACTATTTTGCAAAATGTGTCAATCATAGACTTTCCACCACAATTTGCTTTTTGTCTGTCCAGAGACTTCACTACCAAAATTAGAGGCTACCTGTCTACTGATTGGTCACATATGCTCTTTAGGACAAGGTATGGGGTGAAGGCCACAATTAGATCTGAACCTATTGTTGATTATCATATTGAATCCTATGTGCCTAGCCCAATCAATGCCAACTTCTCAGCTTTTGATTAAGAATACCTTCTAAACACTAATGAAATAGATACCAACATGGGATGTATCCCATACTTGACCCTAGATGAGTGGGCCAACAAAAAACATGTTTTTGACCCCTATAAGGAGATGGAGGAATCTAAACTGGGTTTCTACTATCTACATGAAGAGAATCATCCTCTTACCAACCTAATCAATCTAGAATACAAGGATGACATTGAGGTATGGAAATTGTTCTTTGATGGCTCAAGGAGTAGATAAGGAGATGGAGGAGAAGCCATGATTGTGTCCCCTAGAGGTATGAGATATTATTCAGCCTTCAGATTCTAATTTTCTTTCTCAAATAACATTGTTGAATATGAGGCTTTAGTCTAAGGTTTTCATTGGGCAAGGAAGTTGGGAATAAAGAACTTGCAAGTATTCAGTGGCAGCGAACTGGTTACCAATCAAGTCAGAGGACTAAATGTTGTCAAAAATGACTTGCTCAAGAACTAAAAAAGTAGGGTATGGGATCTCATGGATGATTTCGAGGCCTTCGGTGTTGTGTCCATACCTAAGAAGGAGAATGAAGCTGTTGATAGACTTGTCGCGGTCGGGGAAATGTTTGATGTGGTTAACAACATCAAAAGAAATAGAGAACAACCACATATCCATGTGGTTGTGAGGCCATTAGTGCTAGATAATAATACATTCTAGTAGCTATTTGAGAATGATCAACATATCATTAACTTTCTACAAGAAGAAGCTAAATTCTCATCTATAAACTAGAATAGACAAGAGTAGCAGTACAGGAATCAGATAGTACAGCTACATATAAACAAACTTCCCAAAGGCTTAGTGACACTGGAATCTATTTTCAATCCTAATGATCAGTTCATAAAAGAGAAGGCTAACATGCAGATCAAAGGAGAAGATTCAATCCTAGTTGGAGAAGACAACACACTTCAAATTGGCAAGGTGGCCACCGAGAAAGAAAGGTATGAATTCATACAACATTGCCAAGAATTTCTTGATGTGTTTACTTGGAGTTATGAAGACCTAAGATGGTTCAATCCAAAATTATCACAACACACAATTGAACTAGATCCAGCTACTTAGCCCATTAGGCAGAAGCAAAGACAAATCAACCCATATATGAAGCCTCTAATGAAGAAGGAGCTGAACAAGCTGATAGAGGAAAGCATCATATTTCCAATCAAACACACAAGCTGGGTTACAAATCTGGTCCCAGTCAGGAAGAAAAATAGAGAAATTAGGTTGTGTGTTGACTTCAAGGATTTGAACAGAGCCTCCCTCAAAGACCACTACCCACTCCCTTCAATGGAGTAGATCTTGCAAGTAGTGTCTAGGTCAGAAAGGTTCTCCCTCCTAGATGGCTACTCAGGGTATAACTAGATAATGGTGAAAGAAGATGATCAATTCAAAATAACTTTCAACACCAAATGGGGCACCTATGCATACAAAAAAATTTCATTTGGACTATCTAATGTTGGGGCTACTTTCCAAAGTGCCATGGATATGGCATTTAAAGGTCTAATCAATAAAATAGTGTTGATCTATCTAGATGACATCATTGTGTTCTCTAAAAATGCATCAGACCATCTTTTTCACTTAAGGAAAGTGTTTTAAAGATGCAGGAGATTCTGGGTATCTTTGAACCCTAAAAAATGTATATTCTTGCCCCATGAGGGTAGAATTTTAGGCCATATTGTGTCTAAATAGGGTCTGGAAATTGACCCAGAGAGATTTGAAGCAATAAAAGCACTGTCATTGCTAAGTCTCAAGAAGGATCTTCAAGGATTCTTGGGAAAAATCAATTTTGTCCATAGGTTTGTTTCGATATTTGTTTCCCTTGTGAAGCCAATAACGTTGATGTTGAAGAAGAGATTAACATTCAGGTGGACATCTGAAGGAAAATAAATTTTTGAGGCTATCAAAGAAGCCATATCACGAGCCCCAACTCTTGTGAACCCATATTTTTCCAAAGACTTCATATTGTATGCCTTTTGTGGTAGCAACACAATTTCTGCAATCTTGGTACAGTAGAAAAAATAAAGTACAGAACAACTAATTGTTTTCTTCAGCCAAAGTCTAGAAGATTATGATGTGAGGTACTCCTTCATTGAGAAGTAGGTCTTGGTGATAATCAGAGGATTGAAGAAGTTTAAGCATTTGGTTTCAAACAACAAAATCCAACTATTGGTCTCCAATGCAGGAGTTAAAGAATTCCTTCTTAGAAAGGACCTGAATGAAAAGTGTGCAGAATGGATCACCTATGTCATGGAATATGACATTGAGATCAAGGTCACCAAGCTGGTCCATGGGAAGGGGTTGTGTGAAAAACTATCCTTGAGTCAACAAGATGAAACAGACAGTGAAAAGGAGGTTGTTCTTATTCTACAAGAAGATCAAGAAGAAGGGAGAGATGATGTACCTACTCCTTGTTGGACCCAAGATATGGTGCACTTCCTTCGGATAGGCCTATATCCTCATGGAATGAGTAAAGAAAAAATAAGGTATTTCAGGCTACAGGCCATCCCATATGTTCTTATTGAAGGTTTCTTGTTCAAAAGAGACATCAATGGCATTCTACTGAGATGCATTGAGACAAATCAAGTGAAGAGAGTGCTACAAGAATTCCATGTTGAAGCAGCTAGAGGCCATTTTTCTCCAAGAGTGACATCACTCAAAATCATGAAAGTAGGATATTATTGGCCCAGAGTATTTAGTGACTACTACACATGGATCAAAAGGTACAAGAATTGTACATTCTTCAAAGGCAAGGAAAGGCTAACAACACTTCCATTTCACCCAATCTCATTCAACCAACCTTTCATGCAATTGGGTTTGGACTTCATTGGAGTCATCAATCCAAACTCAAGCCAAGGTCATAAATGGATCCTGACAATGATAGATTATTTTACCAAATAAACCAAGGAAGTCGCACTCAAGGAGGCAAATGATTCTAGTATCCTAGATTTCTATGAAGGGATAATGACCAAATTTGGAGTGCCAGCCACCATCAAATTAGACAATGCATTAGCGTTCATAGGTTCTAAAATCATAGGATGGGCTATTAAGAATGGTACTTATTTGAGTACTTCATCAAACTATTACCCTCAAGGTAATGGCCAGGATGAGTCCACAAACAAAAACCTGCTAAAGATCATCAAAATAAATCTTGATGAGAATCAGAGGACCTGACACACAAATCTCAAAATGGCCTTATGGGCTGATACAATAATGCCCAAGAGATCTACAAGTAGCTCTCCATTCCAGCTCATCTATGGGAAAGAGGCAGTGTTGCCAGAATTAGAGCTCTTTAAGAAACTAGAGATGTCTGAATTTAGACCAATGGAGGCCAAGTATGTGGAGATGATAAAATTAGAAGAAACCAAAGAGCATGCTCTCCAAGCAATAGAGAAGAATTAGGCTTCAATCAAGAAATGCTTTGACAAGAAGAAAAAAGTAAGGACCTTCTAGGAAGGATACTTGGTTTTGAAATGGGATGCAGATCAAGAAAAACCAAGAAAGCATTCCAAATTTTATGCCATCTGGAGTGGACCCTATATGATCACAAGATGCAAAAGTAGAAATGCTTTCCAATTATCTACATTAGAGGGTGAAGAGTTACAGATTCTAGTAAATGGGATCTATCTTAAGCACTGCTACTAAAAGGGGAGTTCTCACCCTGTACATATTAGTTTATTTTTCTCTTTCCTCTAAATGCTTATGCACATTGTCTTATTGTAGTGTAGATTGCTTTTCTCCTAAGTTCTTTGCACGCTCTGCATGTTCCATTTGGATCATGTATGATTACAATTTTTTATATAGTGTGGTGTTGTTTTGTGGCTCTTATGTAGTCCATTCGGAAAGACAAGTGAAACCCCATGTTAAAACAATTTTCTACTCTTAGAAACCTTCATTTCAAGATTTCTTATGAAAACTGAGAGTGCAAGTAGTCAGGCTTGTGAATCAGAGGTAGAATAAATACTAGACCATCTTTCTCAACTCCATGCCAAATGGATATAGCAAGGCAACTGGTCTTTTCATCTAATAGATAGATACCCCTGTCAGTCACCCAATTGTTATTCATATTTTTCCCCTGGGAAAAATATTAGATCAACCACGATCTTGCATAGGAGGAAATAGAGTTAAAAGGTGGACAGAAAAGGGCTTCAAAATTGGCTAAGTATAAAGGTGTAAGTGGATAATGCCAAGTGTCAATATGGTGCTGATTCAAGGGGTAAATAGAGAAAAGGTTTCTAAATGAGCACCAAATTTCCGTGTGTCCCAGGGGAAAGTAGATCATCAGGGAAAAAGTTGGTTCTTTGCCCCTTGTTATTAAAAGGGGTAAAAGTTTTATAATGGCCCACAACTCCGCCCAAGGAAAAAGTCAACATTCGGGCCCGAGTCAAAGCCAAGAGGGGAATCGGAAGAAAAGGGAAAAAGATAAATTATGGACCCATAGGCCTGATTTTTGTCCCAATCTAGCTGCCATGTGTCCCATATCAAAAGGGGACCCATTTTAAAAGTTATTTTCCATCCCTCCTATATAGACCCGATACAAACTTTGAAGGGGCATATCTTTCGACTCAGGGCTCAAAATATTGTAAATCTAATGTCATTGGAAAGATCTCGGCCTCACCCATGCCATAGAGGTCTGAAACTTTAATTTTGAGGAGGTTAGGTGAAGAAAAATATAGGAAACGTCTTTAGGATTTCAATGCATGATCTTCTTGCCTCAACAACCAGATCAGATTTGATTTGTTTCACCATCTCCTCTTCCTTCAAGGAGCTGAACGAAGGATTGATTCAGTAAAGATGGATTTGGGGAGAGATTTCATCATAGGCATTAATAGATGTGGTTGAGCTTCAACCTAATTTTCTCACTTCTCTCTCTTTTCTTCTTTCAGGTTGAATATATAAATACAGGGGCATGATTCATTGTAAAGGGTTGGACATTCTTTGTTTTGCATGCTCCCTTCTCCTCTTAGCAAAGAGATTTGTGGGGTTCAGTCCTTCCCTCAAAAATTACATTACGTTTCTACCTCTTGGCTACTTTATAATGGACTATATCAATGTACAAAGCAATAGAACACATCTGTGATCGATTTTAGATCCTCTCTTGTCTCTTTTTCTTTCATCCAGTCTCCCATTATATATGTCTATCTGTTCTTGTTTATTGTATGAATTTTGTTGGTTTGTGTCTATTATCAAAATAAGTGTTCATAATTCCTTTGGTACATCACCTCATGGTTTAGCTTTGTTTTAATTTTTGTATTCCTTCTATCCCTGTCTCCTTGGTAAAGTTTAGATTAGGATTAAGAACAGACCCTCTGCAAGTTTCTACGTATGCACCTAAATAGAGGAATAAGGAACCAACCTTCAATCTGGAGAGCTTTCCCATTTTGTAAGGTCCCACACCTTGGGGAAAGTTCAATGTTATGTAATCACACCAAATGAGTGTGCCTTAGAAAATTAGATCTTTTAGAGCTCATTTGGGGGTGTTGTGATTTCACACTAACAGGTATATAAGGAGCATGAGCCAATGCAAAGGGCGTTGGTGTTGATAAGGCTTAGTATACATGTAATACAAAGGGTCGATGTTGGTGATGATGAAGATCTTGTCATTGAGTAGGTAGTAGTGAAAAATATTAGGGCTTAGTAAAGTTGTCCAGTGTGGGTATATCTCATCTCATAGTCTAAAATCATATGGCTTAAGTAATAAACCTCTTGCTCCTTGTGTTTCTCATCGTGATGAGTGAGCATAGCACCAATGGAATGGTTAGTAGACATAAATGTATAGGTAGAAAGTTTTTTCATATTTAGGTGGGATGAGCACAGGTGGTTGAAGAAGGTATTTCTTCAACACTTCAAAGGATTTTTGGCACTCATCATTCCAATTGAAGGAGACATCCTTTTTAATAAAATGATGAAAAGGGTGAAATCGGTCCGAAAGTTGGGAAATCAAGCATCGAATGGATTGCAATTTTCCTTGCAAACTATGAAGTTTTTTATGGTTAGTAGGTGGAGATATATCAAGAATAGCCTTGATTTTGGTGGGATTGACTTCAATGCCCCGTAAATAAATAATGAAACCAAGGAGTTTTCCAGAGAGAACTGCAAAGACACACTTCTTTGGTTGAAGGTGAACACAATATTTGATGAGATGGTCTAAGATGATTTTGAGAGCTAGGAGGTGTTCGGCACGACATTTAGACTTATCGTTAAGGTCATCTACGTAGTCTTCTAGTATGTCATGCATGATGTCGTGGAAGATATAGGTCATGGCGTGGTGATAAGTGGCACCAACATTTTTCAAGCCAAAGGGCATGACTCGATAACAGAAGGTCCCTCAAAGGGTTATGAAGGCAAAAAAAATGTTGATACTTTGGCATAAGTAATATTTTATTATAACCCTAGAATCCATCCATGAGATATATTATCTCATGGTTAGCTGTAAGATCAAAAAATTGGTCAATGCTCGATAAAGTAAATTCATCCTTAGGGAAAGAGAGGTTAAGGTCAAGGAAATCCATGCAAATGTGGAGTCCCCCTGTCACCTTGGTAACAAGAATGATGTTTGAAATCCATTGTGTATAATTGATAGGTAGAATGAAAGAAATAAAAAGAAGGCGTTGGAGTTCCTCTTTGACAAGAAGGGAAATGCGTGGATGCATTTTTCATAGCTTCTGTTTCACATGTTTGGCATCAGGAATAGCAACGATATTATGCACCCATGGTATTTGGGTTAATACTGGGCATATTGGTATAAGACCAAGAAAAATCATTGCTATGATCTCATAGGAAAGGGTGAAGGCTTCATGTTCAGCAGAATATAACAATTGACCTATCTTTATAATTTCAGGGTCATCTTGAGTGTGAATGTTGATCTTTATGGTAGATTCATTTATCATTGTTTATGTCTCCAAAGGTAACGACCGATGAATGTAAGAATCTTCTGCACCTAAATAAGTGAGAATAGAATCATCATCCTGACATTGAATGACCTTAATAGAAGGTGTGTCTTCTTCCAACATTTTAAGATACATAAGAGGAAGGGAAGAGGGTGCCTCACCATCAATATGGTAGGTTAGAGGTCCCAAAGAAATGGTGTTCATGAAAAAGAGTCTAGGAGGAATGGATTCTTGATCCATGGACTCCATCGGGTGAAGGCATTACAATGGGTGAAGAAGGAGAAGAAGGTTAAGAAGGTTGATCTTCCTATAAGGTCGATTTTTAACCTCTTAGGACTAGGAGGTTCAATAAACCTAATACTATGACGTTCTTTGTGTTTACGGGTAGTGTAAGGAATAACTGTGCGAAGACATGGTTCGTACAGATAAAATCCTAATCCTTTCCAAGAACAGTAATGAAGAAAGGTGCAGGTGAAACAACGGTTGGTGAGGTAATGGAAGCGAGAGGAAAAAGGTCATGTTTGAGGAGCTGGTATGGGAGAATAAGAAGAATTATCAAATCCCCTAAATTTCAAGTTAGTATGAAGGTGGGGAGGACCATATGGAAAACCTTCTCCTATACAAAGGTCATAATGTGGGTGTTGATGAAGTTTTATGTACTCTTGAGACATTTTGAAAGTGTCGATATTGTACAAGCGGTACTCCCCTAGTGTAAGGTGTTGAAAAATACATGCCTAAGGGTCAAAATTTGGTACTTGGGTGGAGAGAATGGACAAGGTATTTGAATTTGGAGAAGAAGGGTTGGTAGATGGGCTATGTTTGGAAGATGTGGTATTAGTAGGGATAGATGGGCTAGTTAAGGAGGATGTAATAGCAACAGTGGTAGAGGAAGCATCAAGAAAAGATGAAGCGGTAACCATAGTAGATGAGGCAACAACAATAATAGATGAGGTAGAAGTTGTAGTAGATGAGGCAGCATTGGTAGTAGATGCCTTAATAGGAATAAGGACATCATTGGGTCGATACAACATGTTGCAGGTTTTTAAAGGTGAAGGATCTTCCTGAATAATGGAATGGTGTCCTTCAAATTCGAACTTGATGTAACAGTGAAGATTCAAAATTACACAACCCATGGCATGATTCAAGGGTCAACAAAGTAACATGTTGTATTGGAATTCTCCTTCAAGAACATATAAAAGTTTAGGAATGGTGCGGGGACCCACACGGATGTGGAGGATGATGGTGGTGAGAGTAGAAGTCAGAGCATCATTGAAAGAACATAGCATAACTAGGTTATTATGCATGCAATTGGCATGGATGCACATTTCTTCATATGTGTGGGAAGAGATGATATTGATTCTCGCACCTCCATCGATCATAATGCGTTGGATGCAAGTATCCTCGATGTAGAAAAAGATGAAGAGGGTGGGATCATGATCCTCTAAATGGTCAGGAGAAATCTTTGAGTTAGAGAAACTGATGGAAGAAACTTGGTGAGTGGTTGGGAGAGTAGAAATTTTAGGTGAAGAAGTGAGAGAGGCCACATGATGAGTGGTGAATATGGTGACAACAAGCATAGGATCATTTGGTAAAACCTCAATATTTTGCAGGATCTTGAGGAGGGCTTGGAGATGAGACTCAAAGATTTTGATGAGGTCATATAAAGACATTTTTAGAATAGATTGATGTAGTTTCTTGATCATGGTACGATGTGTGACTCCATTAGAAATTGGATAGGTTGGTCCATGGATGGTTACCTTAGGGGTAGGTGTAGATGGAATGGTAGGTGTAGGTGCACTAGATGGGTTGCTGAATTTCTCTTTTCCTTTGTCCTTTTGTGATCGAGTGGCTACTTGAACCATATTAATTTCGAAGATTGCATGTGGAAAATATGGTTGTGGAGATGGAGGTGAGGGTTAATGGATGGTTATGGGGTTAGGTCATGTGGTGGTGGGTGAAGGGATACTGAAAGTCTCATTAGAGTAGTCATATTCCTCCAAGGGACCCTCCAAAGTACAAAGTTTAAGGAGAATGTTTTTAAGGGATTTATAATCCTTAATATCGTCTCCTATGGAACGATGATAACCACAAATTTAAGTATCGTCAAATCCTATTGATTTGGGTTTGAGCGGATCGTAAGGCTTAATGAGAGGCAATGTGATAGAAAAGGTTTCTAGCAACCTAGCATAGACATTGGAATAGGATCCCACCAATGGATCGTAATGTGAGGTTAGAGTGGTTTTGGGTGAAGACACATGTGATTTTGGTGGAAGGGGTGTTGTTAGAGGTGGCATAGGTGGGGCTACCTTTTTAGTAGGTAACGAAGGTTTTGTTTTCATTTTTAATTTAGGTTACACCTTATTGGGCAAAGGTGTGGGTGGGATATGTGAGGTATAAGGATACGCAAAAGATGGGGGAAATCTAAACAACCATGGTGAAAGTGATGGTTTTGGCTATGATATGGTGGTGGGTAACTGTAACATCCTCAATTTAGACAATAGAACAAGTCAATTTTTTTTTTTTGATAAATGCTTCCTGGTTCTAAATACATAATTTAGAACTCACAAATCAAATAACCATTCTTATAACAGATAACCATATGCAGCTGTAATGACTTGGAGTACCTCCGATCTATTCATTCCATGACTCGGTAATCTACCAATCTATTCATGAGTAATAAGAGTTGGTGTTTTTATTTAACACATCACTCTTGCGGTTCTCTTCCCTATTCTGGGATTCAGAATGCTCTATCCAAGGAACCTAACTGAATAACTGTTACCATTATTCATTGGCATCTCATCCCTTAGACCAGGTGACTTAGGACAACGCAATCAGCAGCTTGCGATACTTTGGCCAAAGATTTGAAACATACTGCTTATGTCTCGTATTCCTTAACGGCATACTCGTCAATCTAGAATACATCCTTCACCCCATTCTTATGTTATGTAGAATGTCTTATACCGACTTCTGTCAGTCCCTCCTATCCCAAGTTAATCACTCAAGAATGGATTAGTAAGGTGACAACATTCTATGGATGCACTCGAGGACTAGGGATAAGATGACATAATGGGTCAACCCTAGTTAAACCAGTGTGTCATGATACCCTGAGTCTCCTAGGTAGCCATATAATGTGACCACATTCCTAATCGGTCCCAAAGTAACTTGTTCGAGTTAAAGGTGTAAATCTTAGCGATTAATGCAAAGGGTGCCGTCATAAGTCACCTGCATTGTTGTAACTTCGAGAAGATCCTAATCTTCTTGGAGGTACAACCCTGTGGTTGACTTTTGCCGTCAACCTTTAAATCCTCCTCGAAAAGATCTACTTATTAATAAGTGTTACACATATTGAGTTTAAATTAAATTAAAAGACGTTCCCCTAAGGTTAGCCTTTCCCGATCCCTGGATTCCTCATCTTAGGATGACCTTTCTCAATAAAACCCATTACACAGAGGAGTTATTAAGATTATGGTCTCATCAAGGAGTTCATAGAATATACATAATTCTAAATCAACGAAATTGGACAATATCTCATAAATCTTCACATGAGATTGCCATCTGAACCCCATCTAGGTTTATATCAGTTCTCATAACTAAATTTATATCATACTTATTAGTATCAAGATATAATGATTAAGAATCCAATTAAATGTTGTCCTGGCATAATCAAGATTAGGGATTAATAATTTAATTCAGCTTGTTTAGCATGTCTTGCTTAGGTTTATTTTTTACCCTATCTTCTCAGAAAGAAAGTGATCTAAATTTCAGTTTAGCTTCTGGATAGAACATACAGGAACTGCTAAACAATCATAAATAATTCAGTCTCATATTCTTGCAAGCTTATATTGACAATCACAAAAGTCTCTAAATATATACAATAATAACAATGCTCTCAAGATCATTTGAACTGAAGAAGGTCAAACTATCAAGATAAGAATACAAACACATAAGTAACAAATATCAATTTCCATTCCTTTCAGAACTAATCAAATACATTTTATGCATTCAGCATACTTGATACAATACTCAACGGAAGAAGAACATCTTTCCTCTTATAGTACATTTAAAGAAAATCAAACTGTAATTCATCATAAACCAAGTTAAACAATCTGAACATTCTGTCAGATCTGCATGCTTTTACCACTTACGGCGACCATCTGCAAAATTTGTCAACATGGGTCAGTTCGATGAACTGAGCATGATAAGCACTAACTCTTAAAACAATTGCAATCCACTAACTGTTTTCATTAAACAACCTGTTTAAATGAGATCAATTCACCAAACAAGTATACATGTTTCAGACTATGCCTTTGTAATACAAAAATGACTACAAATGTGTAACTCTATTATCATTACAGAATAGTCCTAAATACTTCTCAAATATTTCATCAAAATATTAGGGATCAAGAAGAATGAAATTATTCTAATCATTTATCCATCTGAATTCCAAAAATAGCAAACCTCAGACAGATCATTTCATTCAACAGTAAAAGGAATATCATAACAAATCATGATTCCATCAATATGTTAAAAACAGTTCCAACGATTAAATAAAAATATCGATTATATATTTTCATAACAAAAGAGAAAGAAAACAAGTCATTCATATTTCCCTTCAACAAGTTCATGACTGTACCATCTCCTCAAATGGAAAGCATTCACCTTACATGCATATGAATAAGTCAGACGAGCCACAAGGAGAACCACTAGTTTTGATAAAATCAAATATAACAAAACTCCTGTAGCTTACTAACAGTACAGTAGCTCTCATGCCAAAACAGTGATGAATATCAACCAAACAGACTCCACATGACCTTCTGTCCCAAATGTCCCAATTTCAAAAACGCGCTCTGTTCCAATTTCACCCGAACTGGCCGAGTCGCGTACTCCAGAACTTTTTGTCTCAAATTTCTCAAGTTCAAACTTAAAGTGCACTCTGTTCCATTTTCGACCGATTCGCCTGATTTTCGTCCCAACTGTCCCGAGTTCCAAAGTGCATTCTGTTCCCCGATCGGCCGAAACACCCGAACCGCGTACTCCGGAACTTTTTGTCCCGAATGTCCCAAAGTTAAAAAAGTGCAAGTTGTCCCATTTTCAGCCGAAACTCCCGAGTCGCGCACTTCGCTCTTTTCTGTCCCAATTGTCCCAAAATGCATTTGTGCGTCTTCTCCCTGTTTCACCCGAACCGGCCGAGCCGCGTGTTTCGCGCATTCGCGTCTCACTTGTCCCAAGCGAACCAATGGTCATTCATACTTAGTTTTTCCCACTCTACCCGAATATGTTGTTTTTCAAAATATGAATTCAAATGCGCATTGATTATCCTTCTCTCTCCTCAATGGCTATATAGCGGGCAAAACTTCCTTTGTAATTCTTACATTGTTTCGAACCCTTGCAATTTGAAAACCTGCGCATGTCCCCTCCATCTGAAACTCCTTTCCGAGCCTGGTTTGCAGCTCTGTTGTTATCAATATGAAGATCAAGATCCTGGAGGAGGCTTGGGAGAACTAAAGAAGCAGTTACGAAGGACGAAACTTTCAAGATGTCGGTTACATCAGTTTCCAAAGATATTCATTGTCATTCTCAAGATAAAAATTCTGGCGTGTCCCTCGTGGCAAAGACATGGCTGAGACGTGGAAGAAACTCAAGCAGCGGTTTCCAAAGACAGTGGGTCCCTCTCAGAACTGGCCACCTGTCTCTTTCCCCTTCCTTCTCTCTTCTGGCCATTCCTTTCGTATTCCATGTAATTAGCTAAGAAATTGCGTTTAGCATCCCTTAACTATTCTCTAGTTAAAAGAAACGGTTACGAGGAGTAACCAAATTGTAAGCGATATAATGGCCTTCTTTGCGCCATTTTAAAGAAGAGGGAGAACTTGGCATATTTTCTGCAAGTGTAAATAGATTATAGAGAAATCAATACAGAAGGACTTTCCTTTCTTTGTCTATCTGATCTCTGTCTGTTCTAAGCTTTCATTTGTTTTCTTTGTGAAGATCATTTATCTCAAATTCGTTAGTCTCATCGATTGCATACTCTTCAACTTTGCAAGCTCGGTGATCTTGTATAACCAAGAAGGAACTTTGTGTCCTTGATTAATGAATCTGTGTTACGTTAAGAAACTTTGCGTTCTGGCAGATGTTATTTACAGAACTTTGTGTCTTTAAATTCCATCTTACTTGTTCTATACGAATGATCTTGTTTTCAATTCACGGTGACTTCGCATACATAAAGAATTACTCTGATATCTATAATTCTGTATGTTTTCCTTTCTGCTCTTTTCTATGCTCTCATTTCCTCAGTCCTTTTGTAATTGATGACCTTCATAGAAAACACTTTCGTGGTATCCAAGTTTAACCAACAAATCACGTCTTGTACATTTGTAAATAGGTTTGTTTCTGAATAAGGGAACCTCTCCCATTAAAGAGGAGGGACTTCTTGTCCCCTGACTGTTGCTCTTCTTAAAAGTCCTATTTGAAAGCCAACAGTTTTTGGCGACTCCGCTGGGGAAAATCACATTCCAGTTCAGTAATTTTTGATCATCTTTTGATCTGGCGACTCCACGTTTTACTTGAGGGAGAAGGACCCTTGGTATTTAAGACTCTCAGTTTCAACTTTTGGAGCAGCAGGGTTTTCCTTTCCCTTCAACAAGAAATAGAAGGACTCATTCGACAAGCACACCACCTGTTCAAGAAAGAAGTCCTGCGGGTGGTATTCCTTCAAAGCGTGCTAGTCCCAATCTACGAGCTTTGACTCTCGCTATTGTTAAATTTCCTCTCCAAGCCATTTTTCCAAGAATGGCGGCACAATTGCCATGGGGTCAGCGTGTCGGGCCCCTGGCCCTTACTCAACCTCGACATGAGTTACCCAGAGGTAACCGGAAGAACTTCCTGAAATTCAAAGGCGATGGCAAGGTACATCCTGATGAACATATTGCAGCCTTCATAGTTGCATGTGGGGTTTTGGGAGTTGAACATGAAGACGTCTCCGTAAGACTGTTCATGGAGACTTTGCAAGAAAATGCTGCTGATTGGTTCTTTCACCTTCCGGCTGGTGCTATAACTGACTGGGACACCATGAGAACCCAATTCGAGAATCGTTTCAAACCGGCAGAAGATGTGCATGCTTTGCTTGCCCAAATTTCTCAGATAAAGAAAGATTCGCAAGAACCCATGAGAGATTTTGTGGCTCGGTTCAACAGGTTGATAAATAAAATTCCAGCAAACACCCAACCTGTTGATTGGATTCAAAAATGTTTCTTTCTGAATGCCCAATCACCTAAAGTTAGTTATGCACTAAGAAGGGCTAATCTCGGAACGTTAGCTCTAGACCAAGAACTGGCTGTTAGTGTCGAGGATGACTTGATCATGTCAGGGAAGTTGAGAAGAGACACTTCTAAATCTAAGTCTACTGCTTCTTCCTCTTCCACCCCTGGACCTAACACTGACCCATTAGTTCAGAAGCTTGCGAATGATCTTCTTGCTATAAAGAAACAACTGGCTCAGCACGCTCCTTATGCAGACGTTCCGAGGAGAAATTTCCAGCCCAGGAATCATTTTCCTACTTCTCAAACAAGATTAGCACTTGAAGGACCTCTTGTTAGAGTCCCTGTCAATGCAACCTGCGAGGTGGAAGAACCAGATGATGATGAAGATAACGAAGCTTGCGAAGAGTTTGCGAGAGAATTTGATGATGAGGCAGAGGAACTTGAGGGATCTCGAGTGAATTTCTTTACCACTGAGGGCATTGATGATTATGATGAAGTGGTAGCAGACATGAACAACGAATCTTTTGCTGTCATGACTCGAGAACAGACAAAGTAGAGGGAGAAGGTGAACCAGCCACCTAAGAAATCCAAGGAGCAGTTGGCAACTATCCCTGTAATTGCAAGAAGAGGATCCCCTATCCCTACTTCGTCTACACAGAAGGTGAGTCCTATCAATCTAGTTACCAAAGTTGCTTCTTCTTTTTCTCCTAAAGTTGATAAGCCTAGAATTCCAAATGATGATGGCCCGTCCACTTCTGGATCCTTTGATATTGTTGATCACCTGAAAAAGACCAAGGTACAAATCTCAGAAGCTGAGTACTATCAAACCCATCCCAAAGCCTTTGCCAAAATGATCCACTTTGTTAATTCCAACTCTAAGACCACTTCTAAAGGCCTTTTACCTACTCCTCCTTCTGCACCACAGCCAAGTCTGGTAGCTGCTGTCACCTCCCCTGGTGACAAAATTAAACCATTTTATGTAACACTTCTCATAGCTGGCCATAGGCTCAGTAATTGTGTCATAGATTCTAGAGCCTCAGATAATGTGATGCCTGCTAAAGTAGCTCATGCTTTAGGCTTGACCCTCACTTGTACTTATGGACCCTACTACTCCATGGAGAGTAAGGAAGTGCCTTTGGTTGGAAGGATTAAAGATGCACAAGTGGCTTTTGCTGCTTTGCCTGAAAAGAAAGTCTTGGCTACCATCCTAGTAGCAGACATTCCTCCTTCTTATGGAATGTTGCTAAGTAGAAACTTCTGTAAAGATGTGGGCGGGGAGATTCAAATGGATTGGTCACATGCACTCATACCTGTCAATGGACACATGAAGAAGTTACTACCTGAGAAGCAGTCTGAGTATATTGTGCAGAAAACGGATGATCCTAAGGAAAAAATACTCTATGAGGATATGGGGCATGGTAATTACATGATTCTGTCCCCTGATGAAATCCAACCCTCCAAAGTAGCACCTAAAGATCCCAATGGTGTTTGGATTTTAGAATTTGATGGAAGTTGTTCCTCAGCTGGTTCTGGAGCTGGTGTCCTGCTAGTGTCACCTGAAGGATGCCTACATCCTTTTTCATTTAAGTTGCAGTTTGAAAACACTAATAATACAGCAGAGTACGAGGCTCTCATTCTTGGACTGCAAGTGGCCAAAGAATGAGGTGTGAAGAACCTTCTGGCTCGTGGTGATGCAGAGTTGATTGTGAAGCAGGTCAGAAACCTCTTTCAGGTAAAAAATGGGAGGCTGAAGCATTACCGGAATCAGGTTTGGGATTCCATTGAATTCCTTGATGCTTTCTCTATTGAAGCAATACATAGAGAAAAGAACAGCAGGGCTGATTCACTGGCTGTCTCAGGGTCACTACTGATTCCCCATCCTGAATTCTCTCAGGATAAGTTCACTATTGAAATGGTCCACCGGCCTAGTGTACCTGACAATACCAATAACTTGCAAGTTTTCAACGATGACCAGCATTTTCTTTCCTTCCTGGAACTCAAGGGTAATTTCGAACAACTGTATTTTGAGGGAAGTGACAACCTGCCTCGTGAGAGTGTGTCCTCTGACCAAGCCGTCACCCAAGGAGAAGAAACAAATCAAGATGGATGCATCAATCTCAAAGGAAACAAGATTCCTAAAGGTTTGGTGAGTCTGGAGGAATTGTTTGATAAACATGACAGATATGTGAAATCCAAAGCTTCTACTGGACCTCAGCAATCAGCTGAGTATGATAAGATTGATATTGGGAGTTCTGACGACCCTAAGCTAGTGAATATTGGAAAATGTTGCACAGCAGATGAGAGGAGAAAAGAAATTGATCTTCTAAGGAGGTATAGGGATGTTCTTGCATATTCTTATGAAGATCTAAAATCCTTCAAGCCAAAAAATATGCAGCACTCTATCCCTCTCAAACCAGGAATCAAGCCTTTCAAGAAAAAACAAAGGCAGTACAACCCCAAAATAGCTGACACCATCTTTTAGGAGATTCAGAAATTGTTGAAGGCTAAAATTATTTTTCCTATTCACCATTCAACATGGATTGCAAATATTGTGCCTGTCAGGAAGAAAAATGGTGAGATCCGCATCTGTGTTGATTTTAGGAACCTGAATCAGGCTTCTCTGAAAGATAACTACCCTTTGCCTATGATGGATCAGATATTGCAAGCGGTAACAGGCTCTGAAATGTTATCTATGCTTGATGGGTTCTCGGGATACAATCAGGTAGAGGTTGATACTGCAGATCAACACAAGACAACCTTCACCACTCCTTGGGGTACCTTTGCCTACAAGAGAATGCCTTTTGGGCTTATCAACGCTGGTGCCACTTTCCAGAGAGCTATGGATCTGGCTTTTGGAAGCTTGAAAGGAAAGTGTATTGTCATATACCTTGATGACCTGACAGTGTTTTCCAAGACAAGAGCAGATCATTTTGATCACCTGGAGACAGTTCTGCTGAGATGCAGAGAGCATGGAATCTCTCTGAACCCTAAAAAATCTGTCTTCTGTGTTACAGAGGGAAAACTATTAGGGCACATTGTCTCCAAGGATGGTATTAAGATTGACCCTGAACGAGTTCAAGCCATCCAGCAAATTCCTCTCCCAACCAGTAAAAAGGGCGTGCACTCCTTCTTCGGTAACATCAATTTTTTAAGAAGATTCATCCCTGACATTGCAGAGTTAACTTTGAACATTTCTCAGATGATGAAAGGGAAGCAAACATTTGGCTGGTCTTCTGAAGGAAAGTAATCCTTTGAGGGTATCAAGAGAGCTATCGCTAAAACTCCTGTTTTAGCTTGTCCTGATTTCAATAGAGATTTTATCATCTATTGCTATGCTACGGATAATACCCTGGCTGTTGTCTTAACTCAAGAAGACTCTAATGAGCATGAGCTACCAATCGCATTCATGAGCTATATTCTGAAAGATCATAAGTTGAAATATACTATGATGGAGAAACATGCTTTTGCGGTGGTTAAAGTTGTCAAGCAATTTCACTTTTACATCCTCAACTCTCATTCCATAGTGCTGGTTCCAGATACCACTGTTAAGTCAATTCTCACACAACAAGAATTTGGATCCAAGAGAGGGAATTGGGTTGCTAAGGTCCAAGAGAATGACATGGACATTAAGCCGACCAAGCTGGTTCGTGGAAAAGGTCTTTGTGAGCTCATTGCTGAAGGAGCTAAGCATGAACTACTGGAGAAAGTCGACCTTCCTGCTGTTCTATTCCTTAGTTCAGTTGACAAATGGTATGCTGACATCGCCCATTTTCTCACCTATGGGGAATGCCCCTCTCATTTAACTGCCAAAGAAAAGAGGATTGTTAAATTGAGGTTAGCACAATATGTATTATGGGAAAATTCTTTGTTTAAACGTGGCTTGGACGGGAGATTTCTAAAGTGTGTGGAAAAAGAACAGCAGAGAAAGTTGCTCTCAGCTTTTCACGATCAGGCATGTGGAGGGCACTATTCATCAATGGTTACAGCTCATAAGATACTCCGGGGAGGATACTACTGGCCTTCTTTGTTCAGAGATGCATCCAAGTGGGTGGATAAATGTGAGGCCTACCAGACCTTTGTGGGAAGACCTAAATTGGCTTCTTTGCCTCTCAAGCCAGTTGTGATCGAGGAGCCATTTCAACAGTGGGGTTTGAACTTCATTGGTACACTCAATCCTGCTTCTAGTGCTGGTCACACTCATGTACTTACTGCCACTGACTACTTCACCAAATGGGTGGAAGCTATTCCGGTCAAGAGCACTACTTCTGAAGTGATATGCAGCTTCATCAAAGAGAACATCTTGGTAAGGTATGGTGTGCCTAAAAAGATTGTAACAGATAATGCCTCAAATTTATCTTCAGCTGAGATAATGGACTTCTGCTATGGGTATGGTATTTCTTTGGCTCACTCTTCAGATTACTACCCTCAAGGAAATGGGCAGGCAAAATCTACTAACAAAAATCTGGTGACTATCATAAGGAAGTTAGTCAATGAGTCTCAACGAAACTGGCACAAGAAGCTCTATGATGCTCTTTGGGCAGACAGGATTACACCAAAGAGAGCTATTGGAATTTTTCCTTTTCAAGTGGTATATGGAGTTGAAGCTCAATTGCCAGTGACAGTGGAACTGCCGGCCTTGCATCTAATGAAGGCCATCGAGGATACTAGTTTCAGAGATGCCCTGGACAAGAGAATTATGTACCTACACAAGCTGAATGAAGATAGATTGGTGGTTACTGATAGGATATTTGTTCACCAGTAGAAGGTAAAGGTCCTATTTGACAAGATAGCTAGGTTCAGAGATTTCCAAGTTGGAGACATCGTACTATTATGGGACAAAAGACATAAACCTCGTGGCAGCCATGGAAAATTTGATTCCCTGTGGCTCGGACCTTTCAAGATTAGACACTTTGCTGGTGAGAATTCCTTTTATCTTGATTACATGGATGGTTCTTCTCTCCCACTTCCTTATAGTGGGTAGTATCTCAAGTTGTTCAAGTCCTAGGTGATTGGGGAGTCCCTTGTATATTCTGTACAGTGTTTTTGCTTCTCTGCTTTTGGTGTGTTTTCCTTTTGTTGTTTTGGTGTGTTGCCCTCTGTATTGGTGTTCTTTTGACTCTGTTGCCCAATGGATAAGGCACTGGTTTGCTTCACCGAGTTTGTCTAAGTTCTTGCCTTGTCTCATTCCTTGAATTTATGCCAAGTCATCCCCATAAGGAGCCAGCTGTTGTCCACTCAAAATTCCCCACTCTGTCAAAAGTAAAAATTTCAAAATTTTGAGTGGAAATGTCTTTTCTGTCGAGCTGGTGGTGTGAAAAAAGTCTTGAAGTCAAAAAAATCTAAGTTCTGGGTCATTCTGTAAGTATTTCGGGCCTGTCAGACATTTTTGTCCCAACTGTCCCAAGTGCAAATGGGTCTTTTGTTCCCCGATCGGCCGAAACCTCCGAATTTGTCCCATTTTCGGGCCCGTCGAAAGTTTTTGTCCCAAGTGTCCCGAATTTACTGTGCGAGATGTTCCAATTTCGGCCAAACCACCCGAACCACGTACTTCGCACTTTCTTGTCCCAAATGTCCCAATTTCAAAAGTGCGCTCTGTTCCAATTTCACCCGAACCGGCCGAGTCGTGTACTCCGGAACTTTTTGTCTCAAATTTCTCAAGTTCAAACTTAAAGTGCACTCTGTTCCATTTTCGGCCGATTCACCTGATTTTCGTCCCAACTGTCCTGAGTTCCAAAGTGCATTCTGTTCCCCGATCGGCCGAAACACCCGAACCGCGTACTCCGGAACTTTTTGTCCCGAATGTCCCAAAGTTAAAAAAGTGCAAGTTGTCCCATTTTCGGCTGAAACTTCCGAGTCGCGCACTTCGCACTTTTCCGTCCCAATTGTCCCAAAATGCATTTGTGTGTCTTCTCCCTGTTTCACCCGAACCGGCCGAGCCACGTGTTTCGCGCATTCACGTCTCACTTGTCCCAAGCGAACCAACGGTCATTCATACTTAGTTTTTCCCGCTCTACCCGAATATGCTGTTTTTCAAAATATGAACTCAAATGCGCATTGATTATCCTTCTCTCTCCTCAACGGCTATATAATGGGAAAAACTTCCTTTGCAATTCTTACATTGTTTCGAACCCTTGCAATTTGAAAACCCGTGCATGTCCCCTCCATCTGAAACTCCTTTCTGAGCCTGGTTTTCAGCTCTGTTGTTATCAATATGAAGATCAAGATCCTGGAGGAGGCTTGGGAGAACTAAAGAAGCAGTTACGAAGGACGAAACTTTCAAGATGTCGGTTACATCAGTTTCCAAAGATATTCATTGTCATTCTCAAGATAAAAATTCTGGCGTGTCCCTCGTGGCAAAGACATGGTTGAGACGTGGAAGAAACTCAAGCAGCGGTTTCCAAAGATAGTGGGTCCCTCTCAGAACTGGCCACCTGTCTCTTTCCCCTTCCTTCTCTCTTCTGGCCATTCCTTTCGTATTCCATGTAATTAGTTAAGAAATTGCGTTTAGCATCCCTTAACTATTCTCTAGTTAAAAGAAACGGTTACGAGGAGTAACCGAATTGTAAGCGATATAATGGCCTTCTTTGCGCCATTTTAAAGAAGAGGGAGAACTTCGCATATTTTCTGCAAGTGTAAATAGATTATAGAGAAATCAATACAGAAGGACTTTCCTTTCTTTGTCTATCTGATCGCTGTCTGTTCTAAGCTTTCATTTGTTTTCTTTGTGAAGATCATTTATCTCAAATTCGTTAGTCTCATCGATTGCATACTCTTCAACTTTGCAAGCTCGGTGATCTTGTATAACCAAGAAGGAACTTTGTGTCCTTGATTAATGAATCTGTGTTACGTTAAGAAACTTTGCGTTCTAGCAGATGTTTATTTACAGAACTTTGTGTCTTTAAATTCCATCTTACTTGTTCTATACGAAATGATCTTGTTTTCAATTCAACGGTGACTTCGCATACATAAATTACTCTTGATATCTATAATTCTGTATGTTTTCTTTCTGCTCTTTTCTATGCTCTCATTTCCTCAGTCCTTTTGTAATTGATGACCTTCATAGAAAACACTTTCGTGGTATCCAAGTTTTTTACCAACAAATCACGTCTTGTACATTTGTAAATAGGTTTGTTTCTGAATAAGGGAACCTCTCCCATTAAAGAGGAGGGACTTCTTGTCCCCTGACAGTTGCTCTTCTTAAAAGTCCTATTTGGAAACCAACACACACGAAGCGACAAACAAGAGGATATTCACTGACATCACCTGTCGAGGTGCAATCGACATCTCCTTAGTTCATTCAGGCTCAAGACTAGATATACATGCAACAGAAGACGTAATCATGTTTAAACACGACAACTATCCCTCTCATCAGCAAAACATACAACTCATTCTAATCCCTACTAAATACTGTAAGGCTTTAGATTCAAGGTTGAAATCAAAGAACTTCTCTTTTATCGCAGTCAACAAGAGACCCCTTGACATCAAAGCAAATGATGCTTCCCTAAGACTATGCAGAGATATTCATACAAAATCCACGCACATGGACAACTTCATTAAACTGGAATTATTCAGAAAGAAACATAACATACTGTATTCACATCTGAACTCATTCAAAGTCTGAAAAGTATGATAATCACGACCCACTTTTTACAGAAGCCAAGATACATGATAACTATCTAACTTAAGGAACCCAACAGAGCCAAAAGCAACAAGCATCAAAACAGGCTTATAAAGAGGCAAATACATTGGTTACCTATCAAGGATTTCAACTGAATCCGAACAACAGTATTACACAATAAAGATCTAATAGAAGCCGATATACAAGAATCACTTATCAGTTAATGATCCGGCTGAATTTCCAAACCAAGCCCAACAATGGTAAATTACAAATCAGGCTTATACAAAGGCTAATTGCTGCTTTCGTAGCACAGGAATCCAACTGAGCCTCTAAAACATTATACTCTCAAGCTTAACAGATAGGAAACATAAAAAGTACAACAACTGAGTCTTTTGTACCAAAATTTCATTACTTAAAACGAAGGTATACATTACAAGATAACAAAAGTCGTCGTATTACCATTTACCCCTCCAGGACTCCGACGGAATCAAGCTAACAGTATACACCATACGTAACTTATACAGTAATCCAATATACGAACCAATCCAAGGACTCCACAAAGTCATCTTGTAAGTAAAATAAATATAATGCAAACCCTCAACGGTTTTTAAATTCCGTATTTGCAACACAAGGAGGGAAAAACAACTTCTACAGGGTCGCATCAAATACTGAAACACAGTCAGTTATCCATTCTACATAACCTAAGTATCATAGCGAACCCAAAAATATTCAGTAACCACCACCTATGATAACCACGATGGAACTTACAAAGAAGTCCAATAAAACTGAACATTCAAAAAAAAGTCCATCAGTATCCTTTCTAACAAGTATCAACAACAAGCATCAATCAACAAGTATCAATTGTGGCCTGAACCCAACAAGGGAACAATTCATGGGCTATCACATAGCAGGTCTAATATTATTTCTTGCATACATTTCACAGACTTAAGCCAGAATACAAAACATATCAAAATAGAGCAACAGTTCGAAACACAATACACACCCATCAAGGGTTAAACTTGAAAATTCGAACCAGCAAGAAAATACAGTAAACAACTCACACGAAGCTACCAAAAAAAACCATCTAAACCCATAGAATCATCTGAACAGAGTTGTTGTTCTAATGAAATCACTTGAAGAAAGCAAGATTTTAAAGGTTAGGGCCTAACATGCCTGGTTATTTGATTAAAAATCCGAAGAAGACCACTGAAAGAGCTCAAGCCTTCTCCTCTTTTTCCAAGTTAGATTCACCAACAAGAATTTGTTATTTCCATGACTTATAAATTTTCCTTGCTAGAGAAAAGAGCTAGTTACGCTCATACTTTCCATGCAACACCAAGAAGACTGGTGCGAAGAACCAGTTATCAACCAGTTATCAGGGGAAAACCGGAGGACATGAAAAACCAAACAAACTACTAACTTTCCATTTTGCATGCCTTCCCGTGAAACCCGAGCTCGAAGACCGAGTTCATAAATGACATTTACTCCAAATTTCCCACTAAATTTCCATTGCCACTGACCGCCATAGTTGGCGATGGATAAAACCAGTTCGAAGACCATTTCCAACTTTGGCGACCTGCCATGTCGGCTCTAGCTAGCCGTTTAAAAACTTCTACCAAATTACCTGTCCTTCACACTTATCCCTTTATTTAATGCCATAGAAACTGCCGCCCATGGTTCGCACCTTCCATAGGTCCCCTTCTTCCTTGTTCAATAGTTAGGTTAGTAACTTAGGTTAGGATTTAGGATAACACTTAGTCTAACCTCTTAACACATAGATACTAACTTAGAACATTAGCTTATAGCCTAGGCCTAGGTTAGATTAACACTAATCTAACCCCTAGGTTATAGTTTAGTTTTAGGTTACTAACCTTAATAAATCCAATTAGGTCTAACATTTCAAATGCTCAGAAAAAGAATCTACAACATGCATTCACAAACAAGGTTCACTCCTGTACTGCCAATAGGCTAGTGAATTAAATGTAACTGAATTATTACCTGGTCCACGATCAAGACCTTCCTGATATTACGATATCGGGAACCAATTCATTTAACACGATCAGCCTGAGTTATACTCCATACTAGCTTATTCAATGCATCCAGGCCTTGCAACCCGCATAAGGTCTATAATTTTAATTCATCACGAATAAACTTAAAGCATCACTTGGATCAATACCACTGATCCAAGGCTAGGTCTTATAGATGGATAACTCCATAATTCATTCCGAGATCAGATTAAACTCAGGTGTAAATTGAAAGAAATAAAAGAGTCTAATCATATTCTGACTCAGTCAAAGATCTGCAATCTCAAAGAAGATACAGTCCATATCAAGCATGAATTCTCAAAGGAACACATACTTTTTACAAAAGAAATCACGTATCAACACTTGTATGATCAGGTGGAAGTAACAACAGTTTAGGGTGTTACAGTAACGAAGAAGATGTAGGAAAGTGGGGTGATAAAGGTAGAGGCATGGGTGTGGGCTTCTGTGCTTGGGATTTGTTTTGGTGAAGAGGTAAAGGTGTGAGAAAATGAGGTGATGAAGGTTCATATGTGGGTTGCTATACCTCAAATTTTCCTTGGTAAAGTGGTTTTTTGACCAAGGTTGATGGAGGTGGTCCTAAGATCAATGGAAGAGGTGAGGGAAAATAAGGCCTGGGATATTGTGTCTTCTTCTTAGGCATGAGATTTGACTTTGTGACGGGTGGTTTTTTAGTAGTCAAGTCTATTTTGACTATGGGCTGTAGTAGACTAGGCATAGGATGGACCCCCAATGTAGCATTAGGTTTAGGTGCAGGTGAAGGTTTGGGTGTGGATGAATGTTTGGGTGTAGGTGAAGGTTGAGGTGAAGTTGAAGCTAATGAAGAAGATGTTAATATGACGTGTTTAGGCATCTTAGTCTTAGTTGTTTTGAATATCTTTGGATAAATGGTCGAAGTGTTTAGGGTCAACATCTTCATTTGTGTAGGTACTAGGAGACAAAGGCATCCCCAGAGTGTAGTGTGGTCAACATACTCTAAGTGATTGGCCAAATGAGAGAATGGTGTAGAGGTAGAGGAAGATGATGATGACTTGGTGGAGATCCATGTGAAAAATTTTGACGTCTATGAGATAGGGAATTTTGTAAGGGATGCAAAATTGGGAAACATTTTGGCAACTCGTAAGGGTCATCTTCCTGCTAAATAGATGATCAGTGACCTTAGGCATCCATTGGGTACAAAATCAACTGATTGATTTAGCTTCTCTGTATTTGACTCCTTCACTTGATGGAAAATGATCATTAAAACCTTTAACTTCATTAATAACATCATCCTCTGAAAACATGGAACCTATGTAACGACCTCCCGAGCAATAAAAAATATGCAAAGCACTCAGGGAAAAGAAATCTTAACTACCAATAGGATAATGTGCTAAATGCACTTGGAGGAATTAGAAATCCTATCTACTATATACAAGATGTATGAAACCTCAATGAAAAGCTTTGAGATAAATACCATTAACTAGGATTTGAAATGAATTCCCATCAATTTCAGACAACTCAAAATAATTAGCCACCTTGTAAGCAGTAATGATGTATGGTCCACTCAAAATAGCATCAAATTTGGATTGTCTTCCCAGTTTAGATCCATCTACATCCCATTTTAAGACTAGATCTCTGAATTTGAATGTCAGAGGCCTAGCTTTTTAATCAAACCACTTTTTGGTTGAATTCATATCTTTCTCCATGCTTAACATGGTGGCATTTATTTTTTCTTCAAGCTCCACCAGTTCCACCATTTTGATTTCTCTTTGATCCATGCCTTCAAATTCTAGATTTTTAGCTAATTCAAGTGAAGGAAATTCAAGTGACAAAGGAATTCTAACTTCTTTTCCATATACCAATTTATAGGGAGAGGTGTCAATGGCCTTCTTTGTTGTTATCATATCTACCCAAAGAGAATTTTTCATTTTTGCATGCCACTTCCTTTGATTTATGTCCATGGTTCTCTTCATGATTCTGATCAGATTTTTGTTAGTAGATTCCTCCAATCCATTTCCTTAGGGGTAATAATTGGAGGAAGTCTTGAGATAAACCCAAAGTTGAAGAGCCTAATCAAAGATTTTTTGCACTCAAGAAAGCCTTATTATTTTTAAAAATAATGGTTTGGGGTACTCCAAACCTTGTAACAATTTATTTAATAAATTCAAAGATGGTTGATTCAGTGGCTTCCTTCAATGACGCAGCTTTAGTCCATCTAGTGAAGTAATCTATTGCATTGAGAACCCATTTATGAATAGCACTGGATGGATGATTGATCATACCAATGAATTCAATACCCCATTGTGCAAATGGTGGATCCTCCTAGATTGGATGAACTGGTAGGGCTACCTATATTTTCTTTCCAATTAAGAGTGCACACTCTTTACATTTCCTCACCCACTTGTGAGCATTCATGAACAATTTAGGCCACAAATATCCTTCTTTTATAATCTTCATGGTTATGGATCTAGAAAATAAATGTCCGCCAGACAAAATATCATGAAATTTAGTCAAAACCCTATCACATTGCTCATCTTTAATGCATATGAGAAACATACCATCAATGTTTCTTTTAAACACTACACCATCAATTAGCACATATGGAAAAGACTGCAACCTTAGATGCCATATTTTTTATTTATTAATACCATGAGGATATATACTGGAGGAGAGGAATGTTATCATTATCTTCATCCAGCTATTTGTGGATATGTATTCATTCTTTTCAGGTTCTATGCAAATTTCCTCTTATAGGAATAAAGCAGTTTATGGGTCATTCCACACATCCTTGTCTTGCTTTCTGCAGAGAGCATAGACTCTTACCAATTTTTTGGCCTTAATGGTGACATCATATTCCATTATTTTAGTCACCCATCTAGCTCATTCTCATTGATCTTTGTTCCCATAATGAAATCTCTAATGCTAGGATGTGATACTAGAACCTTGACGTGTAACATCCCCATTTTAGTACATTAGAACAAGATTTTTTTTTATTTTTTTTATAGAAGAATTCTAGTTCTAAATACATAATTTAGAACTCTCAGATCATAACAATCATTCTTATAACAGATAACCATATGCAGCTGTGATGACTTGGAGTACCTCCGATCTATTCATATCATAACTCGGTGATCTACCGATCTATTCATGAGTATCAAAGAGTTGGCGTTTTTATTTTAACACATCCCTCTTGTGGTTCTATTCCCTAATCTGGGATTTAGAATGCTCTATCCAAGGAACCTATCTGAATAATTGTTACCATTATTCATCGGCATCTCGTCCCTCAGACTAGGTGACATGGGACAACGCAATCAGCAGCTTGTGATACTTTGGCCAAAGATTTGAAACATACTACTTATGTCTCGTATTCCTTGACGACATACTCGTCAATCTAGAATATGTCATTCACTCCATTCATATGTTATGTAGAATGTCTTACACTGACTTCTGTCAGCCTCCCCTATCCCAAGTTATTCACTCAGGAACGGATTAATAATATGACAATGATATAAGGATGTTCTGAAGAACTAGGGATACGCTGACATACTGGGTCAACCCTAGTTAACCCTATGTGTCAAGGTACCCCGAGTCTCTAGGGCAGCCTCATATCATGACCATATTCCTAACCAGTCCCGGAGTAAAACCTTGTTCGAGTTTAAGATGTAAATCTTAACGATCAATGCAAAGGGTGACGCAATAAGTCATTTGCATTGTTGTATCTTCGAGAAGATCCTCATCTTCTCGAAGGTACAACCCTGCAGTTGACTTGTGCCATCAACCTTCAAATCCTCCTCGAAAAGATCTACTTAACTTTAAGGTGTTACCTACGTTGAGTTAAAGTTATACTTTAAGACGCTCCTTTTAGGGTAGTCTTTTCCCAAACCCTGGGTTCCTCACCTTAGAATTTCCTTTCTTATTATGACCCATTTCACAAAGAGAAGTTAATAAGATTTGAGGTTTCATTAAGGAGTTCTTTGTTACACAATGATCTAAATCAATGAAATTGGGCAGTAGCCCTAAGTCTTCTCATAAGGTTGCTAACCATACCCTTATTAGGATTATATCAGTTCTCAAAATTGAAATACATCTTACTTATTAGTATTAAGATATAGTGAATTAAAATCAAATTAAGGAGTTTTCTTGACTTTGATCAAGATTAGGGAGTAATAATTTATTCAGCCCATTCAGCTTCTCGAAAGACAGTGATCTAAATTCCAATTTAGCTTTAGATAGAACATAACAGAACTACTAAACATTCACAAGTATTCAGTCACATAATCTTTGCAAAGCTTACTTAGAGAATCCCAAATGTCTCCAAGGTATACAATAATAACAATGCTCTTAAAATCATTCGAACTGAAGAAGTTCAATTCATCAAGATACGAATGCAAACACATAAGTAACAAATACCTCATTTCATTCATTTCTAAGCTAATCAAATACATTTTATGCATTCAATATTTGATACAATACTCAACAGCAAAAGAACATCTTTCTTCAAGTAGTACATTTAGAGAATCAAGTTGGAATTCATCATAAAACCAAATTAAAAAATTTGAACATCATATCAGATCTGTGTGCCTTTACCACTTACAGCAACCATCTGCAAAAATTGTCAACACGGGTCAGTTTGGTGAACTGAGCATGATAAGCATTAATTCTTAAAACAATTGCATTCCACCAGTTGTTCTCATTAAACAACCTATTTAAATGAAAACATTTCTTCAAATTCCAAACATAAATCAAGCTATTCATCTTATATGTTAGAGACTAAGAACAAATGAATACAACCATTCTAAAGACAACAAAACTCCTACAAGAATGTTTCTAACAATTACTCAAAGGCAGTTTTTTATAACATTCAACAAGCTCAAGCTCAACTGTCATAATTTCCTTTCAATCATACATTATTTTAATGGTATTGATGAGTATACCTACTTATACAGCAACACGCATTTTATACCAGTCTCTCCATACAATACCACAGTCTATTATTGTTATGCCCTTACTGTAGAGATCGCATAAGGATACAAGGAGAAAACACATAAAGTTTCCAGACTAGGAGAGAGAGAGTATTTTCTTATTCCTCTTATTACACATCAACATATAATTTATAGCTCAGGAGAAGGAAACAGAGTAAATCAGATTACCATTTCAATCATGTTCTGAACTGAACCGAATCCTCTAAAATAACGTAATTACTTTTACGCATGCGATTAAAGCAGTCGAGATCACAAGAAGAAACTACAGTTTCATCTAAATTCATTAATAAAAATCACCTGTAGCTATTAAACATTACAAGAGCTCTCGCGACAAAGCAAAAGAAAAAAATAATCCAACCATGAAAGACTCAACAAATCTTTTCCATATCATTCATCAACATGAAAATACCCAACGCCATCGCCTGACATGGTATAGCTAAGAGCTCTTTGTTTCAGTCAAACTCGAGACAAGATAACTTTAAAAACAAATAACGTTTCCATATGCAAATACAGTGACATTCACACTGAGTCGAAACACAAACATGCACAGCTTCATTCAGCTTAAACAAATCCCTATGATTATACATCAAGGACTTATATTAGAAGCCAATTTCAAGAAAAATAATCACAACAAGGTCTTCACAGAATCCGAATTACATAACAATAATTTCCTCAAATTTTCATTCAAAATCGAGCTACTACGAAATACAACAGGGTCTCAAAAAGATTCAATTTTGTAAAGAAAAACCCATCCTTTAATTCCACAGAAGCAAATTGAATATAACACAACAATGTTAAGAAAGAGTCTGTACGATATGCATGCACAACGAGGACTTAATTTGAGAATCGTGCCAACTCGCATCATATCAAGGACTCCAACAGACTCAAAACCAATGAGTATCCACAACAAGCTTCCCAGAAGTCGATAACATACTATCCATTTCAAGGATTCCAACAGTATGCACAACAAACTTCTACAGAAGTTAAAAACATAAGTTACGTTTCAAGGACTCAAAAGGAGTCGAAACCATATAGTATTCTCAACTAAACTTCTACAGAAGTCAAAACATACTATCCATTTAAAAAATTCCAACAATATCATGCTAAAAAGTATTCACTAAAAAAACTTCAACAGAAGTTGAAACATACTATCCATTTCAAGAATTTCAACAATATCATGCTAAAAAGTATCCACTACAAAACTTTCAACAGAAGTCGGAACATACGAAACATTACAAAGACTCACACTGAGTCATTTTCGTATATAATCCTTGCAACTTTCAACAGATTCTAACCCAAAATTGCAAACACAATAAGGACCTCGACAATAGTCGCATTCAAGTAGTATAATCACAGCAAGCATTCCAAACAGAAAAACTTCAAGTATTCTTAGCAAGATTCAACAGGATTCAACAACAATAAAAGCACAGCCGGTCTCAAACGAAATGAATCCAAAAGGAAGAATAAATACAGAAACATTGCAACAAAGTCTTCAAATAACCCGAGATTCCTAATTCCACAGGAAAAGAAGAGCCAAAACATTGCTTCAAACCAACTGTACTAAAATCACCTGAACAAAGTTGTTTTAATGAAAGCATTTGGAGTAAAGAAATATTTTTAAAAGTCAAGGCCTATCATGCCTGGTAATGTCACTTTAAAAATCTAAAGAAGACCTTTGAATGTGCTCGCGCCTTCTCCCCTTCTTCCACAATAGATTCAGCAACAATAATTTATTACCCTCATGTCCTATAAACTTTCCCCGACAGAGAAAAGAGCTAGATAATCTCATAGTTGCTATGCAACACAAAGTAGACTGGTTCGAAGAACCAGTGATCAAACAGAGAGAAAACCGGAGCGTATGGAAAACCAAACAACCAACTAGTTTTCCATTTGCATGCCTTCCCGAGCAATCCGTGCTCGGGAACCGAAGTTCATCAATCACATTAACTCCAAGATTCCCGCCCAATCTCCATTGCCACCGACCGCCAAAGTTGGTGATTGAAAAATTAAAACAAATGACCATTCCCATATTTGGCGACTCTGCCACGTCGGTCTCAATAGCCGTTTGAAATATCTGCCATATCCCTTGTCCTTCTTGCTTATCCACTTCATTTAATGCCATGGAAACCACCACCCATGACTTGCACCCCTTCATAGGTCCCCCTTCATCCATGATCATTAATTAGGTTAGAAACATAGGTTAGATCTTACGGTAAGACATTAGTCTTACTTCCATAGTGCTTAGGTAGCTAACCTTAGGAGCATTAAACCTATAGTTTAGGGCTAGGTTAGTTTAGCAATAATTAAACCCATAGGTTATAGTTTAGGTTAAGGTTATTAACCTTAACAAATCCATTCTAGGTCCCACAAGTAGGTTCGATCAGTATTAGAACCAACAGGTATAACATTCCCAAAATGGATACTATCCGGCATTGATAATAAGCTTGCAGTATACACCATAATTTATTACTTGGCTTAAGGTCTAGGCCTTCCTGATATTACGATATCGGGAACCAATTCATTTAACACGATCAGCCTGAGTTAGACTCCAGAATTGCTTATTCAACACATTTAGACCTTGCAACTTTCGTAAGTTCTATAATTTTTTTTCATCCAGAATAAACTTAAAACATCTCTTGGATCAATGCAACTGATCCAAGGCTGAGTCATAAAGACGGATAAATCCACAATTCCTTTCGAAATCAAATTGAACTCAGGTGCTAAAAATGAAAGAAATAAAAGAGTCCAAGCATATCCTGACTCAGTCAAAGATCTTCAAGAGCAAAGAAGATACAATCCATATCAAGCATGACTTCACAATCAAAGGAACACATCCTTTTACAGAAGAAATCATATATCAACATTTGAATGCTTAGGAGGTAGTAACAATAGTTCAAGGTGTTACATCCTTCCCTCCTAAAAGATTCATCGTCCCGATGATTACATATTTGATTTACCTTCAGGTCAACCAATTTATTAGTTCACAATACAATAAGATTATTTCCAACTTGAATAGTTCCAGAAATCAATGTCACGATACATTTTATTCAGCCTGAATAATGTTTGCCTCAATCTGGCTTTCATAAAGACATGAAAAAAAAAAGATAATTTCATAAAAATGTTTTGTCAACAGATTTCATTCTGTTGAAAAAGAAAAGGAAAAGCAATTTTCATCTCTTCCAGATTTTCCCAAGTTGCACTTTCTTCATTAAACTGGTCCCACTGGACCTTACATTGTTGTATTTCACGATTTCTCAAATGCAATTGGCGAGTTTCCAGCACTCGTGTGGGTTTAACCATGATTATTCTTGGGTCTTTGACCTGCAAGGAATTCCAATTTAAGACATGTGACAAATCTGAAACGTATTTCTTAAGCAAAGAAATATGGAAAACATCATGCATGTGAGACAAAACAGGTGGTAATGCTAATCGATAAGCTAGAGGATTGATTATTTCGACAATTTCGAAAGGTCCCACGAAATGAGGTGACAACTTGGCATCCTTGCCAAAAGTTATAGAACTCTTTCTGGGTTTAACATGAAGAAAAACCTTCTCACCAAGCTCAAACCTTTGATCAACTCGCTTAAGGTCAGCATAGCTCTTTTGCCTATCTGCTGCTTCCTTTAATCGTTCACGAATCAACTTAACTTGCTGTTCCATTTCAGTGAGGATCTCTGGTACAATTACCACTCTATCCTCAATACTATCCCAACTAACAGGGGTTCTGCACTTCCTTCCATAAAGTGCTTCAAAAGGTGCCATTTTAAGAGATGAGTGATAAGTGTTGTTGTATGTGAATTCAACTAGTGGAAGATACTCTTCCCATTTATACTGTTGATCCATGTAATACATTCACAACATATCTTCCAACTCTTGATTTACTCTCTCGGTTTGTCCATCTGTTTCCGGATGATATGCAGAACTGAAGTTTAGTTTCGTTCCAAGAGCTGTATTAAGCGTTTGCCAAAATCTTGACGTCATTCTAGGATCCCTGTCAGATATAATCAATTCCGGTACACCATGTAACCTAAAAATTTCATGCACGAATATTTTGGCCAACACTGGTGAATCATCCTTTATATTTCCAGCGATGAAATGAGCTACTTAGTTAGTTTATCTACAACTACCAGGATAACATCATGTTTATTCCTGGACATAGGTAACCCTTGTACAAAGTCCATGCTTATTACTTGCCATTTGTACTGCGGTATGCTATGGGGATATAATAGTCCAGCATGGTGCATGTGTTCTACCTTAACCCGCTGACATTCCAAAAAATGAGTCACAAAATCAATAACATCCTTTTTCATACCTTTACAAAAGTATTGTTGTTTTAGATCAGCGAGCATTTTTGTGATACCCGGGTGTCCAGAGAAGGGCGAATTATGAAATTCAACTAACAACTTATTTCTCAAATCATTCAGCATAGGTGCGTATACCCTGTTTTCATAACGTAAGATTCCTTCATTATCAAAATGAAAACCTTTATACCTTTCATCATTAGGTTCTGCAGCATGCGCTGCTTTTACTTGCTGAAAGTATATATCAGATTCTGAGGCACTTTTTACCTCATCCTTAAACTGAGTTCTTAATGTTATAAAAGCATAAATGTGCTTCCTACGACTTAGAGCATCTTCTACCCTATTCTCTTTCCCTTTGATGTAGCTAATATCAAAATCATTTTGAGATAAAAACTCTAACCACCTTCTCTATCTGGCATTTAGATTAGACTGAGTGAAAATATATTTCAGTCCTAAGTGATCAGTTTTCAACTCAAAAGGTTTCCCAAGTAAATAGTGTCTCCAGACTTGAAGCGCATGAACAATGGCAGCAAGCTCCAAATCATGAGGAGCATAATTCAGCTCATGTAACTTAAGTTTTCTACTTTCATATGCTATGACTTGATCATTTTGTAACAAAACACCTCCAAGGCCTTCCCTAGAAGCATCCGTTACAACAGTAAAGCCCCCATTAGGGTCTGATACAGCTAATATAGGTGCGGAAGTCTACTGGCTTTTTAGACTTTTGAAAGCAGTTTCACACATATCATTCCAAATAAATTTCTTATCCTTCTTCTGCAATGAAGTTATCGGTGCAACCACTTTAGAAAAATCCTTAACAAATTTTCTATAATAACCAGCAAGACCCATGAAGCTTCTTACTTCGTGCACATTCTTTAGTGTAGGCCACTCAGTTATTGCCACTATTTTTGAAGGATCTACTTCAATTCCTTCTTTACTAATGACATGACCCAAATAGTGAAATTTTTTATCAAAGAAAGAACATTTGGATAACTTACCATACAACTTTATTTTTCTCAAAATTCCAAAAACTATCTTCAAATGCTCATTGTGCTCTTCAACACTTTTAGAATAAATGAGAATATCATCCAAGAATACAAGTACAAATTTGTCCAAACATTCTTGAAAGATATTATTCATTAAGTTCATAAAAGTTGCGGGTGCATTAGTTAATCCAAAGGGTAGAACCATGAATTCATAATGTCTGTACCTTGTTCAGAAAGTTGTTTTATGAATATATTCTTCTCTAATCCTTAATTGATGATAACCAGATCGAATATCTATCTTAGAATAAACCACTGCCCCACAAATCTGGTCAAATAGATCGTCGATCCTTGGAAGTGGGTATCTGCTCTTGATTATTGCTTTGTTCAACATATGATAATCAATACACAGCCTAAGTGTTCCATCCTTCTTTTTCACAAATATTACTGGTGCTCCCCATGGTGAAATACTTGGTCTAATCAAACCCTTAGACAAAAGTTCTTGCAATTGTGCCTTAAGCTCGACTAACTCTGTAGTAGTCATCCGATAAGGTGCTTTGGAAATAGGCTCCGTTCCTGGTTTGATTTCGATGGTGAAGTCAAATTCCCTCTTGGGTGGTAAACCTGGTAATTCCTCCGGAAAAACGTCTTTGAAACTTTGCAACAGTGGAAATCATTTCATGGAATCACCATCTTCTTCTGAAAATTCAGATATCTTTACTGCATAAAGGGTACATCCTTTGTTTTTAGCCTTTTTAATCTGCATAGATGACAGTTTTTTAACTGAAATTTTCCGTTTCACACCTTGAATCTTTGTTGCCTTCAGCCGATCATCTAAACATCTTATATTCTTTTCATAGCATTCTACCTTTGCTTTATGGTTAGCTAACCAATTGACACCGATGACAATGTCATATGATCCCAAAGGTGTAACATAGAGGTCAACTTCAGTGGAAAAGTTAGGTAAGTCAAGGACTGCCCCAAAAAGACACATACTCACTGTATGAACAGAATTATTACCGTACAGTACAGTCCAAGATTTATCCATTTTTCCATCCTTTCTTTTAAGTTTAGAAGCAAGTTTACTAGCAATAAAACATTCAGTAGCTCCTGTATCAAAAAGAATAGTGACAGGTATGCCAAATAACTTACCTGGAACTTCTATAGGTGTCACTTGCTTTTCAGCTTGCTTGTCTGCTACTGCAACATGTATCTTATGCTGCTGATTACGATCATCCTTCTTCAAAGGGCACTGATTTGCGTAGTGGTCTTTGCAACAATTGTAGCAACCTCCTACAGGTCCCTTTTTAGGCTCAAAATTGCCTCCAGTCTTGTAATTATCACGTTGTCCTCCATAGGGCTTCTGCCCATTGTTATAATTTTTGGCAAAACTATCCCTTACATTTCCAGCAGGCTTATTCCCTATCATTTTCTTACTATTATCCCCTGGAAACTTACTTCTGTTTCCAAACTTTTTCCATGGCCCATTTTTGGGTGCAAGTGAAGTTGAAGAATGGTTTGCAATATTCTTCCGCACTTCCTCTTTATGAGCAGAAATAGCCTTTAATTTCTGTTCTTGTCTTATGGCCTTTTCAACAACTCCTTCCATAGTGGTTGGACTATGAACATCGACCTCTCCCCCTATCACGGGATTCAGTCCCATGATGAATTTCCATATTCTGAACTTCTCGTCAGTTTGATACTGCGGTACATACTTGAGGAGTTTTGTAAACCGCTCCTAGTATTCAGTTCCTGTTAGCTTCCCTTGAGCTAAGTTCTGGAATTCTATCATTTTCTGATCATAGAAAAGTTGTGGCAGCCAATGTTGCCTAAAATAGCCCTTAAATTGATCCCAAGTAATATTGGTCTCATCAATATTTAGCTCAGCTTTACGGCTATCCCACCACAAAGATGCTTCGTGGGAAAGCTGATAGGCTCCCCAAATAGCTTTGGTTTTGTTTGAGAAGTTTCTTATTGCAAAGTACTTCTCCATTTCACTGAGCCATTTCTCAGCTCCATCTCCTAATGTGGTGCCATCATATTTAGGTGGACTTATCCTTTTTATATCATTAGTGAGTTCCACTGCCAACCTGGCCTTTTTGTTTTCTAGTTGGACAGGTGTATTTCCAGCATTATTATCAACACCCATATCGGGGTTGTCCTCAGGAGGTTGCTGATTGTTATTACCAGCTTCATCATCCTCCTCATTTCCCATTACTTGCTGTTCAAGTACAGCCAAATGATCTCTTGTGTCCAATAGGGCAGCAAGGATCTCATCAAGCTTTTGGGTTGTTACCGCCCCTTCTTCAGGTGGAACATTATTCGCAACGTTCCCCCTTGTTCTAACCGTTTTCTGTTACAAGAAAATTCAGGTTTTTATCAGATTATGGACACAATAGGTCCAAGAGCTGCAACCTTCATCTCTGATACGAAGATGTAACATCCCCATTTTAGTACATTAGAACAAGAAATTTTGTATTTTTATTTTTTGATAGAAGCATTCTAGTTCTAAATACATAATTTATAACTCTCAGATCATAACAATCATTCTTATAACAGATAACCATATACAACTGTAATGACTCGGAGTACCTCCGATCTATTCATATCATGACTCGGTAATCTACCGATCTATTCATGAGTACTAAGAGTTGGCATTTTTATTTTAACACATCCCTCTTGTGGTTATCTTCCCTAATATGGGATTTAGAATGCTCTATCCAAGCAACCTATCTGAATAATTTTTACCATTATTCATCAGCATCTCGTCCCTCAAACTAGGTGACATAGGACAACGCAATCAGAAACTTGCGATACTTTGGCCAAAGATTTGAAACATACTGCTTATGTCTCATATTCCTTGATGGCATACTCGTCAATCTGGAATACATCCTTCACCCCATTCCTATGTTATGTAGAATGTCTTACACTGACTTCTTCCAGCCTCCCCTGTCCCAAGTTATTCACTTAGGAACGGATTAATAAAATGACAATGATATAAGGATGTTCTCAAGAACTAGGGATACTCTAACATACTGGGTCAACCCTAGTTAACCCTGTGTGTCAAGGTACCCCGAGTCTCTAGGGCAGCCTCATATCATGACCACATTCCTAACCAGTCCCGGAGTAAAAACTTATTCGAGTTTAAGGTGTAAATCTTAACGATCAATGCAAAGGGTGTCACCATAAGTCACCTACATTGTTGTATCTTTGAGAAGATCCTAATCTTCTTAAAGGTACAACCCTACAGTTGAATTGTGCCATCAACCTTCAAATCTACCTTGAAAAGATCTACTTGACTTTAAGGTGTTACTTACGTTGAGTTAAAGTTATACTTTAAGACACTCCTTTTAGGGTAGTCTTTTCCCAACCCCTGGGTTCCTCACCTTAGAATTGCCTTTCTTAATAAGACCCATTTCACAAGGAGAAGTTAATAAGATTTGAGGTTTCATTAAGGATTTCTTTGTTACACAATGATCTAAATCAACGAAATTGGGCAGTAGCCCTAAGTCTTCTCATAAGGTTGCTAACCATACCCTTATTAGGTTTATATCAGTTCTCAAAACTGAAATATATCTTACTTATTAGTATTAAGATATAGTAATTTAAAACCAAATTAAACGTTTTCTTGACTTAGGTCAAGATTAGGGAGTAATAATTTATTCAGCCCATTCAGCTTCCTGTTGAGGTTTATTTTAACCTTAGCTTCTCAAAAGACAGTGATCTAAATTCCAATTTAGCTTTAGGTAGAACATAACAGAACTACTAAACATTCCCAAGTATTCAGTCGCATAATCTTTGCAAAGCTTACTTAGAGAATCCTAAATGTCTCCAAGGTATACAATAATAACAATGCTCTTAAAGTCATTCAAACCGAAGAAGTTCAATTGCATCAATATATGAATGCAAACACATAAGTAACGATTACCTCATTTCATTCATTTCTATGCTAATCAAATACATTTTATGCATTCAGCATATTTGATACAATACTCAACAGCAAAAGAACATCTTTCTTCAAGTAGTACATTTAGAGAATCAAGTTGGGATTCATCATAAAACCAAATTAAACGATTTGATCATCATATCAAATCTGCGTGCCCTTACCACTTATAGCAACCATCTGAAAAAATTGTCAACACGGGTCAGTTCGGTGAACTGAGCATGATAAGCACTAATTCTTAAAACAATTGCAATCCACCAATTTTTCTCATTAAACAACTTGTTTAAATGAAATCATTTCTTTCGAATTCCAAACATAAATCAGGCTATTCATCTTCTTATATTTCTAACATGACCTTTAACACATGACTCACATTATAGATGTCAAATAATCCTTAATGCCTTTCAGATAATTCATCTTATATGTTAGAGACTAAGAACAAATGAATACAGCCATTCTAAAGACAGCAAAACTCCTACAAGAATGTTTCTAACAATTACTCAAAGGCAGTTTATAACATTCAACAAGCTCAATTGTCGTAATTTCCTTTCAATCATACATTATTTTAATGGTATTGACGAGTATACCTACTTATACAGAAACACACATTATATACCATTCTCTCCATACAATACCACAGTCTATTCTTGTTATGCCCTTACCGTAGAGATTGCATAAGGATACAAGAAGAAAGCACATAAAGTTTCCAGACTAGGAGAGAGAGCATTTTCTTATTCCTCTTATTACACATCAACATATAATTTACAACTTAGGAGAAGGAAACAGAGTCAATCAGATTCCCATTTCAATCATGTTCTGGACTATACCGACTCCTCTAAAATAATGCAATTACTTTTACGCATGCAATTTAAAATAGTCAATATCACAAGAAGAAACTACAGTTTCATCTAAATTCATTAATAAAAATCACCTGTAGCTATTAAGCATTACAAGATCTCTCGCGACAAAGCAAAAGAAAAATAATCCAACCATGAAAGACTCAACAAACCTTTTCCATATCATTCATCAACATGAAAATACCCAATGCCATCGCCTGACATGGTTCAGCTAAGAGCTCTTTGTTTCAGTCAAACACGAGACAAGATAACATAAAAAACAAATGACATTTCCATATGCAAATACAGTGACATTCACACTGAGTCAAAACAAAAGCATGCACAGGCTTCATTCAACTGAAACAAATCCCTACAATTATACAGCAAGGACCTCTATTAGAAGTCTGATTTCAAGAAAAATAATCACAACAAGGTCTTCACAAGAATCTGAATTCCATATCGATAATTTCCTCAAAGTTTCATCTGAAGTCAAGCTACTATGAAATACAATAGGGTCTCAAACAGAGTCAAGTTTGTAAAGAAAACCCATCCTTTAATTCCATAGAAATGAACTGAACATAACACAACAATGTTAAGAAAGAGTCTGTACGATATGCATGCACAGTGAGGACTTAATTCAAGAATCGAGCCAACTCGCAACATATCAAGGACTCCAATAGTGTCAAATACAACTAGTACTCACAACCAGGGCTTTGATTGAAGTCAAATTCATACGACAACAATTCAAGGACTCCAACAGACTCAAAACCAATGAGTATCCACAACAAGCTTCCACAGAAGTCGATAACATACTATCCATTTCAAGGATTCCAACAGTATGCACAACAAAACTTCTACAAAATTTAAAAACATAAGTTACATTTCAAGGACTCAAAAGGAGTCGAAACCATATAGTATTCTCAACTAAACTTCTACAGAATTCGAAACATACTATCCATTTCAAAAATTCCAACAATATCATGCTAAAAAGTATTCACTGAAAAACTTCAATAGAAGTCGAAACATACTATCCATTTCAAGAATTCCAACAATATCATGCTAAAAGTATCCACTGCAAAACTTCATCAGAAGTCGAAACATACGAAACATTACAAAGACTCACACTGAGTCATTTTTGTATTTAATCCTTGTAACTTTCAACAAATTCTAACCAAAAATCACAAACACAGTAAGGACCTCGACAATAGTCACATTCAAGTAGTATAATCACAGCAAGCATTCCAAACAAAAGAAACTTGAACAATTCACAGCAAGATTCAACAGGATTCAATCAACAATAAAAGCACAGCCGGTCTTTAATCAAAATGAATCCAAAAGGAAGAATAAATACAATAACCATTCTATCAAAGTCTTCAAAAAACCCAAGATTCCTAATTCCACAGGAAAAGAAGAACCAATACATTACTTCAAACCAACTGAATTGAAATCACCTAAACAGAGTTGTTTTAATGAAAGCATTTGGAGTAAAGCAATATTTTTAAAAGTCAGGGCCTATCATACCTGGTAATGTCACTTAAAACTTTGAAGAAGACCTCTGAATGTGCTCGCGCCTTCTCCTCTTCTTCCACGATAGATTCAACAACAATAATTTGTTACCCTCATGTCTTATAAACTTTCCCCAATAAAGAAAAGAGCTAGATAATCTCATAGTTTCCATGCAACACAAAGTAGACTAGTTCAAAGAACCAGTGGTCAAACAGAGAGAAAACTGGAGCGTATGGAAAACCAAACAACCAACTAGTTTTCCATTTGCATGCCTTCCTGAGAAATCCATGCTCAGGAACCGAAGTTCATCAATGAAATTAACTCCAAGATTCCCGCCTAATCTCCATTGCCACCGACCGCCAAAGTTAGCAATTGACAAATGAAAACAAATGATCATTCCCAGATTTGGTGACTCTGCCACGTCATTCTCAATAGCTGTTTGAAATCTCCGCCATATCCCTTGTCCTTGTTGCTTATCCACTTCATTTAATGCCATGAAAACCACCACCCATGACTCGCACCCCTTCATAGGTCCCCCTTCATCCATGATCATTAGTTAGGTTAGAAACATAGGTTAGATCTTACGGTAAGACATTAGTCTTACTTCCATAGTGCTTAGGTAGCTAACCTTAGGAGCATTAAACCTATAGTTTAGGGCTAGGTTAGTTTAGCAATAATTCAACCCATAGGTTATAGTTTAGGTTAAGGTTATTAACCTTAACGAATCCATTCTAGGTCCCACAAGTAGGTTTGATCAGTATTAGAACCAACAGGTATAACATTCCTGAAATGGATTCTATTCGGCATTGATAATAAGCTTGCAGTACACACCAGAATTTATTACTTGGCTTAAGGTCTAGGCCTTCCTGATATTACGATATTGGGAACCAATTCATTTAACACGATCAACCTGAGTTAGACTCCGGAATTTCTTATTCAACACATTCAGACCTTGCAACTTTCGTAAGGTCTATAATTTTTGTTTCATCCAGAATAAACTTAAAACATCTCTTGGATCAATGCAACTGATCCAAGGCTGAGTCAGAAAGACGGATAAATCCACAATTCCTTTCGAAATCAAATTGAACTCAGGTGCTAAAAATGAAAGAAATAAAAGATTCCAAGCATATCCTGACTCAGTCAAAGATCTTCAAGAGCAAAGAAGATACAATCCATATCAAGCATGACTTAAAAATCAAAGGAACACATCCTTTTACAGAAGAAACCATATATCAACACTTGAATGCTTAGGAGGTAGTAACAATAGTTCAGGGTGTTACATGACACGGATAGCTATAATCATGCTTTTAAATTTCTTCAATACACACATGATGGAAAACACTTGCTTCTCAATATGGTTGTACCTAATCTCATAATCCTTCAAGGTTTTTCTCAAAAAGGATACTGGTTTCTCCAAGCCTTGATCACTTGGTTGGGTTAAAACTGTGACAATGCAAGGATCATATCCATACGTATATAAGATAAAATCTTTGGAGTAATCTAGATTAACCAACATAGGATCTTGGGCTATTTCTTACTTTATTTTATCAAATTTGTACTTCCCCTCTGCGGTCCACCTAAAAGTTGAATCCTTTATGAGCATAAGTGTGAGTGGATTTACCAAACTCACAAAGTAAGGTATGAAGTGCCTAACAAAGTTAACCTTTCCAACAAAATATTGCAAAGCTTTCTTGTGAGATGGAAAGGAAAGAGAAAGGATGGAAGAGACTCTTTCTAGATCAATGGAAATTCCTTATTTAGAAACAACGTGCCCCAAAATATTACCTCTAGGAACTGCAAAATTACATTTCTTGGGGTTAAGAGATTCCCCAAATTTCCTTCATATTTTAAATACCTTCTCGAGATGACTAATATGATCTTGGTTATGCTTTGAGAATAAAATGGTATCATCAAGATACACAAGGATAAATTGATTAATATATCCTTTGAAGGCAATATTTATTGCTCTTTGGAAGGTAGCACCTGCATTTGATAAGCCAAAAGGAATATTTTGATATGCATACATTCTCCATTTAGTAGTGAGTACGGTCTTGTATTGATCCTCTTCTTTCACTTTGGTTTGGTTGAAGCCCAAATATCCATCAAGCATTGAAAATCTCTTAGACCCAACCACTGTCTGTAAAATCTGATCCATTAAAGGAAAAGGATAATGATCCTTGAGCGAGGCCTTATTTAGGTCCCTAAAGTCAACACAGATCTTGATTTCATCATTCTTCTTCCTGAATGGAACCAAATTTTCCACCCAAGTAGAATATTTAATGGGAAAAATAATTTTAGCCTCAATGATTTTAGACAATTCTTTTCTCATGATGGGATCTATCTTGGGTTTTACCAACCTTTGCTTTTACCTAACTGGTTTGATATCAGGATCAAGGTTGATAGAATTTTGGGCTATATTAGGGTTAAAATCTTTTAAATCTTCATATTTCCATGAGAATACATCACTGAAATTTTGATACAAGAAAAAAACACCTTGATTTTCATGTTTATCGCATACCTTTCTAAGATAAAGTTATTTTCCTAGGGAAACTTCAATAGACTAAAATTCTTCTTGTTTTGACACCATGCTCTTTTTTGTGACTTTGAATTCATCATCTGGACTGAAAATTTGTTCTAGAGTGACCAATCCTTTTGGAAATTTATTTGTTTTGAGTTTAATAATCTAGTCACCATATATATCCTGCAAATCAGTGTACATTTTTAAGAGAATTCAACCTCAGTCTATATGAATTGGAAATTTTTCTCATCACTCTCAAATATTTTCTAGCTAGTTGTATTATTAGGTATGGATGGCCTAACAACCATCTTGATATGCCTTTTTTTCCTTTAACCAAGTCTTCTGCAGGTGAAAATTGAGAACCAAGAGCTGTTATTTGATCTGATTTCTTATTCAGCTTTTGTGGTATACCCTGTAGGTTGAGATCATCAAAACTCTCCAGTAGGTCCCAAACTCTATGTTTGTAGGCCTTCAATAGCTTTTTTTATAGTGCATCTTCCACGTACTTGTTCAATGATCAACTTAGTATCTATAAATACCTAGAACTCCTTGATTTTTCTCTTCTCCGTGATCAACAAACCATGCACTAATGCCTCATATCCTACCACATTGTTGGAAAAGGAAAATTACATTCTATGGGTGAAGAACTTATCGTTCTCTAGAGAAACCAGAATGATACCCACCCCAACTCCATTTCTACTTCTAGAACATTCAAAATTCAACCACCATAAGTCATAAATTGATTCCTTATCTTCTTTGAATACCATGGGTATAACAAATTCCTCTTACAGGACACAATAAGTGCCAAGACCAGTTTCATAAGCTTTAAGATCTTCAGAATATGGATCAAATTTGTGATCTCTCTTAGCCCATTCATCAAAAAATAAATCAAGAATGAGAGGGGGAGCAGGTTATTCTTCTAGAATTTAAATTTGATCTTGTTGTTCTTGTATCAAACAATTTGATTAGACATGGGAAGGTTCATATGACTCTATGTGATAGGAAAAGATAGGCTCATATTGAATTATGAATATTATGCCATAGTTGTTCCTTAAAATCATGTGTGTCCAATCCGAAGATAGACAACCACCTATTTTAATAGTAAAATCTCTAGATAGGAAAATTACAAACATGGGTGGCAAGTCTATGACTGATATATCATGGGTTATTATGAGACTTGGGAAATCATGGAGGGTTAAATCAAGGTCTTTAAATACCCCAAGACATTCACAATTGACCCATCAAGCTATAATACTCCCTTTGACATAGGATTGTACTTGAGACCTAAGATGTCAACAATTTTCTTTGGCATGAAGTACTAGCCCCTAAATCAATCATATACTTATTAACTATGTGTTTACCCAAAATTATAGACATGTAAAATGGTGGGGTTTTGAAATTTTTACTTACTTGATAACCCTTTTCTTGACAAAAATACACTGCGGCATGTGTCTTCTGGATTATTGGATCCGCCAAAGGCAATTTCTTAAGAGATTCACATAGGAGATTACGTTGTGATAGAATGTAAAATGCATCCCACATAGAGAAATTAACATTGGTCTTCTTCATTTTTTCCATGATGTTGAATGACAAACCCGTGGCCTTTTACATCTATAACATGCTAACCTTATTCCTTTGTTGCAACATTGTTTGATCATGTGATTTATGTGCAACAAAAACCTCTATTCCCACAAAATAATATTCACGAACTATGGATTTTTTAATTATGTTTCCTACTCCACTTTGCGGTTTCTCACATCTTCTCGCTTCTTCTTCAGTCTGTGGATTTTATTTCATTCCTCAACCATACTTTCCTTTGTCTGTGACATTATTGTGATCTGCAAGAGTTTCCAAATGTGCTTCCAAATTTCTTTTCTTGTTCTGTGTGTTTTTAATAATATTCATCTAAGGTCTACCAGAGCCACCAAACATTGAGTTGAGTTCACAAAAAATTTCAGCTCCGAAAAATATGAGGTTCGCATCATATGTGGCTTGCTAGAATTATTCTACACCATGGTTTGGTGCTTCAATAAATGGTTCTTGCTGACTATAATCACCTTGAACCATGTAGTCTTGGAGATGCATTTCTCTTTCACAACCAATTTGGTTATGAGGTAGATTACATGGAAAGCAAAACTCTGTCTCTTGCGCCTGATGACACCCTAAACTTTCATAATCAAATTGCAAAGCTAAACAAGTAAGGCTAACACCATTTCCACCTGATAGCTAAGGTTATAAGTCTAGGAATGTAACATTAAGATAAAAGCTTAAGATAATGCTTAACTAGTATGAAAACAATAAAAAATCTAACTAAACATGCTTACTAATATGCTTGAATTACCTAACATGGGCCTAAATAGACCTAAAAGGGCAATCAAATGGTTATGGTTGCTACTCCAAACAAGGTGAAATGGCCTCTCCAAATGACTTCTTGGTCATTTTGGATATCCATATACTAACACCATTGAAGGATTTAAGAAAGGATTGAACTTGGCTATATATCATATTTATTATATGAGACGTAAATCAAAACATGTTGTAAAGTATACAGGAATGAGATGCACCCTTTTTATAGTTTTCATTTTGGGAGAAACTTGTATTTTGGTGCATGTGGGACTAAAAATCCCCAAATTAGATTAGAATTGTTAATCATGATTAGGCCTTTCTAATCATAATTAGTGAATTACCAAGTGATTAAGAGGTATGAATCCTTAATCAATCGCTTAGGGTCAAGTAGGAGGCTAGGATAAGCTTTTCAAGCTTGCTGAGATGTTGTGGAGGTGAATGGGGTGATTTTGAGTGGTTAAAAGAGGGGTTATAGTCAATACTATGGTATATTTGACCAAAAAAGGGAAAAATAGACTTAATTAGCTAATAAACACTTATTTTCTTCTTTGAAGAGGATTTTGACTTACAATTTGTCATAAAGTGACATCCTGAATGCGAAAGGGGTTATGCAATCAACAACATGGTGTTGATTGGCTAATTTGGTAAGGAACATTATTTTATTAATAAAAACCACTAATTATAACATATTAAGCTAGAATTGGATTGATTTGTGTATGTTATGGAAATAAGATTGCAAAAGTGGGATTTAGGTGTGTACATTTGCCCCTGTTTGAGGTGAAGTAAGTGAATTCTCTTCAAATATAGTAAACAAGAATAAACATGTAATTTTTTGAAGAAAAAATAGCAGGATGAAGGATTCCCCCTCGAGTGTCGATGGGGTGATAGAATAATTCAATTGACAATCTAAAATATGATTGAAATGGATAGAAGAAAATATGTTAGAACAGATGTGAAACCCTCGGGTATTGAGAAGGAATAAGGATAGCGATAAACATGGTTGTTTATTGCCCTGGGTGATTTGGAAAAAAAATAATAGTGGTAATAAATGATAATGGATAAGAAGTGATTAATGGATAAATATAGGACAAGCCCAATTTTTGTATCCAGCCTTTCAATAAACAACCTATTTATATCATTTTGTTGCTAGTTCTACATCATCGACTTTTATTAAAAATAAACAAAATTATAATATAACATAAAAAGACACATTACTAACATTTGTTTACTACTAAAAATACATAACTCCATGCAACATACATTATGCATTGCAATATGAGAAAGTAAAATGATGCTTAACTCCATGTACCATACATAATGCAATGCAATATGAGAAATTAAAAGGAATCTTAACACCATGCAACATATAGAATGCACTGTAATACGAGAAAGAAAACCAATGAACCTAATAGAGAAACAAGTAAAATCACATATACTCAAACAAACAACGTTAAAAATAGTTGTGCCAATGTTTTTGTTATCAAGCGACAGTTCTTGAATTTTCTTGTTGTAATGACAAGGGTTAAAAATGATGCCCCAAGCAATAACACGTGTGAAGGGAAAATGGAGGACACAAGTAGTCATATGGAAAAACCTTTGTACACTAAGACACATTCTCTGATAACTCACTATTACACGGGAGTACCGATGTAGTATGAAACTGAGATTTTGTTAATGGAGGTAGATCATGATGATCCGTAAGTCATTTGAGACCAAAACAAGAAAGAACCCTAGAAAGACGCTTTTGTAAGACAAATTTCAACATTCGAGGATGATGCAATTGACACAAGATTTAGCTATGTATATGTTGTTTACAAAAAAAAAATGAAATTTATTACATTTGTGTAATTTTTTGGATTTTTTGGCTAGATTTTCTACACAGCTAAAAACCAAGGTAGTCATGAGATAAATCTGCCTCATTTACTAGTGAGGCTCATTTGTAAGATGTTTATCAATCCGGTAAGTATGAATCCTAATAACTATTTGTAGGGGTTTTACTGTAATTACAAAGCTCATGAACCATAGCCAAGAAATTTTGCAAAAAGTAAGTAGTTATTTGTGGAATATTTACAGAAGGGGGAAATAATGGAATTTGGGAAAGAAAAAATGAAGATATGTGATTCAACTAATAGTTTTCAAATTTTGTTTCATACACATGGATTAAATAAACAAGTAGATCTCATAATATTTAGAAGTAAAATAAAGTGAAAGCTTCTAATCTAAATCTCAGATAACGGAAAGTTTATCTAACATGCACACAGAAGTAAGAAGCAAAGCACTGTGGACACAAAGTTCTCTAGAAATCCACCTTTATTCAATTCCTCAAATTTCATAGAAATAACATCAAGGGTTTGTTAGTGCAAATTCACAGCACCCCCAGATGAGTTATGGATATGCTTTTCTAAGGAAAACTCATCTAGTGTGAATGCACAACATTGAGTTTTATCCAAAGTGTGGGACCTTACAAGGTGAGAAAACTCTCCAGATTGAAGTTGGATCTTACTCCTCTATTTATGTGTATGCATGAAATCTTTGTAGAGGTTCTTATTCAAAATTATTACTCTAAAATTACCAAGGGGACAGGGTTGAGAGAAAACAAGGAAATGAAAACAAAACTAAGCAAAACAAAGAGGTGATACACCAAAGGAGTGCTGAAATCCTTGCTTTGAAAAAATAGACATAGATCATGAAGATACAACAACAAAACATGCACAAATTTTCCAAAATAAAAAGAAAAATCAGAAGGAAACAAACCAATGCAAGAGAGGATTGGAAAATCAATCACAGAGCATGTATTATCAATTCCAGAATTGATACAATACATTGTAGATAACAAAAAAGGAAAAAACATGTTACAAAGTCCATGGGAGGTCTAAAACTCCTTCAAATCCACCTGATAAGGAGAAATGAAGATCTTTCAGAAGCAAAAACATCCAACCCTTTACAAAATGAGCCAAAATTGGCTTTTAACCATCGAGCCCAAAATGAAAGAAAGAAAAAATGTGGGAAAATCAATTTTTTAACTTCAACCACTGACAAGATTGATCTAAATGGCCTGCAAAATGATGGGTTTCCATAAAAAATCCCATATTCCATAGTACATTTCATTACAAAGCAAAACAGAGGCCCATACTTCATTGATTTTGGTGGTTGGAGTCATTTTCTGTGTTTTTTGCATGCCATAGGCATTTTGCTATTTTTCTCCCACAAATATCCATCAAAATACAAAATTTAACCCTATATCATGTAGAGGACTTTAATAGATTTCCAATGAAACCAAAATCGAGAAACACTAAGCTTTGGATTGAAAGATATGCCCCTCTAAAGATTTAGGGAAAAACTGGGGCAAAAATTAGGTCGGCAGGCCGAAACCTAAAATTTTTCCCTGTTTTTGAATTTGGGAAAAACTCCCCAAAAAGCTCCGCACCCCACCACTCTACTGCTATGTGGCACACTTTGATTTGGCATAGGCCTGAATCAATTTTCTTTCCTCTGCAGGCCCATGGGAAATTTTTTTTACTTTGCACCATTTGAACACTTTGGCAAATTTCACCAAATATTTATGCACCTCCGACCCCTACCACGACTGGACACATGTCATCCTCTAGTTGGTCCGTGGGCCTTCACAAATTTCTTTTCCTCCATGGGATTTTTGGCCAAGATTTTCCTTTGTGCCATTTTTGGAAAAAATTTCAACTTACCCCTGTCAACCCGACCCCCACTGCCACGTGGCGCTTCCTCATTTGGCACGGGCCTCAAACCATTTCTTCTCCTCCGCGGGTTATCAGGAAAAAAAATTCCTTTGCACCATGCTCACTCTGGAAATTTTTCCAACTTGCCTCCACTGTCCTGACCTCCGCTGACACATGTCACATTTCTAATGGTCACAGCCCTGTCAAGGGAAATTTTCCCCAAAAAAATCTGTCGAGCCATAACTTGAAATTTACAAGGAGTTGGGAGGAAAATTTTACCTTTCTGGAAAGGTGAGGAAAAATCCTATATTATGGGGCCATTCCCAGAAATTTTTGAGCCCTTGAAGCATGTCAAAAATTCAATTAAGTGCCAAAAAAGGAGAAGGAGGAGTTAGCCAAAAATAAACATGGGGCTTATTTTGGATAACAATTTTGGTGACTCAGATGGGTCATGTGCCTGCTAGATGAATGATCAGTAGCCTTTGAAGCATCCATTGGGCATGGAGTCATGAGTAGTAGCCTGAAAAATAATCTAAACTTTGAAAACTTCCTTCTGAGCCACTTAAAGCCCACTGAACTTGGAGTTTCTCTCACCAAAATGCCACTAAAATGAACTATGCAAGAGCAACACTAGCAAAACCAAAAACTATGTACAAAAATGGAAATCATACATGCTCCAAATGGAACATGTAGAGTGTGCACAAACACTTCTTCTACTAAAAGCAAAACTACCTACTCTACTCTAACTGGAAGCAAAGGTGAGCTAAACAAACCCTACAACTGGTTGTGCAAAATAGCTTCCCTTCTTCAAAATGAGCAGCCATGCAATTGATTTGGAGCTGATCATGGTTGCTTGGATGAGTGAAAAATCAACAATAAGCTGGTCTTCTACCCAAATCAACAAGGTGTTAGCTGAAGGCAAATTAGATACCTCTTTTAGTTGCTTTGTATTTGGATTGAAGAGGTAAGGCAGCTGATCCTTGACACTTTATAGCTCATCCTCATGATTAGGAGTAAGCATGACTAGTTGCGACTTCTCCTTTGGCTCTAATGAAGCCAAATACCTTATTGGGCAAGGTCTAGTCCATTTGATATGCCCATAGCTCTGAAATTAAACTCCAAAAATGGAGTCTTCTTGTAGACCTTCTTGAGTGAATGATGTGGAAGAAATGATGAAGTTCATCTATTGTTCTCCTTCCTTTATAGCAGCATGGAACTCTTCTATAATATGCAGCTCCTCATTATTGATTGCAACATCCAATGAAGTTACTTTTGCATTGTTGTAACCTGTTGGAATAATTTGTTGGCTTTGGAGCTCCACTGTAGTTTTTCAAAGATCAAATTCTTCCAACTTTGATTCAAGAGGCATGTTGCAAACTACAGGCTGTTGTCCTTGTATTCTCTTGTCCATGGCAACAAGTTATTGTTTTTGGAGAATGAATGTTGAAGAAGGAAATGTTGAATTTTCAGCTGGCTCTTCATCCGAAGGTTCTGCTTGATGTGGGTCTAGTTGCGGAGGTGGGGCCGGTTGTAATGTCCCTTTTGGTGTAAATCTGAATGTAATGTCCCTTTCTAGGGCTGAATCTGAAAATAAGGGTTTTTCCTCAACCCAAATGCAAAAAATCATATTTTTGGAGAGATGAAGTGGGAGAGAAACATAAAATTTCTTGTGCCTCTTGCTCAAAATTTGGACCTGTTTTGTTCACCTCCATAATGGCTTCATCAATCAAATCAGCCCCTTAAAATGAAAGTAAAAATTTATCAATAATGCTTCCTTAGTCTGATGTTGTAAAAAATGAATTGATCTCATCCATTTTCTCCTCTTCAATGGGATTTGGAGCTGGTTTTTTTTCCTCCTCTACCTTTTGAAGACCTGATATCCAAAATAAGCCCCTTGTTTATTTTGTCTAACTCCCCTTCATTTCTTTCTTCCTTGTGCTTCAGTCAATTTTTTTCACTTTAAAGGAACTTAAAAATTTTCTAGAAATGGCTTTCATCAAATAGAGAATCTTCTCAGCTTTCCAGAAAGGTAAAAGTTTTCCTCCTAACTCCTTATATTTTGCAAGTTATGGCTCGGCGGAGTTTTGCAGGGAAATTTTCTCATGAGAGGTCCGCGACTAATAAGAAGTTGCCACATGGCATCAGAATGGCAGGGAGCGGAGGAAACTTAGAAAATTTTCACCAAGTATTGGCAGGGTGCATAAGGAATTTTTTTGGCTCGAAGGCCCGACCAGCCAATAGGAAGCAGCCACATGTCTTGAGGCCCGTCGGAGATCCGGAGTGACGTGGGAGGAACTTAGAAAAATTGTTAAAACTCGACACAATGGAGAAAGCTTAGCCTAAAGGCCCGCAACGAATCATAGCATGTCATGTGTCCTTGAAGCGTCGGGAGTTGGAGGGGCAGAAAAAAAATTTTCCTTTTGCCAAACCATGAAAATAGTGGAATGAGAGCCCACTCGTGATGGCTTGCACCAATCCAAAAAGGCACCACGTGTCCTTGTGGCCAGCAAAATATTAAGGGTGGGCGTGACAAAGGAAATTTTTTAGGTTAAAGCCTAAGCCAAGGAAAAGGTGCCATGTGTCCCGTTTAGGAGCAGTGATTGGCAATGCGATGGAAAATTTGAGAGAAAGGGTCCTGCCAGTGAATCAGGGGAAGCCACGTGTCCTCGGAGCGTCAAGCCGACAGAAGATATTTTGGAAAATTTTTCCAAAGACCGGAAAGGTCTAAAATGATCATAGGAAGCCCGTGGAGCTAATAAAAAACTTTCCACGTGGCATCAGAGTGGCGGGGGAGCGGAACTTTTTAGGAAAAATTTTCCCCAAATTCAAAAAGGGGAAAATTTAAAACTTTTGTCTCACCAATCCATTTTTGGCCTTTTTTTGCCCTAAATCTTCAAAAGGGCATAACTTTTGATCCAGAGCTCAAATTTTCACGATTTTGGTGTCATTGGAAAGCTGGTGAAATTATCTACACGATGGAGGGTTCAATTTTGTATTTTGACAGATAATTTTAGAAGAAAATTGAAGAAACGTCCCTGGCACGAAAAAGACATAAAATTGACATTCAACCACCAAAATTTAATGAAGTATGACCATGTTTTTACTAATGTGTAGAACAATGTACTCCTAAATATGGGTTCGTCCCATGAAGCCCATCACTTTGCAGGCAAAATTTTTGGATATGGTTGGTGGTTGAATTCATAAATCTGTTTTTCCCCCGTGTTTTTTGCTTTCTCTTTTTCTTGCTTGACCATTAAAGGTCAGATTTGGCTCATTTTGTAAGGGTTGGACATTTTTTATGTTTTGCAGACTCCCTACATCACCTTAGATAAGTGATTTTTGTGGAATATCAAACCTCTTTCAAGACTACAACTCATTTTCTGCCTCTTTTCTATTGTAATGCATGTATTTTTGAATGGGAATGACAGTACAAGCTTTATGAATGAGTTTCCATCCTTCTTCTTGTATGTGTTTTTTGCTTCATTTCTGGTCTTTCATTACATTTTAGCAGTTTGTGTATGTTGTTATTTACATCTCTATAATCTTGTGTCAATTTGTAGAAGTAAATTTTCACTACTCCTTTCGTGTATCGCCCCCTATTAGTTTTAATTTTTATTTCTTTTACATCCTTTATCTCTGTCTTCTTGGAATTTACAGTAAGATTCTAGTATTAAATCTCTGCAACTTTCAAGCAATAAATCTGATCAGAGGATTTGAGGAACTAGCCTCTAATCTGGAGATTATTTTCCCATTTTTGACAAGTCCCACACTTGGGGAAAAGATTCGATGTTGTGCATTCACACTGGATGTTCCATTATCTAACTAGAAATCTAAGAAAACATACAAGGGTGTTGCTGATTAGCACTAATACGTTTTTAGCATGCCCGGTGGGGACCTTAGAGGTCTTCATCTTCATTGTAACAAAGTTGATGTGTATTTGTTGCAAGTTTCTTGCTTAAAAAGAGTCCTGATATGCACATCTGGTTTTAGCAATCCAAGTCTGAAGATTCATGAGAAGAATCAACACAAGGTCAAGAGCCAGAGAGGAGGGATTTTCTGAGTATTTACACCTATCTCCTGGAAGAAGACATAGAGGAAGAAGGATTCAAAGGTCTCCATCTCCACCAAACAGAACTATATCAACTCTTCCACCTGCTAGACCTTTCACCCAATCAACAAGGGTTCTCAGGACGATCAAAAATGGCACAACAAAACAATACTTATGTCAACTTCACTGGAAGTAACCCACTTGCTCTCAATGCATGAAATCTAGTTTCAGTTGCAGCATTGAAGAACATTCCATACTTTACTGGAGAAAATCAAACCACTCTTGGTTATCATGTCAAGAATATTGCTAATGTTTGTGTAATCCATGAGATTGTTGAGATGTAAATTGTTGTCAAATTGTTGGCATCTTCATTCAAAGGGAAAGCATTGCAATGGTTTAGGAGCCTTGGGGCTGGCTCTATCCAAAATTGGAATCAATTATACATAGCTCTCCATGAGAAGTTTGGAGAGAATGAAGATAGCTTGTCTCTTTTGGAACAACTGACAACTTTCAAGAGAACTCCCAATGAGCAGTTGATTGACTTCAAATTCAGATTTTAAAGGACTTGGGATAGAATTTCAGTGGCAGTGAGGCCAATAGCTAAAGGTGCTTTCTTATACTATCTCAAAGCTTTAAATTCTGATATTTCTATGTTAAGTCAATCCATTGGGGGTGCAAATATACCTGCAACTTATAGCATTTCCATTAGAGCTGAGAATTTTTTGGTCCAAGCCGATAAACTGGCTCTTAGGCCTCCCATGCCCTTGTATCCAAAGTTAGAAAATCCAAGCACTAGTCAAGCACCTACTATAGCTCCTATTCCCACTCCTAGAAATCAGATTTCAAATGAGACTTCTACTTCATCCTCTAGTGCCTCAAATGAACTTCAAGAAGTTATGAAACAATTGCAAAAATTTACGCAATGAGCTGGTTACACTTAAGAGGCAGCAGGTCTAAAACGCCCAAAGTTTTAGACCTTCTTATCAGCCTCAAGCTTAGCCTAATACGTAGCCATATCAGCCCAATAGGCTTCCCAACCTAGTTGCAAATCAAAATCAAGCAACGCCTCCTACCAATAGACCATTCCAGCCCTATAACCCCAATGTTACATTTGCCTCTAAAGCCTTGGTGCCAGTGCAAAATAATATGGCCCAAGAATATGATTGGTGTTTTCCATGTAATGAACCTCACAACCAATCCATGTGCTTCAATGGTGCTTTGAACCAAGATTTGATGGTAACAACTGGCATAGAGAGTGAGGTGAATCAGGAAGCAAACCAACAACAAGGAACATCCCAGCAAAATTCAGCTCCAAATGAGACTACACTGGTGAATTGGTAGGCTGAGGATTTTTGTGGCATGAATCAAGCAATGTCTCAGAATGTGGCAGCCAATACAAGGTCAAAGAAAAGGAACATTGGTGAAGGTTAGTCATTAGCTCTAGGTGATCCACAACCTTCCACCACTCTGAAAAGTGCTGGCAAGCAAAATCCAGTTCCAGTTATGCAAGGACTGCCCAAGCCACCTTCTAGAACAACTCAAATGTCAGCTGTTGCTACCCATGCGTAAGAAAAGAATGTGTAGGCCAAGGGGAAGAAAATATATGTTTCATCCCCATTCAACATCATTGATCAAATGAAGAATACAAATGTGAATATATCAATGTGGGAATCACTATCCATCCCAGGCCAAAGAGATCTACTACAAGCTGCCATGAAGAATTGGTCAACTTTAAATCAGCAGGTTCATATGCAAGAGAAGGTACTCACAAATGTTTCTCAGCCTGAAGGGATTCATAGAGGACAGCAAAGTAAATTTTTGAAGCCCCCTTCATTCTCTGTTTCATTGGTCATTGGGGATAAGTTAGTACACAATTATATGATTGATTCTGGGGCAAGTAGTTCTATAATGCCCAAGAAAATAGCTAATCAACTAGGCCTCCAATATGAAGTTATATCCAAAGGGGTGGTGCAACTGGATGGGATAGTAATAACAACGGTGGGAGTGATCAAAGATTTGAATCTTACTTTACATGCATGCCCCATTGTTACTGTTTTGCACGATGTGTCAATGATAGATTTGCCACCACTCTTTGCCATATATTTGTCAAGGGATTTCATAGCTAAAATTAGATGTTACTTATCTGTTGACTGGTCACACATGTTGTTTAGAACCAGATATGGAACTAAGGCCACAATCAAATCTGAAGCTATTGCAAATTTTCACATTGAGTCTCATGCTCCAAGCCCAATCAATGTCAACTGTTCAGCATTTGATCAAGAAGATTATCCAAGCAAAGATGAAGCTGAAACTAAAGTTGGAAGCATCCCAGATTTGACTCTTGACGAATGGGCAAGAAAGGTACATGCTTTTGATCCCTACCAAGAAATAGAAGAATCTGAGCTAGGAGTTTATTGCATACATGACAAAAATCAGCCTATTCCTAGTATCACCAAGTCAGACCATAAGGATGACAATGAGGTATGGCAGCTATTTTTTGATGGATCAAGAAGTAGGCAAGGTGCAAGAGGGGAAGATATGCTTGTTTCACCTCAAGGCATTAAGTATTATTTAGCTTTTAGATTTCAGTTTGCCTGTTCTAACAACACTGCTGAATATGAAGCTCTGATACAAGGATTGCATTGGTCAATCAAGAGAGGTATCAAAAATCTACAAGTCTTTGGTGACAGTGAGTTGATTGTCAACCAAGTTAAAGGGTAGCATGCTACCAAAAATGATCTGCTCAAGTGTTATAAGAATAGGGTGTGGGACCTCATTGAGGATTTTGAAGGCTTTGGCATCAATTCCATCCCTAGGAAAGAAAACCAAGCTGCTGACAGGCTTGCAGCAGTTAGGGTAGCCTTTGATGTTGTTGAGAGCATCAAGGAAGATAAAATATAGCCAAACATTCATGTGATTGTAAGGCCATCAGTGCCAGACAATAATGTAAGTTGGCAAGTGTTTGAAAATGACCAGCAAATCATCAATTTCTTGCAAGAAGAAGCTGAGTTCTCAGCCAAAAATCAGGAAAAATTAGAACAGCAGTATGGTGATCAAGTGGTACAGCTGAGAACCAACAAACTACCAAAGGGACTTGTCACTTTGGAGTCCATTTTTAATCCTAATGATCAATTTAGGAAGGAGAAAGCAAATATCCAAGTTAAGGGAGAAGATTCAGTGCTCCTCTTGGTTGGAGAAGGCAAGTCGCTTCAAATCGGTAAAGTGACAACCGAGTAAGAAAGTTATGAGTTCATATAACTTTGTCAAGAGTTCCCAAACATATTTGCTTGGAGCTATGAAGACTTGAAAGGTTTCAATCCCAAGCTAGCTTAGCACACTATTGAATTGGATCCAAGTGCTAAACCCATCAGGCAAAAAAAAAGGCCAGTCAATCCACACATGGAGCCTCTCATGAGGAAGGAATTGAATAAGTTAATAGAGGCAAGTATCATATTTCCCATCAAGCATTCTAGTTGGGTAGCAAACTTAGTTCCAGTCAGAAAGAAGAGTGGAGAAATCAGATTGTGTGTAGACTTCAGAGATTTGAATAGAGCATCTCTCAAGGATCATTACCCACTTCCTTCTATGGAGCAGATTTTGCAAGTTGTTGCTGGCTCTGAGAGGTTTTCATTGCTAGATGGTTATTCAGGGTACAATCAGATCATGGTAAAGGAAGAGTATCAGTTCAAAACAGCCTTCACCACCAAATGGGGAACTTATGCATATAAAAAAATGCCATTTGGGTTGTCCAATGCTAGAGCTACCTTCCAAAAGGCAATGGATATGGCGTTCAAGGGATTGATCAAAAAGATAGTGTTGGTATACTTAGATGATATCACTGTTTTTTCTAAAAGTACAATAGATCATCTCCTTCATTTGAGACAAGTGTTCCAAAGATGTAGAAGATTTGGGGTATCCTTGAATCCCAAAAAATGTATTTTTCTAGCTCATGAAGGAAAGCTCCTTGGCCACATTATTTCCAAAAGAGGCTTAGAAATTGATCTAGAGAGGGTTCAAGTAATAAAAGAACTGCCATTACCAAGTCATAAGAAATCCCTCCAAAGTTTCTTGGGAAGAATCAATTTTCTTCGGAGGTTTGTCCCAAATTTTGTAGCCTTTGTCAAGCCAATAACCATGATGTTAAATAAAAAAAATGGCTTTCAAACGGAAAGTTGAAGGTAAGGAAAATTTTGAGGCAATCAAAGAAGCCATCTCATAAGCTCCAATTCTCATAAACCCAGACTTCTCCAAAGATTTTATCCTTTATGCATTCGGAAGTGATGATACAATTTTTACAATTTTAGTACAACAGAACAAAGAAAATGCAGAGCATCCAATTGCTTTATTTAGCCAAAGCCTGGAGGATTACGATGTGAGGTATTCTTTCATTAAGAAGCAAGTTCTCACAGTGATTAGGATCTTGAAGAAAATTTAAGCATATAGTTTCAAACAACAAGGTTCAAACTGTTGGTTTTTCATGTGGAAGTAAAAGACTTCCCCCTCAACAAAGATTTGAATGAAAAACGTGTAGGGTGGATTACTTGTGTCATGGAGTATTACATTGAGATCAAAGTCACCAAGATGGTTTGAGGAAAGGAATTATGTGAATAGCTGGTCTTGAGCAAATTAATGGAAGCATGTAATTATAAGGATGTTGTTTTGATGTTGCAAGACAGCCAAGAACCAAGAAGCATTCAAGAAGAGAATGATAGTGTCCTCACTCCTTGCTAAACCCAAGACATAATGCACCTCATATACATAGGTCTATGCCCTTCAAAGATGAAAAAAACCAAGAGAATACACTTCACATTGTAAATTGTCCCATATGTACTTGTTGATGGTGGTCTTGTTTAAGAAAATATGTGAAAGGAGTGCTGCTGAGATGTATCGAGACAAAGCTAATTAATAGAATACTAGAAGAACTTTCATAGTGGTTCAGCTGGGAGTCATTTTGCTCCAAGAGTGATAGCCCTCAAGATTATGAAGGCTGGCTATTATTGGCCCAAGGTTTTTTGTGATTATTATGCATGGATCAAGATGTGCAAAAATTGTGCATTCTTCACAGGCAAGGAAAGATTATCTGTCCTTCCATTGCACCCAATTTCAGTTGCCCAATCATTCATGCAATGGGGTTTGGACTTCATTGGAGTCATTAACCCAAACTCAAACCAAGGACACAAGTGGATCATACCAGCTATAGATTACTTCACCAAATGGAATAAGGTAATGGAACTTAAAGAGGTAAATGAATCTAGCATTCTAGACTTTTATGAGGGGATAGAAACCCAGATTTGGTATTCCTGCCACTATAATATCAGATAATGCACTAGCATTCATAGGATCAAGGGTAAACTAAATGGGATATTAAAAAATGGGATTTATCTTAGCACTTCATCAAATTATTACCCTTAAGGCAATGGCCAAGCTGAATCTACCAATAAGAACTTTTTTAAGGATTATCAAGAGGACTCTCGATGAAAATCAAAGGGCCTGGCATACTAAATTAAAATCAGCCTTATGGGCTGATAGGATAACTCCCAAGAGATCCACAGGTAACTCTCCATTCAAACTTGTCTATGGAAGAGAGGAAATTTTGCCCATGTCACTTGAGTTTTTGACATTGGAACTCGTGAAGAAATTAGAGTTGTTGGAGTTTGAACCCATGGAAGTTAGATATGTAGAAATGATGGAGCTCCAAGAAATCAGAGATCATACAGCCCAAACAATGGAGAAGGATCAAGCTTTGATCAAGAAGACCTTTGATAGGAAGGATAAGGCTAGGACCTTCCACGTTGGAGATCTAGTGTTGAAATGGGATGCAGACCGAGAAAAGACAGGAAGGCATTAAAAGTTTGATGCCATTTGGAGTGGACCCTACATGGTCACAAAGTGTAAAAAGAGCAATGTTTTCCAATTGTCTACATTGGATGGTGAAAAAACTGTTGATTCCAATTAATGGAATCCATCTAAAACATTGCTACTAGAAGGGAACTCTCCACCTTGTACATATTAGCTTAGATTTTCATTCCTCCAAGTGCTTGATGCATATTTTTTTTTGTTGTAGCTTCGTTTTCCACTTTCCCTAAGTGCTTTGGGCATAAGCTCGATGTCCTAGAAATGCAGTTTTGCAAGCCATGTTCCAAATCAGATGATGTTCTACTCTCACAATCTTCCTCCTTGTAATTTTCTAATCAGTTTGGGGGTACCAAGTAGTATTATTGATGACTCCATGCCCAATGGATTACTTCAAACAACTATTAACTTCATCCAGCAAGTAGATGACCCCTCTGAGTCACCAAAATTGTTATCCAAAATAAGCCTCTTGCTTATTTTGTCTAACTCCCCTTTATTTCTTTCTTCCTTGTGCCTCAATCAAATTTTTTCAATTTACAAGCACTCAAAAATTTGTGGAAATGGTTTCATTAGATAGGGAATATTTTTAGCTTTCCAAAAAGGTAAAGTTTTCCTCCTAACTCCTTATATTTTGTAAGTTATGGCTCAACAGAGTTTTGGAGGGAAATTTTCCCATGGGAGGTCCATGACCAATAGGAAGTTGCCAAGTGGCATTAGAATGGTGGGGGGAGGCAAGTTGGAAAATTTTCACCAAGTATTGGTGGGGAACACAAAGAAATTTTTTGGCCCGAAGGCCTACCGGCCAATAGAAAGCGGCCACGTGTCCAGAGGCCCATCAGAGTCCAGAGCGGCGGGAGGAGCTTAGAAAAATTGTCAAAACTCAGCGCAATGGGGAAATATTAGTCTAAAGGCCTACAACAAATCATAGCATGCCACATGTCCTCCGAGAGGTAGGAGGTGAAGCGGTGGAAGAAAACTTTCCCTTTCACCAAACTATGAAAATAATGGAATGAGAGCCCACCAGCGATGGCCCGTGCCAATCAGAAGGCGCCACATGTCCTTGTGGCTGACAAAATATTAAGGGCGGGCGCAAAAAAAGAAATTTTTGGGTTAAATCCCGAGCTAATGACAAGGTACCACGTGTCCCATTTGGGGTAGTGGTTGACAGCGATGGAAAATTTGAGAGCAAGGGCTCACCAGCGAATCATGGCATGCCATGTGTCCTCAGAGCGTCAGGCTGGTAGAGATTTTTTGGAAAAATTTCCAAAGACCGAAAAAGGTCTAAAATGATCATAGGAAGCCTGCAAACTAATCAAAACCTACCACGTGGCATCGAAGTGGTGGGGGGTGGAATTTTTTGGGAAAATATTTCCCGAAGTCAAAAAGGGGAAAATTTTAAACTTTCATCCTGCCAACCCATTTTTTGCCCTTTTTTGTCCTAAATCTTTAGAAGGGCATAAATTTTGATCCAAAGCTCATATTTTCATGATTTTGGTGTCATTAGAAAGTATAGTGAAATTCTCTACACGATTGAGGGTTCAATTTTGTATTTTGATAGAGAATTTTTGGGAGAAAATAGAAGAAGCATCCCTAACACGAAAAAGATGTAGAATTGACATTCAACCACCAAATTTAATGAAGTATGGCCTTTTTTTTTGATCTGCAGAAACAATGTACTTCTAAGTATGGGTTTTTCCATGAATCCCATCACTCTGCAGGTGAAATTTGTGGATCTGGTCAATGGTTGAATTCATAAATCCATTTTTTACCTACGTTTTTTTCTTCTTTTTTTTCTTGGCTCGACCTTTAAAAGCCAGATTTGGCTCATTTTGTAAGGGTTTGAAATTTTTATATTTTACAAACTCCCTATATCACCTTGGAAAGTGATTTTGTTGGAATATCATACCTCTTTTAGGACTGCAACTCATTTTCTACCTCTCTGCTATTGTAATGCATGTATTTTTGAATGGGAATGATAGTGCAAGCTTTGTGAATGAGTTTCACTCCTCTTCTTGTGTTGTTTTTCTTCATTTCTAATCTTTCATTACATTTTACTAGTTTATGTATGATGTTAGTAACATTTATGTAATCTGTGTCAATTTTTTAGAAGTAGATGTTCACCACTCCTTTGGTGTATCACACTTTTACTTAGTTTTATTTCTTTGCATCTTTATCTTTGTCTCCTTGGAATTTAGTGTAGGATCTGATATAAAACCTCTGTAATTTTCAAGTAATACATCTGATCATACGAGTTGAGGAACCAACCTCTTATCTAGATATTCTTTTCCCATTTTTACAATACCCACACTTGGAGAAGAGAATCAATGTTGTACAATCACACTAGATGTTCCATATCAAACTAAAAATCTAAGACAACATCCAGGGGTGCTGCTGATTTACACTAACAAGACCATCTTGCTCTTGATTAAACTCTCCCTCTAGCATGAGGTTTTTCAAGTCAAACTCTTCAATCTACTGCTCTAGATGACAAGTTGGGACTGCAAGATCTTATTCTTCCATGGCTGATTGTACAACTCGAATTAGATCAGCATTTCCTTGAAATAAAGTGCCAACATGGACACTACATTCTGAGAAAACTGATTGTTGATCTGCTTCTTCTTTTTACTCTCCTTCTACTGTAACAAAATCAGTCCTAACCACCACCTGTTCAACTTTCACCTCCTTTGAAGGCTTAATCATCAAGGGGATCTTTGTTATCCCAAATTTAAGAGCCAAGCTTACCAAAATTTTGATATTTTCATCCTTGTCTGGCTCTTCTTGTTGTTGTTGTTTTCCTTGACTGGCATTCTAATTTTTATCTTCCCAACATGGATTTAGGAATGCAAGAGGAGGGGTGGGTTGTGACTCAATTGATTTTGTAATTTTTTGTGGTGTTCAAGGAGGTAGGAATTCTTGTTTCTTTGGAGGGAATGGCTGTTTGGAAGGGAAAAGGACAAAAGAATTGAGATGGGGTGGAAGACTAGGGAATGGAGAAATGGAATTAACTCTTGGGGCAGCATAGAATGGATTTAGAATTTGGCATTCCAAATGACATGGTGTTGCTTGAGGAATGGAAAGAGAAAAACCAGATGATGGTGTAAAAACATTGACAAGGTTGTTTAGCACCAAGTTTATAGGCCTCTATCTTTTTTGTCCATTGTACAAGTTGGGGCAGCATCTCCATCATGAAGTCCAACTTCTCCTGAGGGCTGAAGTGTCTTGGAAATGGACCTCCCCATGGACAAGGAGTCCTGTAACCAATTTTGAAATCATTCATTTGAGCTGTTGCTCTTGATTACAGCATTTTTTCCTCCATCCTTTGGATTTTCTCCACAAAATCAACATCTTCCATTTGATTTTCTTCATTGTATGCGTACCCTTGCTGTTGATATGCTTCACAACCAAACTGATTTTGGTATTGCTCATATGGGTAAGCATGCTGATATTGTTGTTATTGTAAATGTGAATTCCATGATGGAAATGAAGTCATGATTGTACAACTTCATGGAATGAAAGAAAATGGAAGAGATGGAAAGAAGAATGGATGAAAATGGATGGAAAATAGGTCTGCAACTCAGAGAATGAGTTATTTACCAAATGGATTCACCAGATGTGCTTTTGAATATGCCTCCAAAGGCTGAATCCTTAAGAGGGAACACACCAACCTATCAAAAATAAAATGGAAGACCTCTAAGGTCCCACCGGGCATGCCAAAATTGTTAGTGCAAATTCACAACACCCCCAGATGAGTTATGGATCTACTTTTCTAAGGCAAACTCATCTAGTGTGAATGCACAACATTGAGTTTTCTCCAAGGTGTGGGACCTTGCAAGGTGAGAAAACTCTTTAGATTGAAGATGGTTCTTACTCCTCTATTTAGGTGTATGCATGCAATCTTTGTAGAGGTTCTGATTCAAAATTCTTACTCTAAAATTACCAAGGGGATAGGGATGAGAGAGAAAATAAGGAAATGAAAACAAAACTAAGCAAAACAGAGAGGTGATACACCAAAGGATTGTTGAACTCCTTGATTTGAAAAAATAGACATAGATCATGAAGATACAGTAACAAAACATGCACAAATTTTCCAAAATACAAAGAAAGATCAGAAGGAAACAAACCAATGCAAGAGAGGATTGGAAAATCAATCACAAAGCATGTATTGTCAGTTCCAGAAATGATACAATACATTGCAAATAACAAAGAAGGAAAAAATGTGTTATAATCTCCATGGGAGGTCTAAAACTCCTTCAAATCCACCTGCTAAGGAGAAATGAAGAGTTTGCAGAAGTAAGAACATCCAAACCTTTACAAAATGATCCAAAACTGGCTTTTAACCATCGAGCCCAAAATAAAAGAAAGAAAAAATGTAGGCAAATCAATTTTTTAACTTTAACCACCAACAAGAATGATCTAAATGTCCAAAAAAATGATGGGTTTCCATAAAAAATCCCATACGCCGTAGTACATTGCTTTACAGAGCAAAATAGAGGCCCATACTTTATTAATTTTGGTGGTTGGAGTTGTTTTCTATGTTTTTTGCATGCCAGAGAAATTTTCCTATTTTTCTCCCATAAATATCCATCAAAATACAAATTTTAACCCTCCATCATGTAGAGGACTTCAATATATTTCCAATGACACCAAAAAAGAGAAAAATTGAGCTCTGGATTGAAAGATATGCCCCTCTGAATATTTAGGGCAAAACTAGGGCAAAAATTGGGTCGGCGGGCCGAAACCTAAAATTTTTCCACTTTTTTGAACTTGGGAAAAATTCCCCAAACATTTCCATGCCCCACCACTCTACTGCCATGTGGCACACTTTTATTTGGCATAGGCCTGAATCAATTTTCTTTCCTCTGTGGGCCCGTGGGAAATTTTTTTCCTTTACGCCATTTTGAACACTTTGGCAAATTTCTCCAAATCTTTCTGTGCCTCCGACCCCTACCATGAATGGACACATGTCATCCTCTGGTTGGTCTGTGGGCCTTCACAAATTTCTTTTCCTCCATGGGCTTTCAGGTCAAGATTTTCCTTTGCGCCATTTTTGAAAAAAAATTTAACTCACCCCCGCCGGCCTGACCCCCACTGCCACATGGGGCTTCCTCATTCGGCACAGGCCTCAAACCATTTCTTCTCTGCCGCGGGCCCACGGGAAAAAAATTTCCTTTGCGCCACGCTCATTCTGGTGATTTTTCCAACTTTCCTCCATTATCCTGACCTTCGCTGCCACGTGTCACGTTTCTAATGGTCATGGGCCTGTCAAGGGATATTTTCCCTAAAAAACTCCGCTGAGCCATAACTTGAAATTTACAAGGAGTTAGGAGGAGAGTTTTACCTTTCTGGAAAGGTGAGGAAAAATCCTATCTTATGGAACCATTCCCAGAAATTTTTGAGCCCTTAAAGAATGTCAAAAATTAAATTAAGTGCCAGCAAAGTAGAAGGAGGAGTTAGCCAAAAATAAGCATGGGGCTTATTTTGGATAACAGGGTTACAACACAAAGTTTGAAAAATCTAGAATGTTAATTAACAAATTGTGATCCTTTAACCCATAGGGGCTTCCTCTATTTATAGTGTATAGAAGGCAATTACAAATAGGAAGCTTTTTTAATAATTTTCCACATGTGAAAGATTGAAAAAGGGAAGCAGCTGGCAATCCTCCTCATGAAATTCCTCTTTGCATGACATGTATGATTTATAACTAAAAATAGAAACTTTTATTTTGCATGTCTTCCACCTATTTCCAAGTAGTTGACTTCTTCCCGTAACTTGAAGTATCGGATTTTACAGCCAATTACTTAAGTTTTACAATTTTAATTGATTGATCAATTGTTTTATTAGAGAAAATAAGAGAAAGAAGAAGAAAGAGGAGAAGAAATCATAAGAAAGCTGCAATAATCTCAGTCTTTTTCTTTTTCCATACTCTGCATGTTGATCCAACCTATATTACACTTCTTATTCATTCAATTTAGCAATGAATGATCTGAATGATATCTCTGCCTTGAATTTGAGATTCCTTTCTCTCCCATATATTATTAAATCATTTTCTTGTATTCTCACAAAACTGGATCTGGGAGCAGGTGATGGTGATTTTGCTTGCAAGTATTTCCTTTGACCTGTCTTCTCCTCTTATCCTTGAAGCTTTTACAATTCTTCTCTAATACATGCACTAATAAAATTCTTTTCCTAAACAATTCAGACAAAACTCGTCACCTTTTATTTTTAATTGCATATGAGTAATTTTAAATTTTGGAAAGAACTTCGGGTGAAGGAAAATACAAGTAAATTCAAAGAAGGCTTCAACTGGAAGATTGGGAGCATAAGCACAAGCTCCTGAAAGGAATTTTCCATGCAATGACTTCCACATGGGCTGCATTAGAAACAAGAGGTTGAATTTTTCCTGGAAGACTTTGCAATTATGAGAGATGAATCTATTTCTTTCTTTGATTCTGAAGATATATTCAATGTATCATATATTGACTTCTATTTTCTTCAACAATATGGGCATAAATGAAGTATTCGTATAAATAATTTAGACAAGTATGTAGTCCATACAATGAATATCTAATTTCTTCACCAAGATTTGATTATAAAGCCTTTTACCCTCTATTTTTAGACTTTGCTTGCATGCCAAGCAAGATAAAATATATTATTTTATTCACTTGTGCACTCACATCAACATGCAAATGCCAGAATAATAAAAATGAAGCCTTTCCAACCCAAGGCACCAAAACTAGATGCTTCCCGACAATTGATATAAAAAGGTCATATTTTAGGCATTTAGATATGTCAGAATGGGTCGCACTTTTTGGCTAAAATTCTTGTTAAAAATAAGAAGGAAAGGAAGTGGGAGTTTTTACCCTTCTAGGAAGCTCCAAAATTCCCATCTTTCAATTAAATGATTTAACTTTAATGATGGGAAAAAATAACCTTCCAAGAAGGCTCCAAATTCCCACCTTCCTCCTAGCACCAAATTTCCCATTGGCACTTAAAAACCTTCCTTCTAAAAATTCTGAATTGTATAAAAGAGAGCTCTTTTCCAAAATTGAGACTTGCATGGATGAATAAAACTTATTTGATGGGAATTCTCACCCTTCCTAGCAGCCCCAATATTCCCATTTGTACTTTAAGTGATTTATATTTCATAATGGGAAAAAATAACCTTCTAGGAAGGCTCCAAATTCCCACCTTCTTGCCAACACCAAAATTCCCATTGGCACTTTGATTTAACTTTAATGATGGGGAAAAACAACCTTCTAGGAAGGCTCCAAATTCCCACCTTCTTTCCACCACCAAAATTCCCATTGGCACTTAAGTGACTTGATTTCCATCATGGGAAATTTTCACCTTCCAAGTAGCCCTGAAATTCCCACTGGCACTTAAAAACCATCCTTCCAAAAAATGAGACTTGCAGTAACAAACACTTATAAGTGCCATAACTTTCAATCTATGGCTCCATTTTAGGTGTCATTTTCTCTGAGAGTGCATATTTCATCGAGCTCTACAAATTGATTGTAATATTTTTCTTATTTTCATAAAATCCATTTTTGCACCTTTTTGGACCAAGCGACTTCTTGCAATCTCCTGAAAGAATCATGAGCTACGATCACCTTTAAACATATTAATAATTAAAAATACTAGGTAACTTTTCAAAATCCTAGGAATGGGGAAAGTTCTTGCGGGAAGAATGAATAGACTATGGGAATTTTTGGAGAAAACAAACCAAAACAAAGACAAAAAGAAAAAAAACAAAAGAAGCTGCAGGAAATTGCTCAAAAAAATTCTCCAATTAGATGATCTATAAAAATTCTTCCCCCCCGAGTGAATGTTCTATGGTAATAATGATGGGGTGAAGTGCTTTATATAACCTAAATACTCCAATTTTAGCTCAATATATTTTTAAAAGAACTTTATTTATTTAATAAATAAATAAATAAAATGCTTGCAAACAAGGTCTAGTGAAGGGATTGAGTGCGATTTGGCATGTGGGTATTTGTTGAATTTGGATTTTATGTCTCTCTTGGGATAGCTTAGAGCAATGCAAACAACTGTAGGAAAAAAATACAAAACAAACCATTACTTGAAAAGAATGAATTTTTTAAAATGGGTAGTCCCAGATTTCAGGGTGAAATCTCGAGGACACCTAGATTTTTAATGATATAACTAGTTTTTTGGGGTTTTTTGAAAAATATTTGAATGTTTTAATTTATAAAACATATGTGAATGTTTTTTTTTAATTTTTGAAACATATTTGAATGTTTTTTATTTTTGAGAAGTTTTCTAAAGCTATGTACAGAAAACGAAGAAATGTGGATGCCCCAGTGACAGATGGGATGTACAAGGGAAAATCACCACGCACATGTGCAAGAAAGTGAAGATGCAAAATTACCCCCAATGTTAGATGGGAATATTCATAGGAAAACTCTTCATGCACAAAAGTTGGATCTGGGACAATATAGATAGGTTCAATCATGATGATGAACGTAACCCAATGACATGCTGGGAAGGAACAAGGATGACCCTAGCGTAAGTTGGCCAAGAATAACATGATAGAAAGAAGTGGAATATTGTTTTGAGAAATGGGACAAAGGTTCCTGAAAATATGGAAAAAGGCAATATTATACACATGGATGTTCTGAACAAATTAGAAGAATAGTGAATGTGAATGAATGCAGCTTAAAAGCCTTGTGATGAAGAAGTAATTAGCCAAAGGTACAAATCTTGAGACAAGATACAGACTAGAGTAAGAGTTTGAACAAGGTCCAAAAAAATAATAAAAACACTTGGTAGCATACTATTTTTTTCTCTCATAGAGATCTAGTGTGTGCACGTTTAAGTTTATTACCTCTTAGAGGGGATATTTGATAGACAACAAGTGAAGACACCCTAACCAATATGTAGGAATGATTTATTTTTCAAAGTTTATTTTTTTAATGGAATGTTGAAGGAGAGTCGTACATTGTTCCACTACTAGCCATGCATCCATAGCCCCGATGGAGATGCATTTGATTCTAATCGTAACATTTCTCTACTGTCAATCAAGTGTCCATAGCCCTGGTAGAGATTATTGGAAATACCCCAAGAGAGAGTTATACATCAATTTGCTTTTTCTTTTAGCTTTGGATTTTTGATTTGATTGTTTTTTTTCTTTCTGAAAACTTATTTCAGCTCTCTTGTTTGTAAAGGGGTTAAGAACCACTGATGGCTATATGGAAGGAGACGAAAGTGATTGTGATGAAAACATTGGCTAGTGTCAATACATATATCCAAAATTTCTTCACAATAATTTTTTTAGATGTTTATTGTGATAGGATCTCTAAGAGCTCAGTCATTCTTTAATTTACTAAGATGATAAAAGACCAAGGAAAAATGGATACCATAGAGATAACTGTCACAAAATTCGTACGAATTGGATAACCAAAATATCATTGAAGGGATGAAAATGGTAGGGAGACTTACAGAAGAAAAGCAAGGAAGGGAAGAAAGAACATCCATGTATATACAATACCTGATTACATTGTGTGTTTGTTTACTTTTGATTTTTTGAAATGTTTTCTCATTTTTTTACATTTGTGAATTTTTTGAAAGGTGGGACCAAAAATTTCACTTTACGTGATAAGATCCAACAACAATGTTAGCAATTTCCGTGATAAGTACTACTAAGCATGTTTTCTTATCAAGATTCATATTATCCTTGATCTCAATGATCATGGTGAGCTCATACTCAATAAGTACTACTACATTTTATCATGAAATGTGGATTTTGTATTTGGGATATTGAGGTCCCTATCCATAGGTTTTTTGCACTTTACGCCATACTTGATGGTTGTGTTGATGTGCATTTTTGAATTGTGTTTGATTCCAAACTTTAAGATTGTTGGATTTGTTGGGAGCCATAGAGCTCTTGGAAGTTTTAATCATAGTTAGATGAATGAACCATTTTGGTTTCCTATAAGCTACTACATGACTTGTTTGATCCTAAGAAGTAGGAGAAGAAAGTGGACAAATAGAGTTAATGTGAGGAATGACAGTGGGCTTGACAAAATCATTGATAGAAGGTAAATGTGATGGACATGAAGGGTATGGTCCAAGAATGAAAGAGGATGGGCTACCAGGATGTGTCCCATATACTAAAGATAAAGGACTTTAAGGATGTGGCCCTAATATTGAAGATGGAGGACTTCCTAGTGGCATCCCATAGATAGAAGATGATGGGATACTAGGATGTGGCCGAAGAATAAAAGATGAGGGACTTTTAATACGTGCCCCCAATATAGAAGAAGATGGGATACCATGAGGTGAACCACATATAGAGGATGTGGGGCTACTTGGAGGTGGCCCACATATAGAATAATATGATGGGTTTCTAGGTGGTGACCCAAGTTAAGATTGTGATGAAGGAATCCTCATTGATAAAGAATGATGTGAAGAAAAGATAGGCTATTACTCAATGGTTGTAGGATCTTCCTTAATATTCTGAAAAAAGGAATCAATTTCTTCATCCCAATACACAAGCATATTGAAGTCAAGATTAAATCCCTGATTATAATCCTCTAGGGGAATGCCATCATGTGACCCCAGGAATTTCATGATTGTCTCCTCATTTTAAGATGAATCGATTCGTAGGGCTATTTTTTCTTTGAACATACGAGGTTGATTAGAAGAAATGGGTCCAATTGGTGTGGAAGATTGAGAACATGATGACTCAAGAGATGAATTTGGATTCACTTAGATCTTCAATGAAGGAAGATTTTGTCGAGGCAGTGAATAAGGGAGGCTCTGAAAAGCAAAGGAGGATTGTGGCTCAAAAACCAAATTAGAATTTTTAGAAGATCTAGGTAAATCTAAATAATTAGAATAATAGTTTGGATCAGAGTCAAAAGAAGAGTGGGATGAACCTGAATAATAATTTGGATCATAAGTGTCCAGACCATACCACCAAATATGAGATGAAGGTGGGGAACAGGGTACCTGAATGGGTTCTCTAGCGCGAAGAATCAAATGAGGTCTAGTTGTGATAGGCATACTTTGATGGGAATGCTGAAACCTAGGTTCCTTACTATCATAAGTATGTGGAAATACATGATAATCAGTCTTTTTTGGCACATGCCTAGACATAGATAGTCTAGGGGATATCACAGGGGTTATGATGTTGACATTTTCAACAAGTGTATCTACACAACCAATGAGGGCATCATACTTATTCTCCCCATTAGAGACATAATTAGCATTCTTGTCCTAATTATGTTTAGGAAAAACCTTCATATTAGGGGATATTTTAGGAGTGGATGAATCCATCTCCATATCACCACTTTAGATTAAGTTCTGGATGTAGTGTTGTAAATTCAAAAACTTATTTGTTTTGTGACATTAAACGCGATGGAATTGGCAATATTCATTATCTCTAAACCATGATGACTTATGTGCGTCATCCTCATAAGGAGTAGTTTCAGGATATATCACCATAGTAACCACCCCTAGCTCTTTAGTATTGATGATATTGATTCTGAAAGAGGAGTGAAAGCATGAAGTTTATACTCCGTAGGTGGAGCTCCCTTTGCGAGATTCAAAGGTGTGTAGTTTTGAGTGGATTGTACTCTTTTATTGTCAAATTCCATCATTAACAATGTTTTTTTTCTTATTAGGAACAAACTTTGGCTTTTCATTGGTCTTAGAATCATTATGATCTCTTGAAAATGGCTTTAGGGTCCCTCTATTTAACAAAGCCTTTTCAATTTTACTCCCTTTTTCTATTACCTCTTCAAATGTGTTACCACAATGTATTTAAAAGTGGAACATAATGTCTTAAAGGAGGTTGGGAAAAAATATTCCTATCATTTTTTTTTCGGGTATGGAGAAAGGAAATCATCTAGCTAAACTTCTCCATCATTGTAAAAATGCAACGAAGTTTTCGTTATTTCATTTCTTATAATTGCAGAGATCTAACATGGTAACGTAATCTTCTATATTGAAAGAGAAGTGTTGTACAAATCTTTCTGCTAGTTCTAGCCATGTTGATATGGATCCCTTAGGGATATGTACAAACCATTTTAGCTTTGTTGCTCCTAAACATCATGGAAACAAGTGCATAAGATAATTATCGTTGAATTCCACCTCTTGACATGCCATATAAAAGTCTTTTATATGATCATGAGGGTCACCTTTTCCCTTATATTTATAAAATTTTGGAAACTAAAAATGTCTTGGGAAAGGTACTTATAGCATGGATTTTTCAAAAGGGTAGGGAAATAACTCATCAAACCGATACTTCTTATTATTATTACCAGTTTGGCCCTCTCGTAACCCTTGAATGACGTTCTTCATTGTTGACCACACTTGATTAAAAAATGGATCTTGCGTGGGTGGTGGCATAGGTATATACAAAGGATTAAGCCTAGGCATATGCCCACCCCGATTTTTGTGAGAATCTCTTCATAAGGATCTCTTTGTGCCTCCCATCGAGGAGTGTTTATTGGGAATTCATAAAACGTAGCTTTAGGTTTTTCCTTTAGTATAGTTTGTTTCACAACTTTTGGTTGTTCCTTTTGTATATGCGAAGCCAAAATTTTCCAATTGGCGAGTGAGGTCTTGTACCTGTTGTTCTAACATAACCTATTTAATAGGTATTTCATGATGATCTTCATTAGGAGGAGGTTTTGCATGATGAACATGTTCTTCATGGTCTTCACAAATAATTTTTAATAGGAGAAAAATGATAGTCTTTATCATTTTCAAACAATATCTCCTCATTATTTTTTCATGTAGAAGTAGAGGCATGACCTAGATTTAAAATTTCATTAAGAGTGCAATGAGGGAGGTCTACTTCTTCTTCTCCCTGAACCATTCCGATGATAAAAGAAGGGTCTACTGTGGAAGGTAATTTGGCTCTTAGTTCTGTAACCCACATAATAACTTCATGTTTGTTATGAAAAATTTATTCATCAAAATGGGAAGAATGAACCTCTACATCTACGTGAGGAGAATCCTCGTCTCCACCACTATGGTCAACCAAGAGATTGTCCTCTAAAAGAGGGTTGTAACCTCCAAATATATTGGCTTCTAACTTTTGTGACCCCATTCTCATACTAGGCATTACTTAGAATAGAAGGTACAATGTGAAAGATTTCAACTAAGGTTTATTAACAATGGACCTTATTCAGATTTGCACAGCGTAATGAACCTAAGTCGTCAAAAATAATGGTGACTATTAAATAACCACAAATTCAATAGGTCAATGTGAACCTAAGAATTAAAGAATAAGCTACCTTAGAAGGTAATATATGACACAATTTGTTCTTAGAATAATGCAATGATGTACAACACTCAAAATTTAATTACACCAAATAGTTTATTCTCTAAGATTTCATCTAGATAGGTTTACAACCAAATAATGACAACACAACTTCACTAGTTAGGTCAATTTTTCAACAAACAAAGCCTAAATGATAACAGAACATTGACGCAATCTTATAACAAGATATACTAAAAACCATTTTCTAAACACTAACAAAGTCCAAGTCTCCTAAAATGGATAATAACAATGTGTGTAGCGTAACAACACTATTTGGACATGTGAACCAAGATTTCAGGAAAGAAATATTTCTAGTGTCAAAATGATGTTATCGCGATGCTAACAATGTATCCTCAACACTCACAAAAATCAAGACAAAGTTAGTATGTAAAAACTACGTTTAATTATAACAAGAAATGGCTATGTGTGCGAACAATGTAACTCTACAATATAGAGATTTAGGCCGAATTTCACAATGTAAACAAAACATACATATCTCAATTTTATTACTACAATGTGGGTAACGTAACAACTCAAAAGAAGACAAGGATGAAATCACCTAACTACGATTATAATAAGTCTCAACTATGGTTTTTTGAGACAAGGGGGCCTATTAGATTATGAGTGCGTACCATGCACACTTTCAACACTTGCACTCTGGCATTGCAACCTAGTTACACAACTAGAATACAAAAGTGATGGACATGCGATATCTAGCGGTATCCATATATGTTGTTTCCTTTTGTCTAAAAATGGGCAAGAAGAAAACAAGGGTGTAGACCAAGTGGTGTTGAAATAAACTTGGTGTTATTTTGGCATAATTTCACCTTGTCTTAGGACAAGACAAAAACTAGGACAAAATGAGACCAGTAGATTTTGTGATGAAAATCACGTCATTTCAACTTTAAGAGATTATTTCCCTTTTTCAAAAAATAAGAATTTGAATCTATCAACTTTATCACTTTGTGAGAGTTGTCAAGTGTATTATCTAAGATAAAAACAATGGCTTCAAGACAACAAGCTTCCTAAGTGGTTCTCTCTCTAGGTGTCACAAGATATCTAAAACGATCTTGACTTACTAGGGTTCTCCAAGGAGTATCTTGGCTTTACTTTACCCCTTTAGTATAATGAGCACCGAAGTGCATCTAATTATACTTTCACTAGGGTCATGATACAAATATCTTTGACGTTAGTCTCACCAAGGTGTACTAGACAAGTCAGTAGTGTGGAGCACTTTATTATTTCATTCACAGGGTTCCCTCTTATGTGAAATACTTTAGGGTTCCTAAGACCACCCCCATTGTTGTACCTTAAGGCTTATGCCAAAGGAGTTATGTCCTAGTTGAGTGGATGAGCCGTAACTCTTAACCAAAACTTGTAAATACAATGTGATGATTGTGGTGTATTTTTTATCTTTTAGACTTAATGTGGTTTTTATCGTACTCCTTTTAGCAACCTACAATCACACGTGTAGTTAGAAAAAAAATTAAGTCCTCCTTCCTTTGACTAACATTAAGTCCTTCAAAAAATGGTTAGTAGTTTTGAAATAGATTCAAAATATTATAAGAAAATAGTAATGAAAAAATGCTTGTAAATAAACTAACTACCATCAAACTTTATAAAAACAAGGTTTATTCCCAATTCATCCAACTGATTTTTAATGAAAAGACTAGAATTGATTTTGATTCCCAAGATCACACTAGATGTAAGGGAAGAGCATACACAAATTATAGCCTTGGTTATTTAGCAAGTGAAAAATAATTTAAACTAAAAGATGATTAAAAAATTTTCCTACTTACTCTAATGATAGCAAAAGAAATCTTTAAAGTGTTTTTGATTCTCTAGATCACACGAAGTGCAAGAGAAGAGCATACACACCTTAACCCAAACTCATACAAAGCATGGAAAAAATATTAATTCCTTCAAACCCTAAGTGATTTTATGAGAAAACTTACTCTAAATCTATGAAATTGAAAAAAATGGCATCTAAAAGCCTCTTAAAAGTAACATAAATACTAAAAACAAAAAAAGGAAATTTTGAGTTTGTAGGAAAAATTTATATATACACACCTACACACCCCTTTCAGCATGTGCATGCATGTTTCAACACATCCATACCTATGTCGACGCATATGTGACCTTATGTAAAAAGTGACTAAAAACTGAAAAAGGTGAGGTATGTGTACACTTCCAGAGAAGTGGGTATGTTCCTGTTTCAATTCCCGCGCTCCCGTTTTGACGTGTGCACTCTTGTTTCAATGCATGCGCTTCTGGTTCCATGCCTACACATCCCTTTGGTAGAAGTGGTCAAAAATTGATTTTTGACAAGAATTTCTTCAAAAAAATCAAATCTTTGGTATTTTTTGGCAATTTTGGTAGGGCTTCGCCTTCTTGAGTCTTTTGAGTGTGGATCTTAATTACTTCACAAGAAGCTTGATTTTACATGTTGTTGGTTTTGACAGTGACCGTCATCGGTCAAGAGGTAACTGACATCAGTCAGGAGGTAACTAACATCAATCAAGAACTAACTAACATTAGTCACTTGTGCGATGATGCTTTTTTATTTGAATGAGAATTAGAATAAATATTTTTCTTTAAAGATGATTTCTTGATTGTAAAAGCATAATTAGTTTCCCAGAATATATATATGCATGTATTCATTGTATGAGGGTATGAGAGAATTAAATAGCAATTGTTTGCATATTAGTTTTCTTGGTGAGCAAGAAAGAGTAGCTGAGTGAGGGAAAAACATTAAAAATCCTATGATGTGTTGGAAGATAGCAGTTCTTCATCGTATTTCCTCTCTAAAGTATTGAATAATAATATTTTTAGTTTTTATGTGGACATAGTCCACATTGGGTGAACCAAGTTACATCTAGTGTTATCTGTGTCTTGTTTATTTTATCTTCTAGTTTATTTCCGCATTCATTGATTAAATGCTTTATTTGATTTTAGATATGTGCAACATTATTATATGGTTTAACCCCAATAGAATCCTACAAGGAACATAAAAAAACAACTTCTACCACTAATCTATTTGAAACAACTACCTAGCTTGAAAAAATGATCTAAAACTTTGAAAATAATCTTAAAATATAGGGAAACTAATCTAAAAATCTTTAAAAGTACTCTAGAAATATTAAAATTCAAACTAGAAAATTTAAAATTAATCTAGGAAACTTGAAACTAATCTAAAAACTTGAAATGAAAAACTTTGAAACTAAGTTAAAAAGCTTTAAAAAGTGAATGCAATGATGTATTCTCCCACCGGGCATTCCAAATGATGACACCCTAAACTTTCATTATAAAATTGCAAAGATAAACATGGAAGGCTAACACCATTGCCACCTAATAGCCAAGGTTCTAAGTATAGGAATGTAACATTAAGATAGAAGCTTAAAAAAATGCTTAACTAGTATGAAAACAATACAAAATATAACTAAAAATGCCTACTAATATGCTTGAATTACCTAACATGGGCCTAAATAGACCTAAGAGGGAAATCAAATTGTTATGGTTGATACTCCAAACAAGGTGCAATGGCCTCTCCAAATGACTACTTGGTCATTTTAGATATCCATCTACTAACCCCATTGAAGGCTTAAGCAAGGATTGAACTTGGTTATATATCATATTTATTATATGAGATGCAAATCAAAGCATGGTGTAAAGAATAAAGGAATGATGTGTACCCTTTTATTAGTTTTCATTTAGGGAGAAACTTATATTTTGGTGCATGTGGGACCAAAAAGCCCCAAATTAGTTTAGAATTTTTAATCATGATTAGGCCTTTCTAATCACAATTAGAGAATTACCAAGTGATTAAGAGGTGTGAAACCTTAATCAACCACTTAGGGTCAACTAGGAGGTGAGGATAAGCTTTTCAAGCTTGTTGAGATGTTGTGGAGGTGAATGGGGTGATTTTGAGTAGTTGGAAGAGGAGTTAGAGTCAATACTAGGGTATATTTGACCAAAACAAGCGAAAAATATGCTTAATTAGCTAATATATGCTAATTGTCTATTTTGAAGAGGATTTTGACATACAATTCGTCGTAAAGTTACATCCTAAAAGTGAAAGGCATTAAATAGTCAACAACATGGTGTTAATTGGATAATTTGGTAAGGAACATTAGTTAATTAGTGAAAACCACAAATTATAACAGATTAGACCAGAATGAGAGTGATTTGTGTGCGTTTTGGAAATAAGATTGCAAAAGTGGAGTTTAGGTGTCTACAAAACCATATTGTTTTGCACTAGAACTAAGGTTTGGCTTGAACTGGGGGTAATAAGTGGCTAAGGAGGAGGAATTGTTTCCATTAGAAGAGGAGCACTCTGATTTTTCCATCTGTTATTTTTTTGGTTTTGTGCATGTCTTTGATTAGATTGTTGGTTTTTATAAGGATGATATCCCTGATTTGAATATTACCCTTGATTTTGATAATTTCTATATGATTGGCTTGTTGTTTTTCTAGGGTTATAACTTTGTTTTTCAAGATTCTAATCAGATTCCTCATTTCTTCATCCTCTTTTTGTTTTGCAGGGGTATATGATGTGGAAGCTATAGGTTGTAGATTTGGCTAGGAAATATGAGTAATGGAGGGTTGTGTGGCTTATGGAAATTTGGGGGATAATGGCATAGGTGGCCTAGGAGCTAATTTTCTATATTGAATTAAACATTTCTCAGCCCTAAAGGCCAATGCATAAGTTGTTGTCAGAGTTACACCTCCCATAGATTGCACCATAACATATATATCAGAGTTAAGAGCTTTCAAAAAGTAAATAAATGCACCTTCATATTTATGCCTAACAAGAACTAGAATTCTATCCCAGGTTCTCTAGAATCTGAATTTGAAATCCACCATTTTTTCATTAGGCACCCTCTTGATTATGGTTAATTATTCCAAAAGAGACAAGTTATCATTTCTTTCCCCAATTTGATTATACAAGGTTGTGTAGAACTCATTCCAATTCCAGATTGGTCCCGTGGTCAAGCTTCTAAACTATTGCATAGATTTTCCTTTAAGTGATGAAGCTATAATTTTTACTGCCACATCCATTTCAATGGTTTCATGAACTGCACATACATTTGCAATGTCTTAGATATGGTCAACTGGAGTAGTGTGATTTTATCCAGTGAAGTATGGAATATTCTTTAAATCAGCTACTAGGATAAGATTCTGGGAGTTCAAAGCAAGTGGAATGCTTCTTGTGAAGTTTACAAATGGATTCTGAAGTGGTGGTTGTTGTAAATGAGCTGTTGTAATGGGTATGATAACTCTAGTAGACTGTAAGAAAGGCCTACCAGGTGGAGGTGTGGAGAGAGTTCTATTTGGAGGAGATAGAGATCTTTGAATTTGTCTTCCTCTTCTTTCTCTTCCTAGAGATAACTACAAATATTCAAATATGTCTTTTTATCTTGTTCTAGATTGATTTTATATCCTTCTCATGAACTAGGAAGGATTGAGCCATCATTACTACTGGAACCAGTTGATATGTTGAATGGATTTGCCAAATGTGTTTCTGCAAAGCCTCTAAAGGCTTATAATTTTATCAAGATACACACTGAAACTTGATAAAACTTTAAATATTGATTTCAACTCTACCATTGGGCATGTAGAAATTATTGGAGCTCAAATGTGCACCTGTCTCATATTATAGGAATATGAGGTTTGAGACAACATGGGACAATCTCTAAGTTATGGGAATTAAACTTAGACATACCTTAGGAGAAGACCAACTTCCTCTACCTATTCCTAATGTTAAACTACTCCTAGGAATTGAAATGTAACTATCTAGCTCTACTCTATCTTTCCAAAGAGCCAGGGTGAGAAAGTGATGCATAAAATAGGAATTCTAATATACAAAGGCAATAACACTAGAAAATAATGGGATGGATACATTCTCATAAGAGGAAAGGGAAGGAAACGATAATGAAGAGGATTAAATATCAAACACAGATAAAAAACATTCCCAAAATCCACTTTCACGATGCATAATAGACATAGACTCATAAAATGATACATATAACACACATGTGAATGCAAGAAAGGAAACAAATGTAATAAAAGGAACAAGGGAAGAAAATGCCACAAGATTATATTTTATTTCCCGAGATCATGCACAAACTATTACAATCATGAGAGGAAGATGTAAGTATTTTTTTAATCCAAATCCAAGGCATGCAACCCTTAGGACATACACGTAATGTAAGAGAAAATCATTATGTTACAAGATGCCCAAAATTCTAAAAGTATCCAACATTAAGAATGTGCATTGCACTACAAAATATAGAAAATCATGGAAGGGGAAAAAAATAAATTAGAGGGAAATTCAAATTTCTCAACCAATCCTAGCCATATTCATTAATTTCTCCTAGAGAATAAGGCACCTCTCTATTCATCCATTGCTACACGCCTTCTTCAAAGGAGTTCCCATACCACATTTAATTGTTGTGGTTTTGCCACTTGAAGCTACAATTTTGCATACTGGATAATTTTCCTTCACTTCTGCCACCTACCAACATTCATTTCATGAAATCTGATTTCCTTCGCATGGGGAAGGCCAAAATATTCAAATAAAAATGAAATTTTCATAATCGAATCATATTTTATATCATTAACTCAGTATAGAAATCTGTTAGAATTATTGTTTTTTATTACATGACTTTTTCATTCAGTGTTATGTAGGTTTTGATATCCACGAATCATTTCTTTATATCACAGCATCCGAGTCTAACGTGGCTTTTAAAAACTTTTCGAGGCTTGTCTAAATGAAAAACTAGCTGCACTGTTACCCATGGCCCACCTTTTACTACTACCTCAGTCTGTGGCACTATTTATTGTAGCGTGGTTTTGAAAGTCCAACTGCGGATCCAGTTCTTTGTTTTTTGGAAATTTCCCTTTTCTGTGGTTTTTCTCTTCAATCTACAGGATGTTAAAAGCTTTCACAGTTCTTCAAATTTGTCTTTGGATATCCACCAAGTATAACATTTGTATAAGTTGCTCAAATTTTTCAAGGGATGAAAAATTGGGCAACACATCCTAAAATAAGAAAATTTAGGACTGATTCAACCTCCCCCTTCTCAATCCTTTGTGCTTCTAACAATTAGTATCAGAGCGGGTCCTTGAGAAGCAAGTCTAATAGCTTGGAGGAGATCCTATAAGCATAATATGGTGAAGCGAATCAGGAAAGAGAATCAAGAATTGAAATCCTTGGTTAAGAAGGATGAAGAAACCATAAAATATCTCAGGAGTTAGTTAGAAAAGTCCATTTCAAATCTGAGATCAAAGGAAGAGGAATGTGAAAGACTAAGAAACAAGCCATATGAGGTGTGTGTGCATGGACAAGTTAACTTCAAAGAGGTGGTATTTAATCTTCAAGTAGATTTAGCATTCCATATGATGGAGAACATCATATTAAAGACTTAAATCAAGGATTTGATAGGTATTCTTAAGGCAAAGGAAGAATAATGTGACAAGCTCAAAGAAGATATTCAAACCCTAAAGATTAAATAAGTTTAGAAGCCTACTCTTGCATATCTAGCAGTTAATCCTAGTTCCAAAGCAAGTGAAGATGATGGTGGTCATGGAAAGAAGGTCTAGTTAAGGCCTAATCCTATTAGACAACCAAATGAAATTAGGTATGCAAAGTTTCATGGTTATTATTAAGCTTGCAATGGATATGGTCATAGAGAAATGGATTATAAGAAGTTTTTCATTTTTGAGTACCCTTGGAGCAATGGAAAAGGACACAAAAGTGACCAGTCAAGTAGTAAACATGAAGTTACTTGCTACAAGTTTCATCTAAAGGGCCATGTTTCAAGTTTTTGTAAGGTGAAATAAGTGTGGATGCCAAAATCTGTCATAGAAGGATTTTTTTTAGTCAAATTCAATGATCAAAAGGTAGCCAAGGAGATCTCAAGCCCAAATGTGGATGATAAGAGGCCTATCCATGTAAGAGAGATCACAAAAATTGATTCAAGAGTTGAATTGAAGCACTCTTTTGTGTTTGAGAAGTTAAGGTGTTTAGGATTTTGAGACGCCTTTAAGGTTATAAGGTATGGAAAATGATTCCTCTCATGCATTCTACGAGTCTTTGTTCTTATAGGTGCCCGCTTTTTACAATAAATGCATGTGTTAGGTATTTTTTGGGTGTATGTTTTATTGTATTGGTCATGATAAGTTTTGAAGTGTCAAAAATCTTGTATTATCTTCAAGGTATTTTTGTTATCTCCACAGTCATATGTTGAATCTTGGTATAAGTCTAAGTCCATTTTCATGGAGATGTGCATGAGTCTATATTGTCCATGTTAGGTCTGTTTTTCATCATGATGTAGTGGTCTTTGGTTATCATTTCAAAAGTATCAATGGTTTCTTGAGTGTCTCCACAAAATTTGTTGGTCTTTAAGATCAATGTGATGACACAAAGTCTTGTTGAATTAATTTCAATAGTATGTATGCTTACAGGTGTGCCTAGTTCAATGATTGTGTTGTCAAGGTTCTATAAGGGTGCTTAGTCTAATAACACTGAGTTTTAGAAATTTATTTCTAACAAAAGGTGTCTACCACTTTTTATTCTTGTAATTTATGGTCTTGTTCATCTTAACATGTCCAATCTAGTTCAAACTGGTGTAAGTATGTTATATGACTTCTATTCTACATATTCTGAGTCATCATGCTTGTTAATTGAAATAAGTATGGTTTGAATTGTGTGAAATGGTTGTGTACATGTGTATTATGAAAAGTGAGTACGTTCTGTGTTAGTCATAGGAATGTGCAATCTATGTTTTTTTAAATTATCTGTCTTCCAAGTCAACAAGTCAGATTTTGTGTGAGTCTCATGTCTAAGTATCACAACAATTATCATTTTGTTAAATCCAAAGAAGAGAAAACTGCATAAGGTTGAAAATGTCTATTCTCAGTGTTTATTAGTGATGCAGGTATCCAAGGTTAATTATGGCATCATTTTGATGATGTTATAGTGTGAAGAGATAAATCATGATGTTACAGGAAGTGCTAAGGGTCAATGATGCTATCAAGTATGTGATATTCTCAGAGTTCTACATTAAGAGATTATTTGAAGAATAATTTTTGATAATACTGTCAAGATAAGTTTCAAGCCTTGATGGCCATTAAGCTTGTATGAAAGTAATGTTCTGAGTTCTTAAGTCGATTGAGTCTTAAAGGACATATGCAAGTCAATTTCTTCTGGTGTTGAAGGGTTCTCTGATATATGAAGAAGGAGCACATCATTACATTTTAGAGTATATGAAGTTAGTAAAGATGAAAAATTAACTTACAACCATATTTAAATAGTATTTAATGTACCATAATAGGTGCATTTAGAAGCAAAGGAAGACATAAATGTTGTCTACATGCATACTCAAGTTGAGTAACCATAAAAAGGTAGAATGAGGGTTCTTAATGATCAACAAGGTTCTTGTAAGATTTTTCAAATGTTGGCAGTGTATATTGACTATGAAAATTCTAATATCATAGGTATAATGTCATGGTTCCATGATGGAGTGGGTTATCTAGGGTTTCTAATCTAAAAAACCAAACACTATGTCTTAGAAATTTTGCATAGTCTTGATATACCTTGGGAATTGATCAAATATGAAGTGAAAAGTTTTAAGTACAGGGAAAGCAAATGAAAAACTACAAGTGTGTGATCTTTAAAGGTTTATGAAGAAGTATTTCAGTGTTATCAATGTGGCAAGGCTTGAATGCTTATAAACACTGTCTAGAAATGTTGACGTGTCACTATGAAGACATGTAATTGATCCTTTGAAAATTATCTATAAATATTGTATAAAGAATCAAGAAAGTTTTCTATTACCACTTTAAGTTGTCTTTGTGCTACAATAATGGACTAACAATGCTTCATGTAAGTATTTGACCTAAAAGTGTGTCTAAGAAATTGGGTCAAGTTGAGCTAGTTTGTTTTAATTGTCAGTGTGTGCTTAGAATTATTTGATTTCATATAATTGTATGGAAAGTTGTTACATGCTTGTTCAAAATAAGTCGTGTCCATGCTCAGTCAAGGTTGTGTAGAGCTTCAAGTGAATTTTTTATATATATGACGGTGAAGTATAGAATGAATGTCATAGGGTACGAGACATGTGAAAACTTGAAGCTATAGGTACAGGTCCTATACAATACATCAAAAATGGGAAGTGTGATTTAAATGCAAAAGTGTCAACTATAGTGAATCTAAAGGTAAAGTGATCATTCAAGGACATAAAATAATCAAGCTATAGGTCAGAGTACTCAAAGGTACTATAGCATGACATTGAGGAGGCAATGGATAAAGAAGATGATCTCTAGCTGAATCATGAAGATTTTTTATCCACAAAAGCCATCAAAAACTAAAAGAAAGTGTCTTTGGTTCCTAAATGATGAAGTATCAACAACTAAAGTATGGGACAATAATGATGATATGTATGGATGTGAAACAATGTATCAATATGCCTAGAAAAGTTGTATAATGCTCTTCAAGTCTAAGTATGCAAGCATGCTAACAAGTTATGCAAGATATGTCAACCAGAAGGTCAAGATAGGCTTATGAAAGTTGTTAGAATGTTGAAGATGCTCCAATAATGCTTTAAGGACTATGATAGTGCTTCTAAGGGCATATAAATGTGCCAAAAATATGAAAAGATCTAGAAGTTCAAGTATAAGCTACAGGAAAGTCAAGAAGCTAATTAGTTTCAAGAAGTGTGAGCTATAATAGTGAACTAGTGAAAAAAATGACACCCTATAGGCTTGAAGAAGGGTTTGTAGTTGTACTTCAATGATGTGAGTGTACATGGTTAGAGATGTCTTGAAGGGTATGTGTACCTTACTTTTAATTACTTCAAAGGTTTGTGTGTAATGCTCCTCATGCCTGAGTAAATAAAATGTTACAAAATTATGCTTGATTAGTAAAAGACTATGAAAAAGAGCAGAGTATGTTTTTTTAAGTGACATGTCATAAGTTCCAAAACTTAGTCTCATTAGAAAAGGTGTGTTTATTCATAAAAATTTGGTTTCCTATTTGGTGGTGTAAGAAGTAGGTTTGATTTCTTAACAGGGCCAAGAAACTTGTGTTGTTTGATGAGACCAAAATATGTCTCGTAATATCACCAAATAACACTCTTATTCTCTCTCTTAAAATCAAGATTTCAAGTGAATTTAGATGTAGTTTTAATAACAGATAGCATATTTAAGGTAGAATATAGGATTTATCTTATCATCTCTTTAGAAATATATTTGTAATCTAATTGTTGTTATTTCCTGACATTTCTTCTAAAGTTGGAATGCAATAGTCTGTAGAAAACAAGTCATAAGAAACTCTAATCCAATTTCATAGATTACAGCTACTAAAAGGCCCATTTTTTCATGGTTTTTTGTTAGATTTCTTCTATGGAAAATCTTCACACAGCTACGAAAATGCCTAGCTAGTGAAAGTATTTTGGTTTGTTCTGAACTATTCAGCCCACTCTTTGCTTCCATGTTATCAACCAAGAATACATATCCAAACATGTGACAATCCAAAGTCATGCATGCATATGGAATTCCAAGAATAATTCAAAGTCGCAGACTTAACATTCCTCCATTTTATCTCATGTTTCAATGATGAGAAAATAGTGGAATAGTATTAAGAATGTTGAATAAGTATTCTCCCATTTTGTGTTCCTATATTAAAGGGATGAGTTATTAGGAATGTTGAATAAGTACTCTCCCATTTTGTGTTCCTAGATTAAAGGGATGAGTTGTAGAAATATCCTCCAAGATAAGTGGATTGTTGTAGTCAAGTTTGTTTAGGATTTATTTCTTTGAATAAATCCACCCAAGAATAGGTAGTTAGTTCTTGGTGTGTGGACTAAGGAGTTGGTTAGATGCATGAACTATAAATGTAACCTTCCATACTCTTGTCTGTAATCTTTTACAAAGAAATGAAAATATGTTCTTTTCTCTCTAATATTTTGAAGTTTTTAATTAAGATCTTGGAAACATGATTTAAATCCTCTTCCAAGGAATGAGTTGACCACTCATTCCATGGAAGATGGATCTATATATTTGTGTATTTGTGTTTCTGTCTTGTAACAATTTATGTTTATGTTTATTCCTTTTTCTGTGATGATCATTTTGTTGTATTTTTTTCTCCTTGTATTGTAGTCTTCATATTCATTCAATTTTTTATAAACCTACAGGGGTTTTATTTGATTTATTTCCAATTCAAAAATTTCCTTTATGCAAATGTGCTTTCATTTCTACAAGTGTGATTTTTATTTCTGCAAGTGTGTTTTTTTGTTTTTGTAAGTGTGCTTTTTAATTTATGCAAGTTTGGATTGTGTTTGAAGGAGTTTTTTCTCAAAGATCTCTTTATCCTATTTCATATTTCCATCAGACACTAGCCTTGGATTGACATTATTAATGAATAGGATTAATGACCCTCATCATTATTGCTCAAAATAGAAACCTATAGGCTTTTAGAAGCTCATATCTTGCATGGTGTCAGTTTTGTTGAAGTACTAATGTATTTCAATACTTTATTGATCTTTTTTTCATGGTGAATATGTATAGTGAAGTGTGTTCATGGTTAAAATGAGCTAGTTGGGTCATTATGTTGTTTTTATCCTCAAGTGAATGCTGACACACACCTACAATACACTGAATGATGATAATCAGGGTAGGGGGATCTTTCTAGGACTCCTAAAAAATGACATGCTTAGTTTCTAGAGGACAATTGAAGCCTGAGATAGGAGTATTTGTACTTATAGTACTGAAGTTAAGGTTATTGATTCCATCAAACGTTATAATTGATTGATAAGTGTGCTCAGGAAATGATTAACAAAGGAAAATTTATTCTTGTTGTTGATAGGAGTATAGGATACTTAGAGGGATATCAAAGTATATGTTGGTAAATTGTTATGCAATGAATTATTTGAAATCCATGAGAATCCAGTTTGACCAAAATATGGTGAAAAAAGAAGAGTAATAGTTACAGGAGGAGAATGTTTCCATCTCTTATAAAATGTTCTTATCTATTGAAGTATATTTTGTCCTCAAAACAATGGATGTGAAAAATTTAGTAGTGCCTCACAGGTTTGAGTGTTCTTAATGAGGATGGGGGAGCATTTTTTTTTTATTGTGTCAAGTTCATTAGTCTCTAGAGAAGGTCATGAACCAAGAAAAGTGTGATAGACTATAAAGAAGGTTGATATCACTGATTACCTATTTTAGGACTGGTGTGAAGTGTTTGATCCTCATTCAAGCTGTGTAAACAAGGTATGTGGTAAAAAATTGTATTAATAATTAGAGATATGTAGTATGATTCCAAGGGAAGTTTTGGCATGCTTTTTCAAGATGTGTTTGATGTTCTAGGGGTCACCAAATTTGGTTGAAAATACACTAAAAAATCTAGTTAGGGCTCCTAGTCATAATGAGGTATGAAGAGAAAGATAGTGCATTGTTATGCTAAACCTATGCCTAGAAAAGATGATGAATTCTCAAGAAAGAAAGTATGAAGCTTGGTCATGATGATTTCTGACATTGTTGACATGTTAAGATGTGTACGGTGTTGGTACCCAAAATTATCCTTTCTTTGAAACCGAGCAACATCACAATTTTATTAGGATGCTTAGAGACAAACTGTTTATCAGCTCTTAATTTCTACAAATCTTGATGGATTTGATCATCCTTTGTCAATATTTATCAATATCCACATGATTTAGTGCCCAATTTACTAAAATCATAAAATATTGCACAAAAAATTCCCAATCTCACACAATTCTCACAAATTTCAACAAATGATGATATATAAACAAAAAATTTGCATATGAATCATTACCAGAGGTTGATATGTGTATGTATTTGCAAAAATAGTCCCCAGAAATGGTGTTAGATTGGTGTTGGCACAAAAATTTATCTTTCCTTTGAAACCAAGTAGCATCACAATTTGATCAGGATGCTTAGAGACAAACAAATCATAATAGGATTCCTTTTGTAGCTAGGGATGGATTCTAGATGACTCTTTATCACTCTGGTTTGGAAAGGATTGGGTATCACCATGCTAATATTTTGACCTACCCTTACTACTTTAGGTTGTGCCTTCAACCAGGGTGAGAGGACCCATTTTGTGACCTGTATTAGTGGAAATTATCAATGGATTAGTATAATTTGACTCTTCCTTTACAATATTTTGAAGGAGACCTTAAGAAAACATGGCCAATATAACATAACCTAACTCTTACCATTTGTCACTTAAGAAAATGAAGATGTTCTCTAGATAAGGCCCAGGTCACTAAAGACAACGATAGTAAAGGATGGATGAATTTAATGATCTTATTTATCATTTGTGGATATAAAGTGCAAGTAGGGATGGTTCATGTATGATGTATCATTGAATATGAAATTTATGGTTAGGAATTTAAGCAGGATAAAGTTGATTATACTGAATTCTTGAGAAATTTAAACAAATTTTGACATATCCACAAGGCAAAATGACAAATGGCTTCAAATAGTTAGGATGAACCTTCAACTAGAAAATTATGCATCTATGAAAGCTCAAAGACACACAGCTTCACACATTCTTCAAGGATTTAACATAAGAACTCATGTTAAAGACTTAATTAAACCTTAGAAGTCCCTAATATATCATGTTTATGATACACTCATAAATTAACAAACAATCTGTATCACTGAAATGAAAGTAAAGTGAATTTAAATCACTTATTGCATCATGAAATGAAATATCTCTTCATAATTTACTTGCAAATGCCACAATACTGTCATGAGGACAAGATCTTGTGTAATTGTAGAGGGATTCCTAATGTAAGATTGCAACAGGAACACAAATAACTATTTGAAGATATCTCAAAATGACAGTAGACACAAAATGGTTCATGATTAACACAAATTACTTAAGGTTTTTCAAATTGATCAACAAGGGAAAGTTTGTTCATAATATCAAAGTTTGTCAATGGATATACATTTGCAACCATATTAACGTGATCAATTTCAAAGATACACAAGAAATAACTAGTTTTTCAAATGAGTTCCTTCAGAAAATGGTTTTTCTCAACTTTCTCTCCTTATCTTCTCTCTAAGAAAATTCTAGAAAAATTAATCCCCCCTTTTCGTGATTATTCTTCTTCCTTTTATATCATCTCCTTTTCTTGTTAACTTTCAAAGTTATTTCCCCCCAAAAAAATTAGAATATTCCCAAGAATATTCTCCCTTTTAAAAAGTGTTCTAGAACATGGTATTTAGAAAGGTATTTCTTGAAGTTGCTAGGTGTACAAATCACCAGTCTTTTCAATCAACTTCACTAGTGTTCAACTATGATATCAGGTAGACCTTTCTGATGGGTTATTTTAATCATTATTTCTTTTTATTGATTAGATAATCATTTCAAACAATCTCTGAAAACCTCCATATAATATTGAAATGACATATATCCATACTCGCTTTTCAATAATCTACCTTGGGTGCCACACCCTTTGCTTCATGTCTCATTGGCTTAATTGCCACACATAGTATCTGTTGAATCACCTTGATTTACTATCTCTGCTCATCCCTGAATTTTTCTAAATCTTAAATTCTCCTTTATGCAAATTAAACAAAATATCCTTAATTTCATGGGAAAGATTACATTAAATCAAAACATGTGTCTCCTTCTCATTATAAAACTTCACTCAATTTTAATATCATCATGCCTTTCCCTTCTTATTCTGATTATAAGGAATTTCAAAGAGAATGGTGAAGGTTCTCGTAGCTCACATCCTGAAGGAGATTTCTTCAGAGGACTTAAATCAGATTTTTGATTTAAGTGGTCATGATGAAGCGTTTTTCAAGGATCTGTTTGAGATAGAATGTGTGGGTGACACCAGATGGCCCCTAACATACTAAAAATTCTTATTAGTGCTTCTTACAAGGATGATCAGGATCAATTATGTGTTCACATCCTTCTAGGTTATGTATTTGCATATTTTTAGATGGGATCATATGAAAAATCCTGAAGATTTGAAAAAATACTAGGTTGAGAGAAGGCCCCAGGTCTCTGGGTAGACAAATTTTGAATGTCCCTTTCTGTGTGATGAGGAATTTGTATTGAAAGATATTCCTAAGGAATCATATGTGTTGTATGATAAATCCTCCATCGACATAGTGCCTACTATCTCCCATAAAATAGAAGAGTTAGAGAAAAGGATCAACTTCCTGGAGAAAAAGAAAGTAGAGACTGTGCCTTCACAATCAATTTTAGCACCAGGGTCATATTTAGGGAAAATTAAAGGTGAACCACAATCACAACCTCCAATTATTATCTCAGATGGGAAATAAGACCAACCATTGTCTACTCATTGTTCAAGGGCAGCCATTTCCTCTGCTCAAGACAACAGAGGGAGATTTGTGATTCGATCATCCACCCGCCTAATGCATTGTTCTCCTCGGGAAGAACATGAATTATTGGTCCCTCAACCAATTCCTTCCCCAAAGGACAATCCACCTTTTACATGGAAATGGGAGGTTGGGTCAAGTTCGAGGCCTCACAATCAGCCCAGTCAATAACATGTAGTACCTTCCCCTCCAACCACTTCAGGTGTCCCCTCTCAAGTAACTCCCAACATATCATTCCCTCACAAAGGGAAAGGAAAGATGGATTTCTTCACATGAGGTCTGGATCTTTTAGATTGGGTTTCATCTCAATAGAAGAAAGTTGAACTAGAGAGAATTATGAGTCATCCTAGAATGAATCTAGAGGCGTTAATGGATATGGGAATGTCTCGGGACTTAGTAGGGTCAATTATTTTTGTTCAAATAGCAAAAGGCTCAGGAAAGTTTGTGTTGAGGAAAAAGAAGATTCTGAACAAGCTCCCCTTGCTCAAAGGGAGCTATGAAGTAGGGTTTAAGAATGCCTAAATTTTGTCTTCTTTTCACTGTTTCTCTTTCTGACATGTATATATTTTTCTTTATCTTGGGAAAGGGCACCTATAGAACCCCATTTTGTTCCTTATTCAAAGTGCAAGAAACATAGCAACATCAATCATTTACATGTTTACTTAAATGTATCTTAATTTCATAAAAGTAAAAATGGAAATACTGCATTCTTCCATTTTTCAATTGAAATAAAGGAACGATAAAATTCAGAGAAAAAATTACTTCCAATGCAATATAAGTGTCATTTTTAAAACATCAATTTAAAAAGGATGAATATGAAAAGAGAATACAATTCAAGGAACAACTGTCTAAGCATGTTCGTCATCCTTTGCATATTCTTCTTCAGCTTCTAATTTTGGATCCTTTTCTTTTGGTAGCCTCGTCACATATGCATCATATATTTTGAATAATTCATTAACCTCATCCTCATCTTGTTCGGTATGATGTTGGAAAATCAATGCATCTCTAGATATTGCATCAATGTAATGGTCCATTTTCTACTTGTCTTCTAGTGGCCTTTCCTTCAACTCTGCAATTCTATTTTCTATTTTTCTCATGGTCTTAATGACTTCATAGGAGAAGTCATTCCTTAGAACATTATTTTCAAAATATTCAAGTAAGAATTCAATCATTATGTACCCATAACTCTTCTTAAACTTATCAATAACCATATCCTCCAACTTTAAGTCAGTAACATCAAGAGTATCATTAACCCAATTTCTTTTGACTTCAAGTTTTCCTTTGATTCCATTTAGGGTCTTGATTCTAATATTTGAAAACTCCTCAAGGGGATGTTGTCTTTCTTTAAATTCAGTTGGTTCAATGTCCTCGTCCTAAACCAACTCATAACTGAGCTGGGTAATGTGGTCCAATTTGGGAAGAATACCTTCAAAGTAGAAAAACTCATTGTTGCATTGTTCAATTATCTCATCAATTTCATTAATTCTATTTTTGATATCTTCATACTTCAATCTGTATTCTATAATTACTTCTTTTCCCCTCTTGGTCAAGTTATCAATCCATGTGTCTACTGCTTGAACCTTCTTGACAGCCTTGTTTACCTTATTCATTCCTTCAGGGGTGTTTATATAAGAAATTTCTTGTGTTTGACTAGTCTTCCCTGTCAATTGTTGTAAAGAAGAACTCAAGGCCTTAACTTGATCCTTTAATTGCCTTTTTGTCATTCCATCTTCATCAACCTTTTGTAGAAGATCACTTACTGTTGCAGATACCCCTTGCTTCAATTATTCCGTTGAGGTTTTTCCCAAAGGGATGATCTGAATGTTATAATCATTAGTTGTTATGTATTTTCTTGTTTTACTCTCCAAAGAGGTTGTTATTTCCAAGGTTCTTGCTCCAGATGAATCAGTTTGGGTTTTTGATGGTCCTGACCCTTTTTGAGGATCTTACTTCCTTTGGAAAAGAAAAACATAGTAAGGTCAACAAATTGAACAGGGAGAACCTCTTTTTCTTCATTTGAAATCAACTCACTAATCCATTCCTTTTCTAAGCTTGTTATAGCTCTTGTTTCTTGTGATTCTTGCTGGAGTTTCTCAGTGAACAACTACCATTTTCTTGGATATTTCTTGTTCATTTTGCACCAATGATTCTGTTTATTCCTGATAAATTATTTCAATGTTCTCCACACCAATATCACCTTGTGCTACTGATTCTTTTGGATGCTCTTTTTCATGGTCTGGAACTTTAGATTGATCATCAACATTCAGGGGAGACTCCTTCCTTGCTTCTTCAGTTGAAGCCATAGTGGAATTAACTTCTTCTATAACACTTTCTTGCACCAAAATTTGGGTTATGGGACCCTTCTCTCTTGAAGTCTATTGAGTTGCAACCTTACCCTTTTCATGCTCCAACAATGTATTTTGTAATACCATGGTAGGTTGTTCCTCCATGAACAACTCTACATTTCCCACTAAAGGTTGTAAATTCTTACCAGTGATGATTTCTACATCAACAATTGCATTTTGTGCTATTTTCAATCTCTCTTCAAAAATAGATTTTCCCTCTTGAGGAAAGTTATCATTTTTTGTCACCTTGGTAGAAATATATATAGCCTCTTTCATTAATAACTCAACATTAGTGTCTTTTTCAAAAACAACATTGGTTTACCCAATTCCAGAGTCATTTGTGTTGGTGAAATATTTTCAGCTCCCTGGGTCCTCTCTTAAGTAGTTGATACATGAATATCTCTTTCCAATTCTTTGATTGCTTGAATGTTATCCATTGGTGTTAGTATTGGCTCATCTATAGATAAATTAAGTACATCCAACATGGAAAATACTTCACCAGTATCAAAATCAATTACATCAGTATGGCACCTTACAAATTTTTACATTGTTTCGACTGGAGGCACATTTATATCCTTGACAAGAAAAGTGTTAGAGGTTTTCATAGCTAGGGTAACAAATTGATTGTCCACTAGATTAACTGTAGTAATTCCTTGGGAAATTGGACTTCGAGTGCATTCCATTTTTTCCATAACAGACAAGGATGGGATCAAAGGATCTGATTTCTCTAAATGTGGCAGTGATACATCATGCTACTTTTGAACAACATCACTCCTTTTAGAATCTGGGGGATCAATTACCACATCTCGTTGCTTGAACTTTGTAGGCATATGGGATCCTACTCTTACCAAGACTGGCTGGTGAATAACCTTGTGTTTTTTGTGTGTTCTCTCAAACCTTTTTAAATCTGGTGCTGCCCTTCTTTCATCCTTATGTGGCTTAGACTGAATGTGGCCACTTGCAATGGCCCCACTCATCAACTTTTCAGCACTATGCTACTTTGGAAAAACACTTGGATAGACCACATGTGATGCCAAACCTTTCCCCTTTTCCTGAATTGGTATTGTAAAACTAATAGGTGCATTCTCCATATATTTTAAAAACATCTCTTCAGTCTTTTGCTTGATAAATGACATAGAAGTGCCAATTCCACTAGTGGTTGATGTCCACTCATCAATGAATTTAGAAGTAGGTATTTTGGATGGAAATTGAGGGTCATTTCCCCCCAGTGGGTCCATTTTATCTGCATCCTCCCTCAGGGGTGGAATATCCTCACTCAGGTTTCCCAAACTTCTAAAATTGTTTAGGATTTTTGTATTCTAGAGTGAGAGATCAATATTCTTTTGGGTCAACTAGTTTACAGTCCTCCTCATTACATCAGTTATTCTTAAATAAGGATCATCATATTCTACCACATTCAAGTCTGGAGGAGATACAGGTTGATCCCCCACCTTTTGATCAATATAAAATTTGTTCACTATGTGTGGATCATCCATAATCCCCTCTGGGATAACCACAATTTTGTAGTCTATTATCTGTGACAGAGTCATTCTAGAAAAATCCCTTAACTTGACTTCTTCCTCATCCCTGCAGTTCATCCAGTAATCCTCAAAATGGGGCTCATGCTCAAAGGTGTTTGTAATGTTGTTAAACACCCATATAATGTCATAATTAGGCCTGGCCTCAAACTTCTCCATATCAAATTTTTGCATTTCCCCTGCAATCAATCTAGCCTTTACGATGGAAGGACATGAATACCTTCTAATTCGAATAGGAAATTTGATATTTTTTTATGCCTCCTGGCAATTATTTTATGCACAGGTATCAACTATATTACCAATTCCCATAAAATAAATTTATCATCCACATACCTAGGATATTTATACGGATTTCCCTCAAAACCACTTACTCTATGTAAGTAAACATTTTATACTGGATAAAGCACTATCCATATTCCAAAATTACCTATTTTTATTGTTCAAACATCCTATATTGTCCCCACTCTGACTTAAAAAGACAAATGATATGGGCAAAGAAAGCGTCATTAATTAACCTTACATTCCCACTCCAGTTGATCAATTGCAATTAGGGAAATATCTCATGCATTTGACATTACTTAAAATTTAAACGTGGTGACAAACCTGGGAAACGTTTGTGCCCTACAACATTATAAATGAGATATGTCATCATATAAAATTCAAGGTCTGAAATATCTCCCATTTCAATTTTTTTTGCTAGAGTGACCATGTGATCATGGAGTGCGTCTGCAATAAAGGTGGCCCAGCAAATGCTCCCTTTTTTCTCCATAATAATTCATATGTATGTATTCATTCATTCCTTGAATTCATTTGTTGTTTATAAACCTGTCATTCGACTTAACAACACAATGACATCATTAACCTCCTCTAAAAATTGTGCCCTAACCAACTTCTTCAGGATTCTAGCCATTTTCCTCTTCGTGATAAGCCAGTTTGTATTTATCATCTTGACATAGTCCTTCTTTGTTTCATAATCCTTCAAAGCCAACTTGATGCCAATGGTAATTGGGTTTGCGACTATAGGAAATTTTAACATTATTCTGATGGCCACTGGTGTTAGTGTTAGTACTACATCCCCACTCCCATCTAACACCTCCCTCTTTTTTGGATCATAGTTCATAGCACAATGCCACACTAATTCAGGGCAATGAACAGAGGGTGGGATGGCACCAGCTAGAGCAATACAAATTTCTTGAATTACTTTTAAGGATTCATTCTGATGGGGACTTTTTAACCTTTAGAGGAAGTCATCTAGATCATCGCCCATTAAGTCTCTGTCTGTAATATTATCTAGATCACTTGTGATTCCCAACACAAATGAGAACAAAGATGGCATAGTCTTCATTGTTTAAAAACCCTAACTTTCCTTTTAAACCAACCTTGCCACTGAAAGAGAAATACATGAGTTTTTAAGCTCTTACCAGTCAATCCACAAGTATCTGAACAATTTAAATCTAAATCAACAAATCCTTAAATGCTCAGGTTTGTAATTTAATCTCCATAACTAATGACACGATAATTATTCACGTAAATCACAAAGGAAACAATAAAAATAAAGCCAATTGGTAAATAAAGATGAAATCATTCACAAGATTTAAAACATCCTTGATTTGTGTAGCAACATTAATGGCAGCATAAATAAATGCACTACATCGAGACCATTCAATCCATCGTTCACAATTTTAAAAATGAACTGTCCACATGGAATAAATATTTTCGCTATCACGGGCTCAGGGGAACCTTTTGTAATTTTGTAACTTTAAAAACTTTGCATACTTTTGGAAAACTTGACCCACCCATCCACCTTTTGGTTTTCAATACTGGCTCAACATGTGCTTGCATTTGATTGCTAACGGGCTACGGATCATTTTTGTAATTTTACTCCTTTTCTAATTAAAAACAAAAGTATCAAAAATATCCAATGACCCATTTCCCTGCTTCCTTTATAAACAAATACCACGTGTCCTTCTAGTGGGCCTCAGGGACCCTTTTACACTTTTAACACCTTGTATCTTTAAAGTGCACAAATACAATAATGCATTTCTTTCCCACATCCACTCATCTTGAGACATGTGTACACCTTTGGGGTGGAAAGAAAACTACTTGTGTTGCTTTATGGTTGTGGATATTCGAGGAATATTCTTTAGGTCGTGGGACCAATTTTTTAATTCATGAATGCCATAGAAAAATACAAGTTTACGAATTAGACCCACCATACTGCATCTAATTTAAATCTGCCACATATCAATGGGAAAAGGGAGACAAAAAGCACGTACAGACATGATCCTCGACCAAAAAAGAGGAAAGACCAGACTATACACAGAAAAACCACAGAGCCGACTCGCACCTCAATAGGGAAAATAGAAAAATATAGCAGACAACAATGGAAAAGCTTAACCGAATAAGGGTGAGATAAATTCGAGCACCAACACTGGCTCCAACTTAGAGACAAGCACTCCCCATGAGTGTGTCAAGAACAAACCATAGTGCAGAGAAAAGCAGACCATGTGCTAAAATCCATTGGGCCACGGAGTAAAAAAACCAACACATAAAAATGAGGCAATAACAACCAACCCCGTAGAAAGAAAACCGAGAAACCCAAGGGTTGAAACCAACGGTCACCAAGGACCAAGAAAAACATGAAAAAAAAATTGAAAAAAAAAAAAAACCTATAAAAAACAAATAGAATAATTATACACTGTACAATAGTGTGTACCTTTACCTTTGAGAGATCAATCAAGAAAGTGCTTCAAATGCCTACCAGTAATTGGAAACACAAGTAATTCTCCATCTAAATATTTTAAGAAAAAGGTATGCTCACCAATTCTGATGTCAATGGAGTAAGGACCCATCCATAATGCATCAAACTTTCCATGTTTTCCTTTTTCCTCATGTCTACTATCCCATAGTAATACAAGGTCACCTACACTAAACACTCGAGGGGTCACCATTTTATCAAATAGTTTTTTCAAATTTTCCTTGAATATCAAGTGTCTTTGATGGGAATCTCTTCTTACTTCATCTAACTTAACAATCTAGTTTATTCTTGCATCATATAGACTAACCTCTTGATCTTCAATTTACCGAAGAAATTGGTATGAAGATAATTGCATATGTAGGGGAAGGAGGGCTTGAGCTCCATACACCAATTCAAAGGGGATCTTTCTAGTAGCTCTCTTAATAGTAATTCTATCATCCCATACAGTGAACTTAAATTTTTCACCCCACCTTCATTTATTTATCTCCAAAGTCTTCTTGATTATTTTCAACAAATTCTTATTGTTTGATTCCAATTTCCCATTACCTTGAGGATTGTAATTATATGCATATGTAAGGTTTATTCCTTACTCCTGACATATGGATACTAAGGGCTTAGCTCGAAAGCTCATAGCATTATCAGCAATTATTTTGGCAAGAACTCTAAATCTACAAATTATGTGATTTAAAATCAAATCCATAAGAAACTGGTGAGTTTCCTTCTTCATAGGAGTTGCTTCAACCCATTTGGTGAAATAATCAGTAGCTACTAATATCCATCTATGGCCTACACTTGAAGGGTCTGATATTTCACCAAAAAAGTCCATACCCCACTATTTTAAATGAGCTTTAACTGATACTGGTTGTAAAGGGAGAGCTCCTGAAGCTTTCAATATTCTTGAGAAGCATTGAGAACTCTCGCATCTTCTAACCAATAGAGTTGTATATTTAAAAAGCGTGGGCCACCAATAGCTAGCTTTTAAAATCTTATGAGTAGTTACTCTTCCAGCAAAGTTCCCCCCACAAACTCCTCCATGAAACTCAACAATTAGCTTAGGGGCTTCATCTTCAATAATGCATCTCAAGAGAATCCCTTCAGGATTCTTCCAAGCCAGTCCAAAATCAGTGATAATATATTTTTGGGCAGCCAACCTAAGTACTCTCTTATGATTTTTACTAAAATGCCCAGGACATTCCAAATCCTTAAGATAGAACATGATATCCTTCTACTATGTTGAATTGATCAATCTTTCATGGACATTTATATCTTCTCCCTCAATTTCATTTATTTCCATTACCTGCAAGTTACTTTCTGCCATTAGATTTTCCAACACTAAGCCCCTAACCAACTTGGTGGTTTGAATATCCATGTCATACTCTTATAATTTGTTCACCCATCGACATCTTTTGCTTGATATTTCCATTTTCATATAATATCCTTGACCACGGTATGAGGAACATAGGTCATAATCTTGGAGCTCAAAATATATGGTCTGAAATTTTTTTCCATTCTTACCAGAGAGAAATCATGTTTCTCCATAATAGTATATCTTAATTCTTCTCCTTGAAGTGCCTTACTAAAGAAAGAAATTGGCCTTTCATTTCCTTCATCATCCTTTTGCAATAGTATTCTCAGAGACAAAATAAAATATTTGAAAATCTTTCTTGTAATCAGGGGCTACCAAAACAGGGGCATTCTTTAATGCTTCTTTAATCCTAGCAAAATCTTGGATATCTTTTTCCTCCCATTTGATAATCTAATCCTTTTTTAGCATACTCATAATGGGGATAGTCATTTCAGCAAACTTAGAGATAAATATCCCAATGAAATTTATTCTTCCGAAAAAGTTTTGAAGTTCCTTTTTGTTTTTTGTATAGGGACTTTGCCAATAGCTTATACTCACTCATGATCTATCATATCCCCTTCATTAGATACGATGTGTCCCAACAACTTTTCCTTCTGAACCCCAAAGTGACATTTTTTAGGATTCAGTGAAATGACATACTCTCTACACCTTAACAACATTTTCTCGAGATGTTGCAAATGATCACTTCTCCTTCTTGAAAATACTATCACATCATCCTTGTACACAAAAATGAAATCATTTATATATCCTGAGAATGCTACATCCATATCTCTTTGAAAATTTTCTCCAGCATTCATTAGACCAAATGGCATTCTTACATACACGTACCCCATAGAGTGGTGAAAGAAGTTTTAATTATTTTTTACTTCTTTACCACCACTTGATTATATCCTGAGAACCCATCCAAAGTAGACAATAATTTAGAGTGAGCAACTAACTACAACATTTTATCCATATTGGGAAGGGGATAATTATCTTTGATTGATGCTTTATTCAAGTTCTCCATTCTTTTTTCTAACTGGCACTATATTTTCCACCCATGAAGAATACCTTATGGTTTGTATAATACCTCCATCCCTTAAATTTTTTAATTCTTCTTGCATTTTGAGGGAGAGAAGTGGATTAATCAGTCTTTTCTTTTGCCTAAATGGCTTGGCATTAGCTTCCAGTGGTATTTAATGCTAGAAAAGGTCTTCCCTATATTCCTTCAACTCTAAATATGACCATGCCAAGCAGTCATGGTATTCTTTCAGCAGTTGGACATATGATCCCTTTTCTTCTTTATTCAAGTTACTACCTAACCATATTCTCCTAGGTTTTTTTTCCATCCCTAGGTTGTGTTCTTACACATCTCTCGAGGCTGACATATGCCTACAAACAATGTGATAATAATTATCAAAGTTTGACTCAAGCGCAACCAAACCTCTTGGAATGGTATTTGTTTTCAATTGAATAATATATTTACGAAACAAGGTTTCTCTTACCTCATTAATACAAACCATTGACTCCCAATCCACCTGATGATTTTTGAATTCCCCTTTTTTTTGTAAAAGTATTTGAATTTGGGAATCATCTTCAAAAACTTTCCAATGCTTGACATTATCAGGGACAGATGGTCTTGTCAACACCTCAATGTTATATTCACAATACGACGACATTGTGTAAATTTCAAACCTAGAACCTAGTACTACCACTTTGTCTGCTATAGCAATTTTTTTCTCTCATGGTACACTATATTGAATGATTCAAACATTTCAATGAAATCCCAAACTACATGCTTATATTACTTCATTCTCTGATTCTTTATTGTGTACAGCTTGCGGAATTTATTGACCACTAATTCTGAATATCCTTTAACAATAATGTCCCTGATACCATATCTCCAAGAAATCCTTAAACCCAGAAGCAATGCTTCATACTTTGCAATATTGTTAGTGCATTCAAACTAGATTTTAAAAGAAAAGTTGAACTCTTTCTTATCTGGGGATATCAATACAATACCCGCACCATTTCCAAAATTAGAAAAAGCTCCATAAAACATAAAAGTCTAAGGGAAACCAAGTTTCTCAGGGAAACTGGATTTATCAATTTCATGTTCCTTGATATCTGCATAACCAATGAAATTTTCAACATCTACATCTATATATAATACTTCATACGAAGCAATTTTTGGATCTTTGATTAGATGTAACATATTATTTTCACCATATAACTTCACAAGATTTCCTTCCAATGGTATGGTTGCATATGAAATATCCATTTACACACTTCCACCCACACTAGCAACCCATTTCCTTGATAAGAGCATGCCCCATTTGGCCGGGAAATCCACAATAACCACATTGATAGTTAATGATTTTCTAGGTTAAGCTACTAATTACACTATTAATCCCTTGACATATCCAATTATAGGCACTTCCCTTAAATCCATAGCTATGCATTTCCCAAAAGATGTTGTCACTTTGATGTTTAATTCATTCATCACTTCAAGAGGAATCACATTACATGAAGCTCCTGAATCAAACATAAATTTATGCACCAACCTATCCTTTATTATCAGAGTGGTGTAAAAAATATCAACATCAAGTTGAGATTCCACAAGTGAGGTGCCCAAGTATACTTCTGGTGATTCTACCAATTCTTTTAGGGCTTGTGGTATCTCAAGCTCTACAAAGAAAGGAGGAAGATCCACACCATTCATAGTATTTCCTTATGTTATTATCTATTCTTTAAATCCTAAATTTACTCAAATTCCCACTTTTTATGCTCAAGAATTCTGAGCAATTCAACAATAGGTACTATGACTTTGATTTGACGCAAAACCTGGGCTATATCACATGGAGCATACTTGGGTAAGGTAGTGTTGGATGGAAGATTTATGATTCCCTCTAGTGGTATAACAGTCTTTGTAACTTGGGCATGAGCTGGGGTACAAGTTTTATTTGGAGCAACAGGACCTTTGTTGAGTGCATTTTTTTTAGGGTTTTCCCTGGGGATATTAGTGAGCAGTGGAATTTTTGGTTTGGCCTGAAGACCTCCCCATTTGATAACTCTACTTCTTGTATTATGTTCTTTTTCTTATGCAACCACTGCATTCATCAATAGTTTCCTATCTTCCTCGAAAGGTATTCCCCCATCATATACTTCTAAATCATCAGGGCCCTTAGGTATTCAAAATCATGATTAGGTAAATCAAAAGCATGCACCATATCAATCTCAATATCATCATCATGCGCGAGAGATAATACTTAGTGAATGCATTCCCAAAAACTCTAAACAGTTCTCACACTTATTAGAGTAGTCGAAGTAGCCCTCTGTTGTGAGTTTTCAGGGCATTCCATCATGCACATCATAAGCTTCATCATCATTTACCTCTTCAACCTCCTTACTCAAATCACATGGGGAGTGTGGTAGGAAACACTTATCACACCAATCAATAAAGTGAGCTTATTCGATTGTAGCAACCTTGATAGTCAAAGCATATGGGACCAATCTATTATCTATAAGTTGTGGCTTCTTGTTACTTGATCCCATTGGCCCCTTTCCTCTATCATCTGACCTATGATCATTCCTAGGATGATTTCCAAATCTATCCTAATTTTGTGGTTTATGTTAACCTTAAGAGCTTTTTCCTATCCCTTTCTCTACTTTGTCCAACTTGGGTGATATTTCTTTAACCACCCTAGCCAAAGTCTTTACAACCTCCTCTAGATCAATTGCTTTACTCACTTGAGGTCTATCAGGGTTGATTTTTTTGACACCTTCTCTCTTAGGAGGTTTGCCAACTACCTTGATACTATTTTCAATTTGCAAGGCCATAGTGAAAGCCTTCCTTAATGTCCCAAGATTCTATTCTCTTAAGTAGTACGTAGCCTTTTTGTCAAAGGCATCAAAATATTTTATTAAACAAGAATCATCAATTGGCCTCATGATTATAGGTAATCTATTTAGAGTCTTATTGAATCTAGTATTAAAATATTGGACATAATCGTTAGGATTCTTTTTAATATTTTCAAATTTAGTTAGAAGGAACCTTGGGTCATTCTTATCCCCATAATGTAATCTGAAGGCATTTTCATCTTCATCCACGAGTCTATTGAATTTTCTGGTAAATCCTTATACCATTCACGTGCATCTTCTTTGAGAGTATGAATGAATAATTTTATGTAAACATCCTCATACTCAATCTACAAATCTTCCATCATGTTAAAAAAAAGTCTCAAATGTTGATCCCCAGTAATGGAATTATTCCCTTGAAATTTAGGCAACCTGTTCCTCACATCTTGAGGTACAACACTAGGATGCCCAACCATGCCCCTAAAATTTATCGGTCTAAAATTATTAACAACAAAAGGTGGTCTAGGTGGAGGTTGAGCCATATTATCTTGAGGAGGCGATCCTATAGGAGAATCAAAATGATATGGGACCAAGGTCCTTTCGAGAACAGGAGTATAACTTTCCAAGTGAATATCCTCTAATGATTCAGTTTCGTGAAACACCCTATCAATCCTAGTAGATGAAGAATGAGGAGAGACATTACTTGTTTATGCATTTATAGAAGATGAATAATGATGTTTTAGCTCCTAACTAGGTATGATTTTTTCTTATTTCATTCCTTATTGATGTTTTTTAGTTGTTGAAGTGCTTATCCTAGGGAGAGCATGTTGGTTGCATGCCTAACATGAAGGCAAAAATTAATTTTAGAGCAAAAAATCATGAATTTGAGCTTGTATGAGAAATTTGGTTGATGTTTCTAACCAAAGCATGATGGTATAAAGTTGATATAGGTGAAGAATGTGAGCTACAGGTATGTATTTGTCATTAATGTAAAAAGGGGGAGAAGTTCACGGTGTTTTCTATTAATGACAAAGGGGGAGATTGTTGGCATGGTGTCCTATTAGGTGTTTTCATTAATAAAAAACTAAATTAATGAAAAATTGAATGTTTATTTAAGGTAATATGATGTTTTTTATTATGCTAACATACTGGTTCAAATGTATATCATCTACTACACTGGGATTCAGTGAAGTATGTTTACTCTTGTAAGGCTATACAGGTGCCTAAGAGGTGTATCTTGATAGTGTGAGATTATTGGATTCTTGGGAAGAATTTTTAGATGATTTATAGCATGTTTTGAGGATGCTTGAGTACTCACAGAAGTGGCATAGTGCAGGTACAAGTGGTTCACTTGGATACTGGTGCTCATTGGCAGTAGGTATAGCAGCTTGGAGGCTTGACAATGTGGATTGGAGCCATATAAGCTCATAGAATATTTAAGCCATGTGTATCATAACATATGATGTATTTTTGGGTCATTTAAAGAGATTTATTGTTCAATTATTTCATTATTTCAGTTGGCCCTAGCTTCTATAGTGAGGATCCAACATGCAAGCATAGGTAAGTCTTAGTAAATGGAGATTTTTAGACATTTAATTGATATTATGATGATTGAGGATGTTATACAGATGATTCATAGTGCTCTCTATAAAATTTTAGGTGCTCATGATGTATTTTTGCAAGACATGACTGTTTTTGTAAGACAGTGTCAAAATCTACAACATTTCCAGCTCAAAGTGCAACTTTAGATGCTCACTTTGAATATTTTTCTTTGTTTGGGACATTTTGGATTTTAGGGATGCTTTTAAGGTGATTTTATAAGGTTTCACAAAAATAATCAGGTCATTTAATTGTCACATTTTTATGAACGAATGTTAAGAGGGTAAAGAGGTCTAAAACCCTAGTTAAATCCTAACCAGGAGCAGTACATAGAAAGTGAAGTGTAGTGACCCAATTTTGATTTTTTCATCAAAATTGATGATTTCATGTTGTAGAGGAATCCTTATTATTTCCATAAATATATGGTTGAGATCATGGTGATGAGTGGACCCCATCTAAAAATATAATGTTTTGGAGAAAAAGGTTTTAGGACAAGATGGTCCAAAGGAGTAGCATGAAAAACTGATAATGCATGATGATTGGGATTTTTAATTAATTTAAATTGAAATTTTAGTAAATTTTCATGATGCTTTGAGTTCCAAATAGGTTGACTGGTCAAATGGTAGTTTTGGGATCTCTAATAATAGGGTCCAGTAAAATGAGAATAACTTGAGCTACAGGAGGAATTTTGAAGTGATAAAAGCTTTTTTGATAGAGGATTAAAATTTATTTCCATTTATATATATATTGCCTCATAATGAGGTCATTTTAGAGGGTTTATAAAGCATTATTTGGGTAGAAATCTTTTTGGCAGTTTAAGACAAGACGTGTTCTAATAAAAGTTTGGTGTTATTTTAAGAATTATATGGATTGAGTGATGCTTCCTATCACCTGTAATTTTGAGAGGGATGAATTTTTCTTCCAATGAATCCATTTTTAGGTATTTAATTTATGTAGAAATTATTTTATGAGCTAACCTTTGGAAAGAGGTTTTTGTCAGGTTGATCTAGTGAAGGCAAATGTTTATGTCGTTTGAAGTTCAGGATGTTTCATGACTTATAACTTACTTAGAAGTGTTATAAAAGTTATTAAAGTTATTTTTAGTTGGAATATGGAATGTTTTAGTTTATTATAAGTGATTTGGTGATCAGATGAAGTTTCCAGGGTGCTAAAGAGTGCAGAAAACAATTATTTTGAGATTTGTAAAGGGAGCTGGGCCCAATAAATGAAATAATTTGATTGGTTGATGTTAATTGTGACTATTTATGAATCTTTAATGATATTTTATTCATATGTAATGGGTTTTGGGTAATGAGAAATTATGGTACTAATATTAAGGAAAATTTAAGATTGTTCCCATGCGGTTTTAAGCCATTTTTGGCACATGAAATGATGGCTTTAGCTAGGATGACCTATTTCGGTCATATGTAGATATTGTAATTAATTTTTTTGAATTATCTAGAGATATATGTGTTGGAAATATAATGAGGGACTTCCCTTTTTTTTTGGAAGAAATAAAAACATATTTAAGTGCTTGTTTGGTTCATTTTTTGAACTAGTGCTCTTGGAGGGATGGTTTGTGAACTAGAGGAATATATTTTATAGGTATGAGAGCATGTTTTTAAGGATAAGGAAGAGAATGAAAGGTTTAATGTAGATTTAAGGAATGAGAGAAAGAGGATAGAGGAAATAAAAGTGAAGAAAGAGCAAGAATATGAGAGTTTGAAGACCTAGTGTGTGAGCTAGGGTTTGTGAGTTGAATAAGTGATCTCCATTAGTTGTGGTAGAAGAAAAATCAAATATTAGATATCTTCAGGTGGATAATTTTGTGAATGGTCATCCTTAGGTAGTTTTAGCTTCACTAAATTAGGGTTTGGTGCTCTACTAAACTAGGGGTTAGTGCCTCACTAAAGCATGGGTTGGTGCTCCTTGTGACGTTGGTTCTTCACTAAATTACTTTTCTGTATGTCATATAACAATATTTTTAGTGGGTTTTCTTCCCCATGAGGTTTTCCCACTTACATGTGGTGTTCTTGTGTTGAGTGATTTACTTTCTTATTCTTGTGGTTGATTTTGCATATCTTAATAAGCACACATAATCATGGATGTTGTATAAACAATATGATAGATGAATGCATGGTTTGGTAAATGAAAATAAATTTATTGTAGGAATGATTCAACCCCCTTCTCATTACATTATGCTTCTAATAGTTTAAAGTTATTCTCTCTATAGGGATGATGAATATTGAAGAGGCCTCTCCATAGAGGATCAATTTTTTTGTGCATTCCCTTCAGCTCTCTTCTTTGGTCCCATAAAAAGATGATGTCTTCAACTCGGAAATCTCACTACTTATATTTCTTATCAAAAAATTTATTGACTTTGTTTTGATGCTCCATGATTATTTCAAGCACTTTGGATCTTTTTTCCTCAAACTCTACCAAGTACACTATTCTTTTTTCTACTGAATCTCTGAAGGTATCGTATTCAATTGTTTTGGCTAATTTTAGAGCTGGAAATTCTAGGGAGATAGGATTCACAACATCAATACCATAAAAAAATTGAAAGGGATACATCCTAATAGATCACTTTGGATTAATACAATCATCCTAGAGTGCATCATATAATTCTGTGTGCCACGTGTGTTGATTTTCATGAACTAACTTCCTGATTATAGTTACCTAGTTTTTATTACTTTATTTCACCTGACCATTTCCTGAAGGGTAAAAATCAGAGATGTGAGCCAAAGTAATTTTGTAACCATAGTATAATTATGTGATTTAATAAGATGAAAAATTATAAGTGTTTTCATCTAGGATTTTGTGAGGAACGTCAAATCTCACTATTATATTATCCTTGTTGAAGTTTCAAACAACTTCAAATGTAGCATGTTTCACTAGAATAGATTCCACCCACTTAGTGAAATAATCAATCATAGTTAGAACATAAATATGTCCAACACTAGACAAAGGATTCAATTATCTAATAAAATCAATTCCCCACTGTTGAAATTTTTCATAAATCACCACTGGCCTTAGGGTAATTGTTGTCAATTTCTGACGACCAACAAATTGCTAACAGGCCTCACACTTTGCTACCCATATTGATACATCTCAAAAAAGGATTGGCTGATAATATCTTTCCCCTAGGATATTATGAGCCATGATAGACGATGAAAAATTTCCTCCACATGCCAATCTATAATAAGCCTCAAAGATTTTGTTCTATTGAGACTTATCTACACAACAAAGAAAAACTTGATCAATTCATTTCTTGTATAGACCATTTTCCCAAAGCATGTACCTAGCTGACCTCAATTTGATTGTTCTCTTTTATTTTGATCTTAGAATTTTATGACATTATCCATAGTTCAAAAATAATGCAATGTCTGAATATCACTCATCCGTAGTGTTTATAAACATAACCATTGTAATTTATTCACTATTATCCTCAATGTCATTAGCCTTTTCCCTTGTGTTATTTTATGTAATAAGATAACATAAACATATCCCATGCACAATCTTGGCAGGTTTAAATTCTATTTCATACTCTCACACCTTGGAAATATAGTTACCTCTCTGACTACCTAACTCTTTTTGAGTTAGGATGGACTTCACTGAAGTATCGAGAATAAGCACCGATGTATTATAATTTAGGATATAATCCCTGAAATGTTTTACTACCCAGACCACCACATAAGTGTGTTTCTCAATTTGGGGCATCTTTATCTGGTGATCCTTTAGAGGAAAAATCATAAAAAAATATATAAGATTCAACACATTCATCATTCTTTTGCATTAATATAGAAAACATTGTATGAGTAGAGGTGTAATTGTACATGATAAAGTCTTTTTGAAAATCTAGGAAAACCAAGCCAGGGGCATGTGAGATGGATTCTTTTATTTCATCAAAATAAACCTTTCCATCATCATTCCATTGAAATTTTACTTTACCTTTCATCATATCAAAAATGTGTCAGGTCTTATTAGCAAATTCAGGGATAAACCACCTCAGGAAATTAACTTTTTCGAAAAACAATTACACATGAGTTTTGCTTGTGGGAAGAGTGAGACTTTTTTTTATCCTTAAGCCATTTATGATCAATATTAGTTCCTTCCTTTGTTATGATGTGTCCTAGTATTTTCCCTTATGTAACCTCAAACATAGATTTATTTGGATTCAAAGAAATCCCATGTCACTGACACCTTATTAAAACTTGTTCTAGATGATCGCAATTATCTTTCCTATTATTTGAGAAGATCATAAGATCATCTAAGTATACTAAAATTATTTTACCCATCAGATCTCTGAAATCCAAGTTTATTACCCTCTAAAAGGAGGATCCAGTGTTGATTAACTTGAACATCATTCTCCAAAAGAAAACATGCCCCATGGAGTAGTGAATGCAGTCTTATGTTGATCTTCAACAACAACCTCAACCTGATTGTATCCCAAAAAACCATCCAACATAGATACCATATCTGAATTAGTTACTATTTGTAACACTTGATCCATAATATGTGTAGGATAGTTTTCCTTTAATGAATATTGGTTAAAGTTACGAAATCAACGTAAATGTGGATTTATCCATTTTTCTTACGCATTGGGATGATGTTACCCACCCATATGGAGTGATGGATTGGGAAAATTATCCTTACATATATCATCTTCTGTATTTTCACAAGAATGAGCGTTCATTTTGAGAGGAATGTTATGTAATGTCAGTTTTTTCTATAGGGACGAGCATTTTTTTTTAGAGGAATATTATGTTGAACATATTTCATTTTGAAAGATTTCAATTTTGTGTAAGACCAAGCCAAAACATCCATGTATTTATTTAAAAGTGGAACTCACTTTATTTTCTCTTCGAAGGAGAAACATTTTCTAATGTTTATAATCAATAGTTGTTTTGCGGAGCCAAGATTAACTTGTTTAACCTCAGCAAAAGAATGGGTTTCAGACTATTCATTCTTTTAGATAAATCGATCATGTTTCTCAAATAGTCATTCAAGAGACACCAATACTTTAGCAATTTTTTTCCCCTTGAGTTGGAGAACTTTTCCATTTATTTCTTGACGTGAATTGAAATTAAACTCACGGAAAGCTAACTCAGAACCCTCAAAGTAGAGTTAGGTGAAATTATCATACTTTTTAAGGAAATTCAAGATCTATTGATCCTCATTGAAAAATTTCCAATGGGAAGAGTTATTAGGAACACTTGGTTGATAGAATCTCTCAATGGTGTACTTATCTTCCTTGAACTCAATATGAGCAAGGAGTAATGAAGAAAACACTACAATGGAATACGCCTTGTCATTGTGCTCCCTAGATAATGATTTTATGGAAAAGGCATTAAATTCTTTAATACAGTCCCATACCATGTCCCTATAATGTTTTAAATAATCATTTTTACCTGATAAACATTCCTGACCTGATTCAAAATGAGGTTAGCATCTCCTTATAATTTGAGGTTCTTAACCCCTTTTTCTTTTTTCATCCTCACACCTAACGATAATGCCTCATATTCAGTTATTTGGTTACTATTATCAAAATGTAATTTAAAATAGAAAGGAAAGATTTCATATTCAGGAGATCTGAGCACTACACCAGCACCAGATCTAGAAATTGAGAAACTACCATCAAATTCCATATTTCATTAGAATATGCCTCTGTGACTAAATTGGAAGCAAAGCTCTACTCCGAGGTCATGAAATAAGTTCTGAAACTAGCATCTTCAAAAATAATTTGTGCCTTAGGATCTTTATATTTTGTGACCAATTATTTCTCTTGAACTTGAAGTTCGAGAGTACGCATGGTTTCACTGACTGGTATCCTTTCCTTCTACCAATACATATGGATTTATTCTCCTACATCTTTGCAAAAACCTCTCCCTAGTAGAATGCCATAAGAACTAGAATATCCACAACTAGGATAGTCATCTTGACCTTATTCTCAATAAACGTGATGAATGCGAACTGAGCATCTTTAATATGACCAATCAGAGGGACCTTCTTAGTTTCTATAGAATAACAGTGCCCAAATGGTTGCATTAGAGTGAGCCTCAGATCATGCACCACCTTTGCAGGCATGACATTTTTGGAGGCTCTGGAATCAATGATGTAATTACTAAGTTTAAAACCATTCATAAGAAATGAAAAATAAAATGGAAAAAAAATTCTAGAGGAAGGAGTTGAGGCCATATTCTTCTGAGATGAGGGGAGTGAGGGATTAGGTAGGAGTCATTTATATGAAGTGATATAAGGTACATCATCTTTACTTTTAATGAACTTTTTCAACCTCTAGAACTACTCTAGATTGGACCAAAGGTATTCCACCTCTGACATCTTAATTTTGGTTCTCTTGGCATGATCAATGATGTCGAAAGTAGTGTAGGATAGGATAATAAAGGTGCATATCCTTCAATACTCTCTTGCTTAAGAGAGGGATTGGTCTTGGTAATAGCATATGGATGAGGATTAAAAGCATTGGTATTATTATAATAGTAGGTTTATCTTTTATTTAAACATGTAAAGGATTCCCCATTTTTGCGATGTTGGTAAGGACCATTGGGTCTTATTTTGCCTTGGCATTTTCTCTAGGCTTTTCTAATTCTTTCCTTTGATTCTGAGAGCAAATGAAAAAAGTTAAATATTTATTTTTCATATCTATTGTCGATGAAAATTAGTTTGAAAACCAATCAACCCTTTCACCTAATGTAAAATTTCAAGATGGAATCAGACTAGTTTAATCGTAGTTGTACTTAAGAATTGGCTGAAGTTTGGGTAGTTTAGCATAGGTTCGATAATGATTCAACCTAAAATCTATGAGGTTTTTTATTTCTTGGCGGTAAAATCAATATACAAACTCCAAAAAAGGAAAAAACAAACACATCAAAAGATGCAACAAGACCTCACAAAGATTAATTGAATTGATAAAGAGATTTCCCTCAAATTTAATGACTTTATATGCAAGATAATCACTCATAAATTAACTTATTTTCTATATAAAATATATTTTATCAACCTTTATCCAATAGAGTGAAAAATATTAGTTAGGTATCCTCTTGAAAGGGTGAAAACCTTTATTGATAAGCTATAATATCTTCCTTGCAGTGATTTATCAAATGATATTATGATATTGAAGCTAAAAATGTAACTACAAACCTAAAAGAAAGAGAAAAAAATAAAGATATTAACATATGAACATATTTACAGAACTGATAAGATGAAAAATAAAGATATACATGATGAGGATAAATGGATTTTTCATTAATTAAAGAGAGTAAAATGATTGCTAAAACAACATCTTAACAAGGTCATGATTCAAAATCAAAGCCAACATGGATAAAAATTACATTTATTTTGAGATTGAGATGAAGATATCATCAAGGATTTCTCTAGATACGACATACAAAAATCTATAATCAGTTAGATAAAATGTAGAATAATCAATTAGATAATCGGGTAAATAATATTAAATCTAGATATACCTGCAACATTCGAAATTCATACTCAAACCTCAAAACAATTTCATCATAATGCCTATAAGACCACTTGTCTCAGAAAAAACATTTCACATAAATAATTTAGAATGAAATAACCTTCAAAATAGTTGCAATACCTAGTTTCTCATCCTTTGTAATAATATCTTCCAAGTCCTTTTATAACATCTTCTTAAATAGAATCAGTTATAACCAATGGCATTATTTGAATAGATTTTTAAATGAATACTTTATAAATTTATAATAAGCATTCAATTATGACTTAAGTGATACTTTATAATGAAGGATGATTATAACCAAGGACTTGGGCCATTTTTAGAACATTTACTTTAGGCTTTTAAAATGAGTCATAAGTCATCAAAACAGGGGCCCACTAGGTACTTTACACATTAAATAAATGAAAAACATAACAATTAAAGCATTCATTCCTTTCAAATATCAACACATCATTACCATGGAACAACACTTAAAAATTAAAAATCCATTCACTTATATGCATAAAGATATAATATTATCACCATAAGTTCACCAAACATGTCCCAACATATTGTAGACACCTAAATTTGGTATCTATCCCCTCATCACCTATGTCCGCATATTTTATTATTCATCCTCCTTATTTAATCAAATGCCCTATTTGAGTTTAATTAATTCATCCTCATTAATTAATTAAATACCCATCACCTTTAAATCCTATTTAACCAACATTAATTAATTAATTAATTAATTAACCATGCCCTAACTAACTTCCCATTTTGGAATGCTTTCATTTGAAATATACACCCATGATTTTCCCTACGTTTTTTCTAACCTATCTCCACTGCCAAATCACCTGCACCTTATCCTTAAACAACCCCTTCCCACCTAATGCTTTAAAGAATTCGACCAACTCGAAAAATACAAGGAATCATGCCAAAAGTAGGAAAATCTTCCCATTGGGGAAACTCTCCCCGCAACCTATAAATCCAAGTTCCTTATTGTTATTCTTCATCAAGTGCATGTGAATTTGAAGTTTTCCATCCTTCATGACTGAACAGTTCATAATCCATTACGGACCTCCCATAACTCCTTGTAGCGTGCATGCATCAATCGTGATTGGATTTTTTGTGAGATTGTCATTGTTTTACATTGCTTTAATTAGCTTTATTATATTATCTTGTATTTTGTGTATCTAACCTTTTGTAGGTCTAGAGAATTAGCAACAGTTCTCACAACTTCTTCATCAACTTCTTTCTACAAATCCATTCTTTCAGGTTTATCATCTAGCCTTCTCTCAGATTTATACATCTCTATCATAGTCTTCGTCACCCCTGTTAGGTCATCGTTAACTCATCCCTGGTAGCCCTTTATTTTTGTTATAGAACCATCCTCAGCCCCTAGATGTTCTTAGCCTTTGTCTCAATCTTCTAATCTCTCATCCAATTCCTCTGTCATAGCAAAATAAACTTGTTTACACCCCAGTTACCATCAACCAGGGTCTTAGTTCCAATCCTTCCCATAGTCCTTGTTTTTCTTTTATTTCTCCTAGTTTTTATTCCTACAGATCCCCTCTGTAAGGTGACTCCAGCATATCTAGACTCCTATAGCTTCTTGATTGTACTCATATCCTACATAGTCTACATATTTCTTTTATTTTCCAAATCCATTCTCCTAGTTGCATTTGACCTGCCTCTACATAGTCTGGTTCACCATTGACCCAAACTAGGCACATTTATCTTTTAGTTGTTTTAATCATATCGATATCTAAATCAATCAATAGCACTTTCATATTTTTTATTTTCTTAGTCTCTGTATATTATCAATGCATCTTTTTTTTATATCTTTTTTTAACAATAGGGGTTGACATCCACAGAGGAATTTAATTCTTCTCAGGTCCACTTTGTCAGGTAACCCCTACCCCAATCATCTAATCAAAATCATTTTCAGTCTTATCTACAAGTTTCATCTAATTTATAGCAATAAGGATCCATTGTCCATATTGTGTCAGTATCATCACACATTTGAGGTAACATAAACCCTCCAACATTTCTAAGTTGTGTACTTTCTTTAGTAACTAGCTCTTTTTATTTGATAATGAACAAGAAAATACAATAACATTCCTGGCATGCCTAGTGGGACCACCATTTAGGTGATCCCTTGCATTTATTACTTTTTGTCTTTGCCTTTTTTGTATTTTTCTAACACTACATGGTAAAGATTAGCTTTATTTCTTGCTCATGGCTTGGATGGCCCATCACTCAAGAAGTGCAGATAAATAGGATAAGCATCACCTAGGTATTCATCACTTTTTCCCTATTTTTATCCTTTTTACATTGTACTTTCCCATTCCTACTTGTGTCTTCATCCAACATCATATTTCATTTTGGGATTAAAAATAACTTTCTTTTTTACATTGTACTCACCCAACAACAGGTATTCATCACTTTTTCCCTATTTTTATCCTTTTTACATTGTACTTTCCCATTCCTACTTGTGTCTTCATCCAACATCATATTTCATTTTGGGATTAAAAATAACTTTCTTTTTTACATTGTACTTTCCAAGAGATCTTTGATAACAATCCTCCCATTCCTATTTAAGGATGTGTGAGATGCAAAATAACTAATAATGCTAAGGGACCAGGGATAGAAGGATAAAATGAAAGGAAACTACACTAAAAGGTGATAGCACCAGAAAAAGAGGGATGAACACTATCTATTCTAAGGAAAAATGAAAGGAAATGTGTGAAATAAGGCTAGGCACATGTAGCACAACTTAAAACGTATTTACCATATCAATTTCATGGAACACAACTAAATAAAGAGTTATAAGGGATGTGAAATGGCACAACAGGAAAACAATGTAAAAAAAGGAAAGAACAATGAATGCAAATATGTTATGACAAACAATAGTCACAAAAATATGCTTCTATTACTTCAAAAAATGCACAAAGTTGTTATAAATGGTGAAGGAGGCCAATATCCACATGCAAGAGCCAAATCTAGAGGTTTGCAACTCAAAATAAAGAAAATATGAAGTCCCTATAAAAATGTGTAAGGATATAGAGTGTCCAACATTAATAATTAGCCTAGTTCTTACATTTATAGATGAATCCATGGAAGAAGAAGAGAAGAAAGAAGGAAAAATATGAATTTGAATACAACCACCAATAAGAAGCATTCAATTCCTCCAAATCCACCTAAAAATCTATCAAATACGTTTCCCCAAGTCTGATTGACATGTTGGAGAAGGAAGGATGGAAAATCATATCAAATCGGGTGGTTAAAGAAATTAGATCTACTCATTCATTATTAGAAAGATGTTTTACCATTTCTTATCTACCAGATCCACCAAGAATTTGAATTTGAATTTCTAGCATTGTAGCCTACATCAACAACTATCTAAAAAGTCAGGCACACACTGATTAGAGCTCTGTAGCAAAAGATACAGCTGTCAGAAGATGTCAGAGTTATCGATGCATGCAAAACATGTGGCATGTGTGGATTGGTTGAAAGAGTGGCAAATTCTGTAAATGTTTTGTCGTTTCTACCATGTTTCACTCATCAATTTATTGTAAGGATTTGGTGCCCTATTGGCATGCATAGATCAGTTGTGTGTGGAAAACTCAAGCATGTTAGAATGACATGGCACATAAAGGTGAAAATGAGGGCACAAAGATATGCGTGTGAAAGAATGAGGCATGGGAGGAAAACATAAGGAAGGCACACACAATACACATAGGAGGAAATAAAGGAAAATGGTGAGTAGAGAATTCATGTTCAAGGTACAACTATTACAAGATTATGTGTAGGGAACACAAGAAGGTCATGGACTTAGCTAATTAAATTAGGTGCAAGGTGTGTGCATAGGGTGAATAAATACTAGGAAGAAGGTGGATGTGCAGGAGATGCATGCAAGGTGAGAACAGAAAAAAGAGGAAAAGGAAAATGAAAAAAAGGGAGAAGGGGAAGTGTGTGAGGAAACATGAGGAAAAGAAGGGGGAACCAGAGGAAAACTACAAACAATGGAATGTGATGAGTGAACTTGAGAACACGTAACCTTTAATGAGGAGCTTAGAGACATAATATGTATACAAATTACCTAAATAACTAGGAGAGTTATTTAGCTAATAGTTTTGGTGACTTCTAGGGCCATTTGCCTTCTAGATGAAGAATATCAGTATCCTAGAGCATCCATTAGGCATGGAGTCTACTATGTAACCATGAAATCTTATTTGTGTCTTTGCAGTAGTGTCCCTGAAGTCACTTACATGATCATTTCTTGAATCTATTCTGAATCTTGCAACTACTGAAAGAAGACCTGCATCCTGAAAGCAATAGAAGAGCGTGCAGGGGAGGAATGCGAGAGGAAAGAACTATGTATAAAAAACAATGTGCTCACAGAATACTTGGAGGAATGAAACTACTCTAATATATACAAAATGATGTAGCAAACTTAATGGAAGGGTTTGAGATAGATCCCATTTACTCAAAAGAGTTATCCTCTTTGCACGAATCGATGATGTATGAGCCACTCCAAAGTGCATCAAAATTTGAATGTCACTTTGATTTAGCTATGTCAGCATTCCATTTCAAAACTAAGCCCCCAAATTTGAAATCTTGAGGCCTAGCCTTTCTGTTAAACCATTTCTTTGTTGCTTGTTGATGTTATTCTAGCTTAATCATGGTAGAGTTCCTTGACTCTTCAAGATTAAATAACTCTTTCATTCCAATTTCTCTCTAGTCTATGCCTTTGAATTCTAGCTATTGGGCAAGTGCCAATAAGTTCAAATCCAGCGCCAAAGGAAGGGTATCCTCCTTGCAATACATGGGTTTGTAAGGAGAAGTTCCTATTGCATTTTTACTATGATTCTATCTACCCAGAGTGCGCATGAGACCTTTGTATGCCACTTTCTTTGGCTGATGTTTATTATGTGCTTCATGATTTTGATCAGGTTCTTATTTGTCAAATCTACCAAAATGTTTCCTTAAGGGTAATAGTTGGAATAAGTCTTCACTATTGATGCCCAGTTTTTTTGGGCCTTCCAAGCCTTAGTTTCTTGGTTTTTTGTCCTCCCCAAGCTCTCAATTGTGCTCCCTGTAGTAGTTTTCTTTAGATTATGGTTCTGATCATGCTCTCAAACCTAATGTGACTATTTTACCTTTGAGATAGTGGTATATTTTTGAGTGTACTAACTCGCATGTAATTCCTTGATAATGATAGCTTCTATGCGCCATCATTTTTGTAATTTTTTTGGTGATTTATCAGGTTACTACAATTGAATATTGTACTATCACTTATATGTACATTGATCATTGTACTAAGTAGTTAAGACCCCATATAAATACAAAGGTTGATCCGTATACGTTGGTTAGGAATGATGATATTGTTTAAAATCTTTTAGTTTCTTACAAAGAAAGCACATTCCATGTGAGTGTTTTTCTACTTTTTTTTGCATTTCGAAGGATAAAAGAGTGAGATCCTTTAGACTACATGTTAATATAATATTCAGTATTGTATTGTAAGGATAAAGAATCATTTTTCATTTAGTACATCCAGGATTGCATGGTATGCTAATAACTTCAATTTTAGTCTTCGCATCATATTGATAAATCTATCAAAATTTATGCACTCAAAATTATCATCTTTTTTAATCTTAGAATTCCATCAATGAAAGACACGAAGAGGATGCAAATTCCCCTATAACCCACCATAGACACCCCTTTATCTGCAGCTTGAGTATGGTGTATCTCTAGATACTATGAGATTTGGTAGGATGCATTATTGTAAGAAATGGGTCATCATCCTACAAGTTCAACCGCACATTTTAGGATCTGTATTCTCGGTCAACTCCTGTGATGTGGGAGATCCTCATCCAAAGATAATGGAGTCTCTAAAATTAAGGGTAAGATTGAACATCCTCATCCCTATTCTAATGCTTTAGTGTGTTACCTCTTACTAGTTTTAATGGCTTTGGGGAAAGAGAGGTCATCCATAATTTGTACCAGGTTCTTGGTGATCAATCATGGTCTCATACCTCAACCATGGTATCCCTCTTTTTATCCTTTGATAAAGTATCCATTCAGAAGAGTGGGAGACTAACTTGTCTGGGTAAGAATTTTTGGGAAGCTTCCATTTGCAATTTCTTGAGCATGATGCATGATTTTGCAAATCCATGTAGAAACGATGTTGGGTGTGTTTGAATTCATAATACTTACAATACTACCTTGGCTAATAGTTAGTCATACTAGGTATGTTCCAGATCCCTTAGTGTCATTTAGACATCTCTATAAGACATTACCAAAAACACTCACATCAGTGCCATAAGCATAAAGGATTTTCTGCTCGTGGATTAATCAAGGTTAATGAGTGTTGGAAAATAAGAAATTTCAAGAAACTCAAAAAATATTGTTGATGGTTTAAAGATACCTTCTACTATCCACCTAATGGCTCTGATAAAGATTGAGAGATGAAGGTGATGTGCACAAAATATTCTCTCTGCAGTTAGGAGCTCAATAATTCCTACACAAAAAAGATCTTACTAAGGAAGGACAAAAAGTCTTTATTGTGATGCCAAGATGGAAAGGGTTAGGATGACTAAAGTGCACTCCCAAGATTCGATAGCTTCCTAGAGATGGATTTCAACCCACTTTTATAATAATATAGATAAATGATGATGGATAATAGGATGCAGACTAGAAAATTAAGACTGGATATTACAGATTGAGAGACACCCTGTTAATTCTATAGATCTCTCAGGTAGTTTCTCCAAGTGTTGAAAAATAAAACCAAACTCTAAGCACGTGTAGACACCAAAATTGGGTCACACTCCCCTTGGCCACCTTGTCAGAATAACCAACTCAAACATATTCATCTAACCATGGCCCCTTCCACCCCACAATAACTATTAATTTAATTAACTTAAATTAAATTAATATCCATCCTCACAACATTCATTATCTTAATTATTTTAATTTCTACCCCACCACCTAATTTAAACACCTCACCTAGTCACCTCACCCTAGACCTATTCTTTTAACATGTTTCCATAACTAACTAAGACTTAGTGTCGCTAATTACCTTAATGAGCTAAGACTTAGTTTGAACCCTAAAAATCACATGCATATTATCCTCTCATAACCAAATTCCCACTCATAAAGGAAGGAAAATTCCACTTTGATCCATGGGAGAATAGACAAATCTAGCGGAAATGATTACCAATATCTATTATTTTTAGTAAACCTAGGGAATCCCACCTTAACCAACACTGGTCACTTTGAAATGGACGTAGGTCAACGTAAAATCGTCATGGGTTGCCATTTATTCACCTTAGCAACCATGTTTTTGGGTTGGGCATTTTCGGAGAGATCAGAGAGAGAAGAAGAGAGTTGCATATGAGAAGAACCATTGTCTTTTCACGCACCCATAAATCCACAACCAGCACTAGGACAGATCCAAAGGTATTGCACTCACGGAAGCATTCCAGGAAGAACTAACCATGACACCCAAACACCATTCTTCTGATCAATTGTTATCACCATTCAGTCATCAAACCTACATCACAATAAGTGTACCTTTCTACCCAGCATAGTCTATTTTATTATAATAGCATTTGTTACTTTTGTTATCAGTTTATAGTTTACATGTTCATTTTCCCCATCTTCTACCTACTTGTAGACTCATCCATTCCTCTACCCACACCACCAAATCACCCCATTCTCCACCTACTACACACATTTGAGTATACCTGAGACCTTTAAAGACCTCCCTATCACCCTTCCATCTCTATCCAACCTCATTACAACCCCTACAACTAGATTTTTTTAAGTTTCTTTTATCTTGACCCTACCAACACCGGTTACCTATGACCATCATCGGTTTCTTCTAAACTGTCATCGGTTATATAAAGAATGACATCAGTATTTGTATTTAGTATATTTTCCAAGAATAGAGCCAAAATCCTCCTATTAAGTGACCCAAACAACTCAGAATCAGACCCTTACCAGTTCCAACACCTTGACAATTAGCTACCCTTCAGATCTGATCATAGCCTAGCCTGTTATGTTAGATTTGTTTATTGTACTTAGATGAGATACCTAAATCATATCAACTACAGTAGGAATTTTCTTATTTCTCACATTAAGTTGTTTTAAATAGTGGATTGATAGCCTTCTAGAGAGTATCACACTTCTCGGATCTAGCACACGCTAGGCAGTCCACTATTATATATTGTTTAAATCTTCTTCAGTTATCTTGTTTTCTATTTTAGATAGTTCCTCCTAGCCAAAAGGAAGTATCGACATTGTATCGAGAAATTAGAACGCACATAACAACCATCAACCGATCAACAATAACACATATTCCTCCTCAGCCCTTACCCTTATCTGTTTCATCTCAATAAAGTAAAGAAAATGGTGAAACATTTTGGCATGCCTGGTGGGACCCATCAGGGGTTCTATTTCATTTTCTTAATTTCTAGGCAAAATTTGTGGGTTTTTTTCCCTTTAAAAGGCTTACACAGTAATTTTCTTCCCTCATAATCCTCTTTTCTTTCTAATTACTCCAAAAGAAACATTTCTCTTGGTGCATTTAAAAGGAATCATTATTCTTTCTTGTTTTTTGCATTTATTGAAAGAGCATACCCTCTCCTATTCATCATTTTCTTCATCAAACATAATCATTTAGATTTGGGCTTGAAATTGGTTGCATTACATCCTGATTTGTTGCATTTAGCTCACACTAAAATGAGGGCAACCTATATGCTAGATTTCATGCCCAACTGATGGTTGACACAAATAATCATAGAAAGCACATTCTCTCCCTCTGTATCTTACCAAAATTCACAAAATTGAAATATACATATCTCTCTTAAACAACATCTTACCTAGGAACACCTATCAACTATCACACAATCTGATATGCAGGTACTCCCCAACTCGTTACTTCCATTGAGTCATTACCTCAGAAGATGACCCACCTTCTAAAGAGCATAATCTCAACACATTAAAAATCACTTGATATGTACGTGTTTTTAGTGTTTGATAGACGTGTTTTTTGAGGTGGGAGGATACACTTCTCCATTTTTCCATTTTGTTTCCTTACACACTCCACAATCACAGTTAGAGTATTTTGATTTCTTATGAGTGTGTAAGGAATTCATTTCATCATCTCCAGATCTCGGGGTTGATTATTTATCTCACTAAAATTCACAACAATCCATTTTTCTACATTTTCCAATTTTCATAGTAACTGACATTGGTTACCTCTGATCGGCATCGATTTTTCTTAACTGGCATCAGTTTTCTGTTCTTTTGGGTTAAATTGCCTAAAGAACCCTTATTTCATTTTCTTTGTTGTTAGAGTTCTTGTGAGTCTTTGTAATCTTTAGGCTTTGATAAATCATCATCATATAACTTGTCCATTTGACCATCACCAGTCTTTACCCCATTCAATAAAATTGTTCCTATCTCATAGTAACTAACCTCGGTTACCCCTGAACCAGCATTGGGCATCCTTAATCAGTGTCGGTTACCTTGTACTAAATATCAACTGATGTATTACCCAAATCTACCTATAGACACTTGTTTTCTTCATTCTCACTACTCTCTATGTCATCTGCAGGATACAACATCACTTGATATACATTCATTCACATGGTGTTGACTCGCAATCAAGTTAGTGCTCTTACATTTCACGCAAGTCGTCAACCACTCCCACCTAGTCCTTCACCACCCTCTGTCCTATCACCCATGGATCCAACCCCACCTACAACCATTTCCATAGGCGATGATGAATTTTCACGACTCCTTAATCAGAATCCCGTGGCCTTACAGTTCTACCTTTCCCACTCTTCTACATGGGACTCCTCAGGTCAGTTGATATATGGCATGCATGTATACATCTCTACTACCCATATTCCCACTTCTGCATCAACCCCTAATAATGCAAGGTTACCTTCACTTGATTCACCCCAAGTTGTTTCACATCTAGGACCCATACCCACTATGACCATTGTGTCTGCAATATCAGTCACACCTGTAGTATCTATTGTCCCCTCATTGACCAACCAGACCATAACCCTGTCTGCACCCATTGTCTCACAAATACCCATTGTAACATAACCACCCATGGTTTCGGTGACCCCTACTCCATTCCATAATCTTGTCCTCTCTATCCCATAAACATTGCCCCCAATCACTACTAGAGTCACTAAGACCATCCCACCTACATACACATACTATCAAAAACCCCCTATCTCATCTGTCACCCATTCTAGATACATGCCCTCTATGTCAGTCCCCTATTCTCAACCTCCCTATTTGGTATCACCATATAATGGAATGTCACCCACATCATAGGTTCAATATCAACCTCCTTATACCACAGGAGGTGCCCTTCTATCACAACCTACCAATTACCTCATCAAATTGATGATGGAAAGGATACAGACACTAGGAGCATCGGTTTTGGGCTTGCATAATTCTCTCACCTATGATGAAATATGTAATGAGCCCATTCATCCATCTATCCATATTCACCCATACCCTGTACATTGGGAAATGCCAAAATTCAACTATTTCAATAGTAAAGAAGACACACAACAACATTTACAGTCTTTCAAACATGGGTGTTATCTAATCACCCATGATGACGCTTTACCCCTACAAACTTCCTGATATCCCTGATAGACCCTACATTTAACTAGTACTGTAACATTCCCATTTTAAGAATTTATAAACAAGGGAATTTTTTTTTAAACATAATGTTATTTTCTCTAAATAAAACATCATTTAGAACACACATTCCATGCCAATTAAACTCATAACAGATAACCATATGCAGCTGTAATGACTCGATATACACCTGATCTCTCATTCCATGACTCACTTACTAACTGATCTCTCATGCTAACTTAAAGTATAGAATAATTTATGTATACTACGTATACTTGGTTCTCCTACCCAATTCCTGGTACTAAGTGATCTGTTTAAAGAACCTATCTAAATAATTGTTACCAATATTCATCTGATATCATGTTTTTTAAACTAGGTGACATAGGACAACACAACCAGCAACTTACGATACTTTGGCCAAAGATTTTCAACATAATATTCATGTTACTATTCCTAGATGACATACTCGTCATTCTAGAATACATCCTTCACCTCACTCTTATGTTATCTACAATGGTCTTACTGACTACCATCAGTCCACTTGCCCAAGGTTTTACCCTATCCCTGATTAGCAACATAATTTATTATAGGAAGACGCTCATGATGACTTAGGGTATATGGGCATACTCGGTTAACCTAAGTCAACTGGATGTGCCAAGGTACCTTAAGTCATTGAAAGCTACTACCTATCCTAAACATGCTACTAACTTTGACCTAGAGAGAAACTAAGTTCAAGTCTAGATGTGTGTAGATCTAGATGAATAAATACAGAAGGGTTTTGCCATAGGTCAACTAAAAAACCGTGTCCTTGAGAAGTCTAGGGACTTCTAGAGGGTATAGTCCTGTAGTTGGCGTGTGCCAACATCCATTAGAACTGATTCATCAAGATGTACAAACCCCTTAGTGGTCATTAATCATAATTAAATTGGATTAAGATTCAGATTACAACAACCATGCCTAACCCTAATTCCAACATTCCTTAATTTATTTATCCAACACTATCCTGATTAGATATGGATAACTTCATTAATTCATGTTTACATTATTATTCGTTAACGTGGCATAACAAGCAGCTATCCCAAAAATAGGACAAACAAAAATCGAACGTTTAATTCTTAATGTAACTTAGCTGTCTAAACCAAATGTGTCATACACCTAGATTTAGCTAGTTTTTACTTTATAAACTTAGTATAAAGATTAAATATCATAACCACTTATTCCTTTTATATTTCATTCCATGAGAGAGGAAGAGTCCTTCCTCTACAAGGTTAGAGGTTAGGTTTAACATAACCTTTTTATTAATCATTACTCATATAGCTTAATTGTGTGTCCCATGCATATTTCAGTATTAAACTATAGTTATGTAGTTAGAGAAAGACATCTTTTACAAATTAACAACTTTAATATAATAAGGGATATTATACAATCTTCATAATCCAACTTATCATCTTATAACAACAATAGTATACAATAGATATAAAGAATACCACCAAGATATCACTAGTGTTTCTGTCACTACAAGTACAAAAGAATTCACATCACATATTATATTTCAACACAAAACCTTTCAATTCATGATAATAAATATACATTTACAAGACTATGCATTTCAGACGTTCTACATGTCAATCAGAATTAATATCTTAAAATAACATCAGTTTTCCTTTTCCAATACAACTCAAGAATAATTCAAAACTCTTTACATAAGTTCCCATAATCAAATAATCCAATGCATCATAAAATTTCTTACCTTCTTTTATCACTTACGACGCCCATATGCAAAAATTGCTAGCATGGGTCAGTTTATATGTATGGGGATTGAGAATGATAAGAACAAAGCATTAAATTGAAGTTCATTCCACTAATTGTTCCATTAAAACAACTCTACTTTAATGAAACAATTAATATATCATAAAAATAATCATAAGTAATAACATCCACAAAGGAAGTACAATAAAAGAGTCAAAATTCAATTTTAAGAAAAGAACATAATATAAATCTACAACATCTGACATTATATCATAAGAGGTTTAATTAGATCCTATCAATTACTTTAAAACAACCAATGGGTCTTTTCATCCAATTGTTTCATAATTCTATAAGAATATAAAATACACATTTATCTTTACTAAGCAACAAAAGAAGTTAATTATGGCATATCTCATATTAGGATGCTTCATCTTTCGATATAGCAAAAGAAGAAGAATCCAATACGTACTTATTCCCCATACTCTAATCATCTAAAAGAAAAATACAAGTTTAGAAACACATGAATCTTCCTCAGTTCAAACTTAACAATACAAGGATTCAAGATTAAAGGAAAAACATCTAACAAGAATCCCAAATCACTCCCAAGTATGGATAAGGAGTCAAAACAATCCTCTTGCAATTCTACACTAACTCTCCACATGTTAGAAGATATAATTGAAATATCTAAAACCAAACGTTCCACAACACAAGCTAGACTCACAAAGAGTTAATCTCTTATCCATTCCATCCAAGAAGGGTTCATAATAAAACAGAGTGCAAAAAGAGACAACCTTCCAATATCAATCCAAATGGAGTATGAATCAATCAAGAAAAAAAGTCAGTCTAAGCATGATATTATTTTCTTTCCAACCTACTAACTCAACTAATCTCCTTACAAAAAATTACAACAAATGACTTAAGCAAATTAGACTAAACATTCCACAAGAAATTTCCATCTCAGATGAGACTCGAATACATAGAAGTTCAATCAAATGAACTCGTCTAATTAACAGTAAGAAGGGATATCCATTGGAAAAGGTCCCATCCATAATTCACTTCATTTATTCTATGAAATGAATTACCATTTCTATGTCAACTTAGAAATTCTTTAACTAGTTCCCAAAAGATAACACAAAACCGTAAATGCATAGTTAAAGAAAGCCACACTTCTAATTTTCCATTACAAATCTAGCAAACTAGATTTACCTATTTCCATTCACCAAGCACAAGTTCAAATTCAAATCTCATAACGAAGTACATAGTATAGCCCCTAAAACAATATATTGTCCCTAAGAGAACATAATCATTTCTCTTTTTAAAACACAGAGATTTGTTCAATGAATCCAACAAGTAATAGAAATCCACAACCAGTGTAAGATATACAAGGGTTCAATACAAATCATGAAATAAAAATACTAAAATCTCATTACAAGGCTTTAACAACTTAATGCAATAAATTAAATAGTTTGTGATCTGAAATAAGAACAATAATACAAAGCGTTATGAACAGAGATAATGTATCCTTCCATACAAAATTTAGTATACTAGCTTTTTAAATTCAACCTGCTAATAAAACCCAAGAAATCAATTAAGAAGATCTAGAAGAGAGTAAGGAAACCCCAATGACGTTTAAGTCAAGAGATGTTCCAATCTTACTTCTAACTCGACTAGAAACAGAATCACCACGAGACTCTTGAGTTCCATCTAAAAATCTTTATGACAAGAAGATATTCATTTTTGACTTTGTTCATGAGAAGGAAAATACATAGTATATTTCCATAAATATTTTAAACTATTAACGACCATTCCAATGAACTCTATATCAAGCCAAACCCACAACAATGTACAATTATAGTATAATAATCCCTCAACAAAACAGTGAATCCTTTTAACAAAGAAATGCGGGATTCACTCAGGGCAGAGAAGGAAGGGATATACTTCATATTCACATGCCCTTATCAAGTTCAAAGAAGGTGGTACAGTTTCCAAAGAATAGAAGTACCACAATCATTCCAACTCAAGAAGCTACACAGGAGAATATCTCAAAAGAGATTACCAGGTCTACTTCAAAACAAAACAAATCTCTCAAGAACCTTTTGAGAAGACAATCCATAAATGAGTTTAAAGCTTTTCAAATTCTTAGTATGAGTAAAACTCCAACTCAGAATACAAGTATAGAATCAAACACATCGATTTCAACACAAGTTCAGAACACGCAAGTATGGAAAACTAGTACAGTGTCGATCACGAAGCTTTGAAAAAAGGTTCATAACTACATAAAATCTCTAGTACCAGGCTTAAACATAACACAAGACTACGATAAAGGTTTAGAACCATACAAGCAACAAATGCTATATACGAACAACCAAGAAGCTCCCACTACAAGCTTAGATGAACAAGCATAGAATGCTTCAAATACATAGTAAAAAACAAAACATAGGACTCCAAATGATAGGTTCATAATGAACCACACATATGGCAACGAGTGCCCAGTCAGTCAAAACGCCACCATCCTTACAAACACCAATTTCAGAATGAAATAGAAAGCTTCTCGATACAGGTTTTGCATGCATGTCCACCATTAAACTAGCACAGAGAAATTTTCCCAAGAACTATCATTACTTTGTAATGGATTTACATTCCAAAAAACACTAGAGATTCATACAAACATAAAAGTAAATAACCAAACAAATCAAAAAAACAATTATCTCATAAGAGAAGAGTTGTTTTAATGATTCATTTAGAAGAAAGAAACAAATCTTAATGGCTAGAGCCTATCATGCCTGCTAGTGCCTCTGCCAATTCGAAGGAGACTTCCATCCGAGTTTCCAACTCTTTCTATTATCCACAAAAAATCAACAACCAATAAAATTTTTTTTCCACTACATCATATACATTCCCTTGATTGAAAATAGACTAGAGAAACCAAAAATAGCCAAGAATAAGAAGTCGAAACTGTTTGTTCAAAGAACCAAATAGCTCCACATAGAGAATAAATTCAAGAGACATGCAAAACCAAACATACTTCTCAAAAATCCGTCTCCCTTGTTGCCAAGACAGTTTACACACAAAAAATGAGATCCATTAATGCCATAACTCCCAAATTTCCCATCTTATTTGTCCTTGCCACCACCTCCCAAAACTAGCAAATTCCATTTTTAATTTCATATGCGATTCCATATTTAGTGAAGCCTCCACATATGCCTCCACTAGAGTTAACTATCCTTTACCAAAACTGAGCAGTACCTCATGCATTAAACCCAATCAAATCACTTAAATTCCATTGGAACCATCACCTTAGTGTCATGCGACCCTTAGGTTCCTTTTAAATAGTTTAGGCTAGATTTCCCAAGACTTAGGTTAGTCTAACAATAAATCACCTTAGGTCTTAAAACATTTCCATAGGTAGTTTCCACCTTAGGTTAGATTAAATTCACAACCATTAGTATTAGACATTACGTTAACATAGTCTAAGATTACTATAGTAATCTCCCCCTCCCTTATTCATTTAGCACAAGAGCTTAGGTTAGGTCACCCCCAAAAAAAATAAAATAAGAAGTTTTGGTTAGATTATATCCCTAATTAAGTAGATGTATCTAGGAAGTAGGTGTTCTTACATGATACTGTTAGGATAGTCCTTTAGTTTTAGGATTTTGATCCCCTTCATAGTCATGAAGCAGACTATTTTTTTTACACCAATAATGCCCTACAGAGATCAATCCCAAAGACCCAAGCACAAACATACAACCAAATGAAGGTACGTTCACTCAAGACCAAAGATTTTGTAACATACAAAGTTTAATCCACTATGTCTCTCAAACTAATGACTTCCAATTTACCATTCAGTCTGTTAAGAAGATTTAAAACATTCCTTGGATCACTGAAATTGATCCAAGGATGAGTTGGTAAAAGAGATAAGTTTGCAACTCTCAAAATAAGATTTTAGCTTATCAATAAGAAGTGAAAATGGATTCTTGCAAGCCATATCATTCCATTCTAAAGAATCCAAGAGTAGAAATAATTTATCCATAACAAGCATGATTTTCAACAATCAAGGAAACACACCTCATTCCAGAAAATCACATGCCAACGCTTGTAGTGCAAAGAGAAATATAACAATTTGTCCAAGGTGTTACATACTTCCCTCCTAAAAAGAATCATCATCCCGATGATTATCTCATTTGAATAATTGCATTAGGGATAATCAGTTTATTCAATTTCTTAACATATGTTTACAACAATATCAGAATTTAAAGTTCCAGAAATCAGCATTCACATAGCTGTTTATTTAAAAATAAATAGTCATCTTCCCAAAACTGGCAAACTTATTGACATATAAAGATAAAATCACAAATTTTTATCAGTCATCATAGTCATTTCTGATCAAATAAATATGGAAAAGTGGTTTTCATATCTTCTAGGTTTTCTTAGGTTGCACTGTCTTCATTAAACTGGTCCCACTGGACCTTACATTGACTTATTTCACGATTCCTTAAATGCAACTGGCGAGTTTCCAACACTCATATGGGTTTACCCATAATTATTCCTAGGTCTTGGACCTGCAAGGAATTTTAATTTAACACATGTGATAAATTTGAAACGTATTTCTTAAGCAAATAAATATGGAAAACATCATGCATTCGTGACAAAGTAGGAGGTAATGCTAAATGGTAAGCTACAGGGTTGATTACTTCAACTATCTCAAAGGGTCCCACATAACGAGGTGATAACTTGGCAGCCTTGCCAAAATTTATTGAGTTGTTTTTCGGTTTAACCCGAAGAAATACTTTCTCACCAAGTTCAAATGTCTTGTCAACCCACTTTAAATCAACATAACTCTTTTGCCTATCTGTTGCTTCTTTCAAGTGCTCACGAATCATTTTAACTTGTTCCATTTCAGTAATAATTTCAGGTCCAATTACCTCTCTATCCTCAATGTTGTCCCAACTAACAGGGGTTCTGAATTTTCTTCCGTATATTGCTTTAAAAGTTGCCATCTTAAGAGATGCATGATATGTGTTATTATATGCAAACTAAACTAGTGGAAGGTACTCTTCTCACTTATACTACTAATCCATACAATACATTCGTAACATATCCTCTAAAACTTGATTAACTCTTTCAGTCTGTCCATCTGTTTCCGGATGATACGCAGAGCTGAAATTCAACTTAGTTCCTAGAGCTGCAGTAAGCATTTTCCAAAACCTTGACATCATTCTAGGATCTCTATCCAATATGATTAATTCAGGTACTCCATGTAATCTAAATTTTTTTTTATAAATCTTTTAGCCAAAACAGGAGAATCATCCTTTAGATTACCAGCAATAAAATGTGCTTCCTTTGTTAGTTTATCAACAACTACTAAAATAACATCAAGTTTATTTCTTGACATAGGAAACCCTTGCACAAAGTCCATGCTTATTACTTGCCACTTGTACTGAGGTATGTTATGAGGATACAATAAACCGGTTGGGTGCATATGCTCCGCTTTAGCACGTTGACATTCAAGGTAATGTGTCACAAAATCAATAACATCCTTTTTCATTCCTTTCCAGAAATATTGTTGTTTTATATCAGCAAACATCTTTGTAATACTAGGGTGTCCAGAAAAGGTGAATTGTGAAATTTTGCTAACAATTTCTTTCTTAAATCATTTAGAGAAGGTATGTATACTCTGTTTTCAAATCTTAAGATTCCTTCATTATCAAAGTGAAAACCTTTATACCTCAAATCATTTGGATCTGTAGCAAGCACTAAATTTACTTGTTGAAAGTAAGAATTTGATTCCATAACACTTTTTACTTCATCCTTAAATTGATTTCACAATGTTATTGTTGTATATATCTCCCCCCCGAGTAGATATAGACAAACGGAAGAGTATAGAAATCAAAGAAACTCATAACCTGATATTTATTGCATCACCAACAGCCCCGGGCGCACAGCAAAAAATGTCGACACGCCAAAAGTCACGCACAACAAGGGATGTCGACACGAAAAAGGTCGCACCCAAGGTGTAGGTAAAAGGCGCACAACAAGGGATGTCGACACGAAAAAGGATGCGCCAAGGCGCACAACAAGGGATGTCAACACGAAAAAGGATGTGCCAAGGCGCAGGTTAAAGGTGCACAACAAGGGATGTCAACACGAAAAAGGATGCACCAAGGCACAGGTAAAAGGCACATAGCAAAGAGTGTCAACACAAAAAAGGATGCACCAAGGTGCAGGTAAAAGCTGCATAGCAAAGAGTGTCGACACGAAAAAGGATGTGCCTATGGCGCAGGCAAAAGAGTGTCGACACGAAAATGGATGCGCCAAGGCGCAGGTTAAGGGCGCACAGCAAAGGATGTCGACACGAAAAAGGATGCGCCAAGGCACAGGCAAAAGAGTGTCAACACGAAAAAGGATGCGCCAAGGCGCAGGCAAAGAATGTCGACATGTAATTTTGGATGCACCTCTGGCACATCTTCGGGAGGCGCAACATTTTGAACACTGATAGGAAGCAAACCCTGGTGCAGATATTCATATGGCCATAACTTTTCACAGGGATCTCGGATTCATGAAAGGTTGGACTATTCAGAAAGCTTACGAGGTCCTCTGTCCAACTACGACTCGATATCTTCAATTGGGTGGGAACAAGTTCTTAAAAATGCAAAATATAGTTCACCACTTTTTAGGTTTGTTAGGGTTCTCATCTACCGCCATAATGAGATGAATTAAATGCAACCTAAAGGTGATTGGGGTAGATTTGGAATTCCTCTCTCTTTTCTCTCTCATTCTTCCTATAAATTGTAAGGAGGGGATTCTTTCTAAAGGTTGGACATTCTTGTTTTGCCCCTCCCTTCTTCTCTTTGGCGGGTGAATTTGTGGGGTTCAAAACCTCCCATTTAAAACTTGTAATGCAACTTTGCCTTTTGGCATTTTGCAGTGTGTTGTATCAATCTTTGGAGCAAATAATGCATGTCTTTGGATGATTCTCAACCCTCTCTGTGTTCATTTTTCATCCTTCTTGATCTTTCACTGCAAATCTGGTTATCTGTGCATGATCTTGCATTGCATTTTATATGGTTTGTGTTCATTGGCAAGACAGGTGTTCTTCATTCCTCAGTGCATCACCTTTGTTAGTTTAGGTTTTATTTTTATGCATCTTCTTACCCTGTCTCCTTGGCAAGTTAGATTAGGTTTTTGAGTAAACCCTCTGCATTTTTTATGTGTGCATCTAAATAGAGGAATAGGAACCGGCCTTCATCTGGAGAGCTTTCCCGATTCACAAGGTCCCACACTTGGGAAAAGTTCCATGTTATTCAATCGCACTGAGAGTCTCAACCCATCGAGTTGTAGACATTCAGGGGTGCTGTGATTCGCCATCAACAGTTTTGGCACGCCCGGTGGGACCAAGAGGTCATTCCACAAGATTTGAGGGAATTTGCAAGAAATTAGGACTAAAAAATTGCAGGTTTTACAATTTCAGAATTTTCACCTTCCAGGCTGAACTTTGAAATCGATTTTCAAGGGCTTAACTTGCTCAAAACAAGTAAAAATTTCACTAGTTGATAGATCGGGGGATAATCTTCAAAAGGGTATTCTTAGATTTTTGAGATTTTGACTTTCAAAATTTCATGGTTTTTTAATATTTCAGGTTTTCCCAGGTGTTGAGCATGTCCCAAGTTCCGACACGGTGTATTTCAGGTTTTGTAAGTTGCCTTGCATGACCTAAGTATCACCTGTACCTTTCACGGATTAGTAAATGAACAAGACCCGATAACCGAATTGAAGAATTGTATCTTTCGGGTCCTTCAAAGTTTTAAATTCTATTTTTTTTTTTTAATATTGTCAGGTTTGGTGTGTAACTTGGCAGAATTTAGCCTTTTGATGCTCATTATCTAACACATCTAGCGACTCCAAAGGGATAGAAGTCAGTGGTATAGCAGCACAAGTTTCCCAGGTACATGAGAAGAATTCGAACCAGGTCTGATACTTGAGAAGAGGGGCTATTTGTCCACTTGCAACTATCACCAGGCAGAGGAAGGAGAGGAAGAGGACCACGAAGATCACCATCTCCACCTAACCGGACTTTGTCTACACCTCCACCTAGTAGACCTTTTCTCGCATCAACCAGAGTTCTTAGGCCAATCATAATGGCACATCTACCACCGAATCCCTTTGTCAATTTCACTGGAAGTAGCCCACTTGCCCTCAATGCACAAAATCCAGTTCCAATTGCAGCATTGAAGAACATTCCATTAAGGCTGAAAACTATCTTATTCAAGCTGGAGAAAATGGCATACCTAGGCCTCCTATGCCCTTGTATCCAAACTTAGAAAATCAAAGCACTATTCAAACTACCCACTTTGACTGCAATTCCCACTCCTAGAAATCAAAGTTTAAATAGAACTTCTACTGCATCCTCTAGTGCTTCAAATGAACTGCTGGCAGGTCTATGAAACAGTTATAGAACCTTGGAAATGAGCTTGTGACTATCAAAAGACAGCAAGCTCAAAGTGCTAGACCGTATCAGCCTCAAGCATAGTACCAGGCTAGGTTCCCATACCAACAAAATAGGTCACCAGCTTAGGCTACAAATCAAAATCAAATCCAAGTAAGTTCTCCCACTAATAGAGCAGTTTGGAGCCCTAGGGAGCCCCAATGTTACATCTGCTTACTGGAACATTAGTGCCAGTGCAAAACAACATAGCTCAAGAGTATGCTTGGTGTTTCCCATGCAATGAACCTCACAACTGATCTATGTGCTTCAACTGGTCAGCTTTCAACCAGGTCTTGCTGGTGACAACTACTGGATTCCAGGGTGAAGCTGAGTCAGGAAAAAAATCAGCAACAAGGTGACTTTTCAGCATATTACGGCTTCAAATGATACTGCACTTGTGAATTGGCAAGCTGAGTATTTCTATGTGGCATGAATCAAACAATCTATGGGAGTGCAGCAACCTTACACAAGATCAAAGAAGAGCATTGCCATTAGGGCTGAAGGGAACTGTCATTGGCTCCAAGTCGGTCTAGCTGCCTTCCTAGGCACTTTACATGCCCTTGGTATGCAAACTACAGTTCCAAACATCCAAGCACTAGTCCAAGCCACCTTCTAAACCAACTCAAATGGCAGTTGTATCTGCCCAATCGCTAGAAATCAAAGTGTAGGCTAAATGACAGAAAAGAGATGTACTTCATCCTCATTTAGCATGCATTGATCAAATGAAGAAGACAAGATGTGAATTTATCAATGTGGGAATCTTTATCCATCCCAGGCCAAAGAGATCTTCTATAAGCTGCCATGAAGAATTGGTTACACTTCAAGAGGCAGCAAGCCCAAATGCTTTAGAATGTCTTCACAAATTCCGCTCAGCCTCAAGGGAATCATGGAGGACAACAAGGTAAAGTTTTGAAGCCACCTCCATACCATGTTTCATTAATCATTGGCCATAAACTAGTACACAATTGCATGATTGATTCTGGGGCAAGTAGTTTTGTCATGCCTAAGCCAATCGCTGATCAGCTGCCTCTCCACTATGATAGACATATTTCAAAGGCCCTAGTGCAATTGGATGGGACAGTAGTTGCAATGGTGGGAGTGATTAAAAGTTTGAATCTTACCTTACATGCATGCCCCAACGTTACCATTTTGCAAGATGTGTCAGTGATAGATTTGCCACCACTCTTTGCCATATGCTTATCAAGGGGATTTCACAGCTAGAATTAGAGGCTACTTATCTGCTGACTGGTCACACATGTTGTTCAGAACAAAATATGGTACTAAGGTCACAATCAGATCTGAACCAATTTCAAACTTTCATATTGAGCCTCATACTCCAAGCCAAATTAATGCCAAGTGTTCAGCATTTGATCAAGAAGATTATCCAAGCATAGATGAAGCTAACACCAAATTTGGAAGCATCCCAGATTTGACTCTTAATGAATGGGCAAGCAAGATACATGCTTTTGATCCCTACCAAGAAATAGAATAATCTGAACTAGGAGTCTATTGCATACATGAAGAAAACCAGCCTATTCCCTTAGCATCACCAAAATAGACCATAAGGATGACAATGAGGTGTGGCAATTATTTTTCGATGGATCAAGGAGTAGGCAAGGCACAGGAGGAGAAGCTATGCTTGTTTCACCTCAAGGCATCAAATATTATTCAGCTTTCCGTTTCCAGTTTTCCTATTCAAACAACACAGCTGAATATGAGGCGTTGATTCATGGACTTCATTGGGCCAGGAAAAAGGGCATTAAGGAACTTGCAGGTGTTCGGGGATAGCGAGCTGATCGTCAATCAAGTCAGGGGACAACATGCTACAAAGAATGACCTGCTAAAGAACTACAAGAACAGGGTATGGGACCTCGTTGAGGATTTCAAAGCTTTCAACATCGTGTCCATACCTAGGAAGAAAAATGAAGCCGCAGATAGGCTCGCAGCAGTTGGAGCAATGTTTGATGTGGTTGAAAACATCAGAAGGGAAAAAACACAACCACATATCCATGTGATTGTGAGGCTAGTAGTTCCAGATAATAACACAAGCTGGCGAGGTGTTTGAGAATGATCAACAAATCGTCATTTTTTTGCAAGAAGAGGCTGAATTCTCAGCTAGGAATCAGGACAAATTAGAGCAACAGTATGGGGATCAAGTAGTACAGTTGCGGAAAAACAATCTTCCCAAGGGTTTAGTAACATTGGAGTCTATCTTCAACCCTAATGCAACCAGTTCCGTAAGGAAAATGCTAACATGTACGGGTCAAGAGAGAAGATTCAGAGCCAATTCTGGTTGGGGAAGGTAAAACACTTCAAATTGGTAAAGTGGCCACTGAGCAGGAGAAATCAGATTTCATACAACTTTGCCAAGAATTTCCAGATGTCTTCGCTTGGTGCTATGAAGATTTGATAGAATTCAATCCAAAGTTGGCACAACATACCATAGAATTGGATCCAGATGCTAAACCCATCAGGCAGAAGCAGAGACCAGTCAACCCCCACATTGAGCCTCTAATGAAGAAAGAGTTAAACAAGCTAATAGAGGCAAGCATTATATTCCCGATCAAGAACTCAAGCTGGGTTGCAAACTTGGTTCCGGTCAGGAAGAAGAGCGGAGAAATCAGGTTGTGTGTGGACTTCCGAGACCTCAACAGGGCATCTCTCAAAGACCATTACCCACTTCCTTCAATGGAACAAATATTGCAAGTGGTATCCGGTTCAGAGAGATTCTCTCTCCTAGATGGCTACTCAGGGTATAATCAGGTAATGGTGAAAGAAGATGACCAGTTCAAGACAGCTTTCACCACCAAATGGGGGACCTATGCCTACAAGAAGATGCCATTTGGGCTATCAAATGTTGGGGCCACTTTCCAAAGAGCAATGGATATGGCATTCAAGGGGTTGATCAATAAAATAGTTTTGATATATCTTGACGACATCACTGTATTCTCAAAAAATGCAGCGGATCACCTCTATCATTTGAGGCAAGTATTTCAGAGGTGTAGAAGATTTGGGGTATCATTGAATCCCAAAAAATGCATATTCTTGGCTCACGAGGGAAAACTTCTAGGCCATATTGTTTCAAAAGAGGGGTTGGCGATTGACCCAGAAAGAGTTGAAGCAATTCAAGCATTGCCATTGCCAAGTCACAAGAAAGCTCTTCAAAGCTTCTTGGGAAGGATCAATTTTGTCCGCATGTTTGTTCCAAACTTTGCAGCTCTTGTGAAGCCAATAACACTGATGTTAAAAAAGAGCATGGCATTTAAGTGGACATCTGAAGGCAAGGAAAGTTTTGAGGCAATAAAAGAGGCTATATCTCAAGCCCCAACTCTCGTCAATCCAGACTTCTCTTAGGAATTCATGTTATATGCCTTTGGTGGTGGAGACACAATTTCTGCAATCCTGGTACAGTAAAACAAAGAAGGATTAGAACAACCAGTTTCTTTCTTCAGTCAAGGCTTGGAGGAATACGAAACTAGGTACTCTTTCATTGAAAAGCATGTCCTTGCAGTGATCAGGAGCTTAAAGAAATTCAAGCACCTAGTCTCAAACAACAAGATCCAATTATTAGTCTCTCACGCGGGAGTCAAGGACTTCCTTATAAAAAAGGATCTGAATGAGAAACGTGCAGGATGGATAACTCATGTCATGGAATATGACATCGAGATCAAGGTCACCAAACTAGTACGTGGGAAAGGGACTATGTGAGCAGCTAGCCTTGAGTCAGAAAGTTGAAGCTGGTGATGAAAAAGGAGACTTTCTTGATACTACAGGATGATCAAAGAACAAGAAAATGATGATGTGCCCGCTCCTTGTTGGACTCAAAATATGATACACTTCCTACAGACAGGCTTATGCCCTCCATAAATGAGCAAAGCAAAGAGGAGATACTTCAGATTACAAGCCATTCCATATGTGATAATTGATGGTGTTTTGTTTAAGAAAGACATCAATGGAGTTCTATTGAGGTGCATTGGGATAAGTCAAATTGAGAGGGTGTTACGAGATTTTCACGATGGAGATTCTGGAGGACATTTTGCCCCACGAGTAACAGCTCTCATAATAATGAAGGCAGGGTATTATTGGCGGACAGTCTTCAGTGACTGCTATACATGGATAAGAAAGTACAAGAAATGTGCACTCTTCACAGGCAAAGAAAGACAAGCAGCACTTCCATTGCACCCAATTCTGGTTGACCAACCATTTATGCAATGGGGATTGGACTTCGTCGGGGTCATTAATCCAAACTCAAGCCAAGGCCACAAGTGGATTCTCATGGCAACAGACTATTTCACCAAGTGGACCGAAGCAGTAGCGCTCAAGGAAGCAAATGAGTCTAACATACTAGACTTTTAGGAAGGAATAGTGACCAGGTTCGGTGTGCTAGTCCACTATCATATCAGACAATGCATTGGCATTTATAGGTTCCAAAATTACAGAATGGGCTGTTAAGAATGGAATCTACTTGAGAACCTCTTCAAATTATTACCCGCGAGGCAATGGGCAGGAAGAGTCCACAAACAAAAATTTTCTAAGAATAATCAAGAGGACTCTGGATTAAAATCAAAGAACATGGCATACCAAGCTAAAATCAGCATTATGGGCTGACAGAATAACACCAAAGAGGTCTATAGGTAATTCTCCCTTATAAGTTGGTCTATGGAAAAGAGGAAGTATTGCCTATATCATTAGAACTTCCAGCATTAGAATTCATGAAGCAGTTGGAGTTGGCTGAGTTCGAACCAATGGAGGCTAGGTATGCAGAGTTGATGGAATTGGAAGAAATTAGAGAACATGTAGTTCAAACAATTCAGAAAGGATCAGGCCTTAGTGAAAACATGGTTTGATAAGAAGGCAAGAGCAAGGACCTTCCAGGAAGGGGACCTAGTTCTGAAATGGGATGCAGATCGGGCAAAACTAGGAAGGCATTCCAAGTTTGATGCCATTTGGAGTGGCCCCTACATGGTCATGGGATGTAAAAGTAGTAATTCATTCCAATTGTCTACATTGGATGGAGAAGAACTCTCGATTCCAGTCAACAGAATCTATCTTAAACATTGCTACTGAAAAGGAAAATTTCTACCCTTGTAAGTATTAGCTTAGATTTTCAATTCCTCTAAGTGTGTTTGCACATTGTCTTGTTGTAGTTAGGTTTCAGTTTCCCTAAGTGCTTTGGCAAAGGTTTCATTTCTCTCAGGTTGATTTTCTACAAGTTCAAAGTGCTGTCGGAGAAGGAGTTGCGGTTTCAGGCTTGGGATCAGAGATCAAGTTGGTTTCAAGTTATTGCTTATGACTCCATGCCCAATGGATTTCTAAAAGGGCCACTAATCTTCTACCTAGCAGGCAGGTGATCCCGTTGAGTGACCAAATTGTTGTATATATCTTCCCCCCCGGGTAGATATAGACAAGCGGAAGAATATGGAAACCAAAGAAATTTAAAGCCTCATATTTATGGCATCAGAAATAGCCCCGAGCGCACGACAATGGATGTCGACAATGCCAAAGGATCGCGCCCTTGGCGCACGGTAAATGGCGCATAACAATGGAGTTTCAACAAGGAAAAATTTCATGCGCCAAGGTGCAAGTAAAAGGCACATAAGAAGGGATGTCGACACAAATGTAGGATGCGCCAAGGCGCAGGTTAAAGGTGCACAACAAGGGATGTCGACACAAAAAAGGATGCGCCAAGGCACAGGTTAAAGGTGCACAACAAGGGATGTCGAAACGAAAAAGGATGCACCAAGGAACAGGTAAAAGGTGCACAACAAAGAGTGTCAACACAAAAAAGGATGTGCCAAATTGCAGGTAAAATGCGCACAGCAAAGAGTGTCAACATGAAAAAGGATGTGCCTATGGCGCAGGTTAAAGGCGCACAACAAGGGATGTCGACACGAAAAAGGATGCGCCAAGGCACATGTAAAGGGTGCATGACACAGAGTGTAAACAGGAAAAATTCATGCCTTGGTGCACGTAATGGTATGTCGACATAAGGATGGATGCGCCAAGGTGCACCTTCAGGAGGCGCAACATTTTGAGCGCTGACAGGAAGTAGACCTTGACTTAGATATTTAGATGGCCATAACTTTTCACACTGGGAGCTCCGATTCACATGCAAGGTTGGACTTTTCGGAAAGCCTACGAGCGTCCTCTATCCTAACTACGACTAGATATCTTTAATTGGGTGGGAACAAAGTTCTTAAAAATGCAAAATACAGTTCGCCACTTTTGGGGTTTGATATGGTCCTCACCTACAACCATAATGAGATGAATTAGATACAACCTAGAGGTGGTTGGGGTAGATTTGGACTTTCCTCTCTCTTCTCTCTCTCATTCTTCCTATAAATTTTAAGGAGGGGCTTCTTTCTAAAGGTTAGACATTCTTGTTTTGCCCCTCCCTTCTTCTCTTTGGCAGGTGAATCTGTGGAGTTAAAAACCTCCCATTTAAAAATATAATGCAGCTTTGCCTCTTGGCATTTTGCAGTGTGTTGTATCAATCTTTGGAGAAAATTAATGCATGTCTGTGGATGATTATCAACCCTCTCAGTATTTATTTGCATCTTCTTGATCTTTCACTGTACAATTTGGTTATCTGTGCATGATCTTGCATTACATTTTATTTTTGGTCTGTGTTTATTGGCAAGACAGGTGTTCTTCATTCCTCGGTGCATGACCTCTATGTAGTTTAGGCTTTTATTTTCTGAATTTTCTTCCCCCTGTCTCCTTGGAAAATTAGATTAGGTTTTGAGTAGACCCTCTGCATTTTTTACGTGTGCATCGGAACAGAGGAATAGGAACCGGCCTTCATCCGGAGAGCTTTTCTGATTCCGCAAGGTCCCACACTTGGGAAAAGCTCCATGTTGTGCAATCACACTGAGATTCTCAACCCATCGAGTTGCAGAGTCCCAGGGGTGCTGTGATTTGACACCAACAGTAACCCTTGTACAAAATCCATGCTTATTACTTGCCACTTGTATTGCGGTATGCTATGAGGATATGCTTTGCTAATGTGTCACAAAATAAATAACATCCCTTTTCATTCCTTTCCAGAAATAGTTGTTGTTTTATATCAGCAAGCATCTTTGTAATACCAAGGTGTCTAGAATAAGGTGAATTGTGAAATTATGCTAACAAGTTCTTTCTTAAATCATTTACTTAGAGCATCAACCACTCTATTTTCCTTACCCTTGATATAATTGATGTCAAAATCATATTGAGACAAAAAATCTAACCATCTTCATTGTCTTACATTTAGATTTGGTTGAGTGAAAATATAATTTAGCCCAAGATGATCAATTTTCAATTCAAAAGGCTTACCAAGAAGGTAATGTCTCCAAAATTGTAGTGCATGAACAATGGCAGCAAGCTCTAAATCATGTGGATCATAATTCAACTCATGTAACTTTAGTTTTATACTTTCGTAAGCTATGACATGATCATTTTGTAACAAAATACCTCCTAGACCTTCACCAGATGCATCAGTTACTACCATAAAGTCTCCATTAGGATCTGGTACCACTAGAATAGGTGCTAAAGTTAACTATTCCTTCAAAATTCTAAATGTAGTTTCACATTTCTCATTCCAAACAAACTTCTTATCCTTCTTCTGTAAAGAAGTTATTGGTGCAACCACCTTAGAAAAATATTTTACAAATTTTCTATAGTAACCAGCAAGCCCCATGAAGCTTCTAACTTCATGTACATTCTTTGGTGCAGGCCACTCAGTTATAGCTACAATTTTAGAAGGATCTACAACAATTCCATTCTTACTTATTACATGTCCCAAATAGTGCACTTCTTTGTCATAGAAAGAACATTTAGATAGCTTACCATATAACCGTCTCTTTCTCAAAATTTCCAAAACTATCTTCAAATGCTCATGGTGTTACCTCAATACTTTTAGAATATATGAGAATGTCATCCAAGAATATGAGCACAAATTTGTCCAAGTATTCTTGAAAGATATTATTCATTAAATTCATAAATGTTGCAGGTGCATTTGTTAATCCAAAAGGTAAAACCATGAACTCATAATGTCCATACCTTGTTCTGAAAGTTGTTTTATGAATTTCCTCATCCTTAATCCGTAACTGATGATATCCAAATTGAAGATATATCTTAGAATATACCGATGCTCCACACATCTGATCAAATAGATCATCAATCCTAGGGAGTGGGTATCTATTCTTGATTGTTTCTTTGTTTAATACCTTGTAATCAATGCACAATCTAAGTGTTCCATCTTTCTTTTTCACAAAAATTACTAGTGCTCCCCAAGGTGAAACACTTGGCCTAATCAAACCTTTAGAAAAAAGTTCTTGCAACTGAGCCTTAAGCTCTACTAATTCTATAGTAGTCATTCTATAAGGTGCCTTAGAAATAGGCTTGGTTCTAGGCTTGATCTCAATTGTGAAGTCAAACTCCCTTTTGGGTGGAAGACCTGGTAACTCTTCCAGAAACACATCACTGAAGTTTCGTAACAGTGGATATCATTCCAAGACATCGTTGTTCTCTTCAGTTGTTTCTGTAATTTTTACTGCATATAAGGTACAACCTTTATTTTTGGCCTTTTTAAGTTGCATAGCTGACAATTTTCTAACAGAAATATCACGTTTCACACCCTGAATCTCTGTTGTTTTCTGTAGGTCATCTAAACAACTAATGTGTTTTTCAAAATAGTCCACTTTAGCCTTATGTTATGCTAACCAATTAACACCTATGATTACATCATAAGACCCCAAAGGTGCAACATAAAGATCAACTTTAGTGGAAAAACTAGGTAAGTCAAGGACTGCTCCAAAAAGACACATACTAACTGTATGAACAACATTGTTTCCATAATGTACAGTCCATGTTTTATCCATGTTTCCATATTTTCTTTTTAGTTTTGATGTTAATTTACTAGAAATAAAACATTCAGTAGCTCCGGTGTCAAAAATAATAGTTATAGGTAAACCAAATAACTTACCCAGAACCTCTATGGGTGTGGCCTATTTTCTCAACCTACTTGTCAGCTACTGCAGCGTGTATCTTGTGATGTTGATTACGATCATCCTTTTTCAAAGGGAATTGATTTGTGTAATGATCTTTACCACAGTTATAACAGCCTCCTACAGGTCCCTTTCTAGGCTCGGATTTATTTCCAGCCTTAGAGTTATCATTCTGACCTCCATAGGACTTCTGTCTGTTATTATTGTTCTTGACAAATTTGTTTCGTGCATTACCAACAAACTTGTTTATTGTTTCTTTCTTATTAGTATCAGATGAAAACTTACTTTTCATTCTAAATTTCTTCCATGGTCCTTTCTTAGGTGTAAGAGATGATGAAGAGGAGTTGGGGATTTTCTTCCTTACTTCCTCCTTATGAGCAGAAATTGCCTTCAATTTTTGTTCCTACCTTATGGCCTTTTCAACAACCCCTTCCATTGTGGTTGGGTTGTGAACATCCACCTCTCCTCCTATAACGGGATTCAATCCCATGATGAATTTCCATATCCTGAACTTCTCATCAGTTTGGTACTGAGGTACATACTTAAGGAGTTTAGTAAACCATTCCCAATACTCAGTTACAGTTAGCTTTCCTTGAGCTAAGTTCTGGAATTCAGTCATTTTCTGATCATAGTAAAGTTGTGGCAGCCAACATTTCCTAAAGTAACCTTTAAATTGATCCCATGTGATATTAGTTTCATCAATGTTTAACTCATCCTTACAGCTGTCCCACCATGAAGATGCCTCATGGGAAAGCTGATATGCTCCCCATATCACCTTTGTTTCTTCTGAGAAATTCCTTATTACAAAGTATTTCTCCATTTCGCTGAGCCAATTCTCAGCTCCATCTCCTAATGTGGTGCCATCAAACTTGGGTGGACTTATCCTTTTTATATCATTAGTGAGTTCAGCTGCCAGCCTAGCCTTTTTGTTCTCAGGATGATCAGGTATGTTCACATTGTTATTATCAACATCTAAATTGGTAGTGTCCTCAGGAGGTGGTTGATTATTGTTACCAACATCTTCTTCCTCCTTATTTCCCATTACTTGTTGTTCAAGTACAACCAAACAATCTCTTGTGTCCAACAGGGCAGCAAGGATCTCATCAAGTTTTTTGGAAGTTATTGCTCCTTCCTCAAGTGGAGGATTATTTGCAACATTTCCTCTTGTTCTAACCATTTTCTATTAACAAGAAAATTTAAGTTTCATCAGATTATGGACACAATAGGTCCAAGAGTTGTAACCTTCAGCTCTGATACCAAGATGTAACATTCCCATTTTAAGACTTTAGAAACAAGGGAATTTTTTTTTTGAAACATAATGTTCTCTGTTCTAAATAAAACATCATTTAGAACACACATTCCATGCCAATCAATCTCATAACAGATAACCATATGCAGCTGTAATGACTCGGTATACTACCGATCTCTCATTCCATGACTCGGTTACCAACCGATCTCTCATGTTAACTTTAAGTATAGAATACTTTATGTATACTACGTATACTTGGTTCTCCTACCCTATTCTAGGTACTGAGTGATCTGTTTAAAGAACCTATCTGAATATTTGTTACCAATATTCATCTGACATCACGTTGCTTTAAACTAGGTGACATAGGACAACACAACCAGCAACTTGCGATACTTTGGCCAAATATTTTCAACATATTATTCATGTTACTATTCCTAGATGACATACTCGTCATTTCAGAATACATCCTTCACCTCACTCTTTTGTTATCTAGAATGGTCTTACTGACTACCATCAGTCCACTTGCCCAAGGTTTGACCCTAGCCCAGGTTAGCAACATAATTTATTATAGGAAGATGCTCACGATGACTTAGGGTATATGGGCATACTTGGTTGACTTAAGTCAACCAGATGTGCCAAGGTACCCTGAGTCATTGAAAGCTACTACCTATCCTAAACATGCTACTAACTTGACCTAGAGAGAAACTAAGTTCAAGTCTAGAGATGTGTGTAGATCTAGATGAACAAATACGGAAGGGTGTTGCCACATGTCAACTGCAACATTGTATCCTTGAGAAGTCCAACATAGAGACTTTCAAGTCCAAAGGGTAGATGAAAAATACATAAGGGTGTTGACACATGTCAACTGCAACACCATATCATTGAGAAGTCCAAGGACTTCTTGAGGGTACAGTCCTATGTTGGCGTGTGCCAACATCCGTTAGAACTGATTCATCAAGATGTACATACCCCCTTAGTGGTCATTAATCATAATTAAATTGGATTAAGATTCAGATTACAACAACCATGCCTAACCCTAATTCCAACATTCCTTAAGTTCTTTATCCAACACTAGCCTGATTAGATATGGAGAACTTCATTAATTCATGTTTGCATTGTTATTCATTAACGTGGCATAACAAGTAGTTATCCCAAAAACAGGACAACAAACATCAAACGTTTAATTCTTAATGTAACCTAGCTATCCAAATCAAGTGTGTCATCCACCTAGATTCAGCTAGTGTTTACTTTATAAACTTAGTATAAAGATTAAAGATCATAACCACTATTCCTTTTATCTTTCATTCCATGAGAGAGGAAGAGTCTTCCTCTACATGGTTAGATGTTAGGTTTAACATAACCTTTTTATCATTCATTACTTATATAGTTTAATTGTATGTCCAAAGCATATTTCATTATTAAACTATAGTTGTGTAGTTAGAGAATGACATCTTTTGCAAATTAACAAGTTCATTATAATAAGGGAGATTATACTATCTCCTTAATCCAACTCATTATCTTATAACAACAATAGTATACAATAGATATAAAGAATACCACCAAGATATCACTATTATTTCCGTCATACAAGTACAAAAGAATTCACATCACAAATTGGAGTCCAACACAAAACCTTTCAATTCATGATGATAAATATACATTTACAAGACTATGCATTTCAGACATTCTGCATGTCAATCAGAATTAAGATCTTAAAAGAACATCACTTTTCTTTTCCAATACAACTCAAGAATGATTCAAAACTCTTTACATAAGATCCAGAATTAAATAAGCCAATGCATCATAAAATTTTGTGTCTTGTTTTATCACTTACGATGTCCATCTCTAAAAATTGGTAGCACGAGTCAGTTCAATAAACTGAGCATGATAAGCACTAAGCATTAAAGTGAAGTGCATTCCACTAATTGTTCCATTAAAACAACTCTACTTTAATGAAACAATTAATATATCATACAAATAATCATAAGTAATAACATCTAGAAAAGAAGTACAATAAAAGAGTCTGAATTTACTTTTAAGAAAAGAACTTAATATAATCCGCAACATCTGCATAATATCATAAGGTTTAATTGATCCTATCAATTACTTTAAAACAATCAACATGTCTTGTCATCCAATTGTTTCATAGTTCTATAAGAATAGAAATACACATTTATCCTTACTAAGCAGCACAACAAGTTAATTACATCATAACTCATATTAGGATGCTTCATATTTCCATATAAACAAAAGAAGAAGAATCAATACATACTTATTCCCCATACTCTAATCATCTAAAAGACAGAAACAGGTTTAGAACACAAAAAACTGCCTCAGTTCAAAGATAACAATATAAGGATTCAACATTAAGGAAAAAACATCTAACAAGAATCCCAAATCAATCCAAGTAGGGGTTAGAGAGTCAAACAGTCCTCCTGCAAGTCTAAACTAACTTCCACATGTTAGAAGATATAATTCAAAGAACTAAAACCAAACATTCCACAACCCAAACTAGACTCACACAGAGTTAATCTCTTATCCATTCCATCCAAGAAGGGTTCATAATAAAATAGAGTGCAAAAAGAGACAACCTTCCAATATCAATCCAAATGGAGTATGACTCAATCAAGAAAAATAGTCGGTCTAAGCATGATATTATTTTCTTTCCAACCTACCGACTCAGCTAATATCTTTACAAAACATTACAACAAATGACTTAAGAAAAGTAGACTAAACATTCCACAAGAAATTTCCATCTCAGAGGAGAATCGAATACAGAGAAGTTCAATCAAATGAACTCGTCTAATTAACAGTAAGAAGGGATCTCCATTGGAAAAGGTCCAATCCATAATTCATTTCATTTATACTATGAAATGAATTCCCATTTCTATTTCAACTTAGAAATTCTTTAACTAGTTCCCAAAAGAGAACACAAAACCAAACACACAGTTAAAGAAAGCACACTTCTAATTTTCCATTACAAATCTAACAAACTAGTTTACCTATTTCCATTCATCAAGCACAAGTTCAAATTCAATTCTCAGAATGAAGTACACAGTACAATCCCTAAAACAATATACTGTCCCCAAGAGAACATATTCATTTCTCTTTTTAAAACCCAGAGATTCGTTCAATGAATCCAACAAGGAATAGAAATCCACAAACAGTGTAAGATATACAAGGTTCAATACAACTCACGAACTCAAAAGACTGAAATCCCATTACAAGGCTTCAACAACTTAATGCAACAGAGTAAATAGTTTGTGATCCCAAATAAGAACAATAATACAAAGCATTCTGAATAGAGATAATGTATCCTTCCATACAAAATTCAATATACTAGGTTTTAAATTCAACTTTCTAATAAAACCCAAGAAATCAATTAAGAAGATCTGAAGAGAGTAATAAACACCAATGATGTTTAAGTCAAGAGATGTTTTAATATTACTTCCAACTTGACTAAAATAGAATCACCACAAGACTCTCTAGTTCCATCTAAAAATCTTGTGAGAGGAAGTTATTCATTTCAACATTGTTCACAAGAAGTAAAACGCATACTATATTTCCATAAACCTCTTAAACGATTAACGACCATTCCAAAGAAATCTAAATCAAACCAAACCCATAACAAGGTACATTTACAGTCTAATAATACTTCAACAAAACAATCACACTTTCAATAAGACATGGGATTTCTCAGAGTAGAGAAGTGAAGAATATACTTCGCAAACTCACATGCCCTTATCAAGTTCAAAGAACATGGTACAGTCTAAAAGACATAAGTATTACAACCATTCCCACTCAAGAAGCTACACAGAGAAGATCTCAAAAAGAGATTACCAAGTCTACTTCAAACCAAAACAAATCTCTCAAGACCCTTTCGAGTAGACAGTCCATAAATGAGTTTAAATCTTTTCAAATCCTTAATACGAGTAAAAATCTAGCTCAGAATACAAGTACAGAATCAAACACGTCGATTCCAACACAAGTTCAAAACACACAAGAATGAAATACTAGTACAATGTTGAACACGAGCTTCGAACAAAACTTCATAACTTCATAAGGCTCTAATACAGGCTCAGGTCAAACATGAAGCTCAAATACAAGCTCATAACATAACACAAAGCTCCCATATAAGTTCCAAACGAAACACAGGCTCCAAATAATAGTTCATAATGAAACCTAAGACTCCTATAATAGGTTCAGAACAAAACAAAGGCAACTAATGCTAGTTTCAAAACAACATTAGCCTTGAATACAAGTTTCAGAATGAAATACAGAGCTCCCAATATAAGTTTTGCATGCATGTCACCATTAAACTAGCACAGAGAAAGTTTCCCAAAACTATCATTACCAGCAATGGATTTACATTCCAAAAACCACAGAGATTCATAAAAACATGAAAGTAATTAACCAGATAGAATCATACAAAATATTTATCTCATGAGAGAAGAGTTGTTTTAATGAATCACTTAGAAGAAAGCAAGAAATCTTAGTGGATAGAGCCTATCATGCCTAATAGTTCTTCTACAAATTTTAAGAAGACTTCTAGCCGAGCTTCCCACTCTTTTTATTCTCACAAAAGATCAACAACCAAACAAATTTTCTTCCAATGCCTCATATACATTCCCTTGATCAAAAATAGACCAGAAAAACCAAAAAAATCCAAGAAGAAGAAGGCAAACTGCTGGTCTAAAGAACCAGATAACTCCATGTAGAGCAAAATTCGTGAGACATGCAAAACCAAACAACCTCTCACAAATTCGTCTTCCTTGTTTCCAAAATGGTTTGCACATAAAAACCGAGATCCATTAATGCCATAACTCCCAAATTTCCCACTTATCTCTCCTTGTCATGGCCTCCCAAAACTAGCGAATGCCATTTCCAAGTTAACATGTAATTCCATATTTAGTGAAGCCTCCACGTATGCCTTTACTAGAGTTAACTAGCCTTTGTCAAAAATGGTAGTACCTCATGCATTAAACCCAATCAAATCACTTAAATTCCATTGGAACCATCGCCTTAGTGCCATGTGACCCTTAGGTTCCTTTTAAATAGTTTAGGCTAGATTTCCCAAGACTTAGGTTAGTTTAACAATAAATCACCTTAGGTCTTAAAACAAGCCATAGGTAGTTTCCACCTTAGGTTAGATTAAATTCACAACCATTAGTATTAGGCATTAGGTTAATATAGTCTAGCATTACTATAGTAATATCCCCCCCTTATTCATTTAGCACAAGAGCTTAGGTTAGGACACCACCCCAAAAAAATAGAATAAGAAGCTTAGGTTAGATTATAACCCAATTAAGTAGACGTAGCTAGGAAGTAGGTGCTCTTACCTAGTTTAGGATACTATTAGGATAGTCCTTTAGTTTTAGGATTCTGATCCCCTTCATAGTCATGAAGCAGACTATTTTTTTTATGCCAATAATGTCCTGCAGAGATCAATCCCAAAGACCCAAGCACAAACATACAACCGAATGAAGGTACATTCACTCAAGACCAAAGAGTTTGTAACATACAAAGTTCATTCCACTATGTCTCTCAAAATAATGAATGTCAATTTACCATTCAGTCTGTTAAGAAGATTTAAAACATTCCTTGGATCACTGAAATTGATCCAAGGATGAGTCAGTAAAAGAGATAAGTTTGCCACTCTCAAAATCATATTACAACTTATCAATAAGAAGTGAAAATGGATTCTTGCAAGCCATATCAATTTGTTCTAAATAATCCAAGAGAATAAATAATTTATCCATAACAAGCATGATTTTCAACAATCAAGGAAACACACATCATTCCATAAAATCACATGCCAACGCTTGTAGTGCAAAGAGAAATATAATAGTTTGTCCAAGTTGTTACAGGTACAGTGGGCTACCAAGACACTCTGTCTACTTCTTTAACTAGGTATGCCAAGCCTTCTTAGACCACTTCTCAACAAAAATTGTTAAGGAGGTCACCATGACTGATCTTTATTCCAGACGACAATACGATGATGGGTCTATCGCTTACTTTGTCACTCGTTGGTGCAACCTAATTAAACATCTCACTCTTCAATTACCTCAAACTAAACTCATAGAGTTGTTTACTTGGGCTTGCAATAGACACATCTCACTAACCCTACAAGTGAAAACATTTTTCACTTTTGATGAGGCATTCACCATGGCACGGAAATTGGAAATCCATGCTATCGAAGAGAAGGAAATTCAACTTCGTAACAAAAACATCAAGTTCAAATAAAATGATGCTTCTTCATCTTCGAAACTTGAAAACAACTATTCAAAACCCAAAGGATCTAACAACACCGTAATTCTCAAGGATGGCCCCCCTCATCAATCAAACCCAGCCAAATCCCTTCCAATCTCTCTTCTGTCCAATCTTTCTAGTTCAGAAGAGAACAATGAAAGTACACTTCTATAGGAGAATCTTATTCTTTTTTTTTGGAAAGGATTGTTAAGGCTGGTGCCATTACCCTTTCAGCTATAAAACCACATACTAGTTTTGACCATGAATTCCCCATGCCCTTGTGGTATAAGGAACACAAATTTTGCAACTATCATTGTGTTAAAGGTCATAGTGACAATAATTGCATCACCTTTAAGAATATCGTCCAAGAAGTGTTAGAAAATGGAGATCTAGTCTTGGATAGCCCAAATGCACCCACTAACCAAAACCTACATATCTTCAAGAATCCATTCCCTAATCATGCCCCATCTTCCAACTAGGCTAGTGATACTTCAAACAATGATAGTAATGTCTGCGAGGTCCACGTTATTTTCAATGACATACCAATTGCTTCCTAATTACCCCATGTTCCTTCCATATATGAAATCTTAGCCTGATCTCCCCTACCTACACAAAATCCTATTTCATGTACTCCTCCACCCACAGAGGAACCCCCTTCATTTTCTCCTTCACCCATGGAAGATCCTATAATCAGCATGCCACCTTTGACCCCTCAAATTTTCGAGCAGTCATCAGTAGCACCTCTCCTACTCATAGGAGATACATTTCCACAACCTACACCATCACAAGGAGAGTCAACCTCGTCTAACCCATCCTCTCCTCTACCCATAGAGGATCCTCTAGGAATACCATTTCATTTAGATGATCATTCACCATCAGACCTTCAAGATCCCATTGATATGCTTTCGGCTCTCTTACCCATAGAGTCCTCTTCATTCAGGACAGAAAAACTTCCCCACCTCATTCACCCACATTACCATCTTCACCCATGGATTCCATAGATCCCAAATCTTGTTTCTCCTGAAAAAATCCACCAAATCCACTAGATCCACTAGGTCCTATTTCTAACCTGATCAACACAATGGAGAAGCTCCCTCTTCTTTACCATTCTTCTATCCTGACATGATTGATGACACCAGGTCTTCTATTAGTGGTCATGCCAAGGGTCTCCATGATGGATCCACTGAACTCACATGCCAATAATGGTGTTGATAGATTCCCCACTACTAATAGGTCATTATCTCGTTCCACTTGCAGACCATGTTGAATGAATCGACCATTAAAATCAACATTAACACTCAAGTTTACTCCACACATTGCCTAAAAATTGGCCAATCCTTAGACACTGGAATGGGTATTTATAGCCATCAGAAGTTTCCTTCAAGACCATAGAAATGTGTATCTCCTGGGTCCTATGATCGATCACTTCCAGAGTATTGACCCAATAATTGTGGTCCACAATATTCGTCCCCATTGATAATGTCAAACCCATCAAACAAAATGCTAGGGAAAATGCATCCTCGCTATGTGGGCTTCTAGTCAAAGAAGCAGCTTCAATGGTTCTTCTCTCGGTGTGATGAATTCTACATCATTGATTAGCCCCAAGGGGTCTCTCTTACACATCGTTGCTGTCAGATGGGGTCACAGGGGACTTCTCACAGTTCCATGGACTCCTCATGACGTGAACCTCAAATTCTTCCCACATACGATCTGCTACCATATATCGGGCATCGACCACCTAGCTAACCTCACCATTATCTATGTAATCTTATCACTTTCACGGATGCTTTCTTAGGCTATACTTAAGTCGTCTACTAGCTCCCTTTCTTTCTTCATTGCAACACTTCTGTCATCTTCCTCCTTAGGGGACTTTATGCTATCGATTCATGCCAATTGGCCTCAGAAATGGTTTATGCCGGCATATTAATAAGCCATGCCTCTAAACTCATGCATAACCATACTGGAAGATTACGTAGATCATCTTCTAGCCAGGGATCTAAACATGTGGAAATGATCACTTTGGGGTCCCCCAGAAACTCAAACTTAGCAACTGTCTGGATCAGGTAATATGTGTGAAATGGCATCACTCCAAAGAAGTGTAGCTTTGCTAGTACTCCTTTCCACCAATGGTCCAAAGTTTCATCGAGCCTTTGCATGGCATATCTGTCAATCCTGTTAACCTCAAGGTATTATTCTTGGAATGCCTCCACCTACATGATCTATAATACCAGCTTCGAATCTAGTACATAGGCTAATTTCAATCCACTCATACAGTTCTATCTGGGATAGCTTTCTAACCAGAAAAAAAAATTCCATACAAATCATGGTCAAGAGGTTCTCTTCTACCCATCTACATGGGATCATGAATGTCATAAATCCAGTGCAAAATCTCTAAGAAAATTTATCCTACTGTGCAACTTGAACCAGTGATTCAAAACTTCCTCCTAAGGATGATCAACCCTTTTACCTATATGTTTATGACGCACTGATCATAGATCTATGATGTCATGAAATTTCTCATCATGACTACCAACATTGAGAGAAAGTAGGTCTATTACATATGTCATACCCTTAGATGTATTACAAAACTAGATATACCCCCATGCACAAAGGAAACTCTACTTAGCCTTAGTTTTCATCACCATGCACACTCTTCCATTACCTACTCAATCACAAAACCTTTGTCAGGAGCTGGGAACTTACCCATTAGGACTATAGGTATGGGTTCCAAGTCTTATCAACATCAATGTGTTGCACGTTTAGCTGGGAAACATCATGCTAACCTTGATCTCGAATTCATTCATTAAGATATTTCATCAAGGGATAGGCTGTCGCTGACCAACTAGCCGACGCACCTATTTTCGGGGATCAACCATATAGAACTTTGACTTCCCAAACGAGTCCTTATAGCTACACTTTCCCTGGATAGAAAGTTCTTAACAGATTATAGACACTATACTAAAATAGCTCCAAGTTTTAGTGTAGGGGTGAGGTTGGTGTTATCCCCATTCCTCTTCAGGGTGAATCCCATTTCTTAGTCATTACAACATCAATTTTTATTGAACAAAGAACTATTGAGGAATACAAAGCACTGTTATTAGGTCATCAAAGATGCATCAATGTTCATATTCATGTTAAGACTAGTCAACCTCATTACATTCATGGAGATTCTCATTATAGTTATCTCACACATAAGCAGACCGTAGTCATGCCAGTGTCATAACTGAGACTTATGTGAATAGGTATAAACAAAACGTAGACATACTTTATAACCACCTTTGACCATTATACACTTCAAATCACAGCACTTTCCTAACCAATAAATTTGTGGATACCATGGCCTAACTTGAGCTTCTTGCAGATGTTTTTGCAGAGCTCCACCCTCTCTCTATTTATCTATCTTTGTCACTTCATACAAAGCGCTTGTATATATCAGCCTCTTCTGAACCTTGCCAACTCATCCTCCAGTAGGCATCAGATGCCTAATGACCAACGTGTCCTGAATGTGGTCTTCCATGGAAGCATGCTCCTCCAAGCCTGAGCTTTCCACTTTTTACCATTATACCTGCTGATCTAGAAGCTTCGTACCATAGGACAATGCTCCTTCCTTAAAAGTGTCTCCCATTACCTGTCACTCATGGCTAGTCACCTTTATCCACTGTCGCTTTGATGCACAGTCGGGTACAATGTCTTTTCACGTTGTGAAACTACCTAAAATTCCCAATATGGCTAAGTCTTTGATACCCTTCGTTCTGTCTAGCGTCACATGCCAGTGGGTTAGATATCACTTAAACCCTACCCTATGTCACTGGGCTATCCTTGGCGCAACCTTAAACTTCAACTATTGCCTTACGTGCCTATGTTACCTTTTATGCTTAGCCAACATTTTAGGGGCCCAACATCACACACCTAATCATGCCTTATAGGTCACACGAGACCTTTTTCCTTCTCTTAATGGAGTTTGGATCTCATTGGAGAGATCAATGCTCATTATTCACAACGCCACCAATGGATTATAATGGCTACTAAATACTACACTAAATGTGTAGAAGCCATTCCCCTCATTTATACAAAATCTGAGAAAATATGTGAATTCGTCAACCATCACATCATTTTTTGCTTTGGTGTCCCTCACCGCCTCATCACTCATAACCACAAGTAATTAAAAAACAAAACCCTATGAAAGATTTGTGACGCTTTTAGCATTCAACTCAGTTTCTCATCACCTTATTACCCACAAAAAAATGGACAAGAAGAATCAACCAATAAAACCTTAAATAGAATTCTCATGAAAGTAGTTGACGATACTAGGAAGGATTGTCATACACACATTCCTTTTTCCTTGCAAGCTTATCGCACTAGTATTCACACTTTGACTGTTGCCATGCCTTTCTCTGGTCTACGGTATCAAGGTTTTCTTACCTCTCGAAGTCTAGATTCCATCTCTTTGTATCTCACTACAAGACATGCTCAACGACGATGACTTTTTCCAAGACTGTTTGGTGTAACTTGAATTATTAGATGAGTCTCATCTCAATGCTCTTGACTATCTCAAAATTTACCAAAAAAGTATCAAACGTGCCTATGACAAACATAGTCACAAACAAACCTTTTAGGTTGGTGACCTCATCCTGAAAGAAAATCAACATGTAACCAAAGAGGAGAAAAGTAAACATGGAAAATTTTCTCCTAATTAGTTTGGACCCTATATCGTTATCCATGTCTATGGATCAGGTGCTTATCATTTATCTTCACTCAAAGGTAAAATTGAACTTGAACCCCTTAATGCCTTGCATCTTTGACAATTTTATTGTTGATATCAAGTCCTATATCACTTTCTGTCAGTTGATCACTCGTCCCTTGAATGTTGTTCACCTTCCATATTACCCATTTTGAAGATCTACAACTCAAAAAGAATCATGTGATTCCCATCACCTTTCATCCTTATATTCAATTTGAGTATTATGGCTCTACTCATAGAATTATTTTCATGGATACTTTTCGTCTCCTCTAGGATGGAATCCCATGGTTGTTCATCACTCGAACCCACCTCTTTCATAGTTAATCTCTATGTGCTATGGTCTTGTCTTCTAAACAAGAACCTAATATTCCTCTATAGTCTTGTTCATGACTTAAATGTCCAAAAAAACAAAAAGTGATGCAACTCCTTGAGTCAAACTTTCAGAAAAAGATGAATCCCTCAAAAGGGACATCTCTTCACTCTAAATTCCACCAGTATAAATAGACTACTCCCTTGAAGGAAAGTTATATCAAGTTATTTCACAAAAATATAATAAATATCCAGAAGCTTCCCACATTGATCAGCTTCATGAAGACCTCAAGGTGATAATATACCCATCCCATATAGACTTCCCGTATCGATCAGTCTATTAAAAACAAACAAATGAATAAAAAGATCAAATTTTCTTCATGGACTTGCCTATTTTTTTATCCTGGGTTTCTTGCGAAGAAAAACATCATGTCGTACAGTAAGTTACGCTAAACCACCCATTCTCACCTCACTTACCTTCTTATCCTAACTCCCTCTCTACTCAAGAGACTCGCCACAACCGTGACATTTTGTGATCATGTGACTTTTGTTCACCCTTAGAATAGTCCATTATGCAAGGCTTGTAGGGTCTTACGTTCATAAGCCCATTTGGGGTATGGTAGACTCATTAGGGTTCTTATCAATTAAGTGGTTCTTTTTCCACCTCTTACATTTCTACCTTCTTCATCACCTATTGATTCTCCTATAACAAGACCAGCTCATCGACATCTATATTTAAAACAACTCAATCATGCCTATGACATAAACTCAACCATGCATATGACCTACATTTACCCGTGCCTAACACCTACCAACCCATTCTTCTAATTCATCATAATCTTCCCTCACTTATGGGATAACTACATTGGCATGAGGTCCCTTTTTGTTGAGACTATGTAGGCAGCACTTCGAGGGCAGGGGGGCCTTGGAGGTTAGCTTGGCCACTCTCTACCCTAACCAATTCCCCCTTTCCCTTTCCTTTTCCTATTCACATTCTACCCTAGTTAGTTTCCTTTCTATATCAATAACTGGAAATTAAACCAAACAAACAACAATTGATAAACATCTTTACCATCATAATTTACACATTCATTTCATCACATCTACCATTTCTTTACCATCATCATACAATTTCATACAAATCATCTTAACATGATCCATACCATCACTAATTGCACACATTAATGAATTAGAAATTCAATCAACCATAAAACTTGACTCAACCATGCCTAAATCAACCTGACTCAACCATGCCTAAATAACCTGACTCCACCATGCCTAACCAACCTAACTCAAGCATGCCAAAATCAACATAACTCCACCATGATTACACTAACCTAACTCAATCATGTGTAAACCAACCTGACTCCACCATGCCTAAATCAACCTGACTCAATCATGCCCAAATCAACCTGACTCCACCATGCCTAAATCAACTTGACTCAACCATGCCTAAATCAACCTAACTCCACCATGCCTACATCAACCTAAACTCAGTCATGCCTAAATTGACCTGACTCCATGATGCCTAATCCACTTAGTTTCCATCACATACACACATAATAATAGAAATGAAAAGTAATAACCCCATTCATGTTATAAGTACCATCAACTATAAATTGAAAAGTATGTGTATACACACATGGGTACATATATATAAATAAATATTAGTCTCTCAAAAAATATCATATAAATCCTCACCATCTTCAACATGCAGGCCAATATATGATCAAAAATAACATAAACTCTCATGTACATCCTCACTCTCTTCGACACATAGGCCGATATATAAAAAATAAACAACTATACAAAATAGGAGGTACATACGACTGTCATACATCACCCTAATGGATATCCTCCATATCTGTCACACCTGTCTCCTCCTCCTCCACTGCCCTTGTATAGAATATAACTAGCATCTCACCACCCACCATCGATCTTGGCCAGATATCTATTAATACCTCACCTGCGGATAGCCTATGTGAACTAGTGGCCTTGCCCTTACCCTGTCTCGGGGCTCGATGGATCCATGTGCTCTCCACATTGTGGGTGCTTGACCTAGTCCTCTCACTCAAGGCCTATTGAGATCTATACTCTCCATAGGATAGGAAATCTATCCCTGTGGCCATAAGATGATCCTGGTAATACCTCACCTGACCTAAGGCATCCCTCAACCTGCTTATAGGTATTGTCTGTGGTTGTGCCATCAGCCTCATCCCCTGTACCTATCTCTTGGGACCCTGCCCTGCTGGTACCTGTAAAGAGGGACCATGTCCCTATGCCTATGCCTATCCTGAGGGACCCTGTACTACCCCTTCCTATATCTAGGCCTGAAGGGTCGTAACTTATGCCTATGTAGTGGTCAACTGGCCCTGCAAACTTGTAATATGTGCATGTAGGGTGGCCACCTATACCCCATCCCCATCTCCACCCTATGTGGGTACCTATCCTTGTGATAATTGGGCCTATAGAGTGGCCACCTATGCCTACAAAATAGCAACTTGTGCCTCTAAACCTATCAGCTACCCTTGCACTATCTCCAACTATGTAATCAGGGTAACCACCTACCCCTGTAGGGTGTCCCTCTACACTATGATGGTGGATAAATCTGGATGCCCCTGCTTCGGTGGTACTACTCGTAAATGTGTAGCCCACAACTATTTGTATATATCAATAACCCTGACATAATCAATCTGTCGGTCTATAACCTGCTCCTCCTACCCTATCGGCACTTTTAGCTATGGTAGAGGCTAAGGCCTCTCTACATCATCCCTCCTATACTGTGGGAAGGGTAGGGGTATATCTTAAAGTAGCTCAAATTACCATCTAACCCTGTCAATAGGTATCATCTTGTGATCTCTAGTACACTGTCCCTTTATCCATCTGAGAATTTGTAGCTTGTCTAACTCTACTACCATCTTCTTGTATGAGGGGAAGCCAACATATGACATCCACATGATGTCCACTTTGGAAAACCCCTCTAGTATGTGCTTGTAGTATGCTACATCATGTGTAGCCCTGGAATCCCTATGCTCTCCAACAACATGCTCTCAATGCCTATAGCCAACTCAAATCAATCCCACATCGAATGCATCATGATGGGGCATACCAATTGGATGCACACATACGATGTGCTCATATGCCCAGCAGTGAAGAAGAAAGGTAAAACACAAACTGAACCTCTGTTGCCTCCCATAGGCCCATAGCTCCCTGTATACTGCACTAAGAATACTGGTGCTCAAGAAAAATGGGTCCTATCCTCCATCATGTCATGGAGAACCCTTATCATCACTCATAGGAATTTCCCATGCTTTGCATCTGGCAACACAAAGTAGAACATTGTGTCCCATCAATCAAGATAACCAACCTCATTTCCTGAGGATGGGCCACATACATGTCTCTCATAGCTCATAGCTTGTGCTATGGAACCTCATCTCTGCCATCCCCTCTACAAAAAATGGTCAATATCAACTCCTCTGATGCCTTTAAGGAAATCAAATAAACCTTCGTCTCCCACTATGGGTAGCTGCATAGGATCATGTATACATCCTCTGGGGTGATAGTCATCTCACACATTGGTAGGATGGAATGTGTTGGTCACTAAATCCCATCTATCGATTGAGGGTGCAACCATCAAGCTTGGATCTCAAACTATAGTGCCTGTAGCGTCTGTACCCCAATTAGGTTGACCTGTCTGTTACATGTACTCTAATACTCAGCTATCGTGGTTACACTCTTACCATACCACTAGTAACGAATGTGGTACTCTATCTCTACATTCTGCAGCTTGGTCCCTCAGCCTATACATCCAACAAACCACATACTATTGTTCAAAACCTTGACCATACCCAACATGTACTCTTAACCCATACCAACTTTGTTCCCAAGACCCTTACTACTTACTATCCTGTAACCATACCCCAACCCTAAAAACTTACCCCTTTTCCCCCATCCCAATTTCACATCCCTCCACTTGTACCTATTTTTTACCTATTCCCCTACCCATCTATCATATATACCCACCTTTATATCTCATTGATCATATCGCTTACCTCCCAACCTATGCTCTGTATTGTTACTCTATTTTCCCATAGATCTGGCTGAAACCAGTCATCAATAATCTATTGATTGGTCATGTGGTCCATCATAACTGACATCGATCACATAATACTTGACTGATGTCATCCAAATACCACTGACCTGCAAACAACACTTAACCATCATTGGTCATTTTCACGGCATCAAGCTGAATACGTCCAAACCGCCTACCCATATTTTCAAAAATTCACAGACTCTGACCTAATAACCTACTCTAACCCACCCAATGCTATCCTAGCTTCATTCCCAATCTTATTTAACCTACATTGGACCTTCCCACCCTACATTTCCTTCATTTTTACCCATACATTCCAAATAATAAAACCCAAATTTTCACTTAACCTCATTTCAATAGCCTATTTCAAATAAAAAAATATAGGATCAGATAGAATTCTACCTCATCTTAGTTTCGTCGGCATGGTGGTATGACTGGCCGTTGCACATGTGGCCCACCCAAACCTTCTCCTGCCTCTGCCATGACCAATCACCAAATCCAATCCTCCTGACCTCCAACCAATCCCAATCGATCCCCTTGTGCTCGTGTAGCCATATACCAAGATCCTCTCACCAACTTGTACTCTCCACCTCTTACAGGTATGCTAACATGCCCTTTTCTCCATGACAATTACAAAATTCACAAAGTGCTCTATCATTTTCTCAAAGACAACATGTGCAAATGAATCCATCCAATATGGATTTTCCCTTTTAAAACCCCTAACCCGACCCCACCGATATTGGTTAGGTTGTGCCCTAGTAAACTGATGATGGTTACACCTAAACCAATTTCAGTTACTACCAATTCACTTATGGCCCATTATTCCCCATTTTGACCCAATTTAACCAACCTAGACACTATTTGACCTTACCCACCCTTCTCGTAACCTATCTCCAAGCCTAAATTACATATACATGTCCTTAGTTACATTTAGGGACTTGTTATTTTACTCGTACCTCAGCCCTACCCATGTCATGACCTAGCTACCTGGACCAAGAAAAATTTTAGTGACGTGTGAACCCATGTGCTCAATATACCTTATGACACTGTTACCCATGTTGTTTGACCTAATGACCTTAACTTTCCTATTTTCGTGTGTTTATCCTAACCTAACCTTTAGTGTACCAGAACATACCTACACATTCTTGCACCTTACCTATGATGTGTTTCCATACCATATCATATACCTTGGATACTGGAATCACTACAACCTTGTTTAGATAAACCTATCGACCTTGGAAAATGTAGAGTTTGCAAGCTATTCAACCTGGTACCATGTTACACAGTCTATATGTGTACATGCATTTGATTTGACATGTACACATCACCCAATTTGATGCCATGGCCTATTACCTTGATTACCCACGTATGACCATCACCCTTTACCTCATAGTACTCATACCCATTGTCCCACCTACCTCTACCTCACATCCAACTCCACATACGTCAAACCACTCTCTAATTCCATATTACTACCTCATTAGTTCTTAGTTTGGGGGAGCATAACCTTCACCCACACATGGGACAATCACTTCCTATTTTTTGTCAGTGTCACTTACCAATACAAGATACACAATAAAAATTGAGCATAAATGTAGAAACCAATATTTGGGTCAAACTCCCCCTGGTACCCCACATGTCATATTACCAGCTTGAGCATTACCTACAACTAAATTAATGGCACATTCTACACCACATCATTCATTAATTTATTTAAAGTAATATATATCCTAACAATATTTATTATCCACCTCATCTAGACACCTCTACCCCACCACATCACCTAGACACCTCATCATAATCCTATTCTTAGCATGTTTCCTATTTTACTTAGGACTCAATATCCACTTGCCATAGCTAACTAAAAATTAGTCATACCTACCTTAATTAACTAAGACATAGTTTAACCCTAAAAAGCACATGCCTATTACTTCCTCTAACCACATTCTCGCTTATCTAATCAAGGAACCTTCCTATTTTGATCCATGACAATGGACAGAGTTGGCCAGGAAATGATTACCATACATCTGTCATTCTTAGCAAACCTAGGGATTTCCCACCTTAACTAACGCCGGTGAACCCGAAACCATCTCTGGTCAACCCTAGAACCATCATCAATTACCATATATTCACTTTGGTAACCTTTTTTGAGAGGTTGGCACATTATTATTCGAGTTTTGGGATGAGAGAGATAGTCTGCATGCAAGCATGCACCAAAGCACTCCTCACACATCCAGACATCCATAAACTAACACCAAACACTAGATATAGAAGGGCATTTACAGTTCACGGTAACATTTTGAGAAGCATCAACCATTGCAACTAGATCCATTCCACCTCTACCCAATCATCACCGTCTCATTCAAGTACAAGTAGACCTGGAACATGGGTAAGTTTTGCACCATTACCATCATTTCCATTCTAGATTAGTTTCTCATATCTTTGTTTGGGAGTTTCTAGTTCCCCTTGCATCCCGTTATCATCTCACCCTTCTTGCCATATCCTTCTTTACCTAACAACCTCACAAACCTCACCCATCCATTTATCATATCACCTATCCTGGCCCTTCTACATCTCTGAGTATTCCCAGAACTTTCCATCAGACCTCACCATTCTCTTTGCATTATCCCTGTGTAATCTTACCTAGAGATATCACCAAAACCAAACTTTCATTAAACTATCCTATCAGCCCGACCCTACCGATGCCGGTTAACCTAAAATGTTATCGTTCAGTATCCCTCAAACCTGACATCGGTCATACCCAGGCCAACGTTGGTCTCTATGTGTCTAGTAAATCTATGCCTATAACAACAACCTCATACCTTTCATCCAAATAAATAAAATCACTCAAAACCTTGACCCTGACCTGTCCTAACCACCTTGATTACATGTTTGAACCCTTCTAGATATGACTCATAACCTAGCCTGTTAGATTATATTTGTTTATTATAATTGAATGAGACTACCTAAATAATATCAACTACAGTAGGAAATTATTGGTTTACATCATTTCTTGCATTAAGTTGTTTTAAATAGCGGATTGACAACCATATAGGAAGTATCACACTTCCCAGATCTAACATACGCTAGGTAGTCCACTGACATATATTGTTTAACTATTCCTCTTATGGTATTGTTTTCTATTTATAGGAATTTCCTCTTAGCAAAAAGGAAGTTCTCGCAATCGGCATTGGATTGGGAAATCATGATGCATACACTTTAACCTTCCACCTGATCAGTAATCACAAGTATTCCTACTTCAGCCCTTACCCTTATCTATTTTTCGTCTTACGTACGCGCACTATTTTGAATAAATAGTAGGTGACACTAGATATGCAATGAGGCAGGGTCAAGATGAGAAACAACAGGTGGTAAGGTGGAGGCAACTCAGGGAAATAACCTGGTAGTGGAAGAGGAATATACAGTGGCGCACTGTAAATTTAGGTGGGATGGATATGGTCATGCTGTAGATAATTTTCCTAGATGAGTCATGAGCGGATGAATGTGCCCCCAGTAATAGTTGTAAAGTGAGGAGGTTCTGAATCAATGAGTTCTTCCTGAATTTCTCATCATCTGATGCTGAAACCTGAGTACCCATCTAGCATTAGATCACATGGGTGATAGAATGGCCATAGGTGACAGAATGGGCTCCATTAAAGGCAAAGGATAATGATCCTTTAGAGATTCCTTATTCAAATATTTGAAATCAACACTGAGTTTGATTTCACCATTTTTCTTATGCACTAGAACTATATTCATGACCCAGGTAGAGTACTTGATGGAAAAAATGATCTTCACCTCAATGAGTTTGGATAATTCCTTTCTCATGAGGGGCTCAATCTCTGGATTGACTAGTCGCTACTTTTATTTGACGGGCTTAATACCAGGATCAAGGTCAATGGAGTGTTGAGAAACACTGGGATCAAAACCTTTCAAGTCTTCATACTCCCATGAGAAGATATCACTATATTTTTTATAGAGAGGGATGAAGGATTTCTTTTCATCATGCGCACAAGTATTACTGAGCAGTAACTCTTTTCCATGCGTGATAGTGACTGGGGAGTAGTCTTCTTCCACGACACACATGTACTTTTCTTCACCCTTGAACTTTTCATTAGGGCTGAACATTTGTTCTAATGTGACCATCCCTTTAGGAAACTTATTTTTCTTCAACTGTATTACTTAGTCACCATAATTGTCACGGGAATCGACTTGTATGCTTGATGAGAATTCAACTTCATTTTGGATTAACTAGATGATTTTTGCATCACTGTCAAATACTTACCAACTAGTATTGTTATCTAGAATGGATGGTCTTATCACCATCTTAATGTGATGAGTGTTTCCTTTGACAAAGTCCTCAGCAGGAGAGAATTCTTAACCAAGCATAGCCATCTGGTCAGCTTCCCTATTCATCTTATGTGGAACCACCTACAAATTTAGAGCATCAAAGCTCTCAAGGAGGTCCCAAACTCTGTGTTTATAAGATTTGAGAAGCTTATTCTTTGTTAATAAATTATTGGTAACCTGATGGATAACAACCTTTGTATCCCCAAATATTTGTAGTGTCATTATCTTCTTATTTTCAAATATTAGTAGACCATGCACCAGCACTTCATACTCTGCCACATTGTTAGAACATGTAAACTACAAACTGTGCATGAAGAAGAATTTCTCATCCTTGGGAGAAATGAGAACCAATCATATTCCCACATTGTTTCTGCTTCTAGATCCATCAAAGTATAACTTCAATAGTTCAAGTTCAATTTGGTCTTTCTTGAGTGTGCATGACATCACATCTTCTTATTCAAGATTGTAGTAAGTACCAAGCCTAGTTTCATAATCTTCCAATTCTTCAGAATATGGATCAAATTTATGGTGCCTCTCTACCCATTCATTAAGTACTTGGTTAGGAACAGAGGTTGGAATAGGATTCTCTTCAGGGTCTGAAGCTTGTTGGATTAGAAAATTGGCTCGGAGAGGGTGTTGGGCCCCAAAAAATCACCTAAGTATAGAGGGAGTTTGGGCATGTGGGACCTAGTTGAATAAGGGCACATGGGTTGAAGGCATGTGGGGAAGGGTTATGACAAGGTCTTACAGAACACATGGTGCACATGTGTAAGAAAAAATAGGTTTTTTACTTAGCTGCATTGGTATCCCAGGAAGTACATGAGAAAAGCATGACCCTTGTGGATAAGGTGCCATATAACACCTTGTCAAACTGTTATATTCCTCTTTTGAATTACAAGCGTTGACATGTGATTTTTAGGTCAAATGTATGCTTCATGGTTGTGAAAAATCATGCTTGCCATGGATAAATCATTTCTACTCTTTTATTGTAGGGCTGATATGTTATTGCTTGCCATAATCTATTTCACTTCTTATGAGTAAGTTGTAATTTGGTTAGAATGGTTGCAAACTTATCCTTTGTAATTGGAATCATCCTTGGATCAATTTCATTGATCCAAGGTATGTTTTAAATCTTCTTATCTAAACTGAATGAAAAGATGACATTCATTATTTAAGAGATTTAACAGACTGAACTTGTGTTTATTGCAAATTCTTTATCATCTTGAAAGACTGTGCCTGTATTCTATTTTGTGTTGTGCTCGGCTCTTCTTGATTGACCCTTGCAGGGTGCTTAATGACGTTAAGGGAAGTAGAAACTTGCTTCAGGATTCTGAAGAAAGTGAGAATATGAAATTTTCCTATATCTATTAAGGTCTATCCTAATGGATTCAGGACTCAGGTGATTTACCTAACTCTTCTATGTCACTCTACATGTGATGACATCCTAACCTAAGTTGTTAACACTAAGTTAATATGAATGGGAAATAACCTAAGGGATGCTAAGTTATTTCTAACCTATTGTATTTGGTTAGACTAAGACCTAACCTAAGGTGACAATATATTGTCTAAAGGTTATATCCTAAGGTTATATATTTTAAATTAACCTAAGATCTAACCTAAGCAAATTATATCTATCCTAAACTAATAGGATATGAAAGGGAACCTATTGGTCATTGGAAAGTAGGAGCTAAGAGATGGTTCCTAGGCTATTAATGAGATGTGATTTTTGTATTTAAAAAGGTAGAGTACTGTCAGACTTGGTAATTACATGGAAATTTGGAGGAATCTACGTGGAGGCATCACTAAGTTTGGAAATGCAAGTAGAAGTTAAATTTAGTCTCGCCAACTTTGGATGGCAGTGGCAAGGAGAGATAGGTGGGAATATGTAAACTAATGGCATTAATTCACCTCAGTTTTGGCGAGAAAGTTATCTTGGAAGGCATGTTGGCGGATTTTTTGGGGGTTGTTTTGCTTTGCATGCTTCTCGATTTTTTCTCTGTATGGAGCTATTTGGTTTTTTGAACCATCAGTTTGATCTACACTTAGTGGCTATTTTTTAATTCTCTGATATATTTTCAATTTGAGGAATGTATAAGAGGTAATGCGGAAAAATATTATTGTTGTTTGATCTTTCTTGGAGAAGAAGGGGTGTTGGAAACTCAGTTGGAAGTCTTCTTTGAATTGGCAGAGGCACTATCATGCATGATAGGCTCTACCCATTAAGATTTCTTGCTTTCTTCTAAATGATTCATTAAAACAACTCTGCTCACTGGATATACATTTTTGCATGATGTATCTGGTTATTTACTTGCTTGTTTTCTTGAAATTTATGTGAGTTTTGGAATACAAATCCTTGGCTGTTAGATGGTAGTTCTTGTGAACTTTATCTATTCTAGTTCTGATTGGTATTCAAATGAACTTGTTTTAGATAGCTCTGTAGCTTGTATTCAAGTCTGGTGTTGTCTAAATGGACACGTGTTGCCATATGTTTTGTTCTGAACTATCATTAAGAACATTAGTTTATTGAGCTTGAAGTAGAGTTCCTTGGTTGTTTTTAACCGACATTGTTGTTTGTTTGGTTTTGTATCTCTGTTTAAGTTTTATGTTTCGGGGAGTTGTAATAGAGCTCCATGGATGTTCTAAGATTGTGTGAAGCTTCGTGCTTTATTATGAGCTTTTGTTGGGGCCTTGTGATTGTTTATACTGAATGGAACTTAGTCTAGATCTGAACTCTTGGTTGAGCCTTTGTATTTTGACACTGTACTTATATCTAGTTCTCATGCTGAACTGGTCTTGGAGTTGTGAGTTTTTCTTTGTACTTTTACTTGGATCTAAGGTCTTATTCTTAATAATGGAAATGTGAATGCTAGACTCACATTGGAATGTTGTGTTGACATATTTAGTGTTAGAGTTTGGAAAAGTATAAAATTATGTTTAAAGTCATATTTGACATTGTATATGTATTTTAATTTTACGTGTTCTAGATCTATGTGGGAGTTGATGTGTTTACTTGTTTCATGAGCTGGGTTTTGGTTGATTTTGGTTTTGTAAAGATTTAATCTCATTAATTTAGTATGTCCAAAGGGACCTTTGGAGTTTTGTATTGGTTGGATGTAGACCAAGTATCTTCTTTTCAAAACCTCCTCTGTCTTGCTTCTTGTGCGAGAATTGTTGTATTAATTCTATCTTTTAGGTTACATAGTGTTCTTGAATATGACAAGGCATGTGAGTTTGAAGTAAAACCTCTCCCTCTCTACCCTGAGTGAATCTCTTGTCATGTAGGGAGCTTGGCTATTTAATTCTCACGAATTAATGGATTGGAAATGCAATCTATTTTGGGACAATCATATCGATTAAAGAGGCATTTGGAATGTATTATTTAATTACTTTTTATCTTTGATGTTGAGAAAATTCTTACCTGTCATAAGCTTATAATGGAACTTAAGGGGCTTGTGGTGATTAGACTCAATCGAGTGGATGAAGTTGGGGATAGTACTTGTCTTGAATAGTTTGTTTAGTTCCCTACTCTCTTCAGATATTTCATTTGATTTGTGGGTTTTAATTGAACGATGAATTTAAACCTATTCTTTCTATGTGTGTCGTTTGAAGGGAATACGATATCCCTATCCTGAATGCTTGGGAAATTCAGTCCCTGGGACGGTGAGTTTCATCAACCCTTGTCTATCTCGTACGGTTGCATATTTCTATTCCTTGTTGATTTCTTTGAATGAATGTCTGGGTTTTAAAAAGGGAAGTGAATCAGACCTCTTGAGGATAGTATGCTGTTTAGAGACAATACTATGAATTTAGTTTTGAGATTGAATTTGGATTTGATCTTGGTGAATGAAAATAGGTAATTAGTTGTAAGTTTTGTAAATAATGTTGGTGATGTGCATCCTTTGATTGTGCATTCTGTTTGAGTTCTCTTTTGGTAACTAGCTAGAGAATTTCTAAGTTTGTATTTAATAAAGGATTTCATTTCATAGTATAAATGAAATGAAATATGGATTGGGTCCATTTTGGTTTGAAATCCTTTTATGTTGACTATTTAAGTTCATTAATTAAACTTCTTGCTATTTGATTCTCTTCTAAGAAGGAAATTTTCTAGTGGATTGGTTAAGAGATTTAATTGCTAAGTATAGCTTGGATTTGTGGGCAGTTTGAGTTTCAGACCTTTGCATTATATCTACTAGCAGATAGAAGTTAGTAAGGCTTTCTTTTAGACTATTATAATCTACTTGGAATGGAATTGGGATTCTTGTTTTGTTGCAGCCTCTTAATGTAAGGAATTCTTCTTTTGTCATCTTTGAACTGAGGCAGTGATGCGTATCCTAAACTTGATTCTTTCCTTCAGAAAAATTGTGTCTGAGAAATAAATATGTATTGATTCTCTCCTTTGTCTATATGGAAAGATGAAGCATACTAATATGAGATATGTTGTAACTAACTCCTTTGCTGCTTGGAAAAGTTAAATGTGTTTCTCTATCCTTATGAATTTATGAAATAATGGAAGGACAAGACTTGTTGACTGTTTAAAAGTAATTGAAAAGATAAATTAAGTCTTGTGATATAATTCTGATGTTGCAGATTATAATATTCTCTTTTCTTAAAAGTAAATTTAGATTTTCTTAATTGTACTTCTTTCTAGATGTGATTACTTATGATTATTGTATGTTGTATATTAATTGTTTCATTAAAGTAGAGTCATTTAATGAAATAATTATTGGAATACATTTTACTTTAATACTTAGTGCTTATCATGCTCAGTTCATTGAACTGACCCATGCTATAAATTTGGTAGATGGACATCATAAGTGATAAAGGAAGACAAGAAATTTCATGTTGTATTGGGCTTATTTAATTATGGATCTTATGTTAAGAGTTTCAGTTCACTCTTGATTTGTATTGAAAAAGAAAAGTTGTATTCTTTTTTGAATAAAAGTTGTTTGTTATACAGTATGCCTAAAATACATAGTCTTGTAATGTATAGTTTTTTAATGACGAATTGAAAGTTGTGATTTACTTGCATTGGTTTTATAAATTATCTTATATTTATGAAGAAGGAAAACCTATCTTGATGACATTTTTCATATCTGTTATATGCTTAATTTGGTAAACTTGATCAGTTGCTTAAAGGGAAATAATTGGATCTCCTTATTAAGATGTAGCTTGTTAAGTTGCATAAGATAACAATTTTATCTAAACAATTCTAACATAGAATTGGAATGTGTAATGAATACGCAGTAAAACTATAGAAATTGTGAAAGATAAGAAGGGTACAACAAATCCTAACACTTAAATCATGTAGAGGAAGATTCTTCCTCACTCAAAGAAATGTAATCTAAGGAATAGTGATGTGATTGGTAATCATTAGACTTCATTTCCTATAAAGTCTACTTCTAGTTGAATTTATTTGGTTGTTACACCTTCTTTGAATGGTTAAGTTACATTTAATGGGAATTTTGATGTGTTGTCCTATCCCTTGGATATCTATTTGTTAAGCCAAGTAAAATGAACCTAAAAAGAAATCATAATTTAAGGAAGTTCTTTAATGAATAAATGGATCAAATTTAGAAAAGAACTTATGGAGTGTTGGATTAGGGTTTAGCAGGGTTGTTGTAATCGGTGCAATAATCCAAATTATAAGGTATTAATAACCTCCTTGGAGTATGTACATCTTGATGAGACAGTTTCTGTAGGATATTAGCACACACCAACTACAGGACTGTACCTTTGAGAAGACAAGGGTCTTCTCAAGGATATAGCATTATAGTTGACATGTGGCAACACCTTTCTGAATTGATCATCTAGATTTACACACAAATAAGTACTTAAACTTAGTTTCTCTCTAGGTCAAGTTAGTGGCATGTTTAGGATAAGCGGTAGCTTTCAATGACTCCGAGTACCTTGGCACATCCAGTTGACTTAGGTCAACTGAGTATGCCCATATACCCGAAGACATTGTGAGCATCTTCCTATAATAAATTATGTTTCTAACCAGGGATTGGGTTAAACCTTAGACAAGTGGACTGACAGTAGTCAGCAAAGACCATTCTAGATAACAGAAGGGTGAGGTGAAGGACGTATTCTAGAGGATGAGTTTTCTCAAAGATTTAGCACTAGACTTGAGTTTGATGCACGTATATGGGTAGAAGAAAACCTATACCATGAGTTGTATGAGACATTATTTTGATTTTTCCCAATAGAACTATATGAATGGTTTTCAGCATACGCATCCAGATCAATTTGGTACTATAGATCACGTGTATGGACCCAAGATGACTATCAGAGGCTGCAGGATATAGATCTAACTTAGACAGGTGCTATTGATCATTTGTGGAAGAAAGTGTTGACCAATTATACTCTTGAATATGCCATTTCTATGTATTCTTGGCCCAAAAGTTACTAAGCTTGAGTTTCTGAGGGAGCCTAGAGGATAATTTTTTCTTGTTATTCCTTTGGCTATGAATCTCTTGGTCATTACTTTGAGTTTAGAAACATTTCCCATGGTAGGAAAATCTTATTTAAGTGCTAAGAGAGGAAGCTAAGGTGGAGGAAGATGGAGGACATTGCGGTTGAGAAGGAAAAGGAGGAGAGACGACTCAAGTATAGCAAATATCATGAAAGGGAGATGACTAGACAACTCGAGGTTGCAAGTGTGATGGATCTATAGAGGTAGATGTTATGAGGAGTTGAGGTTCATGAAAAGGATGTGGAACTTGAGCATTCTATGCTACCCCATCTTGGAAAGCATGGGAGAGAGGCCTCTTCAACTTTTGATGAGAGCTCATTGCATAGAGAAAGAACAGCTGTCAACACGTATTGAACCCACCTAGCAACCAAACCCTGGCGCTTGGTTTTTCAGATCAAGGGAGAAGTATTGTTAACCCAGTTGGTATCGATGGGAGTAACCGATTTTTGCCCAGGAGATATAACTTTTCATTTGGAATATCCATGGTTGCATAATCCATCCCTATATTTGGAGGAATATTTAGACTCAAGGTTTGAGTATTACATCTAGGAGTGGTGGGGGACATACAACTGGTAGTGGGACAATATCACAAACCATCAGTACAAAATTCAATGGAACATTAGGAAGACTAAGCGTGACCACTTCAAGTACTTTGCCAACCGCAGGAGGTGGATTTAGTGGGTCAGAAGGAATAGGACCTGGTGGATCTAGTAGATCTAGTGGCAGAGGAAACATTGGAGGGAACCAATCCTCTTGATCAAGAGGACAAGGACCCCAACCACCTCCCCAAGTGTTATTTGAGATGTATTTACACTTAATAGACTATAGGGGTATTGAAGATTCTATAGAGCATGTGTAAAAGTGTGAACTAATATGGCATGCGAAGGGAATCACTACCCTAAAGAGGAAGGTAAGCTAGTTTTTAACAATGTTGTAAGGGAACACGCATAGTTGGTATAGGAAGTATGACCCGCATCAGACGGTGGTAGACTACATCGCATTAAAGAATTCCTTCCTAGTGGAGTTCCATATCCTTGAGTTTGAGTAGAAGAGCATCAACACTCTGAAGGAGATCTAGCAAGGAATGGTAGAGAGTGTGTGGGAATATGATGTGTGTTTCAAGACTCTCTTATCTAAACTATCTTATGATATTCATCCTTCTCAACATGCTCAATGGTTTTTTGGATGATTGATAACACCATTTAGAAGGGCTCTATCGCACAAGAATTTCATAGACCCACACAAAGAATTGGAAGCTACCCTACATGCTAAAGCTATTGGGAGCATTGATACTAGTGTTAGTCCTTTTCTAGAAGTTCAAATTGTTAAAATGGCCAAGTAGTTGGACAAGCTATCTGTAAAATCAGCACATGAATTTTATAGTGGGCTTTGGTGTACAAATTGCGAAATAGAGGGACATACAAAGGATATTTTCCCTTAGAATTTGGTATGTTCTATGATGGTAGATTGTGAAATTTGGGGATCATAATGCAAGTAGATGCCCCCTAATCCAACATGTAATGCACAAAATGTATCTTGTTATTGCAAGATTTGTACCTCTATGACCCATGATACTAAGAATTATAGACTGATTGATCAGGTCCATGATGTTATTGATCTAGGTGTGTGTCAAAATAGCCTTGCAAGTAGTTCAAATGATGATGACCATCGTTATGAAGGACATGAAGATGGATGAATGCGTGGAAGGGGTTTTTATAGAGGATTTTTTAGTCATAGTAATTATGATGGAGGAAAAACTAAGTTCTCGTAGGGAACATGTTATAATTTTGGATCTACAGAGCATTAAAAATGTGAGTGTCCTAACCTATTATAATGCTCATGGTGTGGAAAGAAACATAAGTATGAGGAGTGTTTAGAAATTTATCAGCATATGAATCAACAGCTCTGAAAAGACAAAGGTACTGGGATGGTGAGCATCAAGAAGGCCGATTCACAGTGGATGCCAAGATTGGCGCGTGATTCAGGGATATAACCTATGCTGGTGATGACACAAGTAAAGGCCATGTGTGCCATGGAGATGCCAAAACAAAGGACACTAGTTTTAAGAGAGGAATTATTACATGGAAAGTATTTGGACCCTACTCATTAGAAATAGGTGTATCAAGAGACTATGGATGTGATTCCAAGTTTACAAGGAGAGATCCAATGTTTGAAGGAGAAATCGAGGTAGTTGGAGAAAAGGAAGGATGCCAAGGTTCCAAAGAATGACTTGGATGAGGTCAAGGAAGTATGTAAAATGTTAAGGAAAGAGAATATTATTCCCCTACTAGGAGAAGGTACCACACATCGGATCAGAGCACGAAAGGTAGGTTTTGCATGCAAACCTTCCTCCACACAACCTTGAATATGATAATGAGATTACTCTCAATGCAGTTGTTGATGGATGGCTTCTGAGAAATATTCTCATCAACACAGGAGTAGAGGTAAATGTTCTTACCTTAGATGCTTGGAATCAAATGGGAAGTCCCGCATTGTAGCCATCTTTGAATATGTTGTATATGGCAAACAAGACTAGTGTAATTCCCATTTGATTCCTAAAGCATGTAGCTATTGTCATCTAAGGGGACAAGTTCATTATAGACTTTGAATTCTTGGCACTCATCAGGGAGGACAACTTTCTAGTGTTCCATGGTGTTACAAGAACAATGTTGACCTGTGGTTTAACAAAGGGTATATCAAAATTGTAAATAAGGAAGAAAGGGTGGTCATTCCTTTGACAGATGGGAATTCAACACCCTATATTGAGCCCTTAGGAGAAGAATCCCTTGATAGAATCTGTGTGCACTCCATCAAGGATCCTGAGATAATTCACCCTATGGAGGGAGTTATCTAGTTTGAGTATGCTCAATCCTTGAGTGATACCACTAGTATGACATGTAACAATTAGGAACATTGGACCTATGAGTTAATTGGGTGACAATTGAGAGGATCGGTAACAAGGGTAATAAAGGCGTGCTCATTCAAGTGCCTATGAGGAAAGAAGTTGCCAAGTTACTCTGGAGGAGCATCTCCTAAAATTTTATTGCAATAAATGGAAGCTCAGTGGAAAAATTAGGAAGAGAGGAAGGGAATGCTCAACTATAACCTACTCAAAACTGCAACACGCTGGTGGACTACACATTGGGAGAACCTCTTTGAGTGATGCAAGGTGAGGATCACATTTTCTATAAGGTTCTCGAGGAGCAACGTGCCCACTATCATATAAGACTTCCATGGTAAAGAGGTCACTTCATTTCATATCCAAGCATGTGAGAAGGCTTGGATGGGCAGCGTAGAAGCGTTACTGCCTTCATTATGGGTTCATAAGTTATATTCCACCTTACAAGAATTTGTGTGTGCATGGTATGTTCATGCGGAGATGCATCGTCAAACCGGTAATTGGAAGGAGTTAGAGGTTGGTCTCATTCAAGCTTTCAAGTATAAGATTACCAAGCCATTAGTAGATAAGGTGTTGTAAGTGATCAAACATATTATAATGGGAGATAGTGCTATGATAGAGGATAAGCTACTAGAGTTGTTAGGTGAGCTTGATTTGGAGATGCGCCTCAATAAAGAAGAATCAAAGGAATTATAGCTTGAGCATGCGTGCATGGAAAAATAAAAAGGAAATATGGTCTATGTAATGGACAAAGAAGAGATGGAGACTTTGGATGTTAACCATTTGGAGGGTACACACGAAGTCATAGATAGTGCTTATGAGCGAGTATGTGCATACCATGAGCCCTTGAAAACAAAGAAGGTTAACATTGGAATGGAGACAAAACCTAAGGAAGCTATCATCGGAGAGTATTAGTTGGAAAAATAAGTTTTAAAGGTCAGTGATTTGTTACACAAGTTCAAAATTTTGTTTCATCACGGGTACCATGAACTCAAAGGAATTCACCATTTCTTGGGAGATATGAGGATCAAGTTGAAGGAAGGTGCGTGCCCAATTCAGAAGAGGCCTTATCGGATGAATACAAATTTACACATACAGGTCAAGGAAGAAATAGACAAGATGATAGCATCTGATATCATTAAGGTAGTGGAAGAATTAGAATGGATAAGCCCAATGGTTATCATCATCAAGAAGGATGGTAGGATAATAATTTGTGTTGACTACATGTATCTGAATGTAGTGTGTGGCATCGATCCTTTCCCAACCCCCTTTACTAAATAAAATTTTGAGGGACTAGACGGGACGAAGTCTACTCTTTCACAGATGAGTTCTTAGGGTATCACCAAGTCCAAATTGCAAAGGAGGACCAGAGAAAGACAACTTTCACCACTGAGTGGGGAGTTTTTCCCTATACGGTTATGCCTTTTGGATTAAAGAATGCGTCTATTGTGGTCTCAAGCATCGTGGTACAAGCATTTTAGGACTTCATTCATAAGTTTCTCCAAGTTTACCTGGATGACTGGACTATGTATGGATTGGTGAAAGACCATTGTGACAATTTAAGGTAGATGTTTGAGAGATTTCAGCAATTAAGGATATCCCTCAACATTAAGACATGTGTCTTTACTACTCCATTTTGAACCCTGTTAGGACATATTATATGCAAAGAAGGCTTATTTGTGGATCCTGCTAAATTTTTAGTTATTATAGGATTAGGGGAGCCTACTAGTCAAACTATAGTGCACTGATTCCTTAGGCATATGGGGTACTACAAGAAATTCATCAATGGATATACCAAGATTTCCACGCCCTTGGAATAATTGTTAAAACACAAGAGTGCCTTTCATTGGGGAGAGGATCAACAGAAGACATTTCACACTTTGAAGGATAGGCTTTTCATGGCACCCATACTATGTTTTCCTTCTTGGGATAATCCTTTCCATGTGCATGTTAATGCCTCAAGAATAGCTATGGGAACAGTGCTATCACAACCTCGTGAGGGAATTGTTGATCATCCCTTGTGATTTGCAAGTAGAGAGTTGACACCAACAGACCAAAATTACACAACTACTGAGCACAAATAATTGTTTATGATTTATGCACTACAAAAGTTTAGGTAGTATCTATTGGAAACACCATTCATATTCTACACAGATCACATGACATTAAATTACTTAGTCAACAAGCCCATTCTGTAAGGGCACATATGTCATTGGGTCCTATTACTTCAAGAGTTTGAGTTCACCGTGGTCGTGAAACTAGGAAAAATTAGTTCAAGACCTGACCACTTATCAAGGATTAACTCAAGAGAGGATGTACAAAGCATTGAGTATACCATGCCAACACATAATTATTTAGGTTATGACATGCGCCCTCATACTTGGAAGATATCGCAGTATTCTTAAAAAATAATTGTGGTGCCAGAAGGGATGAAGGCTCTGGAAATACAATAATTAGAAATACGCATTGCACATTACATGTTGATTAGTGGATACCTACATAAATTAGGTCATGATGAGGTTCTACACTGATGCATATTAGAGCATGAGCACATGGCAATTATAGAGGAAGCGCATGGTGGGATTACAGGAGGACACTATGCAGGAAATGCTACCATGCAGAAAATTTTGTTAGCATGACTTTGGTGGGAAACCATCTACAAGGATTTTATTGAGTTTTGCAAGGCATGTCACCATTGCCAGTGCCTTGGAAAACCTAGAAAAAGAGATGGAATTCCCTTACGACCAATAGCCAGTGTTGAACCATTTGAAAAATGGACAATCGACTTTGTAGGGCCAATTACACCAGCTACGTGAAGGAGTGGTTCATAGTGAATCATCACTTTCATCAATTATTTGACATGGTGGGCAGAGGTGGTGCCTACAAAGGATTACACCACAATGAAAACTGGTAGATTTTTGTGGGAAAACATAATCACCAGGTATGGTTTTCCTGTAAGTCTAACAAGTGATAGGGGTACACACTTTCTCAATGAAACATTCAGGATTCTGTTAGCATAATTTATGGTGGCCCATCATAAGACTACCCCATATCACCCTCAAGAAAATGGAACTATTAAGGCATTTAACAAGATACTAAGTCACACATTGACTAAGATCTATGACATTGGAAGACAAGATTGGGATGACAAAGTATCGGTCATTCTATGGGCATATAGGACAACCTACAAAAGGTTGAACAAGGCCACACCATTTCAATTGGTGTTTGGCATGGAGGTAGTTTTTCCAGTTGAATTCATGTTACCATCACTGTGTATAGTGCACGCAGGAGGGTTAGCTGATGAGAAAGTACTAGAAGAAATAATTGATAAGTTGATGTAGTTAGACGAAAGGTGATCACTTGCTAGATGGAGTCAGAAGACAGAAAAAGTAAGACAAAAGGCATGGCATGATCATAACATCAAGAACAAGAAGTTTGAGGTTGGGTAGATGGTGTTTTTTATGATTCCAAGTATCTGTGCCATCCTGAGAAGTTGAAACTCCATTGGTTGGGACCTTACATCATCTCGTACACTCTTGATTCACACACTTTCCAATTACAAGCACTGGATGGAACGTGGTTACCAGTTAATTTTAATGGGAGTAGGCTGAAGCCATACTATAAATAAGTCTTCTTGGTGTTTGTAATAAGGTAGTATTGTCAGTTAGCTTAGAATTTTCCTGTATGATTTTTATTTTTTGTGTTTCCCTTTCTCGTTGCTTGTTCCTTTCTTTTTGTTTCATTTTTGTGCACGTTTTACACCAGTAACCACATTATTGTTTTTCCCAAGGTTGTGTATGTGTACAGGACCACGCATTTATTTTAGTGTGGGGTGAAGTGATACAAAATATAGGTATGTAATACAAGGTTAAGTTGGCAGTAGAAGTTACGGTGAATGGCCTAGTAGAAGGAAGCACTCAAGGTGGAGAAAGCACATGAGGAAATGGTGGATATTGGATTATGGTGTCAAAAAGGCTTTGTAAAAACCATGTACAGAAAGGATGAAGAGCGCAGGAACAACATGAGGTAGGTGAGGGAAAAAATTGGGTAAAAGGATAGAAGAAGTGCCTTCGGCGTTGTAGACGCATGCATAAGAGTCTTCAGTCGGGTTGAATTTTTGCACGCCAGAAGGTTGTAAAGGGTTTTTTGCACAGGATGTGGCATGTGGGTAAGAGGTGCTTAAAGTCAGCTTAGGGAAAAAACACATTTAATGTTAAAGTAAGCTGGTAGATGGTATAGAATTTAATGCTAGAAAGAATCAAAAACTATAACTACAAGGTCAGACAAGTCATTTGTTACCTTACTATTATGAAGTGAAAGAATCTCTTACAAACTAAAGCATCCAAGAGAGAAATTTCTGTGAAGAAAGGAGAATCTGAGAAATTTGAGTGTGCATCTAGAGTATATCTATGAACCAGAAGGAAGGAGTACATGGGCATGAGGAAGGTTGTGTGAAGAGCATCATCTTGTGGAAGGATTTCCTGGTTAGGGTTTGGCAGCTAGGGCATGGAGAAAGAAGGATTCATTTCAAGAGTTGAAGCTTTGGAGTAAGATTTGGGATTAAACAGAGTAGTAGAGCAAAGCAAGAGGAAGGAGTATTTAAGATCAATCCGACTAGAAACTATGGAACCTAGAAAACCAACCATTTCACCGAAGAAAACAAAGGGCAAGGGAAAAGGAAAGAAAATCACTTCCGTCAGGAGCACCAACAAAGAATGGTACCCAGATGGGGTATTGCTAGGAAAAGAGTGGGAGTCACACTTACAAAAGATGGCCATAAGTGATTATAACCATCGTATGAGCACAACGGAGAAGGAAATGGCGCTAGAGTTTTTCCAACCAACTAACAATAGGACCACATACGAAATGCCCATATAAATTGATGAGGTGAAGGTAAAATTAGAGAAGGTTGGATTATTACAACTATATGAGTTTCCATACTTTGGAAAGCCTGAGTGCCTTTACTATTGGTTGATGTCACGCGTACATGAGGATCATTTTTATTTCACGAGGTGCAAGATGCGCATCACACCACAACTGATATTCAAGTTCACAGGCCTCATTTGTGAAGGGGATAACATAGATGATGATCTGAGTGACAAGGAGGCTATCAAGGAGACTGTAGCCACGTATGACTACAAGAAGGGGTCATGATACTTTGACATCACCAAGATTCCAAACCCAGTTATGAGGATGGCCATGCACATGGTGACCAAGCTCAATGATCAAGAATGGTGGACACAAGTGAACAAGGAATGGCTAAATGTATGCTGGAAGATATCTGAAGGAACCATCTACAACTTGTCTACTTTCATCGTAGATGATATTATAATCAGCACATAGGAGGGAGAGAAGATACTTTTTTGTAACGTCCTCCTCACCATTATATTTTCAGAGATTGGAGTGCTCGATGGGCCAAAAAATTTTGTTTGGGAGTATCTAGAAGAGGATCCATCACCCGCAAAAAGGTTTGCAAAATACACTTGTGAAACCATGACGGCCGCTCACAAAAGCACCTAGAGAAGTGGTATAAGCAAATGTGTGATGCATTCGGGGATGAGTGGAGGATCCCAGAACAGTTTCCCATGATCATGAATGAAGAGGAAAAATGTATAGTGTACCAACACTTCTGTATTTGCATATTTGTATTGACAGATGAGAATATGAGTCCATGGTGCAAGCTACCCTTCTCCTTCACCACACAATACTTCCAAGCCAAATTTAATTGGTTCAAGGAGGCTAACAGACTAAGGTTCGATCTTAGTGAGGTAGATGTAGACCACCACGAGATGCACTGGAAGATCACCTACCCAAAGAAGCGCACGTATGTGGAGAGATATGTCTCCCACGAAATACAAATGATGAAGCCTTTAACACTTCCAATTGAAGGAAGGACCACATCAAGGGTGTATCTGTGCATAAGGCCAAAATTTTAAAGGTGCTTACTTGGAGAATGATGTCTCCATCCTTAAAGACCCTACTGGAAGGAGGAAGGATGTACCTAGGAAGAGAGAAAGAGAAGAGGTGCAGAAAGCACCAAGTGTTCAAACCACACAAATGATGAGTGCGCTGGAAGCGAGCACTGAGCCTAGTACTTAAGTGTAGAGAAAGAATCCTCTGGTAAAGGCAAAAGCCCCATAAGAAGAGGCACCAGAGCATGAAGATACCCTCACCCAGGAGGAATTTCCAAGGAAGACATCACTTGTCAAAGAAAAGGAAAAAGAAGAATCTCCTGTACTGGAATCCCCAGTAAGGAAGAAGCAAAAAGTGACTGATGAGGTAGATTCAGAAGAGATAGAAGGTCTAGATGCCTACATCAGTGACATGGATGATGATGATGAGCTAGAAGAAGGTGAAGACCATAATTTCTATGAGATACATGACTCTGAGGAAGAAGGAGATGAGGAGTATAAAGAAGGAGATGAGGAGTATAACGAAGGAGATGAGGAGAAGGAGGACAAAGAAGAATCTGAGGCCCAAGGAAAGGGGTGAGCGAGGAAGAAAACACAAGAGATCAAAGGACCCCAAGCCTCACGAAGGAATAGATAGACAAGGCCACATAGAGAGAAGTGGTGAAAATCATTGAAGAACTTGGTGGAACAAGAGGTTGAATGCAGCGCTGATGTGGTGCTAAAGGAAGTTAAGGAAAGTGTAGGAAAAGAATATGGTAGCATGGGAGGAGATCCTAGTTTGGCTGTAAGCTTTACAAGGGCCACTCACATAGGGAGGAAGAGCACAGAAGTGGTGTAAGGTAGAAAGAATGGGCTACATTGATGATCTGAACAAGGTGTTACACACTTGCTTCCAAAGCACCATGCCAATGAAACAACTCTTAGCCATGACATCATTTTATGAGGAAGGTGCATACCCTCAAACAAGGAAAATGCTATCATGGGGATTTGAGTTCCACATTGATGAAACCTAATTTGAAGAAAGACAAGGAGCATTGTTGAAGGTGCCAAAAACAAAGGGAGTAAACCCCTTGGTAAATGTCCCAATAATTATCAGATGAGAAAATTTGTAACATGCTCAACAAAGTTTCAGTTGAGGTTGAAGCTAGACTCTTTGGAAGAAATGACAGGGTGAAGTTCCTAGAGGAAGAGTTAGAGAAAAAGGAGGAAGAGCTCCTTGAGAAAAGTAAGGACCTAAAGCAGGAGGAACTAATCAGCACTCAGTTAAGGTATGAGTTAAAGGATGAGAAGGCAAGAGTGTGCAAGGCATACAAGAAGATAGATATGATCACGGATGCCATTATCTTGAAGCATCCAAACTTAAGACCACCCGCGCAAAAGTATGGATCATACTTGCAATGCCTAGAGGAATTGACCCACATAAACACTATGGAGAGGAAGCCACTTGCCTTAGAATCTATAGAAGAGGTGTTGGTATGCCAAGAAAAAGATAATAAGAGGAAGGTTGTGGAAATTATTTCTCAGTACAAAAAGATCCTCACCGATGTAAAAGTTGTCGCGTAAATTGCTGAGGCTACCTATGTTAACTACATAAACAGGGATAAAGTGTCAAGTATCTTAGTTACCACCAATGAAGCATGGAACTCAAGGAGTTTTAGGAAAATAACAAGGGGAACATGGCTGAGTGGGAAAAAATCCTAGCCGAAGTAGAAAAGAAATCAAAGGCCATTGAGACCTTGCGGGGCTCAATCAAGAACCAACTGAAGGAATTTTACCCCCAAATCACTCAGAGGATTGATGTGCTTGAGTATTTGGGAAAAAATTTGGAGGAGATCATAGAGACAATGAGCACTAAGGGAGATGGGTTGAGTTTTGAAGAAATGAGCTCCGTGGTGGGTGACGTTTGTCAGCAAGCTCAAAACAAGGTCAACACTTGGGGAAAGTTAGAAGTAAAGTTAGGGAAGGATTTCCCTCTCCTCCTCTAGAAGTAAACAAGTTCCCCATTCTTTCATTATTTTCCTTATTTATTCATTCCTTCATTCTTCCATTCCAACCATTTGTAAGGATCCACCATTCTTTATCTCTTTATTGAAGAGTGTTTCCAAGGACGAAGGATAGGCATAGTGTGGGGTGATGTTAGGCCTCAAAATATCATCTAAGTACAAAAGGGTGTGTGGGACCTAGTTGAAAAAGGGTGCATGGGTTGAAGGCTCGTAGGGAAGGGTTCTGAAAAGGTTTTGTAGAATAGAAGGTGCGTGCGTGTAAGGAAAAACAAGTTTTGTACTTAGCCACATTCGGTATCCCACACAAGACACGAGAAAAACATGACCCTTATGGATAAGGTGCCATCCTGGCGACTATGGGATAAGTAAGGGAATATTCTAAGCATGTGATGGAAGGTTCCAGAAGGCATCATTACAAGGAGTGGAAAGCTTAGATCTGAGAAAGCATGCTTCTATGGAGGACCACCTCAACACTTGGCAACTGATATGTAACTTCTAGAAGGCATGACAATGGGTGCTAAGGTTATAAATACAAGCACCCATTGGAAGCAGATAGAGCATATATGATATAGGTAGAGTGTGGAGAGTGCGGAGGAGAGAAAAGAGAGGTGAAGCCCTATAGAAACTAAATAGAGATGTAATGGGTTAGGGATTATAAGAACTCTGTAACATTTAGGGGATGGGTTTTTATTCTTCTTTGTAATATGATGAGCATACTATGGCTTTGATGCATGAATTTTCTATGCACAGTTAGATGAGGATCTGTCATGACCTCAAGGGATTGTAATGTGGTTATTGAATATGTTAATATGAATACAATGCTTTGTTATAAATCACCTGTGTTTGGAAGTATACTACTTATGTATTTCCTTTCTGTATGAACCATTTCTTTATGTTGCTTATTATTTCTCTTTTCTGGATGAAATAAGATAACAACTCATTCTTATAATGTTGCATGGTTCTTTTCTACTCATTTCCATTTGAATATCTATTATAAGATGATGCATTCTCATAATAATCCCATAAAGGAGAGACTCGTCACCTGCGCGTGCCTCAGGTGAGCGCCCAGTGCTTGCTGGGTGATAGATCGACGTGCATGGGATTATACTATTGGTCTAAGGGTATAAAATATGACTATAGAGGGAATGGGACATATGGATCTACATGATAGGAAAATATAGGCTCAACTTGTATGGTAAACCAGGTACCATACCTTGCCTTAAGTAACATATGAGACCAATCAAAAGATAAGTAACCACCCATTTTAGCAATAAATTCACTTAATAGACATAGGGAAAACAAAGAAGGTAGGTGAATGATAGACATGTCTTGAGTTATGGTGAGTCTTGGGCATGCATGGAGAGTTAACTCAAGGTACCTGATGACTCCTAAGGTGGTAACAGTCGAGTCTTCAAGTTGCAAGACTCCTTTAGATAAGGGGCTATACCTAAGACCTAAGACATCAGCTATCTTCTTAGGAATAATAGAGGTACTAGCGCCCAAGTCTATCATACAATTATGCACTAGGTTTTTTCCTATGATAAAAAACATATAAAAGGGTGGGGTTTTAACAACTTTACTTACTTTCTTCTCCTCTTCTTAGTAGATGTTGATAGAAGTGTTTGGCTTCTGTGTGGCTAGATCAATGCGTGGGAGTTGCACCAAAGCTTCATGCAACAAGTCACACTGAGATGGAATAGTTAGGGCATCCCATATTGTGACATTTATATTTTTCTTCTTCATCTGGTCCACAATGCTGAATGGAAGACCTACTCACTTGTGCATTTGGGAAACAACAGCCTCTTTTCTTGATTTTTCAGGTGCAGAAGCATGAGATTTAGCCAAAGTTGAGGCTTGACCTACCAAAGGAGGGGTGTGTGCCACTTAAGGAGGAGCTTTGCATAGAGCCTCTTGTATAGGGACTTGAGTGCTTTTACTACTAGATGCCTTGGTTACATCTTTCTACTTTTTAGGGTTTGCTTGTGTTGCTGGAATTGTGACTGATGCGCTAGAATCTAACATTCTCTTCTTATATCTTGTGTTTTCCACAACTTGGGCGTATGGTATACTTTTATCATCTACTTCTTGGTTGATTACACATAATTCCTCAGTGTCAAAGAACATAAAATTTACCTCTAAAGGGGATCCTAGCCTTCCTTGGTTATCTACTTCTATGGAAGTTGTTAAAGGCTCATAGGTTGAAGCATTATGGATCATTTAGGATTGGGTGCAAAGAGAATTGGTATAGTGATATTGATGATAAGGCATGTTGTAAGGGAAGCACCACTCCGAATCTTACGCTAAATTGTTTTGAAGTGGAATAAGCACCTGACTTGCATAGGGTGTTGGAAGAGAGGGCACAGGAGGAATAACTTGCAAGGGAAGATGGGCACTAGCATGTCATCTATCATTCTACTAGTTAGGTGTGTATCTTTGGTTTCCATATTTATTCAGCCAAGGATGATTACTTTGGCTATGCACCTTATTAGAACTACCTCTATACACTTGCACCTATTGTTTCTCTAATAATATGACCTTGTTTGATAAGTTTCTAATCAAGGTCTTCAACTCTTTGTCTTCTTTCTATTACACTAGAGAGTAGGATGTTGATGCAACTTGTTGCATGATTTGATCAGGAATAAGAATAGGGGCCAAAGAAGGTTGGCACATTTGTGACATTTCTTGGAACAAGGGCATAGGTGGTCTAGGATCTATCTTTCCTTCCTAAATAAGATTATTTTCTACCCTTACTACAATATTATAAGTAGCTAGTAAAGTCCTCCCTCCCATAGATTGAATAATGACTAAGATGTTGTTGTTCAACACTTTTAGGTAATATAGAAAAGCATGATGGGTTTTAGGTCTTACCACAAGAGGGATTATGTCCCAAGTATTCTGAAATATGATGTTGAAATCAGTCATTTGCTCATTGGGTGCCCTTCTTGTTATTATTAGTTGCTCCACCAAATATAGGTGAACTAACTTATCTTCGAAATAATTACATAGAGTTGTTCCAAGATCATCCTAGGTGCCTATAGATCAAATTCTTAAGCCTTGGTACCATTGATGTGCTTTACCTTTGAAAGAGGCTGCAAGTATCCTAACTACTACATTGTCATGTGTGATCAAATAGAGTGAACATACATTTGCTACATCCTAGATATACTCCTGAGGGGTGACTTAATTCTCATCGGTAAAGTATGGAATACTTTTGAGATGCGTGGGAGATGGAGATGCATGCGTGGGTTTTTCTAGAATGAACTCAACTTGGGGATAACTAGAGGTACTCAAAATAATCTTTAGTTGTTGCACTTCTTCTTGTATGCACTCTTATCATGAAATGCACTTAGGACTGTTGAAATAGAGATCTGGAATTTTTGGGAGTCTCCATATGTGTTAAAATAAGCCTCCAAAGGTTGGAAATACTAAGTCCATGCACAATAAATTAGCAATATGAAATTTAATCTTTCATTACTTGTCTCATCAGGCCTTCCAAAAAATGTTATTCATTCAAACGTGCACGCAGGTCTCAGATCTAGAAAGGATGAGTTGTTTGAGACAATAATGGAGCTATCCCCAATTTGTGGTACCTTACGCACTTGGGACATATCTTCGAAGAAGGAAAGTTCCTCTATCTATTTCTATTGCTACTACTAATCCTAGTGCTCAAAAAGAAAAATAAGCTAATAACGCCAAGGGACCAAGGATAGAAGGATAACATGAAAGGAAACTACACTAAAAGGCAATAGCACTAGAAAATGAGGGATGAATACTATCTAATCTAGGTGAAAATGAAAGGAAATGTGTGAAAGAAGGCTAGGAACATGTAGCACAACTTAAAATGTGTTTACCAGATCAGTTTCATGGAACATAACTAAATAAAGAGATGAAAGGGATGTGAAATGGCACAATAGACACACAATGCAAAAGAAAAGGTAAGAAGAAGGAATGTAAACACATTAGGAAAGATAATAGTCACAAAAAAATGCTTCTATTACTTATAGAAATGCACAGAGTTGTTACAAATGGTGAAGGATGCCAATATCCACATGCAAGATCCAGCTCTAGAGGCCTGTAACTCAAAATAAAGAAAATATGAAGTCCCTAGTAAAATGCATAAGGATCTAAAGTGTCCAACATTAATAATTAACCCACTTCTTATATTTATAGATGAATCCATGGAAGAAGAAGAGAATAAGAAGGGAAAAATCTGAATTTGAAATACAACCACCAACAAGAAGCATTCAATGCCTCCAAATCTTCCTACAAATCTTTCAAATACGAATCCTGAAGTCTGATTGGCATGTTGGAGAAGGAAGGAGGGTGGATAATATCAAATCAAGTGGTTGATGTAATTATGTCTTCTCATTAATGCTCAGAAATATTTTTCCCATTTCTTATCTATCAGGTCCACCAAGAAATTGAATTTGAATGTCTAGCACTGTAGCCTACATCAGCATCTATCTGATAAGACTATATGCATGCTGATTAGAGATCTGTAGCAAAAGATACAACTGCGAGAAGATGTCAAAGTTGTCGGTGCACGCAAAACATGTGGTGTGTGTGGATTGGATGAAATGGTGGCCAACTATGCAAATGTTTTATCATTTCTGTCGTGTGTCACTCATTGATTTGTTACAAGGATTCGGCACCCTGTTGTCGAACGCAAATCAGTTGTGTGTGGCACACTCAAGCATGTCTGAATGATATGGCATGGAAAGGAACAAAGGAGGGTGCAAATATATGCATGTTTAAGAATGAGGCACGGGAGGAAGACATAAGGAAGGTTTGTGCAACATGCGTGGGGGGGAATGAGGAAAACTTGTGGGTAGAGAATGCATGGTCAAGGCGTAACTATTACAAGATAATGTGCAGGGCATGTAAGAAGGCTAGGGACTTAGCTTATGTAAGTAGCTGTAAGGCACACGTGCATGGTGAATAGATACTATGAAGAAGGAAGATGAGTAGAAGATGTATCCAAGGTGAGAGCGAAACAAAGAAGAAAAGGAAAATGAAAAAATGGGAGAAGGGGAAGTGAACGAGGGTGCGTGAGGAAAAGAAGGGGGCGCCAGAGGAAAACTTTAACCAAGGGAATGTTTCAAGTGAACTCAAGTGCGGGCAACCTTTAATGAGGAGCTCAAAGCTAGAATATGTATACATGTTACCTAAATAACTAGGAGAGTTTTTTGGATAACATAGATCAAACCAAATTCCCCTATATGGACAGCCACTCTAATAACTTTATCCTTATCAAACCAATCCTCAAGCTACCTAGCCTACAAATAATGAGCTTTCTTTAGCCCATATTTCTTCCTCCTCCATGATTCCCTTGACTCATCAGACTATCAAGACAATCATGCCTATTCCTCACAACCTCTCGCTAATCAACAGAACATTCAACACTACTCTTCCCCTCACCTCTTTGGTCAATATTCCCACTAGTGTCCCTACTCAATATACCCAAGCATCATATCCCCTATCCAAAAATTATTACATTCTTACATCAAGCATGTCAGTCAATACTTCCCAACCAAATTTCACAGGTGCTTTACACTATGCATTATCTAACCCCTTTCAACAACAACATCAACCTCTTCATAACCACACCCCTTCTCAATGGCTACTGTAGCAGCCTACCCAATCTCAACAATCATATTATGTTCCCATCACCCAAAAATAATTCTTTCAGCAACCACCATTTCAATCACAGCCCATATCTTACCCTCAACAAATTCCCCAAACACCAACACATACACAATTTCACCACCTCTCATCCCCTAACAGACTCTTTTAAATGATCCCATGTATGCCCTTGTAAATAGGTTATCCAACCTTGAAGTTGTAACTTTAGGAACCAAGGTCTCATTATCATATGAGAAAATATGCAATGATCCCATTCACCCATCCATACCAATTAAACCATATCCTCTACACTAGGAATTACCAAAATTCACTAAGTTCAACAAAAAATAATTTCCACAACAACATCTTAGGGAATTTAAACATGCATATTATCTTATTGTGCATGATCAGAAATTAATGCTCCATACTTTCCCCATGTCCTTAGTTGATCCTATGTTAGACTGGTACAATTCCATGCCTCAATATTCAATATTCTCTTTCTCCCAACTTGCGAAGTTGTTTCTAGAACATTTTCTATTAACATTTCATGAAAAATAACCATCAATGATCTATATGACATCCGATAATTTGAAGATAAATCCATCACATATTTTTTCACAAAGTGAATCCTCACTATAAGTCAATTATCCTTTCCTCTTCCACAATCTGATCTCATCGACCTCTTCTCACGCTCATGCGTAAAGCATATATCTTCAAATTTACAAATCCAATCGTTCCAAACCTTTTATGAGGCCCTCACCATGGCTCGCAAACTTAAAACACACACACTCAAGTAGGACCATTTAAAATTGAAATCAAATAAACCCAAACATGAATTCACTAAACTATACACACCAAATGAAAAATCAAAGGCAATAGCCAATTTCGTGGTTATTAAATCATCCCTTACATATGAATCTACCATATGGACTCAACAATGAGTCACCTGACCAGCTCCTAGCTACACTCCCCTTAAGGATTCATACAATACAATATTTGACAAATTAGTGGCAATAAACCTTATCACACTACCTCTTATCTGACCAATTAATGAGTCGAGACCTAAACCTATTTGGTATCATGAATACCATTACTGTAAGTATCATCATGTTTGAGGCCATGACATAGAAATATTTCATACCTTTAAGGTCCAAAGACTCATGGATCAAGGTGACTTGTAAGTCGATAATCCAAATGCTTCACCCAATCGACCACTTGACATTTTTAAACATCCTTTTCCAAATCATACACCAACAAGCCAAGATACCACTTCCACTACAACCAAAGAACCTAATGATCATACTATAAATACCCTTAACACTAATGATTATGAACCTATCCCATCCACAACTTCATCATTAACCACATCCATTCCCTTTTATATTCTCCCTACATTTGCTATACCCACCCCTATCTCGGAGTCTACTCCCACATTCATAACTAGTAGAACTCCATTAGCAAATATATAATTTTTTCCCTTAGAGACATTCATGAAGCAACCATTTCAGCCTATTTCCACATATAGTGTGGGTCCTTCCCTAACTTCCTTATCCACCTCATCATCTATTTCATCCATTCCAATAGGCTTGACCACATTACATATGTCTATTCCATCCTTGCATGTCATACTGTCTGTGGAACCTATACCAGTTCCTCCTCCTACTCTCTTACCCATACCAACTAATATAGTTACATCCACAAAACCTTCTTCCTTCATCCCAACTTCATCATTTGAGGAATTTTTAAAATCACTTTACTTTTAAATTACCTCAAATGTCCCTTCCATTTCATCAGCACAATCCCCATCTTCTGTGGATTGTCTCAAGAAAATGTTGTTTGTTGTACCAAAACCAATCATAATGTTACCATCTGACTCCCCAGTTAAGGTTGTTGACACTCCTCCTAAGAATGTGTCCCCAAATACAAAACCTATGGCCCCCTAGATTCAAACCATACAATCCAAGATCATTTGTTCCAGAACCACGAGCATTTCATCTTTCTAATCCAAGATCACTCGACACTAAACTAAAATCAATATCAAAATTGGATCCAAATCATCAAAGCATTAATACACTCAGGTTTTACCCCAAGCACCTAAAATATCTCATAATTCATCCTCTAGTCCTTTAGCTGGATCATATACTAATATCTTCAAATAACTATTGCAAACCTCTGCAACCACACTTCTATCGATCAAGGCTTTCAACCTAAAAGGAAAGAAGCCTCTATTGTTCAATTCTAACCTTATGTGCATTGTTCATCGTGCCCCTATGCATGAGAGTGAACATTGTAGAGTGCTCTAGGATATTATTCATAGACTCATTAAAGAGGGAAGAATTTCCCTTGGACTTAGTTATTCCCTTCCTTTTGCATCTAGTCCAACATCTACTATTTCACCTTCAAGAGATGACTCATCTAGCAATGGTCCTCCCTTGTTCATCAATGCAGTTTAGGTGACCACTCGATCTGGCCCACGCTAGCCCAAATTGAACTTCGAATAAAAATATAAGACCTTCATTGCCATTCCTCCGCCTAAGGATTTGGTTGCATCGTTGAAACCAAAAAAAATTGTTTTAACAACTCCTAAGCCTATTAAACGAAGAATCACTAGACAACTTCATTAAACCCCATTCAATATGTCACTCTACGAGCTCATCCAAATCTCATGAGATCATAGATAGACTCTTATTTAAGCCTTTAAATACATTCTTACATTTAAATATGAAGCTCACCCCTTTGCATATTTCATAGGAGCACTTGCTACTTCTATTGTTGTATCATTCAATAATACTGAAATTATGGACATCCCACTGAAAGAACACGGTCTTCCCCTCTTTTATACAGTTAGGATCAATGATACATTTATTCAATGGTCCATGATTAACAGTTGGGAAAGCATTAACAACCTTCATTCACAAACTTTTGACCAACTTAAGATACTAAATGAATATGTCACTTAGACACCTATGGTTCTTCAAGCTTTTAATGATGTTGTTGCTCCCACCTTGGGAACGGTCGTCCTCCCTATCCTTTTCAGTGAGAATTTCATCCACAACATCTTCTACATCAACAAGGGAGAATTTAAATACAATTTTCTCCTCAAATGACCATGGATCTGTGCCATGCGTTGCGTCCCCTCTACACTTCATAGTTCCCTCAAATATGAACATGAGGGGAAAATCCTGATGCTTCTTAGGAATACCCCTACCTTCCAAGGATGAAATATGACTTATAGACCAAATTACGTTCTCGTAACTAAGGAAAATCCATCTATGCCATCCACCATCTCAGTCATCCCCTCATAAAAACTCCCTAACAAGGATTCCCTAGATGAGGTGTTAAACAAACTTACAAGGGGGGAGTATTGCCTCCTCATTCTTAACACCCTTCCCACTCCTAACCGTATCGGTAGACTCGATAAGGAACCTATGTACCAGCCAGACATTGGGGGTGTTCTCCCTTTTGGTCCACCTACCTTTGCACTAATCTTATTTATGGTGTTTTTGATACCCCCTCACCCCATATCAATGATATTCCACATGCTAGGATTTATACTGGTGGATTTAGCTTTCTTGATAACTCATATTTTTCCTATAACTATCTCCATCATTTCACCTAGAATAGATTCATCTTAGGTCATTACAAACATGGGCCACATGGCCTTATTCTTGATTAGTCTCGTAAATCTTACAAACAAATTTGGTTAAGATACCGTGGGAATTCACCTGACCCCATTCATTCATCAGAAACTCTTACAGGAATGTCTCCTCCACCTCATTTTTCTATTCCAACTTTTAAAGATGTGGACATATCTTCTCTACCTTCTCCATCTTTTCTAACCCTCAAATATTTGGACATGCTCAAAGACATGGAAATACCTTCTTTACTTTCTTCATCCCTATAACATTCCCATTTTAAGACTTTAGAAACGAGGAATTTTTTTTACATAATGTTCTCTATTCTAAATCATAATTTAGAACACACATTACAATACCAAACTATCTCATAACAAAAAACCATATGCATCTATAATGACTCAGTGAAACATTGATCTCTCATATCATAACTTTGCACAAAACCGATCTCTCATGTTATTTAGTAATGTTTATATGAAGTATACTTAGTTCCTTTACCCTATTAGGGGTACTCAAGTGTTTTTCTTAAGAGCCTATCTAAATATTTGTTACCGATATTCATCTGAAATCCCACTTCTTAAACTAGGTGACATAAGACAATGCAAAAAGAATTTTGCGATACTTTGGCCAAATATTTACACATGTTTTCATTCATAGATGGTATACTCGTCAAACGGAATAATTCCTTCACCACACTTAGTCTATTATTTATATTGGTCTTCACTAACCTCTATCATTCCACTCGATTCAAAGTATAACCCTAGACAACGTTAGCAACATGCCCTAATGTGGAGGACTACTCGCAGTGACTAAGGGTACATAGACATACTGAATCAACTTACGTCGATTGGGTTTGTCTATTTATCCTAAGTAAACGTGAGTTGACCCCGACACTAGATCATGTCCCTATCCCTGTATAGGGAAAAACTGAGATCCAGAAAAAACCTTATGTTAGTCTAGTTAAAAAAACTCTGAGGGGTATGAGACATGTCAACTACGACATAGTATCCTTGTAATGACTCCTGTAGTTACAAAGGTACTTCATTACATTTAGTGTGTGTCAACATCAAACTGATTTTCCTCTTCTGGATGAACATAACTTACATTGAAAGTTAATGTTATATTAGATACTTCTTTACAGATTAATTATGACATCTTTACTAATTCAATTAGGTTCTTTAACCTAAAGGGTTACAGGTTATAACTGCATCCATGGTAGGTATGCAGATAAAATTTTCATCCTAACTAATTTATTTTCATGCTTTAGTTTATCAATTAACCGATGCAACTTGCAATAGAAAGGGACATTAAGCCACTTTTAGTTATAAAGGTGAATTAGCTAATTTAATTTTCCAGTTTAAGATGAAGGAAATCTGCATAAGGAAGCACACATGCATCCATTCACCCTTATGTTCATTATCATTCAAGCAATTTCATAACTTAAATATGAATGTATGACCTCAAGGGAATTTCCCTGTTTTTCTATGTCATGGGCTAATTCCGATTAATGAAAACAAAATCCATATGTTCCATATATAGTCAAATTGTGTAATGTAAAATTATAATCATTGCTTAATACACATACATCCATGTAATTTAATTAACGTCCTTTTTGTAATTATAGAGTATCATAAGATTGTCAACATTATAAGTTACATCTCTCCTAGAAAAACTAATTTCACTAACAACTCATATTCTTATCACAACCATTCCATGTTATTTAAGTATGTTAACTACCCTCCTTTATCAAAGTAAGTCCCTGAAGAATGGAAATAAAATAACGTTTCCCACATACATTGGTCAATAATCAGACTTTCATGCAACAAATTATTTTTCCCGTGAGGTCTACACAAGATTTCCTTCACAGTTCTCTTAACAACAAAAAAAATAGGTCATGCAATTCCAAATAGCCATACAAACATTTAACATGCAATTCCTATAATAAATTAAACCTCTATCAAGAACAATGCTGGTCAAAAATTCTGAAATAGGAAAGAAATACCTGTAACCACTAGAACAAAAAAATATCATATAGCAATAAGATTTCAAATGAGTTCTCCAATTTGGAGCCTTCCATCAACGACAAAAAGGAAATGTTTAAGCAAGAGTCACATAATCAAACTACCCAAAAGAAGAATGCAAGATCTCAAGAAACAGTAAAGATATCCAAACAAGTTCCCCATATGAAGTTTTTTGATGGAGATTATACAAGATCATTTAGAATAAGATCCTCATAATTATTTAAACCAAGTTACCTACAAGTTCAGAGAAACTTTTAACTAGGATCAACTATAGATCACGGCTATGTTTTCAAACCTCTGTAGGAAGATTAAAGGAAAATCTAGCTACAAAGAAGTATGAAAACCACATACCTAGAATACACTTTCCATTTTTCAAAAAAAATTAATAATGCTTTCTGAAAAACAACACAATATCAAGAAGCAAAAGAAATATATTCATAAGAACAAAACTAGATTATTCCTTAAGAGCGGAGTTATTTTTATGAGCATTTAAGTGAAATCATAAAACTTAATGGATAGGGCCTATCATGCTTGATAGCACTCTACCTTATCTGTTTTGCAAAAAATATCCAAGCAAAGCTGCAATTCTTCCTTCGAAATGCCAACAACCCTCTAAACTTCCTCCTTCTCTTCCTTATAGCTTCTTAGTGCCAAATTCTTCATTCAACGCCATGCAAGGCAAGAGAGCTCATGCACAGATAAATTTCATGCAACAATCAAACTAGAGGTTTGAAGAACCAAAAAAATCACATGCAAAGCTCAAGCTCAAACACCAAATGAACAAACAAAACTAAATCCCTCTTTCTTCTTCGTAGGTGGTTTTCACCAACTTCAAAAATATTAAATGCAAAGTAGGACTTTCATTCCTCCCAATTTTCCCACCACCACCACCTCTATTTTTGGTGAAGACTAAGTTCGAAAATGCATCCAAAACTTGGCAGAGATGTCAGCTCATTCCCCAAAGTTTCCTTATGCCCTTGCCAAATTTGGTAGTTAAAAAGAAATAAGGACTCATTAACTTCATCATAAATTCCTAGGATTCATTGCCACCAACTTTCCCCCTCCTCATGTCATTCCATAGGCCCCTTTTAGGTTAGCCACACATTAGTTTAGGAACCAACATAGTTCCTTTGGTATAATTCCTTAGTATTAGTTCCATTTAACATCCGAAATAACAAATGAACTTAGTAACTTAGATTAGGTTACTATTTTTAGGCTAAGGTTCCTAATTTAAGGAACATAGTGAAAATAGGTTTCAAGTTCCTTATTTAAAAATTACATCTTACCTAAATAGAAAAGAGGAACTGGATTGTTACCCAAATTTAGATACGAAGTAGAGATCCAAGAAGATTGGATCGTTCATGGCCTTCGTAAATTCAAGGTCCATAAGCCTTTCATCTGTCCAAAATGGAAATTATGACAACAAGGTTTGAAAATTAGAAGCATACCTTGGATCAATGAAATTGATCCAAGGTATTGTTGTTCTAAATCCACAAGAATTATGAAAACTGAAACTCAATTTCTCAATCCTAAGCAATGAATTATTCTGCATAAAAAGAGATGGATTGCTTCATTTTAAATTAAGCAAAAACATGGCATAATGTACCTATTTTAGCAGATAACATATTACCTGCTACAAAAATTATTCCATAGGTAATAAGAGTACATCGTCTTAAGAAAAAATCACTTGTCAACAATTCAACCTTCCATAATCAAAGTCATCATAGATACCAATCATGTTAGAGGTGTTACAATACCCTCTAGCTCTTGGAGACATGAACATGCCTTCTCCATATTTTTTGAATCTTGAAGCTATAGAAATGGAGGACACCATTTTTATTGTTTTTGAAATTTTTTAGTCTCTAGCATAACTTTGGGGTCGGTTAGATATCAATGTGACAATCAGACTAGGTCCCTTCCTCTTTTCCATCCAGAGACGATAGAAGAATATTCTCCTACTATTGATGTCCTTCAGTGTGCTAATGATGATGCCATCCTTTTCTACATGGGGGAAAAATATTCTTATCTTCAAAAGACCTTACCATCCAACTTACCTACTCTTCTTAATGAAGCTACCATCAATGTCAATATCAGGACTTTACAGGAGCCTTGCATTCCCAAAGTGGGTCATTCTCTTGATCCACATGAGCTAGAGTATTTCACCACATTCCTCTCCTGTCATAGTAAGGAATTTGCATGGTCGTATTCAAACATGTCAGTCCTTTACCCCTTTATCATCATCCACAATATTGTCACCTATCCCAATGTTAAACTGGTAAAGTAGAAGCTTTGTTGCATGCACCCTCGTGTTATTCTCCTTATTAAAGAGGAGTTGCAGTGCCTTTTTTTAGGTAATTTCATCATCCCCATTAACTATCCCAAATGGGTTTATAAGATTTTCCCCGTCGGTCAAACATCGGAAAAGTTGCGCATATGCACTGATTTTCGAGATCTTAATCTCACATGCCCTAAGGGTGAATTTCCTCTTCCAAACATTGATCAACTCATGGATCTTACCTCAGGTCATGAGATGCTTTCTCTCATAGAAATTTTCTCTAGTTATAATAAAATCGTCATTGTATTCAAAGATCAACACAAGACATCTTTCATCACCCCTTAGAGGACCATTTTTTATCGCGTCATGTTTTTTGGTTTAAATCATTTTGACGCTACCTATCAATAGGCCATGACTTATATCTTCCACAATATCATACACAAAACAATGGAAGATTATGTTGATTATATTTAAGGAAAATCTAAGCATCAACGTGACCATCTTTCTATTCTCTATGTACTTTTTGAGCACTTCATTCACTTTTGTCTTCATCTCAATCCATCCAAGTGTGTATTTGGAGTCTTAACGGGAAAACCCCTTGGCTTTATCATTTCTATTAGGGGTATTGAAGTTGAACCCACAAAAATTAAGGCAATCATTGAAATGCTTCCTCCTCCTAATCTTAATCAACTTTGCAGCCTTCAAGGCCACCTTCAATCCATTCGTCATTTCATCCCGCAACTTTTGATCATTTTCAACCTTTTCATCACCTTATTCAGAAGGACGTAGAATTTAATTGGGATCACAATTGCCAAAAATCCTTCCACGACCTTAAACAATACTTTCTATATTCACCTATGCTTACACCCCCATGTGATGGGAGCCATTTTTATTTGTACATATCTGCCACCAATCACACCTTAGGATCCATGTTAGCCCATGGCAATGACCAAAACCATGAACATGTTGTTTATTACATCATTCACACCCTTCATAACTGTTGATGAGGGTCGTCAATCCTCACCACTAATAATGTCAATTCGGGTTGGTGTCTGAAGGTTGTATGCATTAAGAGAAGAAGATCTTGGAAAGTAGCTCCTTTAAACACAATCCAAACTTGCATAAAATAAATCACACATACAAAAATTTAAAGGCACGCTTGCAGAAATGTAAACACACTTGCATAAAAGAAATCATACTTGTAGGAATATAAAGGCATGCTTACATAAAGGAAATCACACTTGCAAAAATGTAAACACACTTGCATAAATTGAAATTTCTGAATTGGAAATAAGAAAAATTAAATGAAACACCTGTAGGTTTACAATAAACTAAATGTTACAATACAAAGAGAAGAACAACACAACACGATGATAATTACAGAAAAAATAAATAAACACAAATATACAGATCCATCTTCCTTAGAATGAGTGGTCATCTCATTCCTTGGAAGAGGATTTAAACCATGCTTTGAAATCTTAACTCAAAACTGAAAAATATTGGAGAGAAAAGAACATATTCATTTCTTGGTAGTAAACATTACATATATGAGTATGGAAGGTTGCGTTTATAATTTATGTGTCCAACCAATTCCTTATTTTGGGAGATATAATCTGATCTTATCTTTATTCTAATACTAACAAATAAGATCTCCATCTCCACAAAATATGGAGAGAGATATATTATTGGAGTCAAATCTTATCTTGCTTATTTTAGGAAGATTTGCTCCCAAATCTTCTCCTTGATTTTTGGTAATAATAATCACAATGATTTTATTCTCCTACATTATTGGAAAGAGGTTTTTCCTCAAAAGATGATTCTGACCAAATACCTTTCCTGTATTTTCCATTTGACTTTTTTGTTTTTGATTGTGGAACTTTTAATGCTTGTCTAATACATTGTTTCTTCAGACTGTAGTTCACTAAAAGTTAGATTTTTATTCATTGGTAAAACTTGTAGAAAATATGAATTGAATTTTTTTAAATATATCTCTATGAACAAAAACCTCTCTCATATTTTTCGTTTGACTTTTTTGTTTCTATTTATGGAACTTTTAGTGCTCATCTAATACACTTTTTCCTCAGACTGTAGCTCACTGAAATTTAGATTTATCTTCATTGATAAAACATGTAGCAAATATGAATGAGGTTTTTGTTAAACACATTTCTATGAACAAAAACCTCTCTCATATTTTCTATTTGAATTTTTTGTTTCTGTTTATGGAACTTTTAGTGCTTGTCTAATACACTTTTTCCTTGGATTGCAGCTCACTAAAAGTTATATTTATCTTCATTGGTAAAACATGTAGAAAATATGAATGAGGTTTATGTTAAAAAAATTCTATGAACAAAAACCTCTCTCGTATTTTCCATTGGATTCTCTGATTTTTCACATTTCCTCAAAAATTGTCATTTCATTGATGCAGGTTTCCGAGCTAACATTGTCATTCCTTTTATGCAAGTTCTGGAACTAAATATTCTTTTTCCATGAATTGCAAGTTCCGGAACTAACTGTCATTCTATACCTTGCAGCTTTTTCCACTATTTTAATTTCTTGAAAATATAAATATACGAATTGAAAGTTTTAGAACTAAATGTTATTTGATTGATGCAAGTTTTGGACCTAAATCTACAAGTTCTGGAACTAAATCTGTGAGTTTGGGAACTAAATCTACAAGTTCTGGAACTATATCTATGAGTTCCAGAACTAAATATGTGAGTTCCGGAACTAAATCTGTGAGTTCCGGAACTAAACCTATGAGTTCCGAAGCTAACTCAAAATAGCTATAAATTTTACATGCGATCTCGGATTGAGATGATTGTTTTTTTGAGCTTGCATAATTTTTCGAGAGAAATCTGAATATGAAATCAGTTTTGAGTTTATATTTATCATCCATGATCAATTCCACTTTTTCCCAATACTAGCATTATCTTTCCTTTATGGCCTGTATACACAAGACTTTACATCTTTTCCCAGATAATCAATACGATTAATCAACAAAATAGATTTAAAAAAAATTATAAAGAGTGAACAAGATATATATCCTATATTCTATCTTAAGGAAACTATAAGTTCCTAGATTAAATTTAAATCCACTTTCAAAGGTAACTTTGAAGGACAAAATAATGGTAATTTATGGCCAATTTATGGCCTCATCAACTGTGAGACTCGCTACAACGAAGTGTAAAAGTTGTGGTGTGCCCTATTATTTTCTACTTATAAACTCTTACATTACCTTATTAATCATAAGACATATGTCATTACTAGTTTCCATCTCCTTAAAACATTACATTCTAAGACATACCATAATGATTGCATCACTCGGTGTCTCATGCTTATGATTGAGTTTGACCTTGAATTAATCTCTAAGAAATCCATTAAAGGTAAATATATTGCTGACCAATTGGCAAAAGCCCCTCTTCCTAGTACACAACTACCTCTTGAGAAATTTCTAAATGAATCCATTAATCAATCTCATCATGAATATGACATTCTTAAATTCACTCTCTTCTTTGATGGCTCAAAATGTTAGTAAGGGGGAGGGTCTTGCACTGGACTCATCCCTCCTTAGTAAAATCCCATTCCCCTTTCTTATAAACTCAATTTTGAGTGCACAAACAACATGAAGGAATATGAAGCCCTCATTTTGAATCTTGAAACAACTATCTTTTTAGGTGTTCAAATCCTTGATATCCATGGGGATCCCGAACTTATAATCAAACAAGTCATAGGTGAGTATCAATGTAAAAATGATACCCTTAAAAATTATCATGATATTTGTCATGTTCTCCTTGAATCTTTTAATTCCTACACCATCCAAGTTTTTCCCCAGTCAATCAACCATTTTGCTGATATGATGGCGTCCCTCACTACTAATATCCCATCAACAATAGAGGATTCCAAGCTTCCTTTCATCATTCGTCACCTTAATTGTCCTTTCCACGAATTACCTCATGTTAATTTTATTGAGTCTAATTCACTATACCTTTGGTATTCTCAAATATTTTACAATCTATCTAAATCCATCTTTCCTCTTGATCTTTCAAAAAATGCTAAGAGGTCCTTTCTTTAGCGTGCTCATGGTTATGTGATCATTAGTGGAATTCTTTATAAACGTGGGTTTGACAGAGTTCTTCTCCAATGTATTAAATCCCATGAAGCCTCTCAAGTCATCCAAGAATTCCATGTTGGTATTTATGGTGGACACTTTAGTGGCTTATCTGTTTCTAAGCACGTTCTTTGACATGGCTATTACTAGCCTTCCCTCAATCATGACTTATGTGAGTATGTTAAGAAATATGAAAAATCTCAATAGCATTCCAATCTCATTTGTATTCCTAGTCAAGCTTTACATCCGGCTCAAGACCTTTGGCCCTTTTCACAATGAGGCCTTGATCTTATTGGTCTTTGTTAATCCTTGTTCTTCGCAGCAACATCACTCTATCATCACTGCCACTGAATATTTTACTAAATGGGTGGAATTAATCCCACTCACCTCAACTAAATCTTTCCCAATCATTAATTTCATTTATCAACACATCATATGTCACTTCGGTGTGCCCCACAAACTTGTTATGGACAACGGAAAGTCCTTTAAAAATAAAGATCTCAAGAAAATTTGTAACGCATTCAACATTTAACTCAGCTTCTCTTCCCCATGTTATTCCCAAGCTAACAGCTAGGCTAAAGCTACTAATAAAAATATTTGGAACATTATTTCCAAAAAAAATTATCAAGCAGATCGTAACTAGCATCTCCAACTTCCTTTCGCCCTTCGTGCCTATCATACTAGCATCCATACCTCTATTAGGGCTACCCCTTTTTATCTTTTTTACAGCTCTGAGGCCATCCTTCTTATTGAAGTGAAAATCCTATCTTTGCGTGTGCCCCTTTGTAAAATCATCTCTTATGAAGATTATCTCCAATCTCGTCTAGCATAGCTCAAGATATTAGATGAGTGTCGCCTTCTCACTCTTGAACACCATCATGTTTACCAAGAGCACATTAAACGTGCTTACAATAAAAATCTAAAGGAATGTGAATTTAATGTTGATGACCTCTTCCTCAAAGAAGACCACAATGTCACTACTGTAGAAAGGAGCCAATGTAGAAATTTTTCCCCTAACTAGATCACACAATACATTTTTACACACAAGTATAGGCCGGGAGCCTATCGTTTGGCCTCCCTTGACGGTAAACTGGAAGTGGAACCACTTAACGCATTACACTTACAACCATTCTATTTTTAGCACATTTACTAATGTTCCCTTAGTCTTATTCTTGGATAATTCCTCCATCTTAGCCCCCTTTCACTTCTCATTGTGATGTTTTGGAACTATGTGGTATTATGTCACTTCTTACATGTGACATTAAATATGGGCACCACGTCTTTGCCCATAGAATTTTCCACATGGATAGGTTCTCTCCTTTGGTGAGAAATTTGCAAGCATCACATCCATCACCCTCTTATTCACCTATTGGAACCATGAAAAGGGGGCAGGGGTGTCTCTTGTACATCTTTGTCCCCTCCTAAGTGGTCTACTTAGCTAGTCCCATCTCTCCCGCATGTAAAAAAATAAAAAATCATGGATGCTCAAATCAAAAAACAAATTTATCAAAATTATACTGATCCCTTGAAGGAAATATATTCGTGTTAAAAAATGAAAGAAATCAAAAGCATGAAATCAAAAATCAAATAGACCAATCCCTCGAAGGACGACTATCATTTTTTCCTGCCATATATATATTATATGAAGTAGACCATACCCTTTAAGGATGGCTACTCCTTATGGAATTTGAAGGATTTCCACATTAATTAGCCTTCCATTTTAGCATCCTAAGAAATCTTTCCACATTGATCAGATTTCTTCTAGCAGACTTCCTACATTCATCAGTTTGTTCTTTCCCATTCCCAGAGTTGGGGCATAGTTTTAGGGAACACCACTTTTAGAGAACCCTCTTTCCTCTATACAAGTACATCTCAAACCCCTTTTATCATGTCAACATTAGGTTTATGAGATCATCTCATCCATTTCTTCCATGTGATATTTGAAATGATTGACTATCGTTGGTTGTTTGTTAACATCATCTTTGGTTGCATGTTCCTTGCATTACCCGAATCTCCTCCTTGTTTACCTCCAATGCGGTTAGAGGCATATTTTCCTCATGTGTTCTTTAATATGATGTAGATTCCTTCATACCCAAGGGTCACAATTGTTAATTTATGTTCTATCTTATCTTTTCCAACCTCTCTCTAATCTTCGGTCCACCTTTGTGGTCATCTATATTTCTCCTTTAGGGAATTTTGCTTCAATATTTTACGTCCCCCACATCCCATTATAAGTCCACATTTGTGGCTATACTTATTATTTTCTTTGGGCATTTAATTCAACAATTCATCTCAAATTCCACATCTATGGCCATACTTACTTCCCCTTATGGCATTTTCTACTTAATCATTCATTTTCTTGTTTTGCCTTTGAGGCCATATTTACCCTCGTTTCAAACATTTTCATTTCAATCCACACAAGAATTCCTCCTTTGAGGCCATATTTATCCTCCCCTTGGGGAATTTTGTTTCAACATTTACTTTGTCCATTTCTACTCTCGAAGTTCTTCTTTGAGGCCATACCTTTCCCCTCTTGGGGCATATTGCATTTCCACCTTCTTGGCCGTACTTCTCCTTTGAAACATATTATTTCATCATTCACTTTTTCTTTTTCCTTCTTATCAATTTTTCATGTCCTATTGGGCACCATATCATTTATCTTGATTCATTTTGAATGCATACCTTTCCACTTGATTCCACTTGTATGAAGGATTTCACATATAGTTGTGTGTACTTTGATGACTTGTTTATGACCCGTTGGTCATCCTGGCCTGCATCCATACTGAAGTGATCTTCACCCACTCACTATTTTGTAGAATGTTGTAGCCCATCTCTTTTGAGACCACAATTATCCTTTACCGATGTGATATTGGAATCACCACCATAGTTTTCATCCATAATTTGATCCTTTTTTTCCTGGGGCATCTTACCTTGGTTATGATTTTACCCATATTTTCTTCACCCACCCACCTTTCATCAAGAATATTTTTTCAAATGTGTCATTGATTTCCTTTAACATCATCAATCCCCCATTTTAGGGGAGATCATCATCAATTATTTTTATCCTCATCCATCTCTCATCATTTTTTTCTCATGGCTCACTAGTGCAAACCACTCAACAAAAAGGGACAAAATGTAGACACCTAAATTTTGTATCTGTTGGGCCAAAAAAAATTTGGGAGGGCAGATCTATGGATAAACAATCTAACAGTGTGCAGGGCATAGCACCTCTTTGAGATAACAAAGAAAAACTAGTTTATTGTTACTCTACGAGCAAGAATCTGCACAAGTCATATAGTATTCCACCTTCAAGGGTTTGGGATCTTGTCCCAGTTGGGGTATTTCTGACTGTGAGTAGAAAGGGACGAAGGGAAGAGAGGAGATAGGATATATCTGAAGGGATAAAAGAAATGAATTCCAAAGCAGAAAGGTTAGAGGGTTTATGTTTTGGGTTGGTAGTAAACAGAGCCAAACCTACTTACATAAACGAACAAATCAATACTGATGAACAGATGACAAAAAAGTAGAAATATATCTAACAGAATAAACACACAAATCTGACGTAAGAAAGATCAGATGCATATAACACATGTATTCAGCACAAAGTCTTAATATTTGTATTAATTTTTCCTTTTGTTACAAAAAATACAAACCATTTTCTTCTCATTTCTATTTTTCATCTAAAAAGTGTCCACCACCTAAATACAACAAGTATTCAAGTATATATAGAAGGAGAGGGAGAAAGAAGGAAAAAAGAAACCAGCACCTAATTACAAAATATCTACAAAATATCTAAAAGTCAACTTTTGAATTTGGGAAATTTGGTGGATGACAACATCTCATGCTGCAACATGGATGATGTCATCATTTGTGCCAACAAACTTTTAAATATTACAAAAAAAGGAACATCCTAGGAGGAATGAGCCTATTCGTCATTGTCCTGCAGCTAGAAGGGAGTATTTTGCTTCTGTTCAGGAGAGGAAATGTGGAATTGGGCCCGGTACTCCATGAATTTGCTAATCATTAGTTGGAGTTGATCCTGAGCAGGACGCTTGGTGTGATCACCGATGACTTTACAAGTCTCCTGTTCATTTCTAAGTCTTTCTAGGAGCTTGAAGTATTCATTACCTACTTCCATCAGGTATCCAACGAAATCGCTGTAGGCCAAAAGATTGTTGATAGATTCCACATCAAAAGTAGCTTCTAACCCTAACCCTTGCGACACAATCTCCTTAAAGATCCAAATAGTTTCATCTACCTTCCTCAAGGTGTATGATGGAGTGAGCAAGCCTAGAGACATCCTTAGGACAATCTGCTCCATTTGATGCATCACATCCAAGGCTTCCTCCTTGATTTTATCAATCTTCTCCAAAAAAACTCCATCTGATTATCCCAATAGTCCAAAGCAACAAGGACTTTGTTGGGTGCTCTGGGGTGATCGAAGACGCCGAATTTCACTAAGTCATCGACTAGGTAGTCGAGCATATTTTGGAACGTCTCATGTTGTAACCTAGCATGGTCAAACTCTTGGGAGATAGGTCATGTAATCACCTGGAGTTCCTTGTTTGCCTGATCAATATTCTGATATAGCTCTGTGAACTTTACGATTACTTCCTCACTATCTTTGAGGATCTAGTCTCTCCAGGAGGATACTATCATGCTTTGTTCACAAATCTTGGTGCATTCATTTATCTTTTCCTGACAAAGGGCCTCAAGAGTTTCAGTGGTAGTTGTAGGAGATGCACTACCCATTTTATACAGGGCTTGGAGAAGATGTCTATACTTCTCTTTTAGTATCCTCTTCTCTTTCTTTTCTTCCTAAAGCTTTTTGCAATGGGCATCCACTGCAGATAGGGCCTCTCCCTATAGGCTTTCTGAGGACATTCCCATCGTGACCTATGTCACTATATAATCTTTAGGAGACAGATCCTTTTTGTCTTTTGTGGGATCGGGATAAGTGATCTTCATTACCCTTTCACCTAAAGCACTCTGAGAAAAGTGGGTTATCAGCTTTTGCTTCTTAGCTCCTTTTGTTGGAATGATGGAGAACTCCATAGGTGTAATGGGGAATTTCCTCTTATGTTGGCTCAAGTGCTTGGAGATCCATTCTAGACTTAAGGGAGTGGGACCAGAGGGAGAAGAGGGAACGGAGGAAGAAGAAGGGGAAACTACAGTGAACAAGGGGAAATGTGTCGAGATGCTTGGTGGCGGCATTGATAAAGAAGCTGAATATCCAATGCTCACAGGGGTAGGAGTCACTGTAGGAGAGGAAACCGTGGGGGTGGAAGGGATCTGAGAGATGAGGGAAGAAATACTAGGGGAAAACTCCGCGAGGGAAGAGAAGATGGAGGAAAAGGAAGGGGGAACAGTAGAAGATGGGGGAGAAGACACAACTAGAGGAGCAATTGTTTGAGTGATGTGAGGAGGGGAAGGAGGAGCGGGAGATGGGACAATAGGAACTTCAGCAATTACAGCATTGGCAACATCATGAGTGGATGTGCCTGTTGGAATACTTACCGCCGCTTCTTTTTCTGGAGACATCAGGGTTACTACCTACTCTTGGGCGGCGGAAGGAGGACTCTCAGGAGCTTGCTCTTGAGTAGCGCTTGATTCCCCTTCTATCTTTTCCTTTGCCCTTTGGCAAGTGCTTTGGCTTAGCAGGTGCATTACCTAAGGGAGACGTGGTGAAGTCTACCCCAAGGTAGATGAGACTGTTACACCTGCACTAATGCTCTATGCACTGCAAAGTTCCCTTAACCCTTTCCTCACTAGTTTGAGGTGCCTTTGTTCTATCTATTTCAGCAAATGGCCAATTTTCCCCATCTGTATTTAGATAGACCTGATCAACTTTTTTGATCAGTTGTTTGGAAACCTTTCAAAACAATGGCCACGCCATATTGGATAATTTCTACCAGGACCAGGCGGGAGTGATCCTTTCTCCTGAGCTCGACCTCATGATACAAGTCAATATAGATATCCTCAATCTGTGGGACGTGGATTGGATCGAGCTTTTCCTTTGGGAGATAATTGCGTGGATCAAAGGTCGGCCTTGCCAGGAAATTATGTTTCAAGTTAAGTAATTATATTTCTGTAAACATTTCCCAAGCCTTGGTGTGAGAAATGTTGGTGTACCTACCCACTGTGAGGGGGAAAGGAGTTCCACCCTTCTTCCTTTTCAGGCACTTCTCGTGATATGTGATGAGTTGTCTGGATAGCTCCAATAGGATCAGCTTAGGGCCCGCATATCTCAGTAGCTTGGTGGGTTCCCCAAAGAAGTTGGCGGCTCTGAGATAGGTGAAAGTGGGGAATTGCGTAAATAATGCCCCCCACTTCTTTGTGGCAGTTACTATGCTCTTGGTCGCCCAACCATGAGTCATATTGGGCCTCAATAGGTAGATGATGCCATAGAAGAAGGCATCGTTGATCTTGCTAAACTGTGTGATGCTATTTTCCAGTCTCAACTCTGGATAATATTCATATATTTTCACTTGGGGCCACACCCCGCATCGACTCGGTGCTGGGTACTCTCTTTCAAAAGCAGCAGTATATACCATGTAGGAGTTCATGTAGAACCTCCCAGTTGTCGAGAGTTGTTGGAGCTGCTCAGAGATGGTGCTACTGATGATATCTTCCCATTAAAAATGCTGATCAAGGACATTTTTGTTCATTGTTTCCAGCTACATGAGTATCCATTTGTGGAAGTAATGGGCATTAGGAAGCCCAAATACCCTACTTAGGAAGGTTATGGTGTCGCTCAGCTCCTCTGAGAAGTTGCTGCGGTGAATAACCTGCGGCCACCTGGTTATTACCTTCTTATTCTTCAGATATACTTCATTCATTAACTACATGCATTTGTCCTCATTTTCATCCCATGCCTTTATGCAGTCTTCTTGGCTTATTGCCACAAAATTTTGGTGATGGGGGATACCCAACATGATTTCAAAATACCTAGTGGTGAGGTTTATTATAACCTCGCCCTTTTCATTCTCGACACACCTTGTGTCCTTATTATAGCAGTGGGCCACCACCATCATGAATTCATTGTTCACTGCGCTCACAGGAATTCCCCCAATGAAGTGTAGACCACTACCGACCAATTTTTCCATCAACGGACTGCCTGTGACCTTTCTAGTTCTAGCCCAAAAATCCTCCATATCAATGTGGCCAAGTTCAGAATCTCTGATGTCCAAGTCACATTCTGCAAGGGACTCGAGCATCCTGACCCTTTGGTACTTATACTTCATCTCTTCCTCTATGAATTTGGCCTTACCCTTTGACTTGGTTGGCCTCTTACTTGATGAAGACATGTGCAAATCTAAGCTCAGCCGTTGATCTGCAAGAAGGAGTGAAGTCCATCACATAAGAGCCATTGTAGCTATTATATTTTCCATCAAAGCTTACAGAATGAAGAGTCAGCAATTTATAAGCCTTTAGGCGTAGGGCACAGCTATATTGTAGGTTGCAGGGTCAGTAAAGCAAGGCACACTACGGGAGAGTGTTGCATAAATTAAAACAATGCAAAGGGGCGCAGGGCACAAAAAAATGACACACAAAATTCAGTGCTAATTTAAAAGGATGTGCGCCTACACCTTATAAAAGGATTAAACTAGGCGCAGATAATTATTGTGTTTTAAGGTTGTAGGATGCGCTAATGGCGTATATATCAAACATGTTGTAACTAGTTATGTTGTGCCAAAGGGGCACACGTTTAAATGGTGTATCACTAAGTTAAGATGCACCAGTTCTTAGCATTGGCTCAGCATAGGGATAGTCTGCATAACATCACATACTGGTGTAGTTGGAGTTGCGCTTGCACCAGCGTTAGCATTTTCAAAGTTTAATAGGGCGTAGGAGGGATGCATGTTGTAGGTAGGGATAGTGCACCTCTTGGCGTGACTATGTTTTGTGTAACAACGCATTTGTTTGTGCCAAGGAGAAAGCTATGGCTTTGGATTCTAACAACTTTTGATTGGTTTTTTGACTTGATGGCTTCCTTTAACATAGATTTGGATAGTAAAGGGGAACAGAGCAAAGAGGGTGAAGGACCATTTCGAGACAAAATCCCTTCAGGCCAGTAGATCTGGAAGGAGGGTGAAACTAGTTTGGGGGGAGCTTCGATTTTCAAAATGGGCTAGAGGTTGTATATTGTTTCTTAGGTTAAATTTCTTTGTTTTAACAACAATCTTCAAAAACAACACAAAAATCCCGCAAATGATCAACACAAGGAGAGCAAGGACCACTTACCAGGAATATATAGAATGGAAGGAACGATGCGGGGTCCATGAATGCGACATAAAGTGACACGAGGATGATAGGAGCACTGACAGGTGCAGAGGAAAAAGATTTTTCACGTGTTTTCAATTGTGAAAATGACAAGGCGGATGCACCTATATATAGCAAAAGGTGTAATAAATGAGCCACCAAATTTTTTGGTCTGGCGTACCAAAACAGATGTCAACATTAAACTTTGTGCACCAAAGGTGTAGTTACAGGACTGCCGACATGGGTTTTTTAACACCTTGGCGCATCATTCAAGGGTGCAACAATTTTAGTGTCGACAGGGTGGTACATGCACCTAGGCACAGGTTTGAAAGGTGCATCAAGGGAAGGCGCAACATTTTTGATGTCAACACTATAGAGAGTGCACCAAAGGAATAAAAGGGGGCACAAATTCATTTGATGTTGCATGAAAAAAATCTGCGCCTAGCCAAAAAGGACCAAAAGACTAAGTTCAAAGAACTAGATTCTCTGGAAAGGGATTTTATGCCATTCCGAATACTAAAGGACCTCGGTAGGGAACCGAAAATTTTTTTTGGTATGGTTACCTGTAAAATTTCTCTTGTTAATTTTACAGGATAATAGTTGTCTCTTTCTGGGGACTATCTTTAAGCGAAGCTTAAGGGTAGAGAATCCCAGATCAACATGTACCTATCCATTGGGTTACAGATTCAAAAACAAGGGTGATGACAAAAGGAAAAAACACAACCAAAAGCAAACACACGACAAAACAAACACACAACATAAATCAAACTGTACAAAGAAGAGAGCAGGCTCTACTTCCTAAATATTTTGAGATGTTTCCCGTTATAAGGAAGCGGGAGCTCAGTTCCATCTAGATACGAGAGATAGAAGCTATTCTCTCCATTGAGTTATTTGATCTTGAAAGGCCCTCTCCATATAGAATCGAATTTCCTGTGCATGCCCTTTGGATCTCTTTTCTTGTCCCACAAAAGGACGAGATCTCCCACCTGAAAATTTCTCTACTTGGCCTTTTTATTGAACAATCTCTTGACTTGATTCTGATGTTCGGTGATCCTATCGACCAACCTCACTCTCTTTTCTTCAAGCTCTGTTAGATACATGACCCTCTTTTCAAGAGAATTCTTAAAAGTCTCATCTTCGATCGCTCGTGCCAAGTGCAGAGCAGGGAGTTCCATAGAAATGGGAAGCTCAGCATTGATTCCATATAATACTTGAAAAGGTGACATACCAAGAGACCTCTTTAGAGTAATGTGGTCTGCCCACAAAGCATCATATAATGACTTGTGCCTCAACTAGCTTCTGTACGATGGTCACTAAGTTCTTATTACTGGATTCTGCTTGACCATTTCCCTGGGGGTAATAATTTGAGGCATGGGCCAGGGTTATCCTGTATTCATAGAAAAAATTGAAAACTTCTCATGAGGAGAATTTGGAAGCATTATCGGTAACGATCTTGTGTGGAAACTAACACAATAATATTATATCTTCTTTGTTATATCTCAAACATCCGCAGCATACAAATATATAGGAAATGTATTCCTATAATTATGGAGATTGTTTAACCAACAAATCTCTTAACAAATTGTATTGTTACTCACGTAACAATATACTATCTAATCACTATGAGTTGTTTTAACAACTCATTTACAATTATTACTCACGTAATTACTCACTCTATAATGTAATCACTAACATAATGATTCCTAACATTCCCCCCCTTAGTGCGAACATGGGAGAACAACAATTGCACTTCCTTCTGCAGCGTACCACCCGTGCGTGCTCATGATCTGGATGGTTTTTTAGGACAGCCAACAACCTCAACATGGATGGTTTTACAAGACAGCCAACAACCTCAACAGGGATGGTTTTACAGGACAACCAACAACCTCAATATCATGATGTCACTTTTCCTTGTGCTTTCATCTATACACTATGCTTTTCCTTCAGGGAATTATGTAGGAAACACTGATCACTTATAACAAACATGAAAAGAGAAAATGGAACATTGAGACCTTGTTCCCCCCTTCAATGTGAACATTTCACTTATTCAATCCAAAACAGGAACTCTGAAATCATACTGCACACAAAAAACTACAATTCTGAAATGAAAGCAAACTCACACACACACTATCACCACAGCTTCATGTGGCCCCATCGTTGGTGAGTGACGAGAGGTTGCTGAATGACCTCCAACCTCCTGTGCCTCCATCCTCCAGTTGATGCATTCATTTTAGAAGAGAAATTCTTCTTCACTATCTTGAGCAGCAACTTCTCTATCATGTGAATGGTTGGATCCTGCTTCCCAATCACTTTCTTCTTCTCTATTTTTAGAAATAAAAGATTTATTATTCAATTTACCATCATAAAGATCCCTAGCTCGTTGTTTACAAAACATTATTCCATGTCCAGACACATTACAATAGTGACAAATAAGCCTTTTCTTTGGATCCTAGGAGGTTGAACCTTGCTTGAAAGAATGACTGTATCTCTTTTTACTATGTGTTCCATATAATGCTTTTTCTTCTATTTCAATTTTATTTGTTCTATTTTCGTCCTCTATCAAAGAAGAAATCAAGTCTTCCAGACTTGGATTGATTTTTCTCAAAGTGAAGACCATATTAGAATAGCTAGGAGGCATGATATTAAGTAAAATTGCTTTTGCATCATCGTCAAGAACATCTACTTTGATTCCAGCTAATTGATTTAATACAGAACGAAACTTACTTATGTGTTCTACCATGTTGTCACCTTCCTCCATTTTGAGTCCAAACAACTTTTGTTTTAGTGATACTACTGCGCTTCCTGCTTGCGATCCAAATAGTTTGTTTAGTGTAGTCCAAATTGTATTTGAGGATTTTGACAAATCTATATGATGCAAATATGCATCAGATAATCCCAATCCAATGATTGCTATGGCTTTTCGATCTTTGATGTCCCATATTGCCGCTTCATCTGCATCTCTTGGTTTCTTTGCTTTGCCATCCACAATCTCCCACAAATCTTTGTTGATTAATAACAACTGAGTTTTCACCTGCCATGTGTAAAAATCTTTGCCTTCGAATTTTTCAATTCGATTCAACTTAGCCATGTTAAAAAAAAATGGACGTCGGTTTCAACCGAAAATGCGTCCAAAAGACAATATGACAACTAGACTAAAAATTTAAAAAGTAATAAACTGAGATTACTTTTTAAATGAAAACAACTATATAATAAATAAAGACAAACAATACACTTTTTGAAACTGCATGCTTACTATTGACTGCAACATCGATCTTGATGTGATGTGAAGCAGGTGCATTGAAGTCTACTCACCGAACAGGATCATAAATAGGTGTCTCTAATGCATTACAAATTCAAAGAGTTCATAGGATCTACCGAGTAGCCAATACTAATTTGTGTAGTTGGATATCTTGAGACACGAATAGTCAAGGAAAAGTTTGAGAGATTGCCTTGCTTTAGAGTCGTTGAATGGCATTGGGATCAAAACCATATACCAGTGGAATCAATGAATTAATGCTCAGGGCTGAGAATAGATCCTGAGGAATGTTGAATGTGAAACTGAAATATTTCAAATCCAAGTCGATCTGCTTCTTTGTTTGCAGAGGCCCAATATCACGCAAGATCAATGCACATTCTTTTAGACGATACTCCTACCCTCATTGATTTGGATGCAAATCGGGCTGAGGTAACAATTTGGATTATGCACAGTGTATTATCCACACAACTGCTCAGGATGACATGTAATATTAGAGAGGATAGATACAAATCTGATCGAGCCAATGAAAATCTGTGATTGTAGCACTTTCATGGGACTGCGAACAGACTGTGGGTGATTTGTACGGCAGTGAGCAACCCAAGCTATGGGAGTTTATCTGTATTGTGAATGCAAATCTCAATTTTTTAAGATGATAAATTATCATTCATCTCACCTGGAAGACCACACTACCCACCTATGCCTCTTTTCTCCAAATATTTAAACAAAAAAATTCATTTGTAAATATGGTCTATGTTAATTCCTTTCCAATAAATATTCTCTTCGCCAAACAGCTTCCCTAGCTGATTACTCAAATCCTCTGCTGAATATAAATCCAGCTACAAAACATTGTTACAGGCTATGGGAAAACTACAATGTGGCACGATGTGGATGAATATTGTAAAAAATAAGCACAGGCTGCAGGTAGAAGAATGCACAAAGGACATATCGTAATTTTCTAGAAAGATCAGGTTGCAACAAATAGAGATGTACAAGAGAACATAATCAGGCTAAGAAATATGAATACATACTAAGTATTTACCATCAAAAGCACCAAGAACACCACATTCAGTTGGATGGAAAGTTGTCCATAATTTCCCCTCCAATGCATAGTCACAAATCTCTTTCGCTCAAATACCAAATAAAAAAGCAGGTCCAGATTTACACAGGAAACTAACACAATAATATTATATCTTCTTTGTTATATCTCAAACATCCGCAGCATACAAATATATAGGAAAGGTATTCCTATAATTATGGAGATTGTTTAACCAACAAATCTCTTAACAAAGTGTATTGTTACTCACGTAACAATATACTATCTAATCACTATGAGTTGTTTTAACAACTTGTTTACAATTACATTACATTATATTTACTTCATATAATTACTCACGTAATTACTCACTCTATAATGTAAGAACTAACATAATGATTCCTAACAATGTAGTATTCTGATAAATTCGATTCCCCATTTCCTGAATGGTTCATCAATGATGACTGGCCTGAGGGGAAAAGTAGCCAATTTTCATTTGCCAACAAACTGTCTGCAGAGCTCATATTTTGCTACCCAGGTGGCTATATCCCGAAATAGCATTGGCCAATAGTACCTAGCCTAGATGATCTTGTGGGCTATGATGGAAGAGGAAAAGTGACCACCATAGGCTGAGTCATAAAATCTTTCTAACAACTTTACTTGCTGCGGCTTGTCAACACATCGCAAGAAGACGCCATCAATATCGCGTTTGTATAAACTGTCATCCCATATGACATATCTGGCTGCCCTAATCTTTACAGTACGCTTCTCCTTTGAAGTTAGATGAGCTGGACACTCACCATAAGTGAGAAAGAAAGTAATATCGAAATACCATTCGTCACTAGTGGCAACAAATAGAACTATAGGCAGAGAATCATCTTTCTCCAGCTGGCCTTGTGTTCCATCGATGTAATCATCTTTTTCTTCAAGGACCTCTGAATCTTTTTTTTCAGCCATAAGCTAACATAGGCCCTTGCTTCTTACCATCTTGGTTGGTTTTATGTCTAAATCATACTCTTGGACCTTTGTGATCCAATTCCCTCGTAAGCTTCCTAACTCTTGTTGAGTTAAGATTGACTTGACTGCCGTGTCAGGAACCAGCACTATCGTATGAGAGTTTAGGATGTAATACCAGAAGTTCTTGACTACTTTGACAATAGTGAAGGCATGCTTTTCCAACTGATACATCTTCAATTCATGGGGCTTGAGAGGAGAGCTCATGAATGTGATTGGAGATTCAACATCCTCAATATTCTTTTGCATTAAGATGGCCGATATAGTATGTTCAGATGCATAGCTATACATGATAAAATCCTTAAAGAAATCAGGACATACCAGGATGGGTGCATGGGCTATAGAGGCTTTTATATCCTTGAATGATGTCTTTCCTTCCTTTCTCCACCAAAAATTTTGTGACCCTTTCATCATATTTGATATGTGGCGAGTCTTTTCAGCAAAGTTGGGAACAAAGCGCCTGAGAAAATTCACTTTTCCGAAGGAGTGAACGTCGGTCTTGCTTATGGGTAAAGTAAGGCTTTGAATAGCCTTAACCCTTTTGACATCTATCTTTGTCCCTTCCTTGCTGACAATGTGTCCCAATAACTTTCCTTCAGTGACCCCGAAAATAGACTTTTTCGGGTTTAGAGAGATCCCGTGTTCTCGGCATCTAATCAGTACTTGCTCCAAATGATCACAATGATCACTTCACTATTTAGATAACACAGTTAATTCATCTAAGTAAACTATGATAACCTTCCCCATGATACCTTTGAATGCAAAGTCCATCGCCTATTGAAAGGTAGCACCAGCATTGATCAAGCCAAAAGGCATCCTGCTATAGGAGAATGTGTCCCCGGGAGTAGTGAATGTTGTTTTGAATTGGTCTTTAGGTGAGACTTCAATCTGATTATAGCCCAAAAAACCATCAAGCATGAACAGCATTTCTAAACCAATTATTTCCTGCAGAACTTGATCCATTATGGGAAGCAGGTAATTATCCTTCAAGGATGCCTGATTCAGGTTGCAAAAATCTATGCATATGCGTATCTCGCCATTCTTCTTTCATACCGGCACAATGTTTATGACCCAGGTACTATGATGGATAGGAAAAATGATCCTTACATCAAACATCTTTTGTATTTCTGCCTAGATGGTACCTGAGATCTTGGGATTGTAGTGCCTCTGTTTCTAGCGAAAAGGTTTGACATCTTCTTTCAACGGGATGTCATGCTAAACATCTTTCAACTTGAAATACTTTAGATCGGCATAAGACCATGCCAATACGTCCATATATTTCTTCAGCAATTTGACAAACTTTCACTTTTCCTTGCGCATGCAACATTTTCAGATGTTTACAAACTGCGGATGTTCCATGGTACCTAGATTAACCGGTTCGGTCTCTGGAGAGGAGTTAGGGTCATCTTGCCACTTCTTCTTGACAAAACGATCAAGTTTGTCAAATAATCATTCTAGAGAAACTAAACCTTTTGGGATTTTATTTCCTTTGAGCTGACATATGCCATCACCTCCTTTTGATTTGTTCGCTTGATCAGTGATAGATTCACGGCATGTAGAAGTAGATCCTTCAAAATGAAGCTCACTAAAATTTTCCACCTTCTCCAAAAAGGTAATGAGTTGATTGTCATTGTTGAATACCTACCAATGCTGAGAATTATCTGGCACGCTTTGGGCAGAAGACTACCTCAATAGTATATGTGTCTATTTTTAACCTGGGGTGAGGGAGCATGAGGGACGCTGAGACAGCTAGTGAATCAGCCATGTCATTCTGAGCTCTTAGAACAACTTTTATTGAGAAGGCGTCAAATTCCTCAATGTTGTCCCATACTGCATTGTGGTAATCCTGAGGCTTTCATTCTTTACTTGGTATTTTCTTTTTACTTGATTCACGACTAGTTCGGCATTTCCCTGTGCTTTTAGGTTCTTGATTCCCCTTTCTTTCACAGCTTGCATGCCAAGTAGCAAAGATTCATATTCAGTAGTATTATTTGTATTAAAAAATTGCAACTTGAAAGAGAGAGGAAAAATCTCCTCCTCAGGAGATATTAGCACAGCTCTAGCACCGCATCCACTAGTTGCACAACTTCCATCAAACTGCAATGTCCAAACCTTGTTAAGGTCTTATTCCTAGATGAGAACGTCCATTTTTTCAGACTTAGTAGATAAGAATTAGTTCCCCATTCCTGGTGATTCAAAGAGAATTTGGGCTTTGGGGTCTTCGGAATTGGTGACCAAGTACTTCTTTTGCGATTCAGGCTCCAATGTCTACATTACACCCTTGACGGGGATTCTAGCTTTGGACCAGTCTATATAAATCTCTCCACCAAATTCTCTGCAAAAGCTTCTTCCTCGTAGAATTCCATATGTTGTAGGGATATCGGCAACAAGGATGGTCATCTTTATTCTTTTCTCTGGGAATGCCGCGAAGACGAATTGTGCATCTTTGATTTGACCAATCAATGGAACATGTTTGGTTTCCATGGAGTAACATCTACCGAAAGGCTTGGCAAGAGTGATGCCCAAAGCATGGGTGACCTTGGTCAGCATGACATTTTCGAAAGCTCCAGAATAAATTATGCAGTTGCTTAGTTTGTGACCATTGATTAGGAGGGAAAGATAAAAAGGTTCAATTTTTCCTGACACAAAAGTCAAGGCCACATTTATGCGAGATGCAGGAGTAGTGGAAAGAATTCCTTTCTAGGAGGCATGGGAAGTTACAGCAGCTTGGATTTGGATATATTCAGTCAATCTTACAAGCTGCTCAGGGTTTGACTTAAGATATTCAGCCTTAGACATTTGAATCTTGGTCTTTTTAGCATGATCGATTATGTCGAATGCGACCAAGGGTTGCATTGATGAGGGAAAGAGTCCTTCACTTCACGGTGGAGGGGTAGGATTACTAGTCTTTGTGGGAATAGGAGGGAGCTGATTTGGAGGAGAGATGGAGGGAAAATATTTTTTTGTGAAAGACTTAACAGGAGGTTGAGCAGGAAGAGGATTACCTCTTTTAGCAATGGTTGGAGGCGTGTTTAACACAACCTTCTCTTTTTGTATCCTGGTAGCTACTTCTGCTTCTTTTCCTTGAGAGCAGGTGAAAACAACATATGATTGCTCACTTGCATACCCTTGGGTACTCTCTTCTTCATCATATTCTTCATCTTCAAATTCCATATACCCGATAGTAGAGTTGTCAATCAGTTCACCAACATCTTGATCATCTTCACCTTAGGATGCAGGTTCTTCATAATTTTGCTCTTCTTCTTCAATATCGACTAGGGCATTGACCGAAGGAGCCTCAAGTGCCAACCACGGAATAGTTACAGGTAAACACGGCCTTTGTGGGACGTTGTTGGAAGTGAAATTTCTCTGTGGGATATCTCGGTATAAAGTGCTAGGAGAAGCTTGAGCTAATTGCTTCTTTAACGCGAGCAAGTCGTTCACCATCTTCTGGAATGTCGGATCAGATGAAGTGGCTTGAGAAGGAGTTGAAACTTTGGGCTTGGATGGCTCTCGTTTTAATTCACTAGATATAATTAGATTTTATTCTATCTAAATGGAAGCAGCTTGAGCAAGAACTAGGGTAGTAATTTGTTCTTATAAGATTAAGAAACTTACTCTTGAGCTCATGGCATTCATAAAGAAACACTTTTGATTTTCTGGCGTTGGCAGTATATCAGGCAGCACATGGTTAATGAGTGAATTGAAACAAGTGATAAAATTATGCATGGTTTCATTAACTTCCTTCTTCATGTGAGTGATCTTGGACAATAACACAAACACGTCTTCTGAAGGCTTATACCTTTCTTCAAATGCAGTTCATAACATGGTCCAATTAGTGATAGATCCGGCCAGTGAATGTTGGAACCACTCTGTTGCGGGTCCTTGCAAGGTCTCTAGAAAGAGGCACACAGACACATCTTCATGGGTAACATCTAGGATGCTACATGACATGATGAATGTAGATATATGTGAATCTGTGCTTTGGTTTCCACTCCCATCAAACTTAGGGAAATTCTTTTGGTTTCCATGAGGGAGCGCATGAACAGGATGTGGCAACACAAGAGGGCCCATAGCATTTCCCCATGGTACTGCCATTTGAAAAGCTGGAAAAAGGATGTGAGCTGGAAGTGCGGTTCCGCTGAGCAACAAAGCACTACAAAGGGATGTGGAGGATCCTTGCGAAAAATAGTTCTTTCATGGAGGTGAGACACTTCTAGCTGACCGATCAGCTAAACTCAGCGATGAGAAGCATGCTGGTGTAATACTGAAGTTGTGCCTCTAAAGTAGATAAAAAATAGGATCAACTTCCCCACGAGCTCTCCTGCTACAAGTAAATGGTTCACCCACCAGTGTATCTTTCAGATCTATAATGTTTTCAGAGCATATTTAAAAACTCTTTTTGGTTGTACTTGCCGATTTTCTGATTTTTCTAACAAAAAACAGCAACATGTACTTTTCTAATTATTTAATTTTATCCCTCTTTTGAAAACTGATTGCGGTTTAATGACAAGGATCGACGAGGATAAAATGATGGTTAAACTTAGCAATCTGATTTTCGGATCTCAGAGTTGACTTTTGCAAGGGTTTGAAATTTCTTGTAAAACTATCAGAATCTCAGATCTATGGAAATATATGGGTTTTTGTAAAAACTCAATGAACTAAAGATCTCTAACTAGCCCAGATCTATGGATCTATAAAGAAAATTTTCAGTTTGGATCACTTTTGCCAAAATTTTGGATTTTAAGCAAAAAGTTAAGATTTGCAAACAGGTAGTGATTTTTTGCAGTTTTATCAATTTTCTTAGTTACCTTAACAACATGTTAGTGTCCTTTAACTGACACAACACTCACATAGATCTGTTTTGAATCCTCAGTAAAGTCACCAAAAACTATTGGGCAGAAAATCTGTCAGGAGGGCAGATCTATGGATAGATGAGCCAATAGTGTACAGGGCATAGCCCCTCTTTGAGACAGCAAAGAAAAACTGGTTTATTGCTATTCTACCAATAGGAATCTACACAAGTCCTATAGTATTCCACCTTCAGGGGTTTCGGATCTCGTCCCAGTTGGGGTATTTCCGACTGTGAGCAGAAAGGGACGAAGAGAAGAGAGGAGATATGATAGATCTGAAGGGAGAAAAGAAATGAATTCCAAAGTAGAAATGTTAGAGGGTTTATGTTTTGGGCTGGTAGTAAACAGAGCCAACCCTACTTGCATAAATGAAAAAATCAATACTGATGAACAAATGACAAAAAAGTAGAGATAGATCTAACAGAATAAACACACAGATCTGACGTAAGAAAGATCAGATGCACATAACACATGTATTCAGCACAAAGTCTTAATATTTGTATTAATTTTCCCTTCTGTTACAAAAAGTACAAAGCCTTTTCTTCTCATTTATATTTTTCATCTAAAAAGTGTCCACCACCTGAATACAACAAGTATTCAAGTATATATAGAAGGAGAAGGAGAAAGAAGGCAAAAAGAAACCAACAACTAATTACAAAATATCTAAAAGTCAACTTTTGACTTTGGAAAATTTGGTGGATGACAACACCTCATGGTGCAACATGGATGATGTCATCATTTGTGCCAACAAAAAAAGAACATCCTAGGAGGAAGGAGCCTATTTGTCACCATCCTGTGGCTGGAAGGGAGTATCTTGCTTCTGCTCAAGAGAGGAAATGTGGAATTGGGCCCGGTAATCCATGAATTTGCTAATCATTAGTTGGAGTTGATCCTAAGCAGGACCCTTGGTGTGATCGCCGATGACTTCGTAAGTCTCCCATTCATCTTTGAGTCTTTCTGGGAGCTTGAAGTATTCATTACCTACTTCCATCAGGTATCCAACGAAATTGTGACAGGCCAGAAGGTTGTTGATAGATTCTATGTCAAAAGTAGCTTCTGACCTAACCCTTATGATGCAATCTCCTTAAAGATCTGAATAGTGTCATCTGCCTTCCTCAAGGCGTATGATGGAGTGAGCAAGCCTGGAGACATCCTTAGGACAATCTTCTCTATTTGATGCATCACATCCAAGGCTTCCTCCTTGATTTTATCAATCTTCTCCAAGACGAACTCCATCTGATCAACCCAATAGTCCAAAGCAGCAAGGACTTTGTTGAGTGCTCTGGGGTGATCGAAGACGCCGAATTTCACTAAGTCATCAACTGGGCAATCGACCATCTTCTGGAATGTCTCATGTTGTAGCCTAGCATGCTCCAACTCTTGGGAGATAGGTCCCGCAATCACCTAGAGTTCCTTGTTCACCTGATCAATATTCTGATATAACTCTGTGAACTTTACGATTACTTCCTCACTATCTTTGAGGATCTGGTCTCTCCAGGTGGATACTGCCATGCCTTGTTCACCAATTTTGGCATATTCGTTTATATTTTCTTGACTAAGGGCCTTAGGAGTTTTAGTGGCAGTTGTAGGAGGTGCACTACCCATATTTTGCAGGGCTTGGAGAAGATGTCTATTCTACTCTTTAGTATCCCCTTCTCTTCCTTTGCTTCCTGAAGCTTTTTTTAAAGGGCATCCACTACAGATAAGGCCTCTCCTTGTAGGTTTTCTAAGGACGTTCCCATCATGACATGTGTCACTGTATAATCTATAGGAGACCGATCCTTTTTGTTGTTTGTGGGATCAGGATACATGATCTCCATTACCCTTTCACCTAAAGCACTCTGAGAAAAGTGGGTTATCGGATTTTTCTTCTTAGCTCCTTTTGTTGGAATGATGGAGAAGTCCATAGGTGCAATGGGGAATTTCCTCTTATGTTGGCTCAAGTGTTTGGAGATTCATTCTAGACTTAAGGGAGTGGGACCAAAGGGAGAAGAGGGAACGGAGGCAGAAGAAGGGAAAACTACAGTGAACAAGGGGAAATGTGCTGAGACACTTGGTGGTGGCATTGATAAAGAAGCCAAATCTCCAATGCTCACAGGGGTAGAAGTCACTATAGGAGAGGAAACCATGGGGGTGGAAGGGATCTGAGAGATGAGGGAAGAAATACTGGGGGATAACTCCGCGAGGGAAGAGAAGATTGAGGAAGAGGAAGGGGGAACAGTAGAAGGTGGGGGAGAAGACACAACCAGAGGAGTGGTTGCTTGAGTGACGTGAGGAGGGGAAGGAGGAGCGGGAGATGAGATGGTAGGAACTTCAGCAGTTACAACAGTGGAAACATCCTGAGTGGATGTGCCTGTTGGAATACTTACCACTTCTTCTTTTTCTAGAGACATCAGGGTTACTACCTTCTCCTGGGTGGTGGAAGGAGGACTCTCGGGAGCTTGCTCTTGAGTAGCACTTGATTCCCCTTATTTTTCTTTTCCTTTTCCCTTTAGCAAGTGCTTTGGCCTAGCAGGTGCATTACCTAAGGGAGACGTGGTGAAGTCTACCCCAAGGTAGATGAGACTGTTAAACCTGCACCAATGCTTTGTGCGCTGCACAGTGCCCTTAACCCTTTCCTCAATAGTTTGAGGTTCCTTTGTTCTTTCTATTTCAAAAAATGGCCAATTGTCCCCATCTGTATCTAGATAGACCTGATCAACTTCTTGATCAGTTGTTTAGAAACCTTTCGAAACAATGGCCATGCCATATTGGATAATTTCTGCCAGGGCCAGGTGGGAGTGATCCTTTCTCCTGAGCTTGACCTGGTGATATAGGTCAATATAGATATCCTCAATCTGTGGGACATGGATTGGATCAAGCTTTTCCTTTAGGAGATAATTACGTGGATCAAAGGTCAGCCTTACCGGGAAATTATGTTTCAAGTTAAGTAATTTCAATTTTGCAAACATTTCCCGTGCCTTGGTGTGAGAAGTGCAAGTGTACCTGCCCACTGTGAGGGGGAAAGGAGTTCCATGCTTCTTCCTTTTCAGGCACTTCTCGTGATATGTGATGAGATGTCTGGATAGATCTAATAGTATTAGGAGGGATGCATGTTGTAGGTAGGGGCAGTGTACCTCTTGGCATGACTTTTTTTTATGTAACAACACATTTATTTACACCAAGGAGAAAGCCGTGGCTTTGGATTGCAACAACTATAGCTTTTCTCTTTTTTGATTGGTTTTTTGACTTGATGGCTTCCTTTAACATAGATTTGGACAGTAAGGGGGAACAAAGCAAAGAGGGTGAAGGACCATTTTGAGACAAAAGCCCTCCAGGCCAGAAGATTTGGAAGGAAGGTGAAACCTGTTTGGGGGGAGCTTTGATTTACAAAATGGGCTAGAGGTTGTATATTGTTTCTTAGGTTAAATTTTTTTGTTTTAACAACAACCTTCAAAAACAACACAAAAATCCCACAAATAATCAACAAAAGGAGAGCAAGGACCACTTACCAGGAATATATAGAATGGAAGGAACGATGTGGGGTCCACGAATGCAACGTAAAGCGACACATGGATGACAGGTGCAGAGGAAAAAGATTTTTCACGTGTTTTAAATTGTGAAAATGACAGGGAGGATGCACCTATATATAGCAAAAGGCATAATAAATGTGCCACCAACTTTTTTGCTCTGGCGCACCAAAACGGATGTCAACATTTAACTTTTTGCACCTAAGGCGTGGTTATAGGACTATCGACATGGGTTTTTTAGCACCTTGGCGCAATAATTTTAGTGTCAACAGGGTGGCACATGCACCTAGGTGCAGGTTTGAAAGGTGCATCATGGGAAGGCGCAACATTTTTTATGTCACCACTATAGAGAGTGCACCAGAGGAATAAAAGGGGGAAAAAATTCATTTGATGTTGCATAAATAAAATCTGCACCCATCCAAAAAGGACCAAAATACTAAGTTCAAAAAACTAGATTCTCCGGAAAGGGATTTTATGCCATTCCAAACGCTAAGGGACCTCGGCGGGGAACCAAAACAAAATTTTTGGTATGGTTACCTGTAAAATTGCCCTTGTCAATTTTACAGGATAACAATATCTATCCCCCCATCACATGCATGCGCATATTTTATTATTCATCCTCCTTATTTAATCAAATGTCCTCTTTGAATTTAATTAATTAATTCTCATTAATTAATTAAATGCCCATCGCCTTTAAATCCTATGTAATCAGCATTGATAAATTAATTAATCATGCCCAAACTAACTTCCCATTTTGGAATTATTTCATTCTAAATCTACACCCCTTCTTTTCCCTACACTTTTTCTAACCTATCTCCACTACCAACTCACCTACACCTCATCCCTAAAGAACCCCTTCCCACCTAATACTTTAAAGCATTCAACCAACTCCAAAAAGACAAGGAATCATGCCAAAAGTAATAAAATCATCCCATTAGGGAAAATTTTCCCATGATCGTGGTGACCCAACCCAGTCATCATCGACCCTATAAAGCCAAGTGCCTTATTGCTATTCTCCATCAAGTGCATGTGAATCTGAATTTTTCCTTGCAGCCTGTAGAGAATCCTTTATGCATAAATAATCCAGAAGCCATTACAAACCTCTCATACCTCCTTACAATTTGCATGCATCAATCATGATTGGATGTTTTGTGAGAATATCGTTGTTTTACATTACTTTAATCAGCATTATCATATTATCTTGTATTTTTCATATCTAACCTTTCGTAGGTTAAGAGCATCAACAGTAGTTCTTGCAGCTTCATCATCAACTTATTTATGCAAATCCATTCTTGCAGGGTAATCATTTGGCTTGCCTTCCCTCAACTTTATCCATTTTTGTCACACTCACCATTGCCCCTATCAGGTCATCATTGAATCGGCCTCGGTAGCCCTTTCTTTTTGTTCCAGATCCATCTTCAACCCCTGTACATTCTTATCCTTTGTCTCAATCTGTTAATCTCTCATCCAATCCCTTTGTCATAGAAAAATCAACTTGTTTACACCCCATTCTCCATCGATTATGGTCTCAGTTCCAATCCTTCCCCTAATCCTTGTGTTTTTGTCATTTCTCTTGGTTTCTATTCCTTTAAATCCCCTCTGTAAGGTCAGTCTATCATTGTAACAACTTGGACAAGCTATTATATTTCTCTTTGCATTACAAGTTTTGGCATGTGATTTTTTTGAATGAGGTGTATTCCCTTGATTGTTGAAAATCATGCTTGTTATGGATAAATCATTTCTACTCTTGGATGGAAATGATATGGCTTGTAAGAATCCATTTTCACTTCTTATTGTTAAGCTGCAATATGATTTTGAGAGTTGTAAACTTATCTCTTTTAACTGACTCATCCTTGAATCAATTTCAGTGATCCAAGGAATGTTTTAAATCTTCCTAACGAACTGAATTGTAAATTGACATTCATTAGTTTTAGAGATATAGCGTACTGTACTTTTGTATTTTACAAATTCTATGGTCTTGTGTGAACGTACCTTCATTTGGTTGTATGTTTGTGCTTGGGTCTTTGGGATTGATCTCTGTAAGAAATTTATGGTGTAAACAAAATATAGTCTGCTTCATGACTATGGAGGGGATCAGAATCTTAAAACTAAAGGATTATCCTAACGGTATCCTAAACTAGGTAAGAGCACTTACTTCCTATTTATTTCTACTTATTGAGGTTCCATTCTAACCTAAGCTTCTTATTATATTTTTTTGGGATGGCGTCCTAACCTAAGCTCTTGTGCCAAATGAATAAGGGAGAGATTACTAAAGTAATGCTAGGCTACTTAACCTAATGCCTAATACTAATGGTTGTGAATTTTATCTAACCTAAGGTGGAAATTACCTATGGAAATGTTTTAAGACCTAAGGTAATTTATTGTTAGACTAACCTAAGTTTTGGGAAATCTATCCTGAACTATCAAAAAGGGAACCTAATGGTTGCATGACACTATGGCGACGGTTCAAATGGCATTTAATTGATTTGATTGGGTTAAATGTATGGTGGTACAACTATTTTTGGAAAAGGATAGTTAACTTTAGTGGAGACATATGTGGAGGCTTCACTAAAGATGGAAATGCATGTTAAATTAGAGATGGAAATCACCATTTTTGGGAGGTAGTGACAAGGAGAGATAAGCGGGAGATTTGGGAGTAATGGAATTAATGGACCTTGGTTTTTGTGTGCAAATCATCTTGGAAACAAGGGAGGCGGATTTGTGGGAGGTTTTTTGGTCTTGCATGTCTCACGAATTTTTCTCTGCATGGAGCTATCTGGTTCTTTGAACCAGTACTTTGAATTCTACTTTGTGGCTTTTTTGGTTTCTCTAGTCCATTTTCAATCAAAGGAATGTATATGAGGCATTGGAAGAATTTTTTTTTGCTTTTTGATATTTCATGGAGAAGAAAAAGAGTGGGAAGCTCAGCTGGAAGTCTCCTTCAAATTGGCAGAGGCACTATCAGGCATGATAGGCTCTATCCATTAAGATTTCTTGATTTCTTCTAAGTTATTCATTAAAACAATTATGCTCTCATGAGATATATGTTTGCATAATTTTTCTAGTTAATCACTTTCATGTTTTTATGAATCTCTATGGTTTTTGGGATATAAATCCACTGCAAAGTAATGTCATCTTTTGGAAACTTTCTATGTGTAAGTTTAATGGTGACATTCATGCAAAACTTGTTTTGGAGTTTCATGTTTTGTTCTAAGCCTTGTATTATAGCTTCGTGCATGTGAAACTTGTATTTGAAGCTTTGTATTTCATTATGAAACTTGTATTCGAGGCTGGTGTTGTTCTGAACTGGCATTTGTTGCTTCGTGTTTGTTATGAACCTTTATTGGAGCCTTGTGTTTCATTTGAACCTTTATTGGGGCTTCATGTTTTGTTATGAGCTTGTATTGGAGCTATGTGTTTGTTCTAAGCCTATATTGGAGCCTTGTGTATTTTTGAACTTTTGTTCAAAGCTTCATGTTCGACACTGTACTTGTATTCAACACTTACGTGTTCTGAACTTTTATTTGAGTCGATGTGTTTGGTTTTGTACTTGTATTCTGATCTTGAGTTTTACTCGTATTCTAGGATTTGAAATACTTTAAACTCATTTATGGACTGTCTACTCAAAAGGAACTTGAGAGATTAGTTTTGGTTTGAGTTGGTTGGGTGATCTCTTTTGAGGTCTTCTCCCTTTAGCTTCTTGTTGGAATGGTTGTGGTACTTCTATTTTTGGAGACTGTACCACCTTCTTTGAACTTGTAAGGTCATGCAAATATGGAGGATAAACTTCTCTTCTTTGCTCTGAGCAAACCCATGTCTTGTGGAAAGCTTGACTATTTTATCTGAAGGATTACTATACTAGAAATTGTATCTTTTTGTGGGTTTGGTTTGATATAAAGTTTTTTTGGAACAGCCATTATCAGTTTTGAGGTTTATGGAAATGCTTATGCATTCTCCTTCTTGTGATCAATGTTTGAAACAAATACCTTCCTTGTCGCAATCTTTTTAAATGGAACTTGGTAGTCTTTTTTTTTATTTTGTTTCATTCACGTTGGTGGTAAGATTGGGTCATTACTTGACTTAAACATTTAATGGGTTTTCTTACTCTCTTGAGATCTTCTTAATTGATTTCTGGCTTTTATTGAAAAGATGAGTTGAATACCCTAGTGTACAGAATTTTTTATAGAAGGATACATTATCTCCAATTCAGATTGTTTTTTATAATTGTTCTTTTGGATCGTGAACTACTTGCTCTTTTATATTGAATTGTTGAAGCCTTGTAATGGGATTTCAGTCTTTGAGTTCGTGAGTACTTCTGAACTTGTTTAGCTTGTACTGTTTGGGTTTTTTGATTCCTTGTTGGATTCATTGAATGAATCTCTGGGTCTTTTAAAGAGAAAAGAATATGTTCTCTTGGGGACATTATACTATTTTTGGGACTATACTATGTACTTCGTTCTGAGAATTGAATTCAAACTCATTTTTAATGAATGGGAATAGATAAACCAGTTGGTAAAGATTTGTAAGGAAACTATAAGCGTGCTTTCTTCTAACTGTGTGTTTTGTTTTGTGTTCTCTCTTGGGAACTAGTTAAATAACTTCTAAGTTTGAAATAGAAATGGGAATTCATTTAATATTATAAATGAAATGAATTATTGATTGGATCTTTTCTAATTGAGATCCCTTTTTACTGTTGTTTGGATAAGTTCATTTTATTGAACATCTCTATATTTTGATTCTCTTCTAAGATGGAAATTTATTTGTGGATTGTTTAGTCTACTTTGTACAAGTCATTTATTGTAATGGTGTAAAAAGAGAATAGCTGAGTCGGTTCTATTGAATAGAGAATGTAAACTTGTTTTCACTGACTGCCATGCCTGACTAAGTAATACTTATTTTGGATTTGGTATTGGAAGGTTTACTCTTTTGCACCCTATCTTTTATGAATCCCCTTTTTTTGGATGGATTCGAGAAGAGTGTAACCATGTGTGAAGTATAGCTTTGATTTGTGGAATTTCTGGTGTAGATCTTTGAATGATATCTTCTAACATGTAGTGGTTAGTTAAGACTTGCAGGCAGACTATTTGGATATTCTATTCCTTCATGGATTGATTTGGAATTCTTGTTAGGTGTTGTCTCATTAATGTTGAATCCTTATATTGTTATCCTTGAACTGAAGAAGTTGGGTGATTTCTAAACCTATTTCTATCTTTTAGATGATTAGTGTATGGGGAACAATATGTATTGATTATTCTTCTTTGCTTAAGTTGTAGGATGAATCATCCTAATACGAGATATGTTGTATGTAACTCTTTTGCTACTTAGTAAATATAATTGTGTATTTCTATTCTTATAGAATTATACAGATGGACATCATAAGTGATAAAAGAAGGTAAATATTTTATGATGCATTGGCTTATTTAATTTTGAATCTTATGTAAATAGCTTTGAATCATTCTTGAGTGTATTAGAAAATAAAATTGATGTTCTTTTAAGATCTTAATTCTGATTGACATGCAGAATGTCTGAAATGCATAGTCTTGTAAATGTATATTTATCATCATGAATTGAAAGGATTTGAGTTGGACTCCAATTTGTGGTGTGAATTCTTTTGTACTTGTATGATGAAATTAGTAGTGATATCTTGGTGGTGTTCTTTATATATGGTTGTGTACTTTTAATTTTATCAATTAATAAGTTAGATAAAGGGGATAGTACATTTCCCCCTTAATATAATGAAACTTGTTAAATTGCAAAAGATGTCATTCTCTAACTACACAACTATAGTTTACTAATGAAATATGCTTTGGACATACAATTAAAACTATATGAGTAAAGAAAGATAAAAGGAATATTAGTTATGATCTTTAATCTTTATACTACGTTTATAAAGTAAACACTAGTTGAATCTAGGTGGATGACACACTTGATTTGGAAAGCTAGGTTGCATTAAGAATTAAATGTTTGATGTTTGTTGCCCTATTTTTCGGAATAATTTCTTGTTATGCCACGTTAATAAATGTTAATGCAAACATGATTTAATGAAGTTCTCAATATCAAATTAGAATAATTATGGATATAGAACTTAATGAATATTGGAATTGGGGTTAGGCATGGTTGCTACAATCTGAATCTTAATCCAATAATTATTATGAATTAATGACCGCTAAGGGGGTATGTACATCTTGATGAATCAGTTCTAATGGATGTTGGCACACTCCCACTATAGGGGAGTACCCTAAAAAATTATTGGGACTTCTCAAGGATACAATGTTGCAGTTGACATGTGGCAACACCCTTATGTATTTGTTCATCTAGATCTACCCACGTTTAGACTTGAACTTAGTTTCTCTCTAGGTCAAGTTAATAGCATGTTTAAGATAGGTAGTAGCTTTCTATGACTCAGGGTACCTTGGCACATTTGGTTGACTTAGGTCAACTAAGTATGCTCATATACTCTAAGTCATCATGAGCGTCTTCATATAATAAATTATGTTGCTAACCTGGGCTAGGATCAAACCTTGGGCAAGTGGACTGATGGTAGTCAGTAAATACCAATCTAGATAATAGTAGAGTGGGGTGAAGGATGTATTCTGAAATGACAAGGATGTCGTCTAGGAATAGTAACATGAACAGTATGTTGAAAATATTTGGCTAAAATATCGTAAGCTACTGGTTGCATTGTCCTATGTCATCTAGTTTAAAGCAACATGTTGTCAGATGAATATTGGTAACAAATATTCAAATAGGTTCTTTAAACAGATCACTCAGTACCCAGAATTGGGTAGGAAACCAAGTATACGTAGTATACATAAAGTATTCTATACTTTAAGTCAACATGAGAGATCAGTTGGTAACCGAGTCATGGAATGAGAGATCGGTAGTATACCGAGTCATTACAGGTGCATATGGTTATCTGTTATGAGATTGATTGGCATGTAATGTGTTTTATAAATGATGTTTTATTTAGAACAAAGAACATTATGTTTCAAAAAAAAATTCCCTTGTTTCTAAAGTCTTAAAATGGGAATGTTACAATCATCTCAAGAAGCATATAGCTTCCTAATTACACTCAGATAATGCACATTCTACTTATTTCTTTCATTTTCCTGATCCAGTCTCAAAGGTCGTTGTCGACCTACCTTTGTATAGTCTTGTTCATCATCAACCCAAACCAGGCACATTTATCTTTCCATTGTTTTAATCCTATCAATATCTAAATCAATCAATAACACTTTCAAATTTTGTATTTTCTACCTCTGCATATTATCAATACATCCTTTTGTTTATATTTCTTTTGTTTAACAACAGAGGTTGGCATCCACCAAGGAATTTAACGCTTCTCAGGTCCACTTTTTTGGGAAACCCCACCCCAATCATCTAATCAAAATCATTTTCAATCTTATCTATAGGTTTCGTTTGATTTACATTATCAAGGATCCACCGTCCATCTTGCACCTATATCATAACACATTTGAGGTAACTTAAACCCTCCAACATTTTTGAGTTGTGTACTTTCTTTAGTAAATTTCTCTTTTTTATTTGATAATGAATGATAAAATAAAACAACACATACTAAAATATAATATCCAAAAATATAAAGTATATGCAAAGTATTTAATATGTTCAAAATTCAACAATCCCAAGGTATTATAGTCAATCCTCCCCTATCAAATCCAATAATGGTGTCCATACCTCATTAATCATCTCAACATATTTATATGGTTCCACAAGAATCATAATATGAGTGAAGATTCCATATTATTCTTCCACTTCCAATTTAACTCTCTTCACCACACTTATCACCTTAGGCACCGTGGAAGAGGACCTAGCACACTTAGAGGTTTGTGAGGATTCATGTGAAGGTACAACTTGGTTATGTCTAAGTAATAGCTCGGAAGAGTGGTAACAGGTAATACCTGATGATGAATTACATTAGAAGGATTAAATTGAACATACATATTATAAGAGGCCAGGTTATGATCAGCATGTGCATGCTCAACGTTATGTAAAGGAGGATTATTAATGCTACAACAAGGATATTTATGTGGGTATTATTCAATAACTTATAAGACTTCATGAAGGAATGGTTTATTAGCATCAAAATGGACAAAAACATGTGTAGGGCCATGTCTAATGAAATTCCCACCTCCTTAAAGAGTACTAGCTCCCCTTCGACCACCCCTAGTTGAACCCCTTTGCCACTTTGTTTGACCTTAGAAACTATGGTACCCCCAAGAGTGATGTGATCCAGACCTTCTTGAACCCCAACCATCCCATCTGGACATGATTAGTGTTGAAAAGGAGAGGTAAATACCAAGTTTTAGCAAGAAATATCATTAACTTCTCAAAATAGAGTCACCAATCAAACCATAAGTGGCAGTCATCAAAGAGACATCTGTTTAGATTTTTTTAAGTAAATGAAATACATATATATGTACTTTGTAGAACCATTTACACCAACTATTGACTTCTATTTATCAAATTTTATTAACATTTAGGGTAATAAAGCAAAATAGCATCTCTTTCTAAAACCAACAAGTGACTGTATTATTTCGTGCTCTTAAAATATGAAGCTTTGAACAAGAAACCCTTGAAATATGCATGCACATGTAATAAACTGATTGGTTCCAAATGTTCCATTACTCCAATATTATAAATACCATTAGATCTTGTATATAAAATATAACCAACAAATTATTATACACCCAAACATTCATCATCATTTCGATAAAGCAACTAAACAAATGCATGCATCGTAAAATCATTATCATAGACTGAAAAAATTTCAAATAAAATTATCAAATAACCACAATGAAGTCACAGAGTTCGTGCTTTGTTATATAGTCAATATTTCCCACAAACACAACTAATAAGCACTAAAATATTCAATAAAACTGAAAATTATTCATTTTTTATCAAATGGAGACCTTTGTTTATACCCAGAAAGAAAAATAGTGATATATATTTGTATTGAACAAGCTTCATTAAATGACCAATACCCAACTGCATGACCATTAAAAATGGGCTATTGTTTCTTCAAAATAAACATTTCACCATTTACATAGTAAAATCCTATAATATTTACATGTATGTTTCAAAAATCTAAGTAAGACTTAAAATAGATCATTATTTTCAAACATGCAGTTGATATCCATCTCTTTTCATGAAAACATTTCTCCAAAAATGAATTGGGTATGCAAATCACAATTCAGGTGAGCTAGAATTTTTCATAGGAAAATCACCCAACCACTTATACAAATACCATTTATACTTTGTTTACATACATGTCAACTCAAACCAGACAAACAAAATTGTAAAAGTAAAACAGTTCATACCTGTTGGTTACCAACACGTATTTGCTAAACTGAACCAAAACATTTCCCAGCTTCAAAATCCTCTCCAATACAAAACCAAAAATGTCCCAAAATCCAAAACCATCACCTTGGTCAATGCTCATACAGGTGCTTTGAATTCCATTAACTCGCCACCACTAATTCTCCTAATATACTCCTATCAACTCATGGCTTGGAAATTGGTGTTTACAAATGGAAGTTCAAATATAGTTCAAAAATAAAAATAATTTTATTTATGTAATTTACAAAACCTTATTATATCTACTTTATGCCATTATATCCCAAAAAAACTTTATATGATCCAAAATATATAATGGCAATAAGCTAAACAAAGCATAAGATATAGCATTGAAATGATGAAATCCAAATTTATATTCCTGAAACCCACATCATGTATATTCGAAATGGAAGCATATAGTGAAGATAATACATCACTAGAACCCAGGAATATCAATCTCAACCATTGTTATTTCCCTTGATCATTTCTAGAACAGAACAGTCAAAAATATCAAAATACGAACTTGAAATCCAAATAGAAATATTAAGAAATGAAATTTTATATCCATGTTAGCCATCCACCATCCATATTGATAAATAGATGATAGATAGATATATATATAAAAATTTTAATGATAGCAGAAAAATAAAACAATGCCACAAAACCAATTAGTGATAGACAATTAAAATAATGCATTAAATATCTAGTGGCCCCTGTCAGACTCATTATGAATGTGATATCAAGCGAGAGGTAAAATGAATATTTATGGTCATTTTTTAAAAGAGGTGTTAAAATTTTAGCAATAAAAATATCATTAGCTATATGGTCGCAATCATCTTCTTCATATTCCTAAAAGGAACTATAACCAGATCATACCAAGCCAAGAACACAGATGCTAATCAAACACCACAATCTAAAAGATGAAAGCAATTCACCAGAATAACTTTACATAAAACCTTTGCAAAAAAATGAGCAGCAATATCATATATTATTATGGAACTCAATGCAATACAATGAGAATGGTCATTTCTTAAATAGGTAAGGAATAACAATCTAACAATCAGTCAAGGTCATATATCAAAATTTAAATCAAGGAAATAACTAGCGATCAAAGAACTAGTCAAGACCAAAGATTTAAAAGAGAACTAGACAACAAGGATCTAATCAATACCATAGATCAAGAAAATAACTAGTCAATACCATAGATCAAGGAAAGAACTATACCAAACAACTAGATAGTATCTCCTAATATCTAAATAAGATAAAACAAATATCCACACACATATGTGGGTGAGGATAAATATAATAAAGGTAAATAAAGTACCTAGGTGAACATGAGCTAAGGTAAATACCTACTCTAACACCCCACCTCAAATGAATATAGGGGCCAAAATAGAAGTGGCATGTCCACAATATGAGTCTTGCAAACTAGGCCTGATGAGGTACTCATGTACAATAAATGGGAAAAAGGGACACCGTAAGGTACCCAAACCTACTAACAACAAAGTAAAGAGAGTAAAAACCCACTCTAAGGCATCCCAAGAAGCTCAGATCAAAAAACTCATACAATGTTGAAGAATTTTGGTGTGCACTATGGTCTGAATCCACTTCTTGGTCACAAAACTCAAAAACAATTGACACTGGACTTCACCAAAATAGATCCACACAAGGCTACTATCAACGGAGTGATGTCAAAAATGCAAAAAATACCAAACATAATTTGATCAACTACTGCAAATAGGTGTGTCACGATCCAATAACAATAACCAAAGCAACAAGGCAAGGACACAAAATCAAGAGTCTCATGATCTAAGAAAAGCCAAGGTAAGAAGGCAAGGACACAAAACCCAAAGAAGAAGGATCAACACCACACCATCCCATACTACTGAATGGGTGGATGGATGCTACAAATTTGTATGAGTTGTCAAAAAAACTACTAAAACACTGAGAAACTAACACTGGACTGCACCAGAATAAATCCACCAAGAGATATTATTAACATGCCAAAAGTGTTGAAAATAAAAATACAAAATCTCTCAATAAACAAGAGAGATACACTACACATGCTAAAGAAAAATTCTCAAAACAAGAAGCATTACAATGTAGAAGGTATAGAAAGTTGAGCAAGAGGCCAAATTATGGAGGATACATGCCTATAGAGTCCTCTTAATGAATGTCTATGTCGCCGCCATGAGTGATCGGATATCCATCCCAAATCAACATGGATGGATGAAAAAGATGCCTCCATATGACTTAGTGCAAAATTCATAATTGGTGTATGCAAAAGAACATCAGAATGTGTGTCAGGTTGATCATGTTTGATAGCTGAAATCTCAGGTTTCTCAATCCTGAGTGAGAGATGCAGAACTCATGTGTTTCTCATGATTCTAAAAAAGAGTTGAGCGAACAAACAAAGTAGCTATGTCAATGTGTGATCCCAATGAAGTATCTACATGAAAACTAATGTCGTGGAGAGAATTCCACTTAACATGTGAAAGAGGGGAAACAATACCCTATGAGTATCTGTTAATACCTCCACCAGTGAAAACCATAAAATGGAGCATGCGAGAACAAAAGGCAGTGGTACACTTCTCAAAAATGTCATGCAGTTGAGCATAAATAGGATACACAACATGTGGTACTGTAATAAGCACAGATGTGGAAGAGCATACAGTAACAAGCCTCACTAGTTTAGAAGCATCAAGAGAAGGAACAAGCTCAAAGACTAACAGATCAATGTCAGTGGGTATAGGAGCAATAGCTGCAAGTGGACTAGGAGCATGGATATGGCTGTCCACAATATCATGGTGATGTTGTAGGCTAGCAAGTTGTTGCTGCAGGGAGTGGATTATTGTATCCTTATCATGAATGAGTGATTGTAGAAGAGAATTTCACTTCTTGAGTGATCTATTTTCTTCCACAAATTTTACAATATCCTCTTGAAGTCCACATACTTCAGAGAAAATCATATCATTCTAAGAATCCATGATAGAGAAGAATGTAACTCCCAAAATTTTAGGACATTGGGCTCAGCCGAAATTGCGTCCACAATTGATTACAACACTCCTCCATATTTGGCACTTTATAATTATAGTGCAAGTCTCAAAATAAATATTTCCAAAGGAAAGAGCACAAAAAAACAAGCACTTTTACAAAAACAACAGCACTCAAAACCTACCTACCGAGAAAAAGATACAAACTTTTCAATATTTTGCTCTGCTATTTATTTTAGCTGCCACTAAAAAAAATAAAATGTTGTTGCCTCCACCACACAAATAAAATTAAAGGGGGTTGAAGTTATACACCTACTACTAGGAATCACAAGCTTTAAGCCCTCATATTACCATACCATTACACGTAACCCAAAAAAGCTCTACCACACCATAACAAAATCCAATATATTATTATCGAGAACTCACATGCAATACCAATGAAAAATATTTCCTTGGTTTCTTATCCTACCAATGGAATAACGAATCTTGAGGAACCAAACCAATGTTCTTTATAGATCAAGCCATAAATCAGGGAAGATCATAGTCATCCAAGAACTAGTGGAAGACTCTAGATTTAGGAGAGAAATAGCATGCAACAATCTAGTCAATACCATGACCAAGGATCCCAACTATATGGAATATACAAAGAAATTATTTGCCTAAATAAAACATACAGACGGATGTCAACAGTAATCTCCAGCTCACACACCATAAAAGGGTGATGATAACCATATCAATACCAAGGTAAGATACACAGTACTAAGGTGAAACACCATGAGCTAAGGATGATAAGCAACTCTAACAGAATAACTTTACAGGTAAAACCAAAAGGTAGGTCAAACAAAATAGAGTGCATGCTCATCCATATGTATTAGGGTCTGACAATTGCTAGGCCATGAGACATGAGGTATTCTTACAATAGGCAAGGAAAATGAAGAAGAACCAGAGCAAGGTCAGTGGATGATGCCAAAACTAAATCGGTGAAACTAGTCAAAAGTGAAAGTCAGAGGTGTGAAATCTTAAGACGCGAACTAGGGCTCCATGTGGATCTGGCATACTATAGACTCTTTTAAATAACTGTGAGCCTAACAACTAAACACCCATACTCCTAATTCTAAATAAGATATCTGGTGTAAATGTGGTCTGAACTCGGATTTGAGTGGGTCGAGGACTTTTTGGAAATACTCTCAAATTTGCTACTAACCTACCTAGGTGCTACATGAGCTAAGGTAAATACCAACTCTATACATTTTTGAGGTTTTCAAGTTTCTCACCTACTGGCCAAAATAGAAGTGGCATGTCCTCATTATAATTCCTAACAAAGACATGAGGCACTCATGTACAATAATGGGTTTTAGAGTGGAACTGCATGCAAGGTACCCAGAGTAGTGCCACAATCCAATCTTGGGGTGGTTGAAGCAGGATAAAATTCCTCTCCTTTCCAAGGCATTCTTCCAAGAAGCTCATTGTAAAGGAGGACTCATACAATCAAAAGAACTTTGGTGTTCACTGCAGTCAAAGAAATCTCACTGGTTCAATGCAAGGCAAGTTGACTGTGGAAACCTTCTGACTCTTGGCTTTGTAAGAATTTTATTGCACTCACAGCCCTCCCATGACTGTACTGTTAATGAAGTCATGGAGCAATGCTAAAATCTGTATTGTGTTGTCATAATTTGTACCAACTACTTCAAATATTTGTGTCTCGAACAAAGAACTAACCACTAGACACGGATTTTTCTGACGCATAGTTTCTAATGTTTAGTCTGACAGGTATGCAAGAACATTTAATGGGTTTGAAGTCAAAAACTGTGTTAAATCTGAGATTCTTTGAAGCACGATGTAACTTGTCACACCCTCCCATTGCTCACTGTCTGAATGGGTGGAGGGATTTGCTACAAATCCCCTTTATGAGTTTTGCAAAACAGCTACTCAAACACTGAACAAACTAACACTGGACTACACCAGAGTTAGATCCCCCAAGAGATACTTCAACATGCCAAATTTAGTGTCGAAAAATACAAATACAAAATCTCTCAACCAAACAAGAGAGATACACTACATACTGCTAAAGAAAAATATGCTCAAAAAAAGAAGCATCACAATGATCAGAAGGTATGAAAGTGGAGCAAGAGGCTAAATTGTAGAGTAGCCATGCATGTAGATTCCTCTCAAACAAATGCCTATGTCACCGTCATGAGTGATCAGATATTCACCCTAAATCAACATGCAGATGGATGAAGAAGATGCCTTTCTATGACTTGGTGTAAAATGCATAATGGGTGCATCCAAAAGAACATCAAGAATGTGTGTCAGGTTGATCATGTCTGACAGTTAAAATCTTAGGTTTCTCAAAGAACTGAGTGAAGATGCAGAACTCATGTGTTTCTCATGATCCTCAAAAATATTCGAGTGAACAAAAAAAGCAGCTATGTAAATGTGTGATCCTAATGAAGTATCTACATGAAAACCAATGTCATGAAGAGATTCCACTTAACATGTGGAATAGGATAAAAGAAATAATACACACTATGAGTGTTTGTCAATACCTCCGCCAGTGAAACCCATAAAACGGAGCATGTGAGAACTAAGGTAAGTGACTACACTTCTCAAAAAGGCTACTTCAGTTGAGTAGAAATAAGATACACAACATGTGGTACATGCAATAGGAACAGATGTGGAAGAGCATGCAGTAACAAGCCTCACAGGTTTATAAACATCAAGAGTAGGAACAAGCTCAAAGAATAATAGATCAATGTCAGTGGGTACCAAATAAATAGCTGCAAGTGGACTAAAAGCATGGATATGGCTTTCCATAATATCATGGTGATGTTGTAGGCTAGCAAGTTGTTGCTGCAGAGAGTGGATTATTGTATCATTATCATGAATGAGTGATTATAGAAGATAATTTCACTTCTTGAGCAATCTATTTTCTTCCACAATTTTTATAATATCCTCTTGAAGTCCACATACTTCAGAGAAAAGCATATCATTCTCAGAATCCATAATAGAGAAGAATGTAACTCCCAAAATTTTAGGACATCGGGCTCAGTCGAAATTGCATCCACAATTGATTACAACACTCCTCCATATTTGGCACCTTCTAATTATAGTGAGAATCTCAAAATAAATATTTCCAATGGAAAGAAGCATGAAAAAACAAGTACTTTTGTAAAAAATAACACTCAAAATTCCGAGTTACAAAGCATAAGATACAAACTTTTCAATATTTTGCTCTGCTATTTATTTTGGCTTGCCACTAAAACAAAATAAAATGACAAGATTTTAAGCCTCCTCATCACGACTTTATAATGGCATTGACCAAGGGCCTAAGGATTTAAGCACCTATGATGTACTTTGTGAACACAAGCTTTAAAATATCATATGGGATGCCGCTTGTTTTTGTCCAAAGTAACCTTCCAAATTGTTTCTGCTTTCGTACCATTGTAACAAAATACTGTGTATGGATCTGTGATGTTTATTCAATAAACCTAGAAAAATGCTTTCTAATGGTTTCTTTCCTTCCTGTTACGCGAATCCTGAGGCAAACTTGTGTGCTTCTCTGAAACAATAAAAAAACCAAAAAAATGACTACCTCAAGAAATGGCCAAGTATACTATTGATCTTAGGGTTTTCAACAACCCCCTTTTCTTGGATGCTATGGAAGCCTCTATAGTCTATGCATAAAACTTTATTTTCACGCAACAAGATAAAACCAAACTTTTCAATATTTGAATCTACAAAGCTATTTATTTTAGCTGCCACTAAAATAAAACTTACAGACAGATGTTAACAACAATCTTCAGCTATGATACAATAAAAGGAATGATAACCAGATCATACCAAGCCAAGAACATAGATGCTAATCAAACACCATGATCTAAAATATGAAAGTAATTCGCGAGAATAACTTTACATAAAACCTTTGCAAAAAAATGAGTAGTAATATCATATATTATTATGGAAATCAATGTAATACATTGAGAATGGGACTTGCTTAAATAGGCAAGGAATAACAATCTAAGAACCAGTCAAGGTCGTAGATCAATCCATAAATAATGGAAATAACTAATCATAAAAGAACTAGTCAAGACCATAGATTTAGGAAAGAACTAGACATCAAGGATCTAGTCAATACCAAAGATCAAGGAAAGAACTATGCCTAATAACTAGATAATATCTCCTAATATCTAAATAAGATAAAACAAATATCCACACACATAAGTGGGTGAGTATAAATACAATAAAGGTAAATAAAGTACCTAGGTGAACATGAAATAAGTTAAATACCTACTCTAACACCCCCCCTCAAGTGAAGTTAGTGGCTGAAATAGAAGTGGCATGTCCATAGTATGAGTCCTGCGCAACTAGGCCTAATGAGGTACTCATGTACAATAACTGGGAAAAAGGGACACCACAAGGTACCTAGAACTAGTAACGACAAAGTAAAGAGAGTAAAAATCCACTCCAAGGCATCCCAAAAATATTAGCTCAAAAAAATTGTACAATGCTGAAGAAGTTTGTTGTGCACTATGGTATGAATCCACTACTCGATCACAAAACTCAAAAACAATTGACACTGGGTTTCACCAGAATAGCTCAATACAAGGAGACTGTGAATGGAGTGATGTCGAAAGTGCAAATGAAACACCAAACATAATTTGATCAATTGCTGCAAATAGGTGTGTCATGATCCAAGAACAATAACTAAAGCAACAAGGCAAAGACACAAAATCAAGAGTGTCATGATCTAAGAAAATCCAAGGTAACAAGGCAAGGAAACAAAACCCCAAAGAAGTAGGATGAACACGAAACCCTTCTATACTTCTGAATGGGTGGCGGGATGCTACAAATATATATGAGTTATAAAAATAACTACTCGAACAATGACAAACTAACACTGGACTGCACCAGAATAGATCCCCCAAGAGATACTATCAACATGCCAAAAGTGTCAAAAATATAGATACAAAATCTCTTAATAAACTAGAGAGATACACTATACCTACTAAATAAAAATGCTCAAAACAAGAAGCATAACAATGCAGAAGGTATAGAAAGTGGAGAAAGAGGCTAAATGGTGGAGGATCCACGCCTGTAGAGTCCTCTCAACTAATTCCTATGTCGCCACCATGAGTGATCATATATCCACTCCAAATCAACATGGGATGGATGAAGAAGATGCCTACATATGACTTGGTGCAAAATGCATGATGGTTCCATGTAAAAGGACTTCAAAATTTGTGTTAGGTTGATCATGTCTGACAGCTGAAATCTCAAGTTTTTCAAGCTTGAGTGAAGGTGTATAACTCATGTGTTGCTCATGATCCTCAGAAAGATTCGAACGAAAATAGGATCTCTATCAATGTGTGATCCCAATGAAGTTTCTACTTGAAAACCAATGTCATGAAAAAATCCCACTTAACATGTGGAATAGAGGAAACAATACCCTTTGAATGTTTTCCAATGAATATGCTAGTGAGACCCATAGAACAGAGCATGTGAGAACTGAATGCAGTGGTATGCTTCTCAAAAAATCCATGTAGCTGAGTAGAAATAGGATACACAACATGTGGTACTGTAATAGGTTCAGATGTGGAAGAGCATGTAGTAACAAACCTCATAGGTTTAGAAGCATCAAGAGTAGGAACAGGCTCAAAGACTAACAAATCAATATTAGCAGGTACAGGAGCAATAAATGCAACTAGACTAGGAGCATGGATATGGCTATCCACAATATCATGGTGATGTTGTTGGCTAGCAAGTTTTTGTTGCAGGGAGTGGATTATTGTATCCTTATCATGAATGAGTGATTGTAGAAGATAATTTCATTTCTTGAGCAATCTATTTTCTTTCAAAAAATTTACATTATCCTCTTGAAGTCCACATACTTTAGAGAAAAAACATATCATTCTTAGAATCCATGATAGAGAAGAATGTAACTCCTAAAAGTTTTAGGACGTCGAGCTCAGCTAAAATTGTGTCCAAAATTGATTACAACACTCCTCCATATTTGGAAATTTATAATTATAGTGAAAGTATCAAAATAAATATTTCCAATGGAAAGAGCATGAAAAAAAATCACTTTTGCAAAAAATGGCACTCAAAACTGAGTTACCGATCAAAAGTTACAAGATTTCTAATATTTTGCTCTATTATTTATTTTAATTACCGCTGAAACAAAGTAAATTGTTGTTTCCTTCACCACACAAATAAAATTAAAGAGGGCTGAAGTTAAGCACCTACTTGTATGAATCACAAGCTTTAAGCACTCATATGACCATACCATATGACCAAGAACTAAGGATTTTAATGGGTGTTTTCACAACTTACTATTTTGGGGGTGTGTCGTGTGTTTTCGAGAAAGTTACATCCAACTGCCTCTTCTGGTAAAAAATATTATTTCTGGACTTTATAGACAATGAGCTTTGTTTGCTGAAAATAGCAACCTGCAGATTTTCCCGAAATAGTAAAAAATGTGGACAACATCCGTGGACCCCTGCCAAAAAAGGAAAGATCTAAAAAATGTCCTGGGCAAAAACCGAAACACCTATGCCGCAAAAGAAAAATGCCCCGTGTAGATCCCAAGAAACAACCAACATACCCAAAACAAATCCCGTGTTTTCTTTTCTGGTGGGCACTAATCTTGAGACAAACCAGTGTGCTTCTTTGCAACAACAAGAGAAACCAAAAAACTGATTGCCTATAGAAAACAAAATTTTTTACAGTTGATCTTAGATTTTTTCATGCCTTCCGAATCCAATGGAATGCTCTGTTTTGCATAAAACTACACAAAAAAAAAAATACAACCAAATCCCAAATATATGAATATACAAAGATTTTATTTGAAAAATAAAACTTACACACGGATGTCAATATCAATCTCTTGCTCTGATACCATAAAAGGAACGATAACCAAATTGTAGCAAGCCAAGAAAATAGATGCTAATCAAACACCATGATCAATAAAATGAAAGTGATTTGCCAAAATATCTTTACATAAAAATTTACAAATAAATGAGCAGCAATATCATATATTATTATGGAACTCAATGCAATACAATGAGAATGGGCATTACTTAAATAGGTAAGGAATAACAATCTAAGAACCATTCAAGGTTGTAGATCAAGCCATAAATCATGGAAATAACTAGTCATCAAAGAACTAGTCAAGACCATAGATTTAGGAGAGAACTAGACATCAAGGATCTAGTCGAATACCATAGATCAAGGAAAGAATTAATCAATACCATAAATCAAGGAAAGAACTATACCTAACAACTAGATAATATCTCCTAATATCTAAATAAGATAAAAGAAATATCCACACACATAAGTGGGTGAGGATAAATACAATAAAGGTAAATAAAGTACCTAGGTGAACATGACCTAAGGTAAATACCTACTCTATCAAAGGGTGAAATTTGTTTTCGGATCAAAGTTTTGGTATCAGAGCAGTCAGAGTAAACATTTTGTTTACAGTCGATCTTAGAGTTTTCATGCCTTTTGGATCCAATATAAGCCTCTTTTTTGCATAAAACCACACACAACAAAAAAATAAAACCCGAATCCCAAATATATGAATATACAAAGATTTTATTTGCAACATAAAAATTACACACAGATGTCAATAGAAATCTCTTGCTCTGATACCATAAAAGGAACGAAAACCAGATCGTACCAAGCCAAGAAAACATATGCTAATCAAACACCACGATCAATAAGATGAAAGTTATTCGCCAAAATATCTTTACATAAAACTTTACAAATAAATGAGAAGCAATATCATATATTATTATGGAACTCGATGCAATACAATGAGAACGGGCATTTCTTAAATAGGTAAGGAATAAAAATTTAAGAACCATTCAAGGTTGTAGATCAAGCCATAAATCAAGGAAATAACTAGTAATCAAAGAATTAGTCAAGACTATAGATTTAGGAGAGAACTAGACATCAAGGATCTAGTCAATACCATAGATCAAGGAAAGAATTAGTCAATACCATAAATCAAGGAAAGAACTATACCTAACAACTAGATAATATCTCCTAATATCTAAATAAATAAAATAAAATATCCACACACATAAGTGGATGAGGATAAATATAATAAAGGTAAATAAAGTACCTGGGTGAACATGATATAAGGTAAAATACCTACTCTATCAAAGGGTGAATTTGTTTTCGGATCAAGTTTTGGTATCAGAGCAGTCAGAGTAAACATTTTGTTTACAGTCGATCTTAGAGTTTTCATGCCTTTCGGATCCAATATAAGCCTCTGTTTTTGCATAAAACCACACACAACAAAAAAATACAACCAAATCCCAAATATATGAATATACAAAGAATTTATTTACAAAATAAAACTTACAGAAAAATGTCAATAGCAATCTCTTGCTCTGATACCATAAAAGGAATGATAACCAGATCATACCAAGCCAAGAAAACATATGCTAATTAAACACCACGATCAATAAGATGAAAGTGATTCGCCAAAATATCTTTACATAAAACTTTACAAATATAAATGAGTAGCAATATCATATATTATTATGGAACTCAATGCAATACAATGAGAATGAGCATTACTTAAATAGGTAAGGAATAACAATCTAAGAACCATTCAATGTTGTAGATCAAGCCATAAATCATGGAAATAACTAGTCATCAAAGAACTAGTCAAGACCATAGATTTAGGAGAGAACTAAACATCAAGGATCTAGTCAATACCATAGATTAAGGAAAGAATTAATCAATACCATAAATCAAGGAAAGAACTATACCTAACAACTAGATAATATCTCCTAATATCTAAATAAGATAAAAGAAATATCCACACACATAAGTGGGTGAGGATAAATACAATAAAGGTAAATAAAGTACCTAGGTGAACATGACCTAAGGTAAAATACCTACTCTATCAAAGGGTGAAATTTGTTTTCGGATCAAGTTTTGGTATCAGAGCAGTCAGAGTAAACATTTTGTTTACAGTCGATCTTAGAGTTTTCATGCCTTTCGGATCCAATATAAGCCTCTGTTTTGCATAAAACCACACACAACAAAAAAATACAACCAATCCCAAATATATGAATATACAAAGATTTTATTTGCAAAATAAAACTTACACACGGATGTCAATAGCAATCTCTTGCTCTGACACCATAAAAGGAACGATAACCAGATCATACCAAGCCAAGAAAACATATGCTAATCAAACACCACGATCAATAAGATGAAAGTAATTCTCCAAAATAACTTTACATAAAACTTTTACAAATAAATGAGCAGCAATATCATATATTATTATGGAACTCAATGCAATACAATGAGAATGGGCCTTGCTTAAATAAGCAAGAAATAAGAATTTAAGAACCAGTCAAGGTCATAGATCAAGCCATAAATGAAGGAAATAACTGGTCATCAAAGAACTAGTCAAGACCATAGATTTAGGAGAGAACTATACATCAAGGGTCTAGTCAATACCATAGATCAAGGAAAGAACTATACCTAACAACTAGATAATATCTCATAATATCTAAATAAGATAAAAGAAATATCCACACACATAAGTGGGTGAGGATAAATATAATAAAGGTAAATAAAGTACCTAGGAGAACATGAGCTAAGGTAAATACCTACTCTAACAATTCCAAGTACCCAATGTTTGAGTGGCTAGCTAATTCATCATATGACTCATGAGCATAACCAGAATCTTCAAAGGTTTCATCAACTTCATCACTTACTTCTTCCCTTTCATTAGCTACCTCCATGGAAGCATTAACAAGAGGGGATTCAATAGCCAAGCTAGTATGTGTAGCTGGTAAATGATTTATATCTTTGGAAGGATCACCTTTGTTATTATTAAATTTTCTCCTAGGAATATCCCAATAAGGGATGTTTGGTGCATTCTGATACATCTACTTATTCAAGTTCAGTAATTCATTAGCTAGTCTCTAGATCCTATGTACAATGTTACTTTGATATGTACTCTAATTCTTAGCTTTGGAAGAGTCCCTTATAATCTTTCCCGCCATTATTAGATCATATTCAATCTTTATTATCATTGATTATGTAGTGGCCAAGTCAATAATATTTAACCTTCTCAGTAAAAAACTTACTTCGGGATTTTTTGCATTGAAAAAGAAGAACTTTGATTTTTGAGAGTGGAAATTGCACATTCTAGTATTTTATGGATCAACTTGTTGAACTTTTCCATGAAATCATGGTTATTTCTTCATTTGTGTGAGCCGAGCTAATAATGCATGTGCATCTTCTGTAGGTTTCCTCACTTCAAACCTTGTTCTCATAGTCACTCAATTGTTGAGAGATGCATGGGAGATGATAAAACCACTCTACAGCAACACCTTAGAGCATCTCAATAAACATCTAAATAGATACATCTTCTTAAACTACACCCATAACTCCACAAGCTAAAAAAATGAAGCTATGTTTTCATTTTGATGTTGCTTTCCATCACCATTGAACTTTAGAGTTTTTTTCCGTGAGACATTTGGAAAATCATGCAGTGGTTGGGCCAATGCAAGAGGCCCAATAGATAGACCCCAAGGGACCGTAGGTTTTTATGCATCCATCCTTCTAAAATATGTATGTGTGGTAATATGAGTGTCACTCAAGAATACTTCTCTATATGTAGACAATGTATTCAATTCTTGTGGAGCACGATTTCTATGCACAAGTTATGAACTACTAACACATACAGAGGAATGCCTTCTTGGAGAAAGATTAAAGTTTTGTTGTTGAAAAAAATCAAATATATGATCCCCTTCACCTCTTTCTCAACTAGCGCAAGTAAACACCCTTCCTGCCAACTTGAATTTGAGAAACAGATCAATAGGACAAAGAAAATATGGAGTCACCAATAGTATAATAAAGTTAGTCTTACTTGTCCGTAGATCCCTAGCAGAGTCGCCAAAAAATCTTGGTTAGATATTTTGTCAGGGACAAAATATGAGGTTCAACCACAACATAGGATGAATTCCCTCCTCAAATAAAGGGGAGGCACCTTGTTTATTACTATTATAATAACATCAAGTAATATTTACAATATAAACACTAGTCTAACCATTTTGGGTTGGGATCTCATCCCAGTACATGTTTTTCTTTAATAGAAAGGAAGAAAGAGAGAAAGGGGAATAATAGATGTGAATATAGAGAACAAGAAGTATGGGAAGAGAATAAAATAAGCGTGATTTCTCCTTGGAAAATTCAGATACGAAGATAATAACACGTGAGATAACATAGTAATCAGGTGTTGAAGATACAATAATCTAGATACTTGAACTTAAATAATCATATAATATATTAAATGTAAGAGTAGTACCTTAAAACCAGAAAATAATACCACAACACAAAGTTTGTAATATCTTTCTTATATTCCTCAATGTCAAAATTGAAATCACAAAGTTTTTATTTCTTTTCAACTTCAAGGTCTATGATAATATTGCAACAATCTCCAACCCTTTACAATGTCACAACATTTTACATTTATAGAGAATGGGAGGATAGAAAATGGGAAACGGTTTGGATTACATGCTAAAAATAGCAAAGACACATTAATAGTCTATTTGACCAGTTCTCTTAAAATGACCCATTCAACTTGCAAATCAAAAATATGTTTCAACATCTCGAAAATTGACATGTTCGATGGAAAAAAGAAAAGACATAACAAAGCTTTCGATCAGATTTTTCCTTTTCAGCTTGAAGATCTACCTATTTTTGATGAAATTATTGGAAGTGAAAAATCACATCTTGTGTTTCCATTTCATCATGTCCATAGGAGTATTGATTTAACAAATCACACATCTCGAAGACATTTCCCATGCTTACCAGAAGCTTCTACTACCTCTTGATGAATTTGGAAAATTTTCTCAAAACATTTTCACATAAGATTAATTCGTCAATGGCTCCCAAGCCAAAATATTCTTCAGCTAAAGAATATTTTTCAACCAAGTCTTGTAAATTTTGTAAGATATCATTATTAATCCATCATCCAAGATATCCTTAATGAGCTTGGTCAATTCATAATCAATATCATTGATGGCATCAACTACATCCTCTTTGTCCTGTTGAAGCTTTTCACAAGCTTCTTAAAGAATTTTGACTCAAAATGTCGAGGTTAGCACACCGATTGTACATATAATATATCATATTTAAGCATACATGCAAATAAAAGTAGATATTTTACTAGAAGAAATACACAAAACAAGAGATATAAATCAACACCATATTTAACGTGGTTCACCCAGTGTGGGATACTTCCACCAAGAAACAAGTCAGTCTATTATCCAAAGCTTTCACAACATATAAAATGAAGATTTACAATCTTCCACACATCTCAAATGTATAGTATTTTCTTTCTCTCAACATTTTGCTTCTTCTCCACTAATTTTCTCTCTCACAATTATCATCAACTTTTACAAGTTCTTCTTAATTCTTACTTCTAAAACCTATATTTCATGCTTATATAAGTATATACAAAATTAGGGTACTTAGCCATGCAATTACAATTAATAGATATTCTTTAATACTAAAAATAGATCTAATTTCTGTGAGTTAATTAAAACACCCACACACAAGTAACCAACACCAATTAGCCCTAACCATTTTCGGTTCCTCCTTTCCTGACTGATGTCATTCATAAGTGACTAATACCAGTCCCTCCATAATTGATGTCGGTTACTGTGTTTTCCAGCAAGTTTCATATTGCATGCTAATCTGAAGTAATTGAGCTCCACAACTCAAGAATATCCCACTTGGAGATTAATTACTATACCATACCTATATAGCATCATTCTTGGATCCTTTCTTAGTTTTGTTTCTTCCTCTTCAAGTCTCAAACTCGAAGACCAACATAAGTGGAGTGTAGCTCCAACTTCTCTTTTGCTAATGGCTTTGTTAGCATATCCGAAGGGTTCTCACTCGTATGAATATTTTCTAGATTCAACTTCTCATCCTCCAATACCTGTCGTATAAAGTGATACCTCAACTGAATGTGTTTCATTCTTGAATAAAACGTTGATTTCTTTGCCAAATGAATTACACTCTGACTGTCACTGAATAATTTGCAATCATCTTTCTATTTTCCCAACTATTTCATGAACCTATTCATGCATATCATCTCCTTTCTAGCCTCTACACCTATAACATACTCGGTCACAACCTTCTGTAATCTCTAAATCCAACCTATTGTGAAAATATATCCAGTAGTGTTCCTCCTACCATCCAGATCTCTAGCCATATATGAATTAACATAGCCACATAATGAAATAGTTGAACCTCTATAGGATAACTACATGCTAGATGTCCCTCTCAAATACTTGAGTATCCATTAGACTACTTTCCAATTCTTTTTACATGGATTGGCCATCTATCTAGTCACAACTCCCACTGCCTATGCAATGTCTAGTCTAGTACAAACCATAGCATACATGAGACTCCCAACTCCTGAAGCATATGGTACTCATGCCATGTATTTGACCTTCTCATGTGATGATGGAAACTGATCTTTGCTCAATTCAAATTTTCTAGCCATAGGTGTACTAATAGGTTTTACATTCTACATCTTGAACCTTTCTAACACCATGTAGATGTAATCCTCTTGAGACATACAATTTCTTGTTTTTCCTTTCTCTATGTATTTTCATGCAAAGGATTCTTTTTGAAATTCTTAAATCCTTCATAGCAAATGTGTGAGCTATCTTTCCCTTAAGCCCACCAATGTCCTACATACTAGATCTTGCAATAAGCATATCATCCTTATACAGTAACAAAATAATATAGCTACCATTTTCAAGCTTCTTGAAATAAATACAATGGTTAGATTCACATCTCGAGTAACCATGCTCATACATAAAACTATCAAACCTCATGTACCATTTCCTTAGAGCTTTCTTAAGCCCATATAGACTCTTTTTCAACCTACACACTAATTTATCCTTACCCTTGACGTCATACCCAAGAGGCTACTTCATATAAATCTCTTCATCCAAATCACCATAAAGCAAAGTTGTCTTCACATTTAGTTTATCTAAATGAAAATCCTCTACTGCAACTAAACTCAATATAGTACAAATAGAAGTCATCTTAACAACAGGAGAAAATATTTCACCAAAATCAATACCTACTTTCTGTGTAAATCCCTTTACTACAAGCCTTTCCTTGTAACTTTTTTGTCCACCCTCTTCTTCCTTGATCCTATAAAGCCACTTGTTCTATAGTGTCCTCTTACCTGCTGGAAACTTAACCAAATCTCAATTCCAGTTATGTTCCAAGGATTCCATCTCCTCATCCATGTTATGCTCCCACTATATGTGGGTCTCATCCTACATTGCTTCTTCAAAAATCTCTAGTTCACCATTATTAGTCAATAATAAATAAAATAAAGGTGTAAATATTTTTGGAGGTTTACTTATGCTTTATGACCTTCTCAAAGGAGTTTTGGGTATCGGAGGCTCATTCTGGACCTCCTGGACATTTGTATCCAAATTTGTTACTAACCAACGTCAGTCACCTATAACTAATGTTGGTTCTAATAACCAATGTCAGTTGGAATATTCTATAACTGATACCGGTTCTGCTGACCAATGTCAGTCAGGGGTCAACTAACACCAATTATTGTGTAACCCTATCGGTATTACTTTTAAATCCGAGAGTTAATTTTCATTCATAAAATTCTCAACCGATTCATCCTTGGGTACTAAAATTTGATCCATGTACATTCTCTTTTCATTCCATTCAATATCATGACTCCTAATAATTTTAGAATTCTCTAAATCCCAAAAAAGGAATCCAAAATCACCAGATCCATAACCAATGAAAGTTCATCTCTTGGATTTTGTGTCCAACTTTTTCCTACTTTCCTTATCACCATACACAAAAGCTTCTGAGAAAAAAAAATTAAGAAAAGATAGATCTACCTCTTTTCCGGTCCAAGCTTCCTTTGGTATTCCTCCATCTAGTGAACTTGAAGGCTGAATTTTTCCCAAAACTGCAAGGGAAATTCAAAATGTATCCTCATACTTCTAGCACATTCCATGATTGTCCTGTTAATTATTTTTACAACATCATTCTCCTGTGGTATTCTTGGAACCGTTCTTTCTCTATGTATCTCATTCACTAAACAATCATCATTGAAAGCCTTGCTACAATATTCACCACCAATGTTAAATCTAAGGCACTTTAACTTTGAATTTGATTTATTCTTAACAAGGGCTTTCCATCTTTTAAAAGTTTCAAAAACATCATATTTATGTTTAATACAATAAACCCGTACCTTTCTTATAGCATCATCAATGAAAGTAACATAATACTAGGATATTCTATGAGAAGCTACCCAAGATGGTCCCCACACATCTGAGTGTACAAGCTCCAATTTTTTCTCCTTCTTAGTTTTCCCAACTTTGAGAAATCTCACTCTCTTTTACTTTCCAAAAACAAAATTCCCACACAAATTAAGATCTATATCTTTCAAAACTGATAACTTACCCTTATCCTTTAAGATTTGCATTCCTTTTTTACTCATAAGGCCCAAATGATTATGCCACATGCATGCATCTGAATCTGAAGTAGATAATGTAGAAAATGAATCAGTAACATAGGTAGATAAATATAATGTTCCTACCTTCTTACCTATTACCACAACAAAAGAAACCTTGGTGAATTTTTAAGAGTCTCTTGTAAATGTAATCATGTAACCAGCTTCACCTAGTTGCCCTACAAAAATAAGATTCCTCATGAGGCTTGGCACATGTCTCACATCTTTCAATACCCATGTATTTCCATTCTGTAATTTTAAATGAACTTCCCCTTTACTAGTAATACTACAACATTCATCATCACCCAAATAAACATGCCCAAAATTGCCTTAAACATTATTTCTGAAATAACCCTTTTAGGGGTTGCATGGAAAGAAGCTTATGAATCTAAAACACATGATTAAATTCTATTATATAAATAAATAATAAGAGCATCTTGCATTACCTCTGTTGCAGAAAAATTTTCTTCTTTACCTTTGTCTTATTGTTGGTTCTCTTTAAATTTTGACCAACAATCTTTCTTTACATGTCCTTTCTTTCCACATTTCCAACAGGTAATTTCTAAATCTTTCTTTATAGCAGATCTAATAAATGTGGAAAGAAAACAGAAGGAGAGATCCAAGAAATTACCTAGAGGTAAAGAAAGATTTAGAAATTACCTAGAGATATAAATCAACACGAGATTTAACGTGGTTCACCCAGTGTGGGGTACGTCCACCAAGAAACAAGCCAATCTACTATCCAAAGCTTTCACAAGATATATAATAAAGATTTACAATCTTCCACACCTCTCAGATGTACAGTATTGTCTTTCTCTCAAGCTTTTTCTTCTTCTCCAAGAATTCACTCTCTAACAATTATTATCACAATAATCATCAAATTTTGTAATTTCTTCTTAATTATTACTTCTAAACCCTATCTTTCATGCTTATATAGGTTTATACAAACTTAGGTCACTTAGCCATGTAATTACAATCAATAAATTTTCTTTAATACTAAAAATAGATCTAATTACCATGTGTTAATTAAAACACCCACACACAGGTAACCGATGTTGGTTCTTCCTTGCCTGACTGATGCCAGTCATAAGTGACTGATGTTGGTCCCTCCATAACCGATGTTAGTTACTATGTTTTCTAGCAAGTTTCATATTGCATGTTAATCCAAAGCAATTGAGATCCATAACTCAACACAAAAGTCAATGGATTTAGAAAACTCAAAGTGTTTATCCATGTCATTAACAATTCCTTCTCTAAGCAATACATCAGAACTAACCTTCTTAAGATCAATAATATCTTCCAATGTCAACTCCCAATTGCCACACTCTTCTAAGAGTTCACTTTTCATCTTATCAATTTCCAGCCTTACCTTCTCAATTTCATTATAGCTATCCACAACATCCTTGATTATCCTTTTTCCTTAAGTAAGGAGATGTTAGATCTAGGTATCCACTATTATAACTTTTTGGCCAATATTTTACATTTTGGGTATAGACGATAAATCAAAATTGATTGGATTAGGAGAAGGTATCTGAACCTAAGTTGGTTTGGATATTTTGTGTAACATAGTTATCAATTGCTCCACCTTTTCCTTCATCTCATCCTTTGAATATTTAGTTTCCTTTAGCTTCTTGAAAAAAAAATTCATGACCTCTTGCATATCTTATTGTGCACCTTCATTAGTAACCTTCCCAAGTGCTACTTTATTTATTTGGTAGTCTTACGCAGTAATGTCTTCCTTGGTCTTATCAGCAGCGAGCACGGAGATCTTAGCAAACCTCTAACTAGATGCATCAATGGTTAAGTGGGATATGGCCTTTGGTTTCTTGGATGATCACAAGGGTGTAGGTTTTAAGGAATTTAAATTGAATACCTCATGGGGAAAAAAAGTCTTCCTTTTCCTTGGGGTTTTACTAACTAGCCAAGATAGAACAGAGAAAAATGATGCTTTTTTCGGGAGGAGCAGTGATCATCAAATTGGTACTAGGGAGTGAGAAAGGTGTTTACCAAGGATGGAGGAGTAGAAAGAATAACTTTGAAAATGGTAGAAGATTTGGGAGGGGAAGAGGCATGGTGAAAGGAGCAGCAGAAGGAGAAGGAAATTTTTGGAAATTAGGAAACTGAGATGGGGCATGAATCAGTGTCTTTTCAACAATTTAGTCACAATTCAATTCTCTTAATTTGTAACATCAAAACCAAAACAACATCCACAAACATATAACATGAGAGAAAGCACACAAAGATAGGATTCAATGTGGGAAACCAAAACTGCGAGAAAAACCCACTCAAACCAAGAACTAGTTTAGGACAAGAATGACCTGTAAGTGTTACATATATTTCATAATTGAGCTTCAACTCAACATGGAGCAGCATCTCCAACTAAGATTTTACTTAGTATTTTACAATCTTCTACTTTCCTAGAAGCTTCAATACCCAAATATCAGTCAAGCTTCTACATGTTTCTTCTGTAAGCTACAACTCACAAATAAGTTATTACTCCCTCCTGATAAGTTATAACTTACACTTCTTCAAGATTTTAATCACTCTAATTTGTTTTCTATAACTGAATGTGACCACTAGATTAGCTCACTCTTCTCTATTATGCTTCTAAATTTTCTCTTTTTTTATTACCTAATCATATGCAAGGCTCATTTCATTTGCATTCACATATCATGTTCTCCCTCATTGAGTCACACAAACAAGCTTCTACTTTACATGTGTTTAATCTATAGCAGTATTTCAGTCTTGGTGCTTACTTTAGTTATTCTCATGCTTCATGATTACAAGCTCCTTAAAACTCTAAAAACATACTCACACCTTCACAAAGGTATACCTTTCATACTTCTTGGGATCTCTATTATAATTGCATCTTATCATATTCATTTTAAAACCACCTATATGTGTCATATGCTTATCTATTCAACATAACTATACCTTCTCAAAATTTCCTTTTTGTAGGTAGTATTGACATTAACATTTTACTACTCAACTTCAACTTCAAGGATTGTCATTTTATAGTAAACATTTACACTCTTCTTTATAGGAATCATACACTTATGATTCTATTAGTCTCTCCCTAACTTTCACCTTACCTTCTTCTACTCAAGAGCACCTATCTCTGCAACCTACATCATAAATATCTTCCAATCTTCATTCCCACTTGTTTCTCTCTTTCACAGGCCTACACTCAGCTCACATGAACAATGAACCATTTACCAAAATAAAAAATTACTTTTTGTAGGAAAATTCAATGTCCTTTACCTGAATTTTCACATTCATATTCTCTGACTCTTTACGTTTTCTCACTTGATAGCTCAAGTAAAGGAGATGAGAAATAATTTTTGTGTAACTAATTTGAAATAAGTCATAATGCATCTGATCACTTTCAGTTCTATCTTCATAGTCTAAATTTTTTTCTAAGATTAAATGATTGGAAAAGAGAGTTCTTAAACCCTCTTACACTCTGACATGTCTGTCAAGATTCCATTTAGAATTTTTTTCTCTGGCACGTAACGTATGCATATACTTTTACATATTCCCTCCTAATTAACTCATAATTTGAAACTTAAAATAGCCTTCTCCATGTGTAATCATAGAAATTCAATATTACATATACCTCTAAAAATATCTTACAAACCCTTAACTCACTCCATTCTTCACCATTCATTCTTAAAAGTCATTATATGCTCATAGGACTGCATTAGAAGCATGCACTAATCAACAATTTTTTTCCTCAGGGACACACATTTGTAGATCACTATTATAAGTTTGAAATAAAGGAAACTTGTCAACCTATGATATTGATTAGAAAGAAATCAGAGAAAGGAATAACTAACAAAATATTGAGCATGGTTATGAGAACTATTACAACTTGAGAAATTTCACTTAAAAAGAAAAGAAACAAGAGTCATGGCTTGAGAGTGCTGACTTGAAAACACCTAGACACTTATATTGATTAGAAAGGTGTGACATTGCAACTAATCTTCAAAAAGTGTGCATTGAAAACTAAGTATACATTATATTGACAACACATACCTACAAGCTAAATAATTTGGTGGTCATAGCATCTATTCTCAATCCACCATATCTTCAAAGTTATTGTTTCAAGTGGGAAGATGAAATTATTATAGCTTCTAGTTCTATCCACTATCAAATATTATATTGAGGAGGACAAATTTTTCTTGTTCTTTAATAACTGTGAATATTGAGGGTTTTAGGATTCAAACCCTAGGCTTCTGTTTGAATGCTTACATCCCCTTGTACTTCACTCTTATTCCATTTTACCTTGATGAAATATTCAATAAATGTCTTTTTTATAGGTTTGCATTCTTTTTTTCACTAAACAATGAGAGAGCTTCAAGATTTTGGACTAAAGATGTTCACCATTCTAACTCTCATAGGGAGACAACCACAGTCTTTAAAGAATGAAATGATTACCTGTATGAACCTTTGTTCCAAGATCTAATCCACTAATTTGAGTAGTTCCCTTTCTTCCATCATTTCAAAAATTTGAAATTGAATGCTAACTAAAGAAGTGCAGGCCTAAGAGAAAAGTATTCCTGGGATAGAGTATGCTAACCATTAAGTCATAATAGGGAAGTATTACTTTGAATGGATTCTTTCTCACACATCTTTACCAATATGACAAATAATTGGCTTAAACATTTTAAATGACATACCAAAATCATCTCCACTCTCTTGAGGTCATGAGTTATGAAGTAGGCTTCCAAAAATTCAAAACAAATTCATTCCTCTTAACAAGAGCTTATTAGGGTAGTTGTTTAGGAGAAAATTTAACTAGACCCACATCTTACCTTACCAAGACAAATTTGAGTTCCAAAATCTCATCTTGAGCCTATGGAGAATGATTATCATTATTTCTTACCTCATTCCTTAGATGTTTTATAAGTACCTTCCAAGCCTTCACAACATGACTGACATGACTGCACTTTAGTGGTAGGAGGATCAAAGAGTGACTGAAGAGAATCAATCTAATAAAATAATAAACAAGAAGCTATACTAAACAAAATATTCAAGATAATCAAAGAAAACAAATGAAAAAAACAAGATTTAACCTGGGAAACCATTTCAGGAAAAAAACCAGCACAATAACTTCTCTCCTTATTGCATTAACTTAACCATTTACAATATAATAATGTACTTACAAGTTTTGCTTTACCCTACTACATCTCTAGCTATTTGTAAGCAAAACAGTAAGAAACTGTCAAAGCGGTTTTACGATACAATGGGTAGAAAAACCATGGGCTAATAAACACCCATAATGGTTCCCCAGAATTTATGGATTATGACACCACCCATATATATGTATAGATAAAAATAGCATATCTATACTCCCAGACCTCTACTAATGCTCATGGAAGAGGTCTACAGTACTTCTGGGTATACAGTATACAAAATATACAACACATTCTAACATTCTCCCACTTGTATACTTTACAAAAGGGGGCTACATTGTCATATAGTTAGTAGCTCAATGCATTCAAGCCCATTAATTTTCTACACCAAGAAAATTTCTCAGTACTCACAGCCTTAGTTAAAGAGTCAACAACATTATCCTTTGTGTCCACCTTACTTAATAGTATCTTCTTCTCCTCCAACATTTCTCTTTTAAAATGGTATTGAACATCAATGTGTTTCATTATTGAATGATACTCAAGATTCTTTGCTAAAAAAATTACACTTTAACTATCACAATCGATCCTTACATCATTTTGAGTGAACCCAATAATGGATATTAGTCACTGAAGCCAAACCACTTCTTTACTTTCATGAGTAGCTGCCATGTACTCAACCTCTGTGGTGGATATCGCAACACTTGCTTGACATTTACTCATCCAAATTACCACTCCACCAAACAAGTTAAACACATAACCACTGGTAGACCTGTGCATATCCAAGTCTCCACCCCAGTTGGAATCCACAAAACCATGTAGATCTAATATTTTACTTTCATCAAGTATTCCCTGATAAAAAATTACATAATTAGATGTCCCACATAGGTACCTGAAGATTATGTTTACCGCAGTCCAATTTTCCTTTCAAGGATTTGACATGAATCTTCTCACTACTCCCACTGCATGTGCAATATCAGGTCTAGTACAAACTATTACATACATCAAACTACCAACTACCCTTGCATATGGTACCTGAGACATGTCCTCTATTTCTTCTTCAGTTTTAGGACATTGTTTAGAAGAGAACATTTTACCATCAAGAAAAGGAATACTAATAGGTTTACTTTCATGCATTTGAAACCTTTGCGATATCACCTCAAGATACTTTCTTTGATTTAACACTAGTTTCCTACTTAAATGATATCTTTTTATTACCATGCCCAAAATAAATTTTGTAATACTAAGATCCTTCATATCAAAATGAGATGAGAGTTGAGATTTAACATGACTTACCAATTTCATATTGTTACCAATTAACAACATGTCATCAACATACAATATAATTATAACATAATATTCACCTTCATGTTTAAAATAAACACAGGGGTTAGCTTTACTTCTTTCGAGCCCAAGTCTCAACACATACTTATCAAATTTTTGGCTCCACATTCTTAGTGATTACTTCAAGCCATATAATGATGTTTTCAGCCTACACACCAAATCTTCCTTTCCTTTGATCTTAAAGATTTATGGATGTGTCATGTAGATTTCCTCCTCAAGCTCACCATGCAAAAATGTTGTCTTAACATCCATCTACTCTATTTCCATATCAAAAGCAACAACAATAGCTAAAATAAATCTAATAGAATGTAACTTAGCAACAGGATAAAATATCTCACCAAAATAGATTCCCTCCACTTGAGAGAAACCCTTTTTTACAAGGTGAGCTTTATACTTTTCTATTTTCCCATATGCATTATACTTCTTCTTAAACACCCATTTATATCCAACATGTTTTCTTCTAGGAGGTAATTTCACCAAGTCCCATGTATTATTCACTTGATTAATCATGGATGAAATAGTTTCAGCTCATGCAACAACATACATAATGAAATCTTTAACAAAATTTGGATTAGCCAATGTAGGATCTTGAGAAATAGCCACTTTGATGGCTTTAAAACCATTTTTCACTTTTTTGGTCTATGAGAAAGCTTGACCTTTCTTGAGCAAAGAAGTCAATGGATTGACCAAAACAACAAGATTCGGTACAAACCTCCTTACAATATATATATTTTTCCAAGAAACTTTGAAGATATTTGTTGTGGTGTGGTAAAGACAGTTGCATAATTGAATCCACTCTTTATGGGTCAATAGACAATCCTTTCTTGGTGTTTTCATGAAAATGTGAAACAAGGAAATTGAAAATTTACAAGCATGACAATGATACCTCTTTAGAAAAAATTTCATGTTTTATCATTATGAGGTGCCTCGGGTTTGCCTAGCTAGTCTAGTAACCTCCTAATTGTTGTTAATTCATTCCCCTATGTGATTTAGGAAAGTAAAATCAACCCCCTTAGGTGATTTTAGGAGTTCTTGAAAAATGCTATCTCTAGGAAGTTGTGGGAAGGCCTATCACTGACCTTCCTGAGACTGGAGAAACCCCCTAGAGTAGAACAGAAGATCCAAATCTAACATGGAGGTGAAATGAAGGCATAGAAAAATTATGGAAGTGATTTTGGAAGATTCAGGGAATATTTAGGGATTTAGGAGTAGATTGATCAAAATTAGGGTTTACAAGCCTAGGTAGTGCACATGCCAAAACACATCTGAGCTTCAGAAGGAAATTCCAGGAGCTCTAGATAGAGTTATGAGGAAAAACAAAACATCATCGAAAAGGGAATTAAAAGCTCTAAAAGATTGTGAATTTTTTTTCACAAAACTTTGGAAAATGTTATTTTCAAGGATACAATGGATGAATCAAGACATAATACCCCTACCATTGGATACAAAATGCCATTTCTAGTCAATATCATAGAAAATTTCATCAGAAACTTCCATCGAGAGCTTAAGATATTGTCATCACAAGTTGTCCTCAATGTTCGGGAGACAGTCAAATTTTTAGCTCCAAGAGCTTGGCGGGATTTTGTGTCCCTGACATCCCTCAAGGTCAAGGAAATAAAGGTTGGGAAAATGTGCCCAACCCCCTTAAATCCCTTTAAACCCACATATGATCTCCAGGATTTCCAGTTCAGCCCCCAAGTGCTTGCGGGAGCTTTAAACCTTCACCCTCATATCACCACCACATGTCATCACCTAGAGTGCAGTGGAATTTTATGTCTAGCTCATCCCTTTGAGGTGAGGGACATCAAACATGGGAAAATTCACCCAGCCCCTAAGGAGACTCCTAGTCACTCATGTGATCTCTTCAAGAGTGAATTTCTAGCCCCTAGGTGCTTGTAAGGCCTTCATTCCATATCGTTTGATCTTTGTCATGTGTCATCACCTTGATCACCATGGAAATTGATGTCCCTCACACAATATTGAGGTGAGTAATCTTAGGGACATAAAAATGCACCCATCCCCTTTTGTTTATTTTTTGAATAATTTATATCCGAAACTTAGTAGTTATTTCCCCTCATTTATTCTTCATAGTTCACCCTACCATTACTTCTCACCACCACTCCACCATTACTAAAGCTCAAACCAGCTCTACAAAAAAAATAAACACTAAAATACATGAAAATACACAGGTCTTAGGGGAAGGATTGATCAAAAGTGTTGAAGAAATGAAGAACGAGGAGAAAATGAAGATTGTTTGTCAGATAACCATGAAGTAACCCAATCGAAAAAATTTCATATCTTGTAAGATACAAGCCGGATTGAGTTTTCATATTTTGCAGACTTCCAAATTTTTCAATACGATCAATATGCAACAAATAGGAGGTTGAATGGTTCTTTGAAACATTTTTTTCAATAAAATCCCCTTTTCATGCAGCAACTCACATTTGGTGGATTTCCCATCAATCCGACAATGGACACAAGCTAAAAAATTACACACAAAATCCAAATGAAAACCCGATCACAATGGATTTTTTTTCATCGTGAATGGAGACAAAAACAAGACGTATAAATTTTGAGCTCCATTAATGGTCACCATGGTAGCTTCATGCTTGAAGCCACTGTCAGGTGAAAATTTTAAATTTTATTTCCAAGCATTCTAGTGAGCGAAATCATGTAAAATTTGGAGGACGTGATCATGGTGAAGAGCCAATTCCAAAAAAATATGTTCCATCGCAAACGGAGTAGTGGAACCACTTTCTAAAAATAGTAATTTTTCCTATAAAGAATCACTATGTTTGGAAAGTCATCATCAAAAGCGGCTATGGAAAAGGCAGTGTGCACTAAAGATTACTAGGAAGCCAACATGATTGTGTGGAGTATAAAAATAGTGAAAATGACCACTTACTAAAAATAGTAAGTTCCCTATATGGGTGCTTACTAAAAATAGTAAGTCAACCCAAGAAACAACCAAGGAAAAGATAGTGTGCATAGGATTGAATGAGGGATTTCATCACATCACGATGGTTAAGAAGAAGCAAAAATCACCTCTCACTAAAAATAGCAAGCCTTCCATCTGGAAACTTACTGTTAATAGTAAGTAACACTCAAAGGGTAGTTTTTTACACAATGGGACCTAGAGGGATGATCATTCAGGTCAACCATCATTCAGGATCATCCATGGGCATTGCTCATAAGGAATTTGAGACTCATCTAAAGAAATTCAACAGTGTCTTCCAAAACTCACTAGATGGTTCAATTCATAGGTATATCATACGCAGGGTCACAATTACAGTCATTGGAAGAACAATTCATTCAACTTGAAAAGTTTCTGTGAGTGAAGATGAAGGAATTTCTCAGGGTATAAAGAGTTTGGAGATGCAGAGTTCACTACAGTGGAACACCTCATCGGATCATCTAAAAGGATATGTGGACTTCATTGAAGGTAGATTATTTGTCATCAATGTTTCTTCCCCTTCTTCTTCCTTTTATCTCTCCTCTCTTCTCTTCCCCTAATTTCTCACTCCTCCATATTCTAATTCTTTATTGGGGATGCACTTTTTAGATGTCCTTTAGTGAAATTAAAATGAATTTTTTGAATGTAACAAGTCACCCTTAAGTCATAAAAGGGGACTTTCTCTTTTCCTAAGAATGTAAAAGGTCATAATTTGCAATGAGGCATATGAAAAGGCATTAGGGTGTTAGCTAATGAGTCACCTCTCATTCTATACATTGTAAATCCATTCCCATTTTAAGGGTTTTATGATTGATTTTGTAAACTCAAGAGTGCATTGAGAGAACAAAGGAGATAGCCAAATTATTCAATTCCCCTCATTCTCAAATTTCCTCCATTTCCCCACTATGTACTACTTTTGTTTGAGAAATCAATACAAGAAGAAGGAATTTCTAGCTTTCTTTGACTAAGGGATTTCATGATACTTTGTGCTCATCAAATTATATTTGGTCTTATTGCTACACGCAGAGTTGTTTCCTCTTAATTTAGTGCATATGATGAAGTTTCTAACTAGTATGTGTGCATGAATATGATTTTATACCTGCAACATTAGTTATCCTACCTCATTTATTGCTCCCCTTTCCCTCTCTACAGACAAAGTTTTCCCTAACAAGATATTTCTATCTTTTTTGTTTGGTTAGTGGAGTGCCCCTATTGGATCCCCGACCGTAAGGCCACCTAGATAAAACTCACTTTCACTCGTGCATGCACATACAACAGCTGCATTGGTTAAGTAGAGGGACTTAGACTCTGAGAGTGTTGGTAAGAAATCCACCAATTTGTCCTCGAAAAAATTTCTCGTCAAATTTTTTTTAGCACATACAGTGGGGCGAATTTAGCAATATCTACACCCAAAATATGACCACAAGGTCCAAAAATTCAAAAAAATCAAATATTGAAACAAAATACTTCATGAGAATCCATTACTAAAAGATACATTGTCAAATTCCTGAACGTGACCTTTCATATTACATAGTGTCATTTCATGTTCCCACTACAAAAGTTTCCAAAAGCTGGCTGAAGGAAGATACACCAAGCTGAGTAGGTTGAGAGGTGTTTTTGATTCCAATTTCAAGGCTTTGTAAAATCAGTAAGAATGAATTAGAGAAAATCCATAATTCTTCTCTCAGGCCTCCTCTCCATCTAGCTCTTTAAGCAATTCACTTGGAAATCCTGTCATGACTCTTGTTGATACTCCCCCATCAAATTCTCCCATTTTTAACAATCATAGAGCATTGAGTTCCCAGAGGAAGAAGAATTTGAAGAATAATTTGTAGAAGCTGAAGTAGAAAGAATGGCGAACGAAGCAAAAATACCTCAACACATTGTTCTATGGGGAAGAAATACAAGGTTGCTTGCTCTTAAACCACCTCTTCATGATCTACCGATAAGTTCCTGTAAGAAATTTTCAAATTTCAAAGGCGATGGCACATAGATACCTGAAGAACACATCTTTTTTCACCACATCATTTGGGATTCTTGGTGTTTAACATGAAGATGTCGCTGTAAGATTGTTTGTGGAGTCTCTCTAAGAAAAAACAACATAATGGTTCTTCCTCATGCCTGCCCAATCCATCATTGGTTGGAATGACATCAAGACTGCCTTCAAGGAAATATTTAAATCAATTGAATACTTTCATAACCTCTTGGTAAAGGTTTCTCAAATGAAGAGAGGAGAAGGTGAAACTATGAGAGAGTTTGTTTCTCATTTCAAACAGTTGCTTCGTAGGATACCAGAGGAGGATTTTCCATCTAAAAAAAATGTCAAGAGATTTTTCATCAATGCTCAATCACTAGAGGTAGGCTTTCTCCTACAAATATTTCAACCAAGGAACATTGTAGAAGCAAAAAGGATGGTCATTTAACTTGATGAAGATCTCATCCTCTCTGGAAAGGTCAAGAATCCATCAAAGGGTAAGGCCCAACTTCTTAGAGATGAGAGAAAAAATTGATTTCTATAAAAATTGGAAAATGAGATGGTGTCTTTGAAAAGGGAAGTTTTTGAATGAGTATTTTCTACAAAAAACCATAGAAATCAAATTGCAGGAACACCCTAAAGGCTTTCCTTGGAAGCCCCACCCATGAATGTAAATTACAGGATTCAAGAAAATGAAGTAGAGATTGAACAAGAAAGTGAAGGTGATGATCTCCTAGAAAGTGATGAGTTTGAGAATGATACACAAATCAGGTTCTACAAATATTCTTGAGGTGATGAAGATGACAAATAAGATGCACCTAGATTCTCATGTGCAGTATTCACTCGTTCTCAATCTGATAAAAGGGGATCTTCCTCTACTATTGAAAAGAAAAATAAGACTGAATATCCTCTTGTGGAAAATACATAAAACAAAATAATCAGTCAAGGATCTCCACTCCCACCCTCTATGGAGTCCACACTGTTGAATCCTGATCCTGTAAAAAATAAGAAGTCTCTAGCAATTCCAAGTAATTTTTCCAATACGTCTTATAATTCTAAATCTAAATTTGGTCTTGTAAAATCTAGTACTTTGAAGGATCCTAGTGTAACTTTCAAGATCCCCTTTGTTCCCTAAAAATATACTCCTACTTCCAAAATTTTCCTAAATGCAAAAGGATTACCTTCATCACCCTCATCCACATCTTCTCCTTTTGACTTCAAAGAATACAAGAACAAAGCTAAAATGTAGATTACTGAAACTGAATATTTACGTACTCACCCCAAACAATTCGAGAGATTTGTTCAATACAACATGAGTGCTAGTTTAACACCCAATTCTAAAGGATTACTAGCAAACCCACCTATGTGTACCTCACAGAACATGATTTCCTTATGAGCATCAAAGACTGACAAGGTCAACCCTTTCTACGACTCTCTTCTTGTTGGATAATATGTACTGAAAAATTATATAATAGATTCTGGTGTCTCAGACCAAGTGATGCCTTTGAAGGTTTCCAAGGCTCTCAAACTCATTGTGACTCCACCAAGTGGCTTGTTACTCCTTGGAATCAAAAGAGGTCTCACTTGTAGGGAAGTTCAAATATGCACATGTGGCTCTCACTAGATTTCTAGAAAAGAAAATTTTCAGTGATGATCTTGGTAGCATACATCCTGGCTTCATTCGGAATGTTGATGAGTAGAAGTTTCTACCGAGACTTGTGAGGGAAATGGTCATTTGTAACCATACCAGTGAAGGGAGACATGGATAAAATGCTTCCAGAGAAGAATATGAGGTACACGGTGTAAAAGTACAGAATCCTAGAAGCCAACATATTGTATCAAGATAGCAAGCAGATGAATTAATTTGTGACAACCGAGGAGGAAGAGGATATTCCCATCTTGATAGGTCCAAACATGCCTTCCTGAAGAGGCATGGACCGTGAAGAAGCATTGAGGAGATTTAAGTTACAAGAGGGCAGCTCTAAATTGTTGAATTATGTAAACCGTGAAGAAGAGGAAATGGTTCTTAATGATATTCAAATAGAAAAATAAGCTTGTGTACTTATCCATGATGAAGAGATATTCTCATTCCCATTCGAAGATGGGGACTCACTTGATCACATCACCCAAGAAGATATAATACCATCTTGTGATGATCCCACAAAAGGTTTGAAATAACTATCTGTACAAGAATTGCTAAGAGACATGGAAGAAAAAAAAGACCTCAACCTCAGTCTTGAACTCCTAACACAAGCCATGAATCTACAAGACAAGTGTGAATCTAACTTAGAAGCCTCAACCAGTGTGAAGATGGGATATGTTGAAATAAAGCAAGAGGATAAATATGCTGCACATCGTAAGCCAGTGGTTGATGGATGCAATGATGAAATCAAGGTGTTTTCTTTCCCATTTGAAGAGGAACAATATTTTCATGATGAAGAAATTAAAACAAAGAGTTTAGAGGCATTTGAAGCTAAAGCTCCTCTGGACAAAGGAGTGATAGAATAAATCAATTACCAAGATGATGAAGTAATCCCTCTAGATAGTTTCCTTGAGTTGTAAAATAAAGATCCTTCAAAGGCATACAAAGATGAGCTATAGGAAGTGACAAAGGAGATCTTTGTGCAATAACTATTGGATGCAGTGGAAGTTACGGAAGACCCCAAGTTGATTCTTGATCTCTTAACTCATTCCATGGCCATACAAGACAAGTATGAGGTTACTTTTTGTCCTCCCATCAGTACTCAAACACCTCACAGTGGAGTAGAGATAAAGGATGAATCTAAGGTTTCTCATGGAGAAGATATCAGTGAGTATAGACCCGAGAAAGAAAGTAACTCAGAATATTCAATAAATTTGAATGAAAATCAGCTTCGGGGCAGAGATGAGATGCTCAATGAAGAATCAACTATGTGGATAAATAGAAAAGGTAACTGGCACTATGAAACTGATTTCAAAGAACATGAAGGCAATGTAATTTCTAAGCAAAGGCCTGAACATCAAGAAGCTCATGTAGACTCACTCCCACCAAGTACACAGACAATTGTTGAAGCATCTGGCTTTCATAAGAAACTGAGGAGAAGAGGCTACTTTCTGCAATTAGTCAATGGCTTCATAGAACATCACTCAGTGTTGCCCACTCAGGGGTAAATTTTGAGGAATGAAAAGTGCTTAAGTGAAAGTGAGTTCTCCCTTTCCTTATACCATTGGTGATTTCTAGGTTTTTTTACCTTTCTATTGTGTGTGTTTCCCTTCCTGATGTGTTTTTCATTTCCTTTCCGTGTGCATGTGTGTTTCCTTCTTCTCTTTGTCTCTCTCTGTTATAAGTTATACATGACTTCACAGGGCCCAATGAATAAGGCACTGGTCAATGGATCATATGGTCTAAAGTTGAAATTATAGATTACCCATGTCATGTATTCACTACACTCAGTCCATGTCATTTCCTCAAGATAGATCCAACTGTTGTCGTGCAAATGTGCAACAGTGAAATTGACAATTTCCAAGCATGACAACGATACTCGTGTAGCAAATTTTTCATAATTTATCATTTCGAGGTGCCATGGGTTTTCCCAGTTAGTCTAGTAACCTCCCATTTGGTGTTAATTCATTCCCATATATGATTTAGGAAATTCAAATAAACCCCCTTAGGTGATTTTAATAGTTCTTGAAAAATTCTATCTCTAGACAGTTGTGGGAAGGGCTATCACTGGCCTTCCTAAGATTGGAGAAACCCCCTGGAGTGGAAAAAAGGAGAAAAATAAAACTTGGAGGTGAATTGAAGGCATAGAAACATCATGGAAGTGATTTTGGAAGATTCAGGGAAGATTTGGGGAGTTTGGAGCAGTTTGATCAAAATCAGGGTTTACAGGCCTAGGTAGTGTACAGGACTAAAAAGTTGTTGAGCTTCAGAAGGAAATTTTGGGAGCTCTAAATAGATTTAGGAGAAAAAAAAATCATCATAAAGGTAATTACAAGCTCTACAATATTGTGAAATTAATTCTTTCACAAAACTTTGGTGAAATTGTTTTGAAAGTAGTTTTCTCATGCACACGTGGAGTACCAGTTCAAAAAACTGATTTTTCAAGGAATAAATGGATGAATCAATACTTTATATCCCCACCATTGGATTAATAAGTAAATTTTAAGTCAATATCATATATAACTACATCAAAAACATCCATCGGGAGCTCAAGATATTGTCATCGCAAGTTGTCCTCAAGGTTTGGGAGTTAGTCAAATTTTTAGCTTCAGGAGCTTGTGGGATTTTTTTTTCCTACCGTCCCTCAAGATCAGGGACATAAAGGTTGTGAAAATTTGACCAGACCCCTTGAATCCTTCTAAAACCACATATGACCTCCAGGATCACCAATTCAGCACCAGGTTCTTGCGGGAGTGTAAAACCTTCACCATCATATCTTTGCCACGTGTTGTCACCTGGAGCACCATGGAATTTGATGTCCCTATTTTCCATTTGAGATGAGGGACATAAAACATGGAAAAAAAATTTCCATCCCCTAAGGAGACTCCTGGTCACTCATGTGACCTGTTCAAGAGTGAATTTCCATCCCCTAGGTGTTTGATATGCCTTCATTCCCAGTCGTCGGATCTCTGTCATGTGTCATCTCCTTGATCACCATGGAAATTGTTGTCCCTCACGTCCTTTTGAGGTAAGGGATGTTAGGGACATAAAAATTCACCCATCCCCTTCTATGCATTTTTTGAATAATTTAAATTTGGCACTTAGTAGTTATTTCCCTTCATTTATTCTTCAAAGTTCACCCTGCTATTGCTCTATAACTTGTCCACAATTGCTTCTCAACACCACTCCACCATTGCCAAAGCTCAAAATAGCTCTACCAAAACAAATAAACACTCAAATCCATGAAAATAAATAGGTCTTATGGGAAGGATTGATCAAAAGTGTTGAAGAAATGAAGAATGAGGAGAAAATGAAGATTGTTTGCCAGTTAACCATGAAGTAGCCCAATTGAAAAATATTCATATCTTCCAAGATACAAGCCGGATTGAGGTGTTGTCTTTTGCATTATTCAAAAAATTTCAAGATAATCAATATGCAACAAACAAGATGTCGAATGGTGCTTTGAAATATTTGTTCCAATAAAATCCCCATTTCATGCACCGACTCACATTTGGCAGATTTCCCATCAATCCGACAATGGAAACAAGCTAAAAACTTACACACGGACTCCAAATGAAAAACATATTACAATGGAGTTGTTTTCATTGTGAATGGATATAAAAACAAGACCTAAAAATTTTGAGCTCCATTAATGGCCGCCATGGTAGCTTTGTGCTCGAAGCCATTGCTAAGTGAAAATTTTAAATTTTATTTCCAAGCATTCTAGTGAGCAAAATCATATGAAATTCAGAGGATGTGATCTTGACAATGAGCTGATTCCAAAAAAAAGTTCCGTTGCAAACCGAGTAGTGGAATCCCACTTCATAAAAATAGTAATTTTTCCTATACCGACTCGCTATGTTTGGAAAGTCATCATCAAAAGTGGCTATGACAAAGGCAATGTGCACTAAAGATTACTAGGAAGCCAAAACGATTATCCAGACCAGAAAATAGTGAAAATGACCATTTACTCTAAATTGTAAGTTCCCTTTATGGGTGCTTACTAAAAATAGTAATTCAACCCAAGAAACATCCGAGGAAACGATAATGTGCAAAATATTGAATGAGGGAGTTCATCACATCACGATGGTTAAGAAGAGGGAAAAATCACCTCTCACTAAAAATAGCGAGCCTTCCATTTACATACTTAATATTAATAGTAAGTAACACTCAAAGGGAAGTTTTTACACAATGGGACATAAAGGGATGATCATTTGGGTCAACACCATCATTCAGGATCATTCATGGGCATTGTGCATAAGGAATCTAAGACTCATCTAAGGAAATTCAACAGTGTCTTCCAAAAATCACTAGATGGTTCAGGTCACAGGTATATCATACGTAGGGTTGGAATTGCAGTCATCGACAAAACAATTCATTCAACTTGATAAGTGTCTGTGAGTGAAGATGAAGGAATTTATCAAGGTATAAAGAGTTTGGAGATGTAGAGTTCACTACAGTGGAACACCTCATCGGATCATCTAGAAGGAGATGCAAACTTCATCAAAGGTAGATTATTTTTCATCAGCGTTTCTTCCCCCTTCTTCTTCCTTCTTTCTCTCCTCTCTTCTCTCCCCCTAATTTCTCTCTCCTCCATGTTCTAATTCTTTGTTGGGGGGTGTAATTTTTATATGTCCTTTAATGAAATTAAAATGAATTTTTTTAATGTAACAAGTCACTTTTAAGTCATAAAAGGAGACTTGATATTTTCCTAAGAATGTAAAAGGTCATAAGTTGTAATGAGGCATATGAAAAGTAATTGGGGGGTAGATAATGAGTCACCTCTCATTCTATAAATTGTAAAGCCATTACCGTTTCAAAGGGTTGGTGATTGATTTTGTAAACTCAAGAGTGCATTGAGAGAACAAAGGAAATCACCAAATTATTCAATTCCCCTCATTCTCAAATTTTCTCCATTTCCCCACTATGTACAACTTTGGTTTGAGTAATCAATACAAGAAAAAGGAGTTTCTATCTTTCTTTGACCAAGGTATTTCACGATACTTTATGGTCATCAAATTCTATTTGGTCTTATTGCTGCTTACAGAGTTATTTCCTCTTAATTTAGTGCATGTGATGAAGTTTCTAACTAGTATGTGTGCATGAATATGATTTTCTACCTGTAACATTAGTCCTCTTACCTCATTTCTCACCCCCTTTCCCTCTCTATAGAAAAATTCTTTCCTAGCAAGAGATTGCTAGATTTTCCATAGGGTCAGTGGAGTGCCCCTATTGGATCCTTAGCCGTAAGGCCATCTAGAGAAAACCCACTTTTAACTCCCACAATGTTGGAAATAAATCCACCAATTTGTCCCCAAAAAATTTTCTCGCAACACTTGGAAACAATATGACCAAAAAATTTACTTTCATATACTGAAAAAAATTATTTTTTGGTATTCAAAGATATCCCAAACTACCTACAGATCTCAAAGGTATGCCTTAAATGTATAAGATGATCATCAGAATTTTTTGAAAAAATAGTTACATCATTTAAATACAAAAGTATGAAATTATTTACAAGGATTTGAAAATCCATATCCATTACACGTTGAAAAGTAACACCAACATTAGAGAGGCCAAAAGACATCTTCTTATATGCATAAGTCCCCCATTTTATAGTAAAAGTTATGTTATACCTGTCCTCCTCTCGTACAAGAATCTAATTATATCCACTATACTCATCCAAAAGAGACAATTTATCAGAACCTGAAACTATCCTCAAAATCTTATCCATATTGGGCAACAGATAGTTTTCTTTCAATGAGGCTCTATCGAGGTCTCATAAATCCACACACAAACAGATTTCACCATTTTTCTTCTACACAGGAAAAAGATTGGCTACCCAACTAGAGTATTTGATAAGGAAGATTATGGCTGATTCAATCATCTTATATAATTCATTTCTCATCAAAGGATCTATCTTGGGATTTATGGGCCTTTGTTTCTACCTTACAGGATTTGAATTAGGTTGCAATTCAATTATATGCTAAGCCAAACTGGGGTCAAAACATCTAAGGTCTTGGTATTTCCAAGAAAACACATTTATGAATTCTTTGAATAAATTAAAAAATTCTTACTTTTCAGTAGTAGAACATATCTTCCCAATCTGCAATGTTTTATCGTCTTTTTTGGCGATAAAAATTTTCAGGGGAAAATTTTGTGGGTTTCTTACCAACGCTCTGAGAATCTAAGTCACTCTAATTAAATGGTGTAGCTTCCATATATGTATGTACCAGTAATGGTGAGTTTTATCTAGGTAGGCCTTACAGTTAGGGATCTAATAGGGGCAATCCATTGACCCTACAAAAAACCTTATAGCTACTTGCAAGAAATGAATTTGTTAGGAGAGTGGGAAAGGGAGTGAGAATGTTAGATAAGAGGACTAATGTTGCAAGTAGGAAATTAGAGTCTTGCATAAATCAATTAGAAATTTTGTCACATGCACTAAAATTAATAAGAAACAACTCTACAAATAGCAACAAGACCGATTAGAATTTATGAGCACAAAGTATAAATAAATTCTAATTCAAAAGACGGCTAGAAACTCCTTCTTATATTGATGCTTAAACAAAAGTTGTACATAACATAGAAATGGAAGAAAATTAAAAGTGGGGGAATCGAAGAATTTTGTTATCTCTTTGATTTTTCACAAGGATCTCTCTCTCATGAATTCACAAAACAACTAATAAGCCCATCAAATTAGGAGTTCATTAAAATTTATAGAAGAGAATCAACTCTTCATCTCCCCAGTGAATTTTCATAAGCTTTAATTTTGACTTTAGGTTGTTTATATTCCTATCAAATATTAAGCCCCTTTTATAAAAACAAGGTGACTTAACTTTTACATTATGTTTCTAAAGTCACTTAATTACATATCAAAAAGTGCAAACCCTGATGCAAAATTAGAACACTGAGAGAGAGAGAGAGAGAATTATGCAGAAGAATGAGCTGCTCCAGTGGATCTGATCTCACTTCCTGACTGGTCTCTATCTCACGCTGCTAAGAAGATATCCATTCCTCCAAATTCCTTGTTGAAACAAGCCACTGCAGGCTCCACTTTATCAGTGTGAGGAATGTGTACACAACTTATAGTCTTTATTTACCCATCAGACATATCGTTGATATCTTTACACTTTCCAAACTAGGATGGACATTTCTTTGCAATGCATGCAATGGTGGACTGAATCTCTGAGAGGAACTATAGGGTATCCTTAATGAAGGATAATGGATTTCCCACTTCTTTTTTAACATATTCCTTGAATGTCCCAGTAAAATTATCGATAGTTACATCTTCTCCCATTACAGGAACTCCAAGTTTCTAAATTTGGTGGTTGATGTTATCCTACAATTTTAATGTTTGTTCCTCTTTATCCTACAACTCAGAAATGGCTTGGTTGATTGCTTCAAATATAATTTCTATAGCTATTTCTCATACGTGTGACAATTATTCAAAAGGGGTGTCAAAAACCTTCCTAGTAATCATCTCTAGAGAGTGATTGTTGTTCATTTCATTCACCACTTCACCCAGAGGATCATAGTAATCCCTTTCTTTCTACAAATCTTCTCTAAGCATCTATGTCCTGTTTGTAGTTGCACACATGTAGGAAAATATTATCTCTACCTCTTGGAGCACAAAATTCCCCTTTTCAAAAATTATACTAATCCATTTGTTATTATCTCACTCTTGCATCATGATCTCATGTGTCCTCTTGATAGATTTTGGGTTGAAGTTGTTGATGGGTGTAATTTCTTTGATGGGAATTTCCATAGCATTTGGATCTACCAGATGTTGCACATAGGATGAAAGGGTTTGCACATGTTATTTTAGATCATCGATATTCTTCTTATATTCTTCATTCCTTGCCACCATGTGAGTGGAAGAATATTGATACATATGAAAATCTCCCTTATGAGTAGCAAACCCCAACTGAATTATACACATTTCATAATCAGCCAATGTCATTTCATCCATCGACTTGATCACCTTTGGTCAGGCTACTTCAATATACTGATTACCTATTTCTCCACTATAGAACTGTGAGGTAGTGTGTGTGAACTTACTTTTCCTTCCCTTGTCTAATGAGGCAATCACTGAAAAATTAGGGGCTATGACTTATTGAACGTTGTGTGCATTAGGTGGAATTGTCTCTTACATCCATGGGAACATTTCATTAGATTCAGACTCTATGATAGCTGCATCAACCATTCCCTATTTTGGAAGAGGAGTCACATATTTGATGAGAGAGGAAGTAGTATGGGCAAGAGGTGAGACCTTCTGTGGTGGTTCGAAGACTAGATCTTGAAGTGTGTGCTCTTCCTCCACTTTTTTTTCTACCATTGGTTCTTCTTCCTACATTTCTGTAACCAAGTCTTCTTCTTGCATTGTTGCAATTGAGCTTCCTTCCCTAGCTCTCTTTGGTGAATTTTCATGAGAAGTCTCCAATTTTGTGTCCTTTCATTTTTAAATTACCCTAGAGTTTCTTGAACTTAAAGAAACCTCTAAAAATTTTGACGATGACTACCATGAGACTTGTTTCTGACTTATGGGGTTACCTCGTGATTGAATGATCATGACTCTCTTTCTCTGGAACCAATTCCTTGTTCTCCTGACCACTTTCTCAATTTGTTCCTTTATATTCTCTAACTCATGAATGTGTTAGCTGAATTTAGGCAATGAGGAAACCTTGATCGCCACATACTCAGGATCATACATTTCTATCCCATCATCTTGCAAAATATCTTCATACGAAGAGAACCAAAACTTCTTCATCTCATCAACTATCATCCTCATATGATACTTCTCCCATAATTCAATTTCATCAACATAATTGGCCTAATAGTCTTTGACTTGAGGATCATGGCACAAGTATGGGATATGGAAAGAGTCTGGGTCATCTCGAATGTCAAAATTGGGCCTGAAAATATAGGAATGCAAAGTTAAATACAAAATGGCGTCCTCCAGATGAGATGCATCATTCACATTATTACATATGAACACCCTAAGAGAGATGGGGAATGAGATTAGTTTCTTTTTCTTGCTCCTGAGTCTATTGTTTACCTGTATGAACTGCCTATAGAGCTCAAATAATATAATTTGATCACTAAGGTACTTAGGCAACCTTAGATGAGCTTAGTCGAAACCAGATAATTGCAAGTAGGTGAAAGTCAAGAACTATATGAAATAGGAGCCATATTTTTTTTATTAAGAACACTTCTTGTGGTGAAATCCTTTCCTCCAGATCACCCTCCAAAGTTCATACCAAGTACATTGTGAATGCATCATTCACGTGGGTGAAGTTCCTGTGACTTTCCTCCATTACCAACTACGGGAGCTTCTCAAATGCGGGCACCTTGGAAAAAATGTTTTGTGTAAGGGAAAATCCCTTAAATGATCTTGAGTTGGCGAAAAAATAGACCAAGTAAGAAGTCATGTGGAAATTTTTTGTCATGGGCACCTAAAGCAGTTACAGATGCAAATTTTCATTAATCATCTACCCCCATTCAATTATTTTATTTCCGTCAGTCACTATCAAGATTAAAAGGCCCATCCAATCCTGGAAGTATCTCATTTTTGCTTCTCCCATCACCATGTTGAGGAGAGTGATTGCATATGAATAGCCTTCATGAAACTTGCATCTTGAAAGTGTTTTTGGTATCCTTGAGGGTTTTCTTCTTGTCTTCATCCATGACCCTAGTGAAATACCTTGTACGTATGCATCTATCTTTTCCCACTCATGTATGGCCTTATCCTTTGTGATGATGACCATGGTAGGTGATGTTGTAATTTTCAGAGAGAGTGAGATGTTTATGAGATTAATGACTACCATTTTCATGCCATTTTCAGCTCAAATTATCCGTCTTTCAAGCTCATAGTGATGTGAGCAGGCTAAGACCAACTCAATGCTTTGTATGGACATGGTGTGTCCCATAGCTACGAAAAACCCACTTGTGAATACTTGATATTCAATTTTCCATCTATCCTTGTTATTCATGTGAGCCTTCAGATCCTTGAAGTTCATATATGGGACATCATTGTCTTCTATCTCATACTCAAAAGTGAAAGGTTGTGCCAACTTCTATCTTGTCCATCTGTACTTCATGATTCCTCAACACTTACTATTTTTGGAATGGGCAACTTACTATTTTAAGTACATGAGAAAATTATTCCCCCAACTTCAACTACAACTACTGATTTGGATGTTCAACTCTTAGAATGATCCTCTTGTGAAATTCATCCTCTGGAATGACTTACTATTTTTAGTAAGTTCCAATGAGACATCTTACTATTTTTAGTAAGTATGAAAAATCAGCTCCTTTGAACCTCAAATGCAACTCATATTCCTCTTTCTTCCTATGTTCCTCTCACCTTTTGGATGAGTTTGCTATTTTTAGTAGGTTCTCATGGGACCACTTACTATTTTTAGTGTCAAATCTAGACTAAGATGACCATTTCAATGGTTTTTTCCTATGATACCTCTTATGTGTTCATCGCCTCCCTCATAGCTTCTTTAGTTGGTGACTTACCTTAAATAATAGTCTCCTATGTAAAAGGTCGGCTATTTTCAGTAATTACGTTTATGGTGGTTGGATAATTGTGCAAAGAAGTTTTCTAATATGGGTTTTTTCCCAATATCACCCCTATGATATTTTAGGCTTACCCGATCACTAGTTTATGAGATTTTAAAAATTCAATTTTTTCACCTAGCGGCAACCATGGACACATCAGCCATTAATAGAGCTTGAAAATTGTAGGTCTGGTTTTCTCCTCCCTTCACAAAAAAAACATATTTTTAATATGGGTTTTTGTTTCTTGTTCCATCGGTGAATTTTCTCTTCAAACTGATTGCCGATTTGCCGAGAAATTTTAGTTTTGTCTTCATTGTGCCAAGAAGAAGAATTTTTTTCTGCAAAAAAACCTTGCTGCAGATGGGAGACTTGTTATGGGGGTTTTATGACCTTTGAAAATGGTGAATATTGCAAAAAAACTCATCTCAATCCATGCATTGGTTTGCAAGATATGACGATTTCTTCATTTCAGGACAATGGGGTTTTCAGATGAATTTTTTTGTTCTTCTTCTATTCTTGGATCCTACGATCTGTTCTTCCTTTGAAAATGTTGTCCATGGTAGAGCTGGTTTGGAGCATCAATGGTGGACTAGGTTTCTGGATAAGCATGAATAGAGCTATGGTAGGGTGTAGAGATGTGGAGAAGAAATAAAGGGAAATAAAGCTAAGTGCTTAGCTTTAAAATGTTTAAAAAATGAAAACTAGGGGTGGGGAAAAAAAAAATTATGTCCCTTAAGTGTTAAGGGATGCAAATTTCATCAAATTGCACATTGCACCAGGTTACACCACTTGTCATGATTTGAACGATTGAGCATTAAGGCCAAAAAGTTTGAGAAAAGCACATGGGGGCTGAAAATCAGTCGTATGAAGGACCGAGAGGCGTACCTAGGGCTGGGATAATTTTATTTTCCCCTATATCCCTAAAGATAAAGGGATGAAAGGGTCATCAGTTTTCACATTGTGCCTAGAGCTGACACTTGGTGGACATCTAACTGCTGTGCATTTGGCTCCAACTAGCTCCTGGGGGCTTGAAACTTGCACTGTAGAAGGTCACATTGATGACCTGGGGGCCACATGGGGCTAGGAACATTTTCATGTCCCCTATGTCCCTTAATATTAAGGTACGAAAGGGTCATCAATTTTCACATCGCGCCATGTTACGCCACTTGTCACGATTTGAACAACTGAGAGGATAAGCTTCGGCAAGCACCTGGGGGCCAAACTAGCGATGTAGAAGGTTACATGGGTAACCAAAGGGAAAAAGAGGGCTGAGAACATTTTAGTGTCCCATATGTACCTTTTCTTGAGGGATTAAAGGGACAAAAAATGTGCCAGGATCTTGGAGTTGACATGTGTCCTCTTCAAAATTTGACTAACTCCTGAACTCTTATCTAGAGGACAATTTGAAACGACTATAACTTGAGATCCTGATGGAATTTTTTGGAAAATTTTTGTATGAATTTGACTAAAAATGGCTTTCTTAATCCAATTTTGGAGGTATCAACTCTTAATTCCTACATTTAACCCCTAAAAAGTGGATTTTTTTTCTGGCTCCCTAGTTGAGTATGAGAAAAACTAGATATAAACCTATTGTGCTAAAGTGTTGTGAAAAATATAATTTCACCACTTGTAGAGATATGAATTCCCTTTATGTAGATGTATTTTTTAGCTCCTAACTCTTTCCAGAGATCCTGAAATTACTTCTTGAAACTCAATAGTTTTTTTGGCCCTGTGCACTGCCTAGGCCTGAGAACCATGTTTCTGATGAATCTACCCCAACTCACCAAAATATTTCCTAAATCTTCTAAAATTGATTCCTTTATGTTATCAGACCTTTATTGCATCTCCATTTTGAACTTTTCTCCTATGTTTTGGGCTAGGGGGTCCACTAGTTCTGGGAAGGCCAGTGGTAGCCCTTCCCACAACTGCCCAAGATTTGCATTCTTTAAGAACTCCTAAAATCACCTATGGAACTGAGTTAAAATCCAATGGGAGGTCATTATATTGATTGTGGTAAGGTTGATGTTGAGGATGGGTAGACCTAGGGTGTCTTAGAAAGGTGAAACTTGAAAATTTTGACACAGAGGTATTGTTATCATGCTCAAAAATTATAAATTTTCCCATTGCACATTTTCACTATAACATTATTCAACTAATATTTATTCATAGTTATCAACATGAGTGGATATATTTCTTTTTTCTCTTCTCAACTGATCATCAATACTAAAAATGTCTTCTAAAGTAACAAGTCCTTGAGGTAACTTGTTAGTTTTCAAGTGCACAATCTGATTACCATATTAATGTTGTAAATTTTCTTGATTAGCTGATGAAAACTCAAATTCTTCTTGTATAAATCTGATTATCTAATTTTCATCTTTACAAAATTTCCAATTCTCCTCATTATCAAGTATTAAAGGTATGATAATCAACTCTATATGTGGTTATATCTTGTCATTTTGAACTTTCTCAAGGACATCAAAATTGGATCCAATTGCTGCAAGCCTATCTACATGTTTATTAATTTTCCTTGGGATAGATTCAATGTTAAAATCCTAAAGATGGAACCTTTGAATCAGAACCTTGTTATCACATTAGGAATGGAACATGTTGTATTGGTCTGAAAACATCTTTATGGAGTCACCGAATGTGTTTTGATTTGAATCGTCAATTTATGACTGCAGCTAATTTCTTCTATTAGTGGCTGATCTTCATTGCAAAATTGATGATTTGTCAAAATCCTCATCTAGAATAGTCAAGGAAACAAACAATTGGTACTAATTGAATGGTTCTTGACTGATTTATACTCATATATATTCATTTATATATTCTTGAGTGCTAATGAATCCTACAAAAAATAGGTCAGATTGCTGATATGGAGTATCTAAAATTTTAGGTAAAGCCATGAGAAGAAACCATATTTGTTTGCATGCTACAAATAATCACTTGATCTGATCTATGGTCCCGCTGGGTGTGCTAAAAACTGTTATCTAGTAGAATTGCACCCTTGTGAGGACTGGTAGATTTTGTCCTTCTATCTCTCCTCACTTCTATGGATAGGAAATGGAAATACCTCACGGGATGTGGGTATCCATAGAGTGAGGCGAATCTCCAAATTTTAAGGGATGGTTCCCTTTCAGTGTATCTCAAACTAAAAATGATGGGGGTAAATTTTAGAATGAAAGATTTTAAAAATGGGGTGATACACCATAAATTATTGGAGATTGCTAAATTAAATGTGTGCATAAATTGATAATGAAAGAAACAAGCTTACATGAACTACAATGTTTTGAGTGAAATTTCAGGGAAAAGTAATTGAAAACTATTAAGGGATACCTCACAATAGACAAATTTCAATATGCATGCACACTAAAATAAACATACTAAAATTATTTTTTCAATGAGGGAAGATAACATTAGCAATTAACTTAATAGATTCAAGAAAAACACAAGAATCAACTACTTGTATACATAATATTAAAAATGTTTCTGGAAAGGAAAATTCACTTTATTAATAGTGGGAACTTGCTGGAAAAATTATAAAGTAATTAATTACATCAACCAAACTCCCTAAATGCTTCAAAAGCATTAGAATATATAATAAAATGGAAGTGGAGCTGAAGCTCAACACCTTCAATTACAACACTAGTTTACTCCAATTTCATGAATAATTTATCTCTTTTAATTTAATACAACTATCAAAACTACGAGCCCATCCTGACATGCATGGGGGAATCATTCAAAAATAAACTAAAAGTCCAATTTTGGCCTATGTAAACTCCTTGTTAACTTTTTTAAATTGGTGTTGACTCTATGATTTTCCTTTCACATGGAGAATAGCATGTCTATGGGAACCATTTTTTCATCCATCTACTCTTACTTAACTTAATATTTTCCAATTCCATGGTGTAGTTCATGATGTTTCCAGTGATATAAATTTTATCAAATTTGGACAACCAGGGTGAAAGTTGTGGCCATTTAAAAAGTTTCATGTTGTGGAGTATAGGTACTGTGAAAATGTAATTTCACAAAATGCAAAATTGTAAAAAATTCTCTAGGGTCTGAAAAATTTGCCATGTGTCTGCCTTACATTGTCCATGGGAGTCAAGGATTACTTTTTATTTTACATGTTGACTTCCATTTTTCATTTTACTCCCACAGACCCAACGCCTATGTCTCGTGGCTTTCTAATTTGCTCCATGTGTCCTCTCTTGATTGATCGATGGGATCAAGGTTTTTTTTGCATTTAGAATTTGACTTCCACCCCATAATTATCCCCACGGACCCAAACTTATAAATATGCTTTGTTTTGTGGGTGTTATGCCATGTGGGTAACTTTGGTTCTCTGAGAACTCGTTCTTCCCACACTCAACTCCTCCACCTTAATCTGAATCCTTCAACTCCCCGTCACTTTTTTTTGTAGCTTTCTATGCCTTGCAGGGAACTAAGCATTCCTGAGAACATTGTACTACCCACAATGAGTTCTCTTGCACCCCCTTGTGCCCGTAACTTGTCCCAAACCCATAATACATTGAAACTTGGACACATATGTATTATACAACCAAATTGGGAAATCAGGGAACTAAGGACCCAAAGGAAATTTCTCTTTCTACCCCTTTTGAATTGGAAAAACTCACAATTATCTATAAATGACCTTTTTTTTACATTTTTATTGATTTTTCTAAATTATTTTGCCAAGTATGGGTCTACAGAGTCTAGCGGAGTGTTGATCAGTCAAAATTTGGCACTTAGCGAAGAAAATATAGAAGGTTTGCAAGGGAAAGTAGAGCACATTCAAATGCGTGAAAGTATCAGAAAGGATCACGTGTGAAGAATAAAAATAGGTTCACGACTTAGTTCTTTTGATGATGAGGATCTATTTTTGGAGATAGTGTGCGGAACACTCAAACTGATTGGAGAATTATGTGACACACATTGGCTATTTTTGTATGATCGGCTACGAAGCGCTTTGCATGGATTCAGGATAAATATAGAATGGTAAATTGATAGTTGACTAAGAGAGATCCATTTCTAACACTCTTGCATGTAAGCCTATTATTGTAATGGCGCATGGCTAATAATAGCATGTGACCTATTTTTGGTTTATATAAGTGGTGAAGGGAAAATTCCTACCCTTATAAATATGTATGGAACTATGTAGTAAAGAGAGCATAGATATAGGTGTGAGAACTAGGTTATAGTGAGATTATGTTGATAGATTTATTACGCACATGAGCGGATACTATTGTTATTGTAAGGAAGCTTCAGTGTATTCAATGCAATTATCATAATGGAGATTATAGACTAAAACAAGGTATTATCATGGTTATGATTTAGTATTGCATGCTTGATTCTATTATGGTTATCTGTTAAGTCTATTATGTTCTAGATCTAGATCTTAATAAGCACTATATAAGGATATATTAGCCATAGATCCGAAGGATTTAAGTCTTCATCATGCTAAAAATTCCTATAGCAACAACCCTAAAGAGGGACCTGGTACCTTTACGTGCTTTGGGTGAACACTAAGTCTACGATGAGTGATGTGCTAGTGTGCATGGGCTTGTATTGCTAAATTCTAGGCTGCATCATTGGTTCTATTTCTAGGACCTCTTTTTCAGTTGTTTTTCAGGATGGTTCGCGATGAAGACATACTGGTTGACCTTGGCAAGTGTTGAGGAGTGGATACATGATCTGGAAGAAGAATAAGCACAACATTTCAACACTAGATATGATAGTTTATAGGAGATCTTCTTTCCTATCTTTCTAGTAGAATTTTATGATTAGATGATTGCTTATGCATCTAAGTGGAATTGGAGGTATCGCACACTTTTCTGGATGTAGGAAGAATTTTAGGCCCTTTATGATGCTAATTTGATTTGGAATTGAGCTGTGGATACATGGTTACATGGTGTTTTGGAAAATTATATCTTGGTGTACTCAATTTCAACTTATTTGTGCCTAGAGGTAGCTGAATTCCATTTTTTACGATATCCAAAGGGGACTTAGTTACAAGGAATTCCACCGGTGATTAAGATCCTGATGGTAAATTTGAATTTGGAGAGTAAATTGATGGCTAACTAGACCTCACCACATGCGGGGACAGGGTCAAGTTTGGTAAAAGATGGTAGACCTAGAGGCAGAAAGGTAGAGAGAGGAAATACGGCTTAAGCATAATGAGGTGCCTGAGAGGGAGGTAGGGAAGTAGTGGGACGTTGTAGAACAAATGGTGTTGTAGAGAAAAATAGTTCGGGAATGAGTGGAACTTCACACTAAAGATGTGGAATTCGAGCCTCAGGAACTCCCCCATTTTGGAAAACATGATAGGGAACCCTCATCGACCTCACATAGAAGCATGCCAGCAGAGACGACCTGGGCCATGGGTGCACATCTAAATCCACCTGATAAAATTTCCCTTGCACTTGGTTTTCCAGCATCTAGTACAACACTCAATCAGCAAGCTAATTCAAGTAGTGGGAGAGTAAGAGTGAGTCTTATAAGAGGCACAACGATGGCAACACAAAAAAATTCATTGTTATATGGGAGTACCTTTTCAAGTGTATCATCTTCATATAATTTAGGTGTATAAATTCTTGGAATTTCTTCAGGGAGTAGTAAGCCATCGCATACTATTGGGGTATAGTTTAGTTCCATTGTTGGGACATAGAGAAGGACATCTTTTGGTCTGACCCCAGCTATAGGTTTGGGATCAAGAGGCTTAGGTAGCTCTAGCTCTGGTAGATCTGGTGGTTCTGGAGGCAAAGGAAACACATGAGGTTTTGGATCAGGTGGGCAAGGTCTAGACCAACCCCAAAATATTTACATGGAGATGTCTCTTCATCTTCTTGAGTATAGGGGTATAAAAGACACTATTTAACATGTGCATATGTTTGAAATAATGTGGCACGTAAAAGGAATCATGACTTCTGAGCGTAGGGAAAGCCAATTTGCTACTACATTACAAGGGCATGCACACAGGTGGTACAAAATGTTTGACCCTATTCAGACTTGTGTAGACTATACAACTTTAAAAGATGCATTCCTTAAAGATTTTCACATCCCTAAGTTTGAGCATAAGAGTATAAGTGCACTCAAGGATATTAAACAAGGCACTACTGAAAGTTTCAGAGAGTATGATGCATGGTTCAAAAAATTGTTATCTAAGCTTTCTTATGATATACACATAAGCCAACATGCACAAAGGTTCGTTGGGGACCTGATTACCCCTTTTAGGAGGGAATTATCACATAAGACATACATTGATCTGTGCGAAGCACTTGAAGTAACCTTATGCACTAAGGTAGTTGGAATAATAGATACTGGGGTGAGCCCATCTTTAGAAGCACAGATCACAGCTATGGAAAAATAGTTGGAGAAACTATTAGCAAATTTAGCACACAAGACGCGCAAAGGGATTTGGTGCATAGACTGTGAAGTAGAAGGTCATACAAAGGATAGTTGTCCTCAAATATCAGTACACTCATTGTTGTTGGATTTTGAGATGTGCCATTTAAACCATGATGCTAGGTGTTGCCCATTATTATAACACATGATAAGGAAGAATGTTTCAAGCTACTATAAAGTTTGAAGGTCCACAACTCATGACACGGAAGACTGCTGACTGATTGGTCAGATCCAAGATGCTATAGATATTGGTGTACAACAGACATGAGTTTCATATAACTCTAAGGGCAAGAATTAGCACCAAGACCGGGATCACAATTAGGTGCATTCTGATCAGAATGAAGGGCATTTTGAAGGAAGTCATGTTAAAGGTCGAGGATACCATGGTGGATTCAGAGGATGAGGCCATGGTAGTGGGAGAAGTGAGTTCCCTTGTAGAACATGTTATACATGCGGATCCCCTGACCACTACAAGCATGAATTTCCTTATAATATTACATGTTAATTTTTTAGAAATAACCATAGCTATGAGGAGTGCCCAGACTTGTATGAGCATCTTAGTAAGTAACATAAACAAGAAAACAAGGGCACAGGGATGGTTAGGATACGTTGTGATATTGAAAAATAGTGGATGCCTAAGTTGTAAGTAGATTCTAAGGCGTTACAAGTAAATATCATGACCCGCATTGAGGTGACACATGTCAAAGAAGCATTACAACAGTAGTCTACCATCACTAAGGAGGAGGTTCTACATGCACTGTACCCAGATCCTGCCCATCAAAAGGAGATTTATCAGGAAACCATGGATGTAACACCTTGGACTGTAGTTACTTCCTCCTGAGCATACAAGTGTTGATATGTGGTTTCTTTTGAAAGGATGTGTTCCCTTGATTGAGAAGTCATGCTTGATATGTACTGTATCTTCTTTGCAAATTGCAGATCTTTGACTGAGTCGGAATATGATTGGACTCTTTTATTTCTTTCGTTTTACACTTGAGTTTAATCTTATCTCGGAATGAATTATGGAGTTATCCATCTATAAGACCTAGCCTTGGATCAGTGGTATTGATCCAAGTGGTGCTTTAAGCTTATTCGTGATGAATTAAAATTATAGACCTTAAGCAGGTTGCAGGGTCTGGATGCATTGAATAAGCTAGTCCGGAGTATAACTCAAGTTGATCATGTTAAATGAACTGGTGCCCGATATCGTGATATATCAGGAAGGTCTTGATCGCGGACCAGGTAATAAATCAGTTACATAAAATTCATTAGCCTATTGGCATTGCAGGAGTGAACCCTGTTCGTGAATGTATGTTGTAGGTTATTTTCCTGAGCATTTGAAATATTAGACCTAAACTGGATTTATTAAGGTTAGTAACCTAAAACTAAACTTTAACCTAGGGGATTAGATTAGTGTTAATCTAACCTAGGCCTAAGCTATAAGCTAAATGTTCTAAGTTAGTAACTTTGTGCAATGAGGTTAGACTAGGTGTTATCCTAAATCCTAACCTAAGTTACTAACCTAACTATTGAACAAGGAAGAAGGGGACCTATGGAAGGGTGCAAACCATGGGCGAAAGTTTCTATGTCATTAAATGTATGGATAAGTATGAAGGACAGGTAAATTGCTGGAAGTTTTTAAACGGCTAGCTAGAGCCGACGTGGCAGGTCGCCAAAGTTGGAAATGGTCTTTGAACTGGTTTTATCCATCGCCAACTATGGCGGTCGGTGGCAGTGGAGATTTAGAGGGAAATTTGGAGTAAATGCCATTTATGAACTCGGTCTTCGAGCTCGGGTTTCATGAGAAGGCATAGCAAAATGGAAATTTAATAGTTTGTTTGGTTTTTCATGCACTCCGGTTTTCCCTCTGTCTAATCACTGGTTCTTCGCACTAGTCTTCTTGGTGTTGCATGGCAAGTATGACCGTAACTAGCTGTTTCCTCTGGTAAGGAAAATTTATAAGTCATGGTAATAGCAAATTTTTGTTTGATGGATCTAACTTGGAAAAGGAGGAGAAGGTTCGAGCTCTTTCAGTGGTCTACTTCGAAATTTTAAGCAAATAACTAGGCATGTTAGGCCCTAACCTTTAAAAATCTTGCTCTCTTTCAAATGATTTCATTAGAACAAATCTATATCAGATGATTTCGAATTGGATTGCACTGTTTCGTTGTGATTATGCAAGGCTGTACTTTAATTTGTTGAAATATCATGCAAGAAAGATACTAGACCTGCTCTGTGAGAACCCTTAACGGGGTGTGTTCCCTTGTTGGGTTCAGGCTATAGTTGCACTATCTTGTCGGGTTTTGCATACTCGATTAGAATTAAAGATATGCTTTGTCAAGGAAAAGAATACACTAATTCGGACTTTTGGGAGTTGATGCATTGTTTTCTTGTATAACTCAGTTGACTTCCTTGTAAGTTTTGTCACTGGTTGATTATAGGATGGTGGTTATAGAACTCTTGTTGGGTTTCGCTATGATATTTAAAGTTATTTGTGATACGGATAAATTTCATGTGTTACAGTATACATTAATTGCAACCTTGTTGAAGTTGTTTAAACAAAATTCCGTCTTGCGTTCTGAGGAAGTATAGTTGTGATTGCAACCCGTTGATAGTATGTAATATATATGAGTTGATTGTATTCAAAACGACTTATGATGGAGTCCATATGAATTGGGTTCGACTATATTATGGACCACTGTTGCATATGCTATATATTCCTCTCTGTGTAACTTAGATCGGATAATTTGTTTTTGGGCTCAGTTGGAATCCTTGAAGGAGTTAACCAGGTAATACGACCTCTGTATAGGCCTGTACAGTGAATACCTATCGTGTTGCAAGGAATTCATCTTGGTACAGACGGCAATTGGTAGAACTTTATTATGTAAAATACCACTCTATGGGTAAGACCTCTAGAATGAATATTTTTGTAGGGGTATCAGTCGGATTCCTCGTTACAAAATCAGTATCTCAGATTTTGTTTAAGCCTGATTTTGAATATTGACCATTGAGTCGTGGTCACAGTTGGAATCAATTTAACTTGTATTTATCTTGTATATTGAGCTTTAGTGGTATGGATAGCTTTATCGAATTGAAATGATGCGAAGTGGCTCGGATTTTCAGTTTTAATCCTTCGATAGGTAACCAGTGTATAACTGCCTCTTTAGAAGCTCTTATTTTGATTTCTCGTGTTACTTTTGGCTCTCGTTGTGGTTCCTTAAGTTAAGGATAGTTATCATGTATCTTGGCTTCTATAACTTAGTGGGTCGTGACCTTACCGGACTTGTTTCAGACTTTGAAAAATGAGTTCAGATGTGAATACATGGCTGTGTTATGTTTACTTTTTGAATAATTCTAGTTTTATGAAGTTGTGCATGTTGTGTGGATTTTTTATGAGTATCTCTGCATAAGCTTATGGAAAACATCATATGCTTTGATCTCAAGTTGAGTCTCTTTTTTGACTGCGATAAAAAGAGAAGTTCTTTGATTATTACAGCCTTGGAATCTAAAGTCCTTACAGAGTGTTTAGTAGGGTTTAGAATGAGTTGTATGTTGTTGAGAGTGGAATAGTTGTCGTGCTTGTAAACATAGATTACGTCTTCTGTTAGCATGTATATCTAGTCTTGAGCTTGAATGAACTGAGGAGATGCTCGACTTTTTACCTTGACAGGTGATGTCAGTGAATACTCCTCTTATATATCGCTTCATGTGGAAGGTCATGAGGAGTCTATTTGGTTGATATTCATCACTGTTTTGGCATGAGAGCTATTGTACTTCTTAGTAAGCTACATGAAGTTTTGTTATCATTTAATTTTAACAAAACTGTGGTTCTTCTTGTGGTCTCATCTGACTTATTCGTATGCATGTAAGGTGAATGCTTTCCTTTTGAGGAGACGGTACAGTCATGAACTTGATTGGAAGGGAAATATGAATGACTTGTTTTCTTTCTCTTCTGTTGTAGAGTATATATTGATATATTTTTATCTAACCGTTAGAAATGTTTTAAACATATTGATGGAATCATGATTTGCTATGATATTCCTTTTACTGTGATGAATGTAATGATCTGTCTGATGTTTGTTGTCCTTGGAATTTAGATGGATAGTTGTCTCAGATACTTTTGTTCTTCTTGATCCCTAATATTTTGATGAAATATTTGAGAAGTATTTAGGACTATTCTGTAACAATAATTAGAGTTACGCGTTTGTAGTCATTTTTGTATTACAAAAGCATAGTCTTAAATATGTATACTTGTTTGGTGAAATGATCTCATTTAAACAGGGTTGTTTAATGAAAACAGTTGGCGGATTGCAATTTGTTTTAAGAGTTAGTGCTTATCATGCTCAATTCATCAAACTGACCCATGTTGACAATTTTTGCAGATTGTTGCCGTAAGTGGTAAAAGCACGCAGATCTTATAGGATGTTCAGATTGTTTAACTTGGTTTTATGATGAATTACAACTTGATTCTCTAAATGTACTATATGAGGAAAGATGCTCTTTTTCCGTTGAGAATTGTATCAAGTATGTTGAATGCATAAAATGTATTTGATTAGTTCTGAAGGGAATGGAAATAGATATTTGATACTTATGTGTTTGCAATTGTATCTTGATAGTTTGACCTTCTTTGGTTCAAATGGTCTAAAGAGCATTGTTATTATTGTTTAATATTGGAGACTTTTGTGATTATCAATGTAAGCTTGCAAGAATATGTGACTGATTATTTATGATTGTTTAGCAGTTCTTGTATGTTCTATCCAAAGCTAAATTGAAATTTAGATCACTGTCTTTCTAGAGGCTATGGTAAAAATGAACCTAAGCAAAACACTAAACAAGCTGGATTAAATTATCAATTCCTAGTCTTGATTAAGCCATGACAACGTTTAATTGGATTCTTAATCATTATGTCTCGATACTAATAAGTAAGATATAAATTCAGTTATGAGAAATGAAATAAACCTAAAATGGGTTTCAGTTGGCAATCACATGTGAAGATTATGAGGTTATTGTGCAATTTCGTTGATATAGAATTATGTATATTATATGAACTCCTTGATGGGACCATAGTCTTAATAACTTCATTGTGTAATGGGTTTTATTAAGAAAGGTCATTCTAAGGTGAGGAACCTAGGGATTGGGAAAGACTACCCGTTAAGGGAGTGTCTCAAGGTATAATTTAATTCAACGTATGTAACACTATTTGATACGTAGGTCTTTTCGAGGCGGATTTAAAGGTTGACGACACAAGTCAACTGCAGGGTTGTACCTTCGAGAAGATTAGGATCTTCTCGAAGTTACAACAATGCAGGTGACTTATGATGACACCCTTTGCATTGATCGTTAAGATTTACACCGTTAACTCGAACAAGTTACTCTGGGACCGATTAGGAATGTGGTCACGTTATAAGGCTGCCAAGGAGACTCGGGGTATCTTGACACACTGGTTTAACTAAGGTTGACCTAGTATGTTATCGTATCCCTAGCCCTCGAGAGCATCTATATAACATTGTCACCTTACTAATCCGTTTTCGAGTGAATAAATTGGGATAGGAGGGACTGACAGAAGTCAGTATAAGACATTATATATAATATGAGGAATGGGGTGTAGGACGTATTCTTGATTGACGAGTATGTCGTTAAGGAATATGAGACATAAGCAGTATGTTTCAAATCTTTGGCCAAAGTATCGCAAGCTACTGGTTGTGCTGTCCTAAATCACCTGGTCTAGGGGATGAGATGCCGATGAATAATGGTAACAATTATTCAGTTAGGTTCCTTGGACAGAGCATTCTGAATCCTAGAATAGGGAAGAGAACCGCGAGAGTGAAGTGTTAAATGAAAAGCTCCAACTCTTATTACTCATGAATAGATCGGTAGATTACCGAGTCATGGAATGAATAGATCGGAGGTACTCCGAGTCATTATAGCTTCATATGGTTATCTGTTATAAGAATGGTTATTTGATTTGTGAGTTCTAAATTACGTATTTAGAACCTGGAAGCATTTATCAAAAAAAAAAAAAAAATTGACTTGTTCTAATGTATAAAATGAGGATGTTACAATGGAAGTTCTCAGCAATCTTCAAGGTGAGATACAATACTTAAAATAGAAATCACAGAAGATGGAGAAAAATCTTGTATCAGAGGGGAGGGAAAATAATATAGATGACCTTAAGCTCTAGAGTGCACAAGTTTTATCTCCACATTACAAGGCTATCATTCCACGTACTTAGGGGATATGGTTATATGCAGAACACTCCAATCTTCAAGGTGAGAGACTAATACTTAAAATAGAAATCACAGAAGATGGGGGAAAATAAAGCATCAAAGGATGTTTGAAACTAATATAGATGACTTACAGAGAATGAGTGTAAAAATTTTTCTCCAGACATTTAAATATCATTCCATCTACTAAGGGGATTGGTTAAAAGGAAACACTCCACATGTAGAGTATTGAGAGTGGATTAAAGGTCTTGCATGTAATATCTTCCCCCTCGTATGCCTAGATTATGTACCAAGGTGGAAGATCACTTGTTCAAGATGTTATTGTGGATGAAGGTGGACTATAGGAGTAACATCTTGATTTGATAGAAACATAGAAGTCATATGCCACACTACTTAAACACACTTGCTTGAGCAAGAAAAAGGAAGAACCCCACTAAATCTATCCTCTAATGGATGATGAATAAGTAGAAAATATAGATGTAAGACCATTCAAAAAGTATGCGTGAGGTGTTGGACAGATGCAGATAAGGCCATTATGCACCTATCATGGAGCCTATGAAGTTCAAAGAAAGTAAATATTGAGATCAGATGCAGATCCTAAGGAGGTCATATAGCTTCCCAAGACTATTGGGGCAGACTCTGAAGTGCTAAACAAATCATAGGGTTGATCTATGATATTATCATGAATTATTCCCTCGAGGGTACCATGAACTTAAGGAGCAGAGCATTTATTATCCCTTTAGGAGAGATGAAGATAAAGCTGTAAGGGAGGTTGCACGCCCTTAATTAGAAGAGAGACCCTAATAGGATTTTTGTACGTGCCAATTGCATGATCTAGAAGTGTTCAAGCCATGTAGAGATTGAAAAAATGTTAAAGTCTGGAGGATGCATCAAGCCCCTAGCGATGAGTACAGTGTGGGTTAGTCCTATGATGATTAGTATAAAGAAGGATGGCCTCAGATTAGGACTCTGTGTGGACTGTAGGGAGCTAAATGTTGCATGTGTGACTGATCTTTTTCCTACGCCATTCACTGAGGAAATCCTACGAAAGCATGTGCTAGGGCGATAGGTAATATATTTGTTTACATATGGGTTACTTTGGAGTTTTAGATCCTATGGTATTCATACGTGCCCAGGAAAGAATCAGGAAAATATTACTTTTACTATTTAATGGGGCAACTTTGGCTATACTGTGATTCACTACATGGAATGAACAATGCACTTGCTGTATTTTCACGCAAATAGTAATGTTGTAGGAGTTTAAAGATTTTATTCACAACTTGCTTACATATGCTATTTAGATGATTGGATGGTGCCATGGACTTACTGAAGGATCATTGTGACTTATCATGCTACTTAACCTGTTCAACACCACGATATCAGATATTGTGAGTATACTCTTTGAACATCAAGGGAAGTGCATATTTGCTACCCCCCTTTGGAATACTATTAGTGCACATGTAATATGCCACTTTAGAAGGTATGTTGGTTGATCTAGATAAGGTTGCAGTCATTATAGTCCTGAAAGAGCCCACCAGTCAGAGTGAGGTGTGTGGATTCTTGGGTCAGGATGGGGTAATTATAGAAAATGGCATAAAGGGTTACATTAGGGTTACCACAGCCTCCGGTGGTAAAAGCATTGAAATTCATAAAGTTTTTAACTATGGGAGATAGTGCCAAGGCTGAAGAACTCCTTCATGAGTTATTGGATGAAGGGGAATCAAAAATGCGTCTTGTTGAAAAAACATAGGCCGATGCAACACTACTTCAATGTCCTTGCCTTGAGAAATAAAAGGGAAAAATAGTCTACTTATTGGATGACAAGGAAGTAGAAAATCCGGATGTAAACCATTCAACAAGTGGATGTGAGGTATTGGATAGTGCAGACATGGCGACGTACACTTATCATGAACCTATGAAGATAAAGAGGGTGAATATGGGATTAGCTGCTAAGCCTAAGGAAGCCATAATTGGGGACTATTGGTCAGACTCTGAAGTGGTAAAAATCATAGAGTTACTAAGGGATTATCAGGACTTATTACCTAAGGGGTACCATGAACTAAAATTCATGCATGAATCGTTAGGGGAGATGAAGATAAAACTTAATGAGGGTACACACCCAGTTAGAAAGATACCCTACAGGATGAACCCCAACTTACGTGAAAAGGTTAAAGAAGAGATTGACAAAATGTTGAAGTCTGTAATTACCAAGCCCCTGAATGAGTTAGAATGGATTAGTCCAATGGTGATTAGTATCAAGAAGGATGGATGGATCAGGATTTGTGTGGACTACAGGGAAGTGAATGTTGCATGTTTTACTAATCCCTTTCCCATGTAATTCACTGAGGAAATACTAGAAGGCATTGCAGGGAGAAAAATCTATAAATAGTGTAAGGAATTTTTTAAGGCATGTGATCATTTCCAATTCCTTGGGAAACCAGGTCAATGAGATGAAATGCCTCTAAGACCCATTACTAGTGTAGAACCATTTTAGAAATGGGATACAGATTTTCTTCTATATCCTATTTCACCAGTTGCATGCAAAACTAGATTGCGTTACATCATAACTTGAACATATTATCTGACAAGGTGGGTAGAAGCAGCACCGACAAAGGACTATACAGTGGCTATTATAACTAAGTTTCTTTGGGAAAATATTATTACAAGGTATGTATGTCCTTTAATTTTGACCAGTGATAGGGGCATGCATTTTCTTAATGAGACAATCAAAATTTTATTGGATGAATTCATGATTACACACCATAAAACTACACCCTATCATCCTTAGGAAAATTGGATTGCTGAGGTTTTCAACAAAAATTTGAGCCAGACATTGACAAAAATCGGTGATGTTTGAAGAAAGGATTGAGATGATAAAGTATCTATAATAATTTTGGTATATCAGATAACATATAAAAGGTTGAACAAAGCCACACCATTTCAGTTAGTGTTTGACGAAGAAGCAGTTCTTCCTATGGCATTTATGTTACCTTATTTGCATATTGCATGTGTAGGAGGTCTTGTTGATTCACAAGAATTAGAAGAATATATTGAACAATTAATTAAAATGGATGAGTGATGATCCATAACACATTGGAGTAAAAATTAAGAGAAGGCTAGGCATAAAGCATGGCATGACAGACACATTAGGGATACAAAGCTTGAGACATGATAGATGGTGCTCCTTTATGATTCTAATTTTGTGTGCCATCCAAGAAAACTCAAGGTACATTGGTTGGGGCTATATGTTATTACTCATATACTTGAATTAAATGCTTGTTAGTTAGAGGCACTTGATGGAAAATGGTTACCCAGTTACTTCAACAGGAGTAGGTTGAAGCTCTACTATAAATAAATCTTCTTGGTGTTTTTAATAAGGCAGTGTTGTCATTTAGATTAAGTTTTCAATTCTGCATTCCCTTAATGTGTTTCATTATTTGTCACTATACTTTGTTAATTTAGTTGGTGTGTTTGTGTAATAAGCATGGTTACATGCCAGAAGCTAATTCCTATTTGAAGAATTTTTATGTGTAGAGGACTACACATACCCTTAGTGTGGGGTAGTTTGTTGATATCCAGGTACAGGATTGTTGAAAATAAGTACACATGAAAGGAACTATCTATGGGTTCTATTCAAGGGTGGATAATTGAAAAACAAGAGAGATTGCTTCTGGACACATGGACCATAGATAGAGACGAATCAATAAATGCGTATAACGCGAGGTAAAAAGAGGCCAGAAAGACTACCAATGGAAGGCAAAGTGATGAGGTACTTAAGTGTATGGAAGCATGATGCCGAGAAGTATGTAGCCAAAAGGGTAGAAGGGCAAGCTAGAAGGTTATAGCTTGGGCATGAAGATGTACCACATGAAAATAATGAAAATGGTCAATTAATGAGAGGATTTTTGGTAGGTGGAGGAGTAATAAATGCACTAACTTTTTGAAATTCTATATAAGGAAGGGATGCGATTTCATTTTTACCGTTGCAATTGAGAGAATTTGAAAAGGCTTAAGTGTAAACGAGCTGAGAAATTGTGTTGAGGTGCAAAGAGTGTGAAACCAGACATGGCGAGAAGGGTTGTGCACAGGAGAAGCTTGCATTCCCATAGAAGAAGGGTTTGAGTGAAGAATATGAGTTATAAATGAGAAAGGGAACACAATTTCCTCTAGGGAATGGAGATTTTAAATAGGGTTTCAACTTACTTGATTATAGAGGGAAGAAAAGAGATATTTTTTTCAAATGACACTGAAGAAAGAACCCGCACCAGGAGATAAAGGGAATAAGAAGGTTGAAGTGGATGAAGAAATTGCTACCGAGAGTAATTTCTTATAAATGCAGTATCCAGAGGGAATGATTATGGGACAAGAATGGGATTCCCATAGCCGCCAATGTAAAATCAACGATTACAACCATTGAACATCAAATAATAAGAAAAATTTTGATGCTTAGCGCACAAAAATGAATAAGTGGACGACATAAGATATGTCGATATATGATGACGAGAGTGAAAATTCACAAAAGAAGAATGGAGTCTACCAGCTATATGAGCTACCATATTTTTGAAAGTATGAAGCATTATATTGGTTGTTAATGAGAAGATTCCATACAAACTTCTTTTACTTCACCAGATGGAGGATAAGAGTCACAACTGATTTGATTTAAACAATGATAGGACTAAGGGCCTCGGGGTTAGATCTGGATAGTGATTTAAGTGATAAATCCGCAATCCTGGAGACAAGGAAAGAGCTAGGGTATACTAAAGGTCCGTGTGGCATGGACATTGAAATTTTGAAAAAGGACCCAGTAGTGCAGGTAGCTACACATCTTGTAACAAAGTTGAATGACCAAGGAAGGTGGTCATAGGTAAACACAATGTGGTCGTATGTCACAAAGAAAAATTATCAAGGAGTGGTGTAAAATATTTTAGATCACATAGAAAATACAATCATTGAAAAAGCACAGATAAGTGACAGAATACGTTTTGGCACTATATTATTGTCTTTAGTATTTATGGAGATTGAGGTACCTGATGTGCTAAAAGAGAAGAATTGGGAGTACCCCACGGAACACAAGTCACTTGCGGAAATATTTGGCAAGTACTTGTGTGATGGATCAATGAGTGGACCATTTAAGAAGAGGGAAGACATGTGGTATGATAGACTTCACACAACATCCGAGGAAGAGTGGCACATACCCAAGGATTTACTTTTGGTGGCAGGTAAGGTAGTTCAATTTTCCATATACCAACATTTTTACATCATGTGATTTGCGATGAAGGACGAATCTTAGAGCCCATAGTAAAAACTATCATATTCCTTCATAGCAAGATATTTCCAGGCATCAGTTCACCAGTTTTTAGATGTGTGCCACCTAACCTTCAATGCAGACAAGGTAGATTGTGGGAAGATGGTAGACCTAGAGGCAGAAAGGTAGAGAGAGGAAAGATGACTTAAGTATAATGAGGCAAACAAGAGGGAGGTAGGGAAGCAATGGGATGTTGCAGAACAAATGGCATTATGGAGAAATATAGTTCAAGAATGAGTGGAAGTTCATGCCAAAGATTGTGAATTCGAGCCTCAAGAACTCCCCCATTTTGGAAAACATAATAGGGAACCCTCCTCGGCCTCATGTAGAAGCACACTAGAAGAGATGACCTATGTCGCAGACACACATGTGAATCCACCTGATAACCTTACCCTTTCACTTGGTTTTCCAGCATTTAATACATCACTCAGTCAGAAAGCTAATTTAAGTAGTGGGAGAGTAGGAGTGAGTCTTATAAGAGGTACAACGATGGAAACATAAATAACTTTATTTTTATATGGGAGTACCTTTTCGGGTGTATCATATGCATAGAATTCAAGTGCGTAGATTTTTAGACTCTTTTCAGGGAGTAGTAATCTGTCAAAAAGTATCGGGGTATAACTCAGTTATACTGTTGGGACACATGGAAGCACATCTTTTGGTCTGACCCCAGCTACAAGTTTAGGATCAGGAGGTTTAGGTAGCTCTAGCTCTAGCAGATCTAGTTGTTCTTGAGGTAGAGGAAACACATGAGGTTTTGGATCAGGTGGGAAAGGTCCGCACCAACCCCAGAATATTTATATGGAGATGTCTCTTCATCTTTTGTAGTATAGGGGTATAAAAGATGTTGTTGAACATGTGTATGTATGTGAAATACTATGGAATGTAAAAGGAATCATGACTTCTAAGCATAGGGAAGGCCAATTTTTTACTACGTTGCAAGGGCGCACACACAACTAGTACAAAAAATTTTACCCTTATCAGACTTACATAGACTATAAAAATTTAAAAGATGCATTCCTTAAAGAGTTTCACATCCCTGAGTTTGAATAGAAGAGAATAAGTGCACTCAAGGATATTAAGCAAGACACTACTTAAAGTGTCAAAGAGTATGATGCATAGTTTAAAATGATGTTATCTAAGCTTTCTTATGATATGCACTCAAGCCAACATGCACAATGGTTCGTTGGGGGCCTAATTACCCCTTTTAGGAGGGCATTATCACATAAGACATACACTGATCTAGGAAAAGCACTTGAAGCAGCCTTATGCGTTAAGGAAGTTGAAAGCATAGATACTAGGGTGAGCCCATTTTTAGAAGCACAGATCACAGCTATGGAAAAATAGTTGGATAAACTATTAGAGAATTCAACACATGAGATGCACATAGGGATTTAGTGCAGTGACTGTAAAGTAGAAGGTCACAAAAAGGATAGTTATCATCGAAGATCATTATGATCATTGTTATTAGATTGTGAGATATGACATTTAAACCATAATGCTAGCCACTGGCAATTATTACAACATGTGATAAGGAAGAACGTTTCAAGCTACTATAAAATCTACAGGTCCATGACTCATGACATAGAAGACTGCCAACTGATTGTTCAGATCTAGGATGTTATAGATATTAGTGTACAAAAAATAGGAGTTTCAGATAACTCTAAGGGAAAGAATGAGCATTAGGACTTTGATCACAATTAGGCACGCTATGATTGAAATGAAGGGAATTTTGAAGAAGTTCGTGGCAGAGTTCAAGGATACCACGATGGATTCAAAGGATGAGGCCGTGGTAGTGGGAGAAGTGATTTCCCTTGTGGAACATTTTATACATGTAGATCCCCTGACCACTGCAGTAATGAATATCCTCAAAATATTACATGTTATTTTTGTAGAAAGAACCATAGCTATGAGGAGTTCCCAGACTTGTATGAGCATCTTAGTAAGCAGCATAAATAAGAAAACAAGGGTGCATGGATGGTTAGGATACAATGCGTTGTTGAAAATTAGTGGATGCCTAAGTTGGAAGTAGAGTCTGAGGTGTTACAAGTAAATATCATCACCCGTGTTGAGGTAACAGTGCTAAATAAGCATTACAACAGAAACCTATCATCACTAAGGAGGAGGTTCTACATGCACGGTACCCAGATCCTACCGATCAAAAGGAGGTTTATGAGGAAACCATGGAAGTTCTCAGGAATATTTAGGGTGAGATACAATACTTAAAAGATAAATCACAGAAGATGGAGCAAAAAATGGTATGAGAGATGGTTCAAACTGATATAGATGACTTAAGAGAAGTGTGTAAAGGGAAACACACCACGCGTAAGTATTGAGACTGGAAAGAAAATCCTACATGTAAATCTTCCCCCTCATAGCATAGATTATGACAAGGAAATCACTCTAAATTTTGTTGTGGATGGGTGGCTATTAAGTAATATACTGATTGATACAAGTGCAGAATTCAATGTTCTTACTTTAGATGCATGGATACAAATGGGAACACCCCCATTATAGTCATCCTCTAATGTATTGCTCATGGCTAATCAGACTAAGACCACTCCCATCAGAGTTTTGAAATATTTGTCCATTATCATACAAGGATTCAAGTTCATTGGAGACTTTGAGGTTTTAGCGATGGCAGAGTTAGATAGCTTCCCAACTCTATTAGGGCATCCTAGGTGCTATACAAATAATGTTGATCTCTGGTTCAACAAGGGTTATATTATTTTTGAAAACAAGGAGGAAAGAGTTATTATCCCTTTAATAGATGGAAAATTTGTGCCCTATGTTGAGCCTTTAAGTGAAGAATATTTGAATAGGATTTATTTACATGTCATCCAGGATCCATAAGTGATCGAGCCATGTAAAGAAGGGAAAAATTTAGTGGGAGGATGCACAATCCATGAGCGATAATACAAGTGTTGCTTGTGTTAATTGGGCTTATAGCACCTATTAGGTTGTATGGCATGAATTAAATATCACATTTCCTAGAGGCAGTAAACCATGGTATGTCAGGAGGATAGGTAACAACTCGGTACCTTGTTATACTAGAGAAGGATATCCTATGGTATTCATGTGTGCCATGGAAGAACAATTGATAGAATCACTAGAAAGGAGAAATATGATAGCAGATACACTACATGGGACAACAACATGCTAGTGGGTAGACCACAAGGATAATCTTATATGATGAAATGAAATTAGGATTGCTCTTGCTACTAGGTTCTTCAGGAGCAATGCATGTACTCAAATCTACACTTGTCATGGTAATCAACCTATTCAACACCACGTTCAGAAGTGTAAGAGACTTTGGACAAAAGGGTAGTAAGATTTACCACCTTCACTATGGGTTCACAAGTTTTATTCCACTTTACAAGGATGTGCGCATGCTTGGTATGTATATGCAGAACTTCATAGAGAGACTAGAAATTGGTAGGATTTAATTGCAGTAATGTCCCAGAAATTTGAATTCTTCCCTACAAATCCTCTAGTGGCAGAATCATTGAAATTCATAAAGCACTTAACTATGGGAGATAGTGCCAAGGAACATGAAGTCCTTTAGGATTTATTAGATGAAGGGGAATCAAGAGCACATCTTGTTGAAGAAACAGAGGCCAATGGGACACTACTTCAACGTGATTTTCTTGAGAAAGAAAAGGGAGAAATGGTCTACTTAGTGGATGATGAGGAAGTATAAAATATGGATGTAAACCATTGAATAGGTAGGTGTGAGGTATTGGACAATGTAGATACAACCACATGCACCTATCATGAACCTATGAAGACAAAGAGGGTGAATATTGGATCAGATGCAAATCCTAAGGAAGCCATAATTGGAGACTATTGGTCATAATCTAAAGTGGCAAAAATCATAGAGTTACTAAGGGATTATCAGGAATTATTCCTTGGGGGGTACCATGAACTAGAAGGCATGCATGAATTGTTAGGGGAGATGAAGATAAATCTTAAAGAGGGTGCGTGCCTAGTTAGAAAGAGACCCTACAGGATGAACCCCAACTTGCACAAAAAGGTCAAAGAAGATATTGAAAAAATGTTGAAGTCTAGAATTATCAAGCCCCTTGATGAGTCAGAATAGGTTAGTCCAATGGTGATAAATATCAAGAAGGATGGATGAATCAAGATTTGCATGTACTACAGGGAGTTTAATGCTTCATGTGTGACCGATCCATTTCCCATGCCATTTACTAAGGAAATACTAGAAGGCATTATAAGACACCAAATCTATTCATTTACAGATGGGTTCTCTGGTTATCATCATGTTTGGATTGCCTAGGAGGATCAAGAAAAGACTATGTTTACTACTTAATGGGGTAGCTTCGCCTATACTGTAATGCCTTTTAGTCTGAAAAATGTGCCTACTATTTTTTCACACATAGTTGTTCAAGCATTCAAAGAATTTATTCACAACTTCTTATAGGTCTATTTAGATGATTGGATGGTGTATGGATTAGTTAAGGATCATTGTGACAATCTACACTTAATGTTTGAAATATGTAGATAGTTGAGTTGAAAATCTACAATACAGAAGTGCATATTTGCTACACTGTTTAGGTTACTGTTCAGACACATAATCTGCAAGGAAGGTTTGTTGGTTGATCCAGCCAAGGTTGTAGTCATTATAGGCCTAAGGGAGCCTACTAGTCAGAGTGAGGTGCATGGATTTTTGGGTCATGCAAGATATTACAGGATATTTATCAAATGATATGCCAAAGTTTCCACACCGTTATAAGAGTTACAAAAAGGGAAAGGTACATTCTACTAGGGAGAACCGCAGCAGCACGCATTTGAGACATTAAAGGAAAAACTTACTACTAAGCCTATTCTACATTTTCCTTCATGGTACCAACCATTTCATGTACATTTTGATGCCTTTGGTATGGCCATTGGCATGGTGTTGGCTCAACCTAGAGAATGTATTGTAGATCATCCTATTTGTTTTACTAGTAGAAAGTTGAACAAACATTTCATGCCAATCAAATTCAATGGATAAACATATATGAAGCTATAATGACTCGATGATTCACCAATCTATTCATTCCATAACTCGGTAAGCTACTAATCTATTTATGTTATCTTATGTATCGAATACATATCATATACTTTGTATACTTTTTCATCCTACCCTACGCCAAGTACTAAGTGATCTATTTAAAGAAAATATATGAATATTTGTGACAAATATTCATCTGATATCACGTTGTTTTAAACTTAGTGACATAGGACAACACAACCAGTAGCTTGCGATACTTTGGCCAAAGATTTATGACATACAATGTATGTCACTATTCCTAGATAAAATACTCTTCATATTGGAATACGTCCTCCATCTCACTCCTTAATTATCATGATTGTTCTTTATTGACTACCGTCAGTCCACTTATTCTAGGTTTAACCCTAGCCCTAGATAAAAACATAACCTATTATAGGAAGATGCTCACTATGGCTTAGGGTAAATGGGCATACTCGATTGACCTAATTCAACTAGATGTGCCAATGTACCCTAAGCCATTGGAACCTAATTCATGTCCTAAATATGTTCTTATCCAGACCTAGAGGAAAACTAAGTTCAAGTCTAAGTTCCTATTGGATGTAGATCTAGATGACCAATGCAGAAGGGTGATGCCACATGTCAACTACAATTTTGTATTCTTAAGAAGACCCAAGCCCTCTCGAATTTATAGCCCTACATTTGGCATGTGTCGACATCCTACAGAAACTACCTCATCGATATGTACATACCCCTGAGGAGATTGTTAATACATTGTTAGTTTGAATTATTTCTTGATTACATCAACCCTGCCAAACCCTAATCCAACGCTCAATAATTTCTTTCCTAAATTTGCTTCATTTAGTCCATGAAGAACTTCTTTTATACTTACAGTTGTTGTTAATGTTAAATCTCTCAGTTACACTGCCAATTAACTACAACCGAATGACGTTATCAAGTTTCATTTAATAAGTACAATAAATTTTAGACAGGTTCAACGTTTGAGTATATTCCAATTAAAGTAAACTTCATACAAAATGAAGTCTAATAAATTGTAATCATATTAACATACCTTTTTTATTTATATTCAATTAAGAAATAAAAAGAGTCTGTATCTACATGTTAAGTGTTAGGGTATATCCTACCCAATATCCACATTTCTTAATGTATGTTCAACACACATTACATTACTATATAATATAGTTTAGATAAAGAGCATCATATTCTGCAGCTTAACAAGCTACATTTTGATGGGGGAAATTGAACTAAGTCCCTTTATCCAACTTATCAAACGATAACCAATTAAGCATAAAATAATATGAAGAATATCAACAAGATAGAAATCCATCTTTTTCATACAATTACAAGATAATTTACACAACCAATAGAAGTAAATTCTCAGCTTTTAATTCATCTTTATAACTTATACATTTACAAGCCTTATGCATTTTAGGCATACTACATAAAAACTTCCTTCATTATCAAAGAATACTACTTTTATTTTTCAATACAATCTCAAGAACGAATTAGAATTCTTCACAAGGAATCAGATGTAAATCAGCCAATGCATCATATAAGTTTTTCCTTTTTTTATCACTTACGAATTCCATCTGCAAAAATTGCTAACACAGGTCAGTTCAATGAATTGATCATGATAAGCACTAAGCCTTAAAATGAAGTGCATTACAATAATTGTTCCATTAAAACAAATCTTCTTTAATGAGACAATTATTACATCATAAATATCATTATAAGTAATAGCAAATGGAAAAGAAGTAAATTTAACCAATTTGAATTCACTTACAAGAGAAGAACATGATATAATCCACAACATCTATCTTACAAAATTAAATTTTAATTGATCCTAACAATTACCTTTAAACAATAAAGAAAGGTTTTACAACATAGTTCACATTGAGATGATACATCTAGCTCCTAAGCAAGGAAGAAGGGTATCCATTCCAAACTATGCTCAACACAAAAATATCAGAAAATAGATACAAGTTCATAACATGAATTTAACTATTTCGTTTAAAGTACAACTACCTTTAAATGCAACATTTTAGATTTTTAAACAGAACAGACTCTCATATCAATCTTAAGAAGGAATATAGAGTTTAAACAATCTTACAACAAGATTACATTTTCTTGTTCAACAAACTGAAACAACAAATCTCTTCCTTCATCACTTTAACAAATGATATGAACAAGGAAGGCTAAACAGGTATAATAAATCTCCATCTTGCAAGAGAACTAATAACATAAGGTTTCAATCACATGAACTAAACCTTATAGGATAGAAAGGAAGTCTTATCAGAATTTGACTCAACATTAATTTATTCTCAAAACTTAACAACAAATTCCCATCTCTAATCCAAACAATAAGCTCATACACTAGCTCCTATTAGTACAAATTCACAACACCCCCAAAATGACCTATGGATCTGCTTTTCTAAGGCAATGTCATTTGGTGTGAATGCACAACATTGAGCTTTCCCAAAGTGGGGGACCTTTGCAAATGGGGAAAGCTCTCCAGAGAAGGTTGGTTCCTCCTCTTAAATTACTTGCCATGAGCTATTCCAGTGTACGCAAGCTAATCTAATCTTAATCTAACTATGCCAAGGAGACAGAGAGAGAGAGAGAAGAGGGAAAAAAAAAGCCTACACTAAAAATGTGATACACTAGAGAAGGAAAATATTGAACATCTATCAAAACTACCATGGAATAAGAAGAGGTGAGCAATGGGAAGGATGGACAAGTGCATCACAAAACCAAGGATGGATTTCACACAAAAATGTTCCAAAACTCCATGAACACATCTCCAAAACCTACAATGAATATTCAAACATGCACAAATGCCTACAATGAAGAGAGGCAAGAAGAAAACAAGTAAAAATGAGCAAGGATTGACAAATGCATCATAAAACACATTTTTATTGCTCCAGAAGTTTGCAAAAAACATCATTTCATGGATAAGAGGAAAAAAATGCCATTGCAGAGCAGGGGAAGAGGTTCAAACTCCATTTTCAACCCTGGGGAAGAAAATAAGGGAAAGGTAGAGAAGAATGATGAACAACCGATTACAAATGAGCCAAAACTGGCTTTTAGCCATCGAACAAAATGGAAGAAAGGAGAAAATGTTGGCAAATTGATTTAGGACTTCAACCACTGACAAAATTTATCTAATGGGCCTACAAAATGATGGGTTTCCAAAGGTGAGAAAAGGTGAGCTAAACAAACCCTACAACTAGTTGTGTAAAATAGCTTCCTTTCTTCAAAATTGATAGCCATGCAAATGATTTGTAGCTAAGTATGGCTACTAGGATGTGTGGAAAATCAACAAGAAACTAGTCTTCGACCCAAATTAGAAAGGTGTCAACTAAAAACAAATCCAATACCTCTTTTAGTTGCTCTGCATTTGGATTAAAGAGGTATGGCAGCTGATCCTTAGAACTTTGCATATCATCCTCATGCTTAGAGGCAAGCATGACTAGTTGTGGCTTCTTTTTTAGCTCCAATAAAGCCAAATACTTGATTGGGAAAGGTCTGATCCATTTGATATGCCCATAACTCTAATTTTCCATTCCAAAAATGGAATATTCTTACAGACCTTCTTAAACAGATGGTGTGGAAGCAATGGTAAAAAATTTCTACCCTTTCTCTTCCTCCAATGAAGAACATGGAAGATTTAAATCTTCCAATCTTAATCCAAAGAGCTGCTATAAGATGCAGGCTGCTGCAAATGAAATTTCTCCTCCATGAGAACAAGTTCTTATGTTTGGAAGATGGATGATGAAGGAGAAGATGGTGTGATTTCAACTGGTTCTTCTTCATCAAAACAGACCTCTAAATCAGACAGGTAAATTACCTCATTGTTGTCCTAATGCAAATGTTCAACCTCTCCCATGGTGTTCTCTTGATCTACAACTTGATCACCATGGTTTCTTTCATCCTCCAACATTAAGTTTAAGAGATCAAACTCTTCTTCAGCACTAGAACTCGAGAGAGATGAAGTAGAAAGAAGAAGTGAAGGTTCTTCTATAGCATGCTTTGTGCTCAAAGCTTTTGGATCTACACTTTTCTCCCTCACAGATAGAATGTGCTCCTCTTCTTTTGGATTTGGAGCAGCTTCTCCTTCCTCTACTATTTGAAGACAATCTTACTCTTGATTGAACTCTTCCTCTAACATGAAGTTTTTCAAGTCAAAATATTTAATTTTCTACTCTAGAGGACAAGTTGGGACTACAAGATCTTCTTCATAGCTTCTTTAAATGGATGATTGTGTAACTTGAATTGGACCAACATTTCCTTCAAGTAGAGTGCCAACACGGACACTACATTATGAGAAAACTGATTGCTAATCTGCTTCTTCTTTTTTCTCTTCTTCTGTTGCAACAAAATAATCCTTTTCCACCACTCATTCTTCAACTCTAACATCCTCTATTGGTTTCACCATCAAGGGGATTTTTGCAATCCTGAATTTAAGAGCCAAATTCAACAAACTTTTAATCTTTTCATCCTTGTTTGGCTCTTCTTTCTTGCTACTATTTTCCTTGACTGGCATTCTAATTTTATCTTCCCAACATGGATTTGGGAATGCAAGAGGAGGGTTGGGTTGTAAATCAATTGATTTTGAAATTTTTTGTGGTGTTGGAGGAGATATTTCTTTGTAGGGAGTGGTTGTTTGGAAGGGAAAAGGACAAAAAAAATGAGATGGGGTGGAAGACTAGGGGATGGAGAAATGGAATCAAAACTTGGGGCAACATGGGCTGGATTTAGAATTTAGCATTCAAAACGAGATGGTGCTGCTTGAGGAATGAAAAGAGAAAAACTAGATGATGGTGTAGAACTTACCCATTGACAAGGTTACTCAACACCAATTTTATAGGTCTCTACCTCCAATGTCCATTATGCAAGTTTGGGAAGCATCTCAATCATAAAGTCCAACTTCTCCTGAGGGTTGTAATGTCTTAGAAAAGGGCCTCCCCATGGACAGGGTGCTCTGAAACCAATCTGAAATGCCTTCATTTGTGCTTGAGCCCTTGATTGCACCATGCCAACCTCTATTTTTTGGATTTTCTCCAACAAATCTGCACTTTCTTCTTGACTACCCTCATCATATGCATATCCTTGTACTTGATGTGCTTCATAGCCAAACTAATTTTGGCATTGCTCATATGGATATGCATACTGATTTTGAATTTGATCAAAATGCTGATCTAGAGGATTTGAAAAACATGTTAGAGGTGGAATATATTGTTGCTTTTGTAAATGTGAATTCCATGATGGAAATGAAGTCATTATTACACAACTTCATGGAATGAAATAAGATGGAAGAGATGGAAAGAAGAATGAATGGAAAATGAATGAAAAGGAAGGTCTACAACTTCAGAGATGGGTTGTTTACCACATGGAGTCGCCAGATGTGTTTACAATTACCTCCAAAGGCTAAAATCTTCACAGGAACACACCAACCTACAAAAGATGAAGTGGAAGACCTCTATGGTCCCACCAGGCATGCCAAAACTATTAGTGAAAATTCACAGCACCCCTAAAATGACCTATGGATCTACTTTTCTAAGGCAATGTCATTTGGTGTGAATGCACAACATTGAGCTTTCCCAAAGTTTGGGACCTTTGCAAATGGGGGAAAGCTCTCCAGAGAAGGCTGGTTCCTGTTAGTGCAAAATTACAGCACCCCTGGACGCTGATCAGATTTCTAGGTTGATCACTCTTGCATCCAGTGTAATTGCACAACATGGAAACCCTCTCTCCAAGTGTGGGACTTGGAAACTGAGAGAGGAATCTAGGAGCCCATTCTTTCTTGACTGCAGGTGTATTAAAATGGCATGGAGGACCTTACAAGCCCATACCCTGTCATTTTGACCGGATTGCAGGAGAATGCGACCCATTCTGCATTAACTCTGGTCGCTGGAATGTCATTTCCGGCCATGAATACGCGTCAAATCCGTTTCTTGATTTTCCTCCCTCCAGACTGCTCCAAAATGCAAGATTGACCCCGGAATCGTGTAGAGAATTTCACCAGCTTTCCGTTGATGTAAAGAACGTGCAAATCTGAGCTCTGGATCAAAAGTTATGGCGATCTGAAGATCTAGGGCACAAAACAGGCGAAAACGTGTTTTGAAATCCTTTCCCGCGCTCTGCCACCTGGACGACACGTGGCACGTGCTGATTGGATGAGAAATTATCTCTCCTCCATCTTTCGCGGGCTTTCATTTTGAAATTCTCTTGTGGGGCCCTTAACTGGACACGTGGCGCTATTTCATTGGTTCGGGCTGACCTTTTTAAAACTTGCCCTTTGACCTTTTTGACCCCTTTTTCCCTGAGACACGTGGCAGCTTCTGAATGGTTCTCAGCCCTGCCGGCTTTTTCGTGCCCTTTGCATCCTTTTGTCCCAGACGTCCCAATTGCTTCTGGGCTGCCTGTGCTCATTTCGGCCGAACCGGCCAGTTCGCGTCCATTTGCCCCGGATGTCCCAATTGCCTTCGGACTGTTTTGACCTCTTTCGCTCGGTTCGGCCGGTTCGCACCTTTCCGCCCCGCTTGTCCCGAGCTACTACAGTAGTTAGTCAATTTTCTCTTGGTCGAACCGGCATTTCGCGCCCACCGCGTACTATCGTCCCATTTTTCCCATTTTCTTTTGGGCTGCCTGTGCTCATTTTGGCCGAACCGGCCGGTTCGGGCCTTTTTGTCCCAAACGTCCCAAGCAACACTTAGCCAATTTTTCTTCCTCTTTCGGCCAGATCGGCTTTTCGCGCCTGCCGTGTACTTCTGGCCCGATTGTCCCGAATGCAATTTGGGCCGCCTAGAGGCTTTTCGGCCGATCCGCGCCTTTTTGTCCCACTTCTCTCAAATGCTACCTTGAGCAGGACTTAGCCAATTTTCACACTTTTTCCTGGATGAACCTATTTGCCTTTCTGCAACCTTTTTTGCATTTTCTCAGAGCTTGCTCCCTATTTCTTCGGCCAAGGGAGTTAGAAAAATACCTGAAGGGACCCTAGAAACCTGATTTTGCTCTGAATCAATCAATTTGCTTGGGATTTGAATCTTCTGATGCATGTTATCAAAATTTACCCTAGGGGGGTGAATTTTGGATAACAGTTCCTCCTCCTAAACTACTTGCCACAAGCTATTCCAGTGCAGGCAAGCTAATCTAATCCTAATCTAACTATGCCAAAGAAACAGAGAGAGAGAGAGAGAGAGAAAAGAGGGAAAAATAGAACCTACACTAAAACGGTGATACAACAGAGAAGAAAAATGTTGAACATCTATCAAAACTGCCATGGAACAAGAAGAGGTGAGAAATGGGAAGGATGAACAAGTGCATCATAAAACCAAGGATGGATTTCACACAAAAAATGTTCCAAAACTCCATGAACACAGCTCTAAAACCTGTAATGAACAAATAAGAAAACAAGCAAAAACAAGCAAGGATGGACAAATGCATCACAAAACATGTTTTTATTGCTCTAGAAGTTTGCACAAAACATCATTTCAAAGAAAAGAGGAAAAAAAATGCCATTACAAAGTAGGGGAAGAGGTTCAAACTCCATTTTCAACCCTGGGGAAGAAAAGAAGGGAGAGGCAGAGAAGAATGATGAACAACCTGTTACAAATGATCCAAAACTAGCTTTTAACCATCGAGTAGAATGGAAGAAAGGAGAAAATGTGGGAAAATTGATTTGGGACTTCAACCACTGAAAAAATTCTTCTAATGGGCCTAAAAATGATGTTTTTCCATAAACAAGCCCATACTTTGAAGTACATTGCTTTACAGAGCAAAACAGAGGCAAATACTTTATTAATTTTGGTGGTTGTAGTTGTTTTCTATGTTTTTGAATACCAAAGACATTTTTCCATTTTTATCCCATAAATCTTTGCCAAAATCCAAAATTGAACCCTCCATCATGTAGATAATTTCAACATATTTCTATTGATATAAAGAATATGAAAAACCGAGCTCTAGATCAAAAGATATGGCCCTCTGAAGATTTAGGGAAAAACTGGGGCAAAAATCGGGTCAGCAGGCCAAAACTTTAAAATTTTCCCATTTTTTGAATTTGGGAAAATTTCCCAAAAATTCCCCATGCCTCGTCCTCCACTACTATGTGGTGCTTTCCCATTCGTTGATGGAAACGTGGGCCCAAACTATGCTTTTTCCTTAAAATTTTCATTAGGAAAATTTCCCAAATTTTCCCCCCGCTCCGCTCTCCTGATGCTTCAAATTTTTATTTTGTGCCTTTTTTAGATTTTGGAAAAAAATTCCAAACAGCTCCACACCTCTGCCCTTCCACCATGACATGTGTCAGCTACTCATCGCTCGGTGGGCCTTTGGGCCAAAATTTGACTTCGGCATTTTAACCCCTAAAGGGCTAAATGCCATGTTTTCCTCTGCGGGCCCGTGCTAACCCATTTCTTTCCTTCGTCGGGCATGTGGGAAAAAAAAATTCTTTGTGCCCTTTGACCAAAGTTCCAAAACTTAAACTTTTCCCGGACATCCGTCGCTCCGCCCTGCCACATGGCACCTTCTCATTGGCCACGGGCATGTCTAGGGAAATTTTCACCAAAAAACTCCACTAAGTCATAACTTGAGATTTACAAGGAGTTAGGAGGAAAATTTTACCTTTCTGGAAAGGTGAGAAAACTATCTATCTGATGATCCCATTTCCAGAAAATTTTGAGTCCCTGAAGCATGCTGAAAATTCATTTAAGTGCCAACAAAGGAAAAGGAGGAGGAGTTAGCCAACAATAAGCAGGGGGTTATTTTGGATAACAGTTCCTAGAAGAGAGAACAAAACCAACTCATTGTAAGAAATGTACTACAAGTTCCCCTTACAATCCTTATCATTACAAGCATGAGTTCCAATTTCAGTTTAGAACAACACTCAGTAAAGTTCTAAAACAACACCCTATCCCTAAGGGTTCCCAATTTCCTTCTTCTAAAATACTTAACCATTAACTTATTGATCCCAACAAGACTAGAAAACCTGAAACTTTAAACTAAACTAGTTCAGGAGTATGCTCAAACTCGAACTGAAGTTCCTTTACATGCCTCTACAACATTATATTAAATTTGGGTGATTCATAATTCTATTAGAACTATAAAACAAAATCATACTTGAACAGATTTAATTATTCTATATCCACTACTATTTCTAAGCACTGGTATAAACTTGTTTAAAATAATTCCAAATTCTTCTATCAAATGAAATTGTTTCCAATTAAATCTCCAAGATATGTTCAAACAGCTCAGTCATGCTACTTACCCAGAATTACCAGGAGTAATCAGTTTGCATTTAACGAGTTATAAACTCTCAACTAAAAATATAATTTAAAACCAACTCACAAATACCATAACAGTGCTAACACGTCGTTCAACTAAAAATTCTAAACACTATGTATCAAATTACATATACAGTGCCAAATCACAAAGTCTCAAACGTGAGCATAGAAATATATGCAAATATTATGATATAAGTCAGAATATAACACGAATGACCTTAACCAGTTTATAGTGTCACCAAGAAACCCTATTTCCAACTTAAAATGAAACACATGTTTCTCCAAGAAGAGTTTAGAACCATTTGAGTAGATATTCATAGGTTCAGGGTGTCCACTATTCCCATTACAGTTTGCATTTCAAATAAAGAAAACTTAAACCAGCTCGAAAAATAAGCTCCTACCAGAGTTCAAAATAATAAAAAAGAATACTATTACTATGTAAATTACAAACTTCCATTAACAGTCCATAATAACATGAGTACAGAGGTACATATGGCCTTAAAACAACAATCAAAGATTATTCGAGAATCCAAACACTATTCAGAGTGACAAGAACCTCCAACCCAAGTTCTTAACAAAACATTAATCCTAAATCAAGCTAACTACACACGAACGTGAATACAGGCTCAAACAAAACACCAGTTCAAGACAAGCTCAAGCTTAAACAATACACGAGCTCAACTGCAAGCCTTAGCTCAAACAAAACATAAACCCAGAATACAGGCTCTAGCTCAACAAAAGACAAGCTCAACTACAAGTTTTAGCTCAACAAAACATGAACCCAAATACAGAAAGATCAGACAAGATTCAAGGTTCCCAAAACTCAAAACCATTTACACAACGACGAAGGTCAATTGAAAACACAACTTCTTCGTATACTAGTTCATGAAATGACAAACAGAGTTACAGTAACAAGTTTCTCATGCATTTCATGCTAAATAGCACATACCAATAAAGTTTCAAACACTTATCATCAATTTGCCATGGATTAATACCCAAATTTCCAAGATTACAAACCCAGCAAGTAAATTCCCAGATAAAACATTCAAGTCAAGAATCTCATAAGAGTAGAGTCATTTTAATGAATCATTTAGAAGAAAGCAAGATATCTTAAAGATTATAGCCTATCATGTCTGATAGTACTTCTACCAAATCAAAGGAGACTTCTAGACGAGCTTCCAACTCCTTTTCTCCTCCACAAAAGATCAACCAACCAACAAATTTCCTCAAAAGGCTTCATATATCTTCCCATGATCGAAAATAGACTATGTGAGTTAAAAATAGCAATGAAGTGCAAGTCAAACTACTGGTTCGAAGAACCAGTTTGCTCCATGTAGAGAAAAATCTGAAAAGCATGCAAAAACCAACAACCTCCCACAAATCTGCCTTCCAAGTTTCCTAGACGGTTTGTGAACAAAACCCAAGGCCAATTAATTTCATTAATTCCAATTTTCTTACTCAACTCTCCTTGCCACCACCTCCCAAATCTGGCGAATTCCAATTCCAATTTAACATGTAACTCCATCTTTAGTGGAGCTTCCACATAAGCCTCCGCTAATGCAACTAGCCCCTGCCAAAACTGGTAGTACATAATTCTTGTAAGAACCTTATCAATAATTCAATGCCATTGGAACCGTCACCTTAGAGTCATGAGCCCCTTTTAGGTTCACATTAAAATAGCTTAGGATAGATCCTTAAACTTAGGTTAGTTTAGGAATAATTACCTTAGGTCTTAACACATTACCTTAGGTAATTCTAACATTAGGTTAGATCATCTCATAACCATATAGCATTAGGTTTTAGGTTAATTTAGATAGCCTAGAAACCTTACCATACTCCCTTAGCACAAAGCTTAGGTTAGAAATAAAATAAATTAAGTAACATAACTAGGTAGTATATATTCTTACCCAGCTTAGGATTCCATAGGATAATCCTTTAGTTTTAGTATTATAAATCCTTCATATGCCATGAATAGGTTGTATTTCATTTACATTAGCAATGGACTGTCATGATCAATCTTCAAGGACCTAAGCACAACATATAACTAAATGGAAATACATTCACACAAAATTAAAGAACTTGTAATAAAAAATTTCAGTCCATTATGTCCCTCAATTATGGAATGTCAATTTACCAATCGTTCAACTGAGAATGTTTAAAACACTCCTTGGATCATTGAAATTGATCCAAGGATGAGTCAGGTAAAGAGATAAGTTTGGAACTCTTAAACCAGATTACAACTCACCTACAAGAATTGAAAAATGAATTCAAGGAAGCCATTCCATTCCAATCTAATGATCATAAGAACATAAAATATTTATCTATATCAAGCATGATCTCCAACAATCAAAAGGACACATCTTTAGAAGAAAATCACATGTCAACACTTGAAATACAAAGGAGGAATATAACAATTGTCGAGGGTGTTACATGCTTCCCTCCCAAAAAGAATCATCATCCTGATGATTACCTCATTTTAACAATTTCTATCAATGACAATGAATTCATTTACTTTTCTTACCATAATTCAAATATATCAAAAAAACGTATAGTTCCAAAAATCAGCATTTAATAGCTGTTTATTCCACTCATATAAATATCTACCCAAAATTGGCATACTTATAGTCATATATAGAAGAAAAATCACAAAAAAAATTAACAATACACAGAATCAATTCTATTCAAATAGATATGGAAAAGAAGTTTTCATATCCTCTAGGTTTCCCAAGTTGCACTATCTTCGTTAAACTGGTCCCACTGGACTTTACATTGACTTAAGTCTCGATTTCTCAAATGCAACTAGCCAGTTTCAAGCACTCGTATGGGTTTAACCACAATTATTCCTGGGTCCTAGACCTGCAAGGAATTCCAATTTAACACATGTGATAAATTTGAAACATATTTCTTAAGTAAAGAAATATGGAAAACATCATGCATTTGTGACAAAGCAGGAGGTAATGCTAAACGATAAGTTACAGGGTTGATTACTTCAACTATCTCAAAAGGTCCCACATAATAAGGTGATAACTTAGTAGCCTTGCCAAAATTTATAGAACTCTTTTTCGGTTTAACTCGAAGAAATACTTTCTCACCAAGTTCAAATTTCCTATCAACCCTCTTTAAGTCGACATAATTTTTCCTATCTACTGCTTCTTTCAAGTGTTCATGAATAAATTTAACTTGTTCCATTTCAGTAAGAATTTCAGGTCCAATTACCTCTCTATCCTCTATGCTATCCCAACTAACAGGGGTTCTGCATTTTCTTCCATATAATGCCTCAAAAGCTACCATCTTAAGAGAAGCATGATATAAATTATTGTATGCAAATTCAACTAATGGAAGATACTCTTCCCACTTATATTTTTGATCCATGCAATACATTCGTAACATATCTTCCAAAACCTAATTTACTCTTTCAGTCTGCCCATCTATTTCTGAATGGTACGCAAAACTAAAATTTAGCTTAGTTCCTAGTGCTGCATTAAGCGTTTTCCAAAATATTGACATCATTCTAGGATCTCTATCCAAAATGATTAACTTAGGTACTCCATGTAATCTGAAAATTTAGTGTACAAATATTCTTGCCAAAATAGGAGAATCATCCTTCAAATTTCCAGCAATAAAATGTTCTACCTTTGTTAGTTTATCCATAACTACTAAGATAACATCATGCTTATTTCTCGACATAGGTAACCCTTATACAAAATACATGCTTATTACTTGCCATTTGTACTGTGGTATGCTATGAGGATACAACAACCCGGCTGGGTGCATATGTTCTGCCTTAACACGTTAGCACTCAAGAAAATGTGGCATAAGGTTTAGAACATATTTTTTCATTCCTTTCCAAAAATATTGTTGTTTTATATCAACAAGAATTTTTGTAATGTTAGGGTGTCCAGAAAAAGATGAATTATGAAATTCTGCTAACAATTTCTTTCTCAAATCATTTAGCGAAGGTACATAGACTATGTTCTCAAATCGTAAGATTCCTTCTTTATCAAAGCGAAAACCTTTATACCTCGAATAATTAGAATCTGCAATAAGTTCTGCTTTTACTTGATGGAAGTAAGAATTAGATTCCATAACACTTTTTACTTCATCCTTAAACTAAGTTCTTAACGTTATAAGAGTAGAAATGTGCTTCCTACGACTTAGAGCATCAGCCACTCTATTTTCTTTACCCTTTATATAACTGATGTCAAACTCATATTGAGACAAAAACTCTAACCACCTTCATTATCTTGCATTAAGATTTGGCTGAGTGAAGATATACTTCAGTCCAAGGTGATCAGTTTTTAATTCAAAAGGCTTACCGAGAAGTTAATGCCTCCAAAATTGTAGTGCATGAACAATGGCAACAAGCTCTAAATCATGTGGAGGATAATTCATCTCGTGTAACTTAATTTTTCTACTTTCATATGCTATGAAATTACCACTTTGTAACAAAATACCTCCTAGACCTTCACCAAATGCATCATTTACCACCATAAAATCTCCATTAGGATCTGGTACTACAAGAATAGGTGTTGAAGTTAACTGTTCCTTCAAGTTTTTAAATTCAATTTCACATTTCTCACTCCAAACAAACTTTTTATATTTCTTCTGTAAGGAAGTTATTTGTATAGCTATCTTATAAAAATCTTTTACAAATTTCTTATAGTAGCCAACAAGTCCCATGAAGCTTCTAACTTCATGTACATTCTTTGGTGTAGGTCACTAAGTTATAGCTACAATTTTAGAAGGATCTACAGCAATTCCATCTTTACTTATTACATGTCCCAGATAGTGCACTTTTGTGTCATAGAAAGAATATTTGGACAGCTTACCAAACAACCGTCTCTTTCTCATAATTTATAAAACTATTTTCAAATGCTCATGATGCTCCTCAATGCTTTTAGAATATATGAGAATGTCATCCAATAATACGAGCCAAATTTTGTCTAAGTATTCGAGAAAAATATTATTCATTAAATTCATAAATGCTGCAGGTGCATTAGTTAATCCAAAAGGTAAAACTGTAAACTCATAATGTCCATACCTTGTTCTAAAAGTTGTTTTATGAATATCCTCATCCTTAATTCGCAACTGATGATATCTAGATTGAAGATCTATCTTAGAATATACCGATGCTCCACGCATCTTATCAAATAAATTGTCAATCCTAGGGAGTGGATATCTATTCTTGATTATTTCCTTATTTAATATTCTGTAATCAATGCACAATCTAAGTGTTCCATCTTTCTTTTTCACAAAAATTATAGGTGCTCCCCAAGGTGAAACACTTGGTCTAATTAAACCTTGAGATAAAATTTCTTGTAACTAAGCCTTAAGCTCTACTAATTCGGTATTAGTCATTCGATACAGTGCCTTAGAAATAGGTTCAGTTCCAGGCTTGATCTCAATCATGAAATATAATTCCCTTTTGGGTGGAACACCTGACAATTCTTCTAAAAATACATCACTGAAGTCTCATAACAGTGGATATCATTCCATAATATCGTTGCTCTCTTCTGTTAATTCAGTAATTTTTATTGCATATAAGGTACATCCTTTATTTTTGGCCTTTTTAAGTTGCATAGCTGACAGTTTTCTAACAGAAATCTCACATTTCACACCCTGAATCTCTATTGTTTTCTACATGTTGTCTAAACAACTAATGTGTTTTTCAAAATAGTCCACTTTAGCCTTATGTTCTGCTAACCAATTAACACCTATGATTACATAATAAGACTCTAAAGGTGCAACATAAAGATCAACCTCAGTGGAAAATTCAGGTAAATTAAGGACTACTCATAAAAGACACATATTAACCATATGAACAGCATTATTACCATACTGTACAGTCCATGTTTTATCCATGTTTCTAGCTTTTCTTTTTAATTTTGATGCTAATTTACTAGAAATAAAATATTAGTAGCTCTGGTATCAAAAATAATAGTTATTGGTAAACCAAATAGCTTACTCGGAACTTCTATGGGTGTGACATGTTTCTCAACCTACTTGTCAGCTACTGCAGTGTGTATCTTGTGCTACCGATTACGATCATCCTTTTTCAAAGGAAATTGATTTACGTAATGATCCTTGCCATAGTTATAACAGCCTCCTACAGGTCCTCGGGTTCATGTTTATTTCCATCCTTAGAGTTATCGTTCAGACCCCCTCAGGACTTCTGTCCATTATTATTATTCTTGGCAAGGTTGTTCTATGTATTACCAGCAAACTTGTTTGTTGCTGCTTTCTTATTTGTATCAAATGAAAACTTATTCTTCATTCTAAATTTCTTCCATGGTCCTTTCTTGGGTGCCAGAGATGATGAAGAGGAGTTGGGATTCTTCTTCCTTACTTCCTCCTTATGAGCAGAAATTGCCTTTAATTTCATTTCCTGCCTTATGGATTTTTCAACAACCCCTTCCATCATGGTTAGGCTGTGAACATCCACCTCTCCTCCTATAACGGGATTTAATCCCATGATGAATTTACATATCTTGAACTTCTCGTCAGTTTGGTACTGAGGCACATACTTAAGCTTTTTTGTAAATCGCTCCCAATACTCAGTTATAGTTAGCTTTCCTTGAGGTAAGTTCTGAAATTAAGTCATTTTCTAATCATAGTAGAGTTGTGGCAGCCATCGTTTCCTAACATAACCTTTAAATTGGTCCCATATGATATTAGACTCATCAATTTTCAACTCAACCTTGTGGTTGTCCCACCACGAAGATGCTTTGTGAGAAAGTTGATATTCTCCCCATATCGCCTTTGTTTCTTCTGAGAAATTTCTTATTGTAAAGTATTTCTTCATTTTGTTGAGCCAGTTCTTAGCCCCATCTCCTAATGTGGTGCCATCAAATTTGTGTGGACTTATCCTTTTTATGTCGTTAGTGAGTTTTGCTACTAGCCTAGCCTTTTTGTTCTCATGCTAAATAGGTATGTTAACATTGTTATTATCAACACCCACATTGGCGTTGTCCGCTGGAGGTGGCTGATTATTGTTATCAGCTTCTTCTTCCTCATTACCCATTACTTTTTGTTCAAGCATAGCCAAACAATCTCTTGTGTCCAATAGGGCAGTAAGGATCTCATCAAGTTTCTGGGCAGTTGCTACTCCGTCCTCAAGCAGAGGGTTATTTGTAATTTTTCCTCTTGTTTTCACCATTTTCTGCTACAATAAAATTTAATTTTCATCAGATTATGGACACAGTAGGTCCAAGAGCTATAACCTTCAACTCTAATACAAAGATTTAACATTCCCATTTTAAGACTTTAGAAACAAGGGACAAAAAAATTATAGTGTTCACTGTTCTAAATATAGCATTATTTAGAATAAACATTCCATGCCAATCAAATTCAATGGATAAACATATCCATCTATAATGACTCAGTGATTCACCGATCTATTCATTTTGTAACTTGGTGAGCTACCAATCTATTTATGTTATCTTATGTATCGAATACATATTGTATACTTAGTATACTTTGTCATCCTACCCTACACCGGGTACTGAGTGATCTGTTTAAAGAACATATCTGAATATCTGCTAACAATATTCATCTGATATCACGTTGTTTTAAACTTGGTGACATAAGACATTGCAACCAACAACTTGTAATACTTTGGCCAAAGATTTATAACATACTGTGTATGTCATTATTCCTAGATGGCATACTCATCATATTGGAATATATCCTTCACCTCACTCCTTAATTATCATGATTAGTCTTTACTGACTACCGTCAGTCTACTTGTTCCAGGTTTAACCCTAGCCCTAGATAAAAACATAACCTATTATAGGAAGATGCTCACAATGGCTTAGGGTAAATGGGCATACTTAGTTGACCTAAGTCGACTAGATGTGCCAATGCACCTTGAGCCATTGGAAGCTAATTCATATCCTAAATATGCACCTATCTAGACCAAGAGGGAAACTAAGTTCAAGTCTGAGTTCCTATTGGGTGTACATCTAGATGATCAATGCGGAAGGGTGATGCCACATGTCAACTACAACATTTTATTCTTGATAAGACCGAAGCCTTCACAAAAGTATAACCCTGTAGTTGGCATGTGCCGACATCCTATAGAAACTACCTTATCGAGATGTACATACACCCAAAGAGATTGTTAATACATTCTTAGTATGAATTATTTCTTGATTATAGCAACCCTGCCAAACCCTAATCCAACGCTCAATAAGTTCTTTCCTAAATTTTCTTCATTTAGTCCAAGAAGAACTTTTTTTATACTTATGGTTTTTGTTAATGTTAAATCTCTCAGTTACACTGCCAATTAACTGCAACCGAACAACATTATCAAGTTTCACTTAAGAAGTACAATAACTTTTAGACAGGTTCAACATTTGAGTATATATCCAATTAAAGTAGAATTCATACAAAATGACTTCTAATAAATTTTAATCACATTAACATACCTTTTTGGTTTATATTCAACTAAGAAAGAGAAAGAGTCTTTATCTACATGTTAAGTGTTAGGGTATATCCTACCCAATATCCACATTTCTTAATGTATGTTCAACACACATTACATTACTATATAATATAGTTTAGATAAAGAACATCATCTTCTGCAGCTTAACAAGATGCATTTTGATTAGGTAAATTAAACTAAGTCCCTTTATCCAACTTATCAAAGGATAACCAATTAAGCATAAAATAATATGAAGAATATCAACAAGATAGAAATCCATCTTTTTCATACAAGTACAAGATAATTTACACAACCAATACAAGTAAATTCTCAACTTTTAATTCATCTTTATAACTTATACATTTATAAGCCTTATGCATTTTAGGCATACTTCATAATAACCGCCTTCATTCTCAAAGAATACTACTTTTCTTTTTCAATACAATCTCAAGAACGAATCTAAATTCTTCACAAGGAATCAGATTTAAATCAGCCAATGCATTATATAAGTTTTGCCTTCTTTTATCACTTACAAAGTCCATCTGCAAAAATTACTAGCATGGGTCAGTTCAATGAACTGAGCATGATAAGCACTAAACCTTAAAACGAAGTGCATTCCAATAATTGTTCCATTAAAATAACTCTTCTTTAATGAGACAATTATTACATCATAAATATCATCATAAGTAATTGCAAATGGAAAAGAAGTACATTTAACCAATTTGAATTCACTTCTAAGAGAAGAACATAATATAATCCACAACATCTGCCTAACAAAATTAAAGTTTAATTGATCCTAACAATTACCTTTAAACAACAAAGAAAGGGTTTACAGCATAGTTCACATTGAGATGATACATCTAGCTCCTAAGCAAGGAAGAATGGTATCCATTCCAAACTATGCTCAACACAAAAATATCAGAAAACAGATACAAGTTCATAACATGAATTTAATTGTTTCATTTAAAGGACAACTACCTTTAAATGCAACATTTTAGATTTTTAAATAGAATAGAATCCCATATCAATCTTAAGAAGGAATATAGAGTTTAAACAATCTTACAACAAGATTGTATTTTCTTGTTCAACAAACCAAAACAAAAAATCTCTTCCTTCATAACTTGAACAAATGATATGAACAAGGAAAGCTAAACAGGTATAATAAATCTCCATCTTGCAAGAGAACTAATAACAGAAGGGTTCAATCATATGAACTAAACCTTATAGGTTAGAAAGGGAGTCTTATCAGAATTTGACTCAACTTTAATTTATTCTCAAAACTTAACAACAAATTCCCATCTATAATCCAAATAATAAGCTCATACACTAGTTCCCAGAAGAGAGAAAAACACAAACTCATTGCAAGAAACGTACTACAAGTTCCCCTTACAATCCTTATCGTTACAAGCATGAGTTGCAATTTCAGTTCAGAACAACACTCAGTAAAGTTCTAAAACAACACCCTATCCCTAAGGGTTCCCAATTTCCTTCTTCTTCTAAAAGACTTAAGCATTAACTTATTGATCCCAACAAGACTAGAAAGCCCGAAAATTTAAACTAAAACAATTCAGTAGTATGCTCAAACTCAAACTGAAGTTCCTTTACATGCCTCCACAACATTGTATTAATCGTGGGTGCTTCATAATTCTATTAGAACTATAAAAAAAAATCAGAATTGAACAGATTTAATTATTCTGCCTCCACTACTATTTCTAAGCACTGGTACAAACTTGTTTAAAAGAATTCCAAATTCTTCTATCAAATGAAAGTGTTTCTAATTAAATCTCCAAGAGATGTTCAAACAGCTCAATCATACTACTTACCCAGAATTACTGGGAGTAATCAGTTTGCATTTAAGGAGTTATAAACTCTCAACTAAAAATAAAATTTAAAACCAACTCACAAATACCATAACAGTGTTAACACGTCATTCAACTAAAAATTCCAAACACTATGTATCAAATTACATATATAGTTTCAAATCAAAAAGTCTTAAATGTGAGCACATAAATATATGCAAATATTATGATATAAGTCAAAATATAACACGAACGACCTTAACCAATTTATAGTGTAACCAAGAAACCCTATTCCCAACTCAAAATGAAACACATGTTTCTCCAAGAAGAATTTAGAACCATCTGAGTAGATATTCGCAAGTTTAGGGAGTCAACTATTCCCATTCTAATTTGCCTTTCAAACTAAGAAAAATCAAACCAGCTCAAAACACGAGCTCCTACCAGAGTTCAGAATAATAAAAAAGAATACTATTACTGTGTAAATTACGAACTTCCATTAACAGTCCAGAATAACATAACAATAAACATGAGTACAGAGGTACATATGGACTTAAAACAACAGTCCAAGATTACTCGAGAATCCAAACACTATTCAAAGTGACAAGAACCTCCAACCCAAGTTCTTAACAAAACACTAACCCCGAATCAAGCTAACTACACACGAACTTGAATGCAGGCTCAAATAAAACACCAGCTCAATACAAACTCAAGCTCAAACAATACACGAGCTCAACTGCAAGTCTTAGCTCAAACAAAACACGAACCCAGAATATACAATCTAGCTCAACAAAAGATGAGCTCAACTACATGTTTTATCTCAACAAAACACGAACCTAAATATAGAAAGATCATACGGGATTCAAGGTTCCCAAAACTCAAAACCATTTACACAACGACGAAGGTCAATTGAAAACACAACTTCTTCGTATACTGGTTCAAGAAATGACAAGGAAAGTTACAGTAAGAAGTTTCTTATGCATATCATGCTAAATAGCACATACCAAGAAAGTTTAAAACAATTATCATCAATTTACCATGGATTAATACCCAAATTTCCAAGATTACAAACCCAGCAAGTAAATAACTAGATAAAATATGCAAGTCAAGAATCTCATAAAAGCATAGTCATTTTAATGAATCATTTAGAAGAAAGCAAGAGATCTTAAAGATTAGAGCCTATCATTTCTAATAGTGCTTTTTCCAAATCAAAGGATACTTCTAGACGAGCTTCCAACTCCTTTTCTCCTCCATGAAAGATCAACCAACCAACAACTTTCCTCAGAATGCCTCAAATATCTTCCCATGATCGAAAATAGACCAGGTGAGTTAAAAATAGCAATGAATTGCAACTCAAACTGCTGGTTTGAAGAACCAGTTTGCTCCATGTAGAGAAAAATCTAAAAAGCATGCAAAAACTAACAACCTCCCACAAATCTGCCTTCCAAGTTTCCTAGACGGTTTGTGAACAAAACCCAAGGCCAATTACTTTCATTAATTCCAATTTTCATGCTCAACTCTCCTTGCCACCACCTCCCAAATATAGCGAATGCCAATTCCAATTTAGCATGCAACTCCATCTTTAGTGGAGCTTCCACATAAGCCTCCACTAAATCAACTAGCCCCTGCCAAAACTAACAGTACATATTGCCTTTAAGAACCTTATCAATAATTCAATGCCATCGGAACAGTTGCCTTAGAGGCATGCGCCCCTTTTAGGTTCCCATTAAAATAGCTTAGGATAGATCCATAAAATTTGGTTAGTTTAGGAATAATTAACTCAAGTCTTAACACATTACCTTAGGTAATTCCAACATTAGGTTAGATCATCTCATAACCATATAGCATTACGTTTTAGGTTAACTTAGATACCCTAGAAACCTTTCCATACTCCCTTAGCACAAGGCTTAGGTTAGAAATAAAATCAATTAAGTAACATAGCTAGGTAGTATATATTCTTACCCAACTTAGGATTCCATAGGATAATCCTTTAGTTTTAGGATTTTGAATACTTCCTATGCCATGAACAGGTTGTATTTAATTTACGTCAGCAATGGACTTCCAAGATCAATCTTCAAGGACCTAAGCACGACATATAACTGAATGGAAATACGTTCACACAAGATTAAAGAACTTGTAATAAAAAAATTTAGTTGATCACGTCCTTCAATTATGGAATGTCAGTTTACCATTCGTTCAACTGAGAAGGTTTAAAACACTCCTTGGATCATTGAAATTGATCCAAGGATGAGTCAGGTAAAGAGATAAGTTTACAACTCTTAAACCAGATTACAACTCACCTATAAGAAGTGAAAAATGAATTCAAGGAAGCCATTCCATTCCATTCTAATGATCATAAGAACATAAAATATTTATCCATATCAAGCATGATCTCTAACAATCAAAAGAACACATCTTTAGAAGAAAATCACATGTCAACACTTTAAATGCAAAGGAGGAATATAGTAATTGTCGAGGGTGTTACATGCAGAGGACTACACATACCCTTAGTGTGGAGTACACATGAAAGGAACTATCTACGGGTGTTATTGAAGGGTGGAAAATTGAAAAACAAGAGAGATTACTTCTAGCCACAGAGACCATAGATAGATAGGAATGAATAAACAATTATAACATGAGGTAAGTAGAGGTCGGAAAGACTACCAGTGGAAGGTGAGGTGATGAGGTACTCAGGCATATGGAAGCACGCTGAAGAGAAGTCTACAGCCAAAAGGGTAGAAGGGCGTGCTAGAAGGTTATAGCTTGGGCCCGAAGATGTACTGTGTGGAAAATAATGAAAATGGTCAATTAATGAGATGATTTTTGGTAGGTGGAGGATCAATAAATGCACTAAATTTTTCAAATTCTATAGAAGGACAAGATGCGAGTTCATTTTTACCATTATGATTGAGAGAATTTGAAAAGGGTTAAGTGTGAATGAGCTGAGAAATTTTATTGAGGTGTTAAGAGATTGAAACCAGATGTGGCAAGAAGGGTTGTGTGCAAGAGAAGCTTATGTTCCCACAGGATAATGGTTTGAGTGAAGTAGACACATTACAAATGAGCTAGGGCACATGATTTCCACTAGGGTATGGATATTTTAACTAGGGTTTTGAATTGATCGATTACAAAGGGAAGAAAAGAGATATTTTTTTAAATGGCACTAAAGAACACACTTGCAACAGGAGATAAAGGGAAGAAGAAGGTTGAAGTGGAAGAATAAATTGTTACTGAGATTAATTTCTCAAAAATGCAGTATCCAAAGAGTGTGATTGTGGGACAAGAATGGGATTCACATATCTACCAATGTAAAATCAATTATTACAACCATCGAACATCACAAAATAAGAAAGAGATCAATGTGTTGTTGAGCAAAAAAATGAACAAGTGCATGACAGAGGATATTCCGGTATATGATGACACAGGTGAAAATTTTCTGAAGAAGAATGGAGTCTACCAGCTGTATGAGCTACCATATTTTTGAAAGTATGAACCATTATATTGGTGGTTGATGAGAAGAGTCCATGAGGATTTCTTTTACTTCTCCAGACGGAGGGTAAGAGTCACAGCTGATTTGATTTAAATAGTGACAGGACTAAGGGCCTCAAGGTTGGATCTGGATAGTGATTTAACTGATAAAGCCACAATCCTAGAGACTAAGAAAGAGATGGGGTATACTAAATTTTGGCGTGGCATGGACATTGAAAAATTGCAAATGTACCTAGTAGTGCAGGAAGCTACACATCTTGTAATAAATTTGAATGATAAAGGAAGGTGGTTGTAGGTAAACACAATGTGGTTGCATGTCATAATGAAAATGTCTCAAGGAGTGTTGTACAATATTGCAGATCATATAGCAAATACAATCATTGAAGAAGCACAGACAAGTGACAAAATAAGTTTTGGCACTGTATTATTGTCTTTAGTATTTATGGAGATTGGGGTACCTGATGGGCTAAAAGAGAAGATTTGGGAGTACCCCATGGAACACAAGTCACCTGCGGAAATATTTGGCAAGTACTTGTGTGATGGATCAATGAGTGGACCATTCAAGCATAGAGTGGAGATGTGGTATGATAGACTTCATGCGGTGTTTGAGGAAGATTTGTGCATATCCAAGGATTTTCCTTCGGTGGTGGGTAAGATAGTTTAGTTTTCTGAATACAAACATTTTTACATCACATGATTTGCGATGAAGGACTTAGAGCCCATAGTAAAAACTATCATATTCCTTCATAGCAAGATATTTTCTAGGCATCAGTTCACCAGTTTTTAGATGTGTGCCACCTAACCTTCAATGCAGACAAGGTAGATTGTGACTACCACACTCTGAGGAAGAAATATGTATATCCAGGGTGCAATGCCTACATTGAAAGGCTTATTTTAGATATTATAACCATGAAACATGTAATATTGGCAATTGGGGAAACCATAGTAGAGCTTGTGTACCTACAAATCAAACCCAAGATGGACAACACTAAGTATGTGGAGAATGAGTTTGCACTCCTAGGGCCCCCAAAGGGTAAGCATACAATGGAAAATGTTCCAACACCGAAGCCCATAGAAACAATTCAAGTAGATGATGAATAAGAAGAGCATGAGGATAGTGGTGGTTTGGAGCACATGGGCAGAAGACAACCCTTAAACAAGGAATAGGTTGAGCATGCAACTACACCACCTCATCAATAAGAGGGAGATGATGAGAAATTTGATACATTCCAAGGAGAGCATCATTTCAAGAGAGTATTTAGGAGAACAAGGACCCAAGGTTGTACTCCAAAAATAGTGCACAGATCACCTTGACTCTATCCAAAGAAGGAGACAACTAAGAAGATATGAAGCAAATTAAAGTTAAATGAGGAAGCGGAAGATTTGGAGGAAAGTGCACCCACTTATCCTACACTTATAGAGAACATGGAAGAACAAAAAGACAAAGAAATGAAGAATGGAGAAGAGGGAGAAAAAGGATAGATGAGACAACAACCGAGATTTCTCAGGACATAGCTACACAAGTTCCAAATCTTAAAGCCCAAGTTCCTAAGAAGCCTAGATCAAGAAGAACAAGTGGGGAATATATTCCACCATCCATGGGCTATGTTGAGGACACATGTAAACTTGTTTGTGCCTGTTTCCAAAGCACAATGACACAAACAAAGTTGTATGGATAGGATTTAATGGATGAAGATATGGCAACAATGCACACATAGAAGAAATTGTCATGGTCGATGCACACGCACATGGATGAACCAGACTTTGATGTGTGTGAGGAGTCTTGCATGTCAAGGAGGTTAAAAAAAACACCTCAGGCCAGACACATAACAGTAAAGTGTACTGTTATGTCAGATGAATAGGTAAGCAATGCTTTGGTAAAGATCTCGATAGAGGTTGCATGATGGAATATGGATAAAGCTGCAATAATTGGAGCACTAAGGGAGGAGATCAAGACTAAGGATAAAGAAATAGTGCACCTAAAGCAAGAAAGAGATTTGGCATAGAAGAAGAATGTTGTGTTTATCAACATGGCAGAGGAGATTGGGGACAATGTCATGAAGGCTAAGCCACACTTAGAGCCAAGGGTACCTAAAGACGTTTCCTTCAATAATACATTATGTCAAGTACATTGGTAGATTTAGTGCTTGAAGATGAACCTCTGCGCATGCCTGAACCATAGGATCCGCATAGGAAGTAGAGCAGGAAAAGGCTTCAATGATGTAGAGATTACATCATATGAAGGATTGCTTTAGAGCTTGCAAGAGGAACTAAAGAAGGTGGATCAAACACTAAATATTTGTACAGCACAAGAAGCCTTTATAAGGACCAGGACCATTTTGGAAGACAATGAGGTCCTTAAGGACATGAAGGATGAGACATTGGGCCATGTAAAATGATTAGCACTTGTCAAGTAGAAGCATGAGCCCCTTACAGCAACTTAGGAACCACACAAGGAAAGACTTGATGAGCTTGGGAAACTCATCACTCAAAAGATGGACTTGTTGGAAGGGAGAATGACTGGCATGTCCAACATTGTTTTGGTCTTACAGAATGAGAAGGGAGAGATTACAAGGGATGAATTAGAGTCAATTACAGTGGATATTCTAGAGAAAGAAAAGGCCACGCATAATGAATGACAGACCTTAGAGGAAGAGATAAAAGAATAATATGCCAAATTGATTATTCAGGTTGCAGCAGAAGATAATGTAGGTTAAATAAATTATTTTATTCATTAAAACTCTTTCTATTCTTTGATTCGTTTTGGAGATAACCATTGTCGGAGTGGCAATGCAAACTAGTGTGGGGTAATGTTTATCAATCAAAATCTATAACTTAGCGAAGAAAATACAGAAGGTTCATGTGGGAGAGCAAAGTGCATTCAAAGGTGTGAAAGTATCGGAAAGGATCACGCGCATAGAATAGAAATAGGTTCGGGACTTAGCCATTTTGATGATGAGGATCTATTTTTGGAGATAGCATGTGAAGCACTCAAACCGATTGGATACTTGTGCAACATGCATTGGATATTTTTGAGTAATTAGATACAAAGCCCTTTGCATGGATGTAGTCTAAAGATAGAATGGTGAACTGATAGTTGACTAAGAGAGATCTATTGTTAACACTCTTGCATGTAAGACTATTTTTGTAATGACACATGACTAATAATAGAATGCGAGCTATTTTTGTTTTAGATCAGTGGTGAAGGGAAAATTCCCACCATTATAAATATGTATTAAACTGTGTAGCAAAGAGAGCATAGATATAGGTGTGAGAACTAGGTTATAGTGATATTATGCTACTAGATCTATTACGTGCTTGAGAAAATACCACTGTTATTGTAAGGAAACTTCAGTTTATTTACTGTAGTTAATATAATGGAGATTATGGACTAAAAAAAGGTGTTATCATGGTTATGATATAGTATTGCATGCTTGATTCCATTATGGTTATCTATTAAGTCTGTTACATTCTAGATCTAGATCTGAATAAGCACTGTAGAAGGATATATTAGCCATAGATCTAAATGATTTAATTCTTCATCATGCTAAAACATCCTACAACAACAACCCTAAAGAGGGGCTTGGTACCTTTACGCACTTTGGGTGAGTGCTAAGTCTAGGCTGAGTGATGTGCCAGCGTGCTTCTGGGCTTGTATTACTGAATTCTAGGCTACATCATTGGTTCTGTTGCCAGGACCTATTTTTTAGTTGTTTTTTAGGATGGTTTGCGATGAATACATATTGGTTGACCTTAGCAAGTGTTGAGGAGTGGATATGTGATCTAGAAGAAGAATACACATGAGTTCAACACTGGGATATGTTTAGGTGCACATGCAGTGGATATGACAGAATTTTATGATAAGAGAGCTTCTTCCTATCTTTCCAATATAATTATATGAGTGGATGATTGCTTATGCATCCAAGTGGAATTGGAGGTATCACACACTTGTCTGGATGCATAGGAAGAATTTTGCCCTTTATGATATTGATATGATTTGTAGACAGATAGTTGGGATGCAATTCACACATAGTGAAATGTCATGGACAATATCTTGGATTACTCAATTTCCATGGATATTCATGCCAGAGGTAGTTGAATGTGTAGTTTTTAGGATATCTAAGGGTTACTTAAGGAAGAGGCATTGACTTAAGACACCTGATGCTAACTTTGACATTAATGGATAGTAAACCGATGGATAACTAGACCCCACCATGTGTGGGGTAAACAATGCTTTGCTGAAGGTCTCAACAGATGGTCACGTAGTGGCAGATAAGGTATAGAGAGGAAAGGTGGCTTGATTATAATAAGGGCACTAGAGGGAGGTAGTGAAAGTATCGGGATTAAGGTATGAAGAAATAGCATTGCCTAAAGATAGTTTGGGAAGGAGTGGATTCACGCCGAAGATGTGGAAAAGAGCCTCAGGAACGTTCCCCTGTTTAAAACATGGCAGGGAACCCTCCTTACAACCTTGTAGGGACACCAATAGAGACAACATAGACAATTATACATCTTAAGCCGCCTGAAAACCTTGCCCTTGCACTTGGTGTATTCCAAGATGTTTAGTACATCACTCAGTCAGCAAGCTACATTATGTCAGTACATTGGAATGAGACTTACAAGAGGAACAATGATGCAACTCTGAAAAACTTCATTTTTATATGGCATACCTTTTTATAATTCAAATAGGTGATAGATAAAAGGCTTCATTGATGTAGAATATTGCATCATATGAAGGATTGCTTCAGAGCTTGTAGGAGAAACTAAAGAAGGCGGATCAAGCGTTAAATATTTGTACAACACTAGAAGCCTTTATAAGGACCAGGACTATTTTTGAAGACAATGAGGTCCTTAAGGACATGAAGTATGAGACATTGGACCACACAAAATGATTAGCACTTGTCAAGAAAAATCACAAGGCCCTTACAACAGCTTAGGAACCACACAAGGAAAGATTAGATGAGCTTTGGAAACTCATCACTCAAAAGATGGACTTTTTGGAAGGGAGAATGACTGGCATGTTAAGCATTGTGTTGGTCTTACAGAATTAGAAGGGATGAATTAGAGTCAATTGTAGTGGATATTCCAAAGAAAGCAGAGGCCGCTCTCAATGACTAGTGGACCTTAGAGGTGGATATAAAATAAAAATATCTTGAATTGATTATTCAAGTTGCAGCAGAATATATTGCAATTAAAATGCATTCTTTTATTCATCAAAATTCTTTCTATTCTTCTATTCATATTATTTTATTCATTTTGGAGACAATCGTTTACAAGGTGGAAATCCAAACTAGTGTGGGGTAATGTTGATAAGTTAGAATCTAGCACTTAGCGAAGAAAATATAGAAGGTTTTTGTGGGAAAGAAGAGCACATTCAAAGGGATGAAAGTATCAGAAAGGATCGTGCATGAAGAACAAAAAAAGGTTAAGGACTTACCCATTTTGATGATGAGGACCTATTTTGGAGATAGCGTGTGAAACACTCAAACTAATTAGAGACTTGCGCAACACGCATTGGCTATTTTTGAATGATTAGATACAAAGCAATTTGCATGGATATAGGATAAATATAGAATGGCGAATTGATAGTTGACTAAGAGAGATCTATTGTTAACACTCTTGCATGTAAGCCTATTTTTGTAATGATGCGTGGCTAATAATAGCATGCAACCTATTTTGGGTTTAGATAAGTGGTGAAGGGAAAATTCCCACCCTTATAAATATGTATTCAATTATGTAGTAGAGAGAGCATAGATATAGGTGTGAGAACTAGGTTATAATGAGATTATGCTACTAGATTTGTTACATGCATGATTGGATACTACTCTTATTGTAAGGAAGCTTCAGTGTATATACTTCAATTAATATAATGGAGATTATGGATTGTAACAAGGTATTATCATTGTTTGGATTCATTATTACATGTTTCATTCCATTATGGTTATCTGTTAAGTCTATTATGTTCTAGATCTATATCTGAATAAGCATTATAGAAGGATATATTAGCCATAAATCTGAATGATTTAAGTCTTCATCATGCTAAAACATCCTTAAATAACAACCCTAAAGAGGGACCTGGTACCTTTGCGCGCTTCGGGTGAGTGCTCAGTCTAGTATGAGTGATGTGCCAATGCACCTGGGATTGTATTGCTAAATTCTAGGTTTCATCAAGGAGAAGATGGGAAGTGTATCGAAAAAATTGCAAGATCCTTAATAATGTAAATTACTTGTTTTTATCTAGATTCATAACTAAAGTTCCATGAACTTGCCTAGGTCCAATATTCTGAGTTGTCTAATTTTACAAGGGGTGTAAAAATGGATAACATATGGGAGATGTGATAAAGTGGTGGACAACTACTTGATAGGAGGAATAAGAGACTGCCACATGAGAGATGAAAAATAGGCTTAGAAAATGAGAAACGAAGGGTAAAACTCAAAATTAGAGATTTTGGATGTGAATGTCAGTTGGAAAAAGGGTTAAATACATGGGTTAATAATGACAGTGGTTACTACATTTGCATGTTGTACATGGATACTATGTATTATGATAAATTTAGATGATGATTTTGATTGTCTTGTTTATTTGCACTTATTTATTCTATCATGGATGTATGCCATTTTATTCATGATTTGATATGATATATGATAGACATATGATGATTATTATTATTTTTATTTGATATCGATTGTGATGAAATGATGATGGGATTGACCTTTCTTGTAGCTTTAACTTCCGTTTAGATTTTTGTAATTTAGAGCAGCATGCTTTACTTTTGTAAAATATATCATGCATCGTGATTATTAAAGAACCATGATGAGTAACCCATAATGTGTGTAAAAAAACACACATAGATAAACAAGTAAAAAAACCCAATATACACAGTAAATATATGCACCATGGATACAAATGAGACAACATGACAAATTATAAACTTGTAATTGGTCAAAAACTAACTAAGAAAATTAAAAATGCAACAAAACTTTACATAAAGACATCTAACTTTGTCCCTATGTGTTCCACATTAATAATTAATTAATTTTTTTCACCCCCAAGTAAGGATGCATGCAGGGGTAAGATGTTTTAGGATTGATTGGGCCATTGCCCCTAAACAAGGATACATCCAAGTAAGAAAATGAGAAACAATATTTCCCTAAGTGAGGATACACGTAAGGGATTTGGATTAGGATATTTTTATGTTTGGAGTATATTTGGAATGTACACAAGGATAAGAGGTAATGTATTGATTTTTGGTATTTTTGGTTTTTGCAAAGGTTTAGGTTTTTTGGAAGGTTTTTTCAATTTTTTGTAGAGTTTTTTACTACTTTTATATGTTTTTAGTAGTTTTGGATTTTATTATTATTTTTAACTAGGTATTGATGATTAGTTGTGATAGTAACCATGAGAAGTGATAGTGACCATGGACCCATTCCCAGCTCACATAAGAGATAAGAGATAGATAGAGTGAAGAAATGATATAATAGATGGTAAACATCCTAAATATTTGGAGCATAGGACAATAGAAGACATGGGAGGTGATAGGATATGATAGAAAAAATGAGATATAGAAACATACATGTTTAAATGTTTCACTTTGGTAACTCATATTTAAACAATATTAAACATTTCATTCCATTATTATAATTCATTATAGATTATATAATGATAAGTTGTCGTACTCTACCCTTGAATCCACACAACTAGTAAGAGGTGAGGGCTTAACACCTAGATCCAAGAAGGACATGAAACATGAGATAGTGAATGGATGCAAAAACACAAGGTTTAATAATGGTCCATCTGGGAAATTACTACTCATCTCTAATTAAGATTACTTGACCGAATCCAAGATGATTTTAACTTTATAGGTATTTGAATAAACTTAGACTCATAAGTGGCCTATTGATTATAAAAATATGGTATAAGGAATGGTTGTCTCTCTTAACATGGGCATCTAAATTTTTTATTTTTAATTGTGTATGATTAAGTTCCTTTGATTCATATTTTCTTAAGGCTTTCTTTCTCTTGTTTTTTTTTAAATGAACCCCCTACGACTTACTCCATACCACCAGTAAGATGAGAGAGCTCATCACCAAAGGAAAAATGTAGGTGAGTAAGGGAACCTTTCTCCTTTAAAATACACACACTTCAAATAAGAAGCATGGGATCATCACCAAAGACTATGAGGGATGAAAGGTGTATCTATTTGCAATGCACACACACACTATTTTTTTTTTTTTTTCCTTGTCTTTGTATTATGCTTATCAAGAAGGAATCCCCCCCCCACCACAAATCTAACCCCCACGCAACTAGTAGGACATGAGGGATCATCACCTAAGACTAAGATGGGTGGTCAAAATATCTAGGTGAATAATTTATAGCTTTATTGTTAAGGAGATAACTTCTTTGAAAGGAGGATTTGCCACCAGGAAGCTTCTAAACAAGACCATAGGTAAATATAATACCTTTTCCATGGTTGTTATTTTTAATCACTTCAGTTAATGAAGTAGTAACATTGATAGGTGATTTTCATTTTGAAGACAATGTACTCTTTAAAAATAATAAATCATGTTTCTGTAGATGATATGTTCTATCATCTAAAATTGAGTAACATTTATACCATGAAAATTCTGAATTTATTAATGAAGTATTCATATACTTTTTATGTTGAACTTTTAATGTATTTTGCATTTGGATGAAGGAAAAAAATTCCGTTTAAATTGTTCATTTCCTAGTTTACAATAGTGAACTTGTTTTTCAGTCTGACTGATTAAAAATTCTAGGATTGATCACCTTGGATTAATTACAATGATCCAAGGCATGTTTGGGATTGTTTTTTATGTTTTGAACATCTTGATCAATTGGTCAAAATATATAATTTCTACACCTCAAGCTTGCACTGGGGTCACAGGGGCATCCTGTAGCATCTTTTGGATTTCACCCTTCAAGGTGATATATTCATTGTTTTGATGAATTTTGGAAGGTAACGTTCTTTGACTAATTTATGTGGGACCTAATTAATCTAAGTGTTTTGATTATTTATCTTATCCCAAACCTATGCTAAGGTAATTATATTAATTAGTTTGGTTAAATCCTAATGAGGGACTATCCTAACTTTGGGCTCTAATTAATCCTAAGATATATGGGAGAATATGCCTAAGATCCTAAACTATGGTGTTAAACTTATGTTAGGGAAACCTAACCTATGGACATCGACTTAACCTAAAGATGTGGGGGTTGGTATTATTAGTAATTTGATTTGGATGGTGGTGGCACCACTCCAAATGCATCTCAAGGTTTTAATGTGGTATTAAATAATTCTTTATCGACAACTTTGGACAAGGTAAAAGTTGGTGGAAGGTTGCCGAACTAACAACTTTTCTATTTCGATAGAATGAATTTTTGAACTGCTAGTTGTAACTAATAGAGGATAATTTTGGGTGGGAGTTTTTAGAAGAGGACTCTAGCTAGCCCTATTGCATTTATGATCCTCAACCAGAGTGAAAACTACTCTAGAGAATATTAAGGAATTTGGAGGGAAAATAAACGATGGTTTGTTTTTATTGTTTCATTTGGAATCTTTCGAGCCTTTGAGCTCTACATGTTTTTTTTTTGTTGTTTAAAAACTCCAGTTTGAATCTATTACATGTATGATTTCGCCCTTACATGGCAGAAATAATGGAAAATTTTGATCATGGAAGCTATAAGAAGAAAGAAGGGAAACTTTTAGTGGATTGTTTTGGTGTTCTTGTTGGAAATCTTTCTGTGGAAGATTTGTTTGAAGGATTGAAGAAATGAAGAGAAGAAAGGAGCACTACCATGCATGATAGGCCATATCTCTTTAAAATCTCTTGCTTTTATTTAAAAAAATTCATAAAAGAAACTTTTCTCTTTATGAAAACACCTCTAAGAATGTTTTCTTCTGTGATTATTTTCTCCTTCTTGCTTCTGTGAGATCTTTTAGACATGGTTTCTTTGAGTAATTATAGTTTTGTGAAATAATGGTGTTTTACTAAATCTGGGTTCGAATAAAGATGGTAAAGAAATTTTTGGCTTTATTGGAAAATTGGTTATGAGCTTGCTTGGAGATTATGCATTTTGAAATACATATGTCTCTCCTCCTTTTGTATCCATACTCAATTTTATGTTTTTGTAGGGATCTTATTGGAAATATCTTGAATGTTGAAGTTCTCCAGGTTGTAATGAAACTGGGTTTGGTTTAGCAGTTGATAGGTCAAATTTGTTCACTGAATAAAACTATGCCTATAATGAAACTTCTATTTTAGTGATGGTCTTAATTATTGGCCGTATTATATTTTAATACTAGTCATCTTGTTCTTGGAAGCCTATTTTGGATTTTGTTTCGGTTATATTGACCTTCATTTCGGCTTAAGATTATTTCAGATATTTTGATATTTTTTTAAAAAGGATCTTTCTCAACCCATAATGGGTGTTTCGAAGGTGGTTTTGAGCACTGTAAGTGCATGTTGATAGGTCAAAAATGAGCTTCCTTTTTCTATCTTCTTAAGTCTCGTTTCAATGTTTTAACACCATTGTTGGGTGAAAAATTAGGAGAAACAAGGACTGGTAATACTCGATTCTCTCTCTTTTGTGGGTTTTTTCATTGTCTGTTTACCCTTCATGGGCCGATTTAAGATTGTGGAACTTGGTTGATTTTTTTTGGAAGGACCTTGAGTTTTTATACTTGCAAACTAGGTTTACCTTTTTTAGTTGTTTGACCATGTGATGAACTGTAAGCTTTTAGCGTCATGTTTGGAGTATTGTGATTTTGAAGTAGTACATGTTCATCTATGGGATTCTTGTCATTGAATCATCATGGTTTCTTTGATGAGGGTTACTTGTTTTATTGAATATTTTAGATTCTTCAAAATGTCTCTAAGATACTATTTTTCCATCTTTGGGATAGTTTTAGTGCCTGAAAGCAATCTCTTTCTCATACATATATTTCATTCGATTATGTTCAAAGGTACGAGACTTGTGCGATCATGGTTAAGGAATTTTTCATTTCTAAAAGCTTGGATCTTGTCTTCTAGCTAAGACCATGCTCTTTGTGTTTGGTTCTGAAAAAATTTATGAATGCATCCTTCTTAGCTTATAGGTGGAAGATATTGGACACCCTTTCGTTGGTTGTTTATTGTAATACATGTATGAGATGGTTATGCTTTTTTCAAATAGGTTTTGAACATAGATTTTGTTACATCACATACTTTAGTAACTCTATTTCATGTGTTTGATGATTTTGAAGTAGTACATGTTCATCTATGGGATTCTTGTCATTGAATCATCATGGTTTCTTTGATGAGGGTTACTTGTTTTATTGAATATTTTAGATTCTTCAAAATGTCTCTAAGATACTATTTTTCCATCTTTGGGATAGTTTTAGTGCCTGAAAGCAATCTCTTTCTCATACATATATTTCATTCGATTATGTTGAAAGGTACGAGACTTGTGCGATCATGGTTAAGGAATTTTTCATTTCTAAAAGCTTGGATCTTGTCTTCTAGCTAAGACCATGCTCTTTGTGTTTGGTTCTGAAAAAATTTATGAATGCATCCTTCTTAGCTTATAGGTGGAAGATATTGGACACCCTTTCGTTGGTTGTTTATTGTAATACATGTATGAGATGGTTATGCTTTTTTCAAATAGGTTTTGAACATAGATTTTGTTACATCACATACTTTAGTAACTCTATTTCGTGTGTTTGATAGACTTGTCAAGACTTAAGCAACTATCATTTAGAACATACAATGTTTATATTCGGTTTTGTTGAGTTATTTTTTACTGGTATCCTCTTGGTTATAGGTAGGAAATTTGATGACAGAGTTGTTAGGACAGTTGTTGTTAGGAAATTTGTTTCTGTTGACTATCATCATGTTGAAATGGTTGTTGTTACAACATAAATGGAATTAAATTATGATGAACTATTTAAATTCTTATATGGCTAATGATGCTTAAATTGAATTAGTGTCTCTTCTCTACTTCTGGTTTTGTGACCTTTTGGGCAGTCCTTAATATTGTGTACTCGAAACCTTTTCATTAATAACAAGGTTACTTTTAAGAAATAGTTAGATAAAAGCATATTGTTTTAACTTTATAGATCTTATCATGCTCAGTTTGTGTGAAATGACTCATGCTAACAATTTTGTAGATGGACTTTACGAAAAGTGAAAGGAGAAAGACTTATAAAAAGTTGCATTTGTTTTATTAATGAGATCATGATCTTCATTCATATGCTTTCAATATTAAAATTCTCTCGAAAATAACTTGTTGGAAAATCTACAAAGATGTATTTTATAAAATTTTGGAATATTAATTAAGTTGAGAGTAAAGTGATCTCTCTCTCTCTTTTGATAAATTAATTGTTGCGAAGGTTATTGATTTCTAATTTGTTCTAAGGTCTTATATGACTTATAGTTGATCACTATCCCTAAATAATAACATGCATGATGAGAATTTTATATTATTCTTAAATATTGACATGTATAACATATTGGATTCAATGGTAGAGAATGATATTTGGGATAAGGATCAATACTTATATTTTTTATTCTTTTCATTTTTGGAAAGGGTATAACTATGATGATTATGAATGATAGATCCTCATTCAAAAAAGGAATAATGATTGTTAATATAGATAAATGTAGCAATATTTTATGAACCTAAACCTTATGTTTCTGAATTCATTAATAGGACTATAGCCCTTAATATGATAGAAAAGGAATACTTCCTTTTAACATGAATCATAATTATGCATGTTATATTGTTATATGATAAAGTTTTAATCATATTTGATTATTGGCTGTAAGATATTTATATGTAAACAATAAATGGTAAAGAGAAAGCTTAAAGGAATTAATAGGAAGATTTAGACATTATGATATATACAAGTCTAATGCATAAGATTTCAATCAAGATTGTTATAATGATAAAATGTTGAAGAAAAACTTAATGCTCTTACTTATTAAATATTGAATTAAGATTTATTTATTAATGGAAAATAAGGGCTTAAGATTGATTGTTCATTTGAATGAACGTAAATTTTATCTACACAACTTAAATTGTTGAAAAATTACATTTCAAATCCTTCTTTGGATCAATCATGCTTAGTGAACCCTTAGGTGCATTGTTTAATGATAATGTATACAAGATAATATTCGAAGTGTTAATAATCTAAACTTCTTAATTATTTTTGTTAGTTAAAGGAGCTTAGCAGGTTGTTAGAATATAGGGGTTACAACAAAGTACCCTCATAATGACAAGAGTCATTACAAGGATACTATGATGCATTCAGCTATGCTCCAACACCCCACTTAGTTCAATTAAATCAATTGACATGAGTGGAAATTCAGTTCATAGTTCCACTCTAAACAAAGATAGACACATGGAATAGTGTAGTGGTCAACTCATGTTGACTTAGGGTATCTAAACACACCAAATTGGCTAAAGGCGATTCAGAATGTCTATGTATCCTTAGTCACCACAAGTAGTCTTCCACACTAATACTCGTTTAAAGAGAATTGATTCTGTTGATTGACAAAATTACAATATTTTATTCATGTTATGTCAATAAATATGCCAGTCTCAAACATATATTACATTATTTAAAAAAAGGACAGCTATTTAATGTTGATTATTGAAATTGAAAATCCAGTTATGTTATGAACATATGAATGGAAGTATAATAATTTGATTTGTCCTAGATGTAAAATGTTTGACTAAGTTAATCATCAGGACGATGATTCTTTTTAGGAGGGAAGTATGTAACATCTTTGACAAAACTATCATTGCGATTACATTCCCTCTTGACATTGCAAATGTTGACATGTGATTTGTCTTAGGAAGGTGTACTCTTATGACTTTTAGAAATCATGTTTGCAATGGATAAATTATTACTGTAAAGAGATTCACTTTGTTTTGATTTATGCTTACTTGAAAACGAGGCCATTCATCTTTTTGTACAACTTTAATTCATTAAAAAAATCAAATTTAGAGCTTGTTTTGTTGTTGTCTAAACTCATTTTGTGTTGACAACAAAACCTTGGATCAATTCTATTGATCCAAGGTATGCTTCAATTCTCCTTACCATATTCATCTGGTTGACTTGGCATTCTGAAATGGAAGCTAAAGTGGGATTGAGTTGTGTCTTGTTTATAAAATTAAAGGACTCAGCTTCAAGTTTCCTTGCTTTACATTATACTGTAATTGGTGGGCCTTCTTGTTAAATATTTTATAATTTTGAATAGCATAATAAGACCAAGAACCTATTACTAAGTTATTAAGGTAAACACCTTAATCTAAGTTGTAATGTTCTATACGATTTGGATTTTAACCTAAGGTAGTTAAGACCTAGGACCTATTGTTAAACTATTAAGGTTATTACCCTAACCTAAGATGGTATGTTTTATGGTTAGGAAGTTTTGAAACAACCTAAGGAAAATACTATTTACCTAAGGACTAATGTTTATTTCTAACCTAATGTTAATCTAACCTAAACTAATACTAATCTAAGGGGTACCTACAGACTACTTAGCAAGTGGTAAGGGTGGTGGTGTTAGTTTTCAAGGTATTAATGAGAATTTATTTTTGGTTTTAATAACTTTTGAACTCCCAATTTGGCAAAGGCAAGGGGAGTTAGGGGATGCCTAGTTGGCATCACCACTAAATATAAAGTGCATGTAAATTTTTGATTTGAAGTTTTCCAAACTTGGATGGTGGTGGTGAGGAGAGATAAGAGGGAAAACTGATAGTCCTTGCATTAATAAGCTTCGGTAATGGTGAAAAAACCACCTAGGAGAGATGCAAGGTGGATTTTTGAAAGGTTATTTGATCTTTTGTTCATTTTGATTTTTTCTCTGTATGGGGTTTTTGGTTCTTCAAACCAGTAATTCTAATATTGATCCATCAATATTCTTGACATTCTTGAACTATTTTTGGATCTTGTGGAGGTATAAGAGGAAGTAGGAATATTGGAGTTGTTGACATTGCTTGGAAAAAAAGAAAGATTGTGGAGGCTCGGCTAGAAATCTTTAGCAAATCGATAAGAATCTCTATCATGCATGATAGGCTCTACCCATTAAGTTGTTATGCTTTTTCCTAATGACTTCATAAAAATAAATTTTCTCTTAGAAACAAATGAGTTTTTATGATATGTTTATCTTGCATTCATGCTTCTATTTTTCACTATATTTTCCTACTTGAATTCTCTATGTGATGAAGATTTGATCTGAGTTTGTTTCTTTGTTGGAAAAGTTAACAAATCAGGATTTAACCATTGTTTGGAGTGAATGGTGTCAAATCTTGTGATCTTCTTTTAACTTTGAAAAAAAATGGTATAGAAGGGTTAACCATTTGTTAAAGATAGGAGTTGGGTTTTTTTATTTTATTGGGTGAAATTTTAAAATGAGCTATCTTCTATTGAGATCGAGATGATTTAAAATCTTTTTAGATCTGTTTGAACTATGCTAAAATAGATAGTCTGACTCAATGTTTAAGGAGTTGTTTTTGGCTGGAAAATAATTGTAACATGTTATACTATTATTGAGTTGAGATGTTTTGATTTTGAGAACTCTGTTGGACTGTTATGGAAGAAGTATGTTTCATTTTTAGTTCATCCTTGTTTGAAATAAGATTAATTCATGCTAGCTTCTACTTGAACTTTTATAACATTGATTTTGTTGCTTGCACCTGTAAGGCATGAGAAGATTTGTTAAATACTTACCTGTTTCTGGGTCTGAACAAACCTCCTTGTTGTAATATGTCTGATAGTAGGGCTGAAAGTTAGCCTGTGGTCATGATTTTGGAAAGGCTTATTGAATGTTTATGCATCTTTTCTGAAATAAGATTTTGTGCTACAAAGATTATCTTTTCGGTTCATCTTTTTGGATTTACTGGATCCTGACATTTAAATTTGATATATATAGATGTTACTAAAGGAATGGGATATCTAAGTTGAATTATGGATTAGTGCAGTCTTAACAATCTTAAGCAAATGAGTTGGAATGTTTTCAGTTTTACTCTTCTCCTTTTGAGCCCGAATTCGAGCACCTGACTTGGGGTCATGTCACTTTTGTTGTTATTCCTTGTGGTAAAATCAAGGTTGCGTTCTTTCCTTTCTTACCCTTTAGACTATTCCTTTGATTCTTAAGAAGTTGGGAATATGAGTTGGCTCAACTGTAAATCTTGTATTCATTTTCTTCATTTACCATCAAAGGATGGGTAAGCTTTATTTGCGATGACACTTGAAAAGAAATTATGGTCACATAAGATTACATTTTTTAATGTTACTCTATCTCTCTCTTGAAGGGAAAATTAAAGAAATTTATAGATTGATGCTATTAACGTTGGGATGAGTTTCAATGTTCAATTTTTGTTTATTGCTTCAAGTACTATTGCTAACTGAATTCATTTGAATAAATATTTTATTCGTAGCTTTTGCACTACTGTAGTTGTTCTTATTTATATGTTGAGAGAAATTTATCTTCAGTTTTTGACTTGCATGTTGCAATCTTATATCTTGATTCAGTACCAAATAGTTCTATGTTTTCAATGTTTATTAGAGTATAATGATCTCTTAATCAAATCTGCCTCTGTTCTTTTATTCCCAATTTGTATTCCTCTTTTTAGGATGGAATAATGAGACTTTATCTCATCCTTGTGTGTTGACATCCTTCTCTCGATTCTGGGTTAATGTATTCAATAATGTTCTCTTCAAAATCTGAATTAATATATAGGTTATTATCTTTCTCCCTCTTTTTGTCTTCTCCTCATCTGTATTACTCCTATGTAGGGAGCTGACCTGATCGGTTGTATTACTTTGATGGATTACAGAGTGGTTATTTGGAGGATAGACCTTTACTTTTTCTCCTTGACTATTATTTTCTTAGGGATATAATTATGGTGATGTGTGATCAATTCTAGGTGCATGTAAATGGGATATATGCTCTATGAAACCTGTAGATGCTAACCTAAACCTTAGGCTAGAGTTTGGCTTTCAATTTGGATGTATTATCTTAAAATAGGAAACTCTTTTACTTTAATATGTTGATGGTTCATCCTAAATTCTGTGATAAATATTGAATGAGCTTAGCCTTAGATATTCTATGATGGAGTAAGTTAATGTTGAGTATTGTAGATATTTTCTTCCTTAAAATAACTCTATTTTTGTGAATTATTAGAGTTAGTAACTTTCTTTGATTTAGATTGAATGAATCAAGAAATGAGCTATAAATATCTATAGTAGGAATGTGATAAGTAATTCAGATAGAATATTATTTATCTGGTATAAAATTCCTTATGAAATCATTGGCTAAACATTGTTTTGATTACATCATGATCTTTACTTAATGTTAATATGGCCTAACACTTTGTTATTCCTTTCATGATTGTTATTTTTTTATGATGTATCTTTCTATAATGCTTTAGCTATTTCATAAAATTATATTTTTGTTTATGAAACAGTTAGTTGAAAACACATCGTTTTAATGCTTAGTGCTTATCATCCTCAGTTCTATGAACTAACCCATGCTAGCAATTTGCAGATGGAATTCGTAAGTGATAAAAGAAGACAAGTTATTTTATGATGTTACTTTTTTTACCTAAGACTGGATCTTTTTATGAGGAAATATGATTCATTATTGAAATGTATTGTAAGGGGAAAAGTTGTATTTCTTGCTGAGTTATTTGATATTGTTTTACATTAAAGATGTATGAAATGTTTGGACTTGTAAAGTATGTATTCTACTTAGATGAATGGAAAAGATTGTGGGTTTATTAGTACATGATGCGCCATTCTCTTTGTACATTGTGTGAAGGGAATTATAGGATTATCTTTATTCTCTCATATCCATATATGTATGGAATCCTTTTAGGTGACTTAAAATGAATTTAGGTGGTAAGGGAGTTAGATACTCTATCCCTTTATTAAAATGCAACTTAACAAGTTGGCATTCATGACTGATCATTTAACTAAATCAATATGGTTTTAGTAAAATGGTGTTAGTGCAAATTCATTATGATATCTTGAATATTTTAAGGGGTTGTAATGAACCATAATTCTTAATAAGAAGGAGGAATATGAACTACCTCTTGACAAATACCTTTAAAGGTATAAGACAATTGAAAGGTAAACATGAATATTTAACAAGTAGAATTCATCTTAATGAAGTATAATATAAAGGGATCTAATTCGGAACTTAAACAAGGTAAGAATGGATGAGTAAATTTAGTGAACCATATCATTTGATTGTTGCTTCTTTTTTATCAAACAGAATCCTAAAGTAGGAAGTTAATGATAAAAAAGAGCAATCTTGATGTTTATGAAAACCAATTACAACCCAATGATAGTTGGCAATCTTAGGGGTTAATGAAACTAGGGATTCAGTAGGGATGTTGTAATTAGACCTTAATTATATAAAATAATTAAGTAATTAACTTCTTCAGGGATATGTACATCTAGATGGGATGACTCAGATGGATTTTGGAACATGCCAACTAGAGTACAATTCCTTCATGAAGACTTGGGTCTTCGCGATTATACTGTGTTTTAATTAACATGTTGCAACACCCTTTAGGGTTAAATCACCTATATTTTACATAACTTAGAATTATCCTTAGTTATACCCTCGGTTAGGCTAGAAGCATGATTTATTGTCTAGGACATCTTGACGACTTAGGATAACTAGACACATGCGATTGACTTAGGTATGTATGTATCTTTAGTCATCATGAGTAGTCCTCTACACAAAAAAAATGTTTCTACCCTTGGTTAGGGTAAAACCTAGAACAAGTGGACTGACAAGATTCAGTATAGACCATTCTAGATATAGATGAACTTGGGTGAAGGACGTATTCCGTTTGATGTGTATGTTGTCAAGGAATAGTAATATGAACAGTATGTTGGAAATATTTGGCCAAAGTATTGGAAGTTGTTGGTTGTGTTGTCCTATGTCACTTAGTTTAAGAAGCGATATTTCATATGAATATTGGTAACAAATATTAAGATATGCCTCTTAAAAATAACACTTAATACCTAGAAAAGGGTAAGAGAACCAAGTACACCTAGCATACAATTCAATGAATTAACAAGAGAGATCTGTATGATACAGAGTCATGAAATGAGAGATCGGTGTTTCACCGAGTCATTACAATTGCATCTAGTTATTTGTTATGAGATTGATTGGCATGGAATATGTGTTCTAAATTATGATTATTTAGAATAGAGTACATTCATATTAATTTTTCTCCTTGTTTCTAAAGTCTTAAAATGGGAATGTGACATGTTGGTATCAGAGCTCAAGGTTGCAGCTCTTGGACCTATTGTTTCCATAATCTCATAAAAATTCAATTTTTTTGTTAACATAAAATGGTTAGAACAAGAGGAAATGCTGCAAACAACCTACCACCAAGTGGAGAAGCAACTACTGCCCAAAAACTCGATGAGATCCTTGCTACCTATTTGGACACAAGATATTATTTGGCTATACTTGAACAACAAGTAAAGGATGGGGATATTCATAAAACAACTTTTAGAACAAGGTATGGACATTATGAATTCATAGTTTTACCATTTGGATTAATGAATGCACCTGTAAATTTTATGAATTTTATGAATAATATTTTTCAAGAATACTTGGAGAAGTTTGTGCTTGTATTCTTGGATTATATTTTAATATGCTCTAAAAGCATCGAAGAACATCATGAGAATTTGAAATTAGTTTTAGAAATCTTGAGAAACAGAAGGTTATTTGGTAATTTTTCCAAATGTTCTTTATATGATACAAAAGTGCACTATTTGGGTCATGTTATAAGCAAAGATGGAATAGCAGATGATCCATCAAAAATTGTTGTAATAACTGATTGGCTTGCACCAAAGAATGTACATGAAGTTAGAAGCTCCATGGATCTTGCTGGTTACTATAGGAAGTTTGCTAAAGACTTCTCTAAGGTTGTTACACCAATAAATTCATTGCAAAAGAAGGATAAGAAATTTGTATAGATTGAAAAATATGAATCTGCATTTAAGACTATAAAGGATCAGTTAACTTCAGCACCTATTTTGGTTGTACTTGATCCTAATGGAGACTTCACTATTGTAATAGATGCATCCAGGAAGGTCTTGAAGGTATTTTGTTACAAAATGATCATGTTATAGCTTATGAAAGTAGAAAACTCAAGTTACATGAACTAAATTATGCTCTACATGACCTGGAGCTTGCTACCATTGTTCATGCACTTCGGGTATGGAGGTATTATCTTCTTGGTCGACCTTTTGAACTAAAAAAATATCATATTAGGATGAAGTATATTTTTACTCATCCAAATTTGAATGCAAGACAACGAAGATGGTTAGAATTTTTGTCTCAGTATGATTTTGACAGAAGTTATATTAAAGGAAAAGAAAATAGAGTTGCAGATGCTCTAAGTCGTAGGAAGCACATTTCTACTCTTATAACGTTGAGAACTTGGTTTAAAGATGAAGTAAAAACTGTCATGGAATCTTATTCTTATTTTCAGCAAGTAAAGAAAAGACTTGTTGCAGATCCAAATGATGTGAGATATAAATGTTTTCAATTTGACAATGAAGGAATCATGCGATTTGAAAACAAGGTATACATACCCTTGTTAAATGATTTAAGAAAGTGAATGTTTGCTGAATTTTATAATTCACCTTTTTCTTGACACCTTGGCATTACGAAATTCTTGGTAATTTAAAATAACAATATTTATGGAAAGGGATGAAGAAGGATGTGATTGAATTTTTGACACACTACTAAGAGTGTCAACATGTTAAAGCTTAGCATATGCATCCAGCTGGTTTACTGTATCCTCATAATAAATGTCAAGTAATAAGCATGGATTTTGTTCAAGGGATGCCTATGTCAAGAAATAAACATGATGTTATTCTAGTGGTTGTTGATAAACTAACAAAGGTAGCTCATTTTATTGCTAGTAATCTTAAGGATGATTCACCTATTTTAGCAAAAAGATTTGTGTGTGAAATTTTTAGATTACTTGGAGTACCTGAGTTGATCATATCTGATAAAGACCGAAGAAGGACATCTAGATTTTGGCAAACACTTTATGCAGCCTTAGGAATTAAGATGAATTTCAGTTCTGCTTACCATCTGGAAATGGATGGACAGACTGAAAGATTTAATCAAGTTTTAGAAGATATGTTACAAATGTATTACATGGATCAGCAGTATAAATGGGAAGAGTGCCTTTCATTAGTTGAGTTTTCTTATAATAACATGTATCATGCCTCTCTGAAAATGGCACCTTTCGAAGCATTATATAAAAGGAAATACAGAACTCATGTTAGCTGGGACAACATTGAGGATAGAGAGATAATTGGACCTGAAATCCTTTTGGAAATGGAACAACAAGTTAAAATGATTTGTGAACGGTTGAAAGAAGATGCAAATAGGAAAAAGAGTTATAAAAACTTAAAGCAGGTTGATAAGAAATTTGAATTTGGTGAGAAGGTCTTTCTATGGGTTAAACCAAAAAAGAGTTCTATAACTTTTGGAAAGGCTGCCAAGTTATCACCTTGTTATGTGGGACCCTTTGAAATTGTTGCAGTGATCAACCCTATAGCTTATTGTTTAGATTTACCTCTTACTTTATCACGAATACATGATGTTTTCCATGTTTCTCTGCTTAATAAATATGTTTCAGATTTATCACATGTGTTAAATTAGAATTCCTTGTAGTTCCGAGACCCAGGAATAATCGTGGTTAAACCCATTCAAGTGCTGGAAACTCACCAGTTGCACTTAATAAATCATGAAGTAAGCCAATGTAAGGTCTAGTGGGATCAGTTTAACGAAGAAAGTATATAACCTGGGAAAATCTGGAAGATATGAAAACTACTTCATACTTGATTGAACAGAATTGATTCTATTGATTGATAAAATTATAATATTTTATTCATGTTATGTCAATAAATATGCCAGTCTCAGAAAAATATTACATTATTTAAAAAAAGGACAGCTACTTTAATGTTGATTATGGAAATTAAAAATCTAGTTATGTTATGAACATATGAACGGAATTATAATAATGTGATTTTTCCTAGATGAAAATGCTTGACTAAGTTAATCATCGAGATGATGATTCTTTTTAGGAGGGAAGTATGTAACATCTTTGAAAAAAATATTACTGTGATTACATTCCCTCTTGACATTGCAAACATTGACATGTGATTTTTCTTAGGAAGGTGTACTCTTATGACTTTTGGAAATCATGTTTACAATGGACAAATTATTACTATAGAGAGGTTCACTTTGTTGTGATTTATGCTTACTTGAAAATCAGGCCATTCATCTTTTTGTACAAATTTAATTCATTTTTAAAAAAATTAGAGCTTGTATTATTGTTGTCTGAACTCATTTTTTGTTGAGAGCAAAATCTTGGATAAATTCCATTGATCCAAGGTATGCTTCAGTTCTCCTTACCTGATTAATCTAGTTGACTTGGCATTCTAAAATGGAAGCTAAAGTGAGATTGAGTTGTGTTTTGTTTATTAAATTAAAGGACCCGGCTTTAGGTGTCCTTGCTTTGCATCATACTGTAATTGGTAAGCCTAGGCCTTCTTGTTAAATATTTTATAATGTTGAATAGTATAATAGGACCAAGGACCTATTACTAAGTTATTAAGGTAAACACCTTAATCTAAGTTGTAATGTTCTATACTATTTGGATTTTAACCTAAGGTAGTTAAGACCTACCTAGGACCTATTGCTAAACTATTAAGGTTATTACCCTAACCTAAGATGGTATTTGTAATGGTTAGGAAGTTTTGAAACAACCTAAGGCAAATACCATTTACCTAAGGAATAAGGTTTATTTCTAACCTAATGTTAATCTAACCTAAACTAATACTAATCTAAGGGGTACCTACGGACTACTTGGCAAGTGGTAAGGGTGGTGGTGTCAGTTTTCAAGGCATTAATGAGAATTTATTTTTGGTTTTAAAAACTTTTGAACTATCAGTTTTGGAGGAGACATGGGGAGTTAGGGGATGCCTAGTTGGCATCACCACTAACTATAAATTTCATGTAAATTTTTTATTTGAAGTTTCCCAAAATTGTATAGCAGTGGTGAGGAGAGATAAGAGGGAAAAATGACAGTCCTTACATTAATTAGCTTTAGTAATGGCGAAGAAAACACCTGGGAAAGATGCAAGGTGGATTTTTAAAAGTTTGTTTGATCTTTAGTTCATTTCAATTTTTGCTCTGCATGGGGTTTTTGGTTCTTCGAAATAGCAGTTCTATTTTTTATCCATCGATATTCTTGGCATTCTTGATCTATTTTTGGATCCTGTGGAGATATAAGAGGAAGTAGGAATATTGGAGTTGTTGACGTCACTTCGAAAAAAAGAAAGATTGTGCAGGCTTGGCTGGAAATATTCTACAAATTGATAAGAAGCTCTATCAGGCATGATAGGCTCTACCTATTAAGTTGTTCTACTTTTTCCTAAATGACTTCATAAAAAGAATTCTACTGTTGGAAACAAATGAGTTTTTATGATATGTTTATCTTGCATTCATGCTTCTATTTGTAACGGTATTTCCTGCTTGAATTCGTTGTGTGATGAATATTTGATCTGAGTTTGTTTCTTTGTTGGAAAAGTGAAAAAATCAGACTTTAACCATTGTTTGGACTAAATGTTGTCAAATCTTGTGATCTTTTGTTGACTGTGCAAAAAAATGGTATAGAAGGGTTAACTGTTTGTTAAAGATAGGAGTTGGGTTTGTTTTTTTTTATTGGGTGAAAGTTTGAAACGGGCTATCTTCTATTGAGCTAGAGATGATTTCAAATATTTTTACATCTATTTGAACTATGCTAAAATAGATAGTGTGACTCAATGTTTAGGGAGTCGTTTTTGGATGGAAAACAATTGTAACATGTTATACTATTGCTAAGCTCAGACGTTTTAATTCTGAGAACTCTGTTGGACTGCTATGGAAGAAGTATGTTTCATTTTTAGTTCATCCTTGTTTGAAATAAGATTAATTCATGCTAGCTTCTACTTGAAATTTTACGATGTCAATTTTTTTTCTTGCACCTGTAAGGCGTGAGCATATTTTTTAAAGACTTACCTGATTCTGGGTTTGAACAAACCTCCTTGTTGCAATATGTTAGATAGTAGGGATGAAATTTAGCCTGTGGTCGTGATTTTGGAAATTCTTATTGAATGTTTATGCATATTTTCTGAAATATATTTCATGCTATAGAGATTATCTTATCGGTTCATCTTGTTAGATTTATTGGATCTTGACATTTAAATTTGATATATATAGATGTTACTCAAGGAATGAGATATCTAAGTTGAGTTATGGATTAGTGCAGTCTTGACTATTTTAAGGAAATGAGTTGGAATGCTTTCAATTTTACTCTTCTCCTTTTTAGATCGACTTTGAGCACTTGACTTTGGGTCATTTCACTTTTTTTGTTCTTCCTTGTGGTTGAATCGAGGTTGGGTTCTTTCCTTTCTTACCATGTAGATTGTTCCATTGATTCTTGTGAAGTTGGGAATATGGGTTGGCTCGACTGTAAATATTGTATTTTTTTTCTTCATTTACCATCAAAGGATGGGTAAGCTTTATTTGTGATGACACTTGAAAATCGTGGTCACATAAGATTACATTATTTAATGGTAGTCTATCTCTCTCTTGAAGGGAAAATTAAAGAAATGTATAGACTGGTGCTATTAACATTGGGATGAGTTTGAATGTTCAATTGTTGTTTGTTACTTCAAGTATTTTTGCTAACTAAATTCCTTTGAATAACTCTTTTAGTAGTAGCTTTTGCACTACTGTAGTTGTTTTTATTTGTACGTTGAGAGAACTTTATCTTCAATTTCTGACTTACATGTTGCAATTGTATATCTTGATTCAGTACCGAATAGTTCTATGTTTTCAATGTTTATTATAGTATAATGATCTCTTAATCAGATCTACCTCTATTCTTTTATTCCCAATTTGTGTTCCTCTTTTTAGGATGGAATAATGAGATCTTCTCTCATCCTTGTTTGTTGACATCCTTCTCTCGATTCTGGGTTAATGTATTCAATAATGTTCTCTTCAAACTCTGAATTAATATATAGGTTATTCTCTTTCTCCATCTTTTCGTCTTATCCTCATCTGTATTACTCATATGTAGGGAGCTGATCTGATTGGTTGTATTACTTTGATGGATTGTAGAGTGGGTATTTGGAGGATAGACCTTTACTTTTTCTCCTTGACTATTATTTTGTTAGGGATCTAATTATGGTGATGTGTGATCAATTTAAGGTGCATGTAAATGGAATATATGCTCTATCAAACATGTATATGCTAATCTAAAACTTAGGCTAGAGTTTGGCATTGAATTTGGATGTAGTATCTTAAAATAGGAAACTCTTACTTTAAGATATTGATGGTTCATCCTAAATTCTATCATAAAGATTGAATAATCTTGGCCATAGATATTTTATGATAGAGTAAGTTAATGTTGAGTATTGTAGATATTTGCTTCCTTAAAATAACTCTATTTTTGTGAATTATAAGAGTTAGTAACTTTCGTTGATTTAGATTCAATGATTCAAGAAATGAGCTATAAGTATCTATAGTATGAATGTGGTAAGTAATTTGGATGGAATATTATTTATCTGGTATAAAATTCCTTATGAAATCATTGGCTGAACATTGTTTGTATTACATCATGATCTTTACTTAATGTTAATATGGCCTAACACTTTTTTCTTCCTTTCATGACTGTTATTTCTTTATGATGTATCTTTCTGTAATGCTTTAGTTGTTTCATAAAAGCAAAGTTCTGTTTATGAAACAATTATTTGAAAGCACATCATTTTAATGCTTAGTGCTTATCATGCTCAGTTCAATGAACTGGCCCTTGCTAGCAATTTTTGTAGATGGACTTCATAAGTGATACAAGAAGACAAGTTATTTTATGATGTTACTTTTGTTTACCTAAGACTAGATCTTTTATGAGGAAATATGATTCATTATTGAAATGTATTGTAAGGGGAAAAGTTTTATTTCTTATTGAGTTTTTTAATACTATTTTACATCAAAGATGTATGAAATGTTTGGACTTCTAAAGTATGTATTCTAATTATATGAATGTAAAATATTGTGGGTTTATTAGTACTTGATGTGTCATTCTCTTTGTACATTGTGTGAAGGAAATTGTAGGATTAGTTTTATTCTCTCATATTCATATCTGTATGGAATCCTTTTAGTTGAATTAAAATGAATTTAGGTGGTAAGGGAGTTAGATACTCTATTCCTTTATTAAAATGCAACTTAACAAGTTTGCATTCATGGCTGATCATTTTTACTAAATCAATATGGTTTAATAAAATGGTGTTAGTGAAAATTCATTATGATATCTTGAATAATGTAAGGGGTTGCAATGAACCCTAATTCTTAATAAGAAAGAGGAAGATGAACTACCTCTTGACCAATACCTTTAAAGGTACAAGACAATTGAATGTTAAACATGAATATTTAACAAGTAGATTTCATCTCAATGAAGTATAATATAAAGGGATCTAATTTAGAAATTAAACAAGCTAAGAATGGATGAGTAAATTGAGTGAACCATATTATTTGTTTGTTGCTTTTGTTTTATTAAATTGAATCCTAAAGTTGGAAGTTAAGGGAAAAAAGAGAGCAATCTTTATGTTTCTGCAAACCAATTACAACTTAATGATAGTTGGAAATCTTAGGGGTTAATGAAACTAAGGATTCAGCAAGGTTTTTGTAATTAGACCTTAATTATAGAAAATAATTAAGTAATTAACTTCTTTAGGGATGTGTGCATCCAGATGGGATGACTCAAATGGATGTTGGTTCATGCAAACTGTAGTACAATACCTTCATGAAGACTTGGGTCTTTGCAATGATATTGTGTTGCAATTGACATGTTGCAACACCTTTTAAGGTTAAATCACCTAGATTTTACATAACTCAGACTTGTCCTTAGTTATACCCTTGGTTAGGTTATAAGCATGATTTATTGTCGGGGACATCTCGACGACTTAGGATAACAAGACACACATGATTGACTTAGGTTGATTGAGTATGCATATCTATCCTTAGTCCTTGTGAGTAGTCCTCTACACTAAACGATGTTGCTACCCTTGGTTAGGGTAAAACCTAGAACAAGTGGAATGACAGGAATCAATAAAGACCATTCTAGATAACGGATGAAGTGGGGTGAAGGACATATTCCATTTGATGTGTATTCCATCTAGGAATAGTAATATGAACAGTATGTTGGAAATATTTGGCCAAAGTATTGCAAGATGTTGGTTTCGTTGTCCTGTGTCACCTAATTTAAGAAGCGAGATTTTAGATGAATATTGGTACCAAATATTCAGATAGGCCTCTTAAAAAGAAAACTTAATACCCAAAAAAGGGTAAGACAACCAAGTATACCTAGTATACAATTCAATGAGTTAACATGATAGATTGGTATGATACCGAGTCATGAAATGAGAGATCAGTGTTTCATCAAGTCATTACAATGGCATATGGTTATCTATTATGAGATTGATTGGCATGGAATGTGTGTTCTAAATTATGATTATTTATAACATTGTACATTCGTATTAATTTTGTTTACCTTGTTTCTAAAGTCTTAAAATGGGAATGTTACACAAGTTTGGTTGATAGTAGTGTAGGAAGACCAATCTAGATAACAATACGAGTGTGGTGAAATACATATTCCTTTCAACGAGTATTTCATCTTGGAATATAAAATTGGTAACCATTTTTAAAACTTTGGCCAAAGTATCGCAAGCTACTGGTTACGTTGTATTATGTCACCTAGTCTAAGTTGCAGGATTTCAGATGAATATCAATAACAAATATTCATATAGGCTTGTTAGAAAAAATAGTTAAGTGACCCTTGATGGGTAAAAGAACAAAATTATACATAGTATACACTTGAACAATTTAATCATGAGAGATATGTTTAATACCGAGTCATTAAATGAGAGATTAGTGATTCATCGAGTCATTACAGTTGCATATGGTTTTCTATTCTAAGTGTGACTGACAATGGAATGTCTGTTCTGAATTATATGAATTTAGAACAAAGAACGTTATGTAAAAAATTTTCCCTTGTTTCTAAGTCATAAAAAAGTGGTTGTTACAGTAAAAATATCCAAAATGGGAGAAACCATTAGAGGGATGATATGCATAATACATAATAGAATAAATATTAACTCTGGTCTCATAATGACATGAAATAAATAGGTGAAGAGTGAGAAGAATCGTGAAGATGTTATGATTGGGATATTTTTCAATTTACAAAAAGTTCAAAAAAAAAATTAGATGATATATATGGGAAGAATGTATAATTGACCTCCCCCAATGTATAGAGTACCTGCAAGTAGTTGGTTCCTAGGAATAAAAACTCTTAAGATGATTAACATTCATAGGTTCTTCAAGCTCTTAGATATTTACTGTGGCTATCTAATTTTTCTTCTCGACTAGTGACTCGGTGAGGATTTCACCATGGGGGATCTGTTAGGGAATAAGAGATAAAATATGTGGAATAATCCCTTACAGAATCACAACAGTAGAAAACTAATATGCAGAAAATATTACAAATCTCAAATAAAAGTGTAGAATGAATAACACAACATAGAGAGACAAGATTTAACGTGGTTCACCCAATTTGGGCTATGTCCACCAAGAATCACTTGCTCAGATTTTATTACAAGCCTCCACTCTCTCAATACAATACCCAGATCCGTTTGGAGCTATGCTCAACAAACTCTATAGAATTCACACCCGAATTCAAAACACATTTGCAATACATTTTCTTGTCTATCTATCATATGCATAAGACCATATAAATAGACAATTTCTTAAGCAGTTTGATACAAAACCATGGGTATCAAAACCATGGGTATAAAAACAATGGGCAAAAACTGTGGGTATCAAAACAATGGGTACCGAAAAAACCATGGGCCCAAAAATAGCCCATAACGGTTACCCATTACCCATGGGTTAATAAACCACCCATGAAAATTTGCTTCGGGGGCTTTTCCCCTGAGCCCCCATCAATCAGGGGGGCTTCACCCCCCTGAACCCCCTTGACCCACTCACCGGCGAGTAGGACCGCCGTAAAAATACCTGAGTGTAACACATAGAAGGTGTACCACACTCTAACATGAAAATAGGCTCCACAAACATAACAATCTCCCACTTGGAGACTGATTTCCACTGAGAAAGCTTCTCAACCCTTCACTGTCATCCGTGAAGGCCAACCAAAGCTGAACATAGCTTTAGTTTATCCCTTGTGACCACCTTGGTCATCATGTCTATAGGATTCTGACTGGTATGAATCTTCTCCAACTTCAACTTATCTTCTTCCAAAGCTGTCGTGATGAAGTGATATCTCAACTATATATGCTTCATCCTGGAGTGGAAAGTAGAGTTCTTAGCTAGGTGTATAGCACTCTGACTATCACTATGCAGCTTACATTCCTTCTGCTTATGCCCCAACTCCTCAAGAAATTGTTGTAACCAAATCATCTCTTTGCTTTGCCTCTGTGGCAGCAACATACTCAGCCTCCGTGGTTGATAAAGCCACCAGCTTCTGTAGTCATGAAATCTAGCTCACTGTTGTCCCACCTACAGTGTAAATATAACCTGTCGTGCTCCTCCTGCTGTCAACATCTCCAGCCATGTCTGAATCTACATAACCACGTAAAGTGGTGTCTGATCCACTGTAGCACAAAATTGTCCCCATGGTCCCTCTCAAATACCAAAGGATCCACTTTACTGCTTGCCAATGCTCTTTACCTGGATCACTCATAAATCTACTCACAGCTCCCACTGCATGGGCAATATCAGGCCTAGTGCACACCATAGCATACATCAAACTGCCAACTGCTGATGAGTAAGGTACCTTAGACATCTGGTTTCTTTCCTGCTCTGTCTTGGGACACTGCTCCTTTGATAACTTAAAATGGCCTGCCAAAGGAGTCCCAACCGGTTTAGCATCCTGCATGTTAAACCTATCCAATACCTTCTTAATGTACTCTTCCTGAGATAAAGTCAGCTTCCGTTCCTTCCTATCCCGAGTTATCCTCATACCAAGGATTTGTCTAGCTGCCCCCAAATCCTTCATATCAAAGGATTCACTTAGCTGTTTCTTGAGTACTTTTATTTCCTGCATGTTTTTATCTGCAACCAACATGTCATCAACATACAAACACAGGATAATATAACTTCCATCCTTAAATTTCTTTATATACACGCAATGGTCAGAATGACATCTAATATAACCTTGCTCCATCATGAAGCTATCAAATTTCTTATACCATTGACGTGGAGCTTATTTCAAGCCATACAAGCTCTTCTTCATTTTACACACCATCTCCTCTTTACCTTTGACCTTCATAGCCCTCTGGTTGCTGCATATATAGTTCCTCCTCCAAATCACCATGGAGAAATGTAGTCTTTACATCTAACTGTTCTAAGTGCAAGTCTTCTGCTGCCACTATTCCAAGAACAGTTCTAATAGAAGTCATTTTTACTACAGGAGAAAAAATCTCATCAAAATCTATACCTTGTTTCTGTGCAAACCCCTTGACCACCAACCAGGCCTTATATCTTTTCTTTCCTCCTTCTTCATCTTTAACTCTGTACACCCACTTGTTCTGCAATGCTCTTTTTCCTTCTGGTAGCTTCACCAAATCCCAAGTCTGGTTCTCCATGAGAGACTTATGCTCCTCATCCATGGCTTGCTCCCACTTCTTACTGGCATCTACCTACATTGCTTCATCAAAGCTCTCTGGCTCTCCACTATCAGTGAGTAATAAATAATAAAGAGAAGGAGAAAAATGTTCAGGTTCTTTTCTTACCCTAGAAGACCTCCTCACTATAGGAGTTTGGGGTTCCTGTTGAGTAGGTTCCTGAACTGATTCATGGGTCACTTTCCCATCTGGAAGATCCTCTACCACTGCATATTCTTTCTTGGATTCTTCCTTGTTTTCCTGCAACTGTTGCTTATACATGACTTTCTCATTAAAGACCACATCCCTAGACCGAATGATTTTCTTGTCCTTAATACTCCAACATTTATATCCAAAGTCATCACCACCATAACCAATGAAAGTACATTTTTCTAATTTAGCCTCTAGCTTGGTCCTATCATCCTTGTCTATATGAACAAACACCTCACATCCAAAGACTCTAAGAAATGAATAATCAACTTTCTTACCATACCAAGCCTCCTCAAGTATGCCTCCATCCAAGGCACTTGAGGGTCCTCTATTTATCAAGTACACAGCTGTGCTCACCACTTCTGCCCAAAAATAAAGAGGTAGTCCTGCATGTATCCTCATGCTCCTAGCACATTCAATTATTGTTTTGTTCATCCTTTCTGATACCCCATTCTGTTGCGGAGTTCCTGGAACCATCTTTTACCTGTGGATTCCATTCTTAGAACAATAATCATCAAATTCATTGCTGCAATACTCCCCTCCATTATCTGACCTGAGACATTTTAACTTAAGACCTGTTTCATTCTCTACCAAGGCTTTCCATTTAACAAAAGTATCAAATACATCAGCTTTGTTTCTAATACAATAAACCCAAACTTTCCTTGTTGCATCATCAATAAAAGTAACATAATAACTTGAACCCCCAAGAGATGATACCTGAGCCGGCCCCCACACATCAGAATGTACCAGCTCTAACTTACTCTCTTTCTTTGTAGGTCCAACCTTGAGAAACCTTACTCGCTTCTGTTTCCCATATATGCAGTTCTCACAGAAATCCAAACTTGTTTCTGTATATCCAGGAAAATTCTTCTTTATGATGTCCATGCCCTTATGGCTCATATGACCGAGCCTATAGTGCCATAATGTTGTATCTGCATCTGAAGCCACAAGATTACAATCATTAGTACTATCAGTGGATAAATACAAGGTTCCAACCTTCTTACCTCTTGCCACCACAAGAGCACCCTTGGTAACCTTCCAAGAGTTAGCTGTAAATATCACAGTACAACCATCACTTCCCAATTGCCCCGCCAATATCAAATTTATCCTTAATGTAGGCACATGTCTGACATCCTTCAATAGCCATGTATTCCCATTTTGCATCTTAACCTGAACAGAACCTTTTCCAACTATAATGCAAGGCTCATCATCACCAAGAAAAACATGCCTAAAATCCCCTTGAACATAATCAACAAAATAATGCCTATGTGGAGTAGCATGAAAAGAAGCCCCTGAATCTAAAACCCAAGATTCAATAATATTATGCAAAGAAAGAATCAAAGCATCCTGACATACATTACCCGATGCCACATTTTCCTCCTTGTTTTCTTCCTGTTGTTTCTTCTTGTCCCGAAGCTCCCAACAGTCCTTCTTTACATGCCCAGACTTTCCACAGTTCCAACATACAATCTTGCTCTTGGATTTTGACCTTGCCCCAATCTTTTGATTTTCCATGGTTTCCTCTATTCTTCTGTCTCCCTCTAGTTTCCACTGTCAAAGCATTCCCTAAGTAGAAGATTCCCCAGAGATTTTTCTTTGCATTTCCTCACTTAGAATCACCCCTACAACATCCTCAAACTTCAACTTCGAGTTAGCTGGAACCGAGTTGCTTACCGCCATTACCAGGCTATTCCAACTTTCAGGTAAAGAGCACAGAATTAATAAAGCCCTAACTTCTTCATCAAATTATATTGTAACCGAAGCTAGCATATTCACAACCGTATTGAAATCATTTAAATGATCTGCTACTGAACTATTCTCAGACATCTTCATATTAAACAACTTTTTCATTAAAAATATCTTGTTAGAGGCAGAGGGTTTTTCATACAACTTCCCTAATGCATCCATTAGATCTTTTGTAGTCTTTTCCTTTGAAACATTAAATAATACCGAAGATGCAAGACACAGCCAGATCATTCCAAGTGCCTTCCGATCCAACAAATCCCATTCCACATCTGTCATACTCGAGGGTTTGTTCACCTTCTCAGACAATGGAGTATAATGATCCTTCTGATAAAGGTAATCTTCCATCTGCATCTTCCAAAGACTGAAATTATGCTCGTTGAATTTATCAACCCTAGATCTTCCATCATCTGCCATAGCTCCCACTCAAGATAAAAATTTTCCTACAATTCAACACTTCAGCAAACCAAACTAGGCTCTGATAACAATTGTTAGGGAATAAGAGATAAAATATGTGGAATAATCCCTTACAGAATCGCAACAGTAGAAACTAATATGCAAAAAATATTATAGATCTCAAATAAAAGTGTAGAATAAATAACACAACACAAAGAGACAAGATTTAACGTGCAATTCACCCAATTTGGGCTACGTCCACCAAGAATCACTTGCTCATATTTTATTACAGGCCTCCACTCTCTTAATACAATACCCAGATCCGTTTGGAGCTATGCTCAACAACCTCTATAGAATTCACACCTGAATTCAAAACACATCTGCAATACATTTTCTTGTCTCTCTATCATATGCATAAGACCATATAAATAGACAATTTCTTAAGCAATTTGATACAAAATCGTGGGTATCAAAACCATGGGCAAAAAATCATGGGTATCAAAACAATGGGTACCGAAAAAACCATGGGCCCAAAAACAGCCCATAACAGTTACCCATTACCCATGGGTTAATAAACCACCCATGAAAATTTGCTTTGGGGGCTTCGCCCCCGAACCCCGTTCGATTGGAGGGGCTTCACCCCCTCGAACCCCCTTGACCCGCTCATTGGCAAGCAGGACTTCCATAAAAATACCTGAGTGTAACACATAGAAGGTGTACCACACTCTAACATGAAAACAGGCGTATGATAGCTTACATATGTGTTGTAATGTTATGGTGATGTTTCTTAGGTGTCATAAAGCTTGATGAAGGTTATTATAGGTTGGGAAAAGTGGTAAAGTGATGAGGAGGTTAGTTTGGATGGTGAAAACATGTTCAAGGTGCTTTATTGTGAGGCCTAATAAGTAGAATGAAGTGCGTCATGGTGGTTCAGGTATGTAGGAGTTGGTTATGCATTTTTAGAGAATGGAGAGCATGATTATGAGGTGTTGAGACACCCACAAGTGTCTTAGAATGTTGTTTCAGGGTTTGTACATGTTTTCTAGGTCCACACTAGACCTATTCTCAAGCCATGGGTGTCCAAATGAGATTTTTTGAGAAGTTTCCAACATGAGTATGCAAATGTGACAAATGGAAAAGGTGAGGTAGGCTGTCATAGAGGAGTGGTCAAAGTTTCAGGCATTAGTTTACATGTTTGAGAAAGATATTGCATTTTTTATCCTATTGAGTTTCTAGAAGTGAGAAACCAATGTCGATATGGACTCATTGATGCTCTTTGGAATGTGGGAAGTTTGCATGGGAGGCTAAGATATTTATGGTAGTTAGGAAGTATACCTAAGAAGGATATACAAGCATTATTTTATAGAATAATTCTCTATGCTTTATGAACAATCATTAAGAAGGTAAAAAACTTTTAAACCTTCGTAAAACCCTAATTGAGTAACAATGGGAGACATATTGCTTTTAGTAATGCATAATGAATTGAATTTTATAGTTTGATCATTGGACGTTGTACATGAATCCTCCAAATTTCTCCAAGTGGTATTTAGGTGTCTCGATTATATGTGGAACCCACTCAAAAAGGAAATTTTATGAAGAATTTGATATTACTCTCAACTTTTTCATTAGACCAAGTGAATAAATTGATTGTAAAGGAAGTATGGATTTAGGTGTCTCGATTATATGTGGAACCCACTCAAAAAGGAAATTTTATGAAGAATTTGATATTACTCTCAACTTTTTCATTAGACCAAGTGAATAAATTGATTGTAAAGGAAGTATGGGATCTATAATTAATGTATAGAGATTTTTCAAAACAATATTTATTCCTTAAGAGGTCTGTGCAAGTCCATTTTACAAGACTATTTTTGGGATAGTCTTAGGTAATTTTAGGTGACCTAGTTACAGAGGAATTTTGATGGGGTTTCAGTATGATTTAGGGTATCATATGCATTTGGTGATGACCTTGAGGTCATGAGATTTCCATTTATGTATGACACTTGCATATTTGAGGTGATTTTATGAGGGTTTGGATTCAATCTTTGAGGACTAGTTTGGTAGGTCATAGATCTAGTGAGAAGATCTCTAAATGGTGGTTTATTTACATGATGTGATAGTTAAGAGTTGTAGAAGCATGTTGTAGGTTTCTTAAAGGCTTTGAAAACATGTATAAGTGATATTTTTTTTTTTGAGGATGATATTGCCGACTTATATGGTCCATTGTATGATGTTTCTAAGATTTTCTTAATTTTATTTAAGTTAATTTGTCCTATGATTTCTCTAGTATTTTATTTTACTTAAATTCCATGTGTGCTGACATCTCATCTAGTAGGTATGAATTCTCACCTGAAGCGCGCGTAGCCACCAGGTCCCTCATTTGTGATGTTTTTCAAGATTTTAACATATAAATATTGTTGTTGCAGACTCACAGCACCCCTAGATGTAGATCAGGCTTCTAGGTTGATCACTCTTGCATGTTATTGGAGCATGCAAACTGAAATCTAAAAGCTGAATAGTACCTTATTCCTTGAGGTGAAACAAGCATAGCTCCACCTCCTACACCTTGTCTTGTTCTTGATCCATCAAAAAACAGCTGCCATACCTCATTGTCATCTTTGTGGTTTGGCTTGGTGATGCTAGGAATAGGCTGATTTTCTTCATGTATGCAATAGACCCCTAGCTCAGATTCTTCCACTTCTTGATAAGGATCAAATGCATGCACCTTGCTTGCCCATTCATCAAGAGTTAGATCGGGGTGCTTCCAACCTTAGTGTCAGCTTCATCGGTGCTTGGGTGATCTTCTTGATCAAATTCTGAGCAATTGGCATTAATCTGACTTGGAGTGTAAGGCTCAATATGGAAGTTTGCAATAGGTTCTGACCTGATTGTAGCCTTAGTTCCATACCTTGTTCTGAACAGCATGTGTGACCAATCAGCAGACAAATATCCCCCAATCTTGGCTGTGAATTCCCTTGACGAGAAAAGGGCAAAGAGTGGTGGAAGGTCTATGACTGATACATCTTGTAAAACAACAACATTTGGACATGCATGCAAGGTAAGACTCAAGTTTCTAATCACTCCAACTGTTGCTACTACTGTCCCATCCAGCTGCACTACCCCTTTGGATGTTGTTTCATACTGGAGCCCTAGCTGATCAGCTATTTGTTTAGGCATTACTGAGCTACTTGCTCCGGAGTCTATCATGCAATTGTGCACTAGCTGATTTCCAATGATCAATGAAACATAGAAAGGAGGGGGCTTCAACATTTTACCTTGCTGTCCTCCATGATTTCCCTTAGGTTGGGCAGCATTTGTAAGCACTTTGTCTTACATCTGAACTTGCTGATTCGAAGTTGGCCAGTCTTTCATGGTAGCTTGCAACAGATCTCTTTGGCTTGGGATGGATAGGGATTCCCACATTGATATATTGACGTTTGTCTTCTTCATCTGATCAATGATACTGAACGGTGATGAAGGATCTCTTTGTTGTCCCTTGGTTTGCACATTCACTCCTTGCATGTGGGCAGCAACAGCTAGTATTTGAGTTGGCCTAGGAGCTGTTCTTGGCTACCCTTGTGCATTTGAAACTGGACCTTGCTTGCCAACCATTTGTGGAGCCGTGGAAGGTTGTGGATTGGTTGGGGCTAATGGTTGTTCTTCACCCAAATTCCTCCTCTTTGACCTTGTGTTGGCTGCAACACCTTGAGAAACTGCTTGATTCATGCCACAGAAATCTTCTTCTTACCAGTTCACCAATGTGGTGTCATTTGGGGCTGATTATTGTTTGAATGTTTCTTGTTGTTGACTATTTCCTTGACTGCTCTCACCCTCCACACCAGTAGTTGTCACCATTAATGCTTGATTCAAAGCACCATTGAAGCACATGGATTGGTTATGAGGCTCATTGCATGGAAAACACCAGTCATATTCCTGAGCAATGTTGTTTTGTGTTGGCACCAATGCCTTAGAGGTAGATACGGCATTTAGATTATATGGCTGGAATGGTCTGTTGGCAGGAGGCCTTGTTTGATTCATATTTGCAGCTGGATTAGGTGGCCTTTGTGGTTGGTATGGCTGCCTATTAGGCTGAGCTTGGGGTTGATAAGAAGGTCTAAAACCTTGGGCCTGCTATCTCTTGAGAGTAACCAGCTCATTGCCTAGGTTTTGCAATTGCTTCATGACCTCTTGAAGCTCATTTGGGGCACTCGGAGATGAAGTGGAAGCTTCGTTTGAACTCTGATTTCTAGGAGTGGGAGAAGGAGCCAAATTAGGTGCTTGACTGGTGCTTGGACTCTCCAAACTTGGAAACAATGGCATGGGAGGTCTAGGGGTAAATTTTCCAGCTTGGATTAAAAAAAATTCAGCCCTAATGGCAATGCTATATGCCATAGGGATAGTTATGTCTCCCATAGACTGAATCAACATAGAAATATCAGAATTTAGAACTTTGAGATAGTAGAGAAAAGCACCTTCTACTGTTGGCCTGACTGCCACTGGAATTCTCTCCCAATTCTTTTGAAATCTGAAGTTGAAATCGGTCAGCTGCTCATTGGGAGCTCTCTTGATGGTTGTCAGCTGCTCCAAAAGAGACAAGTTGTCTCCCTTCTCTCCAAATTGCTCATGAAGTGCTATACACAGCTGATTCCAATTTGTGATAGAACTAGCTCCAAGGCTCCTAAACCATTGCAATGCTTTACCCTTGAACGAAGATGCTAGTAACTTGACAGCCACTTGCATCTCATTGATTTCATGAATTGCACAAACGTTAGCAATATCTTTAACATGATCACCTGGAGTAGTCTGATTTTCTCCAGTGAAGTAGGGAATGTTTTTCAAGGCTGCAATAGGAACCGGATGTTGTTCATTGAGGGAAAGTGGGCTGCTACCTGTGAAGTTGATGTAGGGATTATTTTGAGCCATTCTGATTGGTCTTAAAACCCTTGTTGACTGAATGAAAGGCCTACAAGGTGGAGGAGTTGAGAGAGTTATATTTGGTGGAGATGGAGACCTTTGAATCCTTCTTCCTCTTTGCCTTCTTCTTGGAGATAATTGCATGTATTCAAATAACACTTCTTCTTCTCCAACTCTTAACCTTGTGGTGATTCTTCTCATGAGTTTTCAGGCCTGCACTGCTGAAACCAGTTGATTCTTCCCCTTAGAGTCGCCAGATATGTAAATAATAGCTCTTTTCAAGCAAGAAAATTGCAGCAGATGCACATCAACTTTGCTGCAATAAAATTGAGACCTCTAGTGTCCCACCGGGCGTGCCAAAACTATTGTTGCAGACTCACAGCACCCCTGGATGTAGATCAGGCTTCTAGGTTGATCACTCTTGCATCTAGTGTGATTGCACAACATGGAAACCTCTCTCCAAGTGTGGGACTTGTGAAACTGAGAGAGGAATCTCTAGATTAGAGGTTGGTTCCTCAAACTCCTCTTATTAGATCTAATGCTTGCACAACTACAGAGGTTCAAGTCCTAATCCTATTCTAAACTGCAAGGAGACAGGGATAGAAGTGCAAAATTGAAACTAACTAAAGATGGTGATGCACCAAAAGGAGTGGTGAATAATTTTGTCAAGCAAAAAGACACAGACCAAAGATTGCAACATAAAACATACACAGGCTGATAAGATATAATTTAGGATATGAAATGAAGCAAATAATACAAACAAAGGGTTGAAACCATTCACAAGGCTTGCATCATCATTTCCAGTGTCAAAATCACTGCATTACAACCTTGGAGAGGTAAAAAACTGTTACAGTCCTTGGAGAGGTCTGATTCTTCAAACAATCACTTGTTGGAGGTGAAAGAAGAAGTTGCTATGTCCAAAAAAAATGTTCCCCCCTTTGAAAATGAGCCAAAACTAGCTTTTACATTGCATGGGTCGAGCCCAGGAGACAGAAATGTATAAAAACGTGAGAGCCCATTCCTCATTGACTACAGATGCATTAAAACAGCATGGGAGACCTTACAAACCCATACCCTATCATTTTTGACCGATTTGGAGGAGAATGCGACCCATTCTGCATTAATTTGGTCGCTAAAATGTCACTTCTGGCCATGAACACGCGTCAGAGCTGTTTCTCAATTTTCTCTCTCTAGACTACACCAAAATTCAAGATTAACCCTAGAATCATGTAGATAATTTCATAAGCTTTCCGCTGATATAAATAACGTGCAAATTTGAGCTCTGGATCGAAAGATATGTCGATCTGAAGATTTAGGGCACAAAACAGGTGCAAATTCTAGGTGGATGTTTGATCAAGTGACATATGACTAGGATATGCACACACTTAATTAAGTAATTATTTAATTAATAAATAATAATTAATTTAGCTAAAGGGGTACTAATGATACATGGTATTAATTTAATTAATCCAAAGTGGTGCAATGTGTACTAATTAATTGATTTAATCAATTACTCGCAAATGGGTGAATAACAGGGTGTACTAGGATAACATTGGGAACAAGTGGAAATAAAAGTGTAATTTTTGGTTGTCTACAGAGACTACTATGAGAAGATGGTAACCTGATCAGAGGTACACTCAAAGGAAAGGCTGATTATTTATATCTAACATCAAGTCATATGAATTTATAAATCCAAGGCCGGGTATATTTTATTAGCTTGTCTGGAAGGAGTAAGGTATAATTATATGATATCTTGAGGAAGATAAGAAGTAAGGGGGAACTATATAGATGTTTAAGTAGGGTCAATTGTGTTAACATGGTGTATGAATACCATTGTGGATCCATAAGAGCATTTTTGAGACCATGATTAGTGAAGTGATTAAGTGAGCATATGGTCCAAGATATGAATTCAGTCTAGGTATATAGATGTGTTTCAAAGAATAACATCAAAAGGAATGTATGAGTCATATGACTTAGGGGGAACAAAAACATGTTATGCTTCAAATGGTATTTATGTGCTTAGTTACAGTCATGAAGGTATGTTTCCTTGTTTCCTTGTTTCCTTGTTGTAGTATTATTGCAAGTAAAGGGTTTAAGAGAACACTAATTGGATTACAAGGCATGAGTGATGCCTTGTTCTATTGTAGGAAGGGTTCTTCAAAGTAAAAATACTTATAGAAGACAATTGTGAAGGAGAAATAAAACTCGAGAGATTCAAATGACATAAAATTTTCATTGTAGAAGCTTGAAGAAAATACCGATTGGCAAGGATACTATGAGTATTCACTAATGCTAAAGATCACAAGACATGTATTTAATCATGAAGTTATGTCTTATGATATCAAAGGAAGGATAATATGTGATTAGGTATAAAATATAAGCAGAGAATAGTAGAATTAGTAAAATGGAGATATCATGGAAAGATTTTAGGTTTGGTGGTCATTGTAGACACCAAATTTGTGTCTTACGACCCCTTGTGACCCGCATCTCATCTCGCAACCTAACCTCATCACCTAAACCTTACACAATTATTTATTAATTACCTTGTAATTGATAAATCCACATCATCTCACCTGCCACCTCATTTTTCCACTTCATCATGACCTAGCCCTAACCCTAAACTAACCTAATTAAGACCTATAACTTGGGCTACACCTACACCCATGACTAATGACCCCTTTCTCGCACCCAAAACCGACCTCCTAGTCACTTGACCAAGCCCGCAACTAATCTCTCGGGAGAAAAGCAGGGAAGGTGGGCTATTTTACTAAAAATAGCCTACTTTTTCCTTACCGATGCCAGTTCCTACTCGACCGCCGTCGGTTACGTAACCGCCATCGGTTCCCTGTAAATGGGCTCCCCGAACCAGAATCAAAGGTCGAAGGATTTTTGAATCAACAGAGATCATTTGGTAGCGATCAAGAGAGTCCAGATCTTCACTTGACCGAGCAGAGACGAGTGAAGAAACCAGAAGAGTTGCAGCAAAAGGAGATCAAGCCCAAAACTACAACAAAACAGCCAGAGTTCTCAGATACTCAGCTGATCATCGGGAGGGAGATATTTCATCTTCTGTTTGTCCAGCCATCCTACCTAGAGTTCTGCCTTTGTCATCAGAGTTCTTGGACTTGCATCTTCATCAATAACCAGTAAGTTACATCTTGCATGTCCTCTTTAATAACATTTCTTAGACTTTTTGAAGCACAATCCTCACAAATCCATTCCTAGATCCACTACCTAGCGTGCTATTGTATCTAACTATCATTCATCTACCTCTCATCACCTTATTTCCTAATATCACCTATATACAGCCTTACAAATAACATAACTACCAAACAACACAACCACCCCACAAAACAACCAACCTACAGATCCTATACCATACCGATATCGATTATCAGCAACCGGTATCGGTTATTCTGACTATAACCAAAAACCAGCCTTTCCCCTACCCAGTTCAACGAAGCAATTTAATTGATATCTTACAGTCTTTTGTGTTAATTCATATTAGCAGGGGAGCTGACCACCTTCGAAAGGAAGTTTTATATTTCCTGGGCCCAAGGCAGTTCCCTCATTTATTGTCTAATCAAAATCTTGTGGTCTTGTGTTCTTATTTGCAGGTAGTCCTTCCAAGACAAAAAGGATTTCTTCGCAGTCAACCTGATCTTTCTCTACGGTACGCGCACACCATCTCGACATTCAACAGGTATTCCTCCTAGCCCTAACCTTATCTATTTCTAAAAGGAATGAAAGGATAGAAGCAACTCTATTCCCAGAAGCCGAAACATTCCGAGCGAAACATTTTGGCACGCCCGGTGGGACCCATTTTGGGTTTCTTTCTTTCTTGCTTGCTTTCATATAGGGAGTATATTTGCTATTTTATTCTTCTAAAGATATTCACAAGGCTTTTTATTATTTTGGTAAAATAATTTGTCTTTCTTCCTCATCTTGCATTAGTGAAAGTCATCTCTTTTGCTTCATCGAATATCATTTTCGATTTGGGTTTAAAACACGTGCATTGCATTCCTGCTTGTTGTTTTCAATTCTAGTGAACATAGATTAAGTAACAGGTCGTACACGTGGGGGTGATATCCACAGTATTGACAAGAAATTAATCTTACATTCACTGCACAACACATACCGAATCACTTCATAATTAACACAACAGCTCAAACATCCCCCCTTTTTCTGCGGTATTCCTCCGCCCGATTGAGGTAACCTTATAAGCCAAAACAAACTTGGCATTTCCCATAAGTCTTTTGTTTAGGATTCTGACATCATTCTACGTCTAAAGGCATAAGCCCAAGATAATTAAAATTAACCCTAGGGTTAGTCTCTGGATTTACGTGTGCATCTTGCTTGTTTTCAGTTCTGTTTTCTCTGTCATACTTTGTCTTCTGTGATCAATAATTTGACAAGTGTACTAAACGTTGTTAAAAATCAAATTAGCAGCCTTTTATATCTTGTTATCCCAGACTTCTTACACCGGCATCGGTTAACTGACCGACGTCGTCTTCTCTGTGACCGACATCGGTTATCAGACCGATATCGGTTACTGTTCTTTTAAGCACCTGACAAACCAGTAACCTGCCAATTTCACCATTCTGAGCCTGTTTCTGTTCTTGATAGATTGAAACCTTACTGTGTGCTCTTGTCCATGGTTGTTATCACTTGGAAGCAAGCTACCACCATGGTTTCACATGCCTGCTTTGTGCCTTTGCCTGAATCACCCCCTTCACATTCTATAGGGAACCCTACAGACACCAGTGAGATCCCCAAAATTCCTGTAGGAGATAAGGACTTTGCCAAATTTATGGATGCTAATCCTAGTGCTATACAATACTATTTATCTCATACCCCTGACCGTACGCCTGATGGTCAGCTCCTTGTTGGTATGCCTATTAGTATAGCTGCTCATTTAGCTCCTACTCCGCCTGATAACACCGCCTTGCTTCCTGCACCTTTAGCCCCGTCTCCCAATCCAATGGCTTCAGAGGTTCATACGACACAGATTGGCTTTCCTTTGGCTAATCTTAGACCCCACATATCATTACCACCAACGGCTCCTACCTCATCTCTCTTGCAGACAGCTCCATTCATGACTTGCTCTCTGCCACCTATCTTCACGAGCTTTCCTTCTCAAGTTCCGCCTACCTTTTCATTCCCATACACGTATCCAGTGACCTCAACATCCTATATGGGACATCCCTATTCGGTTGCCTCAACATATTCATCCTCCATACCTTATCAACACTTAACCCCACCATTGCCTAGCAGAGGCCCTTGGCCTAATTTGCCTCCGTTTACCACAACCGCACCATCATCTCATCCAACCACGGATTTCATCAAACAAATGATGGACAAAATGCAAAAATCTGGAGGCTTCTATGTCGGGAAGTCGTAGCGCCTTGACATACGAGCAAGTTTGTCGGGAGCCTATTCACCCTTCTGTCCCCCTTCACTCATATCCTCCTCAATGGGAATTGCCGAAATTTACTCGTTTTAATAGTAAAGAGGATCCTCAACAACACTTGCGATCATTTAGACATGATTGTTATTTGATTGCTCATGATGATGCCTTGTTACTCCACACATTTCCCATGTCCTTATCAGGACCCGCCTTGGAGTGGTATAGTGCTTTAACCCAGCACTCAATCTTCTCTTTTAACCAACTAGCCCAATCTTTCTTGGATCATTTCTCCATTAACATTGCCAAGAAAGTATCTATCACCGACCTCTATGCCATCCGACAATTCGAAGACGAATCTATTGCAGATTTCGTTGGACGATGGCGTGGCCTTATCAACCAACTTACATATGCCTTGCCTCAGGCTGAACTTATCAAACTTTTTACGCGGGCATGTGCTAAGCACATTTATCCTACTCTTCAAATAAAAAATTTCCGCACATTTGATGAGGCCTTTACCATGGCTCGGAAACTAGAAATTCGAGCCTTAGAAGAAGAGAAATTGCGGTTGCGCAACAAAAACCCCCAATTTCCGAACTCCAGATTCTACCAATAAACCAAACACCACCACTCCTCACATGTCCACTTCTTCTAAATCAAAAGGAGCTGTTCATGCGGTGATGGTCAAATCTCAAGCACCGTCTAATACTCCAGCAAAAACCACCTATAAGTATAAAGCAGAGCCCATCAATTACACTCCCTTGGGAGAAACTTATGGTGTCATCTTGGAAAAATTGCTCAAAGCCAGAGCTATCACCTTGCCTCCTGTTAAACCTCACTCCGGGTTTGACTCCACCCGCACTATACCTTCCTGGTACAAAGAAAATGACTTCTGTAACTTTCACTACGTAAAAGGACATAGTCATGAAAACTGCAAGATGTTGAAAAACATAGTGCAGGAAATGGTTGACGCAGGGGATATAACCCTCGATAATCCTAATGCCCCTGCCAATCGAAATTTGAAAATCTTTAACAAACCATTCCCGAATCACTCTTCTAACAGTAACGTAAACCGGCATATCTTAGCCGAGGAGAGTGTTCATGAGATCCATGCAGTCTTCGATACCCAGCCAAAAGCCTCTATCGAGAAAATTTTGAATCAAGCCTCTTCACTGACACAGGAGTCCGAACCTCCTTCACCACCATCAAGCCAAAGTGAAATCATTCCTTTACCCATAAAGGAGTTAACTGCCCAGACTTCTCTTCTCATCGATGAGTCTTCTTACACCACATCCCTACAAGACTGCGAACAGATGTTATCTAATTTATCTATTTCCCAAACGTCCCCTTTTACCGCTCTTGCTGCACAAGAGGAAGGCTCGCCACTCCTTTTGACATCCTTAGATGAGAAATCCCTTGCACCGACATCACCAAATTCTTTAACCATGACGGATCCTCTCGAACATGCCCTCTTACCTATTAGTTCTTCATCGCCTAAATCTTTTCAATGACCGGTTGATCTCTTAACATGATACAGTGCCTCATTTACCCCCTGTATCACCCCCACAGTGGACTGGAATCACAACCCACCTTTCTTCCATACAAAAATTCCAATTCACACCTGAAGACTGTCATTCTCCAGAGGATAGACGAATCCTATGGGAACGTTTGAGTACCCCCTATTCTACTCAAATGCAGATGACCGATCCAGACACCTCTACCATATACCCTAAGTGTTTACAGAAACTCAAAATGCCTATTTCCTCATTCTCGTCCCCCGTATCTATACCAAGTATCCCATCCACCTCTATTAACCCAACTAAATCTTCCCCTACACTTGGGACCTCACTAATACCCAGTCTCACACACCCGCCTAAGCGACTAGATTTATCCAAAAATAAAGCCGCCCCCCCCACCTAGGAGACAAATTCAACCCGTGCCTCTATCACAATCAAAACCATCATCGTCACACCTACCTTCCATATTGGGACCTCACCCCTCCACCTTGCATCAATATATCATATCTCCTGCGTTTTCTTCAGAATGACCTACGCTTTCTACACCTATACAAAGATCAAAGGGTATATCAACATTGTCACCCCACGTATCCTGTCCACCCATCAACCCTAAACGAACTCCATCATCAAAGGATTTATTTTCTGTCACTCCCCTTTCTCCGTGGTTGTTTCCCGCTACCACGTCATCTGTAGCCTCATCATCTAACCAGCTGAACGTAGCTCCTGCGCCAAAGAAACCATGTTTAGTGAAAACCACATGTCAACACCCCTTGGCTAAACCACCACCCGTACGAACCAACCACGCCCAAATATTACCAAAACCCGCACAACCAATACCCTCATCCTCCTCCGATTTTGACCCACTCAAAGGATCTTACACTAAAATCCTTGCTATGTTGGTGGAGAATGCGACCATTTCCCTACCACCACTTAGACCTTATGACCCGTCTAAACCTTGGCCTATAGGTTATGATGAGTCTAAAATCTGCGCTTATCACCGCACACCAGGACATGATGTGGAGGGATGCAAAGCTTTAAAAACCATCCTTCGTCAGTCACCTCTCTCAGATAGAAAGGTTAAGAAAGACAACTTACGAAGGGAGAGACCTTTAGCTTCAATTCCCTCTCCTATACCATCTGTCCCCGCCTCACCAAGATCCATCATTATTACAACCCCACCTCTTGAAGACCATGATTTATCCCAAACATCTTCCTCATCTCAGGTTTATGAGATTAATATGATTAGTGTTGCTCCTCAAGCACAGAAAAGCAACGAGAAAGCGAAAGATAGCACACCTGCGTCCTCTCTTTCTCCGTCCACCATCCCGATTGCACTACCACCCAAAGTGGTTATTCGTGGACCCGCTTACCCCGTCTCCAATGGAGTTTCCCATCGAGCCATGATCAAACAGCTTCACCAATCACCCGTAAAAATGACACTATATGATCTCATTCAGACTTCTGAATCTCATCGACAAGCTCTCATTGAAATTCTTCAAGGGATCGAGGTCTTACCTAATGAAACTCTGCCCGTTGCCTCCATTCTAACACCCAATCATGTTGCCTCTCTCACCAAACAACCCACTACCCTAACCACTTCTGTCTCTGTACAACAAGCTGCTGCAGTCAGTTTCTCTGAAGATGAAATTGTTGACTTTGGTACAGAAGACCCTAACCCTGCCCTTTTCATCTCCGCTTACGTCTAGGACATTCGGGTACGTCGTGTTATGATTGACGGGGGCGTTAGCCTAAACATCATCTCTTCAAAAGCCTTCCAACAAATGAATATCCCTTCTAGCTACATGTGTGGCAATCCCATCATGTTGCGGTCATTCAATGACGCTATTACCTCTACCTTAGGCACCGTGATCCTCAACATTCAGGTAGGACCACGTACTTTACCCAAACTCTTCTATGTCCTTGAAGGAGAGTTCTAATATAACGTATTGCTAGGTCGCCCTTGGATCCGGGCTATGGGATGCGTTCCCTCAACATTACATAGATGCATAAAATTTGAGTACGAGGGGAAGTCCTACACCGTAAAAGCTGATCCTTCCCCCTTTAAAACCTGCAATATATTATACCGCCCTAACGATGTGCTTGTACCAATCAAGACACCCATTCATTCAGCCCAACCGTCCTCTTCAAATGTACCACAACCATCCACCTCAACCGCACCTACACCTTCAACTGATGAAACCACCGTCGCAAAAACCACTTCCCTTCCCGCAGCTAACATCCCAACCGCAGACCCCTTAGTAGATGCTTTTCAATGCCTTACGCTGGGGGAGTATCGCCTATATAATGTTAGTTCTTTCCATACCCCACAGGAGTACGGACAAGTATATGCACATCCTACCTATGACCGTCGTGTGGGGGAAGTAATCCCCCACGGACCACCGCACTGCCGCACTAACATAACGTATGGGGGTGTTGACGCATCCTCCATTACCCCTGAACCCCCTCTTGGTGTGGTTCCCTTCCAATCTGATTTTCAATACTTGACAAATGGTCATTTCGCCCTCACCTTCTTGACTCGCTGTGCTTGGAAAGGCTTTGGTTTTGGTCTTTATGAACAAGGCCGACATACACTCATTCCCGTGACTACACGCAAACACAATGATCGCAGTGCTCTCAGATTTCTGGGAACACTTACATTGAAGGAACCTCGTGTCAGTTGTCTTTTAGAATATGATGACATCACCCCTACCGAACCATCATCACCCATTTTGCCTTCGTCTCCCATAGAGTCGATAGATCCCGAATCTATCCCTCATAACTTTTTTTTTTTTTTTCATAAATGCTATCTTCCTAGGTCCTCTCACTTATCAACGCGATAATGAGGACCCCTCTTCTATTCCCCTTCTATATCCAGACATGATTGAGGAGGACTCACCTTCAATTAACGTTGTTGAGTGCCAGGATGATGACTCCATCCTCACTTACCTTGGCGCGGATGACTCTTATATTCAACGTGCCTTACCATCTGAAACCCAAACCATGCTGAACGAATCTACTATTGAAATCAACATCCACACGGAGGAGGATCCTCACATTGTGAAGATCGGACAATCCCTTAACACATCAGAACAAGTCGCCTTTACTACCTTTCTCCGTGCTTGCAACCAAGCTTTCGCTTGGTCCTACGCTGACATGCCAGGAATTGATCCTGACATTGCCGTCCATAACATTACACTGAAACCCGATTCCAAGCCAATTAAACAGAAATTGAGAAAAATGCATCCACACATTGCCCTCTTGGTCAAAGAGGAGCTTCAACGACTTCTTTCTGTTTCCTTCATTCTGCCTATTGACTATCCTCAATGGATTTCTAACATCGTACCTGTCGCTAAAGCGACGGGGGGACTTCGGATATGCACGGATTTCCAAGATCTTAACCTCGCTTTCCCTAAGGATGACTTCCCCTTACCTAGTATTGACCAACTTGTTGATCTCACCGCAGGCCATGAGATGCTCTCTCTCATGGATGGCTTCTCGGGATATAACCAAATTTTGGTTGCCCCCGCCGATCAACATAAAACTACCTTCATAACTCCTTGGGGAACCTTCTGTTACCATGTTATGCCATTTGGCCTTAAGAATGCTGGTGCAACCTATCAGCGGGCTATGACCTACATTTTTCATGACATTATGCACACTATCCTTGAAGATTACGTCGACGATCTTCTTGGAAAATCTAAACATCGTAGTGAACATCTCGATGTTTTAACCATTATCTTTGATCGCCTGTTACAATATTCTGTCCGTCTTCAACCAAAGAAATGTGTCTTTGGTGTCCTTTCGGGGAAACTTCTTGTCTTTATCGTCTCTTTACGTGGCATCGAGGTCGACCCATCTAAATTCAAAGCTATCCTAGAAATGCCCCCACCTACCAATCTCAAACAATTGCGTAGTTTACAAGGTAAGCTCCAATCTATCCGACGTTTCATCTCCCAACTCTCAGATCGATGTCAACCTTTCCATCACCTCCTTAAAAAGGAAATTGATTTTCAATGGAGCGAAGAGTGCCACCAAGCCTTTAAAGCTCTCAAAACTTATCTCTTGCAGCCACCCGTGCTTATCCCACCTCAGGACGACCACCCTTTCTACCTTTACCTTTCCGCCACTGACCACGCTGTAGGGGCCATGCTTGCACATCGTCACTCCGAGAATCGAGAACAAGCTGTTTATTATATAAGTCGTACTTTGGTGGACTATGAGACTAGGTATCCACATGTAGAAAAGTTATGCCTAGCCCTATCATTCGTGGCTACCAAAATCTGACACTACCTTCTGAATCACAAAACTTTCGTCATCACCAACACGGACCCCATCCATTACATGTATGCCAAACCTCATCTAAACCAACACATCGCCCGATGGCTCATGCTCCTCGCCGACCTCGACCTTGAGTTTGTCCACCAGAAATCCATCAAAGGACAAACCATCGCAGACCAACTTGCGGAAGCCCCTTTACCTGGAGAACAATTTACCAATTTTACATTCCCAGACAAACTCGTCACTACTCTTTCCCTCAAGGAGGAGTCGTATCCAATGACCCTCTTCTTCGATGGATCCAAATGCCACCGTGGTGGAGGAGCCGGCGTTGTTCTCATTCCTCTCGACATTGAGCCTATGCCTCTTTCATTCCGACTTGATTTCCCTTGCACCAATAATACAACGGAATACGAAGCTCTTGTTCTGGGTCTCCAAGTTGCGTTACACTTAGGTATCAAATCTATCAATATTTTTGGCAATTCTCAATTGGTAGTCAATCAAGTTATGGGCATCTACCAATGCAAAAATGAGGAACTTCAAAAGTAAAAACACTACGTGGACTCACTTCTAGCCTTATTTACTCACTATTCTATCCAAACCATTCCCCACTCCACTAACAAATTTGTGGATACTATGGCTTACTTAGCCTCACAAATTCCAGCCTCATCAACTGACTCTGACATTTTCGTCTTGGTCCAACAACTCTTTGCCCCATCTTATTCAGCCTCGGTTGTTTATACGATAAATACTGTGTCTGCTAACTCGCAGGATACTTGGTATCACCAATTCCACGACTACCTTACAACCTTTGTTCTCCCTTCTGACCTTACTAGTACTGGCAAACGCGCTTTTCTTAAACATGTTTCTCGTTATATAGTTATGGGGGGACTCCTTTATAAACGTGGCTTTGATGGCATCCTCCTTCGATGTCTCACCGGCGTGGAGGTCACCCATACCATCCAACAGGTCCATGACGGTATCTGTGGCAGACATTTTAGCGGCCTTGCCATGGCCAAACGAATCCTTCGCCTTGGTTATTATTGGCCTACTCTCAATAACGACTGCTACAAATGTGTTAAGCATTGTGTTATGTGTCAACAACATACCAATCTCCAACATACTCCAAGTCACCCGCTACAGGTTGCCCGAGATCTTTGGCCTTTCTCACAATGGGGTTTAGACCTTATTGGTGAGATTCACCCGTCCTCTTCGCAACGCCACTGATGGAGTATAACAGCGACCGAATATTACACAAAATGGGTGGAGGCTATTCCACTCATTTCAACTAAAAAAGAAAAAATTGTAGAGTTCATAACCACCACATTATCTGTCGTTTTGGTGTTCCTCATCGCCTGATTACAGATAATGGAAAATCTTTCAAAAATAAGTTGTTGCAAGACCTTTGTGACAACTTTGGTATCAAACTTAGCTTCTCATCACCCTACTATCCACAAGCAAATGGACAAGCCGAATCCTCTAATAAAACCCTAACTAAAATCCTCATGAAAGTTGTCAATGAGTCCGGACGAAATTGGCACGATCACATCCCCTTTTCCCTTTGGGCTTATCATACTAGCATTCGTACCTCTACTAATGCCACACCTTTTTCTCTGGTATATGGTACCGAGGCTGTCTTGCCTCTTGAAATACAAATACCCTCCCTCAGGATATTTCTTCAGGATATTCTCACCAACGATGATTTCCACCAAGAGCGGTTAGCCCAATTGGAGCTTCTTGACGAACGTCGTCTTGCAGCTCTCGATCACCTTCAAATCTATCAAAAACGCATCAAGCGTGCTTATGATAAGTGACTTCATGAGTGTACCTTTAAGGTTGGTGATCTTGTCCTCAAAGAGAATCAACATGTAACCAAACTAGAAAAGAGTAAACGTGGAAAATTTACTCCCAATTGGATTGGGCCTTATATAATCACTCACACTTATGGATCAGGCACTTATCGTTTAGCTTCGCTTAATGGTAAACCTGAGCCTGAGCCCCTTAATGCCTTGCATCTTCGACCATTCTACTGTTGAATTTAGTGTTATATCACTTCTTATCCACCTACTGCTCGTCCCTTGAGCTCCCTTACCACCACATACGCTTTGTTTCCTATACCTCATAATAAAAAATCAAGCTCACATAGTTTGATTCTCACCTCACCTTAGCAATGCCTTCCCTTTTTAGTCTAGTCCATGACTTCGAAGTATTAAAATAACACCTTCTTATGGGATTTTCTTGAGTCAAACTTCCTACCAAACTAGATGCTTCACGCCAAAAGAACATCTAGCTATCTAAATTATATATAGACTGCTCCCTCGAAGGACAGCTATATGCCAAACTATTGCTGCTATCAAATATAGACTACTCCCCCGAAGGACAGCTATGCACTAAAATCACAGCTGTTACTATATATAGACTGCTCCCTCGAAGGACAGCTATGCACAGTCAGCCTTTTATCAGAAGCTTCTCGCATTGATCAGCTTCGTGAAGACCTCAAGAATAATACAATCATTATCCCTTGTAGACTTCCCGCATCGATCAGTCTACATTCAATAAATAAAAGCCTCATTCAAAAGAACTTTTACGTCATGGACTTGTCTATTTAGGGTAGGTTCTCTTTCGTCAGAACACTCACTTTGTAATAAGTTCTCCGTACCTCAGCTATACCATTCACCTCACCTCACCATTTGTTTCAACTCAAGGGATGTAACGTACACTTGATATGTTGTGATCATACAACTCTTTTCACCTATTGACTTCTCGTCTATGCATCGGTACCTAGGGCTTCAAGCTCGTTCTATGTTGTGTGGTTTGTTTAGCTCTTTTCACCTACGGAGAAATCTTTCCTCTTTGCCTCGCATCTAGGATTGTGTGTTGATCTTAATCAGGGCATGATTCCCTACCACTTGGGTAGGCTAACTTTCGCTTCCCTTATACCTTTTACACCATCACCAATTCATTACCAACACCCTCAACCTTACCTTACCAATATTAATATCAACATTTTTACCAACCAACCAATTGCCTAATCGTAACAAGTTGCCTAAATTCACCTCTCCCTGGTCCTAAGGGAGAACTACATCGGTCTGAGGCCCCTCCTTGCTTTGTGCGATGGGCTATGTAGGCAGCACTTCGGAGACATGGGGTCTCCCAAGGTTAGCTTGACCATCCCCTTACCATAACCTATCATGTGTGGTAAATATAAATATTTTTGTGTATTTCTATTTAATCACATTCCTCTTTTATCCTTTTTTTCAAAACACCAACAGTCAAAACGACAACATTCTTATTATTATCATAACTCAAATCAACATACATATTCAGTTTTATTTAGATGTTAAACAAATACATCTTCTCTATCATCGACACGCAGGTCGCCATCCTTATTTATTCTTATACCTCTATAACATTTACTTAGACCCTCACGATTCATTCCGACCTAGGAGATGATCGTGATCGTCGACGCCTCTCGCAAGGCCTCTCTGTCCTCAACGGTACCACGGCTATTGGTACCGCCCACTGATCTGCCAATCTCTCCTGTAACATATGAATACGCCCTCTCGCATGGAGGACTCCAGCCTCTAGTCTCTCTGCCCATGACTCCGCAACCACTAACAATCCTCTTATCTCATTCACCTGTGTTTGGAGCTGCTAAACTAAACTCTGCAGATGATCTCTCTCTGCTGTAATCATAGCTATGTCAGGATGATCACGTATACCTCGCAGCTCTGCTACCCACCATAACCTATAGGCCTCTATCGTTCCTACATCGATTACACTGCGATCGGCTGCTATCTCCTCTGGCCCTTCTGGAGGTTTTGGCCAGGGAGGTGAGAATGCTGCCTCGGCGTCGATCCTCATATATGGTCTATAAGCCTGCGGTATGTCTTGCACAAATCCAAATTGTCACCGCACGTGATCCATAGGAATCCTCTCATACTCACCTGGCCTGTGCCCCGTGATCCACCTCAATCGCTCTACACCCCTCAACTCCTCAGCTATGTTCTCTATTACCATATATTTCCCGTAAGGCCTCCAACAGATATCCGCAATCGTCACCCTCTCCCATACCTACCTATAATACTCAATGTCACCCGTCACAGCCTGGGATCTTACCTCTTGTTCTTTCTGGACCCATCGTCTGAACCCCAACCTCTGTACTCTGGTCTCTCCTGACTGGATGGGTCGGCCTATTGGTCACACACAAACAATGTGCTCATAGGCCCAACAGTGTAATAAGTATGAACAATCCAGTGTCGTCCTGTGATTTCGCCTACAAGCCCATAAACCCTTGTATAGTTCCACCAAATATGCAGGTGCCCATGCAAAAGTCACGTTCCTTTCTATCATCTCCCAAATAACACACATCAATGCCTTTGGAAATCTTCCCCCATCCGCCCTCGGTAATGCATAATACCCTACCGCTATCATTAATATCACTGCTAACCTTGTCTCCTTAGGGTGTGCTGCATACATTATGTCATACGTGAATGTCAAACCTCGCTGTGTCAAATCACATGCGTATGGACCAAATACTGCTGTTATCGTTGCCCGCCCTGCGCTAGGCATTGCTTGATATACTGGTGTTCCTATAATTGGGAGTCTCAAAATCTAGAACACATCTTCTAATGTTACTGTCATCTCCCCTGTTGGCAGATAGAACGTATTCTTCTCTGGATTCCATCTTTCAATCAACGCCTGCAACATAGCATGGTTACGTGCGATTCGTGAATAATAGTGGATTCCACTTAACCCCAAACGATTTATCAATGTCCATTCCGCTGGTGTTACATCTGCTCAGATTCGTGACAACAGTGCTGGCACACTATCATTCATCCTCAACCCTGCCTCTGCCTACATACATCAAAACAACAAACAACCATTCAATCCATCAAATCCCTAAGGGTTTTTCTCACATTCTAGAAATACCTCCAATAACCGGTATCGGTTATAAATAACCGGTACCATTTCAATAACCGATACCGGTTCCCCTAACCAGTATCGGTCACTGTCAATTACATACACCTTGCCTAAACAACCACCTACGACAATAAGTTGATCGTTTATTCCTCCCTGTATACACAGACATACCTGAAACCCCTGATTACCTACCCCATAACACTCACCTCACCTATAACCCTTGCTATCATGTTTTCTTTATCATATCTACCCACTTAATCTCCCTCCTCCTATTTACAAAACATGCAGTAATCAAATCACAACCAAAACGTTTACCTCTTGAGTTGCAGCAGCTTGAGGTGGCACTTGTCTTCCCTCTCGTCCCTGCCTGCTGGATGCTTCTCCTCGTTCTACCATGATCACCACCCTTTTTAAATTCACCTCTCTACCTTCTGAATCTTAGATCAC